>CM062296.1:380224968-381723826 GCA_031216915.1 Pictodentalium vernedei
TTGTTACACCCCTCGCCCAACTGGTATCATTAGGCAAGGAAATGGGCCTTGAGGGGGCCGAACTTCATAAGTTCGTTAAAGATGAGCAGAAACGTGAGGCCAAGGAGATTGCCTTACGTAATGACGCAAGAGAGAGAGAAGCCCAATTAGAACGAGAGCGTGAGAAAAACGCAAGAGAGGCGAGGGAGAGAGAAGCCCAATTAGAACGAGAGCGTGAGAAAGACGCAAGAGAGGCGAAAGAGAGAGAGATTCAATTAGCAAATGAGGCGAGAGAGAGGGAAGCCCAATTAGCAAGGGAGGCAAGGGAGGCAGAGCGAGAGCTCGAACAACAGAGGCACGAGAGAGAATTAGAGCTCCTCAGAGCAAGGGCCGATGTGGAGAATGAAAGTCGGCGCTCAGGGGATGGGAGTGCAGGGGTAGCAATTCATGCCCCACGCCCCCATCTCGCTCATTTCAATGAAAACACAGATGACTTGGACTCGTACTTGGAGAGGTTCGAGCGTTTTGCCTCCAGTCAAATGTGGCCAGAAGACACATGGGCTATGTGCTTGAGCCCTTTGTTGTCAGGTAAAGCCCTCGAGGCTTATACCAGTATGCCTCCTGCACTTCTTAACGACTACAGTGAGCTGAAGAATGCCATCCTTCGGAGATACCAGCTCACTGAAGAAGGATTCCGGACCAAGTTCCGAGAGATTAAGCAGGAGAAGGGAGAAACAGTACCTCAGTATTTTGCCCGAGCTAGGCGGTACTTTGACCGCTGGACTGATCTCGCAGAAGTGAATGAGTCATATGGAGCCCTGCGAGATCTATTTCTCCGGGAGCAGTTTTTAACTACATGCTCCAAGGAGTTGGGCCTGTTCATCAAGGAAAGGGGTCCGCCCACCTATGATGAGATGGCAACTGTGGCAGAACGCTACATCGAGGCCCACGGTGGGAGTGTAAACGCACCCAAATCGGCTAGGGGTGGGGCAAACGGGTTGGCAATGGCACCCGTAAGGCAACACCACCCCGATCCTCCTGCGTCGCAGACCAGCCGGAAGGGGGGCGCTCCCAAGGACACCACTTGTTTTATCTGCAACAAGCGGGGTCATATTGCCAGGGACTGCTGGCAGAAGCAGGTAAGGACCACTGGGAACATTAGACCACCTCAGCAGGGGGCCGGGAACGCAGCGCCAAGGGGTTGGAAGCAAGGTGACCGCGTAGATCCAGGGCCCAGTAGGCAGACGGCAGCGTTCTGTCAAACTATCGGTCCAGAACACAGTCCCCTCCGGGAATGTATACAAGAGGGAGAATTAAGGCTGGAAGGCGGGAAGGTTGTCCCGATGATAAGTGGCATGTGTGAGAGGCTCACAACTTCGCAGGAGAAGGTTGATATGCCAGTGTACCCAGGGTATGTGGGACAAAGGGAGATCCGTCTGCTCCGGGATTCTGGGTGCTCCTCTGCAGCGGTTAGAAGGCAACTGGTTGACGACAAGCAATTGTTGGGGCGCGACCATTTGTGTATTTTGATAGATGGGACCGTTAGAAGGTTTCCCATCGCGAGGATAACGGTGGATACCCCAGTTTATTGTGGCGAAGTGGATGCCATGTGCATTGAATCACCTGTGTATGACCTGGTCATAGGTAATATCCCAGGGGTGAGGGCAAGCCCTGATGAGTTATGGTCCAGGGGTAGGGGGCCAAGTGAGGGCCCAACGAGGGCAAAGGAAGTTCAAGTCGGTGGGCAAGGACTCCCGGCGGTTGCACTCGGTAACGTACCGAGTAAGGAAGGGAAGGTTCCCAGGGGGAACCAATCCGATGGCCCAGGGGATGGCCCCTACACGAAGAAATGTCGGGAAGTTTCAGGAGGGACGACTCCTGTCGTATTAGGGAGAAGGGGCCGCAGGCGGTCCAGGCGAAACGCCAAACAGCGAGGCAACCCAATGGGATCATTGGGGAAAGACCCTCAAGCAAATTTATGTGGGGGAGCTGAGCGCTCCAAGAAGTCGGTGTCACCCGTGTTGAGAGGGGAGGCCAGACCCACGCAAATGGCTGGGCAAACTTCCCCAGAATTGAGAGGGCACGGGTCAACACAAGTTGAGTATGTTAAAGTGGATGGGACCGTTAAGGTGGGCGCCCAGGGGACCGAGAAAAGGGTCCACAAATCAAAGGAGAAGCATCCTAGGTGGCGGAGACCACGTAGAGAGTGCCGGGGGCGCACAGCGCCCAATGTGCGCAAGAAGTCGTCGCAATGGACCGGGGGGTCGCGGGCACAAGGGCCAAGGACGGCCAGTGTCGTTCGAACGACGGTAATCGCCGAGACGAGTGAGCCTGGGGGATATAGCGCCAAGGGAAGCTCTTGGGAATGCGACAACGACAGGGTATGGGGACCCTGGTGGAATACCCGTAGAAATAACGGGGCGAGAAGTAGGGGTGTGTCAAGGGTTACCCAAGGGGATACTGGGAACCGGGCCCCTACCAATGGTCGGTGGTTATAAAGAAGCAATAGTTGGGTGGCTGTGGGCCTGGTGTCTGGGACGGGGGCTCCAGTCGCAAATATTTTTGTTGGTGAGGTGATGGGCTTCGTAAACTCGGTGTTAAGGCCCGGAGGAACTTTCTTATTTTAGTATTATTATTGCTCTGACTGCTGTCTAGAGTTGGTTGTGAGTGCGAATGTGAGATACACTGCCCTGTCTGTCGCGTGTGCGTGGACGGGGAGCCTGTGTGTCGAGTTTTGTAAGTATGGGATGCACAAACCCGGTGTTAAGGCCCGGGGAAACCGCGCTTGTTTTTATTGACGAGAGTTTGTTGTGAGTGTGAGGCACACTCACCCCGTCTGTCGCAAAGGCGCGGTCGGGAAATTTGTGTGTTGAATGTGTGAGTGTGTGAGGCACAATTTTAATCCCCTGGTTGAGCTTTGCGAGGGTGAGGCTCAACATAATGCAGGGGTCGTTTGCCCCTTCACAAGATATAGGGGAACGGGAGGCGAAGTTACACTCCGTTGGAATTAACCCATCTGACGCAAAGGCGCGGACGGTGTTACTCGTCGGAGCGAGTGCCAAGTGAACTGTTTGCAAAATGGGCGAACGTGTATAAAAATGTGTATGTTTAGGTGTAAATATATAGTATTACAGAGAGAGAGAGTGCTGCAAATCTGAGGATAAGGCTACTCCCCATATCATATGTAAACCCGCAAGACGGGAGCATGTGGTAGCGTGTGTGTCGTGGGAATCGACATGGCCGACGCATGAGCCCGGTCATGACCCCCCACGACCACTAGGGTACAGTTTTGTAGTCTTGAACATGATGGTAGATTGTAAAAGGGTGTGAGAGGCGAGCGTGCGTGGCTTTGCCCCTTGCGTTTTAAGAGATACACAGGGTGTTTCTCTCGGGAAGGGAGTTGTCAGGGCAAAGCCAGCCTAAATATAGGGGCAAGGGGCCTCATATTTAAAGATATTGTAAGTTCAAAATATATTCCGCATCAAGGCGAAAAACCCACGTGAATTTCACTTCTCTGTAAAGCTGGACATAGAAAAAACACACGTGGTGTATATCCAGCTTTAGCGCAGGGACCCAGGGGAGAAACGGTATGTTAGATAAGGTCTAATCATCTCGTTTAATTTATACAGTAGTCGGAGTCTTACGAGACGTAATCGGTTGATGTCAAGATGTCGTCACGGTAAATTGAGAAACGAGATTCTAAAAGATAGAAATGTCGTGTCATCATAAGTTATAACAATCATGGCAAGAACGAATCGGTTTTCTCGACAAGTGAAGTCACGCGTGAGATGACTTGTATTGATTCTGCCTCGATATACGTCATCTCCCACCGTTTTGACAGGTGGACAGATGAGCGTCGGTCCACCTGACAGTTTAGGGTAAAAAGTATATATACCTGGAAGAGCAGAGCATTAGACACACACTTGGGGTCACACACGCGTTGGTGAAGTCCAGGACAGGCGGACTCTGTTTCCTGGCATAAGGGTACCTTCGATCACAGGACCCTGAAACGGCTGGAATCGCCAGAGAGGGCATTCCATGATTGATTTAGCTTAACGTTGATAGGCGGCTACGGGGCCGAATTCGTGGGAAGGAACACCCCAGGTGGAACGTTAAAGTTTAGATTGTCGAGTAGCAGGTATCGTCCTGCAATAGTCAGAAGTGTAGGTTAATTGTATTGTGCGTATTAACCCTTTGAAGCGTCAGCCTGATTGCGTTCTGAGTAGTTTGTTTTGCTGTCGGAACATCGTAATACCGACTGAAGATCGGTGTGAGTGACAATTTCGCCCTAGCACAAAAGGGGCATTTGTGAATCGTGAATTCAACCAGGAACGGTGGATATTTCAATAGGACTTTCACGGAGGACTTTCAAAAGGCGCATAAGGTATGAGTAGACAATATCTGACCCAAATCAGAAGTACGGTGGTTTATAGATGACGAACATTGCTGGTCGGAACCCTCCGACAGCCAGAGGTACAGTTACGCGCAGACGTTGACATTTGAGCCTAAGCGGGTGAAGCTCTTATGGCGAGCTCACAGTAATAACATTTCAGATTTGTGAAGCTCTTATGGCGAGCTCACGGTAGTAACATTTCCAGTGTATAGACTATAGTGCCAGTACAGGGCTATAGAATGACTATATGATTGTTTAGAATTATTTAACCGTAGTGACCCATTTTCTGTGAAAAGAATTGAATTGTTGATTGTTGAAATATTGAAACGGATTTATTTTTATGTGTAAATAAAAGAATCGTTGTTACTTTAAATCATTCTTTCCATTATACAGCCTGAAGTGATTAGGAATCACACCTAACGGAAATCGAACCTATTTCAGGACAATTTGGCAGAGAAGGAATCACGGCGTCGGTCTAACTCAGCTCTCTGCGCCGAGTTCGCGACACTTGGATTCCGACCCTCCACGTTGGTCTAATTTTTCCCGCAACTTCATCAGCGGGACTAAATAACCCCACGTCAGCCCAGGCCTTACGGGGCCTCAGGAGTCCCTGACAATGATAACTTGTTGTGCCCAAGTTTCCTATTTCACACACACACACCCCTTCAGAACATTTTAATAAAAATGAATTCATTACTGTCATTCACTCCTCTAACTATAAGTCAGTATATAATGGAATCGGGTCATATATCTTCTTCGAATACATCATTATTTTTACAAATGACGCTGAAGACCGGGCAGTGTTGTGCTGTCACTGTTTTCAAAAATTCCAGTTTCACCCGTCCATGAAATCAGATACAACGATAGAAAAACAATACATAATTTAAATGCAACTCCCAGTTGTCAACATATATTGTTCGCCTGGAATTGTTATACACAAATCCGCCCCATTCTTCATCATCTGACAACATTTTTGATGATTTTCGTTCCAATTCTCGCGAAGATTCTTTGTACCAACGCACGTGTAAATAGAACTTGATGACGAAACGCACTGATGTTTCCCTTGACGACGGGAATTCCCTTGTCCACAAAAGAGCGGCAAGTGACGGAAACTATCGAATACAAATCACACAGCTCATTTGCATTGAAATAGGTTCGACGTTGGCTCGACCGTCTGTTGTAAACTCGGATTTATTTGGAACGAATTTAATTCTGGAATTAGGATCGACGTTGACTCGACAAAGCTAATCGGTAGCACGACAGTAGCTCGACGTTGCAACAGACGTCTGATTTTTAGCGGACCTAATTCAGGAACTTGAATTAGATTCGCAAAAAGTTCGACGTCTGTTC
Organism: Pictodentalium vernedei; assembly: GCA_031216915.1. Taxonomy (NCBI): domain Eukaryota; kingdom Metazoa; phylum Mollusca; class Scaphopoda; order Dentaliida; family Dentaliidae; genus Pictodentalium; species Pictodentalium vernedei. Next base: position 380,230,691 of record CM062296.1, read on the forward strand.
TGGGCGTTAGTGTCAAGCGGTTATCAGCCTGCAATCCCCTTCATCTTGTTGTGGTATACCACTTATGTTCCTCATGCTCTCATCCAGGGATTATCAGGAGAACTGTTTTCATTGTTCCAGTATGGATACAGGAAGGTGATGCACACCTGTACACGTGTGCATAGACTTGCTTGCTAACAAAGAACACGATTTTTTTATTTGTCAGCAACACAAGACATTGCACTATGTTATTGCATTAATAAAGTTTTATGCCTCATAACAACATTTAAACCTTACTCCATCAGTCCATAACGCAGAAAATAATATTTTCGATCTTACAATGTTACCATCGCTTTCGACTTAAACAGAAAAACACAACTTATCCTTCGCATTGTCCCAGACGACTTTTTCTCGGGTTCCCCTTCCAACCTCTGCATTTCACCAATATAGACTTTGCAACAAGGTTCATTATTGTGCTGCTAATTTGCATCTGAACTCTATTTAGTACACACGTCTAGACTGTGGAATAGCCTATCAAGGAAATTAGTCGACACATTTCATTTATAAACTTAACCCTCCGCAAACTGATGTCAAAATAGCAAAATTTCAAGTAGCCACTTTTCCAAAAATTCAACTATTTCTTTGATTAGTTCAATCTTGTTTGACCAGGGGCGGCTGAATCCCCCTCCCCCCCCCTTTTTTTTGCCGGGCCATGTTTTTTTGTATGCATATTTTTTAACACAACCATTGTCTGGTGAAACAAGGGGCGGATCCAGAGCCTCCCCATGTTTTCGTCAGCTATGTTTCTCTCGTACTGGTCCAGTTTCGATGGATTTCGGATCATTTTTGCAGTAAGTGGCTGCAAACGCTAAAATGTATACAGTTTGTTAAAAATCCGTTAATGAAATAGATCGTAATCTTACAGACATACAAGTACCAAACCCACCGCAGACAAGATAATCCACAGACAGTATAATAGCTGTTAACGTCTGGTAAAGCATACAGGTGAGGTCTATTTATCAGCTTTGGTCGTTACGACCAAAGCTGATAAATAAACCTCACCTGTATGCTTTACCGACGTTTTTAACGGCTCTCAAAGTGTGAAATCTTTCAAATACATCTCCTGAAAACTCTCAAAATATCCGCTCAGATGCATGGAAATGGGGGTTTTGGGACCCTGGAATTTAAAATTTTCGTGCCACGGGTGGAACCATGGTCGGTCCGTCATACCGACGACCATCCATCGCCCGATCCCCCCCCCCCCCCCCCACACACATACACACTTTGAAAATCGTTCCGCCGCCCCCGTTGACTGAGCTCAATGAGATCTTTCAAACACGATTGAATTGGTTAAATTCCTAGTTGAGTCATGAGAGAAATGTGCTATTCAAAATTTGATAATTTGACACCGGTGTGTGAAAGGGTTTAAGCTAGGAACACGCTTATTACACCTAAATATCACCAAATATCGCATGGATCTCAAATGCATTATTCTAACGAACGTCTAGGCTCTGTTTACATGAACCTAAACACTCATTTGTTCAATAATTTTACAATTTCGCGCTTGTGTTGCTGTATTCGCGCAAAAGCAAAAATAAGCATCTGACAAAGGCCCGAGTGTGACCTCATTCTGCATTCAATGGAACGTCCAAGACAAATTCCATTCGGTTGAAATTCTTTTCAAATAAAGCTGCCTATAAAGCTCGAAAAACAATAGAGAAGAGCCAACTCGAATTATGTTCGAAGCTTTCCCATGTTCGAAGTTTGCTATAACCTACGAACATTCGATATTCGATTCGATTAGAAAACGTCCCGATTATTCCTTTTGATTCCATTCGAGTTCCGCTGACGCAAACATTTTCGAATAGTCAAAATATCCTCAAAATTCTACCAAGTGCACAATCGAACTCAACGTGAGATTTCATCCCAACTCCTCGGCCAATTGGACTCGGGATTCAATTTGACCCGAAATTTTAGATTCGAGGGGTCCTACCCATGTAGTGAAATACTACAGCCCTTTCGAGTAAAACATGACAACCATAAACTCAGCTATCTGTGCAATACATGAAACAGTAGACTCGGCAGAATTCTCAGCGTGCCAATAGAAATTGACGTTCGACTTACCTCTGTCATTGGTGAATCACGGTGACACAGAATTAAATTCCAGTATTCCTCTCAGAAAACACTGTTTTGAAGAGACCCTGGGGAATAAATGCGTGAACGCATAGAAAAGCCACACTAGCGTCGCGCTTTCGTCACTCACCTTGACAAAGTGGCGAAGCCGACTGGCAGAGCACCGTGGAGGGGACATTTATGCCTCCTTGATGTTCGTCTGTGTAGAAAAAGTGGCAATAAATGATCCTGCCTGTATGTGGACGTTCTGGTCTTTCAGTCAACTTGAGGCTAGTCGCTTGACGACAAACATAGTCGAGGAAAGTCTAGAGTCAGAGTGTCAATCGCGTCGCTGACAAATAAGGTGGGGAGAGACAGTCTATTTGATGGCAACCCCGAAGGTCGCAGAGAGACAGATGATACACAGAACGACACACGCGTGTGAATGGTTTAATCGATAAGGCACGACTACCAGCGCGGAATGATAAAACAAGAGGCCTCAGGCCTCGTGTTTTATCCATCCGCGATGGCACAACTGCCATATCGATTAACCCATTCACACGCGCGTGTCTTTCTGTGTTTATTACACTCCTTCGCGTCTATAAAACAGTTATTAGAAGGACACTCAGCAATTCATTTGACAACTATCAACAAAAAGAACACATTTTATCGCCAACCAAATTTGCGAGGGGAACCCGTGTTACTCTTTCGCCAGTACTGTTTGTAAGAAATAACAGAGCCTTGGCGATCTATTTTAGCTGCGTCAAGGTTCTATTATTTCTAAACAACAGTATTGGCAATCTATTTTACCTGCGTCAAGGCTCTGTTATTTCTAAACAACAGTACTGGTGATTTATTTTACCTGCGTCAAGGTTCTATTATTTCTAAACAACAGTATTGGCGAATTATTTTACCTGCGTCAAGGTTCTATTATTTCTAAACAACAGTATTGGCGAATTATTTTACCTGCGTCAAGGTTTTATTATTTCTAAACAACAGTATTGGCGATCTATTTTACCCGCATCAAGGTTCTATTATTTCTAGACAACAGTATTGGCGATCTATTTTACCTACGTCAAAGTTCTAGTGTTTCTAAACAACAGAATTGGTGATGGCTTTTACCTGCGTCAAGGTGCTATTTTTTTAAACAACATAATGCAGTGCTTCTGCATCCATAAGTGCTTGACGGCAACTGAGGTGAGAACAAACGCTGCTATTTAATACAAATGTGATCGATTCGCACATAACATACATATCTAATGTATCGGTCGCATCCTCACTCGTACTTTACAAATTGAGCAGTTGAATAATTATTTTTCAAAAAATATCAACAGATCTATGTCATGCGAGCCTTCCGTGGAACACGCTCGTCGATAATGGGTCAGATGATATGGTTTTGTAAAAATTTTGTGACATTTGAAAAAAAAAATAGCAAATATTGATATCGTGTGGGTGTGTAAAGGGTTAACATGGGCATCAAGTGTTATAACCTATCTTGTTAATCCTTTACCCAACACAGACGATATCAAAATTTATTATTTTAAATAGCATTTTTTAAAAATTTTCAAATGATTTCAACAAAACCATATCATGTGACCCCTCGTTGGAACGAGCTCGACGAGCTCGTTCCAACGAGAGGTCACATGATATGGTTTTGTTGAATTCTTTTTGAAAAATAATATTTTTTCAACTGCTGAATTTGCATATTACGCTGGCGGATGCGGGTGATTCGTTGTGTAAAGGGTTAACTATGCACTGTGATGACAAGTGATCTAAAAAAATAAGTCGCACTGAGAAGGGTAAATTTTCAGTCGAAACGAAGAAGATTTAAGAATCAAAATACACATGTGCAGTAAGTTCTCTTTATACTTCATTCCTTTCAAGGGTTCCTAGTCTGATAACATTATACATGTTTTTTTTGTCTTTTGAAAAAAGATAATACAACTGAATGTTAACTTTTCTCACTCTTTTTTCTGAATGGCGTCGTTCCAGGTCAGACCCATTGTAAGTGTCAGGGATAGGGGGCAGGTCGCCTCCCGCCACCGTGACCCTGCCTGACGGATTGTTTTTTTTCTGTCGGAAAACGTATTTTTTGGTCACATGAACCCACGCATTTTCTCAGAAATACGATAATTTCAAAAACAATGTTGGCCATTTGACGAAACAACAATTTTCATTTCAAAACTTTCTTTATGTTTCATATATCCTTTGTATGGAAGCATTCGTTATTAGTATATTACAGTAGCCATGTCGACTAACGACGTTATTTTTTTTTTATTATTTTAAAGAATTACTTTCGTTAAACGAAAGTAATTCTTTAAAATAATACTAATAAATGAATATTTCGTTTATTATTGTTTTTTAAGACCGAAGTATATTGAGTTAGGTTTCAAAGTCGTATCCACAGTCAACGAGGTGGAAACATAGTCGAAAAAATGTAAGTCTCGCTCTACCATGTCGGAAAAGTTTGAGATACTAGCTTCGAATTTGTTCCATAAAACCTTGACGAATACCAATCCCATATTTATTGGTGTTTAAGGTTACCTTCAGCTTCTATGGATATATAATGACAATAATCCAAGTATAGAGTCAAATCCAACCAACCATTTATACCTTTGTTGCTAACATTAGCGGATTTCTAATCTAGGCAATGGTTTGGGACCCTTTTTACTTGTAAAACAGAAATCGTTTATTACTGTAAACAAGCACTGCTTTACTTTCCATGGTTGCCACAAGGGAAGATATATTCCTAATCTAGTTAACTATTCTTATTGGAAACGTTCAGTTGAGATTTGTAGGAAATACTAGTTAATAAACTTGAAGATTATTTTGCTTTAGCGATAGCAAGTCTGAATGTGAGTCGAGTCGTCGTGCGTTTGAATTCAGACAGAATCATTTGTGTTTTGTTGCCATTTTGTTGTCATGTATAGTGGAGATTTGCTGATATTTAATCTGATAAGAGCGCAAGGATTACACTCTTGGGAATGATCATTGCCTTATAGTAGTACATTGAGTTGTCATTCTATGGATTTGTACTTTTTATTCAAGCAAACATTCCATCCTACACTGCAAAAAATATAGGTTCTCTTTAGAACCAAAACTGGTTCTAATCTTTCCCTGAGATGGAACCAGTTCTGTTTAAACAGTATTTATTTCAAATCAAATAAATTTATAAAGATTAACATTAAATATTAAAAGAAATAAACATAAATTGAGGGGATTTCAGTCGTAAGTTCAGAGCTTATACGAGGTTGTCTCAAATCATTATTAAGCAAAGGAGATATGAACAGTTGGCATATCGAACCAGTTTTGGTTCTATACAGAACCAAAACTGGTTCGATATGCCAACTGTTCATATCTCCTTTGTTTCAAAATGTTTGGCGACTGCGTTGAATAAGCTCCAAGTTTACTGCTGAATCTACTTCAGTTCATGTAATATTCTGTTAAAATTGAAAGCTAATCTTGGTAAATTTATTTGATTTGAAATAAATACTGTTTAAACAGAACTGGTTCCATCTCAGGGACAAGATTAGAACCAGTTTTGGTTCTAAATAGAACCTATATTTTTGCAGTGTCCCGGGTTTAAATCACAGTACGATGTTTACATTTCCCAGCATAATCTGATTAAATTTGTCTTTAATTTTAACCACTCCATCTTTGAATATTTAGTATTTGGTTTGTATTTTGAATATGATAAGTATATAACGCGAAACGGCAAAGAAAAAGCTCGCGTAATCCGTCCGATGGACGGATGGGTTGTATTCCTTGAATCTTGCGTGCCGTCACGTAAAATGTTTGTTCTTGTTTCTGTTCTCAGTGCTCGGATTAGATGAAAATCAATGTTTAATGCATGTAACAAGACAGAAAATCTGTTTTAAATACATGCCAGATTTGTTTCATTTATGCCGTCCATCTTGGGTACAAGGCAACTCAAAATAAGCCCACGCGCGATAAATCCGCTCGGGAAAATACATAATTCCTCTTATCCAATCATGGGGTAATACTGCTATCCACGCAAAGACCCCAAATACCGTTCCTGTCGTCCCATGAAAGTATAAATGTGCCAACTACAACAATTAAGCAATGCAGTTGGAACCTGCATGCTTTATGTCGATTTACTGGTGTTTAACCCTTTACCCAACGAATCGGCCGCATCCGCCCGCGTAATATGCAAATTCAGCACTCGTAAAAATATTATTTTTTCAAAAAAATTCAACAAAACCATATCATGTGGCCCCTCGTTGGAACGAGCTCGTCGTGCTCGTTCCAACGAGGGGTCACATGATATGGTTTTGTTGAAATGTTTTGAAAAATTTGAAAAAATGATATTTAAAATAATAAATTTTGATATCGTCTGCGTTGGGTAAAGGGTTAAGGTTATCTTCAGCTTCTATGGATATATAATGACAATAGCCCAAGTATATATACAGAACCACACTTATGTTTGAATGGGTTAACGATTACTGGACGAGAGCGTGTGGGGCAGGGATACCACGAGAGCCGGTAGGCTCGAGTGGTTATCCCAGCGCCACACGCTCGAGTCCAGTAATTGTTAACCCATTCAAACATAGTTGTGGTTCTGTATTTATTACACACCCAACCATGAAAAAGAATTCACTGTAATTCATCGCTAATTTAATTAAATAGTCGACAATTTGAACGGTTGGATGAATTTTAGAGAGAAACGGGCAATTTTGTCAGAGAACCAGTCTTAAGTCTTTGACCTTGCCACCTGTAGAATCGCTGTTGATTCATTTTATTCGCAAAAAATATCGATCCGAACACTCAAAACTCAAAAGATTGCGTTCAGCATATCAGACGTCACAAATTTGGAGGTCTGAAATGTGTTTTCAAAAGTGTGTGTGCAGGCATCATTATATCTGGAGGATGGAAAATGTACAAGGATTTTAATTTGAATACGATGCGAACTGGCTGCTCTGTTTAAATTTCGTGCTTTTTAAACTGAAACTAAAACAGAAGTTTGAACTCGGCTTGACAATACATGCAATACTGCCACAAGGCTATCACATGTGGACATCGGTCATTTCTGTTCTGCACTGCAACAAAGTACACATTGGACGAGAAAAAACATTTTGCCGCAATAATTAACCTTCCGGGGGATTCATTCGATCGTTTAGAGTAACTGAGCCTGAGGCAGTTTGAGATTCCATTCTGACTGAGTGAACTCCGCAGTCTTGGTAAGTTAGCTCTTTATTTTTCAACATTATAAAGTTCTGACTTGAAATTTAGCCTTCTTTTTATTTTACCTCAAGTCTTGATAACCTTTGTTTGAAATGGTCTGCACTTACAAATAAAAGCTTTAGGTTGTCCACATTTACTCCAGATACACAAAGGGAGAAATATATTGCATGATAACTGCAAGAAAATGTCATGTCTTGTCTCTACGTACACCTTTTTTACACCCCCCCCCCCCCTCCAACCCATCTATAACCTGACAGTATTTTCTGAAACTCTCGAAACCTCACGAAATCAGTATCCAACAGTCTTAGTCTGAGGCTGAAAGGGGGGGGGGGGTGTTCTCATCAGTAAGCTCCAACTTATTTTGGTTGATAATATTTTCAAAGATTGATTAACGTTTACATACATTATTTTGTAGTATTTTGCACAAGTACTATACTTCACCAGTTTGTTATCTGAACGGTTCTGTGAATATTTTTTCTTGGTATCTAGTTAATTTTTTTTTTTTTATGTGTCTGCTCCAATATCTTGTCAGTCTTAAATTTGGAATTTGGTGTTCTGAATTTGCATTCTGATTCAATAAGTAGTTTTAAAGAGGACGAATAGAATGTGGCAAAGTAAAATGATAGGCTTTTGGAGAACATTTTCTTGGGGATGGGAGGGAGCTGACTAATCAAACTGACCTGAACTTTTGTTTCAAAATCAAAATGCAGGCCCTTGCCTCGAATTTGCCTATGAAAATGCTCTGCCCACTGCCCTTGCCAAAATTATAAAAAATACCCCCTCCCTCTGAACAATCTGTTCTGAAAATACCAGTCCCTTTCAATGAAAACTGCAAAATTAGCTGCTTATTGGTGAACGGGGTGAGAATGCTACAACCCCCTCCCCATCTCATACACCCATGTAGCCAAGTCACATAGGTGACATTCGATTTAACTTTTGTTACTGACAATTAAAACAAATAATATTCTTGTATAAAACAGAAATACTAGCAAAAATCCTAAATTAGTCATTTAAAAATACACATCAATCTGTGTGTGGAAAATATTGTCATATTGTCTATGTTTTAAATATTCTAATAATTTTTTTGAATTTCATGGAAGTCATCTCATAAAATTGACATTAGGCCTATATTGCATTCATCAGAACACATGTATTTACCACCCCTCGTCACTTCGTGGTCTCATTCCCACCCTACTCAAGACTTTTCAGAATTTCAATAGTGGGTAGCTGATAACATTTTTTAATTTCCTTAGTACAAACTCCAGAAAGTCATATTTTAGCAATACTATATCCCCCTAAAAACGCCTTTCTCACTGCCCCCACAAAAAAATAAAATAAAATAAACCTGTTGCCCCAACACCCACTAGCACGTAAAAAAAACATGGGTTCCACAAATGTAAACTACCGAGTTTTTCGTATAAAACTTCTTCCGAATTTATTTTCTTTATTCAGCTAGTGTGTGTGTGTGTGGGAGGGGGAGGGGGTATGGAGGGACTGGTCATCTAGTAAGGGTGGAATTGGTGATAGGTAGTTAATTAGTAACTGCATGTACTGGCAGTCAAACATCTCCAGACGCTGTCGGCGTGTCGCCGTCTTTTTCCGCTTGATGCCATGGTAACCAGTTTTCAAGATTGATTTAGTCTTGCTTCCTGAGAACATGCTCTTCAAAGTATGTTTGCATTGGCAAACGTGCTGCTTCATTGCCGAAGGGTGAATCGAATAGGATTACAGTTACACAGTAGGCCTCGTGTCGACTCGTCGGCAGCACGCAGCGGTGAGGGCAACATTGTAACAAGGTTGAACTGTACTAGTGGTTGGCTGCAATATCGAACCCAACTGGACTTTTTGCCTAAAAATAATTAAGTTTTCCTCGATTTTCAATAACGAAAGCAAAGGCTGAGTTTCACTGTTCAATTTCTTGGCAGAGATCATGTGTCTTTCATGACTTTCAACAGTTTTCAGCATAGTTGTGCATCAAACATTTTGTAATGAGAATCGGTAATTCCGACAGATAAATTTAGCCGATGGTTCTCATTGGTTATATTCCACTGAACGCTGCAAACTATAAGAACCAGTCTAATGAGAGAACTTATGCACCCGAAGGGTACTTTTTATCGGATCGCACTAGAGCTTTCTGGTTAAAATTACCGCATGCCCCTAAAATCCATGTGATTGTGACAAATACAGCTACGGGTGTGTAATAAAGAGTCATATCCAACCAATCAGTTATGCCTTTATTGCTAACATTAGAGGATTTCTACTCCAGGCATAGGTTAGGGCCCCTTTTTACATGTGAAACGGAAATCGTTTATCACGGTAAGCAAGCACTGTTTTACTTTCCATGGTTGCCACAAGGGAAGGTATATTGTAAGTCTAGCTAACTATTCTTATTGGAAACGTTCATTTGAGATTTGTAGGAAATACTTGTCAATAAACTTGAAGATTCTTTTGCTTAATCGATAGCAAGTCTGAATGTCAGTCGAGTCGTCATGAGTTTGAATCCAGACAGAATTATTTGCGTTTTGTTGCCATTTTGTTATCATTTAATAAGTTAAAAAGATACCGAAGTAATCTTGCATTGTGGAAACACATCTGCGTACTTTGCTAAGGGGTATAAAGTGTCGATGTGTACATCGATGTGAATCCCGATATAGATCCACTTGTGACGGATCATCGATTAGTCAGGCCACCAGGTTAATTCTGTTCGGAATTCGACACTGTTATGGATTGGTTGTTTACCCGTTTTTTGTGGAGTTTGCGCGCAGACTACAGTCGATGTAATGTGATATCATTTTACTCATATATATATACAGATATTGTTTCGACTTCAGTTATAGATATTCCGTTCAATAAGTATTTAATTGGCCCCCAAAACGACAAGATGGTAACGCAATTAGTGAACCACGCAGTGTAACCAAAAAACTACAGTTGTAGTTTAGACTTCATTTCTAATGGGAATGCCATCAAACGTTTGTTCAAATCAAGTCTATTAACCTTTCTAGCGTTGAATAAAAAATGCGTCCACTGAGTGACTACAGAACATGATATATGCATTCAGCTCAGTCCAGAAAGTGTCAGTCAGATTGGTGTGTCCATACGTGAGGGTCAAAGGGGTGAAGTGGGTATTCTTTAATGCCGCTTAGTCAATTTAGTACGGTTTGATTATCTCTCCCGATTTGCGATGGACAGGCTTTGTAAAGGACTAGGTTTGAAAAAGTTGCTCTAAACATGTCTTCGCACACTTCCATGGACACGAATTCATATACAACTACCAGTCAAGCTATATATCCGGGCATTCTATTATTTCTCGCCTGCTGGAGCCGCATCACTCCATCTGCCAATCACTTGGCGATCGCCTCGCAACCTGTGCGGTGTTCTATGACATTTCCGAAACCTTCGAGGGAGTGTGGCACAAAGGAGTCCGACACTCGCTAAATAAATCTGGCATCTCAGCGAACCTTTCAAAGTAGTTTGAAGACTATTTCACTAATCGCAAACAAAGTCTACAATTTTCGTTCTTGCCTGTAGTGTTGTATCTGTAGTTCCACGGGGCTGTCCTTTCTTGTTTTTATTCTACAGAAATGAAGTTGCAGAAACCTTTGATTCACTGACCCGACTTTTTGCTGAAGAAACTTGTTTATAGAATGGTAATAAATCTCTTTCTGTTTTCTTTTCTCATCGGAGATCAATTCAGACCTCGTAAAGATTAACTCGTGATCCGCTCAGTAGTTACAGTTAAAACTAGAAGTCCTATCACGAACTGTGCGCTTATCTAGGCTTAATTGCGCGTAGAAATTGCGCGTAATTGCCATATCGAATGGCATCCAAAGCATGGCAGGTTCTCCTGGTTACTCATAGCAAACACAGGCAATATTTCTGCCAATGGACCTCCGAGTTACCCGGAGGTCCATTGGCTGAAACATTGCTTGTGCACAGGTCATATGTACAGAATTTGATAGCCTTACTATGGTCATAACGCGTAGATTAACGCGCAGATCGACGTGCTATTTGTGCGCATTTCATGACATACTTTTAACTGTAGTCTCCTTTAATCTAAGAAAAGCATAAACTGTCTTCTTCTCAAAAAGCTACAGCCATGTCATTAAGGGTTCAGCCTTCAACGAAAATTCCATCGGCTTTGCAGCGTACATAAGCAACTTGGGGAATATATAAAATAACCTTAACTGGGGCACAGATAAAATAAATATGCAAGAAAGCAAGTTTGCGTCTTGCCGTCTTATGAAAACTTGATAGGAAGACGTTGAAAGGATCTATCTTTCATTTCTTAATCGTCCCCTCATGGACTATGGCGGTGTTTGGTGTGTCTGTGCACCCGATTATACACTCTTCAAATTAGATAGACTTCATAATGATGCAGCACGAATAGTAACGGATCTGATACGCTCTGTCTTGTCAGAACACCTACTTCTTGGACTGGAATTGACCTACTAAAGAGATAGGCGCACACTTCATAGGCTCTCATACCTGTACAAAGTTATTGACACCGAAACTCCCGACTATTTAACCGAACACCTTCCTCCTGGTATTAGCGAACACTCACATTACAACTTTCGCAATCATTTGAAATTTACATCTTGTCCCAGTCAATCAGAACACTTTCATAAATCGTTCATTCCATCAACGAACGAACGTTGGAAAAAACTACCCCAGACATTACAAATACATGGATTTTTAAGTATATTTGTTAGAGCAAGAGCTTATGTGGAATTCTAAACTACACGCCTATTTTCACGACGGCAACAGATGGGCCAACATTCTTCAGTGTAAAGAACGAAACGGCTGCAGCGACTTGAACTTTGGTGAGCTCTCTAACTACATTTCCATCTCTCCTAAATTTTAATGGGGAAACGTTCAAGGAGATACATTTCATTTTTTTTTTCTTCCAAAGCCTAGTGTTCACGTCAATAGTCTCCACTCATACGAAGTTACCTCGGTTGACAGTCGTCTCAGTGGAAACACGTCATTTACCTTGACAAAAACTTCGTTAATTAATATTCAGAAAGATCCAGTCAATCATTCTTGGTACTTACCACTTCTGTTGAAAATGACAGGTGGTTGAAGGATGTGGGACATAAATCTAAATGGATCACAGATACAAAGGATGCCCGCCCTCTTTTGGTTTGGCGCCGGAATTGTCTTTCCGTAACTGTGGGAAGGTGAAGGCTTTCACGATTTTATCTGCATTTATCGTGAAATGCACGTCAGTTCCAGACAGACGTTTTCTTACAGGTGTCGTGAAAACTAGATACCCAAAATAATTGTAATGTGATATTAGCTTTTTATGAAGTAAGTCATAATGACGTTAAATGGAAAACAAGAAGCTAATATAAAAGAAGAACGATACATGCAGTATTGCAGCGATAATACCAATTATCAACTAACAATTGAAGAATCTAAAAGCGCCAATCTGGGTGCTTTAATTTTGTTTCTGTTCTGTTTGTAATTTCCTTTTCTGTTTTAGTTTACCAATATCTCCTTTTAATACAATTGCTCTCCGCCATCAATATATTGGTAATTCCTGTGACAATTTTCAGGAGAGGAGTTTATAGAAGCTGTAATAACTTATTCTCCTATCCATTTTGTGTGTAACCTTGGCAAAAAAATGTTTAAGCTAAACTAATAGATTACTGTTTCATCCTTGGACGGGGAATCAGTTAGTTACAAACAATATTGCTGAAGGTTTGAAGTCAAGGAAATCTTTAATTTTAACAAAAGTACCTAGACCTTGTAATTGTTTAGTTTTATTCATAGAGGAGGAATGGAGTTTCCTAAGAGGTAGTGTCAGAAATTGGCAGTAGTTAGCAGCGACAAACAAAAATGCCTTAAAAGACATCCTCCATCTCACTGTCACTAGCACCGTTTTTCCCAAATTGTTTCCAGCACAAATGCTAAATTTTAAAGGATTACGCTCGTTACATTTTGTGAAATGTATTTAAAGTAATAATCTAGGATTTTAAACCTCAATTCGGTCTGAAATATATCCGTTAATAATTAGTGTATTATTTGGTGGATATAATCATTTTGTAATGGTTAACACAATAAGCATATATTAATATTTTTTGTATTTAATGACGACATCCTCATCAAACTAGCTGCTGTCAGTCAGGCAATACCAAGCTGACGCACAAGACAGTTACACGTACCGAGATATTTATTTATTTATTTATTTATTTATTTATTTATTTTTTATTATTTTTGCGGGGGGGGGGGGGTGATGGGGTACAACACCTTCGACAGCCACGGTCACCTCGTGTCGAACAGTTTTGAGGGTGGGCGAAACCGAAAAACACGGGAAGAACCACCGAACAGATTCCCCAAAGTACTAACTCCGCACAAGCAGAGTTAGCATTGGTTGAAGGCAAGTGCACCATCGACGTGCACTACGCCTTAGTACACAGAGCCATCGTGCCCCCTCGTGGACAATCGGGATTAAGTGCCTTGTCCATGGACACAACGCAGATATCCCTGGTGGGTATCTAAAAGTGGATCTTTCGGTTTGATGTCCAATGCCTTAACCACTGTCTACGCCCTCAATGCCCACAGAGATAAAGAATGAACTAAGCCCATAAGTTCCTGAAGTAAAATTAAAGCACAACATATACTAATTATGTCATCACAAGTACTGTACTGTTGATAACAATACACTAAAAACACAATTCATGATAATTTCTTCTTGCGGATGATGATTGTAATGTCATGTTATATATAGACAATAAACATATAGTGTGTTTTTATATCTGTGTTATACAACGAGTTGAAATATGGTTTATTTTTTCGAGGCTTCGCCGAGAAAAAATAAACCATATTTCAACGAGTTGTATAACACAGATATAAAAACACACTATATGTTTATTGTTTTTATCTGATAACAAACAGACACCCGTCTCGTGCGTCTACCCGACTTATATATGCTTCCCACGGGCCTTCAAAGAAAACCAGTCTACGAGACAAAAGAAATAGGACAAGATGCATAGAGTTGTGTCCCTTACATTACAAAATTGATGACGGCGATTGTAAAGTGCGATTGCACCTCTTGCATCATGTAACTGTGCTGGAACAAAATAAATTTCAACTATTTTATTAACAGTATTTTATTAACAGTAACAAAACGGTGTTTCAGTAGAGTTATTCTTTTTTTGACATAGTTCCAGTTTTCTTCCGTGTTTTATGCTGTAGTCCCAATATAACAAATAATTTTGCGTTTGTTTACAATTTTTACGAAGTGTTTTTTTTCAGGTAGAGCAGACGAACTTTTAAGTTCCGCGAGTACTTTTGATCGAGGCCGTGACTATAAATAGTTCGCAGTCGCCGCGTTTTGAAGCAAAATTTTAGGTTGCCTTTATTGAAGCAAAATAAATAAGAAATGACACCATCAGAGGATTTTGACAAAGTGCAATAAGCGTACAATTAAAACCTGCCCTGTGATATAACGATGTTTCATGAATGAATGAATGAAAATGGAATTGAAAGAGGTCAGAGGTCGTTCGCATAAATTATAATTATATACAACAGCCGTTGTATATACTTCAAGTATATACAACGGTTGTTATACTCTATGGTTATCAGATAAATAGAATATACCCATAGTAGCTTGGTGTTCTAAATGTTCACCACGAGTGGTGAAGTGGTGTTGTTAATTGCTAGTCTTTGGCGAGCGGTTAACACCACTTCACCACAAGTGGTTAACATTTGGTACACCAAGCTATTTTGGGTATATTTTATTTACACCACGATCGTCAGATTATTAAGAGTTTAAATATTAAATAATACAATATTCAATATTATATTATAAACAATGCACCCTGCGAGCGAATCTGTTTTCGTTTACATGGGCTGTACTTCCGCTGTCAGTTTTATCGCCGAAACGAAATTGAAAAAGAAACGCGAAAATCACGGGGCCTTTTTTCATTTTAATAACATAATAACATACTGTTTCCAGTTATGAATGCTTTATTAACATGAGACAACGCATGTTTTTTAAGTTTTGGTATCTTATGAGGTGAACTCATTTAAAAACGTAATAAATAAATGACGCTTTCATTTCACTCTTCGCGAGGCGGTGGGCGATAAATTTAGACAAGTTTATCTTCAGGTCTAGATCACCAGTTCGATCCCCGTCCGGGACGACCCGCTTTGTGTCCTTGGGCAAGGCATTTTATCCCGGTTGCCTACATGGGGGCTCGATGACGTCGTGTACTAAGGCGTACTGCACGTCGATGGTGCACATGTCTTCAACCACTGTAACCCTGCTTGAGAGGAGCTTGGACAGAGTTAGAATGTTGAGGAGCTGACAGTTGCTCGTCGATGCTTGGTGGTTCTCTCCGGGTACTCCGGCTTCCTCCACCCGTAAAACTGTCACGGTCACGATTAGCCATTGTGCATAAGTATGTGACCTTAAACACCAATAAATAAATAAGGTCTTGATCACCAAAGGTCAACTTGGATGTAGATCCACTGTAGGTATAAATTTTATCTTTTGAAATCCTATTGCTGGAGTGTTCACCGCAGACACACGTGTTCACCGCGGTTGGTGTGTAAAGCTAAAATTCACGTCATAGTCTTTTTTATAAAAAAGTAGAATAGATAATCATGGTACAAACCATCAGCTTCCTTGGTCATATTTATAGGTGATATAACACTGGGGTTTTCAGATCAAAGGATCTTGCATCAAATACACAGATTTATGCTAACGCCGTCTTTTTGTGCAAATGACAGAGGCGTAGCTAGGTTAAATTAAGTGGTGGGAGACAAAATATTTTTCTGCTGCCATTGGCAGCAGAAAAATGTTTTGTCTCCCCACCCACTTTATTTCATCTCGACCTGGACTAAGAGTGTATAACTTCCATAGGTTACGACCTAGGATCTTTCACGTGGATAAAAATAATGTTTCGTACCAACTGGCGTGTCTTGAGTGTTTTCTGAAGGCTTAAGTGCACAGAAATCAAAGGAATATCTGCAGCAAAATGACCCAAGAAATATCAGGATGGGAGTATATGAAGCAGTTTTAGGAATTCCAATCATGATTGAAAATAAGATTGACATTTTCCAAGAAACGAGAGACGAGTCCACAGAACCACGCTTCTGGTCAGTGGCGTGCAAGTACACTTTCTGATTCCTGTCCATCATTTGAGGGGTAGTCCTATCTTGATCTTCACGGTGGGCGGATATGGTACATATAAATCATATCGGTGAAAGTTATGACTCCCGCCAAGGGTGCACTGCGGGTGAAGATCGTCCTTTTCTCAATGTTGGTGTTATGAGTAGGCATAGGTACACAGAGAATAGCTATGTGAAAGGTGATTTAGGTATAAATAGGCAAAAGAGTTTTGGTCACCATGGTGATAACCGATTAAAGAAGTAAGAAAGACCAGTGTTCTCCAGCAGTCATTATCTGTGTAATTATGGCCAGTTAATAGGTAATTGTTGTAAAAACAGTACATCGCACATATTCTGAACACACACCCATATTTCGCATCTAGCCTGTCACCGAATGTCAGGATATACCGACATGCGAGACTTTCAAAGGAAATTAAAAGCGAATATTAAATTAAGATAGAGGTAAGCGGCCAATTTCAAGAGAAGCAATTAAAGTGAGAATTAATGTTCTGGCTATCGAAATAAAAAGATTTCAGTAGATTTCTCGAGAAATTCATTCCAGTCTGAAGGTGTGTAAGACTGTGGGTATCGGCGAGGAAATGGGGATTTTTGAGTTAGAGGAGGTGCCGCATCGGCGCGAAAGTATAGGCACGTTATAGTGTAGGGGAGCCACAGAGCTCATATTTATAATAGGGGAAGTCACGGGCCTAGTCTGTGGCCATAGCTGAGTCTAGGATAGGAAATAGGAAGTGCGAGCTCAGGGAGCTATTAGGAAGACGGCATACTCGTTGTAGTAGGCAAGTTATACTTAGGCAGAGAAGGCTTTGCCTGTATGAACATTATTCTGAGATAAATGGAGGGAAGCGTTAATCCCATTGGTGGCGACTGCTTGAGTGAAAAGCGTGTGAAGTGAAAAGACAACCAAGGATCAATCACAGGCGACCAGAAAGGAAACCAGCGACAACAGAGAATGCGGCCCTGCAAGTGACTCAAAAACAGTGTGGGTGGGGTGTGATTGACGTTCTGTTGGGTTTTTTTTTTCCTATTCATTGCATTTCATGTGAGTCACAAATTACCATATTAATTTTTATATATCTATTAAAATTGTTGTTTCCAGTGAACCCCTGTTGATTTACACTTTTCGAGGAAAAGCATTGACTCCTTCAGGATAAGAACCACCCCAACAAAAACGAAAGCGGGCGGGTTCGTTACCGTGAACCATACGTTCACGCACGGGTTCACGCACGGGTTCAGGCAACATTCCTTGCGTTTTGGCTGAATACGCGGCGTGAATCTATTTACTCCAGCAACGACAAATATTAGATTATAGGTCTGTGGTGTGTATAGAGACGTTGCCGGATGGGTATTTCCGCACCAAGGATTTTATCGGCAATATGGGGTGTTATTGGATTTTTTATTTACGGTGGTGCATTAACGTTAGAAACAGTTGATCCTTGAGTGCATCAAGGCGCCAGCTGCAATGCTTTGGCATTGCGGATAGCGCCTTGATGTACTCATTGGATGGGCTGCAGTTGTTGATAATCCTGCGCACTTTCGACAACCGTTTTTCAAAACAAATGTTCCAAATTAAGACCAGGAAAAACGCTCCCTCCACCCTAAAAGGGTCCATCAAGACAACAGCACGTTTGCAAGACTCCAACAATGCAAAGTATTACCGTGTGCCATTCACATAGTTAGGGAAGTGGCGAGGCCAGCGCCAAACATAACGTCGGAATTTTTTTAGATGGTTAGAAGACAATTGATGCTTCTTTGTTGGTAACATTTTTCAAAATGGAAATGAAATTATTGACCTTTTGGCCAAATCATGTGGTTTTATGATGACTTTTCCATAACTATTCCGTTCCAGGTGCCAAATCGGATGACATTTGATGAAATCTGTCGAATGTCATTGGTCTGTCGGAAAATTTGTCCCTCCCCCTCCCTCCCGACCAAACAGGTGATACACAGAACGACGCACGCGTGTGGATGGGTTAATCGATATAGCACGAGTGCCAGAGCGGAAGGATAAAACGAGAGGCCATAGACCTCGATGTTTATCTAAAAGCGATGGCACAAGCGCCATATCGATTAATCCATTCACACGCATGCCGTCCCATGAGTTCCGATGTATTCTATGTGCCTACTGGCACATAGAACACATTGGAACTCAAGGGACGATGTGTCGTTCTGTGTTTATTACACGGCTTCACGTCTATAAAAGCAATTATTAGAAGGACACTCAGCAATTCATTTGACAATTCGTCCCCTGAGTTGCAATACGTTTTATGTGCGAGTGGTCACATAGAACACATGGGAAATCAGGGGACGAACTATCAACAAAAAGAACACATTTTATCGCTAACCAAATTTCCGAGGGGAACCCGTGTTTATTTAATCTTATTTGTTTTACAAGGATTGGCGAACAAGTTATGCAACTTATATTAACGCCTCCCCTTAACCCAATGGCGCAGTTGTGTGGGGTGATCTTCGTAGTGGCAACTTCGTGGCCACGCTCTTCTCGAATATTACGCAGCCTGCACGGAGTGTGTCTCTCACCGCACAGATGGCAGCCATTTAACGGCCCCATCCGATAGGACGGTACGCTGTGACAGCATCAGCCCCACAACTGATGCTGACAGAGAGTGTTCGGACACCTCGAGAACTTTCTCCGACCGGGATCGATTCCAAGACCTCTGGCATGAGAGACCAGCGAACTTACCTGTGTTACTATTTTCAGCTATCGCTACCGATTCAAATTGTAATTGCGACGCACGATTTGTAGAAAATTCCAGTGAAATTTCGCTTCTATTTAAAAATAGTCCGTCAACGATTTCTGTTCGGCACATGTGTGAGGAACGGATTTTTATTTTCCGCATGGTTTAGTGTTGCTGTAGATGGGGATTTTACAGAACAGGTGTGTTATAAAAAATGCTATCTACATCCCTGCCGCGTGTCATTTGTGGCATGCAGTGACACATTGCATTGATATTTAATACCTGTTATAGGTTTCATGGCCCTGACGCCCAGCACTGGCTCCATCCACCAGAAAATGTTCTTCACCGAGACAAATCCTGTCGTTTAGTGGAGGATTAATAAAACAAACGGGAACGCATACTCAACTTAATTCGTCGTAGGGATGTATTATTCGAAAAGTTATCTCCCCCTGTGAATACTGGAGTCTGACTGTAATGTAATTAGCATTGATCCACTGAAAGGTGTGAATAAAATCTTGTTTGTCGGGAAATCGTTTTCTCAAGCGGCGAGAGAAGTAAGTTGAGAATGAAGGCGTCAGACAGTTTATTGTGCAATCATTTAAGAGAATTGTTAATTTGATTACAATAATCGCACCTTTCCTTTTATTCACACCGAAACCTTCTGCATATTGTGGACTGTGGGTTCAACTGTTTTTACAACAATCAAATTTGTCTTGGTTTTAACATCAAAAGGAAAAAAATGGGCAAATGTCAGATTATATATTTTTATATGATTAGAGAGGACAATATCTATATTATATGCACATATGCGCAGAGCATTGCTAATATGAAGACTAAAAAATATTTTAATCTCTAAAAGTTGACGAAAACGCAATTTTCCATTATTTTACATGGCACTCTACACGAAATAACCGTACCTTTTTAAATGAACAGGGGAAAAAAATTGGTCGAATGAAATGGTTCGATTATATCACCAAGTGAGAGCATATATATTGTTCTTAAATGTCTGATGCGCAGAGCAAATATAACTTTCACGGGTTTTATATAATTTTGAGAAATATAAAAATTCCCCATTCAATTAGTGCTAATTTTTGCAAGCCAATTCCTAGCAATCAGGGGAGATAACTATTTGGTAAATAGATGCGAATAACGAGAATAGTTGAACATGGTTCATAATTAATTGTGTACTGCAAGACATATTACAACTGTTAAGATGTGCAGACTGTAATATTATTGTGTTAACCACAGGGCACTCTATTATAAGCAAACTTTTACTTGGCAAAATTGGTCTAAAACATGCACCGTTTACGTCACTCTATCACATTTATCATATTTATAACGAACTTAAAGCAATTACGACGAAATATCATTGCACGGCAGCTACACTAAACTGAAGAGCGAGTTCTTTAGTGCTTGCAATGTGAAAATATGAGTTTGCTTATTCAAAATTTCAATGACACCAGAGGCGGTTGAATCGCGTGGAAGAGGGGGGCTTTTTCCACCGGCATTCTACGTGATTACACTCTCAGTTTAAATCTTTGAGAGCATGTATTAAAATTTTCAAATCCATTAAAAAACATACAACACTATCTGACAGAGTAGAGATAAACAATCTGAATGTGGGTGATATATTTACTGTCGTACAAGGCTTCAGCCTGGGAAAATGAATGACAAAACGAGGAAAACAGTCATTTCTAGCCACAAAAGCAGAACTTTACCACTATCCCCACTTACCTATCGATGGAGCATATCATCCCCAGTTTCTAAAATGTGAAACAATTCATATGTTTCCGTCTTGTGTTTTAGTTACCTGCCTGGTAACCACCCCGTTCAAAAATGACATTTTAAAAAATAGTCAATTTTTCGAAGCCTCTGTTTCCCATAATTCCTCTGGTAATTTTCCCCTATGCATCACCAACTCTGTGGCCAGAAATTCAAATTCTGTTGTCCAACATAGCCTAATTTAATCATATATCTTAAACTAGAAGTGCATGGCATCAGTTTCAACATATACCCTTAGTTTAGAACTTTGCCCACCCCTGTGTAATAGGGCGAAACTGCAAGACAAGAATCTCAAAACCTGTTTTTTATAAACCAATCTGTGATGAAATAAGTGTATCTCATAACAACGTTAGGTGGGGAGATTACTTATGGGTTATCACCAATCCATCTTCTCTCTCTTCCCCTCGTCTTCTCTCTCTCTCTCTCTCTCTCTCTCTCTCTCTCTCTCTCTCTCTCTCTCTCCCTCTCTCTCTATCTATTTCAAATTTGTAGGAGAGGAGGGTAAACGAAGTGTTTAACACTTGTCTTTCAATCCAATTTGCACAAAGTGTCGCAAATAAAATACATTTAACACTTTCGCTGCCGAAAGCGACTATTGTCACCAATATTATTATGTTTATCTGTACGTTCCGTTATGCGCAGATCAAACCTGCCATCTGATTAATTGTTGGAAAGGGCTCATAGTTTTTAATAAACTTCCTCGCATAAAGACGTACATAGAGGTCTTCCATACATGGCTAAAGTGAGCGTGGCAGTGAAAGAGTTAAACTAAACTAACAGTGCGAAACTGTAGAGCGGAACCTTAATGTATATCTGATATATTTTCTTCAAATCTAAACAAATTCCGGTGCATTTGTCAATTGAGTCGACCTTCAGCCGGTTCGGTCTATTCCGACAACTTCAACCATCTTCCAACCTGAAGGCGAGGTTGAAACTATTATAGTGAAACGAAAACAATCCCACTAGAAAGTCCGACCCACATTTTTGGAGTTGACTTTGAAAACGTTTTTTATTAATTTATAATTTTCACCTCGAAGATATAGCTTATGACTTGTCATTGGAACGCGAGCTCGCCAAGAACGTTCCAATCAGGGTCAGAAGCTATGTTTGAGAGAAAAAGAAATGAAAGTATTTAGTTATTTACAAGTTTTTCGAAAGTGTCGTCTGCTTTTCGTATTAGGTATAGGGACAAAATAAATTATAATCCTGTCCCCTTCCCTGATGTTCAACTTGTCCTCCATTTGGCCTCCCGTAAAAAAAATCTGGTGCCGCCACTATCTGCAGGGATACTTGACAAGGTATCGGAAAATATGTGATTTGATGCTCTCTGATGTGATATCACATTACCGAAGAATTTCTTGTTGTCAACATAAAACATCCCAGTCGTAAACATTGAAATCATGCTTGCATCGCCCATTTTGGTTTTGTTGCTCCAAGGAGAGGTCATCAGCTATATATTTTGGCAAACATGTCCATTTTCAGTTATATAAGAAATATTTTGGCTCAAGAGTCGTGCTTTATCTGTGTTAGGTGAAGGGTTACATTGTTTTTGTTTTTGATACCAACAAATTGAACTCAAAACAGCAAATAATGACGCCGTCTAAATCCATACTGTGTGACCCCTGTGTGGAACGATCTATTTGAGTTTGTTTCAATCAGGGGTCACGTGATATGGTTTTATTAAAGTTTTTAAACAAATAATTGTTTTAACTACTGAAAAAATTACTCGGGCGCTTGCGGCGATTCATTGGGTAAACGGTTAATAACATTAAAAAGAGATGGTGATAACGTCTCATTTATACTATTATATGAGCTGTTCTGGGTGACCTGGAAACTATTGTTGGTGTACACCTTATGCTATACCCTTTCTCCCGTTGTGGAATCAAGGAAGGCATATGGGGGTAGGGTGCGTGAGCACCGTCCCTAGTTGGCTATGGCTCGTAGACATTTTTTGGAAAATATATCATTTGTTCGGGAATAAAGATTGCTTAATCACATGCTTTCCCAATTCATAACTCAAGTTCTCTGGAATATATCGATAATAGTGTCATGAGAAGTGTGGGCACGAGAAAAATGTGTTTCCATTGTTTCTTGGCATAATAATATCTAGTGCCTCCCAATGTGTAAGTTCTGGTACCTACGAAAAAACCCTTGATTTTCGTTATGCACACGTCGGAAGAGATTTCAATGTTGTCGATAGGGCAACCGATATATCATTTGAAACATGAGCAGCTGATGGTAATCCCACTATTCACACCACTTTATTTAATATGAACCGCAGCAGCAAAATATAGGCCCGTGGTATTTTTAGCATCGACAGTGTTTTGTTAGAAGAGTAAAGAAACACACAAATGACATCGCTCTGTAGATGGCTGGGTCACATACAGAATTCAGAAAGTCTTCTTTGGTCGTTCATTCAAAAGTACATAATGGAAAATCTCCATTGATTTTCTGTTTTAAATTTATGTGATTTCCAACGGCGTACTAGCAAAACACATTACTTACTGAGTATCTTTAAGACAACAAAAGACTTCTCGATCCGTCAAGTATATACCAAACAGGGGAAGCTTATTTCACTAAAATGGGTATAACTAGTTAAAGTTAGAAGCATTTATCATTTGCCTTTATCTCTGCTGATTTAAATAGAGCTGATAATTCAGGTATTAATTGGTAGTGTGCTAAAGTACTTTTGGTCAACAAATATGTTCACATGTCTTTGTCTTGTTGTAATTTAAGGGGAAGTGCACTCTTCCATAAATTGTAATGAGGCAAATCCATACAGACAAAATAAATTAACTTTAACCCTTTACCCAACGTAACGACCAAAACCGGCCAGCGTTATCCTCAAAAATCGCCAATTAATTTTCAATATTGTTTTCATTTTTTGTCTCAAAACATAGGTTATGACCCCTCATTGGAACGAGCTCGTCGAGCTCGTTCCAATGAGGGGTCATAACCTATGTTTTTGAGTAAAAAAAATGAAAAAAATTAGTTATTCAAGAATTTGTTTTGCAAGTGTCCTCTGCTTTTCATGTTAGGTAAAGGGTTAAAGGTAAAATCAAGTACATCCACAGACAATCCACTCTTTATTAAGTTCCCGTACCTGCACTGTAGAATAAAACCCTAAATTGGGCTTTCAATCAGTAGCTTAAATAAGATTGCAATCGTTTCACCTTAAGATTCATACAGGTGACGAAGCCATGGGCGTAGCGCATGCCCCCCAAATTTCAGTCATGCGCCCCCCCCCCCCCCCCACCCCATGTTCACCCATATAGGGAACAACATGCAAGAAACTTTAATATCTAGCAATTTACTTGATTCTGAGTCCGTTTCTATCCATAATTTATAAGTTGTGAAAGGTATCAAAAATTAGGCCACAGTGTGTCCTAATTATTGATGCCTTTCACAACTTGTTAGTCCACATTGTGGCTTAATTATTGATGCCTTTCGCAACTTATAAATTATGTACACAAAACGGACTCAGAGTCCAGGAAATTGGGTTTTTTGTCTCGAATTTCAAATGTTTTCCCTCCAGTGAGCGGGGGACACCCCCTCTTATCCCCCCCCCCCAAGATATTACTCTTGCCCCCCCCCCCCCCCCCCCCACCCACCAACACACCTAACTTTATATTCTGGCTGCACGCCTGGATCCATCATCACCTAATAAGAAAGTAAGAAAAGAGAAATTATGCAAACGTGCATATCAAAAATTCACAACTCCACATGGGACAATTATTATTGCTGCACAGGCTCTAATTTTTATAACTGGTCGTTTGTTTTATTCAAACAAACATTGTTACAATCCATCAGTCCTTTATTCACGTCACTACTATTTTCGCACGTTACCGATCACATGATCAGTTTGTCTCTCAGTTTCAAATGAGATTCAGTGGGAGTATAATGGGGAAGTGGGATGGGAGAATGAAGGGCATGTGGTTGGGGGAGACTCAAATGAGAGGGTTAATATGCTAATCGGAGAGATTGGGGAGAATGGGACAAGGGATATCATCAAGCAGTTCGTCTCCGAGTGTTGGGGGGAGAGGAGAAGCGTGGGAATAGGGAGGCAGTTGGGAGTACAGGGGTAACCATGGCCTTCTCGTCCGAGAACCGCGACAAATCAGCGGCTGGCCAAAGTGTTATTATTATTAAATGCTGTCGACGACTTATCTCAACAAGTCGTAGCTGGTTTCGAATGGACTATACCTTGAAATGTTCTGAGAAAATGAATGTTGTGGAAATAGTATAGTTGTTGTTGATGTTGCCAAGAATATTGTTGGGTTTTCGAGGAAAGCACATTTGATTGACGTTGACCTAAAATATAACCACTTCAAGGGAACAATCTGATCGTCGACTCTCTTGAAGGAGTAAACTGTCTGGGTTTACTAATTTGATACATTAACCCTCTGCGCTCTGGTTACAATATGTCAAAGTTATCAGCAGCCAATATTTCTCATAATGCAGTTTGGTATTTAACCAGATATACCTTGTTTGACAGAGGGTCGAAAGGGGCTTGTCCCATAGCGTCCTTGCGCGCCTTCGGTGCGCAAAAACCATTCCGTCCATTGACAGAGCTCAGTCAGACAAGATAAAATTGGTTAAATTCATAGTTAAACAAGAGGAAAACAGGGTGATTGGAGAAAATGTTGTTGCACTACTAGGGTGCTAGGACATTATCTTCAAACAATGAAAAACAATTATAGTAATCTTGAAACATCACTTAACACGTTTTGAACGTACAAACTGAATTGCACACAAGGAAATTTGGTACTCATTCACCCTGCATGTGGCCATGTGCCCATCAACTTCACTTGAAGATCTGGCACGCAAATATCAGGGGCGGCGGAACGATTTTCAAAGCGAGGTGGCTGGATCGGGCGATGGATGGTCGTCGGTATGAACATTTTCAATTCCAGGGTCCCAAACCCCCCATTTCCATGCATCTGAGTGGATATTTTGAGATTTTTCAGGAGATGTATTTGAAAGATTTCATACTTTAAAAAACGTTGGTAAAGCATACAGGTGAGGTCTATTTATCAGCTTTGGTCCTAACGACCAAAGCTGATAAATAGACCTCACCTGTATGCTTTACCAGACGTTTACAGCAATTATACTGTCTGTGGATTATCTTGTCTGGGGTGGATTTGGTGCTTGCATGTCTGTAAGATTACGATCTACTTCAGTTAACCATTTTTTAACAGACTGTATACATGTTAGCGTTTGCTGCCACTTACTGCATAAAATGATTCGAAATCCATCGAAACTGAACTAGTACGAGAGAAACATAACTGGCGAAAATGTGGGGAAGGCTCTGGATCCGCCCCATGTGTTGTGTTAAAATATATGCATACAAAAAATATGGCCCGGCAAAAAAGTGGAGGGTCTGAAGTCCCCCAGCCCCTCCACCCCCACCCCGGTTCCGCCGCCCCTGAATATGTAGATCCATGAGCTGCAGGTTTCCTTATTGGTTCTACAAGTTTCCTCTATTGTAACCCGTATATTGTTTACTTATTTATTGATATAAACAATCTGAGGCTTTATCATACTCGCAACACAAACATGAAGTGCAGTCCATACTTGTGCTGCCCAATTTTACATAATCCTCACGGGCGTCGATTAACGGGTTCTATCATACCCTGAAAACGGGTCTTATGAAAGCACTACCCCCACTCCCACCCCCACCCCCACCACCCCCCCCCCCCCCCCCCACACACACACACACTTTCGGGAATTCTGTCCCATTAACTGGTTGAGTGCTAGAAGCCACTATCAGGACTTTGGAAAAAAATGTGGGTACCAGAGCAAAAGCATTTCCTTACATTTTCGTTGCTCATGTCAAACCCAAACAAAATTTTGTATATATGAATTTTATCTTTTACAAATTACCGGAGAATGCTTTAGGCACTCTCCAATAATCTGTAATAGAACAAATTTTGAATAACAAAGTCAGACTACCAAAAATAATCTAGCCCTCGACCAGTTAAGTATGCCGCAGTTCCAAATTACCCCGTGCGCTCTCTCTGGAAAGCGAAAATACTGGAATATTGTAATCAAAAAGTGGTGTTAGTCTCGTTCGATCGTGATCGGGCGAGGACACACTTATACCCCATGGATCGAGGATTTTATAAATAAAAAATGCGAAACCAAGACCGGAGCGAGAGAAAAAGTAAAGGAAAATATTATCTCAATGTTGTAGCCTGTTTCCAACATGCGAAATTCTGCATTGTTGTGTGGAGAAAAACGACATGATAATTCGGACGGGAGCGCGACCCATTCGACATTCTTTGTCCGCTTTTGTCTATTACAGAACTGTATATAAATTGCCTCTTTTTATGACTGTTCTTATTCAGATGTCTTCGACTGAAGAAATGTTATCGGAAGCAATACTGGAGAAGCTCTCTCAGAGAGTTTCCCAGAAAATAGTTCTAAACACACATATTATTTCAGTCTGGAATAACAAAAATATTACTGATTCGACAAAAGCACACAAATAGTCCATTTCGACTAAAATAACACAAGTAATTACAGAAATATATTTTTCAGGACTTTTCTCAAGAAAGCCCTAATTTCAATGACCTGGAATTTAGGTTTAGTATCCAAACACTTTTAAGCACTTTCTCCCTTTAATCGCATGAATTCCAGAACATGAACTTTTTTCAGATTATAGCTTTTCAGTTTACATTGAAATGTGCTCAAGTTCAACGAACTTGTTCCAGTAACCTATGTTCTTGAGGAGAAAACTGAAAAAATGAAAAAATTTGATTTGCGACTGTTGTGAATAGCTCTGGTCCTTTTATGACCATTGTTGTAGGTAAACAAAGCATATTGAACGCCAATTACATGATTGGAAACGCAACAGCCAGGAAAAAACCACACATTCATTTCCCTTAGCATAGGTGCTCGGACAAGATGATGTACAAAACTGATAAAAAGATTATTGTTTTTCGATTATCAATGTGTGCCGAGAAGGTATTGTACTGTGTTCGTGATCTAGTTGATATACAAACACCCGTGGGTCGAGATATTCAGAAATAAAAGGAAAGCAAACGAATTAGGAATTTCAGATTCAACAAGGTTCTGGCAGTTATGTTTCGAAAGTCGAAATTTTTAAATGTCGCCGTCCAGGTATGTCAACCGGTACCTGTACCGGTACCGCCGGTTCCCTCATCCTCCAACCGGTACCGGTACTGAAGCTTTTGTCCCGCCGGTACCGGGACAAACCTTTTGGGGAAATTCCTAACTGAACGAGGTAAACGGGCTAATAATCCGTCCCCTGATTTCCAATGTGTTCTATGTGCCTGTTGGCACATAGAACACATTGGAACTCAGGGGACGAATTGTGTATGGCACACTTACACGACATACTTTCAGCTTATTTGTGAATGAACATATCTGAACACTCTAAAGGGATATGCTCGGTCTGCACCACCACCTCGATAAGGCCGATCATTTTAACTTACCAAACGTGGCACCAAAGACAATGGAAGCACCGTCATAGGCTACTTCAAAGAAATTATTCGGTGGCGACATCAAAGTAATGATAAAGAACGATTTTCGTGCTTTATGATTACTTTGATGTCGCCGCAGAATAATTGGTACGATGCCATGTTTGTCTTTGCGATCTTGGGGCCTGGATCGGTTTAAATACGAATTTCTCCCATCTGATTGTGATGTCACCCAATTGTTGACTTGTCCCGGTACCAGTTTCGACGGGACAGACTCTGTCCCGCACCGGTACCGGTTAGGTTGGTAACGGCGGTACTTTGACATGCCTGTCGCGTATCAATCAGGTCGAAACTCTCTGGCCGCTTTTGTAAACCCGGTTCTACATATGTGGCGAACCTGTTGGTTTGGCATCAAGTCACCTCACTGCAAGAAGTAAATCGCCCTTTTGAAATTTAAAGGTATATTGTGCGTTCAGGGAGTGAAGTAACCATTGATAACAAGTCGACAGGTAAGTTCCCTTGTAACAAAATCGCATTAGGAACTGTTATAATGATTACAGGGAATTTCGCAGAAGGGAATACACAGAAGCACCTGCTCCCAGTTGCAGATTCAGTCGGGGCGGACCCTGTGCATGTCACCCTAAGATTTTCCAAGAAGGTGCATACATTTGGAGTCAATCGAGTCGTTCGTATTTTGTCAGTAAACAGCGAAATCGCATTATAATCTGAACTATTATTTTTACAAATGAAATGTTAGTTTAATAGCTTCTGCTTGTTTGTTTGTTTGTTTGTTTGTTTGTTTGTTTGTTTGTTTGTTTGTTTGTTTATTGCGGTTTGACGATACTTTCAGCAATCGGGGTCGCATCGTGTCGGAAAATTTTATGGGTGGAGGAAGCCTGAGTACCTGGAGAGAACCAGCGATCACTGGCGAGCAAGCGCCAGACTCCTCACAGACCAACCCTGTACAAGCTGAGTTAGCAGTGGATAAAGTCAAGTGTAACATCGGCGAGGTGTACGCCTCAGTACCCAGAGCCACTGTGTCGCCACGTGGGCAATCGGATTATCTCTTAACCCGCTGAGTATTTTCAAAATATTTCTCATCAGACCTAGTCATGGCGGCGGTGAAGCAGCCATGACTAGTTTTGATGGAAACCTAATCCATATTTAACTCAAGACATCGTTGGTCAAAAAGTCCATTCAGTTTACAGGGAGGAAATTTGATTAATTGTGCCCAAATTATAATTATTTCAGTGGCTTTTATGTATTTGTGTATGGTGCTTAAGTTCACTTTTAGCAAAATTGGCGATATCATCATTATCATGACGGAAACTTATGGATGATTATAAGTTTGGCCAATCGTTTATACCTATGCGGCACACTTTAGAGGACTTCCATCCCAGGCGTTGGTTCCTGGTCCTATTTTACCAGCAAAGCGGAACATGTTTACCGCAGTAAACAAACACTGTTCCACTTTGTGTAGTTCCCACGGGGAATCAGCGTACTCTTGGAAATATCATAGTATACCATAATACAGTTCTATAAGGGGATGCCATGTACCTCCTCGACGATTTGTGAGGGACACCTACGCTCACCTTTATCTGTCTTGGCTCCTCCTCTCTGCCAAAAGTAACCCAGTATCACACGCTGATGTTTTGTAAAAGAAAGTTGTGATAAACATAGGGTGTAACGCTACTTGAGCTGTTTTCGATTGGTTCAATGTTTTTAAAGCTTTCAAGCGGCTTCACTGCTGCGTGTTGTTGCCCATAAGCCCTAGATTTAAAGCGGATCAATACACAAAAGAGAAGCCATTAACGGGTACCCGAGTAAGACAATGATACAAAGGACCTGTAAAAAACATAGTTATCAAATAAAAGGCACATGCTTTTTAGGCATACCTGGAACTTCCCCATCTGTCATTGTTTTGCCAAAGTTTGGCTCGGCCCATGTTTCATAATCGTCTCAAAAGGTCCCCTTTTTGAAACTCTTGGTTACGCATCGAAATTATTAAAAGAAAAATCTTTTACAAACTGTTTTGATACGCCATTAGAATTATATAAAACGGCTTTGTGCAGAAGTTCTACACACCGTGTGGCTTTGCCTGTCTGTATGTAACACAAATGTCGCTTTAAAACATGCTAAGTTTATGCATTAAGTATATTAGTGTCTAATGGACAACGTTTTAATAGCTTCAGGTAAAAACTGTGTAATTACGATAAAAACAGTTCACAAACAATGAACAACATCACAATCCTTTGGTGTTGATCGATTCTGATACTTCGTTAATGTTCTATTAAGTGACATCGAGCCCGAAGTACACAGAAAACTCCACAATATATATTCTACACTTAGAGAGACTCTTTTATTGGACCAAATCAATATACAGCCAAGAAAGTCACCTCTTTATTCAAGCTGTAGAACAGTATGAAGACACGAGAATGTTAGACTATTTCGTGGTAATGACTACGAATATGGTGTACTAAGATCCTATATGAAAACTCTACATTGTAAAAACTCATTGTTAAAATCACGGTAGAAATAACGGCATCAATTGCCGTAACTTCTGTAATAAATATTATGGTAATGTCTCTTATTATACATGGATGTACACCTAAAATTCATCATATAAAAAGTTATAGAAAAGTATTCCTGAACATAATTATTTATTTATTGGGGGCTGAACGACACTTTAGGCAGCCATGGTTACGTAGTGTCTGACAGTTTTACGGGTGTAGGAAGTCGGAGAGAACCACCGAGCACGGGCGAACAACTATCAGACTCCCCAGCGTACCAACTCCACACAAGCAGGGTTAGCATTTGTTGAAGGCAATTGCACCATCCACGTGCGCTACGTCTTAGTACACATAGCCACCGTGCCTCCATCGGCATTCGGTATGAGGTCCCTTACCCAATGACATAACGCAGTCACCGCTGGTCGGGATCGAACTGCGGACCCCCCAATTTTACGTTCAATGCGCTATTCACTTGGCTAGCGAGCTCCTTACATGTGAGTGTTCATGTGCAGTAGGGCACTTTTTGTTGAACCGACTCATTCATGTTTTTAATTCCTGCCTTTTCAAAATGGCATTGTTTATGTCGAAGGTCGCCCTGTTTTAGAAGAGTCAAAACAGAATAATTAATATTTTTAACCTGTAGCCGCACGACTGAAGGTTCAAAATATTATTTGATCTACTCAACATGACAAATTAACAGCCTTCTCGGGTAAAGAAGAGAACAAATATCGGTTTCTCGTTTTTGCACCAAGATCGGACAGAAAAAGGTTTACATTGCGAAAAGTAGTTTCATACGATATTTTCACTCTAATATTTACTGTAAGTACTTGCAGATGGTTACCACTGCCTTTACCATATTTTAATAGTTTTTTTACAGTGTAGGAGGTCGGGCCATGCGAATCTCAAATTTCGGGTCGAATCGAACCTCGATTCGAATCAGGCACCAGATTTCGAATCTCGAATCGAATCTCGAATCGAATCTCGAATCGAATCTCGAATCGAATCTCGAATCGAATCTCGAATCGAACCTCGAATCGAATCTCGAATCGAATCTCGAATCGAATCTTACCGCTTTTCAAGCTGTGGATATTGCACCTTTTTACAGCCGCAAATATTGGCAGTCTCCACTCAAATATTGTGTGCAACAGCGACTCGTGCAAAACAAGCACAATGCAGAATATACCAGAATGGAATCAATGTAATTTCGGAGGCGGAATCTACTTGAAGTCTTCTGGTCTCCTGTATAGGAGACCTGATGATAGAAGAAGAGCTCAGGAGGAGACACTTGTAGGATTTTGAGAACATCCCCACGATTCGAAAATATTCGAATCGACGCGATTGAAAACGAATCGAATCATGAAGATTATTTCGAATCGAATCGAATTTCGAAGCTTCTCATGGCCCTAGCAGAAGGTCCTTTTATATAGTGATTTGACTGATTCCTCCCCCCCCCCCCCCCCCACCCCCACTCTGATAAAAAGATGATTACTTAGCACGATGCGCATTGATGGCGAATATTGATAAAGGTGGCACTCTAAAACGTTCTCAAGATCAGTTGAACGGTTCAGTCTCCTTTTCATATTCAAAGATTGAAAAGGTTGGGCATCACTACCCACCAACCCCAGGCGTACCCCTCCAAAATGAATAATAAATATTTTTTTAAGTAAACTATATTTCTAGCCTTTAGATACGCTTTATAAACTTTTAGTAATCTCGACTTCCCTGTGTAAACTCCCGAAAGTGGAGCAGTGCCTGTTTATGATGATAAGAAGCAATGTCTATTTTACTGGCAAACAGGAACTAGTAACCAAAGACTTGGGTGAAAGCTCTCTAAAGTGGGCAGATTAGGTTTGAGCAATTGATTGAACTTGTCTTTATACTCTTGTCGCCATCACGATGTGGTCACACATGGTGAAAGTATCCTCAAACATATAAAATAACACTTACAACCTATGCTTAAAACTTCCTGGACAAAATAAATAAAATGCATGCGACTTACCTACCCATGAAAAACAGGCGCTAATTCCTAATTTTCTAACCAGTATGTCTGCGTTCACTAAGCCATTCTGGTGTGCTGGGCAGCACGTTCTCAAAGATATTTCCCCTAGGACAGTTCTCAAGGGCGCTTATCTATATGTGTATATTCACCCACTTCACAGGTGTGGGATTCCCACTTGTGTTTTTCAATTCCAATTCAACATTCTTTTAACCTCCTTCCCGGGAAAATAATGTTGGTACCTGATCAGTTGATATTGTCCACACAAATACGTATAACGCCAGGGGTCAATACTATTAAACTCTTACAATTGTATTTTCTAGAATTGTATTTTCTAGTTATGACTTTAAATAGGTTGGAAGGAACCATTAGCATTCTCAAAGATGTGGCAATTTCCCAGTTGGCAAATTGCCATATCTTTTAAAATGCTAATGATTCATTTTTGTCAGTTATATTAATAGGTAGAAAATAAAATTCAAGAAAATGCAATTGTAAAAGGTTAATAGTATTGGCCACAGGTAGGAAATAACAAATAATCTTCTCCCCTTAAATGCACGCTTAAATGCAACACAGTTTTACTCAAATATCATGGGACGTTCCAAGTGCCGTAGCCTTTTAAAAGTCACTGGATCCATTATCAAGTTCCTCACAAAAAGACCCAACATTTTAAAAATTAAAAATGACGTATAGAAATATTATTTATTTATTTATTTATTTATTTATTTATTTATTTATTTATTTATTTGTTTATTTATTTATTGCCATAGAGATATGTCCTTTCGAGGAATGAGTCCTTGAGGAATAAGCCCTGCAAAAAATATCCTCTGGGAGATGCAAACCTACCACTATTCTGCCACTATGTTAGAGCCTGTTTTATATTTGTAAACTTAATCCTTAACAGCGTAAATCAATAATTAAAATTGTGTTTAAAACTGAACATTTAAATCAATTTTTAACTATGTGTTTATTTATTTATTTATTTATTTATTTATTTATTTATTTATTTATTTATTTATTTATTTGTGGGGGTTTAACAGCCAGGGTCACTTCGTGTCGGGAACTATATGTTTACGTAAACTATAATTAAAATAGTTACATTAACCCTTTACTTAACGAATCGGCCACCTCCTCCCGCGTAATATGCAAATTCAGGAGTAGAAAAAATATAATTTTTCAAAAAGTTTCAACGAAACCATATAATGTGACCCCTCATTGGAACGAGCTCGTTGAGCTCGTTTCAATGAGGGGGTCACATGATATGGTTTTGCTGAATTTTTTTGATTTTTTAAAAAATTATATTCAAAATAATAAATCCTGAGATCGTCTGCGTTGGGTAAAGGGTTAAACATGAAGTTAAATATGAACGGTTATCACCAGTGACCTGGAACCGTTCACAAAAAGTCTACCGAATTCATTTTTGTCCTAATCTCAGATGAGGTCGATGAAAAAACCTGGGTCTCTGAGCTGGTCGATAGCCATTTATTTATTTATTGTCGATTCCCTCCGGGGCCCCACTACTTATAGTTTCGCCATTTAGACCTGAAATATTGGCAATGCTTTGACTTCATTTGCACTACAGAACTTTTCACGGGTGGGTAATATTTCCACGGATGCAATAATATTAGATTCCAAACACTAATTTTAGGAATAATCATCAAAAATTTAATTAATGAAGAACCGGGTACAACACGGTGCTTCATTAATTAAAAATTTTCTGATGATCTGTATTACCCGGTAAACGCATGTGTGGACATTGCTTTTCACGCGTGGATTGCGAACAGTCCACGACGGCTGCACTGTTTCGTGTGAATAAAGCTTGTTATGCAACATTTTGTGCTTGTTGAACTTTTTTTCTGCCTCCTTCGTCATTCGCCATCATCAACAACTGAGGATGTAAACGGCACAATGGCACGAAGCTCAGGTGCAGTACAAAGATAGTCGTCATTCAGTCAATAAATCTGTACACGAATGCACCAAAGTTTAGCAACTATTTGAGACAACCTCAGCAATGATGGGCGCTTTGTGTTCCAGTGCATGTTGCACCACTCTGTTGGTGTCGCAAGTTTTTCTGTCGGTCGTATAAAAAAAATGGAACACAGAAAATGGCGAGGAGGCTAGAACTGAAATCATTGACACTTAGAAAGATCTCCTGTGTTCTGCAGTGCGAAGAGCGCCATGCTTTCTGCTTCCCTTTTGTGGCATGATGTGTGCATTACAGCATACATGTTTAATTCATGATGTGGAACAGAATATTTTTTGAACGTTTTTATGCTGAAAATACCCGACTTTTTCCATTCGAAAAAAAGAACCACCCATCGTCGTACAGCACAGCCGCCTTGGACTAGTCACTTTCTACGGGTGCGCAATATCTCCACGGACGCAATAATATTAGATTCCAAACACAACTTATAGGAATAATTATCAAAAATTTATTGTCAAAAATTCCAAACACAAAATTAAAGGAACAATTATCAAAAATTTAATTAATGAAGCACCGGGTACAACCCGGTGCTTCATTAACTAAAATTTTGCCGATGATGATTTTTGTTACCTTATAAACGCATACGTAAAAATCACTGCCCACGCTTGGTGTACGACCCGTCCACGACTACTGCACTGTATAGGAGTTTGAACATGACGTTTTTATACAGGCTGTTTTTTAAAATTCCTGAATAATCTTCTTTCATATATAAAACGTTTTCCCTCTATTTCAAGTGATAAAGATGCGGTTACCATAAGATACATCACTAGTGAAACTGAAACAAAATACCCATTTGTCCGAACTAACTTTACGTCCTCGTTTTGGGGAAGTTTTGTTCATTTTTTCATTTAGATCGGAAATATTGAACGTCAGTATTTTCTCTGGAAGCCGCTAATCTGAAAATGCAATCTCAATTAAACTAAACCACGTTATGCAAGAATATTCTTATGTTTCATATCCATTGTATGAAAGCTTTCGTCATAAGTATATGAAAATCGAGTAGCCATGTACATGTATAAATTTTGTGTATCATTATTTTAACTGGTTGAGGGCTAGATCATTTTGGGTGGTCTGAATTTATTCATCAAAATTTTTTTATTACAAATTATTGAAGAGTGCCCACAGGTACTCTTCACAAATTTGTAATAGAACAAATTTGTATAAACAAAAAGTTATTTGCGTTTGTCTGAATATGGAACTCGAGCAAGGAATATTTTGGCTTTTTCACTGGTACCTTCGTTTGTCTAAAAGCCCTGACAGGGGCTTCTGGCACGCAACTAGTTAAAGAACGTTTTTCGTTTAGTTAAGTCTTCGGTTCGTACCGACGGTTAACGACCCTGAAACACAGTCGGAAAAATAAAATTTAGTTGTCACCCCCGCCATGTCGAAAGGTTTGGAGATCCTAGCTTTGGGGATAAAAGATACTGAACTGGTAGGAAGCTGTTCTTTAAGTTCGAAAATACATATACGCTATTTAAGAGAGTAAGGGAAACAAAAAAAATATTAGCGTATACCTATCATTTGTGACTGATTATTTTTTGTATTCGTTTTAGTTTAGGAAACTAACATGGCAAATGTGGCAGGATATGTTCTTAAAGATCTAAAAATGAGTTTAAACATGCATCGAGTCCGCTATGTACGGAAAATTGTTATTCCTTATAAACGACTTGAGAACCATTTTTATCAGGGATGATAGCAGTAAATAATTATGTAATAATTAAATAATGATAATAAATAACACAGACTGCAAATCTAGTGATTGAGCCAAATGAGAACAAGAGGAATGTTTTCTCTCAAAATATTCTTGCTGTAAAAAACAAGGTTACTTATTTTTCTAGTAGTTTATTTATTTATTAAGGTTTAACAACACTTTAACAGCCAAGGTCATATCGTGTCGTTGACAATTGTACGGGTGGGGGAAGCCAGAGAACCCGGAGAGAACCACCGAGCAACGACGAGCAGTTGTCAGCTCCCCAACATCGTAACTCCGCATTGCAGCACAGGCAAGTTTAGACTGGTTGAAGACGTGCGCACCATCGGCTTGCAGTACACCTTAGTACACGGCGTTGTTGTGCCCCCATGTGAACAAGCGGGGTTAAGTGCCTTGCCTAAGGACACAACGTGGGAGTCCTAATCGATCGCTCAGACGGTCACCCATCCAAAGACTGACCGAACTCGACGTTGCTTAATTTTCGTAGTAGAAAACAGTGGTAAATGTAAACGGCGGTTTCCCAGAGGAGTCACGCATGCACTCAAAAAGGATAAATTCCTAGTAGTGACAACAATATGCTACAAAAAATTATTCACAATTACTTCATCATGAATATCTGGAACTCGGTGACTGATAATTTGGCAGCCGCCAACACACTAAGATGCC
The DNA here is from genome assembly GCA_031216915.1 of Pictodentalium vernedei. Lineage (NCBI taxonomy): Eukaryota > Metazoa > Mollusca > Scaphopoda > Dentaliida > Dentaliidae > Pictodentalium > Pictodentalium vernedei. The sequence continues at coordinate 380,267,903 of CM062296.1, forward strand.
AGACCAACATAAAAAAAGACTAAACAATCAAATTCGTAGGTTATAGAGAATCGGGTATAGTACCCGGTCGTCTTTGAGCAGCATATACGTGCTTGGTGGGTACTAAAATTTCTACTGACCCTGCAGTTAAGTGTATGGGCTAATGTCCACCCACCGGTTTGGCAGATTATCAAGTCATTCAGTCAGTATTTTATATTAGTACTTTTGAACCTGAACAAAAAGGCTGGACCAGCTTCTTGAAAGAGTTTACATTTCAACTATATTGCACTTCGATCACAAAATCAGACAGAGAATCCCGACCGGATCGCGACTGCGTCGCGATCCGGTCAAAATTCTTTGTTCGCTTTCCTTCCCTCAGCAACGTGCTATTTTTATCACATGTATTTCTAGTATACTTTCTTTTTTGACTCAGTATATATTAACTCTTCCGATTGCTTCCATTGAACTGGCATGGAAGATACCACTAGGGTTCGAAGGGTTAATTGTTTCTACAAGGTACAAGAGCGAGTCCCTTCCACGTTTGTGAATCAATGACAACCTGATTCAACTTGTCGATCTGATCTATACTATCTGGTTCACTCGACCGTTGTCAGAAAAGTTGTCCATTGCAATTTAAGGGAGATAATCAACCAGATATCTTTCAGCAAACTACGAAGTTTTGTCTCTTTCCACCCCATTTCATTTCTTTGCCCCTCGCGTATGGAAACCCAATCCCCAGTGTCACTTTCTGGTTCAAGATGAGTATACATGCCTAGTTTCGTAGTGATTTGATCGATGATGTAGAAGTTAGGCAACGAAAATAATATGGCCATTTATTCGCCACAATACACCTTTCTAGAATCCAAGTCTCAAGTGACACTCTCTCTCGGTCGAAGTGAAGAGACATGCCACGTTTCGTAGTGAATCGCGTAAACAAACCGGGGGAACAACACACGCATATACACACAGGCTTATCTCAAATGCTAATATAGATTGCGTGATTTTCTGATCGACTAGCACATTTTTTACAAACAGCTGTTTGCGTTTTCAGATACAGTTTTTTATTGGTTTAATGTCAACATTTTTTGTTGAAGAAACATTAGAATATAACAATATATAACAAAAAGAAAAAATCTAATTGGGAGTTGGAAGGTATGGAAATGAGTGTGCAGAATTACATAAATGATGGTATTAGCCAAAGTCCTTAACACCAACTCATTCAACCCTATCCTGCACACATCTCTTCTACAACCGCCAACAAGGTCGTTACGATCTAATTGAATCCCACATATATCGCCGAATCACTTGAGATATATTAATTTAACGGTATATGGCCGCACGATATCCAGTAAAAATTTTTATAGCGATGTTTCCAGTCAGTTAGTTTTCTGGGGCCACATTGTGCATCACCAAAGTCCAATCTCCAGTTGCTGTTTCAAATGTGATTCGAATCGTGTCCTCGTTAAAGCAATCACAGCTGTGTGGTCTCTTTCGCCAAAGTTGAACTATTGTGTATCTAAGGTACATTTAAGTCGTATATTTTATACATTTGTTTTTGACATTTTCTCCATTCCCATTGGATTTCTTTTCACAACCTTTAGCACTCATCCCAGGGGCGGCGGAACCGGGGGGGGGGGGGGATGGGGGGTTTCAACCCCTTCACTTTTTTGCCGGGCAATGTTTTTTTGTATGCATATATTTTAACACAACCAATGACAGGTGAAACAAGGGGCGGATCCAGAGCCTCACCCATATTTTCGCCAGCTATGTTTTTCTCGTACTGGTTCAGTTTCGATGGATTTCGGATAATTTTTGTGCAGTAAGTGGCAGCAAACGCTGAAATGTATACAGTCTGTCAATAAATCGTTTTTTTTGTGTGCATATATTTTAACACAACCAATGACTGCTGAAACAAGGGGCGGATCCAGAGCCTCACCCATATTTTCGCCAGCTTTATTTCTCTCGTACTGGTTCAGTTTCGATGGATTTCGGATAATTTTTGTGCAGTAAGTGGCAGCAAACGCTAAAATGTTATACAGTCTGTCAATAAATCGGTTAACTGAAGTGATCGTAATCTTACAGACATACAAGTACCAAATCCACCCCAGACAAGCTAATCCACAGACAGTACAATTGCTGTTAACGTCTGGTAAAGCATACAGGTGAGGTCTATTTATCAGCTTTGGTCGTTACGACCAAAGCTGATAAATAGACCTCACCTGTATGCTTTACCGACGTTTTTTTAACGGCTCTCAAACTGTGAAATCTTTCAAATACAACTCCTGAAAAATCTCAAAATATCCACTGAGATGCATGGAAATGGGGGTTTTGGAACCCTGGAATTTATAAAATTTTCATACCGACGACCATCCATCGCCCGATCCAGCCCCCTCCCCCCCCCCCCCCCCCCACACACACACACTTTGAAAATCGTTTCGCCGCCCCTGCATCCGTTAACCCTCCCAGAGAAAAAGAAAAATTACTGACTGCATTGAGTTATGTACTCAGACATTCAGACTGATCAGACTCATTAACATGAATAATCTCTTAATTCGTCACAAAAATTTTATCATATCAGATCCAATAGTATGAGTGCATTGTTTTATAGGTCATCTATTCTAGTTTACTGTCTTCCTAGTGTGGTGAACAAGTGGTGACTCTGAAAACTTTACTGAAGGTGATAGAAGTAAACCATGATTGTTCCCCAGAAATCATTCGACTTTGATGAGAAACATAAGAAAACATTGAGTTCTTGTTGGAAAATTCTAACAGGTGATTGTCAGCCCGATTCCATTATAAAATTATTGAAGCTTTCTTATTAACAGACAAGACAACTGTGCAATCAGAATTTATCCCTGACTCGGGATGAGAAAGTATACATTTGCAAAACACTTTGACGCAAGTGAAAATTTGAATTTTCTTTTCGTCCAACAATAAGATAATTTCGGTTCCACTCAAAAAAACGTAGATTTTCTTTTCAAGTATGCTCTTGACGAAACGTTTCTAATAAAACGGAAATATGAGAGCAGACACGTTACGCGAGGTCACATAATGATACAATGAAATCTAGTGCTATATTCACATACTCGATAAATTTCGTTGAATATTTTTAGCAATGTTGCTTTTTACTATAAGGAGGCATATAAGAAAATATATTTTGTTATAGCACTGTGGTTGCAAAAGTGAACAGAGAATTTCGACTGGGTCGTGATATAGTCGCAATTCTCTGCCCGGTTTCCACCCCAAGACAAGAGAATCTGATTTGTCGAACAGAAGATGTAACAACATTGAATCTGAAATGAGATTGTCTTTGTTTTTTCTTGACTGAGTTTTTTGATTTTTCAGTATTTATTTATAAAATCTCGACACACAAGTGCTGGGGTGTCGCGCCCTGATCGCGATTTGATCTAGAACTAGACCGTTTTTGTGATCACAATACTGTATATGTAATCGTGTTTTGGAATAACTGTATACCACTACAGTTACATTGTCACTTTCATATGCTAAGCCGTGGTCTACCCATATCATAAATGTATAAATATATAATCTTGCAACTCATGCGGACGAAAGAAAAATGATACCGAAGAAAAACTCACCCTGAAAACACCGATATATTCCAACTAATATTTAAAAGTGCAAAATATTATACAAGGTTTGGAACAGCCTTCACTAATTTTGGCACTAATGAATTTTTTAAGACTTGGTGTGGTAGTCATTAAAAGTAGAAACAACCAAATTTGAAAAGTTCCGATCTTTTTTAGAACTTGATAAACTCATCTCACTGGAGGTTTTCGAAGAAAGATTGAATGGCAATTACAATAGACATACCTTGTAAATGATAAAAGTTTTATCCCAACACTGATTATTTTAGTCCTCTGAAACACAGTATTTCTGTATGAAGTTATAAAATCCTGTGTGATAAGTCCATTGAAGATTACAGTCTGATACGTTGTGGTATGACAAGGAATCTACACAGAACGTAGACTGATTGCAGTGCAAATCGATCTCTGTACTTTGTGCGAAAAAACTAAGTATCGACCAGCTTACCCAAGCATGTGTTACGTCCTAACAAGATAACTACTCAATGATTAAATCTTTCTTTAATATAGCGTAATTTCCCTCTTTCGTTTTCACAGAGAGCGACTTTTATTCAACTTGTTTTAATATTTTAATTGGTTTCAACGGGCAAACGCTGTCAACATTTCGCTCTGAGCAATCTGCAATGTTTTCTCTGGTCCGTGTAAAATTGGCATTCCACTGTAAGTAATTTCTCGACGAATTGCGCATAAGTCGTATTTGCTTGAGGCTTGTGTGGCAAATTACGCTTTTCAGTCAATTTTCTGTGTGGAATCTATTTGTTTAAACAGCATTCTCGGAGAGAGATCTCGTTAATTTCCGAGCGGATGGTTTTTATAGATCTATTTTAATACAAACTTCATCACCGTTTGCTCAGTCATTTTTTTTTATCTTCGTCGACTCAGATATTTGTATCACATTCAGAAAACACCGAACTGAAAGGCTTACATTTTAACCCCTTGCCTAATGAATCGGTTACATCCGCCCTCGTAATATCCAAATTTGGCAGTCGAAAATATAATTATTTTTCAAAATATTTCAATAAAACTATATCATTTGACCCCTAATTGGAACGAGCTCGTTGAGCTTGTTCCAAGCGTCATATGATATGCTTTTCTAGAAACTGAAACAAAATATTATTTAAAATAATGAATTTTGATATCGTTAGCGTACTCTTAAATAACAGTTTGTTATGTACATAGCCTTATAAATGAAAAGTAAATATTTTTTGTTTAGTTTATATTAATGATATTGCAGGAAGCTTAAATTAGTGATGATCTTATATGCTGATGATCATTGTATTAGCAGAAGTGGTCACAATTTAATAGATATAAGTGAGATTTTATACCGTGATTACCTATTCTACTATATATGAAAAGCCTATGTCGTAAATGTTAGCTTTACACACCAACCGTGGTGAACGCGCCAACAATGGGATTTCAATAGTAAAAATTTACACCTACAGTAGACCTACATCCCCGTTGACCTTTGATGACGTCGACCTGAATGCAAACTTGTCTAAATTTATCGCACGTCGCCTCGCGAAGAGTGAAATGGAAGTGGCGATTATTTATTACGTTTTTAAATGGGTTTACCTCATAAGATACAAAACATTAACAAACATGCATTGTCTCATGTTAATAAAGCATGCATAACTCGAAATAGTATGTTGTTATGTTATTAAAACGGAAAAGGCTCAGTTTCTTTTTTTCATTTCGTTTCGGCGATAAAATTGACAGTGGAAGTACCGCTCTCCGATGCTCATGTAAACAAAAATAGATTCTCTCGTGTGTACGTCTGGTCTCAGTAAAATCGAGAAAAAAAAATAATAGCGACTCTTAATAATCTGACGATCATGGTATAAATAAAATATACCCAAAGTAGCTTGGTGTACCAAATGTTCACCACTCGTGGTGACGTGGTGTTAACCGCGCGCCGAAGGCTCGCGGTTAACACCACTTCACCACTCGTGGTGAACATTTGGTACACCAAGCTACTATGGGTATATTCTATATATAAACCACGACATAAATATTATCAACGCTTGAGCTCAGCAATAGTGAGTTAACTAAAAGGCTTAAAAGGCACAGGTGACGTCATTTTTCTCGATTAAAAATATCGTATTTCCGAACAAAAATTTTCTCGCCAGTGTCCTGCAGGTTACTTATAAACACCAACACCGCAGCGTCACCGTGCAATCTGACTTGCTTTGGGATACTCATATCAACAATCGTGTGAACTCCAGTCTGCCTCAGATGATTGAAACTCAAATATGTGGAAACGATGTATTAACTTTCATTTTACCAATCCTAGAATATGCCAGTGCAGTGTGGAGTGACGCACCAAAACATTTTCTTGGGCGTCTTGAGATCAAACTCTGCTATGCTACCCGCATAGTTTCTGGAATGACTAGATCTATCTGGGAAGAACTAATTACATAGGTCGGTGACTATCGCCTCAGATAGGCGCTATGTCATAGAATGACTCTACCCCATAACATTGCCAATGAAAAAGCTCCAGAATATCTCAAAGGTTCTTCTCGGCGTTTCAGTAACATGACGGATTAATATCTTCCAAATACCTTTACGTTTGCCCCATATGCAGTACGCACTCAAGTGTTGAAACGGTCTACTATCCGGTATGCGTTTCTTCCAGCTGGGTCATTCTCAATACCATAGTTAGGAACGACAGTCTTCAACATTTCAAAACGTGGAGATCTTCCGGTCAAATGTTAAACCACCCAAAAAGATTAACACGTGTAAACGTGTATAATATATTTAACCCTTTACAAACGTATCGGCCAAAACGGGGCACGTTGGCTCAGTTAATAGAGGTGCAGGCTGCAAGCCGAGAGGCCCTCGGTTCGAATCCCACCTGCGGCACGATGACGTTGTGTATTATGTCGTACTGCACGTCGATGCTGCACCCGTCTTTGACCAATGCTAACCCTGCTTGTGTGGAGTTAGTATGTTGGGGAACTGACAGTTACTCGCCGTTGCTCGGTGGTTCTCTCCAGGTACTCCGGCCTCCTACACCAGTAAAACTGTCGTGATCATGATTAGCCAAAAATAAGTGACCTTAAATAAATAAATTAATCCACCAAAACTGGCCTGTGCTATTCACAAAAATTGTCATTCAATTTTCATTATTTTTTGCGTCAAAAACATAGCCTATGAACCCTCATTGGAACGACCTCTCTGAGCTCGTTTTAATGAAGGGTCATAAGCTATATTTTTGACGCAACAAATGAAAAAAAGAGTTATTTGAAATTTTGTTTGCAAGTGTCGTCTGCTTTTCATGTTAGGTAAAGGGTTAACACTGTAGAATCAGAAATAACCGAGTAACCTCAACGTTATAAGTTACTGTGATGAATTGACGATAACATGGTCTGACGATTGCTGTCGGAGCTTATGTGCAACCGAGACGCGAGACGTCGAAGTTTAACATATGCTCCGAGCCGCCAACATCAGCAGACCATGCCAGTCAATTCATCACAGTAACGTATATATGTTCGTTCGAATCCAACCTGCGGCAACCGCGTTGTGTCCTTAGGCAAGACACTTCACCCCTATTGCCCACGAGGAGGCACGGTGACGTTGTGTACTAAGGCGTACTGCACGTCGATGGTGCACTTGTCTTCCGCCAATGCTAACCCTGCTTGTGTAGAGTTAATATGTTGGGGAGTTGACAGTTGCTCGCCGTTGCTCAGTGGTTCTATCCGGCTTTCTCCACCCATAAAACTGTCGTTGTCATAATTAGCCATTGTGCAGAAATGTGATACCTTAAACACCGATAAATAAATAAATATAACGTAGTTGTTCCAATAAGAACCTACCCATGGGCCAAAACTCACATCGTGAAATGAACAAGACAACTTGGATGAACAAGGCAACTTTACTGAAAGCAAATTTAGTAAACAGACTTCTCTGGTACCCCGCAACGTCGCTGGACAACAAAAAGTAAATAACTTAGATAAGGGTCGAGGTTACTCCATCTCAGGACATATTGTGGACCAATAAGCGGGTTGTGAGTATACATTCATAGCATGATCACTGGCCTCAAAAAATACAATTTTATAGGCACTACGCAATGTAAATCTCCTCACTTTGTTATCCTCTTTTCCAATATTTAGAGCGGTGACGTCAGCGGTAATACATGCAACTGGAGCCGTAAACATAGAAAAAACAAAGTGAACTCTCAGAGGGCGAGGATGTTTGTCTTATCGCAACATTAAACGTTGTTGTGATGAATTTATGGTAATATGGGCTGGCATTTGAGGCTCGGAGTTTATGTTCAACCCAGACCATTTTACTGTCAGTTCATCATAATAACGTATATGTTCCAATAAGTCCCTACCTATAGCCCAAAACTCACATCATGAAATGAACAAGGCAATGTTTAACGATAACCAGTTCACAAAATAAACCTCTCAATCAATCAGATGAAGGTCGAGGTCACTGATGATATTCATTTGTACACGAATGTAGAGATGACCACAGTTCGTTTTCCGTGAAAGGTAGACGCCATTGTCATTGTATATTTTGGTCAGATGACTGGCATTGATTTGTTCATAGAGAACGATGTCACCTTTGCCACATTTTCTTATTTCCAGGAACGCAGTCTTGAAACATTCATTGGCTTCGTTCAATCCAGATTTTTGTTACTATTTCGAATATATCGCAAAAATGGTGATAGTTTTCACCCTGTACAGAGGTTTATTCGCGAAGTCTGAATTATTTAGAATCAGTCATTTCCTTACAAAACTTAGACTTATGTCATCTCCTAACAGTGAAGAAACGCGAGTTAGTAACCCACCGAACTTAAAAGTGGTATGTTTGCATTTTCTATTTAGTGGGGATATCGGAATGTTACTTCCGCCGAACACTCCCAGTTCATGACATAACTATGTAGTGACCTGTAAGTGATATCTCTATCTTCCAAAGCAAATAAGCTTACTGGGAAAGTAAATGTTGGGTGTATCAATTGGAATGTGTTAGTGTCATATCGTCCCTTGAGTGCAACAAGGCGCCATCTGCAATGCTTTAGCGGTATTTAATTTCTGCCAGTTGTTGGCCATTACAATGTCAGAAGAGGAGTGATATCAAAGTAAACAGAACATGTCTTCCTATCCTTTTTGAATTATGTACACTTTGCAAAAAGAATGTGTTTAAACTAATCTTTAACCCTTTACTTAACGAATCGGCAACATTCGCCCGTGTAATCTGCAAATTCAGCAGCTGAAAAACTATATTTTTCAAAAAAATTAAACAAAACCATATCATGTGACCCTCTTTGGAACGAGCTTGTCGAGGTCGTTCCAATGAGAGGCCACATGATATGGTTTGGTTGAATTTTTTTAATTTAATTCTTATATATTGCAAACTCGACTCGACATTAGGAAACACAAACGACCATTGTGTCTTAAGATGCAATTTTCGACATGTGAAATCTTACAGCGTTGTGTACAGAAAGGGAGAGGATAATTTCAATCAGATATCAATCAAGTCTCGAATTTCTGTAAATTCTTGGACTTGTTTTGTAATGACGGTACTGTGTCTCACCCATTGCTTTCTGTGCTACTGGAGTGCTGGAACGCCCTAAGGTCATAAAAGGAAAGTGTCTCAACCCCCAACTATCTGGGGTCGACTGTTGCTATAAATAAGCAATTGCCAACAACAACAATTTTCGTGAAGGTTTTCAAATTCCCGACGTCTCGCAGATGCCGACCGCCCTTTAACTTTTTGAACTCGAGCGACCGTTTTACCGGCCAGGAACATGATACGCCATGGGCGTCATTATAGGATGGCTGTGCAGTAAATGTGTGAGGGTAGACCAATCAGTATTTTCAACGTTCAGCCCCGAGGCTCCACGTTGAAACTATTGATCGGTCTATCCCCAATAATGAATATGGACTCTTCTACTTGCTGCCATTGAGCTGGCACGGAATATACCACTACCGTTCAAAGGGTTAAAGAATATAGTCTGTACAAAATGAATATGCTAATGGTGTGCACAATTTTCAGGCTTACCAATTGAATACTTACAATATATTTTTGTTATTACTGATAAAAAGAACAAGTGATGAGACTGGAAAATGGTTATCCTGTTACTATTTTTCGTGCTAGGAAAACACCATGGTCGCAGCATTCACATCATCATGGATGGGAGTTGGAGGGTTTCGTGATCTGACTAGGGCCCTGCGAAGCTTCGAAATTCGATTCGATTCGAAATAATCCCCATGATTCGATTTCATTCGATTTTAATCTCGCCGATTCCAATATATTCGATTCGTTGAGATGTTCTCAAAATTCCACAAAGTGTCTCCTCTTGAGCTCTTCTATCACCAGGTCTCCTGTACAGGAGACCTGATGATAGAAGACTTCAAGTAGGTTCTGCTTCCGAAATTACATTGCTTTCATTCTGGTATATTCCATATTTTGCTTGATTTGAACGGATCGCTGTTGCACACAGTACTTGAGTGGAGATGCCAATATTTGGGTTGGTAGGAAGGTGCAATATCCATAACTTTAAAAATGGTGAGATTCGATTTTATTCGAAATCTGTTGCCTGGTTCGATTCGGGGTTCGATTCCAATCGAAATTTGAGATTCGCAGGGCCCTAGACCTAATGGTATTAGTTATTATTATTGTTTGGTGTTTAAGGTCACATACTTATGCACAGTGGCTAATCGGGACCGTGATAGTTTTACGGGTGGGGGAAGCCGGAGTACCCGGAGAGAACAATCGAACACCGACGAGCAACTGTCAGCTTCTCGACATTCTAACTCTGTTCAAGCTCCGCCCAAGCAGGGTTACAGCGGTTGAAGACATGAGCACCATCGACGTGCAGTACGCCCTAGTACACGACGTCATCCCCCCCCTCCCCCCCCCCCCCCCCCCCATGTAATGTCGGCAACGGGAATAAAGTGCATTACCCAAGGACACAACGCGGGTCGTCCTGGACGGGAATCGAAATCAGGACCTCTAGCATAGAAGTCTACCACTGAGCCACCGCGCTCCCGACCTAACGGTATCTTGGGGAGGGAGTGCGCAGTGTGAGTTGCCACATGCTTCGCTGGTGTTTTAGCAATCCAGTTAACCCTTTACCTAACCTGAAAGGCAGACGACACTTGCAAAAATAATTCTTGAATAACTAATTTTTTTCATTTTTTGTCTCAAAAACATAGGTTATGACCCCTCGTTGGAACGAGCTCGACGAGCTCGTTCCAACGAGGGGTCATAACCTATGTTTTTGAGACAAAAAATGAAAAAAATAATGAAATTTAATTGGCGATTTTTGAGAATAGCGCTGGTCGGTTTTGGCCGTTACGTTGGGTAAACCTCGTTTGCCGTACCCATTTTGTCAATTGCATTTGACGGCTAGTAAGCCAAACACTTTTCCTGTTGAGGGTCATCATAAACATCTCGGTTGCTATTATTTCTATAACTGTTAAGATATTTGGCGTAATGTATCTGGACGACTCTGTTGTAGGGCCTCCGTCGACACGACAGATCCGCCGTGTTTATCAGAGAATTAGCGGATGAAGATCTTCTCATTGCGCTCATCCACTGGGTACATGCACATGATCTCATGAGACGGGCATGGATCTCGGGAATTTTCCGCCAAACAAACCATATTACATCTCTCAAAATTGTAGTCTCCCCGGCAGTCCGAAGATATCTCATCTCTGACATGGAAAGACAAGAAAACTAACGCAATATTCCACGAACAACAAATAGCAAATGTCCTCATAACAATAACTCACGAGTAAATACATAATGATATATTTAACACGAGATGACAAAAGTTATATTGTTGTTAAAATCATTTATTTGGCGATTGACTAAATATCCCCGTCATAGGATTAGAATGCGAATATTATCATAAAATGCGCAAAAGAAAAACGAAGATCCAGGCTCTTAGATAACAATGGGAGACAACATCATAACTATGTTGGATGAGCAACGTTATGTGAAACATGTGTACAAGATTCCCAGTATTCCTGCTAAACGCGAGTGCTTGAAACCCGATGAGTTTTCAGTCTATGTTCACTGTATCCTGACCAGACAACATTGATCTATGGTACGAGACGATATAGTTAACATTTTGCGGCAGGGAAAGGGCAGTTTGTTTGAATTCGGAATGTGGTGACAGTTGGCTTCAACACCGGCAATCCGCTAAATCCACTAAGCCACTACTGAGATTTGGTATCTTTGGTTAATATCATGTGTTGAAAGGGGGTGGTTTGACCTTGGTACACTTTCTTCCGGTCTCTCGTGGTGACATTAAATTTCGAGTTTGAGTTTGCAACAGTGGATGTTATTATGCTGACTGTTCCATATGGAGAAGGTGAGCGGCTAGTTTAAATTTATTAGGCCCATTATAGTCGCATTCTCGTTTGGAATCTTTGGTCTAAAGTCAAGAAGCTCTTGGGCAGTTCAGACTGATTTAATTAGTAGCGCGCTGAAATATTTTTTGCTCACGAAAATTTGTTCGCATGTCTTTGCTTTGCCACAAAGGCACTAAATTATGGCAGGGCAAAACCATACAGACTCAATAATTTCACTTCAAAGATAATGTGATGCTCGTTCAAGAATATGAAACCTTTAATCAAGAGTACCTGCACTTCTGAATAAAGCCCAACAATTTGTTTCTATCACCCTAGCAGTTAAGTGAAGGTGAACTGAAAAGTGACTTTGGTGCAGATGGGAGTCAACTAACTGCCCGTGTAACTATTATAGACACATGTCTCCTATAGTAAGTAGACAACGTCCATATTTGTGTTCACTTTATAGAATAAATAAACTGTTGATGTAGGTATAATCAGTGTGTTTTCGAATAATTATGTTCCGTCCTTATCTCTTCGCTGGTTCAGGGAATGTGTTTGTGGAATGTGTCAGTATTACCACGTATAATGGAGTAATATCATGGTGGAATCCGGAGGGTGAATTGTGCATAGTTTAGCAATCTATTCCGTCCATCCACTCCTTGTAGCGGATAATATGCTCAATCATGAGTGCATGGTGTGCACGGTGTAAAGGAAGATATATTATTGAAAATATGTGCTTGAAAACAATAGATGCAGCCCTTCGTCTTGGTACAGCTCTAAGTCTATGCGAATAGCGGCCGTTATCCTGTGTTTCATTTGTAAACCAGATATACACTTGTTAGATGTTGTGCAAGGGTTGCTTCCTTTAACATGAGAAGTGTGTGTGTGCACCTATTACTTTGTGAATTCTGGCTCTTACCATAGTTGTTCGCGAATAATAGCTATTTCCTTAGTTGTGTTGTGGCGATACCAATTTCATTACTTTTCACCTAGTGAAATAATGACATTGGTAACTCGCCAAATATATGTGTTTAAACATCATTTGCGTAACACAATACGCCTTAATAATATTAACGGGTTATATGTTTTGCACGACTGTGTCTAGTTAATATGATAGCAACGCGTATCTATATGAATTACTTCTTTTAGTAACGGACGGTAACGGAGACGAGAGAAAAACATATTCTGAACCATTAAGTATCTGCTACAGTACAGTTGCCATAGACTTGTCTAATCCACACGTGGCCAATGATAAAATTATCATCAGCAAAATTTTAGTGAAGCGTCGGATAGTACCCGGTGCTTCATTAATTAAATGTTTCTTGATTATTCCTGTAAATAGTGTTTGGAACCTAATATTAGTGCGTCCGTGGGAATATTGCCCACCCATGGGAAGTAATTAACCAGTCCACGGCGGCTGTTCTGTATCTACGTTTCATACTGCTTGGATAGTTTAATAACCCTGTTAATTCTTTATAACGTATAAACACCAAACCATTCAGCAGAACTTTAGAACAAATTTGACTCTTAATAGAAAGTTGGGTATCCGGATAACTACTGAACAGAAACAGAGTAATATTTCGAAACAAGTGCACTGGCAATCGTCGAATTTCCCATGTTTGCATGCCTATTTAACCCCAGGACATCAATTGCACGCATTTAAGCCACAATATTCAATTTTACAGAGCTTTCTGCAAATATAATAGAATTAACTAGAGAAACAGAATTTACTGCATCCAGTAAATTCAGGTCTGTGTGAAAAGGGTTAAAGTATCAGGAATAAACTCTACAGAAAGAGAATTTATGGAGGCTTATCTTCTGGTGTAAAATATTTTTTAACAAATCAGAAATGGGTTTTTCGTTAACAGTATTTACAGATATTCATACAGGAATCAGAACAATTTTTATAAGAAACCAGAAAAGGCATATATGTGACCAGCATTTAAAGGGTTCGATACACGAATCAGAAATGGACAATTTTGGCTCTGCCCACGAATTTGAGTGATGAAATACATTCATAAACTTAGAAATACATTAAGGTGTAAACGCATTTCCCAGTCTTTCTGAATAATATGCACTTGATGACCTCATTCAGGTGGACCATATATTGAATCTCCAGCAATGTTTAACTCAGTCGGTGTAGTCCCATGTCCACATCTACATTGAAGAATGAGCGCAACCCACTTTGAAATAATAGCTCCACCAACTTCAGATCTGTCATCTGACATTCAGATCGAACGGGTGAAAAAAACATAGATGAGTGCAAACTGGTTATTGTTAACCAGCATGCCAAAATGCATAGAGATAGGACGGTCCATATTTGAGTTGTCGCGCTGACAAAGGGTGCATAGACTCTATGTCGGAGATATTGTCATAAAAACCTTAAAAAAACCCAAGAGCTCATTTGAAAGCCTGCTCTTAAAATAGCATCTAGTGACCTAAACAAGGCATACATAAAACTAGAACTTCTCTAATAAATTAATTTTAAACAGTCATAGCACTAACACAGTTAACAGAACATTCAACTATGTCAGTATTGCATCTTTTACCGGCATCCTGACAGTATTGTGATAGGTTTAAATAACAAATCTCCAGTGTAGTTTTACAATTACATGTACACTGGAATTCTTCATTATCAAGTTGTTTGTTTTTATATTAACTTGGTTTGGGAATTAATTCTGTTCAATGAGATTAAATAAATAGATCATGTTATTGTATGTGACAGTCACAGCTTTCTCCCCACTGCTTTTTGTGAAATTCTTTCATGGAGAAAATATTCATACAGGAATCAGAACAATTTTTCTAAGAAACCCGAAAATGCATATATGTGCACACCATATATAGGGTTCGATCAAGGAATCAGAAATGGACATCACTGCCGCTACCATTTATTTGAATGATGAGATACGTGTATAATATTCAGAACTGCATTAATTGGTATAAAATGAAATTCCCAATAGGAAGAAAAAGTATGCATTTAATGACCTCTCTTGACCGCATAGAGGTGGACCACATTTTGAACCTCCAGCAAGTTTCAACTCATTTGGTGTAGATACCATTACTATAGGTCATACTAAACCTGAAGTATGAGCACAAACTACTTTATAAATATTGGCTCCACCAACTCCGGATCTGCCATATTTGTAGATGATGGCAAATGTCCATATTAGCAAGGCAATGATGAAGTGCATGCATGGTACCTCTAGAAAATATATTGCAAGTAAAAAGGTTCAGTAATGTTGGAATGTAGACGTTGAAAGACCTTGAAGACCCCCAAGAGCCTGTCTGAAGACTTATTGGCATTGTCAAAATACCGAGGTCCCATCAATATCCATGTGTGATTAGAACAACACTGTGAGAATGGAAATGGTTTTCATTATTCTCAATGATTTTTTCGAAGAGAGGTGCACCATCGAAGTGCAGTACGCTTTAGTACACAGTGCCACCGTGCCCCCATATTAAGATTTTCAGAGGATTAAAATATTCGCTTTAAATATTCCATTTCAATCCTTTAACCCTTTACCCAGATGGTAGAGGTGGAGGCTGCAAGCCGAGAGGTCCTCGGTTCGAATCCCACCTGCGGCAACCGCGTTGTGTCCTTGGGCAAGACACTTCACCCCCATTGCCCACGTGGGGGCACGGTGACGATGTGTACTAAGGCGTACTTTACGTCGATGGTGCACCTGTCTTCAACCAATGCTAACCCTGCTTGTGTGGAGTTGGTATGTTGGGGAGCTGACAGTTGCTCGCCGTTGCTCGGTGGTTCTCTCCGGGTACTCCGGCTTCCTCCACCCGTAAAACTGTCACGGTCATGGTTAGCCATTGTGCAGAAATATGTGACCTTAAAACACCAATAAAAATTTAAAAAACCCAACGAATCGGCCGCATCCGCCCGCGTAATATGCAAATTGAGAAGTTGAAAAAATATTAGTTCCAACGAGGGGTCCCATGATATGGCTTTGTTGAAATTGTTTGGAAAATTTGAAAAAAATGATATTTGAAATAATAAATTTTGCTATCGTCTCCGTTGGGTAAAGGGTTAAATGGGGGCGCAGTGGCTGAGTTGGCAGAGGTGAAGGCTGCAAGTCGAGCGGTCCTCACTCTGTCCTTGGGCAAGACACATCACCCGTGGGTGCATGGTGGCGATGTGTACTAAAGCGTACTGCACCTCGACGGTGCACCTGTATTCAACCAATGCTAACCCTGCTTGTGTGGAGTTAGCATGTGGGGAATCTGATAGTTGCTCGCTGTTGCCCGGAGGTTCTCCCCAGGTACTCTGGCTTTCTCCGCCCGTAAAACTGCCCTGGTCATGGTAAACCACTGTGCAGAAATATGTGACATTAAACACCAATAAATAAATAATGCCTTAAAAAATGAGCTCATTCCAATGAAGGGTCATAAGCTATGTTTTTCAAGCAAAAATGAAAAAGTAATTAAAACTGAATAGACATTTCTGTGTATAAAGCTGACCGGTTTTTGCCGTTATGTTGGCTAATGGGTTAAGAATCTCTTAGTTTGGAAAGCACACTGAAAAGGTGTCCCATTCCACATAGAATTAAATGTTTCAGAAAAGAGAGTGAAAAACATTCTGTAGCCATGAGTTATATTAAAGATATTTTTTTACTCACATCGAAGTATTAAGAGGGTTAAAATATGACCATTCAAATATTCCATTTTATTACTTTGTAACTGTGATAGGTGTTTCGAGAAAGCCACACACCACTCCATCCCAATACCTCTCAATCTTGAGTTATGATTGAGAATAAATGGATTTTTAAAAAAAATGCTTTGAAAAGTGAAGGTTTCTCTCTCTCTTCAATGACTGAGACTGAAGTTTTGTAACATGATACAACATAAATATACAGTGCTGTTCAATGTAACAAAGAATTATATCTCAGCTTTCTCTCTGGAGATTTCTGTTACATCTAGAGCCCGAAGGCCCCACATGCCTCCAAATCATAGATGACCAAGTACCAATGGCAGGCCCTTTATCAGTATACCAAAAACATTGAGATAGGGTTGATTGTATTTGGGTTATCATGTTGACAAACGGTGCATAGAAGACATTCTATGAATGTTATTAATTTATTGGGGTTTAACGACACTTCAACAGCTAGGCCCGCCTCGTGTCGTACAGTTTTTACGGATGGAGGAAACCAGAGAACACAGAGAACCACCAAACAACAACAACAAGCAACTGTCTGGATCCCCAACATGCTAACTCCACACAAGCAGGGTTAGTGCAAGTGTATCATCGGCATGCAGTATGTCTTAGTACACAACATCACCATGCCATTATGTGGGCAATGGGGGTGAAGTGTTTTTGCCCAAAGACACAAGACAGTTGCCGCAGATAGGATTCGAACTGAGAACCTCTCGGCTTGCAGCCTGCACCTCTAACTGCTTAGCCACCGTGCCCCTCTATGAATGTAATGGGAATACTTTAGAGGCTTATTTTGGGGATAAAATAGTTTTAAAGAAATATAAAATAGGTTTTCAATGACAGTATTTATAGATATTCATTCAAAAATCAGTTATTTTTTTCCAAGAAACCAGATAAGGTATATATCTTCACAGTATTCAAAGGGACCAATCAAGGGAATGCACAAGGAGTTCAAAAATATGATTTCCAGCAATTCTGGTAATAGCCCTCGTGGCTCCTGTTCGACCTTGGCCCAAATTTTGAATCTCCATCGAGTGTCGACTCGTTTGGTATTGGTCCCAGGTCCATACATCATACCATGCTTGAAATATTAGCATGACCCACTTTCACAACTTTTGGCCACACCAACTTTTTACGTAAAAATGGATGTATGGACTTCAGGAATGCTTTAGAGAGTCAAAAAATGTGATTTCCAGCAATTCTGAAAAAATGCACTCAATGACCACAAGTGACCTCCGTAACCTTGACCCACATTTTTGAACCTCCATCAAGTGTCAACTTATTTAGTGTTGGCTCCAGGTCCATGCATCACACCATGCCTGAGATATGAGAGTGACCCACTTTCAAAAATTGTGGCCACGCCCACTTTTTTCATGAAAAAATGCACATCTGAATTTTTGGGGAAGCATTTGGAGGTAAAAAAATGTGATTTCCAGCAATTATGAAAAATGCACTCATTGACCCCTGAGTGACCTCGGTGACCTTGACCCATATTTTGAATCTCCATTTGGTGTTGGTCCCAGGTCCATACGTCATACCATGCTTGAGATATGAGCGTGACCCACTTTCAACAATTTTTGCCACGCCCACTTTGTTACGTCAAAATGCATGTGTGTATGTCAGGAATGCTTTAGGGTGTCAAAAAATGTGATTTCTAGCAATTATAAAAATGCACTTAATGACCCCTAGGTGACCTCCATGACCTTGACCCATATTCTGAATCTCCATCGAGTGTCGACTCATTTGGTGTTGATCCCAGGTCCATACGTCATACCATGCTTGAGATATGAGCGTGACCCACTTTCAAAAATTTTGGCCACGCCCACTTTTTTTACTTCAAAATACATGTGTGTACATCAGGAATCCTTTAGAGGGTCAAAAAATGTGATTTCTAGCAATTATGAAAAATGCACTTAATGACCCCAAGTGACCTCCGTAACCTTGACCCATATTTTGAATCTCCATCGAGTGTCGACTCATCTGGTGTTGGTCCCAGGTCCATACGTCATACCATGCTTGAGATATGAGCGTGACCCACATTCAAAAATTTTTGCCACGCCCACTTTTTTTACGTCAAAATGCATGTGTGTATGTCAGGAATGCTTTAGGGGGTCAAAAATGTGATGTCTAGCAATTATGAAAAATGCACTTAATGACCCCTAGGTGACCTCCGTGACCTTGACCCATATTTTGAATCTCCATCGAGTGTCGACTCATTTGGGGTTGGTTCCAGGTCCATACGTCATACCATGCTTGAGTTATGAGCGTGACCCACTTTCAAAAATTTTGGCCACGCCCACTTTTTTTACGTCAAAATGCATGTGTGCATGTCGGGAATGTTATAGGGGTCAAAAAATGTGATTTCTAGCAATTATGAAAAATGCACTTAATGACCCCTAGGTGACCTCCGTGACCATGACCCATATTTTGAATCTCCATCGAGTGTCGACTCATTTGGTGTTGGTCCCAGGTCCATACGTCATACCATGCTTGAGATATGAGCGTGACCCACTTTCAAAAATTTTGGCCACGCCCACTTTTTTTACGTCAAAATGCATGTGTGTATGTCAGAAATGCTTTAGGGGGTCAAAAAATGTGATTTCTAGCAATTATGAAAAATGCACTTAATGACCCCTAGGTGACCTCTGTGACCTTGACCCATATTTGAATCTCCATCGAGTGTCGACTCATTTGGTGTTGGTCCCAGGTCCATACGTCATACCATGCTTGAGATATGAGCGTGACCCACTTTCAAAAATTTTGGCCACGCCCACTTTTTTACGTCAAAATGCATGTGTGTATGTCAGGAATGCTTTAGGGGGTCAAAAAATGTGATTTCTAGCAATTATGAAAAATGCACTTAATGACCCCTAGGTGACCTCCGTGACCTTGACCCATATTTTGAATCTTCATCAAGTGTCGACTCATTTGGTGTTGGTCCCAGGTCCATACGACATGCCATGCTAGAGATATGAGCGTGACCCACTTTCAAAAATTTTGGCCACGCCCACTTTTTTTACGTCAAAATGCATGTGTGTACGTCAGGAATTCTTTAGGGGTCAAAAAATGTGATTTCCAGCAATTCTGAAAAACGCACTCAATGACCCCTAGATGACCTCCGTGGCCTTGACCCATATTTTGAACCTCCGTCGAATGTCGACTCATTTGGTGTTGGTCCCAGGTCTGTAGGTCATACTACGCCTGAGATATGGGCGTGACCCACTTTCAAAACACCCCTACAGACACCCCTGATACCCCAGGAATCTGAAAAACATAGGTGGCCGAGAACTTGTGGCTGTCTATCAGCATGCCAAAAATCAAGGAGATAGGGCAATTCGTTTTCGAGTTATCTTGCGGACAAAAAAGTGATGAGAAGACAGAAGACAGGAGAAGAAGAAGAAGAAGAAGAAGAAGAAGAAGAAGAAGAAGAAGAAGAAGAAAAAAAGAAAAAAAAAAAAAAAAAAGAAAAAGAAACCGTGCAAAAACAATAGTCTGTGTGTTTCACACAGACTAATTAATGTCACGTTTCACTACAATACAGAACAAATGTTTCAATTCCGCATTATTGAATACAACTGTTAATTAAACATAATTTTTCTGGCAAAGTATCTATTCCGTTAACACGATTTTAATTTACTTAAGTTTTTCTACATACTGATGCATATCTCAGTTCAAATATGTATAATTACAATAACAGTTTCCAAGTATATATTTCATACAACGAATGCCATGGTATTGGTAACGTGAAATACCCAATTTATTATTTATTTATTTATTTATTTATTTATTTATTTATTTATTTATTTATTGGTGTTTAATGTCATTTTAGGCTGCAATGGCTATACCACGACAGCAGGGCAGGCAGGGAATCAGGCATACTCAAGCACACACTCTGAAATCAGTTGGGTTAAAAATCAACCCACATCAACTGGGATGAGTGAATATGAACCCAATTGGGTTAATATTCGCTCAGCCTAGTTGATTTGGGCTAACCCAACCGAATTTATAGTGTAGTCAAGCGTGTTGCCCTCTTAGAGAGTTCCCACTCAGGCGTTGGTTCCAGGTCTTTCTGTACAAAAACAGAACTTGTTTACAAACACTGTTCCACTTCGTGTGGATCTCATGGATGAAAGTACTCATATTATTGAGCCTGAATATCATTTATTTTATCAGCTACGTTTGATAATGAATTATTTGGGGGCATGTTTTTATTTAGAACATGTAATAAATAAAACGGAATTCCCTGTTGTTTAATGTAACTTCTGTAAAGTTGCCAATAATTTAATTAACAAAATAATGAGTTATCATTTTTAACTTAAAACTTTTAGCAATTAACGTAAATGACATGCTGAAATTTACAACCCCCCCCCCCACCCCCCCCCCCCCCCCCCCCCAGTAGGTAAGTGGCAGAAGATGAGAAACTGCACTAAAAATTGGGCTGTCAGGAATCGAGTGTAGAAAATTTCCCGAGAGTGGAATGACAGCCACCCTGCAACCAAGCAACCTATTATCAGGTGAGTTGTTTTATTCAATTGGACATTTTGCCTTGAAAAATTACATTGAACTTGACATTAATCCTTTGAACAAGAGCGGCCAGGAACATGATACGTCACATTTTCATAAAATGGGATGGCTGCTTAGTGAATGTGTTGGGTAGAGCAATCAATGGAGGCTGCACGTTGAAAATATTAAATGGTCTACCCCCACATAATGAATATGAACTCTTCCGATTGCTTTCATTGAACTGGCATGGAAGATATCACTAGGGTTCGAATGGGTAAACTTTACAATAGAAGTGTACTTTGTGACTGAAAATAACGAGGGCGGAGTACGGGAGACCGGAATCAATTACACGAGTTGGTGTTTTTCTTGTATTTTACGAGCGTCCAAGATCGTTGATTCCTTTCCTCCTACCAAACTATATGATCTGAAAAAGTAAGGAGATGCCCCCCCCCCCCCCCCCACCCATGACCCCTACCCTGTTCCGTCGCCACTGCTTCTGGAGTAATGAAGCAAAAACAAACATCAGTTTATGTTGCAAGTGCAAAAATGTAGAAAGGTGAGCAAACACGGGTAGTTTGCTATAAAATGTAATATTAGCAGCTCCGGCAACTGTCTGCCAGACTTTTTATCTTTCAACAGGAATGTATTTCCCCTCTTGCATGTGAAAACGTATAGACAAATACATAGAGATTACTACCATTATATGGATGCACAAAATATGTATCCGAGTCGAGCTCCGGGTTCTAAGGGGAGATCACGACGAGTCGAAGACGAGTCGTGATCTCCCCTTAGAACCCAGAGTGAGACTCGGATACATATTTTGTACATCCACATGATGGTAATAATCATTTTATCTTACAATATATTAGGGATTAGTCAAGAGTGTAGACAAATATATAACGAACTATTTATTCGTACGGATGAACAAAAAGATAAAAAATGGAACTCACGCGAAAGGAACGTGCTTATATCCGACCCCCTGATACAAACCTCTGTATCAGGGGGTCAGATACACGACAGTTGCGGAGTTAATACAGACAAAATACATGTTGATTGTAAGATAAAAATCTGTATTGGGGGTACCAACCGCATGTGTGATCATTCGATACAGAAAGAGAACGTTTTTATTTGTACTCATCGAAAAACTGATTACACAGAGAGAAATCGGTTGACTGGACTGATTACGTGAAATAATTCATGAGAGGTGAGGGGCGTTGTACAAACATTAGTGCGCGAATGCGTACGCGTGTTTTACAATATAGTTCCTCGCCTCGAATGAATTATTTCACGTAACCAGTCCAGTCAAGCGATTACTCTGTTTATTACTTTCCATTATTAACGATAATTATACTATTTAACCCTTTACCTAACATAACGGCCAAAAACGACCAGCGCTATTCTCAAAAATCGCCGATTAATTTTCATTATTTTTTTTTTCATTTTTTGTCTCTAAAACATAGGTTATGACCCCTCATTGGAACGAGCTCGTCGAGTTCGTTCCAATGAGGGGTCATAAACTATGTTTTTGAGACAAAAAAAAAATGAAAATAATAGTTATTAAAGAATTTTTTTTTGCAAGTGACGTCTGCTTTTCATGTTAGGTAAAGGGTTAAAAAAACAAAAAACAATGAAGTCCCCTTTACACCCAGGGCAAATCGTCTTCGTTTGCGCTCACGGATACATAACACAATTGTTGATTGCATAATTCACTTGTGAAGTTATCGTTTATAATCAAACCTGGAAATCCCAGTAAATCACACTTTGGAAAGTAATAAACATGTCTACGCCACCGCTTTAGATAACAGTAATTAAATAATAAATAACCAACTCAACGAAATAAATTAGACTTCATCATTTTTTGCCATGATGATACTTTATATAGGCCTAACATGCGTTAAACCTTAAAAATAAAACACAGAAATACATATCCAAAACACTGTTATAAACTTCAGTGGCTATAGTACTTGTAGAATAATGAATGGGGATTACCTCACGCATAGCTCAAGAACGCAATACCATGACCTCATTATTTTCATTCATAACACATCAACTCAAAGACGCTGAACGATTGTCAAAATATTAGCGAAGAAATCAAGAAAGGGAGACATATTGTAAGATAAATTGGTTATTACCACCAAGTGAGTTTCCGAGATGGACTCGCCGACACGAGGTCTCGACTTCAATACCCCATTTCGGAAACCCACACGACGGTGATAACCTATATTCATTTACAATATTTAATGGTAAAGTGTACGGCGAAAATAGTATCAGGAGTACTGGTGTAGTTATACCGGAATAATCATCCGTCACATTATGTAATGGTCATTTTGCTGATAAGAGTGCCCCATGCCTCATGTCTAAGACGATCTTCAATCTGTATGCCATTTCTTGGCTTAAATGCCGGAACAAAAACTCTGTAAATACTTTACAAGACGCCCAGCATTTTGATACTTACGTTCTTTCAATACATCCGTGTCCTCACCAAGCTCTCCTCGGATGTTTTGATGATCAATTCCGGAACACTGTTGAAAGGATTATAATTTTTAAGAATTAAAAATTAAATCTGTCTTACATGGATTGTAAATTCGGGTCAAATTCATCGAAATATATTATGTTAAAAATGTTTATTTCTAGTTTTTAAATACGCTGTGGTGGGAGGGGAAGAATCTCTCGAAAAGAGCACATGTCTCATTGGCCAAATTTGGAAATGTTAAAGAAGTTATGTACCCAGAAATGTCGAACATCTTTATTTAAATTGTCTCATGTCCAACTCTTTCCTGATTCCATGTACGACAACAGAAATCAAACAACGTGGTGTATTAAGATATAGTTAAACTTATAATAACTGGATGGACCTCAGCCGAGCTTTTTCTAAAGCTGCAGATACATATCCGGGATTTTGTAATCTTGTGACCTTCACTTTTGAGCTTTGTTGTTCAGACCTCACAAAGTAACATTCATGTACCAAGTTTAGTAATCAAATATGGAGTGATATTTGCATGTCGCAAGTAGCTAAGTTTTTGTTAAAAAAGGTCGAGGTACAAGCAACATGTCAGCCAATTGACTTCCGGGTAATCCCTGGAGGAGCATTAACTGAAACGTTGTTTTTTCTACTTATTCTTGTCAGTACCCTTTATTAAATCCTTGTGTAGAAACTCTATTCCAGTCCGTTTTAGTGACGATCTTCTCGTTGCGCACTACGCGAACTATCTTTATCTCTAATGGGATTTTTATGCAATTCTCCATTCCGTTCAATATGTTGAAAGTTTTTTGTTTGAAAAAAAATGCGCGGATATAAAACGGCGCAGGTGGATTGAAATTGGCCCGGTCTGTATTCCCTTTGGTCTTTCATCTTCTTGACATTGCAAGCAATTTAATTTAAAAAGCAATCGCGGTTTATTAGAGACTGGGCTTTAATCCGTCTGGAAAATTTAATTTAACTTTCTCCCTCAATCAAAAACGTTGCCGGGCACAAATTTGATCATTTCGTATTTGAAAACTGCTAATGGAGAAATCTGTTTCCCGACATAGAAAATTGCTAGCGATTGGAGGTTTTTCCCCCGATCTGTACTGTTAAGACGGTCTGCCTTGCCATTTTTGAACATTATGCTGCAGCCTTGAAGCACAAAATGAACCCGCTATCCCCGAATGCGCCGCAAAGAAGTCCGATTGGTGGGGCATGTAAACCCGATTTGTCCCGATTGTTTTGGTACAAGCCCAGACTGATAAAATATTCCAACTATATCATCAAGGCATGCCTTCGCTGAAGGCATGACTTGATGATGTAGTTGGAATATTAGTTTGTCGGTATTATAGTTAAAATACTTAAGACTTATTGGGAATACATTTATGGATAACGAAAATATAGATGCGTCAGTGTGATGCAACTTCTTATTAAACTGACAAGCGCCGTTCCGGTAAATTTGGTCATCCTGGGTCCCAACAGCCAGAGTCGGGTACCACAGATATTCATTTGTTTGACCGACTGTGTCTGTGACATAAGTCGAAGCATTAGATCTGGTCTCGTAAAAAGCACCTAATTCGAAACAATAGCGACTCGATATCTTTGACCCCACTTCTGACGAATATGTCCCAATCGGAAGAAGTATTGGGGAAGTGTTTCATCCGCCTCCAAAAAATACAAAAACTAAAATAATCCCCAAAATCAACCCAGTCCCTTACCCTGTTCCGCCAGTCCCTTGCCCTGTTCCGTCGTCCCTTCTCCTGGTGCTATAAAGTTAAACCAGACATACGTTTATGTCGCCATTGCAAAAACTTTAGAAAAAAACCTTTTGACGCGGCACGTACACTTGTTTGTTTCAAACAAAATTTGTTCTGGGCTGATAAGACAACACTACAGACAATTAGGGAGGAGAATCAGTATTATTTGCATCCCACAGCCTCGTCGGGATGAACTCATTACTGAAACTTTTACAGAATACAAAATAGATTCCCTCTTTTGATTGAAAAAAATATTTTGAGCAATTCCGAGACTCTGTTGAAAGGCTTACAGTTGCTAATAATTAATTACATCTGAGTGGAGAATGTCTTGATTGGAAAATCGAAGCAAATTCATCGAACAATATTATTATTATTTTCATTCTCGGGCCACTTGCACCTTTTTCCGACAGGATGCAAAGGATATTTACTAAATATGTGAGTTTCCAATAGGAAAAACTAAAAGTCTCAACTGCATTCCAAGTATAAAAGAAACCTTCAACTATCCTTTGTACTTCAGACCTGTGACGCAAAAAAAAAAAGATTGTCAGGCTAATATATTTAGTAGCTGATCAATCCTACAGTACAATGGTAATACAAGATTAAATTATAACTAATCTTTCCCAAAGCATGCAAAATGGACGGAGTCCACTGACCCATTTCTGTTCGATGATGGCGTATAGGGGCAGTGATGGAAAGGTTATTAGCTTCGAGTGTCAACCCACACTGTACAAACGGGCGAATTTATTATACGAGTTATGAAGAAAAAAATGAGAGGTTGTAAAACTCGATATCTCTCAGGTGGGAGATATCGAAATCGGTTACACGACAGGGCGACGTTTAACGTCAGAACGTCATGTCACATTATCCAGACTAGTGGATGGACACATGAAACGCCTGTTTTTTCCGATAGGTGGGATTTCGAGTTACCTCCCTTATACCATAGAACACCCCGAATCATAAAGTGTTTTTAGCTGCACCTATCTTACGACACAATTGACGATTCTGTGTAAGTAACGTAAAATATTGCCACCAAACATGTTGTTTTAGTTATATCGGATAGAAATACAGAAGTCGATCCGGCCCGTAGAGGTTGAGGACTGAAAAGATAGCCACGTCACGACAAACAGAATCGACAAAGAGAATAACTCCGATTATAGTAAGATAAGATTGTCGCCCCTGAAAATGTTTAAAAAAAGCTTAACTTTGAATGATTCCCTGACAGCTGTATCGAACGGGCATATAATTTCTACAAAACACAAATAATATAAAACCCATGTAGTGTCTTTGCACAGATATCGGCGATTATCTGAATCATGGGTATGAAAAATTATGCATTTCTACCGCGTCAAAGCTGCGCGTTGAAATATATATTTCTCGTGTCGAATCCTGAGATACTCGTCGATATCTACGCAAAGAAACCACTAAAAACCCTTCTATGTATTTTATCGGAGTCTGTAATATTTAAGGAATACTGCATGGCTTGGAGTTGACTACGCCCATATAGTGCCCAGTGAGGTGGTGTAGTTCCCGCCGCGAAGCGGAGGGAACTACACCACCTCACTGGGCACTATATGGGCGTAGTCAACGACAAGACATGCACTAATCCTTATATTATATCGAACACCCATCAAGAAAAACATCTGTCCGATTTGTTAATCTATTACCAAGGTAGCAGCCCTACCAACCAGCGTTATATAGAAAAAAAATACCATGTAGTTTTTAAAAAACATTTTTTTCTTCCAAAACACGGCTAACTTGGATTATTGATATGAGCAGAAGACATATTTTGAATCGGTCGATAAGGGTAAACAAAACAATTTCCCCAAACGGAACTGTGTATTCTAGAATTGCGCAACTCGCGAATGAAAACTAAAATTTTCGAAATTTGACAACGCAGTTTGAGAATTTCCACACATTTGTCACACATATACATTACCGAATGGGTCAGTACGGGATACAAACTCCGAAGATTCAACTGAATTCCATTATTTATTCTTTTACTGCCCAAAACATACAATTAAATAGCGAAATAATATGAGCAGCAAAACAAACGATTTTTCATATCCGGATCTAAACAAATTTAAATATTTCGCCAAAGAAAAGATAACTAAGAGTGTTTGTTTGGAAGCTGACAAACGTATCTGTTCAACTGAATTAACTGAGTACACTTATCTTTGTTACATAATGTATTATCTTGTCCTGGGATGTTTTTTTATATTAGTTTCTAGAAATTTTGCACGTCTTTTATCATTTCAATGCCCAATAAATAGTTTTTCAGAATAGCCTGCGTCGTCTTCATTAACGATAATGTCTATTATTAAATACTATATAAATAACTACATTTCTATTGGCTGGATCTTATACTGGTACTGAAACATCCATGCACACCGATTTTCCAGTGAATATCAACTTTCTCAATATAGCTTTTGGAAATCCCCTCTCTAGTTCTATTTCAATCGACGTAATCTCTGCAACATTGTTTATTTTTATGTTATTCTGCAGATGATAACTATTTTATTGTTAAATAAAAGTAATTCTGGTTGATATAATTGAACTTTTAATTGACAAATAGAAGATTGGGTTTTTTGAGGATGGTGTATATAATAAAATAGTTATGGACTCTTGTGGTGGTAATATGATGTGATATGAACTTAAAAAACTTATATTGACCTCGGCTAATGCCTCGGTCAATAAAAGTTTTTTAGGCTCGTATCACATCATATTCACCACCACAAAAGTCCATAATTGTATAATGTTACATTTGTAATGTTACACGAAACAAGCAGGGACGGATGTATCAGACAACGTTAATGAATATGATTGATTCATCAAATTCAAACTTTCCATCTGAAAAGGACGATTTCCTCAGGTGGGTTTTTAATCCGGGACACCAGTAGGGCCAGATTTCCATGGAACATTGCTTTTGGCGCATTGTAAAAGTTAGAGTACATCGCGTGCATTTACGTATTTTTATATACAGATATAGAGTATCTATACAACCTTCAATTGAAAGAAATATTTTTAGTAATTACAGTGCGATATTCCAGTCAAACAGCTATGTGAAACGAAGGGTACTAATTATAGGAGTAGTTTGAGAGAAATGTTTTTCTCTTTTTGTACAAATTATTCGAAAGTATATGGTTGAACTATTTTAGGGACCATTGAAACAATAAGTTGTATCGTAACTTTAAAGGCTTCGTGTGTGCTCTTTTCAAACAGTTGTTGTCCACACCACACAATATTTTTCACAGCTACATACCAAATTCTGCATCCTTCAAGCGGCTTCTTGGGGTTGAGTGTTGGTTAAGCCCCTTTACACCTGAGATGAAAAGATCTCCGTTGACCACACATACTGTTTAGGGCTAGACTGGTTGCAAGCCATACATTCTTTGGAGGTCCAGGAGTAGAGAAATCGATTGCGAAGGACCTGCAAAGCCCTTGAGTACCGGATCGTTGAAAATAACATATGGGGTGATCTGAAGAGATTCCAGTCAACAACCTTGAGCTCAGCGTTAGTGGAATAGATTCGTCACTACATTATATAATACCGGCAAATAGAAGGGAAATCGTGCATTTGAATTCAAGATACGATTGTGATATGACATCAGAATTGACAAATGTGACTATGGAAACCCTCAGCTTACCTGTCTATGTAACAATGTGTAGCCCTTGGGTAGAAGCACCCGTATTTCTGTCCAGAAACATCCGGACAACCACTCTAATTCTGTAAGGAATTCGCCGTTTTTACTTGATGTCTGTTTACCTGTTTGCTCGCAGACTACAGTTAGTGTAATACGATATTCCTTCACTCGCAGAGATATCCAGATATTCTTTCTGGGTACAGATATACCTATTGCAATAAATAAGTATTTAATTTACCGTTAAACCATCAAGATAGTAACGTAATTAGTGGAACTATGCGTCGTAATCATAAAATCAATCATAAAATAATCATAAAATTACGACTGTGGTGAGTATGAATGAATGAATGAAGTTTATTCAACAATATACCAAATTCACATGTTAGATTTGTACAGAGAGTTTATCATATATAAGGTATAGTGGTACATTGTTAGAAGACAACATGGCCACATTGGCTGTCTTCCTGTTGTCCCCGGGAAAATTGTAAATAAGACCACACTGTCATGGAGTAGACTGGATTATGTCTACAATTAGTACTGCCTATGGCTCAACAGTAAAATAACTGATGAAAGAAAGAAAGACCTCGAACCTGTATTTGGCACTCCACCCATCCTGAGTGAAAGAGTGCACTACATGTGCAGACATTTTATTTTATGGTTATTCTGTGAATTAGAATAAATTAAGTTAAATTAGATTAAATTTTGTTAAAATAAATCAAATTAAATTATGTCGAATTAAATTAAGTTAAAATAAATTAACCCCCTGTCCAACGCAGATAGAAGACGACACCGGCAAAATATTTTCTCGAATAACTAAAAAGTTTCATTTCTCGACCCAAAAGCACAGCCCACGACCCCCACCAGAACGAGTTCGCTCCAAGTGAGGGGTCATAAGCTGCTCTTCCAATACAAAAACTGAAAAATGTAATAAAATTTGAATGCCGAATTTTGTGAGTAGCGCTAGCCGATTTTGCCCATCACGTCGTGCAAGCATCCAAGCAAATCATTTCCTGCTGACGGAACAAAGTCCAAGACCCCCACTGGAACGCGCTCCACGAATTAGTTCCAATGAGGGCCAAGCGTCACGTCACTATAGAATGGCAAGGTAAAATTCAGCGCTTATCACTTTCGGTGAAGGGTCAAAACACATTGAACGTGGTTAATTCGAAGTCGGTTGGGACGAGATAGCAGGTGCAATCCCAGTTGTGGTCAGGCAGATGGAGCCCTGCGGCAAGCGGTTCCCTTTTCTTTGGTGAAAAGGACACAAACAATCGGCGCCTTGCCCTTCCCATCTCCATCAATCTCATGCACATCACCCAAACAATAGGCGCCTTGCCCTTCCCACCTCCATCAATTTCATGCACATCTCTCTCTCTCTCTCTTCTCCTCTCTCTCTCTCTCTCTCTGTCTCTGATCCCACGGGGGAGTATGGAAGCGTGCATGTGTCATTGAACGTTAGGCCTACAGTCTGGGCACACATGATACGAACAGTTAACATATAAGGAGTAGCTTTCCATGCATTTATTAACAAACTGTTTCTTGAAGACGTGCCTGGAGGATAGGACCCGTAAGTTGGTATCAATTTCATTCCAGATCTTTGGGAAACTATGTTTTGGCAGGTTAGCCGAGAACTGGGTTCTAGCTTTGTACGACTGTATCATGCCAGCTTGTCTTGTCTCCCAGCTGCTGAAGAATGTATATTGAAAAATGTTTTGAAAGAATCGGGTAAATTATTAATTTTCCAATCATGCATAAGCAGGGAAAATTTCATTTTATAGAGATCGTTAAATTTCAAGATGTTATTGGCCTTGAATAGGGGGATCAGTGTGGCTATTAAACTTCTTACAACTAATTACTCGCATAGCGCGTTTTTGCAGAGAATTTATTTTATTTTACTGTTAGATTACCCGGGCTCTCAGATTTGGATTGCATATAGCAAGTGACTATGAATTAACGTATAGTACAATAATTTCAGTGATGTATTGGGAAGCACGTTTTGTACTTTGTTCAGACAATAAATTGCGCTTTACACCTCAGAACATATTGTGGAAGTGTGGTACTTAAAGTTGAGCTTTTTGTCAAGGTATACTCCTAAGAACTTAACCACTCATCTTGTTGGGGGTTACCTCGGGCGAGAGCGTGGTATCGTTAAGAAAGGTGTTTCGCAAATCAGATTTGTGCGGACTGTTCGGTGGGTGTAGCATGATGTATATACATTTATTAGCGTTTACCTGGACTTTGTTACAACAGCGCCAGTAGAATATTTTATTCAGCTCAGTATTCACTTTAGTCTCCAGAGTATTCAGGTCATGTCCAGCTGTAAAGGGGGTTGTGTCATCAGCAAAAGACAGTAGCTTAAGCACAGTGGAGTATCACATATCATTGACGTAAAGTAAGAAGTGAATAGGACCCAACACAGACCCCAGGGGGACCCCGCAAGTTATATGTCGATTTGGAGATCGGTTCGAGTTACACTCCAAATATTGTTCTCTGTCTGATAAATAACTTTGGAACCAAATTTTACTTATCCCTCTTATTCCGTAAAATTCTAGTTTATTAAGTAATATTTCATGGCTGATCGAATCAAATGCCTTGGACAGATCTATGAAGACGGCAAGTGTAGAGTCTTTTGATGGCTTGTCGTTACATTCAGCAACATACTGCAAAAGATGCATGATGGGATGGAAAATGTAGTGTTTTTTGCGAATGCCGTACCGATGTTCGTAACGCATATTACAATCATTCAGAAAATTATTACCCCCTTTAAAGATTGGTATTACCTTTGCTATTTTCATTTTGTCGGGGACTTTGCCTTGGATAAATGATTGATTGAAGATATGAACCAAGGCTTTAGCGACCACCTCAGAAATTGTCCCTTTCATAATTCTGGTGGATAAATTGTAAACATCGGTATTCACTTTCCCTTTCAGTTTTTCGGCTGTTAATATAATTTCTTGCTCGCTTGTTGGGGTTATACAAAAAGAGTCAGGGTAATTTCCATTCATAAAATCACCGAAGTTGTTAATAGAGGCCGGAACGTGATCGTAAATAGTCTGACCAATTTCTGCAAAGTAATCATTAACACTGGAGGCGATTTTATCAAGGTCAGTTATTTGAACATTATTATGAGATATGCTGGGTGGGAGGATTGCCTCGGATTTTGATTTGTTGATTATACTATTTGCCATGTCATCCGGACTTGGGCGAGTCTTGTAGACAAATGGGTGGTAGCCATTGATTTTATAATTGAGTTGCTTGTGTAGTTTGAAAATTTCAGTGAGACTAATCACGTCAAACATCTTCTCACCTTGTTGAATGTCGCAAAGGAAGTTGGTGAATGAGTCCCAGCTGGCATCAAGGCTTCTACAGTTTTGGCTTAGAAGGGTTACATTTTTTCCACGCCTGCGGAAATTTCGTTTAAAGTTGGAAGGGGGAAAATAATTGCAGGAATGACCATGAATAGTGAAAAGGGACTCTGAATCATCGTCCTGCAAATGATTCATTGAGTGATTATACTTGAATGCGAAATTATATTGGTTATCACTCTGTATCTCGTCCAAAGCTATATTTTCATTCGCCATGAGTAAGCATCATGTAAAGTAAAATTATGTGGCCCCTAGACAGTGTTGGAGAAGAGGTTAATGAAGTTGTGTAGTTAAAACTAGACGAAAACATATAACAAGTGAACAAATTCAGCTTGTGACAGCTGGTCATGGATTCAAAAATAAAATATAATCTATGCACATGTATGTCGTTGTGGAAGACTATATGGCAGAGGTGTCTCCTATATCTATAGAGTTCACGTGCATTACTACTGACACGTGTTAGGCATTTGGGTGAACCAGAATTTTACTTTAAAATATTTCATCATATCTGATCGTAACTGCTGCTATGCAGCCATGATGGAATATGAGGAAAATCAAGGTCACGAAATATTCTCACACCAGGTTGAACATAGTATTGGAAAGTGTCGCTTATCAAAATGAATAAGATAAGTACACTCAAAAATTTCACTCTGTTTGACTCATTAACTTTCTTATGATGAGTTTTCTCCCATTTTATCTCATTATTTTTTTCATTAAAACATTTTCTTCATAGCCGACGGCTGTTATGAAGCCATGGTGGAAAATTAAAACAACACAAGTCACGCAATATTGCAGCCGTGGCTAGATGAGAAGTTCTTAAATGTATTATACCTGACTGATATGAAGCTTTTCGTCTATCAAGATACCAATAATGGCCCGTCCTACTATGCTTTATTTAAACGTTCTCTAACTTTAAGTCAGGAAAATAATTCAACACTAGGTTAAATATACTATTCGAATGTCTTGATTATCAAAAGGAATAAGATGAGTACATTCAAAACATTCTTTTTGAATTGATACACTTATATAGCTATGGTATCTTGTTTTCTCTCATTTTACCTCCGGAATTTTAGGAAAAAAACAATTTTTTTTATTATTATTATAAATATCCTCATCATACCCGATCATGACTTCTGCTATGCAGCCATAATGAACCTACTACTTCTTAAAACAACATGACATATATTTCCCATCGCATCCAGGCATGGCTGCAGTGATGTAGCCGTAGCTGGATGTAATGGGGAATTCTTAAAAGCAACCTATCCCAAAAGGAATTGGTTAACAAGTTAAGTAAAAGATTGAATCGGTCCGATACTTACCTCTTATTATCCTTTTAATAGAAGTTTACTACCCTCTAGCAGCATTTCTACACCATCATCTGCAATTCTTACTCACTTTACATCACTTCACCGTCTCTTATTTTCCTTTCTTTTCTTTTTTACATTATTTTCTAACTCACAACTGAAAATATACCTTACTCTCAATGAATACTTCACGACAGTAAATATGACAATCTTAATACCCATCAAAACTGTGTTCCTGCACATTGTGAAAATTTTTTTAATCACATTTAACCATGGCTAACAAAATCACACTAGATGAGATCCAGAGCCAGGATATGTACAATTTTCCGAAGGTCCTTAATGACCATACTGCGAGTGACTCAGAAGACGTGTCTGATTCACCCTTTACCGTAAATACACACAATTGCAATTACTATACACCACAAGACTTCAGGAAAATGGCACCACTAAAGCATAAAACGTTCTCAGTCTTAAACTTAAACTGTCGGAATTTAAATGCAAACTGGGAGCCTCTAAACGATCTTTTGCATAATCTACAAAACGACTCTAATCACTTTGACATAATAAGTCTGACAGAAACTTTTACTGTTAAGGAAAACATCACTTATGAGCTAGAGGGATATCACCACTTACTCCTGCGAACACGACCTGGTAATGACGATGGAAGAGGCGGTGTAGGCTTATTTATCAAAGAAACTTTACCGTTCAATATTCGTAATGATTTATCAGTTTTCATTCCTCATGTCTTTGAATCTATTTTCATAGAACTCAACTTGAATAAAAAAAATCCTAGTTGGTGTAATATACCGTCCAAATACAGCTCCTAAAGCAGACATAGATTCATTTTTGAACAACCTGTCCGATTTATTAGGTAAGGTCAACTACGAACACAAATCCACTTATCTGATGGGAGACTTTAGTCTTGATTTACTTAACTTTTACAATCACCAAAAAACTAACAATACGTGAACAGTCTATTCAGTGCAGGATTTCTTCCAGTTATTACCAAGCCAACCAGAGTTACAGATTATTCAGCCACCCTAATAGATCACACCTTATGCAATACTGCTGGAAAAGTATTGCGCTCAGGTATCATAATCACAGACGTAAGTGATGACTTTGCAACTTTTTTAGTAGATGAAAATAGGAGAATCCACTCCCTATCGTCAACCAATCCAACAAGGTCCTTTAAAACAGTGAATATTAATCATTTTAAAAGATTGCTCACAGCCGCCGATTTCTCAAGAGTAACGAATGCTGCGTCGCCTATTAATGCATATTCAAACTTCCAGAAAATTTACTAAAACGCATTTGAGGAAGCCTTTCCTCTGCGAACTATTAACACTAGCAAGAACAAAATTAAGAGAGAACCTTGGATGACGGCAGGTCTCCTAGAATCGTTCTTTCAGAACCACAAACTCTACATGAAAAAAGTCAGGTCGCCAACAGATTTCAATATCAGAACCTACAAAACCTACTGCCGAGAGTTTAACAAGCTAAAACGAACTTGTAAGGCCAACTATTATAACTCAGTTTTAACACAGAACATGTATGATATAAAAAAACATGGTACATTATTAAACGTGCTATTAACAGTTCAAAACGTGTACTTTGTCCACCATCATCCTTTATTGACGGTAATAATCTGCTAATCGATAATATGTCAATTGCAAATAAATTCAACTCATTTTTTGCCAGCATCGGCAAAATCACGAGTGACCAGATACCTCCTTCAAACAAAAGCTTTATGGACTTTCTAAAGAGTAACAACAAGAATTTGATAAACAGCAACGACACCCACGAACAACAACAATAACAACAACTCCAACAACACTAATACAAATAATAATAATCATTTGACGTCCTTTCCATTTACCCTACAAATATACAGGAAGTAATCCTTACAGTTAAAACTTTCCATAGTAAAACAAGCAGAGACTATACTAATATATCCACAAAACTGATCAAATAAACTATAACAGAGATAGATGGGCCCCTAACACATATAATAAACCTTTCATTCTCGTCTGGGATAATACCTGACGAACTGAAGATAGCAAAGGTCGTTCCTGTTCACAAAGCTGGAGATGCCAGATTTTTTTAATAATTACAGGCCCATTAGTTTACTTCCGAAGTTCTGGAAAAGATTATGTACAACCGTTTATCCAATTTCTTATCCAAACATGACATTCTATATCAGTTTCAATTTGGATTCAGAAAAAAAACATTCCACACTACACCGAATAATACAACTTATGCACAATGTTGCCTTAAGCAACGACAAACCTACCAAGGATCGAACATTGTCAGTTTTCCTTGATTTCTCTAAAGCTTTTGACACTATAGATCACTTTATATTTTTAAGTAAACTGGAATACTATGGTATAAGAGGAGTACCCAACTCATGATTTATAAGTTATTTGTCTGGAAGAAAGCAGTATGTCCAGTACAAAAAACTGCACATCGACCTCCCAAAATATAACATGTGGGGTCCCGTAAGGTTCAATTCTAGGACCTCTTCTTTTTTTATTATATGTCAATGACATCAGTAAATCGACAACTTTAAACCTCTTGTCTTTTGCCGGCGATACTACGACATCCGCGGCAAACCATAACCTGGATGCATTGACAAAAGCAATAAATGCAGAATTAAGAAAAAATGCAGAGTGGTGCTCAGCGAATAAACTATCACTCAATGCCAACAAATCCAAATGCATCTTAATACACCCCCCCCCCCACCCACCCGCCCCCCCCCCCCCGAATGATACTTGTAAATTAGATGTTAATCTCATAACTATAAACAATAAACATATAAAACAAGTACAAAATAATCACGAAGCCAGAACTGTCAAATTCTTAGGTGTTGATATAGATGAAAATTTAAATTTCAAGCACCACATCTCTAATGTGAGTTCAAAAATAGCTAAGTCTATTTGGCCTATTAATAGGGTAAAAAAAACATTTGCCTCACAATACGCTAAAAACTCTATATTTTACGTTAGCGCAAAGCCATTTGATGTACGCAATACACGTATGGGGACACGCACCAGCAGCAAACCAACTAAGTATCCAATAAAAACGTGCTATTCGAATAATAAACAATAACAAGTACAACACTCACACCGAGCCGTTATTCAAGAAAAATAAAATTCTTAAATTCACGGATCTGCGCAAGCTAAATATTCTGTATTTATGCACGGCTGGGCCCATAACAAACTACCACAGTCGTTAGATAGGCTCTATATAATTAACACAACCGAAACAGACAGACTCACTAGACAAACAGGCCTGATAAAAAGACTAAAGCCCCGAACGCAGTTCACATCAAATCTTCCCCTGCGTGGAATGACATTGGCCCAGATGTTCAAAGATATCCAAAGATTCCTTTAAAAAGGTGATGACTAATATGTTTCTAGACTCATATGAAGCGCCCGTCAGATGCAATAATAGGGCATGTCATGAATGTGGAGAAGTCGGCCGCACTTCTGCAACAAGAACTGACCCACCGAATTAAGTCCACGACACTTGAATACCTGTACTCACCTACATGTACCACACCTGGGTCCGTG
Organism: Pictodentalium vernedei; assembly: GCA_031216915.1. Classification (NCBI taxonomy): domain Eukaryota; kingdom Metazoa; phylum Mollusca; class Scaphopoda; order Dentaliida; family Dentaliidae; genus Pictodentalium; species Pictodentalium vernedei. The sequence continues at coordinate 380,305,053 of CM062296.1, forward strand.
CGTTTTGTGAATTGGCGTGCAAGTAACATGCTGACCTCGCTGTCGGCGTTCCTGGATTTGAACAACTGGCCAGAGTGCTGTTAGTCACCACACATTGGCAGGTTGTTCAAAGTAATAGGTCTATCCGGCCCCGACGATCCGTCCACATACTATCCGGCCTCAGCCGTTTCTACACCCAAGACGATCCGTCCCCAGTTGATCCGTCCCCAGACGATACGGCCCCATGTTCAATTCATTAGTTGGGCCATGTATTGCCTTGTGGGGGTGGGGGGGGGGGGGTAAAATTTAAAAAAAAACAGTATTCCGAGATGAACTTTATTTATTAAGAAACATAAAAGAAAAACAAATCAATAGAGAGAATACAAACAAACATCGTAACAAGCACCAGTGAATTTTACATAAGCACTAAGGGATGATATTTATTTAACCCTTTACCTAATTAAATATTTTTTCAGTTTTTGCATCACTGAAATGAAAATTAGATGAATAACAGAATACATATCGTACATACATCAAATTTTATTTAACCCTTTTAACCCTAGATTAACTAGCGCTATTCTCAAAAATTACCATTCGATTTTCATTCTTCTTTTCGTTTTTTTTTTAAAGAGAAAAATGAGGAAAAAAATGAAAATTGAATGACATTTTTCTCAAATAGCGCTTTCTGATTTTCGTCCGTTATGTTACGAAATCGAAACAGTAAATGTATACTTGAGCACCAAATTATATGTACAAAATAATATCTACGTGGAGAGTTTACCATCACAAAATCAATCCCCGCATGTTGGACATTTCACCCGAGCAATTAATCAGATTAATCTGTTTTTGTTTATACAGAAATCATGAATTGTAATCATTGTTAACTGACTTTACTGTTATAACACAGTTAAAGCATTTATGTTTATGTTTACACAGGGTTGTGAATAGATTTTCATTTCATTTTTTTGTTTTCCTATTCCATATTTCATACTAGTATTTTATTTTGCCAACCAGACTACAATAAAAATAACTACAATTAATTGGGGCCGGATCGACTACGGTACATGGGGACGGATCGTCTGGGGATGGATCGTCTAGGGACGGAACGTCCTTGGGGACGGATCGACTCGAAAACGTTGTTCAAATTCATGAATGCCTTCAGCTCAGTTAGTAACTATTACGTACCTCTCAATTTATGTAACTGTCTCACTCGCTGTCTTCCGAAGAAAGTTCATGACCCATCATTGGGATGAGCAGCCTGAGTATGCTCCAATGTGTGTCGTGGGCTATGCTACCGGAAGGTCGGAATCACTTAATTATTTACAATTATGAATGCAGGTCTTGTTTTTTTTTCTTTAACTATGGATTTAACCCAGAATATATACTGTCAACAACGTATTTAAGTATTTAAGCTTCTATATTAAACTGGCGCTGGATAACACCTCACATCTCCCAATATATCCACCGTACTCTGAGCAAGAACCTAATTACAGTTTAACTGACATAATTCATGCGCCACCTATTCTGAGTTTAGCAGAAACTTTTCCGAAATGATTTTAATTACTGAGAATATATACTTTTTAAATTTTTTTCAGTTGCCTCATCCTTCAGCTAACGCTTCTCTCTGCTCCTCCCTCTTTCTCACTTTGTTTCTCACTTCTTACTTCTTGCTACTTTCCTCTCTCACACTTTTTTTTCTTCTTTATTAAGATGGGTGACAATAATAAAGCCAGTTGGCTAAGTTAAGCTAAGTCATCACCCTGCAGAAAACAAGTTTTTAGTATGACATCATTATTCAAACCTTCGTTATAAAATGTAAAATATATTTAATGTTGTACAATTATATTACGATATACCTGTACTATAATGTTTTTTTGCAAATAAAGTTATAAAGTTATTCACCTTTGAAGAGGGGATCGGGCTTGAAAAGAAAAACGAAAAAATGAGGTTCAATAAAAAAAATAAAAAAAATGAGTATTCGTTCTAAATGGTTATGTCATCAACAATTCGGTCAAATTGCGTCTCGACTGAGCAATATTTCTTGCATTTATTCAAACGAAAATGGATGTTCATGAGATTTTTTAGATTCGATCTTTTAGAATATAGCTGGTCACAAAAGCGAACCATAGGTTCGCTTTTCCGACCAACTGAAATATTCCAAACAAGTTCAATTCAAATTTCAATTTATTTCTCCACTTTTAACCATTCCTATGGCGTAAAGTGTAAACGTAGTGCAGAACATTTTACAATAATATACAAAACAAGATCGCGCAGGTCCGTGGTGGTTATTACATGAAATAACAAAATATAAGATACATGTATGGGGAACAGATGTTTTGGCTTTCGAGCTTCTCAACAGGCGTTTAATTTTACAATGGTCAAATACTCGCATTCTGTCGAAGGTGGGGGGGGGGGGGGGATTCTGATTTTTAAATATTCTATAGTATCCGCCATGATATTTGTAATCAATCAATATTTTTCATTTTAGTTAGGAATTCGACCGACTGTAAGTAGGTAATAAAGGCGGATTCTAGGACAGAATTTACAAAACGTGTACACGTACACGTACATGTACGTGTACCGCCATAGGGATTCAGTGTTAAATCGTGTACAGAGTGTAACAAATGTCGTTTTTTCATGGTGTCCCAGAATCCGCAATTGTTTTGAGGCTCACAGATCGCACTTTTGACGTTCAAATACCAGTTGGCGAACGTGTAGATTCGACACATCGCTCAGAAGTGAAAACATGTACGAAATTTGAAGAAAATGTAAATTTAAAAATTTTTCTCGACGTTCCCATCGCGGATCAGACCTTCGATCTATCGTTGGTGAACGCGAGCAAAAAAACGTTTTGCGGCTTCTAGGACAGCATCAAAAAAGTGGTTTGCGGATTCTGGGACACCGACGTTCGCCAACGGTTGTTTGAACGGTTAAAAGTGCGATCCGATCGGCGAAACCCATTTGCGGATTCTAGGACAGGGAAAATCGACCTCAAAACCTTTTCTCGACGTTCGACAACGGCGAAAAGTGAGCGTAAAGTGTAGTTACTCATAGAGGATTTTTTTTTCCAAACTGAACAGAAAAAACCCCAGTTTGGAAAAATCCACTATGGGTATCCCCACTTCTGACGTAAGTGGGGATACCCATAGTGGATTTTTTCAAACTCAACAGAAAAAAACTGAGTTTCTTTGGAAAATCCCACGATGGGTATCTCCACTTGTACAGTATAAATAGAGCTCCTGCGCGCTACAATCATCAGTCTGTTTTATCACGCTGACAAGCAGGTCGCATGTCAAAGTGATCTTTACTGTATAAACTTACTGAGAACTCCATTTGTCATGCTCGAAATGTATTACGGGTTTTTCATTCAAATGAGTCAATTGTCAGTTAAATCGTTTAACTGAAAAACTATTCTATGGATGAAAGCGGAAACAGTTCAAAAGATTAATTGATGTTATTTTTTTTTGAAAAGCGTTACATTTACTGACATGTTTTTATTCGAGATTTTAATTATTCATGTTCTTTCTGATTTTTAACACGTTTGAAACGGATGTTACTTTAATATTTTTTAACTATTTATCGAGGTTTCATTTTGTAAAATGTTTTTTCTCAACTGGTTTTAGTTACTATATATTAAAGACAGAGGATTTTTATTTACTTAAAACATGAAACATAAAAATAATTATACATTTAATTTTGAGAATTATAAAATAACTCACGTTAGCATACTCTAAAGAAATATTAATAATTTTAGAAAAACGAAAAAATGTTTTTACACATCACAGATTCCAAGCATAGAGATCAACTTTTAAACGAATATGAACGTGCTAAGAAGAGTATTCAATCAGCTGACAGAAGCAGACAACTTGGAGAAATGGAAATGAGATGCAAAACCACAAAAATATTTAAACCCGTGACGGAGGTTCAGGAACGAAGCAAGAAGGAGATAGTTGAAGAATTGAGACCTATAAAAGAGAGTTCTTTGAGAATGGGTTCGTTGCCCGGTAGTTTTACAAAACAGTATTCCTTTCAATCTACACCGGATTACGTTCCCATGAGAATCGAAACCGATGTGAGTGAGAGCGATGATACAGCTTCGACTATCACCACTGATAGCGTCGCGTCGTCCGAGGATGCTGGTAAGAGAGATCTGTTGTATGGAATTTATAAGGATTCTGACGGTAGAACTTTTGTGGGCGACACAGAAGTGCGAGAGGATGATGATAATTTAATTGTCGGTTCGAATAGGTATCAATTAACTCCTGGACTGCGCAGATTGCTCCTTTTTGACAAGCCTGGAGATTACACGGATCAGGATTTCGACAATTACGGCGACATGCTGGTTCAGACCCACGCCATGAAGAGAAATAACGATGCTAGAGAAACGAGGCCCAAAGCCAACAGAGGTTATAAGTGGACGAAAGTGGTGAAACCCATATGGGATATGAATAAGAAGTTCGTTGAGTCGGTGACTGGCAAAGGGGTGAAAACCACTTTTCTTCTGAGCGATTCTGACGCTCTGTCTCAGAGATTGAGTTTGTTGATGGCAAGTAGATGCGCTGGTAACACTGGATTAGATAACGAGATAGTGAGCATATGCAACAAATTGTTGAGGCAGAAGGTTTTGAATAAACGCGATTATAAAAGACTGATGAACGAATTGAAGGATTGATATATAATAAGTAGAGAGAAACAAACAAACAAACAAAAATATATAAAATAAAACAGTAAATTTTACACTACAAAATCATAAAAGTAATTTAAACAACAAACGATTTACCAGTGAAAAAACAAAATATATATTATAAAAAAAAATATGTTGGTGATAAAGAACAGGGGATACGTCAGAACTTACGTTCAAGGCGATTCTAGCATTGTCGATTCTATAATGCTAGCGTTCACGAGCGATGCAGGTAGAAAACTCGCATCGACAGCATTTGAGGTCGGTAAGAAGATGGCTTTGGATGCTGGTAAGAAAGCCACTTCTGAAGCCAGTTGTAGGATAGCTTCTGTGGCTGGCAAGAGGGCAGCCGACGCGTTGATCGACAAGTTGATCAGTCCACCGACGAAGCGAGCTACGTAAGAAGAAGAAGTTGGAAAGATTTTAAGGATGATGTGGTACCCATACAAGATTTAGCCAAAATGACGAGTGGATCTGGATTGAAGAAAACTCGCGACGGTGTAATATAAATAAATAATAATATTTATAAAACTGAGTTTGAAAAAACATAAAAATTGTGTTTGAAAAATCTAAAATAACAAAAAAAATAAACAAAGATGAACATTAAAGATATGTCTTGGAACGACGCCGTGACCAACAGGTCTAATAATGAGTTCTTTCCCAAAAGCATAAGAGGCTTGATAGTGGGAAAATCGAATTGTGGTGGAAAGACCAATCTGTTGATGAATCTGTTCCCGCAACCCGACTGGTTGGATTATGACAGATTGTTCATGTTTGGCAAGAGCTTGTTTCAACCCGAATACAGATTGCTTCGAGAGTGCATGGATCGTAGATTGCCCAAGGACGTCATAGCCAGAATCTTTGACAGTAGGGAGGAATTCGACAAAAGTGAAGCTTCTCTTTCGACCATTTTGGACGGTGCGGCGATGGAATTGATGAAGAGAAATGCGTCTTGGAACGTCGAGTGTCGATTTTATGAGAATGCTAGCGACGTTCGGGATCCTAAAGATTTGAAATTGGAAGATAAGAATCTCATGATTTTCGACGATCTGCTTTTGGAGAGACAGAACCGATGCGAATCGTATTACTTTAGGGGTCGTCACAGCAACGTGGACTGTTTCTACCTGTCGCAGAATTATTTTCGATTGCCCAGACAGATGATAAGGGAGAACGCTAATTTACTGTGTCTCTTTCGCCAGGATCTCAAGAATCTCAATCACATCTACGGTGATCACGTCGCAAACGACATGAGCGTGGCGGAATTCAGGAGATTCTGCAAGAGGGTTTGGGATGGAGGACTTTACAATTTCGTCGTGATCGATTTGACTAGCGAATTTAATCGCAGAAAATATCGGTGCGGATTCGACAAGTTTTATGTTTCTGATGATAATAAGACAGAGAGCGAAAATAAAATTAGAAAATAATAAATCATCAAATAATTTAGTTTTGAAAAATAAAATAAAAATTAAAATATAATGTTCGAACAAGGAGAATTGTTAGAACGGATAGCCGAGAATACGGCTGCAAAACAATCCATTCAAATTGTGGTGAGTGGCGATTCGACTCGATTCGCGACGAAATTCGAACCTTCCATCGAATTGAATAGAGAGAAAAGATACGAGATGGCGTTGGCGAATCTGGAGACTTATTATTCCTTTCCCAACGTCACCGTAATGAATAACTCGTTCAAGTATTCCGACGGAGTGGATTGGTTGGAGATTCGAATTCCCAAAGGAAGTTACGACATAGACGATTTGAACAATTACATTCAGACGCGAATGAAGACGGATGGAAAGGGAAGCAACAAGATCAGACTCGCTCCCAACCCTAATACCTTACAGACGATGTTGGATTTGGAAGATAATTTTCTAGTGGATTTCAACACGGACGATTCTATAGGCAAGATGCTGGGATTCGATCGAAAGATGTATCGAGGCCACGCAGCATCTGAAAATACGGTCGACATTCTCGCAGTCAATAGCATTCTGGTGAACGTGGATGTGATTGCTGGAAGCTACGTGAATGGTAGCACTCAACCGACGATCTATTCCTTCTTTCCAAACGTGTCGCCGGGTTATAAGATCGTGGAACGACCTCGAAATTTAGTTTATCTACCAGTGATTTTAGACATGCTGTATAGTCTCAAAACCACGTTGATGGATCAAAATGGTGAACTGTTAGATCTTTGCGGAGAGAGGGTAACGATACGATTTCACATAAGAGAAATATAAAAGCCAAAAAAAATATTGTGTATATATATAAATAAGAAAATAAAATAAACGCAATATTAATTTACAAAAATTATTTAATATATATATAATTATCATTAAAACAAAAAAAACAATTGAACAAAATATATTTTAAAAAAAAAATTATGACACAATACGTGGTTAAAAACGTGAACATATCCGCAGGACAGAGGAAGAAACTTAAGAGAGCATTAGCAACTCGAGGCGAGGAGGTGAGATTCAAATTCACTCACGAAGATCTGATGAGTGGCGGTCAAGATTCGATCGCCTGGACCAGAAGTCAAAGCAAAAGGATGGAAAAAGCGATTCGTGATGGAAGAGTGTTGACGGTGAGATTGAGTCCCACTCAATTGAGATACAATTTGAGAATGAAAGGCGGTTTCCTACCGCTATTGGCAGGAATCACCGCAAAAGCATTACCCTTTGCCGCAAAAGCATTACACTTTCTCGGAAAGACTCTCGGCGTGGGAGCTCTCTCAGGACTCGCGAGTTCGGCAGTTGAGAAATTGATGGGTGGCAGCAGACTGTTTTTGAAGAAGGGAGGAGCCGTGTGTCGATGACAGCGGTGAAGGATTGTATCTAGAACCCGTTAGAGGTGGCAACTCTTTGAGTGGAAACGGTCTCTATCTGAAGAGTGGACGGAACATTGAGTGACTCGGTAAGGGTTTGTTGTTTGGTGAGAATTCGACATTTAAGAATATACCGATTTTGAGTATGTTATTATAATGTAAAATTTATATAATTATATAAATATAAATCATAGAAAGTATAAAAATAATATAAAATGGATAAAAAGGTGAAAAAACAATTAGACGATAATGATGAATATCGGGAGATAGAGTGCGAAAAAGATGTGGAAAAACAATTAGACGCTAATGATGAATATTGCAGGATAGTGTGGGAAAAAAATGTGGAAAAACAATTAGACGCTAATGATGGATATCTTAGGAAAGAACTGAAAAAAGAGCGGGATAGATGGTTGAAATTGAAAAGAATGAGACGCTTTCCGCCGTCACCACTACCTTCTTTAGAGAATGGTAATGATGTGAGTGTTACCAAGAGATGCACCACATTCGTTCATAATTATGATTCAGATAAACAAATGTGTCCTTATAAAAACGTAACATATCACAAAAAAAAGAAAAGAAGAGTCGATGCCGAAATTGAGAAAAAAGGAAATGTTATTATAATATATATCAGCAATAGTGAAGAAGAAGAAGGAAAACAAAAAAACAAAAAAAAAGTAATGAGATCTAGAGATGATCAACCTCTCTAGATTTCATTACTTTTTTTTTCCTTCTTCTTCGCTAAAAATCAGTCTCTCTATTGTTTATATTTCGAAGTCCGTTATTAGCATGTTGACGGTCGTGTCTTCTCCTTTTTCGAAAATGTGTTGAATGTTGATCTTTACTTTTTTGAGTTTTTTTACATTGACGAATGCGCTCTCACCACCCAATTTGTTCACAAGTTCGAGAGAGATTTTTGGATATATGTAACTTGCGTAGGGCAACGACAAATCGTCCTTGTCGAATTCTCTATCTTTGGCGATGACAATTTTCTGTAGATCGCTTTGGTACTCATAAAACAAATCGAGCATGGCTTCGTCCAATTTCAAAGGCATGTTATATTTGTTGTGTTTGTGCTCTAAGCCTTTCGTCTCGACCCCATTCAATTCGATGGAGTCGTGTCATTGTAATCTACAGCTTTTATAACCGAATTTCTTACACATTTTGACTTGTTTCAATTTCAATTCGCATCTTTTAGGTGTTGTTGTCATGATCGATTATTTGGTTTTTTTTTGTTTTATGAATTATTGCAAATAATGTATATTTTTAAATTTTGTATTTAAATAATAATTTGTTAAAAAAGTTTGTTTGTTTTTTTACTCTTTATATATATATAAAAAAAGTTTTTTTTTAATTTTAATTTTCTTTAATGTGAAAAAATTTTTTTTTTTTTGAAGGAATTAAAACATATATATTATAAAAACAATTTTAAAACTTTTTAACAAAATTATTATTTAAATATAAATTCGAAAAAAAATATTCTTACAAAATGAAGCAAACAAATAAAAAAATGGAAAATTTAAATGAGAAAACCATACCTCACTTAAACGAGATTTGTAAAAAATTAAAAATTCCACATTTCAGAAATCATAGAACCAAATCAAAAAAAATTGAAGTCATACAGGAATATCATTTGCGAAACGATGGAAAGAAAAAAATCAAAAGATCGAAAGTGGATAAACTTAAACAGACTCAAATTGCGAACAAAAATAAGCTGATGACAGTAACACCTGACGATAGAAAAGGAAAAATGGAGCGTGATGAAATTAGAAAGATCATGCATGAGGAGTTTTGTAGTTGGTTCGATGAAAAGGCAAACGAAATGTTGATAGCAACGACATCAAAAAATGCATCAGTTGTGAAAAATGAGAAGAAGAAAAAAATAGTAAAAGGAATCGAAATTCCGACATCAAAGAAAAACAAGAACGTTTCAGTTGTGAAAAATGAGAAGACAACTAAACGAAAAGCCGGTGAAGAACTTTAAGTTTCAAAAGAAAAAAAAAAACTAAAATGAAAACGAGTGATGCAGTTCAGAATCTAGACAAACGAGATATATCGAACGAAATTCAACGAGTAATCGATGAAGGCAAAGGAGAAGAATATGTAGCATGACTCATCATGGAAGCATTCCAATTGAACCCCGTAGAACGGGAGAGTGCGATCAAAGGCATTTTTAAAACTTTCGGCGTGGTTCCCTCATTCAAGAAAGTCGATCCAAAATTGTTCATGGAGCAGGTGAAGAAAAAAGTATTGGATTTGTTTCACGAACACATGAATGTGGAACAAAAAATTAAGACGATACTCCATTGCGTGATGAATAAAATCGACGTGAAGTCCGATGAGAGCATCGTGACAAATGATCTAACGTCAAACCCGTGCTTAGAGGTTCAGATTTATTGGACGTTTTCGAAAAGATGAAAGACAAGATGTTGACGTCTCTCGCGAATTATCAACGTGAAGGTAGTAATTGGACATTCGATGAGGTGTTGAAACTCGAAATTCATATAACTGAAAACGATTCGTTGAAAGCATCTTCCTACATGGAATTACCGTATTTCTTAGCTAAAAAAAGCTGTGATCAACATGAGAAATAAAGATGATCAGTGTTTTAAATGGGCAGTCACCTCCGCTTTATACCCCGTCAAAATCCATCCTGAGAGAGTTTCTCATTACGAGGAGACTTCTAAAAATCTCGATTGGACCGGAGTGACTTTTCCAGTGGAGTTAAAACACATCAAGCGTTTCGAGGCTCAAAATCCCACCATAGCGGTTAACGTCTTGGGATACGACGATGAAAAACGAACGATCTATCCTCTCAGACAGACTTCGTATCTTGAAAGAGAAAAGACGATTAATTTATTATTGATTTCAAATGGTGACAATCGTCATTATTGTTGGGTTAAACATCCGAGCCGATTACTATCGAGACAAAATAATAAACATAAAGGAAAGATATGTTTATGTTGCAACTGCATGAATGAAAATCGTTAGCGAAACATCAAGAATATTGCAACGAAAATCAAGGTGTCGCCATCAAAATGCCCAAACCCAACACCATTGTGAACTTTGAAAATCGCAATAGAAGGTTAAAAGTACCATTCGCCGTGTACGCCAATTTTGATTGCTTCACCATGAAAATGAGTTCCTGCCAACCCGACGCTCTTCGAAGTTACATCAAAAGATATCAAAAACATATGCCTTCGGGTTATTGCATTTACGTGAAATGCGCTTTCGACTCGCAACACGACATGGGTCGCTTCACCTACACAAAACAGTGCGAAGACGACGACATGGCTCAAAGGTTCGTGGAAGAGTTAGAATCGAAAATTCAAATGTTATACGACAAATTCAAAACTCCAGCGAAAATGATCATCATGCGAGAGCAGCAGGACGAAAATAACAGAGCCACCGAATGTCACATATGCAGACAATCGTTCGATGAGAATTCGGATGAAAATAAGAAGGTCAGAGACCATGATCATTACACGGGTCTGTATCGCGGTCCAGCTCACAGCAAGTGTAATTTAAAGTATCGAGACGCTGTTTTCTATCCGGTGATATTTCACAATCTCTCGGGTTATGACAGTCATCTGTTTGTGAAAAATCTCGGCACCTCCGATGGAGAATTAAATTGCATCGTGAACAGCGAAGAAAGATACATTTCCTTCACGAAATGGAAGGTCATGGAGAAGAAAAGAGTAATCGATGGAGAGACATTGGAAGAAAAAACGAAATCCATTCATAGAAGCATACGTTTCATCGGCAGTTTTAAATTCATGTCGACTGCTCTGGAAAAATTAGTCAATATGAGCAAGGATAAATTTAAAATCATGAGCGAACATTTTGGAGAATGAGTAGACATCATGTTGAGAAAAGGAGTCTATCCTTACAATTACATGAACGATCTAAAGAGATTTGACGACACCGCACTACCTTCGAAAGAAGATTTTTATTTGAAATTATACGAATCCAACATTTCCGACGAGAATTACGAACACGCCAAAAACGTGTGGAAATCATTCGATATGAAAACCATGAGAGATTATCATGATCTCTATCTGAAGACCGACGTTCTGCTCTTGGCAGATGTGTTCAAAAATTTTCGAGACGTCTGTCGTCGAAATTATGATCTGGATCCTGCTTGGTATTTCACCACACCCAGTCTGGCGTGGGACGCTCTGTTGAAGACCACCGAAGTCCAAATGGAATTATTATCTGACGTGGACATGTTGCTCATGTTCAAAAGGGCTGCGAGAGGTGGCGTCTCGATGATCTCCCACATATATTCTGAAGCTAACAATCCCTACATGAAAGAAGGTTTTGATTAGAAATGATCGAATAAATACATACAGTAATGGGATGCTAATAATCTGTATGGTTGGGCTATGAGTCATCCTTTACCGATTGGAAATTTCGAATGGGTGACGGGAACTGGAAGAGATGCAAAAATGGAGAGACTATCCTTGCATTTTAGAAGTCGATTTGAACTATCCAAAAGAATTACACGATCTACACAAAAATTATCTGCTAGCTCCAGAACGAATGGAACCAATCGAAGGAGACGAGGAAAAACTCATTTCCAATTTATTTAACAAACGTAAGTACGTCGTCTACATCGAGAATCTACCGGATCCCGTGAACATGACGGATGCCTGCACCCTGATTTCAGTGGTGGAAAGAGTCAAATACGCTAGACAATTGATCACCATGTGGGCCGAGGAGGCCGGCACGTTAGAGGAGGGAAAAACCGAGTGGTGTTTCGAAAACGGAGGTAGCGGATCGCAACATGGTCAGGTGGGATATCCCATGCCGTTAGGAGGTGAAATCATACAAATGGGTCTGGCTTCCACGGATTTGAATAACAGAGCGGTCGTCAATCTCGCTGTGAATGGAGTAGAGAGCAATAAGAGATACAGCGTTGAAAAGACTGAGAATCAACATGCGAATGTTAGCACGTTCGGCACGCCTCTCAAAGTGAACGCCGGAGACAGGATTAATTTCTTTATGAAAACCAATAATCCCGAAGCTGCTACTTCCGTGGTGAACCTACTGATCGAACTAGATCCTTTGAACAAACAGTGAACACGTGGAAATAATTAATTAAAAAAAATAATGAGTGATTATTAAAAACTAAAAAAAGAGTAATGAGATTTAGAAAGATGTTCAATCTCTCTAGATCTCATTACTTATATTTTTTTTGTTTTTTTTTTTTGATAACTTTTTTATTATTATATATTAATATACGATTTCTGAAATGTTTTTTTTCTTTAGTAAAAGAATTTTGTCACTTATGACGATGATTAAAATTACATCTCTTTTTTAATTTTCTATCCATTTATGATTACAATTTATACACTTTGCGAATATGGTTGTTGGTTCATCACCAGATCTAGTTTGTTGAGATTTGATTTTTATTTGACGTTTCTTACATTTGCGACATTTTAAAATTGTATTTTTTATAATTTCTTCATTAGATATTATGAGATCAAACTCTTCTTTTTCTTTTAAACGATATTCGTTAAAATCACAATTATTCCATCCTTTTTTTGTGTTACGTTCTTCATGTTCAGTTTGAATCCATTTTTCCCAGCAATTTATTTTAACGTCGTAGTGATCTGAAGTGAACAGATGATTTGTTGTTTTCGTGTCAAAAACATCCATTTTGTTTTTGAGATTTTGTTTTTTTTAATTAATCTTACATCCTCATTTTTAACGTTTATTAATTTTTTTTCACACACGTCTCTCATCGAATGATCGACATCCTATTTCCATCCTATTCGAATTGTAATTCTCTCACTGACAGGACCAGGGCGAAGGCTTCGGTTTTTCTCGGCACGTTCCTATCGAATTGCATCTTGATCTGAATGTCTAAGATGCTACTCTTGAGTCGTTCACTCTATTTACTGATGTCGAATACGAACATGAGATACATCGACTTGTATTCGCCAGGAGATATGTCAGGGTTGCTCATCAATTCGTCTAGACCATGATACTTCTTTCTAAAATCAGCGGCGTCGCCGTACAGTCAGCAGAAATTGTTCTTGTCGAACGACGCATTGTAATCGATTGCTGGATATCTCGTGGTGTTCAGAAACACTTGCATGTTTCTCAAATTGCTTTGATCGAACAGCGACGCATTCTTTTCCTGAGACCCATCCCTATCAGTCTGAAATGCAACCACGATGAAATGCAGTCTCTCAGAAGTGGATTTCACCGTCAATCTCTAATCGTAGTGATTCGTGGCGAGTGGAATTCTAGCTGTGTCGCACTGTCTCATTCTAAATGCCACGGGTAATTTACTCTTGGATTCTGGGATCTTGTAGAGACGCATTTTTTCCACGATCGAAGGCTCCACATGCAGAACGAACCACGATATCTTGTGTAGAGTTATCTTACCCGCATCAGTTGCAGTGAGTCTCACTATTGCGTCGTCGTTTCCTTTTCGAATCAACGTCAGATTGTGTTTGAATCCGTACATGATCTTGTTGTAATCGTCTCCGAATCTGAAGATGTGTTTCAAAGGTATCCTGAACGAAAACGTTCCTTTAGGTCTGGACGTCTTGACGATGTAGTCGAATATCGCGACGGCGCCGGCGCTAGCAGGGCCGACGGTGTCTTTCATCCACAACTGATTAAGTCCTCTGGATTTCGAAAAATCATCCGGATACGTCAAGAGTCTGAACATCGTGGTGGCCTGACCGGGATGAAATACAGATTATATTTCTTGTCTGGATAGCAAGTATTTTATATTACTGAATAGATGCATGATGCCATTATTTGCTAGAGTAAGCATGTCATCGTCGGCGTAGTCGGTTCCATCTTCCTTGGTGAGACTTCCCTGTACCACTATGTAACTCTCGCTAGGATGGACAAATAGATCTTGGGTTTTGACATTGATTCTTATCTCTCTCGCATTGTTCAAACCCATTCCGGTTATCTGTTCGTATTCGTGAACCTCATATTCTTGAATACTTTCATCTTTCACTATGTTTTGTGCGATATCTAGTATATTTGCCATTTTTGAAGGGTTTTTGTTTTTTGTTTATTAATTAGCTTGCTTTTTTATCTAAAAATAGTTTTAATTTTTTTTTATTATTATTTTTCTCTCATATATATATATGTAAACAAGAAAATGTTAAAGAGAGTAAATAAAAAAAAATTTGTTTTCTTATTAAAACTTCGTCTTCTGCAATTGTTGTTCATAAAACTTTCCGATGATCTCTTCTCCATCCAAAGCTTTGATTTCGTAAGTCACCGGATCGGTGTGAAATATTTTGTTTATCACGAAGATTTCCGAGGACCATCGAGGAGTATAACCCTTTTCGAAGTGCTTCTTATAAGCATAGATTCTCACTCGATCGCCGACCGCAAATTTCGGCGTTCTAGACTTCTTCCTGATCATAGATCTCTCAGGATATAGATTCGCGTAGACCCGTTTTTCGTTTCGAGGATCGCTAGCTTCCGCAGGAGTCATCTTGATCGATCTGTGTCACGTGTTGTTGTAATCTTTGACCAGACCGTTCAGAGCGTATATGTATTTCTTGGTCGAATTCGCCGTGAAGTATCTGTGCATCTTTTCCTTCATCGTTCGATTCCAGCGTTCTACCACGCTGGCTTTCTCTTCATTTTCGATCGAGTAGAGGTCGACTAATCGACGAACGTGCTTGTTGTAGAATTCCTTTCCCTTGTACACCCACAATTTATTCGATTTTCGAGAAGACGAGTCGAACACGCTCTTCAGAGCCTCGGCGATGCAAGGTCCCGATTTATTCTTCAAAGCTCTGATCCAACCGTATTTGGAAAAAACGTCGATGACCGTCAATAGATATTTGACGCCCTCGTTCCACCTCGAAAACGATCTCATGTCGACCAAGTCGGCGGACCAAATGTCATCCAAACCCTTCACAAACACCCTTCTCTTTCGAAATTTACGCACGATGGGTTTGTGTAACTCCTCGGTCAATTCGCTCGTCAATAATCGTTTCTTCTTCTTTCCCGATGTGCTTTTTTTTTAGTGCCCCATCCGAATCGATGTTTCGCACCGATCAGATTGCCGACCAGCGAACGTTCTATCTTCTCTCTCCTGGTCGGATTCGATATACCTCTCAATGTTGGCAACATCAATTTTGCCAACATGTTTTTATCGCAGACGTCGTTGCGAGTCTTGGTGTCGGGATGTCCGGCGTAGCACAGATCGTGATCATACGCGGTAGCGTCCACCCTATTCACAGGTTTGCTCCAAGATTTAGGAGTCAGATCGGCATTGAGTCTCTTGTTCAATTTCGTTCCGGGTCCCGTGAAACTGTGACCCGGCAGATGCATTTCGAAAGGTAGATGATTATTAATCATTTTATTCACGATGCCTTTACCTTTGCTCGTGCTCTTTTTTTTGACGAATCGAGTCTTGATCGAACCACACACGTCGCAAATTCCGTGAAGCATCTGTCTTTCGTTTTTAGTTCATACTTCTCGAGAATTACTCGTCTCGGTAACTCTCTTACACTTTACGCAATACATTTTTTGAGAGTTATTTAAATTAATTTCGTTTTATTTTATATATAAATTTAATATTTCTTTTTTAAAAATTCTGTTCTTATTATATATATATTTTTTTTTTCAATCGCTGCTCTTGAGTTCTATCAACTTACCAAATTCCTCCCTGGCCTCTTTCCTCCCCTTTTCCACGAGAGAATCAATCCTTCATCTCTTCCTTGATGATCTGACGAGTCTTGATTCTCATGGCTTCTTTCATGGCATCGTATTTCGTTTTCTCACTCAATATCGTGAAGTATTCTCCATCCGATATCCTACCGTCTTTCAACGCCATCGAGATCATTTCGGATATCGTGTCGATCTTGGAGTTGGCCAAGACGCGAATCTTTTCGTGTTTCCTAGCATTCAGATATAATTTCCTACTCAAAAAGTTTCCTAGCATGCTAAACAATCCGGCGGCGAGAGCCACTCCTTCTATGGTCAACACGATCGGAATACCGACCGCGGTCGACAACAATCCGATGCCGGCCGCGTGTAAACCCATGGAAATCATGATGAGTGTCGTGTCGACCGCGTTGACGAATTTCAGGAAACACGAATACTTCTTCTTGGGAGAATGGCGAGAATCTCTCTCTCGAATCAGATACAATTGGATTCTACTGATTTGATGGATGCGATACGTCTCTCCTCTTTCTTTCTCTTCTAGCGACGGCGCCGTTGGCAAAACGCCGTTCGGCTTCTCATCCTCGTCGTCATCTAACCTCGGATGCAATTTATTTCTGGTTCTCATTTTTGTGTTTTTTTCCTTTCTAATATTAGATAAAAAATTTTATGTGTGTATTTATTTTTTTTTTTCTATTCTCCCTTATTTATATCAACGAGAAAACGTAGACGTATGCTTCCTTCAGCAATAATTTCATGATGCATCCCTTGTCTTCTAAAGTCAGACTTCTACGCGCCAATTTCAGTTCTTCCGAAACTGTGGGCTTGTCTCCATCCTTACAGAAGACTAATCTCCTCCAAAGCGTGATTCTTCGTCGATTCGAACGCATTTGAACGCCGGTTCGAAATACTTGATGACCATATCTTCCCTTTCCATCGTCAAACACGAATGATTCTCGTGATCGAAGTCTAGATGATCCCGACATCCGACGCATCGTTCTAACAAGAGGGGACGTAGTTCTTCGTTCACACAGGTTGCGTATGCTCTCATCAGCATGTTTAAAAGAAACCTTGCTCTAATAGTCTGGGAATCGTTCATGATTTACGTATTTTTATTATCTATTCGATTCGATATTTATTTTTTTAAATAACTATTTATTTATATATTTTTTCTCTCATATATATATCAATCACTTTTTCATTTCCACTCGCCAAAACCGATTCTATCACGTCATTTGAATGAAAAACCCGTAATACATTTCGAGCGTGACAAATGGAGTTCTCAGTAAGTTTATACAGTAAAGATCATTTTGACATGCGACCTGCTTGTCAGCTTGATAAAACAGACTGACGATTGTAGCGCGCAGGAGCTCTATTTATACTGTACACGTGGAGATACCCATCGTGGGATTTTCAAAAAAAAACTCAGTTTTTTCTTTTGAGTTTGGAAAAATCCACTATGGGTATCCCCACTTACGTCAGAAGTGGGGATACCCATAGCGGATTTTTAAAAAAAACTCGGGTTTTTTCTGTTGAG
The DNA here is from genome assembly GCA_031216915.1 of Pictodentalium vernedei. Taxonomy (NCBI): domain Eukaryota; kingdom Metazoa; phylum Mollusca; class Scaphopoda; order Dentaliida; family Dentaliidae; genus Pictodentalium; species Pictodentalium vernedei. The sequence goes on from CM062296.1 coordinate 380,322,720, forward strand.
TTTGGAAAAATCCACTATGGGTATCCCCACTTACGTCAGAAGTGGGGATACCCATAGTGGATTTTTCCAAACTGGGTTTTTTTTTCTGTTCAGTTTGGGAAAAAAATCCTCGATGAGTAACTACACTTCACACGGATTCTCCAAAAAAACTCAGTTTTTTTCTGTTGAGTTTGGAAAAATCCACTATGGGTATCCCAACTTACATCAGAAGTGGGGATACCCATAGTGGATTTTTCCAAACTCGGGTTTTTCTCTGTTTAGTTTGGAAAAATCCACTATGGGTATCCCCACTTACGTCAGAAGTGGGGATACACATAGTGGATTTTTCCAAACTGGGTTTTTTCTGTTCAGTTTGGAAAAAAAATCCTTGATGAGTAACTACACTTTACGCTCACTTTTCACCGTTGGCGAACGTCGAGAAAAGGTTTTGAGGTCGATTTTCCCTGTCCTAGAATCCGCAAATGGGTTTCTCCGATCGGATCGCACATTTAACCGTTCAAACAAGCGTTGGCGAACGTCGGTGTCCCAGAATCCGCAAACCACTTTTTTGATGCTGTCCTAGAAGCCGCAAAACGTTTTTTTGCTCGCGTTCACCAACGATAGATCGAAGGTCTGATCCGCGATGGAAACGTCGAGAAAAATTATTAAATTTACATTTTCTTCAAATTTCGTACATTTTTTCACTTCTGAGCGATGTGTCGAATCTACACGTTCGCCAACGGGTGTTTGAACGTCAAAAGTGCGATCTGTGAGCCTCAAAACAATTGCGGATTCTGGGACACCATGAAAAAACGACATTTTTTACACTCTGTACACGATTTAACACTGAATCCCTATGGCGGTACACGTACATGTACGTGAACGTGTACACGTTTTGTAAATTCTGTCCTAGAATCCGCCTTTATTACCTACTACTGTATCATGTCTGAAAGTGCGCGATGTTCTCTGTCTTTCGTGATACAGTCCATCGGGCTCCAATCCATATAATTAATTACATCACAGCCTCCAATAACTGTAAGTATTGTAGCTATTCATGTGGTAAGTTAAACAAGCATCATATTGCATGCAGGGTTTCCGGGTCAATTTTAAAATTATTTTCTTTCACCTGCATGCTTATTAATATATCGCGATGCAATATGTACCATGTTAAAATGATTCCACATATTACATTTACCCCAGAATTCTTCCTCCCGCAATGCACGCTATATACGAAAAATGGCAAGGAGGATTCTCCTTACGGCGAAAGTTGCGTCTGTAATTGCAGGAGGGCGATCTCAGAAATGCAAGGTTTTTAATGTTTTAGCAAACTTTTTTACACAGGCGATATTGAACAAAATGCTGTTGAAGGCTATTGTTGCATAAATATGATATGCACGACGACGGTATTGTTCTTCCACATATTTAATCTTGTAATTTTATCAAATCTGTAAATTTAGCTCGGGGAGGGAGTGGTTGGAGGAAAGGGATGGTAGAAGTAATGAGGTCAGCCGAGAGAAGGATGTAAAATTGATTTCAAAACCCTCATAAATTTTGCTAGATTGCGAGTTTGTTTAGTATTTGAGCTAGTGAATAAACTCTGAACTTTGTAGATGCTAGGGTGTCGCCTGTAGAAGGGATTGATGTATTTAGTCCTTAATTCTTTTAATTCATCTCAGACAAGGATATAATGGTATTCGTCGCCAATATCAGCTTGACATAGGTTGCATTTTCTTTGGGACAATTCTAATCCCGTCCAGCTACCGGTTTCGATCGGGAGCCTATGATTTCTGACTCGGAAACGGAGAAGGGGGACGGCCAAAGATGGGGGCAATTTTCGGAGGTATTCTTCTAAACCAAAGCTAAGTTTAATTACCTTGTAAAACTGGTACTTTCCAGAATTTTCTATGTTTGATCTCCATTCTTGTAAGAAGTTATCCTGAAATCTCTCTTTAATTACGAAATTAAAATGTTTCTTATTTAAAATACTCTGATTGATCCATATGTTTGTCATTCCTAATTTGTCAATTAATGAAGATATGTAATTAATCCATGGACTTGTGTGCAACCCACTCAGATGGTTCAGAAAAAGAATTGAGTAGAGTGTAGTCGAGATTTTATTTTCCTTTCCAGATACTAATTGAGCCCAGTAATTTAGGGAACAGATCTTAATTTTAATACCTATGGGTGTAAGCCCTAATTCACCAAATACAAAATTCTTTCCAGTCGATTTTTTAAGTTTTAAAATGAATTTAAAGAACCATAGTTCAAGTTTTTCTATTGTCGAGATGTTTTCATACCCCCATATTTCACATCCGTAAATTACAATTGGGACTACTGATGTTTCGTAAATTTCTAAAATAATATCAATTGTTATTTGGTTTTGTCGAACTTTGTTTATTATGGAGTACATTGCCTTTTTAGCTTCTGTACATCGTGAGGATATTTCGGCAGAGAATTTACCTGATTTTGAAAATGTTACGCCTAAATATTTATAAATATTGACAATTTCAATTGCGCCCCCCCCCCCCCCCCGCCCCCTCGTAAATATAATTTATCGTTCTTCCCAACGTGGGTACCAAATTTTATTATTTTTGGTTTATTTAAATTAACTTCAAGTTTCCATTTTAGACAATATTCGAAAAAACTATTCAATGTAAATTGCAGATCCCTTGCCGTGTTGGAGAGCAAAACGGTATCGTCCGCGTATAGCAGTACGAGGAGCTGCATATAAAACTGTGTGCTGCATGTATTCGGTGACTGTGGAGGGTGTTCAAATCGTAACCCACTACAGTTTTTATTGAACAAACATGTTTCTAGGTCATTTAAGAACATAGCAAAAAGTACCGGCGACAAATTTTCCCCTTGCCTTACACCGACCCGACTTGGGATAAATTTAGATTTTTGACCATCGATCATAACAATGGATTTTATATTATATCGTTATACATATTTTTAATAACTCGAAGTATTTTTCCATCTATATGTAAATCTATTATTTTTTTCCACAACGCCGCTCTCCAAACCATATCGAATGCCTTAGAGAAGTCGATAAAGGCACAGTAAAGGTTTTTTTGTTCCTCAGTAATAATTCTCTTACTAGTTTGGGAGAATATGTGATCAGCTGTGGAATAATCTCTTCTGAAACCTGCTTGGGTTTCGCTTAGTAGTTTGTTCTCGTCGAGAAAACTATATATTCGTTCACTTAGGATACTTGTAAATAACTTTGATATATTACTCAGCAAGGTAATTTTGCGATAATTATCTGGTTGTTTGGGGGATCCTTTCTTTTTGTATATAGGCTTAATAACTCCTACTCTCCAGTCACTTGGGAAAATACCCGTAGTTAGGATTACGTTGAAGAGCTTCAGATAGATAGTAATAAATTTTGAGAGAGATGACTTAATAAATTTGTTAGTGATTCCGTCATACCCAGGGGCTTTCACATTTTTTAATTCTTTAACAGCTCTTTCTATCTCATCGACCGTTATATAATCATTTAGAAGAGTTTTATCAATGCCGTCAGAAGAGTTGGTACATGGGTAACAACTACTCATTTTCTGTAATAATCATGGAATTCACTTACAGAGGGTGTATCATTTTCTTTTTTATTATTATCTATTAATTTGAATATTTTCCAAAATTCTTTGCTATTTTGTTTTTGGGAGCGACGTAGTTTAACCCTCAGTTGGCTATTATATCGTCCTTTACTATTTCGAAGTGTTACTTTATACTTTCCTCTGCACTCGAGTAGCGCGTTTTTTTATGTCCGTGCATGGGTTTATTCTGTAAAATTTCCTCGCTCGCCTTAAGTTTATCCGTGATTAAAAACAACCCTTACTGAACCAAGGTCTCTTTCTTTGACTATAAGCTTTAATCTGGTTTATTTTATTTCTAGCCTTATTTCTACCTTTTACACCAAAGGTTTCCTTACAGGCCCGCTGGTATATGTTGCAGGGGTCTTGGTGTATTTCCTCAACTACTCGAGGATCAGGATTCGTCTCCAATTCGAGGGCACTAAGTTTACTTTCTAGTTCTAGGATATCTGTCCCTTTTATGTTTTCTAGAAATTCAGCTGTTTTATTGGAATCCCATTTAGGAAAGGCAATATCCTTGTCTGTGGCTCATGGGTTAATCCGATTTTGATCTGTGTTTGTATTTTCGTCATCGTGATTGGGAGAAGTACCGTTAGGCCTCGTCGCTGATTGATGTGTATTACAAACATTGACGTTTTACTCCATTTTTAATTGCTTGAGCTCTGAATGTTTTCTATAGCTGCTTGCAGCAGACAAAGTATGACAAATGTTGTTCTATATATATGTTATTATTAAATGTTTAACCCTTGGCAGATTTGAGACTTCCCATAAGGGTACTGTCGGAATATTTGTTACTTTCGCCAACTTCAAGAGCAATTTTTTCTAATTACAAGGTAGTTGTAATAATTATTTTGTTATGGCTAGATGCAGCAATGATTGTGGAAGAAAGTTACTGTTTTCTTCTTAATCTCAGATTTAACCCTCTGGCACAATGAAGGCGAGAATAAGAGTACCGTTTGGAAATACCAAAATTAGCCATTTTTGGTTGCCATTTCTATCATTTTGGAAAGGGTTAATTTCAAACACTTTTCATGTATGTATTCACAATTGACTATCCAGCATATTTGCTGTGGTTAGTTTGGTTGTAAAATTTATCCCTATCCAATTCTGGTTGCATAAAAGTAGGTACCGTCCAAAAAAATTCTAATTTTTTCATTATTTGGTAAATTTTAATGGCGATTTACTCCATTTTTAATTGCTTGAGCTCTGAATGTTTTCTATAGCTGCTTGCAGCAGTCAAAGTATGACAAATTTTGTTCTATATGTTATTATTAAAAGTTTAACCCTTGGAAGATTTGAGACTTCCCATGAGGGTATCGTCAGAATAATTGTTATTTTCGCCACCGTTTACATACACTTTCTCAGCACTGGAGCCATATTGTCTCAAAACCTTTTCCATGAGAGGATTGGGCCTTCATCCAAGAACAATTTTGCTGTAATATATTTTATTCAAAGGTTTAACATTCACCCAGTTTTCGGGCCTTGAATTTGAGTGCCCTAAAATTCTTCATAAAATTGGCTAATTTGGAGCTCACTTTTCTTCCATTTTCGAAAGGAATATCGAAAAATGATTTACATGTTCGTATTTACAATTGCCTACCGAGCATATTTTCTGTTGTAACTTTGTTTGTCAAGTTTAACCCTATGCTCGTTCTGTTTGCATTGAGATAGGTGCAGTCCAAAAAAACTCTCGTTTTCAGAATTTGGTAAGTTTAAGTGACGATTTACTCCATTCCTAATTGATTGAGCGCTGAACGTTTTCTATGACTGTATGCAGCAGTCATAGTATGACAACTTTTGTTTTATATGTCATTATTAAAAGTTTAACCGTTGGCAGATTCGAGACTGCCCATATGGGTATGGTCGGAATAATTTTAATTTTCATAAAATCACTGAATATTGATAAGCGTGCAGTGGTAGTTTGGAATAGAATATCCGAAAATGCTTTCGAAATTCGGATTCACAGTTCAATTCCAAGAATATTTTCTGTTATAAGGTTGCTGTAAAGTTTAACGCAATCCCTGTCTCAGATGGATAATGGTAGATGCCGTCGAAAAAAACTCATTTTTACAGAATTTTGTAGGCTTAAGTGACAATTTACTCCATTCCTAATTCATTGAGCGCTGAATGTTTTCTATGCCTGCATGCAGCAAGCATGGCATGACAACTTCTGTTTTATACGTCATTATCAAAAGTTTAACCCTTGGCATATTTAGGAGTTCCCATGTGGGTATAGTCGGAATAATTGTTATTTTTGTAAAATCAATCCCTGAATATATTGGTAACCGTGCAGTGGCCTTTCAGTGGTGCTGCATGAAGCCGCAAATTGTTAAGGTTGAAAAGTTCATCAAATAGACAATTATAATACCTAACTCAGCCGGTGACAGGTAAATAATGAATGGAAAAGTCGTTGAGTTGAGAATAAAATAGGGACGAATCGTGTCCTCGGTTTCCACCTGATCCATGGTATTTCCACGCGGTCTCGGCACTTGACAAAGATACTAAACTGTCGGGCAGGGACAGTAGGAAACATTCTGAGAATTTCAAGTTGCTGCCTTGCATGATCGGGACATAATTGGAATATATTCGACATTATATCTGTCGGATATATTCCAATTATGTCCGGATCACTTCACCCCGACTGTCCGCATGGGGGCACCATGACGCCGTGTACTAAGGCATACTGCACGTCGATGGTACGCATGTCTTCAACCAATCTAACCCTGCCTGTGCTACAGTGCGGAGGCACTGTGTTGGGGGAGCTAGCAGCTGCTCGTCATTGCTCGGTGGTTCTCTCTGGGTACTCCGGCTTCCTCCACCCATACAACTGTCACCGACATAATATGACCTTGGCTGTTAACGTGTCGATAAAACCTAATAAATAAATAAATCCAGTACCAGTTTTGCTCGTACAAATATTAGTACCGTCAGACAAAATTCATTTTCTGATTAATTTCGTACTTTTCTGTACTCACCTTCCCTGAGTAAGATTGGTATACCTTTTCAATCTCAGATTTAACCGTCAAGCACAATGAGAGTGAGAATAAGTGTACCCTTTGGAAATACCCAAATTATCCAACTTTGGTTACTCTCTACTATCATTTTGGAATGGGTTAATTTGAGACACTTTGCTTTGCTATATGCAGAGATGTTTAATCAATAAATCCGGCATCAGTTATGTTCTGGGACTTAATGAAACATGTGCTTCGGCCACTTAAAAATAGCACTGTCTGCAAAAAATGACTTTGAGTGAATACTCATTTGTCCAAAAACAAAAAGAAAAGAGCTCTTTGAGATTTTCATTACTGCTTTCAAAAATCAATGGGGAACAAATTTTGTGTCATATGTTTTGGTGTTCCGTGTTATCTAACACCAGTTTGGCCGTACAAATATGAATAGCGCCAGGAAAGAAAGCACATTTTCTCAGTGGTAGACTGCTTGACTTCTATGATAGAGGTTCCGAGTTTGATCCCTATCTGGGACGACCCACGTAATGTCCTTGGGCAAGGCACTTTATCCCGGTTGCCACCATGGGGGCACGATGATGCCATGTACTAAGGCGTACTGCATGTCAATGGTGCACATGTCTTCAACAGCTTGTACCCTGCTTCAGCGGAGCTTGAACATAATTAGAATGTTGAGCTGACAGTTGCTCGTCGATGCTCGGTGGTTCTCTCTGGGTCCTTCGACTTTCCCCACCTGTAAAACTGTCACGGTCACGATTAGCCATTGTGGATAAGTATGTGACCGTAAACACCAATAAATAAATACCGTCAGGGAAACCCTCTGTGAAATCCTTTTGTCAATCAATAGCAAAGTAGTAATGAAATGCAAGAAATATTAACAAGCTGTTCAACATCCCTTTAATCAACTCATTTTGACTTGAACTGTACCCATCACTGTGTATACTAGCTCTCTAGATGGTTTAAATCATATCAAATAAACAACTAATTTGTGTGTGACAGTAATACATGTATTTCATTGTATCTGAAACAGATATGTTGGAAAAATTGTGAAATCATGGAGTAGGAAGCTTACTCTCGTTTGTTGACAAATCCCACACATTCACAAACAGACAAAATGATAGAGAATAAATTAATTATTGACATTTAAGGTCACTTTCAGCATCTACAGCTATATCATGACCATAATATAGGTATTTATTCAAGTCCTGGCATTCATTGCATAGGCGGACAGGGGTATTTTTCAGGGGTGGGGGATGAACCCTTTTAGCCCGAAAAAGTTGAATCTCAGGAGGAAATGCCAAATGTGGGTATGGGAGTGAGGGGGGGGGGGGTCTCCCTCCTATTGAGTACCTGGAGAGAACCACCGAGCAATGGCAAGCGACTCAGACTCCCCAACATACTAACTCCACAAAAGCACGGTTAGCATTGGTTGAAGACAAGTGCACCCTCAAAGTACCCTTAGTACACATCGCCATCATGCCCTCCCCCTCCCCCCAAGTGGGAAATTAAATTGGGATGAAGTGTCTTGCTCAAGAACACAATGTGGTTGCCACAGGCGGGATTCGAACCGAGGACTTCTTAGATTGCAACAATCATCTCTACCTTCTGAGCCACCGTGCTCCCGTCATATGCAGTAACAGAGCTCTTTATGTGTACTTGTGTGATTATAAATGAATAATATTAACGTGGATACGGTTCCACTGAATCATCTTGTACGGTATAATGGTCAGTTTACTTGCAACTTATAAGTGATGAGATAGGAAAACAGCATTTTGTGTGGAAAACCAAAATGTTTTGTGGTCATTTCTGGCAACTAAATTGTCCGAAATTTTCTGGCATATTGGCTAAAAATCGGCTCCTTCCTGACTCAGAGGTGGGTTGGGGCACAGTCCTTCATGAAACCCCAGCCCGTAGGCACATAATTCATATGTACTAATTTTTTCCTAAGCACAAAGATCATCGCTTGTTTTGCTTTCTTTGAAAATTTTCTGTAATTATTGAAGAGCAAATTTTGTGTTAAATGTTTTGGTGTCCTGCTGTATCTCAAATATCTGTTTTGACTGCATAAAAACTAGTAGCATCACAAAAACATTGATTTCCACTAAATTTTCTGTTTTCAAAACTGATCGATAGTTTTGTGTACAATACAGTTTGCCTTTTCACATTAAAAAGTTGGGAAAGCCCGTAATTTGTCCAACAAATTACAATTCTCTAGTTTTTATTTTATTTTTGTTAATTTTTTTTTTATTTAACTTATATTTTTTTTTTGATTTGCTATTATATTTGAAAATTGATTTAATTCTTTTTTAAAAGAGAAATATTTTGAAATATTTTTTGTTTGTTTTTTAAAATATTTAACAGATTTTGTTTTCTTAAATTTCTCTTATGTGAAATCGCATTGTCACACGTTTGTCGCGAAGATCTAACAGCTCTCCATTTTGATCCGTTAATTCAGTGTTAATACTGTATAAAGTATGTGTTATCACAGGCAAATAGACTAGATTTCGAGATCGCTCTATGATCTTGCAGCCCGGAGAAACGTTCGGAAAAAAGAGAAACGAGTAGATCGTGGGCTTTACGAATGTATATATGTGCCACCATTCACATAACTTCCAGAGATCAAGTCCACGTTCACCAAAATGCTGTTGACAGAGAGAATGTCCACCACATTTTCTGATGTCGCATGTCCTTCGTACATGTTTCAATCGAATCCCAACCTCTTTCCAAAGGTGTCATCTCTTTTCAAAATCCACTCGATAACCCTCCCTCATGTTCAATATCATTTGCAGAGTGTTGACGTTGGCAGTTATGTTGATGGCACTTCCGTCTTGACTGTCAATCTTCATTCTAGTCTGAATGAGTTCGTTCAAATCGACCATGCTGTAACTGCCTTCGTAAACCACTCCGGTCCATTCGAAAATCTGAAAGTATTATTTTGCTCCGGAATCTTGGGAAATGAATAGTACGTCTCCAGATTTACTAGTGCCCTTTCATACTTCTTATCCCTCTTCAATTCGATCGGTGGATTGGATTTCATCATGAATCGAGTCTTGTCATCTCTCACAACGATCGAAAATGAATATTTTATAGTTGTATTACCAGTCGTTCTTCTCGTGTACTCAGCTATCCTTTCTAATAATTGAGTTTCGTAGTCTTGCAACATTTTTAAAAAAAAAATTTTTTTTTAATTGTATATTTTATTTTATTTTTTTCTTACTTTCTACTTAATATGATTTGTTTCTCATTTTATTAATTGCAATCGTCTGGAATAAAAAAAAATCGTCGAATCCATTCCTATATTTTCCATAATATTTACCACTTGTCAGATCGATCACCACGAAATTAAAAGGGGTACAATCCCACACCAACTTACAAAATCTCTTGAATTCTTTTTTGCCTATGTCATTGGCCACGTGATCGTCGTAAATGTGATTGAGGTTCTTAAAGTATTGACGAAATAGACACAGTAAATTCGGATTTTCTCTTATGGTCTGCTTCGGCAATCTGAAATAATTTTGAGATAGATAGAAACAGTCCACATTGCTGTGACGCCCCCGAACGTAGTAAGATTCGCAACGATTCTGTTTCTTCAACATCAAGTCATCGAATATTATGAGATTTCTATGCATCGAATTCATGTCTCGAGGATCCGTCACATCGTTCGCATTTTCGTAAAACTGACATTCCACACTGAACGTTTTATCATTTCCGAGTTCTCTCGACGTTTCTTGCAAGATCGTTGCAAGCGATGGGCCACATTTTTCGAATTCGTCTCGGTGATCAAAGTTTCTCATTATAACGTCATTCGGCAAGTTTGAGCTCAGTGCTTTTCGCAATAATTCGTATTCGGGTTGAAAGAGAATCTTGCCAAAAACTAACAATCTATCGTAATCCAACCACTCTGGTAGCAACAACAGTTTCATCTTTCCACAATTCGTTTTTCCCACTATCAATCCTCTTATGCTTTGAGGAAAGAGTTTGTGATGCGACCTCTCAGTCTTTGGCGCATACCACGATAAATATTTAATTTCTATTCTTTTTGCGTATTTTTCCAAGTTAATTTTTTATGCTTTTTATTTTAAAAGTAATGTTTCTATTTTTTTTATTATATAAAAAAAAATTCGTTTTTTGGTTTTTCAGTTTATATTTCTTTCAATCCAGATCCGCTGTTCAACGTCTTAGCGAGCTCCTCTATCAGACACAACACTAGAACCCTTGAAGTTTCCTAGTTTCATGTTCGCTAGAATCTCTTCCGATTTCGATGATAATTTTGCTTGCTTAGCCGGTCTTATCAACTTCTGAATTAAATCAGCTCTCCTCTTGCCAGCCTCCGAAGCGATTCTAGTTCTCACTTCTGTCGCGGTTTTTTTACACACGTCCATGGCGTTTTATTCCGACCTTCACGGTGATGGAAGCGATCTGTTTCGCCACATCACCGGCGAAGGCGCGTGACAGAGCTCCCATCATCAAATACAGGAAACCTGATCCGCCGTTGAAGTAAGATCTCGTAAATCCTAAGTTCTTTATCAGTGATACATTTGTTTCTTGCGTATTATTTCGTTTTTTTAATTGAATAATAATTATTTTGATTTTTTTTTCCTTTCTATTAATTTACTATTATTTTTGTATTTCCCTTCCAACATGTTCATGATCGATTTATAAGTATCTCTATTCAACACGTTCCGTCGCAACAATTCGTCACATTTGCTCACCAACTCGTTTGTCACTCCGGTATTACCGGCTTTTAGACTCGCCATCAAGAGATCTAAACTCTCCTGCAGGGCATTAGGATCGCAAGGAATGATAGTGGTCATTCCCTGTCTGGTGAGCGATTTGACGACCGCTACATTCGCATCGCTTATGGGTTTCACCACGTTCTTCCACTTCGAACTTCTGCTCGCTTTCGGCCTCGTCTCTCTGGTATCATTATTTTTTCTCATGACATTCGTACGAACCAGAAGATCGCCATACATTTTGTAATCCCCTTTCTCATATTCGTTAGGTTTAGACAATACGAGCAGATTCCACAATCCTCTAGTACCTTCGTATTCTCGATCCTCGACAATCGGATTATAATCGTCGGTTATTTCCACTTTTTCGTCACCTATGTAGAGATTCCCATCGTCTCCGTCGCGCAAGCCGAAGACAGGGTCCTCACTCAATGGATTCTTTTTATGTAAATTCGGGTAATCTTCAGATTCCATATTGCTGGCATCTACTGTCGGATCGCCAATCGTGCTCACTATAACCGTCGACAGTCCACTCTCAGAATCGGTCTGAATTCAATCTATCTCAGATGGACTCGGCGGAAGATACTGAGCAGAAGATTGAAGACAGAAGGCTGACGTGAGTATGCAGGAGACGATAGTGTATAACGAGGTTGGCCAAAGGACGTGAAAGTCGGAACGCAAGGTTCGTAAGGTCTCTATCCAGGCGTCCTGTTTTTTTTCTATCAAGGGTTTCAACTCTGACGATTTCTCTTGTCATTTCTTCCTGAGTTTCTGTCACAGTTTGAATAACTTGCTCGTCTCTCGTTTCATCTCGACCTCACCCATGTATTTAGCCATATTGCTATCTCGAATATTACTCATCAATTCTAGAAATCGACGAACCTTCTCGTCTCTCAAATTAGGATCTTTGATCTTTAAAAACGACATGCTTCCTTTTTTCAAATATTCTTACTTTTTTCCTTTTTATTTTGGTTTTTTTTAGAAATAAATTTGAGTTATTTTTTTCTTCTTTTTTTCTATATATAAGATAAAAAAAATAATCAAGCGCCCTTAAAGGTCGAGTTCCCATCTTTAAATTCCGACTCTGCGATGAAACATCAATTGCAAATATAACAAAATCCCCCTTGGGAATAACATGGGGCAAGACCACATTGTGTGCAAAATCGTCATCCTGGAGGTGTCCAAACAGTTGCGCATTACACATTCCAATGGCAAGTTTCCACCGGAAGAGACTTTTTTCGGCTTCGTCTGTTCGAGCTCACTTGTGGGAGGTGAAAACAAAGGGAGCACATTACAAATACTATGAGAAAATTGCACTGAGTGATGTGCAGAATAAGTCGTTTTCGCAAATATCCAAGGAAATTTACATGGAAAAAAGATCCGTGTTCTTCCAGCTCATATCGAGTTTATTTTCTTTTTTATTATCCCCCATTGGATTAACCTTAACCAAATACGAGCTCGGGTGAAAATTGATTAAGTCCAATTTTAGCTGAGCTAGAAGATGGTTCAATGAGAATTCCCATTGTGAGCTAGAAATGCATTCTCCTGAGCTTGAATGTCCAATTTATATCTACTTACGAAGCTAAAACACCTACTAGACCCTAATCTTGAGCATTAGGTGATGTTAAAAACTCAAACTTGTGAGAGTTAACGCCCGCTATCATAATAATAATAATAATAATAATAATAATAATAATAATAATAATAATAATAATTGATTTTCTAGAACGTAAAACCACAAATAGTGCTCTAAAACGCTTGACAGAAATAAATACACTTTTCTGAAATAAAGAGTCACATCTGTTTCGGTTGCCTCTTAGAGAAGTTCAGGGGGATGCTTCAGTAAACAGGAAAGTTTTAAGATTTCTTTTGAAGACATCGAGAGTTTCTGAAATTCTGATACTAATTGGCAGGGAATTCCACAGTCTGGGACCCACGATGGAGAACACACGATCATTAGCCAGATTAGATCTGCTAAAAGGTACAACTAGTTGAGTTTGGTTTTTAGATCTGAGACTGCGTGATGGTGTATATACAGTGAGGAGCTCTTGCAGGTAAACTGGAGCCAGTTTGTGGATACATTTGAACACTAAGATCAATATTTTGAAACAATTCTCTGTTTAACTGGAAGCAAATGTAGTTGTCTTAAAACAGGTTTTAAGTGTTCAGAGCTTTTGGTACCAGTAATTATCCTAACAGCAGTATTCTGAACTTTTTGAAGTTTCTGAATCAGGCACTGGGACAACCCCACTAACACTGAAATAATTTCGAAAAATTTGGAGCAAACAACATTTAGTCCCTCACAAAAGAAGGCACATTAAAAATTTCAGAACGATTGGATCCTTTTTGGAGGAATGTTCTGTGAGCATGGTCTTTGCTGAAGGAGAGCGAATCATTATCCCCATAACGAGATCCTTTAATCCTTTAACAGCCACTGTTTTTAACGAAAATATAAAAATAAATAATAAACCGTTCTTTTTTTAGACACTGGAGCATAAGCGGAGTCTTTTTTATCAATGATATTGTTGACACAACAGGATTGGTTATCGATTTTTAAGAATTGAAGCGCATATATGACCTTGATATACTCGATCTTGTATTAAGATAAACTGTCATTTCTATCCCATCCTTTTGAAAAAAGGTTCCAATGAACCACAATTCATTCAACAAAAATGGAGTACCCATATTAAATGAAAATATAGAAAAAAATGGGTGACATTATCTTTATAGGCAAACTTTTCGGGCAACAGATGATACTTATCTATAAACATTACAATACAAAATTAACCATATGATTCTATACACAAATTTTAAATTGTTTGAATGTGGGTTATCGGAAACGGAAATGTGTTCATTTCTGCGGAAATACCAACGAAACAATTTTACATCTATTGTTTGAATGCTTTCACCCGAAAACCCTTTTATTAAGACTGGTAGAAAAAATTAATCTTAATACTGAGTTTTATATGAAATCAAAGAGCGTTCTAGTGATCTAAACATATTGCTGCCACCGGTGTATCGAGCTTTCATACATTAGTTACTGAAAACTCGAAACTAAATCAAAACAGACGAAAATAGCATCCTAAATGCATTGTTGTCGTATTTTTAAGGGCTAAGGGCACAGACACAGGTGCACCCCGACCCCCTGTTGGGTCTGAAAATATTAGGCTTTGTAGGATTTTGCTTTCCAAAATAATATTGGAAGACAGAAAAACGATTGCCAAGAGTCATAATTGAGGACATTACGCCATCCAGACAACCAGTTTCAAAATTGTTAGGGCTTACATCATCTTTTAATACATTTTCCCGCTTTTCCTAATTTCTTTTTATTACCAGCCCGCCATTATAATCGTATTGGGAATTAACAAGGGGGTGCAGAGACTCTTTACTGTAAAGTTGTAAAAGTAGATCTCTTCCGAGTAGATGTTGTAGAGAATCGGTTAAAACATTTCAACGTAAACAACCTTTGTTCCGTCGAGGGTAGAGACACAGCCTGAATTCATAAAACGAACGGCTACTCGGAGAATTTGTATGGTGGAGCAATCAAAATATTCAACATGCAGCCTTGCCTTAGACTTGGGGCTGCAGGTTGAAAATATTAATTCATCTATGCCTATATAACGAATATGGACTTACCATCAGGTTTCAAAGGTTGGTCCGGGCGGACGTTCGAGGTTCGATTCGGTTTCGAATGTTTTCACTGATTCTATTCGATTCGAAACAATCTTGGTTATTCGACAAAAATCGAATTCCAGAGAACTGGGGATTTATTATTTTTCTTCACTGTCGACATTCTGAAGACGACAAATTGCCCTGCATTTTTCCGAGGATCGAGATTGATCGTGTACAATTTAAATGTAAGTAGGCAGCACAAATTTAGTCTGAAAATTCCCCCAAAATGCCCCTTGAAGCGATAGCGAAGATCGCATAACGTCTAGTTTGTATAAGATACATGGCTTTTTATTCGACCACTTTGATACCTGGAATTTCTGTTTTAATATAAATCCTTTACAAAGATAACTGAGGGGTGATTTGTCACACTAAAATATTAAGAATAGCAATGTCAAAGCTCATTGTGTCAATAATACGTTCAAGATGATAGCACAGAGGGCGCTACAGGTAGCTTGAGTGTCAATGGGTCAGCGCGCGTCCTATATGGTTCTTAAGAAATGTACAATGAACACAGAGACCATCTTCCGACCCGAAATTTCTAGATAGAATACCACTGGTTGCCATATGAATAAATTACTCAACCTTTTAGAAACAAGTGATAGTTTCATCTACTCTCGAGTGCCTAATAATAGTACAGGGCAAAATAATAGTACAGGGTGGAAAATTTCCTGAAAATTAATAATAGTACAGGGTCGAATAATAGTATAGGGTGGAAAATTCCAAAATGTGAGCCAACCGCTGTGCTCTGAATCGTTTTCAGACGCCTGGTGCTCTTGAAGTGGTGAAGGGCTAAATTACATTCGGTTATCATAATTTTCACATGGATTTGACTTGTTGCAATTTATGGGAGAGTGCCTGTACGCACTCTCCCATAAATTGCACCAAGGCAAAACCTTATAGACCAATTAATTCTGTTTCAGTGATGGTATGAAGCACATCCACTGGGTACTAGGTCTTAAAGTTATGTTAGCAGTACTTCAGAATAAAGCCCAAATATATGCTTCCAGCTCTCTGCCAATTAACATTTCCATTGCATCCTGTGTTTGCTTTTACTAGTTTGTTTTGATGAACTTCGTGAGATAAGCAGCCGCTCTGCACATTCGATTTCTGAAAATTAATAATCATACAGGGTCAAATAAGGACCATACAGGCGGGAATTTTCTTCGAAAAAGAATAATCATACATGCATGATTATTAGGCACTCAAGAGTATATGTATTTGAAGGTTGGTGGTACGAAATAGTCTGGTATGCGTATATTGTACCGGAATCGATTCGAGCGAAACAAAAACGTGATTCGTCGGGCCATATTCAAAGCGTTACGATAGTAAAGGTGCACCTTCCGACCGCGCAATGAAGTTATCCATTCTATCGCCGGTGATAATTAAGAATGGTGTGGAACTTTAATGTTGTTCTTTGTATCTTGACTCATTAATTTCTTATTTTAATTCAATTTGATCCGTCTGTAAGCATTGTCAAAGCCATGCAGGGGACTATATTTTACCGCGACAATTCAACAGACTTTAAGAGAGAATGGTTTGCCAAGGGTCAGTCAGTTTGCGTTATAAATGATGAGACGGTGGCTCTATCGAAATGATTAGAATCTTTTCCGAAACGCGCTTAATAAAGAATCTGATATTTTTTGTGAAGACCAATGGCAAACAATTTTCGTCAGAAGAGATTTACAGTAAAGTCAGCTCCCCCTAATTTCATAAAGGTGGAAGTAAATTTAACACTAAGGGTATGGGAATGCAAATGAAAATGAAAATTTCAAAATGTTAGCGAATTTGTATCACTGATGTGCACATCATTCCACAAACATCATGCATTTTCCTGCAGAGTGGTATAAAAAACAGAAGCTGACTTTTTACAAATATTTCCAATTAGTTTGAACGTTTGTCTATTATTCTCCATTGAATCCTTTTTAAAAATAAGACAACGGTGTTGTTCTCACCATCTTTTGTTGTTCTGTAAATGTTTTCCTGTTCATTATATCAACCGTGTCCTCAGCGTGAATGTAATATAGACACTGTTCTTTTCATTAATATAATTAATATATATTGTCTAGGAGGTGATATTTGCTAATCTTGTTCCTTCAAAGAATAAAAACTTGCAAATTGCTGTAAAAACACATTCGCTATACAAGGAGCCAATGTGGACACTTAGTGTTGGTGGTGTGATACTGAATGATATTCTTAATTATGGATTATTTGTGAACTAGTTGCGTCTTATTAGATGTCTGTTGTTTTCGTTTATTAAATGTAACAAAAGGAAACCTGATGTCATAGGATTTTCTCAACAATTACTTGCTTCTTAATTGGACCTTCCTCGTTCGTCTAATAATTTCAGGGGAGATAACTTTATCGAAAGTCGATTTTCCTGACGTTATAAGTCCAGGATGGAGGAGTGTCTCAACGCAGAACCGCTCGAGAAAATATGTTACTTGAGTCCGCGTGCGAGTTAATCATCAAGATCCACTCGAAAACACTAGAGAACTTCTATCAGCTCTGTCTTTCTGAGTGCCATCTTCGTCAAAATGGAAGAATCTTCTTTTGTATAGTATGAGGGTCCTGTACAAATTTTATCCGACTTCACAAATGTCATAGTTTGGATTGGAATATGTTATCGCCATCGCCTATCAGTATGGTATTTACTTTTGAATGGATGAGGGTGGGGATTCTTGTCGACAATCAAATTTTCTTTAACCATACGTTTATTTCTGCCGGGTTGAAACTTAATACCGGATATGATAATTATCTTCTGGAGGTGCGTATTATGAGTTGTGGCATCCCCAATGTTTTAGAATGAATACAATCCTTTGAATTAGGAAAAGTTTGTTAAATCCCCAGAAGAGCTTAACCAAGCGTTTCCAGTTCCGCCACAACCTTCCCTAGGTGAATGGGTGTTTTGACCTTCTGTTGACTCTGACAAGTGCATTAGCTCTTTGGGTGCTATGGTGGGCCTTTCTGAAAATTTCCTGATACTGCCATTAAAAGGCTTCTTCATATTTTGTTGATATCATTCACATTTTCTTAGGAGTAAAATTATTCCGTCAACTTGTTTTGTTACAATGTAGTGGGTGACACCTCTACGATGCTTTATTTAATTAGAACAGTTAAACATACTGTATGTCATCGAAACCAAAACATTATTTTAAAAAATCTGATAATACAAATTACTGTAGAACCTACAAAGCTTCGAAATTCAATTCGATTCGAAATAGTCCCGATGATTCGATACGTTTCAATTCGAGTCAGCTTGATTCGTAAATATTAAATATCAGATATCTCCTCTTCAACTGTTCCTCTACCATCCGGTCTCCTGTAAGGAGACCGGGTGGTAGTAGAAGAGTTCATGAAGGTTCCGCTTCCAAAACTACTTTGGTTCCGTTTCTAGGATATTTTGCTTTTTTAATGGGTTTACCCGAACAGACCAGTCGACGATGAAAACAACAGTCGGATAGAAGCTGACATTACTTCCTGTATTCCAAGGTTGTAAGAAGGTGTCTATCTATAACTCGAAAAGACGTGAAATTCACTTCGTATTCAATTCAATTCGATTAGAGATTTAATTAGATTCGATTCGAAATACACTGTCTGATTTGATTCGAGATTCGTTTCGAGTCAGAATATGAAATTCGCTGGGCCATACTGGGACTCTGCAATTTCAACTATGGTGTGCTGTATTGTAGCGTTATGATATACGGAAATGGCGGGACACTCTAAATACCATAGTCTCATACTCCATACTTGGTTCGAGCCCCTATACCGTAATTAAAAATATCAAACACCTCATGTTATTGTCCCAACAGCCTCGACATGCCAATCTATTACTGAGGTAAAGCATGGTATTTAAGTTCATTAGCATGCGCAACATGCTTCTGTTTTCAAGTGTGAGGTTTTCAATGCGTTCATCTCACGTTTTTGCATTGGCTTTAATTTGTTTTGCATAAAGTAGAATAATCAATCTCCTCACGCTGTGGGATTTGATAATGCTAGTGGGCGTAAGTAAGTTGCTCGTAGAAGTTTTGGTTATTTATTGACATGATGCTAATGTCGGCTGTATTATTGTCTGCGACTTAGACGCTGGAAAAAAACATTAACACTTTGAACCATGTCAGTTCAGTGGTAGCAATAGGAAGAGGCCATCTTCATTATTTTGGGGTAGACCAACAAATATTTTCAACGTGCAGACTTCCGGACTGCACATTGAAAATATTATTGGTCTATCCCACACATTCACTTAGCGGTCATCCTACTCAATGAAATAATGATGTATCGTGTTCCTGGGCCGGAAAATAATCGGCCTCTCGTGTTTAAAGGGTTAAGAATCGAGTACTCAGAAATGGGAAAGTATTGTTCAGCCTGCATGCCCGCAGCTGTAGGATCTTTAACGTTCTGATATGGAAGGGCGAGAGTTGAACTTTTTCGGCAGTGTTCCCGGGTAGTTGATTATCGGCATTAACTTGAAACCTAACTGGATATACTTCTTGAAAACAATAATAAAAGAAACAGGTCGGAAGGGTTTATTTATTATCATTATTTTAAAGATTTACCTTTCGTTTTACGAAAGAAATTTTCTAAAATAATATTACACGAATTATTGTCGTGTACATGACGACACGGTTGCCATATACTATTAACGAGTGCTTTTCACACAAAGGGGATATGAAACACAAAGGTCTTTTTGCATTATGAAATTGTGTTTTCGTGAAATTGTCAACTGTTTTTTTATCAAATTGGCGGCTTTGAGAGGAAATATGGGCGTTCGAGCTACTAACATTTTTTTTCCCACGGACAACAAAGATTTCTGACAGACAAGGTCGTGTGTGTGTTTAAGGTACAACAAATACGCACTGGCAAAGACACTTCCTACTGAGACGTTGTTTTCTTGTAATTTTCCTCCGAAATATTATTTTCATGAAAATATTCAGTTACAGAACCTCCATGGGTTCAAACATGATAAAAATACACAAAGTTGTTTTAAACTAAGTGATGAGCTTAGGAACTGGTTAAACTAGCTGGCAATAATTGAATTGCTGTTATTTATTGATGGGCTCTAATTTTGTCCTTACAGGGATCTTCCACAAGCTTTTGTTTTTCTTGAAAGCCATTACAGGTCAAAGATTTCAAGGTTCCATTAATTTAAAGTTGGTTAAATTGAATTCATCTTTTACTATTTTTACTATTTCGATAGTCATTCTTTTGTATACTTAAGTGCAAGGAAAGAATGACCTCATTTCGCATTCTCCCTCTGATATATTCATACGAAATGGCCAGAGGATCTGAAGCGTTTTGATCCAAAAAGATTCACTTTTTTTCTAAATTCATCCGTTTCTTGTAATATGTCTTTAATTGGTGGTTGTTCAATAGGATTGATTTCGAATTCGTCCAAAGAATGACCTGGATAGTTAAAATGTTTTGCTACTGGAGCATCAGCGTTACCTTTTATATCCTTTTTGTGTCGAGTAGCACTCATTCGGAAAGGATTTTGACTTTGACCTACATAATGCTTCCGACACCGTCTACAAGCGATCAGGTAAATGATATTGGGTGAATCACAATGGAGAGCATTTCGGATCTGTAAATGATTTTTCGTTTATTCGGGGGGGGGGGGGGATTCCTCATTCTGGTCAGGCATAAAAGTATGCAATCTGCAACTAGGCTTCTTGCAATTCAATACCGCGCCACTACAATTCAACGGTCTATTGTGTTCAATTTTCAGTGGTTCGAAATCAGTAATTTCTTCAGGACTTTCCAGCTTTTTCAGGGTTTGAGATTTCAGGCTACGCAAAAAGCTCATTGAGTGCCCCCTCGATCTGAGGGCGTCAAATAGGGTCGAAATTTACCTTATCACTTGAATTGCGGTGGAAACGAATGAGCTGTGATTTGATGATACCTTTAAATGTATGTGATGAATGAAATGATTTTGTGTACAACATTTGATGTGAATCATTTGTTTTAAAATATACTTTATAATCTAAATGACCTAATGCCTGGAACTGTTTACCTTTATATACGGTCACATCAAGAAAATTAACAGAACATTCACTAACTGAGGATTTCATTTTAATGTTTCGATCAGGATTGTCTTTTGAAAGTCCCCAAATGATAAAAATGTCATCTAAATATCTGAGATATACGCAAGGATGCTTTGCACATTTGCTTAGGGCATTTCCCTCCATTCCGATACATGAATACTTGCAACATTAGGACTGAATCCTTTGCCCATAGGACAACCCATTATTTGTAAACAATTTTCTCCATTGAATTGAAAGTTATTACCTTTTATTCTCAGCTCTAAAAGATCCAAAATTTATTCATACGGGCGTTTTGCATACCGATATTTTTCGAATGCATTTTTAACAGATTCAACACCTTTATCAGTATCAATGTTGTTATACATGCTGTCGATATCCAAAGTAGCCAAAATTGCATTTTTCGATACTTTCAATTCAGAAATTTTTGACAGGATGTCCTGTGTATGTTTGAGATAGCTCGGATGTATTCTAGCTATTGGTTTCAGATGATAATCAATGAGTTCCGAGATGGTATAAGATTCCGAGTTACATTCTGAGACAATTGACCTCTCGGCTTGAGTTAAGTAATCCGTCTATGAAGAACAGTCCTTGTGGACCTTTGGTAGGATGTAAAATCGTCTTGTACCTGTTGAATATTTCAATTGTTTTTTGGTTATGTGACCTTCTTCGAGGAGAACTTTTAAGATCTTATTGAACTTTTTGAAATTACTCGGCCGAACAAGTGAATCTATTTTCTTATAGTGTTTAGTATTGCTGACGCTTCTCATTGCTTCTTTTATATAATTATCCCGAGATAGAATGACCCACCTCTATCGGCTAGTTTAATAACTAATTTGTTATTTTTCGAAGTTTCGTCAAGGCTCTCCGTTCACCGACTGTTAAATTGTCTTTATCGGGGAGTATGGTCATGCTGATCACCTCTTGGAAGATTCGTTTGATAGCCTCAATAATTTCGGGATCTACTTCACTATCTGGAGGTGACCAACCAGATAATTGTGTAAAAGGTTGTTTCCTACCGCTAGAGTTTCTAAAGCGGTCTGCTAATTTCTTTTGCCTAAGAAAATTACAGTTAGAACGATGGTATATTTGTCTGATTACCAGTTTTAGGCTTCAGTGCTGATACAAAGGTTAAACCGCGATCTAAAAGAGACTTCTCTTGGGTTGTTTGGTCATTGGTTCCAGACAGGTTACCCACATTAGTTCCTAATCCCACATCTGCTAAGCCGTTGTTACCTTTGCCTTTACTAAGTTTAAATCTGGATGATCCAACCAGTGATCGTACATTATATTGGCGGTTCTCGTGGTCCAATGAATCAAAATCCTGAACGACATCAAACTTCGCGTGGTCATTTTTTGTTATAACTTTAATGTCCTTCACTTTCCGAGTTGTTTCGTTGGTGTTGTTCAGTGTCCTCCTCTCAGCAAATGGGAGTTTTTGCGAAAAATTGAGTTGAGCGAAATAAATTTTTGCTGATCTAAACTTGACCCTGATATCGCAAAGCACATCGCGCAGCTGCTTAACTACGAGATGAGTACTTTCACTTCGAGAGTTTACGCCGATATTCAATAATATTTTTGGGGCACCGTAGTGGCCCCTATGTCCTTTAAACATAGAGCGCCATTGATTGAACTTGGCGCTGGGATAACACTCCATCTGGATGTCAGGGTGGGGATCTCGACCAGTGCGTCCTAAATTTGAGTTACCGATCATGACGATGTTCTTACAGACATCGGGGAGGCGCCAGTTCTTTTTGTCAAAATTAACTCCACCCGGATGCCGAAACTGGGAGAATGTAGTATCAAATGAGCGTTCCGAGTTGCGGCTCAGAGATTTGACTTTCTGTGAGTACGATATACCTGGTTGAACCACTCTAGAAACAGGAGAAGCAGGAGTAGAAGCAGAAGCAGAAGAAGCAGAAGGAGATGTACAGGACGCAGGGGGAGTTCTAGTGAGACCGCGCGGCGAACCGGAGAAGAAGACTGAGGAGAAGTAGGAGGTAGATGAGCAAGACGAGGCGAGACAACGTTACTCAATTTGCGAGCATCTTCAGTCAAAATATGGAGCGGAGATGATGCAAACTGAGCCGGTTACTCTGAGAGAAGGCAGGAGGAGAAGTAGAAGGAAACAAGAAGGAGAAGTGCTGTGCTTTAATCTTTTTGCTATTCTGTTTTTCGCGTTGTGTGTAGAGGGACAACACGGGTCTCCTTACTACAGACGCTGGACGAAGTTCCGAAATGTAAGACTGATGTCCCGGAATCGTCTTATCTGTCAACTTACTTTTAAAGCTTTTTCGAGCCCAGATCAAGGCGCGCGCCAAAGCGCTGTTGAAGTCTATTTTTCCAAGCCAGGAGGTGGTTGTATTGCCGAAGTAATGTTAGACTTCAGCTCATTTAATTTTTTCTTATAATTCTCAAATGAAGCATTTAGTGTCTGGTTGGCCCATCCCACGCTAATCTGTCGAAAAACAGAAAAACTGCGTGGGGTGGGCAGAGCTGAGTTAAAAAAGTCACCCAACTCATGAACTTTCTTCTCCAGTAGGTCGGGAAATCACGATTTACTAAATGCTGCTCTAAGAGCCCAGTGTGGCGCAACCACTGAAGCACCTGAAACAGGGCCTTGACCAACCTTGCGTAAGCCTGAAACGATTGTTCCTGGTCCCTTTCAGGCCGGACAACTCTCTGTCCCTAGTGCCTATGTCCTTTTCGAGTCATTGTGGAATAGGTGGATGAATTGATTACAAAATTAAAAAAAGACGACACGGTTGTCATATACTTTTAACGAGTGCTTTCATACAAAAGGTATATGAAACACAATGGTATTTTCGCATAATGAAATTGTGATTCCGTCAAATGGTAAACTGGTATTTTGTTTATCAAATTGGCGGCTTTCAGAGAAAATATTGGCGTTCAAGCGACTAACAATTTTTTTCCCACGAGCAACAACAGACATGGTCGTGTGCGTGCGTGCGTGCGTGCGTGCGTGCGTGCGTGCGTGCGTGCGTGCGTGCGTGCGTGCGTGCGTGCGTGAACCGCCCAGCCATCCACTCACATTGGGCCTGCCAGTATGTGCCTGACATAACGTTAACCCTATACAACAGTGGCAGTAAACTTGAAACAATACTCATGATAACTGCATGTATTTCCCGGAAAACTCCCCCGATTACGAATCCAATGCATGTCGGTTCAATAAGAGCCTTGCTTCTGATTTATCACTCCCAGAAATAAAAGCATGTCACTTCGTAACCTACTCATTTCGTAACCTGGTTACTCAGTAACCTGTTCATTTCGTAACCTGGTCATTTCGTAACCTGTTCGTTACCTGCATTTCGTCATAACTAAATAGGCCTAATCTATATGAGTGTTAAATTTTATATTCATTTAGCAGCATCTCCATGCTCATTGGATACATGATTAGCTTTAAAGAGAGAACTCGGATATTCGCAGCCTGAACTGGTGTCCGACCATACACAAAAGCGCAATAGGATCCTCTACTAGTAGGGCATGTGCCAGAATGAACCCTTTATCGGGTCTTTGGGCGAACGTTTTGTTGAACTTGACATGAGACGTGTTTTTTCGCGCCATCCAAATGGTTCCAGCAAGAACCGCGCACATAGCTCCTAACCAATAACATTACACGAGCAGGCTGGAATATTTTCATCAAAAATAGCACGGTTTTACCTCACCCCGTGAAAATGCCTTTGAGAAGCAGGGTCGGTCAAATCGTTCTCTTTAGCTCTTCAAATGAGGATTCAAAAGGTATGTTTCGCGGCAAAAAATGAAAATAATTATTTATAAAGGAAATTGTTTGTTTGCAGTTGTCGTCTGCTATTTATATTAGGAAAACAAGAGATGATTAATTCAAATCTGCTTCGAAATCAACTCACCCATAACATTACGACGTTGACTGTTGACATTAATCCGGTATTACAGTGTTTTGAACGATAATTTCTGTAACGATCATTTGATGGTGATTATTTGATAAATAAAAATGTTCTGTTTCATCAACAGCAGCAATCATTGAAATCCAGAAAGAAGAGTACACTATCGTGATAAAAAAGTGGCCTCTTTCTTGTTCACACCACGATCTGGTCGAGACATACTTACACCAGTGCATCGGGTTTTCACGAATTAAATACTGGAAAAACATAACGTATCAAAAGAAGTCCAAGGGGTAAGAGAAAATTACTCAATAGAGATATCTGACCTCGAAGGGGAAACAGACCAAGGTAAAATACTCGTCAGGGCGAGAATCACTGAGAATTGTAACCAAAATTGCGAGAAGAGTCACAGGAAAGAGGTCTTTGGGCCAGTGGAAGTCAGCATTTGTGGGGTACCTGGATGGCATCTTTGAGGGGGGTGGGGTGGTCACGCCTGTTTAAACTGAGGTCGAGGTAGCTGGAGCTAAGGAGAAAATTAGGAAAGTGGTGACAAGCTGTGTCAGATATGTAATTCGAGATCCATGGAGACCCTTGAGCACTTTGTTTTAGAATGTCCAAAATATCAACCTGACAGAATAGTATTCACTGGGAGAATAATGACGAAATGGGATGGGGGAACGAAAGAAATGTGATTAGTTAATGATACAAATCAGAAGGTTAGTATACTGATAAGCGAAAGTGGGAAGAAAGAAGTACGAGATACCATTAAACAGTTCGTTTCTTGTGCTGGGACGATGAAAGGGGCGAGGGACTGAACATCATTTGGGAGCCCAGGGATAATCATGGCCATCTCATATAAAACCGAACAAAACACCGGATGGCCAAAGAGTTATTACTATTAAAACATTTCGTTTTGGTCAAGTTAGATTCTGCAATGCTGTAAGCGGAGAAGCAGAGAATTTCGACAGGATCGTAATATGGTCGCAGTCCGATCTAAATTCTCTATCTACTTTTGTAATCACAGTACAGTAAAACAGCGTGAGCCGTCAACCTGTTTAAAACCATAAAAAAGATTTTTTTCAAGTCTAAAGATTACGAAATTTTCAGTAAAATGACAGACCACCCCACCGTATAACACAGTTGTCGGCATCAAGGTTGTTGGGTTTTGGCTCCACCAACGTCATTAACATAATTCTAAAACATCATCTTAATGTCTTGATGGAACCATATGTTAATTGTTTAAGTCTCATTTCATGTTATTTCAGAAAACCAAAACAGTCCACATTATGTTTAGTGTGCTTTGATTACAACCCAGTATGAACGATTTCGCAGAGAGACTATTTTCAAATAACTGATACTATTAATTATTTCAATCTTCAAATAGTATTTTGGAGTACTCAGCACATCTTCCCTGATACAGAAGCAAAGGTTCTGAAAGTGCAGCACACTCTAAATTGCATTTCGTTCATTACCCCTCGGCCGACCATTTTCCCACACTGCTTGAATTTTTATGCTAAATTATGAAACAACAACTAAACTCGAAATTATCAACAGAATTAACGAAAGACAAAAAACTCGTTATCGCTTTCAATGGCAGTACTAACACCGACACGATTTTCAAGACCGCATTCCATGAATCGCAGAATGCTTAAAAACATAGCGAGAACCTCCCTGTGGAAATTTGTCTCGCAGGTTATAATATTCAGCGATTACGAGAACTAAATCGAACGCTGATCACCTTGTAAAGTAATCACTTCGTAACCGGCTTACTTCTTTACTTCATAATCAAATCAGCGCAAATTAAATAGGCGTTGTGCGGTATTTTCA
Organism: Pictodentalium vernedei; assembly: GCA_031216915.1. Taxonomy (NCBI): domain Eukaryota; kingdom Metazoa; phylum Mollusca; class Scaphopoda; order Dentaliida; family Dentaliidae; genus Pictodentalium; species Pictodentalium vernedei. The sequence goes on from CM062296.1 coordinate 380,349,403, forward strand.
TTGAACCTCACTTAGTCTCTGAATTAACGGTATGTGTCTGTTTCCATTATTTATTTATTTATTGGTGTTTAAGGTCACATATTTCTGCACAATGGCTAACCATGACCGTCTTCTGGGTACAGACACAACAAGAAAAAATACGCACAGATAGTCTTGTAGATGCAAGTTTTACTTACTCGCTTCCCTGCACATGAAACAGTGAATAACAAGCCTTTAGTGGTATTATCCGACAGTGGCGGCAGCCCTAGCACATCCCCACGACCAAAAAAAGACCAAACTCTAAACTTTCCTCCTAACGGGCTCCTTGGTGCGTTTTATGGAGACGGACTACATTTTTTTTAAAAATCATCCCATTATCATACTTTCATGTAAAATATGGACGTATCTTGACATTTCAAAATTCCAGTTCCTTTTAATTTTTGAAGGGTATAATAATATATATATATATGGGTGGAGATGGAGAAAAAATAACACCTTTTCATCATACCTGTATAGCAGTCGAAAAGGTGTTACTTTTCATAGGTCGAAAAGGTGTTACTTTTTCTCTTTCTACACCAACTACGAAGTATACGGCTCACCAATTTATAAACACTGGGTTTATCGACACTTTTTTACAGCCAGGATCACATACTGTCGGACACTTTTACGGGTGGCACAAGCCGGAGTACTCGGAAAGAACCACCCAGCACCTGCGAGTAAATGTCGGACACTCCAACTTATTGACCTTTCTCGAGCAGGAGTAACATCTGATGAAGGCAAGTGAACCGTCGACGTGTCTTATGCCTTGGTGCCGCGCCCCCACATAGGCATTCTGGACGAAGTGTCTTGCCCGTGGACAACATGCAGCTGTAAGGATCAATCGGTCAACCTTTCGATTTCAAGTCCAAACAGAGCCAATGAGAATGAGTCGACGAGCTCCCTGATCTGAAGCAGATGGGAACTATTGTTTTTTACCACTTTGAAATAAGCGGACTGGGTGCTGTGAGTCTGACAAGTACTGGGAACGATTGATGTTAGTGAACAGGAAAGAAAGGAAAATGAATCTTCGTAAATATTAACCCTTTACCTAACGTGAAAAGCAGACGACACTTGCAAAAAAAATTCTTGAAAAACTATTTTTTGTCTCAAAAACATAGGTTATGACCCCTCGTTGGAACGAGCTCGACGAGCTCGTTCCAACGAGGGGTCATAACCTATGTTTTTGAGACAAAAAATGAAAAAAATAGTGAAAATTAATTGGCGATTTTTTGAGAATAGCGCTGGCCGGTTTTGGCCGTTACGTTGGGTAAAGGGTTAAAGTGATTTTATGAGCATGTGAAAAGTTGGAAACTCGAGATTTTTCTGTAAAACTCAAAAGAGACAAAGATATAATTATTAAATGGAAACAAAATTAATTCACTTATACTTGCATTGGTCGACACACGGCGTTAAAGCGACAGAGCTATGGCTCTGGTTTCGCGGTTTGAGTATATGACTTCCTGTATCAAAAATCCGAAATATCCTTCTTTGAATTATTGTGCACTACCGATAACGGTTTGGTTATCAAAGAGATTATGTCATCGATCTATATCATTATTCTTTTGCACCCATCTCTAGACCTACTGAGATGTTTCTTGAATTCTCATTAGATCAAGTCATGATTGCTGTGCAGCAGCCATGACTTGACTCGATGAAGAATTCAATAGTGGAATCGAACCGAACTGAATCTCACCGCTTTTCTAGTTGTAGATATCGCATCGTCTTCTTTCAACCGTTAATTTCGTCGAGCTCTACTCAGGGATTCTGTTCTACTGGCTTCTCGTCTATTTTGGCAAATCAATAAAAATGCGAAATTTTCCAGAATGGATTCAAAGTAGTTTCTGAAGCGGAACCTCCTTGAACTCTTCCTCTATGCAAGAGACCTGATGATAGAAGAGTTCAAGAGGAGGCCCTTCTTTGGATTCCGAGAACAACTCGATGATTCGAATCGAATCACATGCACGATGTCGAACCGAATCAATTTAGAAGCTTCGTGGGGCCCATTTTAAACACAAGAGAAAACTTTTCGTTGCCCGATCGTGCGCCCTGAAAGAGATGGAGCGTTCGAAATGTTTTTCACCCACATTACCGAACCTCGGATAAAACTGCACGAGAATTCACTCACTTACGCTTGGTTTCGTAAACATTTATTAACTCTCAGACCCAAGATTTATTCTAAAAATTAGCGTTCCTTAACTATTGCAATGAAGTGCTGCGATCAGGGACGTTCCGAAGAGGTTTCGATTGGGGGGGGGGGGGGGGTGAGGTCCTGTATTTTCCAATTTTTGTTTGTTTGTTTTTTGGTTTGGGGTTGTTTAAAAGCAAAGCACAAGGGGCCTAAAACGCGGCAGTTAGTGGGTACATGAGAGTTTAAGAAAGGATATTTTACGTGTAGTGGCTGGGATTCGGTAGCACAAGCAGACAAGCTAGGATCAACAGTTCGATTGTAAACCATACTTTTCGAACTGTGGCCTTTTGAAGAATAGTGTCAGTTGGTAACTAGGTAACATATCGTCGCCTGAGTGCCATGATGTTGAATGTTTCCTTTGGGTCCCACCGAATTATAGTATGCAGGTGACGATATTTTTGCTTATACATTTTTACTCAACGAATATTATCCAAAGTAATTCCAGGCAAGCCAGACTATAATCTACAAACCCAAGCAGGGTTAGCGTTGATTGAAGGCATATCGGTCTGCCTGCAAATCCACCATACAGTACACCCAGATCTCCAACTATTGACAAAAAGTGGCGTCGTTTATTGATGGTCCAAAGAGTCGCGTTGCTCATGCTTTCCACCAGTGCTAATCTTCTCAGCCACATTATCGTGTCATTGCGAATGCAAGAAAAGTACCTACTGCAACCCAAGCCCAAGGGCGCAACTGAGTCGGTTGAGATAACTTGAGATACGATCCGAAAAGTAACCAAATTCAGGCCGAGTGTTGTTACTTTTCGGTCTTCGGATCCCGGGTACTGATCCACAGCATTCCAGATTAGAGATACAGACTCTAGCTCCAATAACGAGCAACTCGGCATTGTGGCTGGAGTCTGTATTTCTAATCTGGAATGCTGTGACTCAGTACCTGAAAGTGAAAAATCAGAATCACTTCTAGCGAGTACTGAGAAATAGTACTGATTAGACCCGTGGGAAAATGCTGAGCAGCGGAAGATTGAAGACATTATCTACTTTATCCATGTATGCCGACAGCTCGTTTTCACACCAAAATATTAGAGATAAGCATTTTTACATTTTTACCAATGCTTTGGTAATTTTGATGTTAACCTGTGTGTAATTAAGGACTATCTGAAGGAACCAAACGGAGGTGCTTGTTAAATATGACTTATTTATTCGAGCATTAATTAAAAAGAAAAAAAAACTTTGACAACTGCTTACTTGAGCAACAAACAAAATCTTGAAGCATTGCAACTTGCGCCCATAGAGGCCGTGGGGGGGGGGGGGGGCGTGCCCACTCCAGTTTTTGTTTTCTTGGGGGCTTGAGAAAATTAAGCTATTGAGTCTCTTTCAAGATTTAGCGAATTTTAAATGTTCACACCAAGGTGTGCCACCAGTTTTTGGAGGCCTGGTACGATCCTGTTAAAACAGACTGTAGGTTCAAGTAACAACGTAACACCAAAAAATATGGAAAAATAGGAAACTGTTGAAGAGATTTTAAATCTAAAATTTGGAAAACAAAAACAGCCAGCACATGAAATGATAGTTTTGGCAAATAGCAAAAATCGACTTGAAAATTTTAAAATTTTATTAATTTTTTTCCAACTTTTGATTTGACCCACAAAATTTCCAACTTTTGGAAATCAGGCTCTTTATTGGAGACACCCCCCCACACCCCCCCCCCCCCCCCCCCTGTCGGAACGTCCCTGGCTGCGATGTAACACATTGATGGAAAGGGTTCTAGAGCACTTTCGAACAGTGCATTATATCACATAATATCAGCGGCTTCTTTAAAGGAATTCATGAAATAAACGCAGTATAATATCCGGACGTGCTAAAATTCGGAATTCAATTCGAAATCGTCCCTGGTGCATCGTCTGGATGATCTCACAGTTCTACCAAATATCTCATCCAAACTCTTCTTCTGTCATCAGGTTACGTGAACAGGAAACCTGATGACAGAAACAAAATTAAGTTCAAGGAGGTTCCGCTTCCCAATCTGCTTCGATTCCGTTCTGTATTCCATTTTTATTATTGACTTGCTCAAACACACGAGTCGCCTTTGAATGCTTTAAAGGGAAACGTTTACAATTTGAAGAGCCGTGAGATTCGATTTGTGATTGGATTCGAATCGAAATCCTTCGTCTGATTCGATCTGGATTCGATTCGACCGGAATTTGAGAGTGCCTAAGTATTATACGTTAGACATCTCCGCATTCGCTCTGAAAACGGTAAATCTAAAACTTTTTTTCTAATTTATAAATTCCTGGATACGGTTGTGTTAGAATTATAAATATCAATCAAAATATAGCACAGTATGCATCCGTCATATGAGTTAAGTACCGCACGACTTTGTGCCATCAACCACTGTGGGAAGCAAAGGAAAAAAATAAATCACTGTTCTTTAGCTACTGTGATCGCTGTCAAAGAACCAAATCTCATCACTGTTCATAATGAATATGCACGCTTGTTTGGGGCTATAATAACGTTATTGATCAAACACGACAACACTTGGAATTTATGTTACCTTCCGGCGAATGCAAACTGATCAAATTATGTTGAAACGAGAATATTAATTCCGATAAAACTACGCATGTTTACAGTTAGCATTTACAAGAGGGCACGATCGACATGTGTTTGTTGTAATAACAGAATGAAACATTACATTGCATTTCGGTGAGACCATTTCAAAGCTCTTTACTTGAATTTCACTTCTTGTTAAAATTGTTATTTATTTATTTATTGGTGTTTAAGGTACTTATGCACAATGGCTAATCATGACCGTGACAGTTTTACGGGTGGAGGAAGCCCGAGTACCCGGAAAGAACCACCGAGAAACGACGAGCAGCTGCCAGCTCCTCAACATCGTAACTCCACCCTGCTTCACAGACAGGGTTAGATTGGCTGAAGACATGCCCACCATCGACGTGCAGTTCGCTTTAGCACACGGCGTCATCGTGCCACCATGTGGACAATCGGGGTTAAGCGCCATGCCTAAGGACACAAGGCGGGGGTCCGAATCGATCGCTCAGACGGTCACCCATCCGAGGACTAACCGGACTCGACGTTGCTTAACTTCGGTGATCTGACGAGAACCCTTGTTAATTGTTTCCCTGACATTTTCTTGCTGACCTTACCAAATGAACTGTCCAAATAAATCACAGAAGCAGGTAACCGTTCAAATTTTGTTTTGAATTTTTACCATAGCTAGTGGCATCTAGCTGGAACGAAGTAACGATCTGGTTCCACCGAGTGGGACATTAGCTACAGGAAAAAATCTCAGATTATTAAAACAAATAATAGTTGTAATATTGTTTTCAACGATGTATAATAGTAGTTTTATTTAACACTAAAATTCCCATAGACAAGTTTATGCCAGAGTACATTCAGGGTTGGATGTACTATGGCGAACTGATTTAACACTGAAATTCCCATAGACAGTTTTACACCAGAGTACATCCAGAATTTCTGTATTTTTTTATTTCTATGAAATTACTTTTCTGTTTGCGAATTATTTTTCTGAAAAAGTTTTCTGTGTTTACAAATCTTTTTTCAGCAAAATAATTTGCAAACAGAAAAATATTTAGAGTTTTTAATTATATGAAAATTTTTTGTACTTGCCTGACAAATAGTTTTCTTGAAAACTAATTGTCAGGCAAGTATAAAAAAAAAACAAATTCCTAACCGAGAAATATTTGAATAGAAACCATAAGATCATTACCTATTCTGAATGAATATTTTGTGATACAACACAGGTCAGCAGGACATGCTTAAACTCAAGTACACAGCCAGACATTTATGGAGACAGCGACGCGGTGTGCTAGAAGCAGTCAATACTCAAGCCACTACTTTTATTTTTTGCGCATTTGTTTGATAATATACAAAACATAATACAGACATTTAAATGTTTACGATAGCAATACACCATAAAGATCATAACATATAGACCACACCTCACAGGAAAAAACGGAGATGTAATATGTGCTACACAAAAAACTCTGAAAACCCGTGTCCAAAGGAAAATACATCAGCCCCCTCCGATCTGGGTGTCGGACCAGCACACAGCTGCGAAAATTACTGCATCAAATATTATAAATAAACTAGGTGAAACAAATAGAAACGTTGAATATAGACAACTTAGATAATGAACCCCAACTGTAAACCGCCCAACGAATTGCTGTATCCAAAGAACGTTAGATCAACAAAATAAGTGTACAACCCTATGCGTATAGAAAAGCAAAGTGACTTCACAGCACGAGGAGTGCTCTAGAACTGACTAACCGATTCGCGTCACTTACCACATGACCGATTACTACAGTCAGAAATGGTTAACCCTTTGCTACCGCGCCGCCAAGACAGGCATTTCTGTCTCCACTCTGTGCCGACAGAAATTTCATTTATGTTTCAGTTTCTGAATATCACTTTTTGAAAGTCACCTTTCAAATGTTCATTATAGTTTCTTAGGCACATTTCAACACTTTTGGTTTACCGACCTTAGCTTTACGTTTTCTTAAAACTTTCATTTGCGGTGCCCCTTTCTCTGGAAATAATAATCTGTTTTTGTTTCACTTGGTATATCCATGTTATATATCAAAGTATATGTTTCCTCATTAACATCTGGTAACACATTATCGTAAGGCTGTTTTGGTGAAGTGTTAGGTGTTATGAAATCCAGTGATGGAATTTTTCGTTCTATCTGCTCTGGATGAATTCCAAAGCCTGTAGTAGGTGATGGAACAGCTGGCGTCCCCCACTTTGGTTGATTAGATAATTTTTTTTCAACGCTCACATTGGCCCAAATGTCCTGTCTGTTTGCAATACAACATCCTTTATTTGGACATGTTTTAGCAAGATGTCCACTCCCCTTAAAAATATAACAGTGCTTCGTGAACTCGTAAAGTTGATTCACAAGAGTTTTTGCTTCATGCCATGTTTCAGGTATTATCTCATATAGTTCCCCTACAAGAAATCTCACTTCGTCTTTATAATAAATACTGTTTGGATTACAAGTTTTCTGTATTTTTTTGGATCTCGCTATCTCTCATTTTATAATAAAAACTGTTCCAGTCACTTGGTTTTCTAATCTTGGACCTCTCACTTTATACATCTTTGGAGCAGTATGAAATTCAGTCTTAACCTCTCGGTAGTCTAAAAGCAGGTGTGAAGAAAACTGAGAATCGATGGCCTTTTATTCTATCCCATCAAGAAATGTTTCATGTAATTATTGAAATAAACCGTGTGTATTTGTCACATCACACTGGAAATAAAATGAATTGAATTGCAAATAATTGCATTCATTAAATTGTATTTCCAGTGTGATGTGACAAATGCACAAGGTTTATTTCAATCATTACATGAAAAATTTCTCCCCCACATAAATCTTATGGGTATAAAAAAGACAACTTTTAGTTTCTACTGAAATGTCAAAGTAAAACATAGAATAGTCAACATGTCTTAATCCTGCTTATCCTATATACTTATCAGAGCTTACAGGACTTTCGGGATTTAATATGACTACAACTCCTATTTTGCAATCCAAGAAAGAAGAATTAGCTAAAGCTGGCTTGTTCTGTGTGGGGGTGGTAAAGGGAAATGTTTCGTTTGTGGACCAGAAAGAAGAATTAGCTGAAGCTGGCGTGTTCAATGTGGAGAATGGTAGAGTAAAATGTTTCTTTTGAGGACAAGGTTAATGAATTGTGAACCCAAAAACATTATTTACAAGAACATGATAAGTGGTCACCAAATTGTTCTTACATCCACCTTATTAGAAATTGTCGATGTTACAAACCACCATCATGTATGCAAACACCGCCAGATAAAATGTATGTGAAGGATTATGAATACAGTTTAAAACAAATATTTCCAACAGTGAAAATATATGACAAGACTTAAAATGATATTCCAGGTTCTAATTTTCTTATTTGACCCATGTTATTATATAATGCAAAATATCGTTTAGTGATGTGATTGCAAGAAGAGCTGCACGTGCAAATAAATTCAAAACAAAAAAAATGCTGATAGTTGATGGAGAAAATGATTATCCAGATTTACAAAGTACATCACCCCAAGATGAAGACAAAATGGGAATAGAAGAGTGATTCTCACTTATCTCACACCTGCTTTTTTGGACGTCAAGAAGTCAAGACTGATGTCTCTCAAGAGAATACAGAAGATGAAGAGAAGCTTTGAAAATAACAGTGAGATAGAGAGTGAAACAGAGGATGTCATCAGAGAGAGCAAGACACAAAGAATAGAGAATGAAAGACAATTGTATACAATCCATCCTCAGATGCTAAAAACATCAAGAAAATTCCATTTCAACTCCGATGTATATAGAATAACATTTAAAGAATTTGATGAGAAGAATCCATTTAAAAACCTATCAAAAGTATTTAATAGAATCTTAGCAGAGATTAAAGATGAATGTATGATAGAAGGAAATGACTACATGAGAGTGTCTGTGAATCACGATGGGTTGGATATAGGTATATTTATTCCTTTTAATAAAGCGACTTCTATCACTGGTAATACAGCGTTAGATGAAATTGAAAAGGTTGTACAATCCATTGATAACTTTACTATCCATGATAGGAACTTATCTTTAGAAGTAACACACACTTCCTTACCACAAGGGTCTGGACGATATAAAGCAAAATCATTTGGATCAGCTGGCAAAATGGTTGTTAGTAAACAGAGTATTGTTGAAATTAAAAATGTTAATGACTCCATGTGTCTCTTACGAGTCAATGTGGCAGGAAAGTGTCAGGTTGATAAAGATGGATCAGAACTTGGGCAAAAGAAATGAAAAAATATTCGTGATTCAAAAATGAAGTTTCAAGAAATTGAAGCTAAGACATTGATGGACAAAGCAGGGCTTGATTATAATACTCCTATGGATATGATGAGTATTATAAAATACTAGATCTGCTTTCTTATTTGAACCTAAAAAAGGATAGTAAAGTTATACATATATACCACCATCACCAGCACTTTGACACCATTACCAGCTTAACAGGATTTTTGGGGTATCAGTATTATTGTGAACTTTCCAATCAAGGGTATCGATCTAAAAAACGACAAATGTGTAAAATGGGTTGTGTTTTCTATGCCCCATCAAAACGCATTCCTGAGCACTTCAGCACCTGTTACAATTGCAATAGACAGTTTTTAAGTTCATCGTGTTATCAAAACCACATCACTACAACAGGGAAAGAACAGAAAACCATTTGTGAACTAGTGCAAAAAGGCAAAAATTGTAAGAAGTGAATTTACCCCAGGAAAGGAAAACACATTTGTGAGGGTTTTAAAAAATGGAAATATTGTCATTAAGAAGGAAAATCTGAACTTTAGTGTTTCATTCCAAAATACACCTCACCTAATAATGACACAATGCCAAAAATCCCATTTGGATTTTTTGGTTTTGAGACCACTCAAGACTCAGGAGTTCACATTTCAAATTTCTGTAATGCTCTCCATGCTTGTTCAGATTATATCAGTAAACCCATAAATCAAACATGTACTTCATGTAATCATTTTGGACAAAGAGAAACAATATTTAAAGAGGACTCTCCTTTGGCAGATTTTTCTGAATGGCTTTTCAGTAATGAACATAAAGGGACTACAGCTATCGCTCATAATTCAGGAGGGTTTGATGGACAATTTGTTTTAAGACATCTTGTTTAAAATGACAGCAAATTACTATGGATGGAAACAAAATTATTCTACTTCAAGCTTATGGTGTGAGACTAATTGATTCTTTAAGTTTTCTTTCCATGAGATTGGCACAGTTCGCTAAAACATTTGGTTTGACTAAATTAGCAAAAGTTATTTCCCTCATTTGGCAAATACACAAAGGTATCAAAATTATATTGATGATTATATAGATGCGCATTTTTTACATGCCTGATTCTATGTCTCCATCAGATAGGGAAGAATTCATCAAATGGTATAATCTGAAACTCAAAACTAATGCTAGATTTTAACTTTCGAAAAGAAATGGAAATGTACTGGTGATCAGATGTAGATATTTTACGAAGAGGCTGTATGAATTTAGACAGATTTTTTTATTTAGATATTGAAGGAATAGACCCCCTTCAGAGAAGCATTTACTTTAGCTGATGCCTGTAATAAAGCTTGGAGAAAAACATCAAGATCTTCCGTCATTTCAGACATAGGTTACCCAGCTGCAGTTAATACTCTATAAAGGCTATCAGATTTTTACAGTTACTTGTACAAAAAGAAAACAGACATATGCAACATGCACTGAATGATGGGGAAGTTAAAATAGGAGGTTATTATGTAGATGGATTTCACAAAGACACATACACCATTTCTGAATTTTTGGGATGTATGTGGCATGAATGTGAAAAATGTTATCCAGACAGAAATGCAAAAAAAAAAAACAGTCAATTTAAAATGTCACAAAACTCTATACATTCAGACACTGGATCGCATAGAATGGTCAGAGTCACTTGGATACACTGTGAAGGGATATGGGAACATGGATATTACACTTTATGCAAAGCAGATTCTGAATTATAGACAACACTCAATTCATTTTGTCCAGTCATGGTTTCAATTAAACCACGAGAAGCATTATTTGCAGGTAGAACAAATGCCATTCAATTATACCATCAAATAGATCAAAGATCAAACACTGAAATAAAATACATAGATATTTGTTGACTTTATCTGTATGTTAATAAACACAGAGAACACCCAGTAGGGCATCCAGAAATACCCACGAAAGAAAGCATAGATACACATAATTTAAGACAGTATAGGGGGCTTATTAAATGTAAAATTTTAACACCACAGAATCTTCACATGCCAGTTTTACAAATTCACTGTAACAAGAAAATGTTTTTTTACACATTGCAATAAATGTGCAGAACAAGAAACTGATCACTGTTCACACACACCAGAACAACACTGTCTTGTAGGTACGCGGGCAACTGTAGAACTTTTCAAAGAAATGGGTATGGTGTGCAAAAACTTGACACTTACCAGGTTTGGCACTGGCAAGAATGGTTTACAAAAATTTACAAATATTATGTGAATATTTAAAAACGAAACAATAAGCCAGCGGGTATAGACTGGGTTAAATCAGATACAGATAAAGCCACTTTTAAAAAAAGATTATGCAGACACTGAAAACATAAATTTACAAGGAAAAAGATAATTTGCAAAAAAAATGTTAAATTATTTATGGGGAAAATGCACAAAATATTGTCAAAACTAAAACAAAGTACATACATAATCCATCCAAATATTTTGACTTGATACAGGAACAAATATCATTGTTAAAAATGCAGAAATATTTGACCATGATCAATTTTTGTTGTACAGACTCAATGCAAATTGATGAGCCGCATTGTTGTTATAGCTTTTTTGTCGCAACTGGAATTGTACAAAGTTATAGGATGATTAGGTAAACGGGTTTTATATTTTGAAACAAATAGTTGCATTTATATACAAAAAAACATTACTTTGGAACCCAAAAATTATAAACAGTAAGTTAGGTCAATGGACAGATGAACATCCAGATACAAAAATCATTGAATATGTAGGTCTAGGTTCAAAAAATATGATTATAAATACATTAAAGATGACAAATACACACTTCATGTAAAGTCAAAGGGATTACATTATATTTTAACCCATCACAAAATGTCAGTTTTGAAAGTATAGTTGAATGTGTGCTAGATAGACAGAATAACAAAATAAACATTAAATACACAGATAGAATTAAACATAACAAGAATAGACAAGTCACAAGTGAAACACAAATCAAAACATTCCAATCGGTATACACAAAATGGTATGTGGTAAATAAATATGATACATGTCCATATGGGTTTAAAATATAAATAGATTTAAATTAAACAAGAATAGTGAATTGTATTACAATACAAAATATCCTGCTGGTTATGATGGTGTACAACAATTAAATATAAATCAGCACGTCAAAAGATAATTCTATTACACTTGATCAAGTAAAAGATTGGTTAAAGGGATAAAGAACTTATACTTTACGTATACCTATCCAGAGAAAATTTTCAAGACGTAAAACTATAGTAGGTGGTTTTGATCATCAATAGAAAATTGATTTAGCAGATTTACAAAGTTTATAATCTTACAATAATCAATTTCCTTATTTAGTTTATGTCATTGATGAATTTTCAAAATATGCATGGGTAATACCTATTCAGAATAAATCTGGAGAGACATTAACAAAATCATTTCAAACTATTTTGAAAACTTCTGGTCTCAAACCATTATCATTACAATCTCTTAAAGGTTCTAAATTTAAAAATAATGTGGTCCAGAAATTTCTGAAAAGGGAAAATATTCATTTTTTCACAACAGAAAATCCTGAAACAAGCGTTAGTGCTGCAGAACAATTTCAGCGTACACTGAAAACACACATGTGGAAATATTTCACCTACACTATTCAAAAAAGTAGAGGATATTTGAAGAAATAAATATATTTATATCTTCATCAAAAAGACAGTTGAGACATTGGACTGTGACATCTGGTGAATGATTTCAGTGATAGTTTGGTGCCTGACAAGCACACATTCCACGCACTGAGCTATAGAAGACATGGACGGTGGGAGAATTTACCACATTCAGTCCAAGATCTCAGTACCTTGTAAATCCTCCTCGGTTCGCGAGACAAGCGCGGATCCGACGTGGCATACTCCTCATCAAACGTCCAATGTCAGCTTCACAGATGTTATTCCATTCTCCCTGCAGTGCAGTGGCGAGCTCCTGGACATTGGTAGGTGGCTGTTGGCGTCGTCGTAGGCGCCTGGCAAGCATATCCCAGACGTGCTCTATTGGTGAAAGGTCTGGACTTAGTACTGGCCAAGGCAATGCAGTGAAGTTCTGCTGCTGGGGGAACTCTGTAGCTCTTGCATTGTCATCTTGGAAAATAAATCAACGGCCGTGACGTCGCGCAAATGGCACCACGTGAACTGTTAACATGTTGTCACGGTAGTACTGCCCTCCTTGGATGACATGTGATGCTGTTCTGCTTGTCATGCTTATGCCTCCCCACACCCGTAACCTATCCACCACCAAAACTATCGTGTTACGCCATGGTATCGTTCGTTCCGCCGCCGCCACACTCTGTTTCGCCTGTCGTGGAAGTCGAGATGGAACCGCGATTCATCGGAAAACGTGACGTTGCGCCGCCAACGATTGTTCCGGGGCTTTCGTGTTCCACACCACTTACGCCTTGCTGCGATGTGGCGTTCAGTCAAACGTGGAATTATTCGCGGACGTCGCGCATATAAATTCCAGTTGTGTATGTAGGCGATTTCGGATAATCTGACCACCGACTCGCACGTCTGTCGCTCGGTGCAGCCGGTAAGGTAACATTGATGATCCACACTAAAATTGGTAACATATTGAGGTGTCCAATTACGCGTATCCAATACCATTTTCCGAAAATATCAACATCAGTTTGGATATCCCCTACTTTTTGTGAATAGTATATAAGCGTACATTGAAATCTATTGATTTGTTATAAAATTCAGTGGATAGTTGCAATCATAGTTTTCATAGTTTTCATTGGAGTATTCAAAGAAGTCCATTTTCTGCATCTATAGAAAATGAAGTGGAAGTTTCTCAACATTTGTATGGCCAAAAAGCTCAAAGAAAAAAATACATGTTCAAATTAGTGATTAATAAAACCAAACGTACATTTGAAAAAGGGCATTTACCAAATTAAACAAATTAGTTAAATTTACACATGTGAAACGTACAACATCACCAACTTACAGACTTGAATATTCAGGAGGAGAAAAAATTCAGGGTGTATTCTATCCTCAAGAAATTCAACGTATAAAAGATGATACAAAATACATTATCAAATCAGTTCTTGATAGACAGACAACACGAATGGGTAAAAAACTTATTAAAGACCTTAAAGTACATTGGGAAGGATATCCAAAGAAATTTGATAGTTGGATAGCAGAATCTGATTTGGTATAAAAACAAATATGTTATCAAATGAAACTTCATTACCTAATGGAAGCACAAGTGTTGATGTACAAAGTCAGCACAGTCAACAATTTAAAATTTGTGGGAATCGTGTTGCAAAACATCAAGTGACTTATTTTACGCAGATTATTATCATTTATGATATTATAAGTACTGCCATTGCACACCTTAGTTTACAAACCCCTGAGTGGTGAGTGTTATTAGGTAGTTCTTTAGGTTATACTCTTCGAAGTCGAGGATTAAAATATTTGAAACAACCGCAAGATTAGAAAAATGAATTCGTTTTACGTAACACTTTTGAATGATTGTTCTTTGAATATGTTTCTAAATAATACACTATGTTGTTTTAAAACACAATTACTTAAACCCTGTCAGAAAGCGACTTTGTCGTTGCTTATGGAAATGGATTCACGCCGTGTATCCATCCAAAACTCAAGAAGTGTCGCCTGAATCCATGCGAGAACGCATGTCTCACCCTGTCGACCCTGCCCGCTTCGCTTTTGTTGGGGTGATTCTTATCCTGAAGTGGTCAATGACTTTTCCTCGAAAAGCATAAATAATCAAGGGTTCACAGAAAACAACAATTTTAATACATATATACATAAATAAATATGTTAATTTGTGACTTACATGAAATCCAATGAATCAGAAAAATAAAACGTCAATCACACCCCACACACACAGTTTTTGAGTCACTTGCGTGCCGCATTCTCTGTTGTCGTTGTTTTCCCTTCCTCGTCGCTGGTGTTTGGAATTTGGTCGCCTTTTCACGTCAGTCCTTCACTGCTGTCGTACTGCCACTAACGTATTGTCAATTTACCGGACGCCTTCCTCTAACATGTGACGGAATGTCACTCTACCACTGCCGTCGCACGGCCACTAACGTATTGTCACTTTACTATATCGCCTTCCCTCTAACAAGTGACGAAATGTCAGTCTACAGCTGCCGTCGCGCGTCCTGTAGCTTATTGTCTTTTTGCTGGACGCTTTTCACTCAAGCAGTCGCCACCAATGGGATTAAACGCTCCCCTACGTTTATATCAGAATAATGTTCAAAGAGGCAAAGCCTTCCCTGCATAAATATGGCTTGCCTTCTACAATGGGTATGCCATCTTCTTAAATACCGATAGCTCCCTGAGCTCGCACTTCCCATTTCTGATCCTACACTCAGATATGGCCATCGACTAGGACCGCGACTACTCCTATTCTAAATATGAGCTCTGTGGCTCCCCTACATTACAACATGCCTTTAATTTCGCACCGATACGGCTCTTCCTCTAACCGATAGCATTGGGCATCCCCAGCTCCTGGGACCCACAGCCTTATGTGCCTTCAGACTGGAATGGATTTATCGAGAAATCCCCGATCTTTGTTTCGATAGCCAGAGCATTAATTCTTATTTTAATTGCTTCTCTTGAACTTGGCCGCTTAGATCTATCTTAATTTAATATTCGCTTGTAAGTTAGTTTGAAAGGCTCGCATTTTGGTATATCCGGTTATTCGGTGACAGACTAGATAGGTAATATGGGTGTGTGTTCAGAACATGTGTGACGTGCTGTTTTCACAACAATTACCTATGAACTGGTCATAATTACACAGATAATAACTGCAAGAGAACACAGGTATCTCTTACTTCTTTAATCAGTTATCGGATAGCCAGATAGCTGCTAAATAGGTTCGCCAGACGCGCGATAATGGACATAAAATTCCACGCTTAATTAGCAGCGCATGATCTATTGCTGATCTGTTTAAGTGACAAATCGGTTTTCGGGGTCCGTCATATACCTATCTTTACGCTTTATATTTAGCCCAGTGAGAATGATTTTCGAAACTATATACACTTTTTTACAAAAAAATCGCATCTTTAAGCTATGCCTTCACAAACCCATTCATCTTGATAAAGAACGATGGGAAGTAGGTTTAGTTGAAGTAATATTACTTTCAGAGGCAAAATATATAACAGATGAAGAATCTGTTTTTAAAATCATTGTGACAGATAGCAAAATATCCACTCGTATCAATAAAACATCTTTGAAATAAACGATTCACAAAGGTGTTCCTATTGTTGAATTAAATATTTTACCAGATACTAATGCAAATGGTGGTCATGTCATAGATGCAATGCAATCAGAAATTCAAGAAAAACTTGGAGATATATTTAAAACATTTGGTGTGTCATTTCATGTTGGATAATCATATCTCCAAGATCGTGTAAAAATAGTAGGAAATAGTATTGAAAAAGTGGGTATTGAAATGTCACAAAGTTTGTTACAAAAACAGAGATGTAAAAATATTGTTTCTGTAATTTTTCCGAACACGGAACGAGATACATTTAAATATAATGTAGATTTAAATATTGATTTCATTCAACTTTTTATTTATTCAGATATTGCAGATTATACATTTTTAGGTGATATTGAAGCACCTCTTTTACGAATAATACCATTTGAATTACGAAAAGAATGTCTATACATTCACAACGAATTTCATAATGTACATTACGTACCAGTTTAAAAATCTTATTTTGATCAGGTCAGTATAAATGGAAATGGAAACACTGGTAAACCTATTCAGTTTGTCAGTGTAAGACTGTAGCAAAGTTGCATTTTAGAGAGCGGAACAAATTACATTTATGAAAATGATGCCTGTATAATATCAAGGTATATCACTCAATATGGGTATGGATAAAGTTCTATTTTTATGCCCCCCCCCCCGACTTAAGTCGGGTGGCATATAGTGACTGAAGTGTGCGTGTGTCCGTCCGTCCGTGTGTCCGTGTGTGTGTGAGTGTGTGTGTCCGAGCCAATAACTCGAAAACGGGTAGGGCCACAGTCATCAAACTGCACACAATTATAAACGACCAAGGGAGGATGTGGCACACACCATAGCCGAGTTCGTACCTTTAAGGTCAAGGTCACATTTCAAGGTCACATTAAAAATTGGTCAATATTCGTGTCTCCGCCATAACTCAGAAACGAATCATAGTACAATTGTTAGACTTTTTACAAATGTTAAGGACAGTCAGAAGGTGTGCCGCGAATAATAGTTCCCGCCCCATTTGCAAGGTGGGGGTCACAATTGACCTTCATATGTTCAGGGTCACAAATCGTGTCTCAAGCATAATTCCAAAACCATTTGGGCTACAATCATCTAACATCGCTCATTTATAAAGGACAGCGGGTGGATGTGTCACACACCACAGCCAGTTCCGTAAGGTCAAGATCAAGGGGTCATTTCAAGGTCACACTGAACATGGTTAGGGCCACAGTCATCAAACTTCACACAATTATAAAGGACCATGGGAGGATGTGTCTCATGCCATAGCCGGCTTCGTACCTTCAAGGTCAAGGGCACATTTCAAGGTCACACTAAAAATCGGCCAATATTCGTGTCTCAGCCATAACTCAGAAACGAATCATAGTACAGTTGTTAAACTTTTTACAAATGTTAAGGACAGTCAGAAGGTGTGTCGCATATAATAGTTTCTGCCGCAACTGCAAGGTGAAGGTCACGGGGGGGAGTGTTACCTTAGTAACATTTTTCTTGTTTCGTACAACATTGAGAACAGCTGTACCATTTGTAAAACCCATAGCAAAAATGCATTTCTAACTTTAAAGAGAGAGGGTTTGAAACATGGTATAGAGATGGCAAAAGAACTTTTTAGGAAAACGTAAAGCATCTAATGAAATTTATTCACTCATGGAAAAGATCTTTTCAAATCAGTGGGTGAATGTGCTTTAGGGATAAAAAGACAAAAACGAAAATCAATAAGTCATTCTAAGAAAATTTCTCAAAGAGGAAAAGTGCTTAGAGCTCCTGTAAAACGAAATTCAAGACCACTTGATATATTCGACGATTAAAAGCATGATGTTACACAGATCATGCGAACAGTTTGGAAGTAGTTGTGATCCAGATAATGTTTCACCAACATAAAGTGGTAGAGAAAATATTGGGTAAATTGAACAATTTCCAATAGCATCTTTAAACAGTTCTTCACCTATAGAATTTTTAATTCCAAAACAAACAACGAATTGGTTAGATCTTGCAGCATCTACACTTGAAGTTCAGTTTAAAATTACAAAACAAGATTGAAATTATTTGGCTCCAGATACACATATTGCTTCCATTAATAATTTTTTTCACAGTACGTTTAGCAAAATTGATGTCACATTGAATGGCAATCTTATCACCATCAATACAGATCTATATCCTTATCAAGGATTTTGGAGAATTCTCTTAGTTATTTAAGAGAAGTGAAAAAATCACAATTTGCTGCAAGTGAAATGTGGTATTTAGATTCTCCTGGAACAAATACGGAAACTACAAAAAGTTCGTCTTGCAAAGGTTTGACTGAACACGCAAAATTAATTGGTATTTGTAAGGCTGTACAGTTAAGAGGAAAACTACATTTAGATCTATCTGTGCAAGAAAAACATTTACCAAATGGAGCTGAGATGAGAATTAAATTGCATCATACTCCATTTAAATTTTGTCTGATTGATGGTTAACATGGATAAATTGAAATTCAAAAAGCTATTTTTAAAATACCGGCATTAGATTTAATTCCAAAATTAGCAAACGATCTAAATACACAAATAGATCGTTCAAGTACAAAATGCCCATAAGGCGTGTTGAAAATAAAACATTTACAAGTGGAAACGGTCTTCGTTCAAAAATAGAAGATCATCTGTTTCATAAACAGATACCAAAACGAATTATTCTTGGCGTAGTATTTAATAGAGATATAAATGGAGATATTGGCACAACTCCATTTAATTTCCAACATTTCAATTTGAATATGTTGGAAGTAACAGTAGATGGACATTCCATTACATCACGTCCCTTTGAACCAAATTTCGAAGGGGAACTTTATCTAATTTCGTATTCATTAATCGTACGAAACTATGGACTTCTTTGGACAAAACCAGTCATTTAATTTATCTTTGCAGGATTATACAAGAGGATATACTCTTTGGGGAATTTATTTGACACTTGATCAGTGTAGTAGTGGGCCATTGGCTCATCCTATAAAATCTGGTAATCTTCGAATTGAACTTCAGTTTGCTCAAGCTCTTCAAGAGGTGATTAACGTTGTCGTCGATGCAGAATTTGATAGTGAGATAGAGATCAACAGATTCACAGAAGTGATATTTGACTATTAAAAGGATGATTCAATGTGAACATTAGAGATGTATGAAGAAAAAATACAAACGTTATTTCAAGAATGTGTAGTGATAGAACTGACAAAATCCATTAAACAGAAAATTAAAAATATCTGTGAAGAATGTCACACACACACAAGAACATTGATAGATATGTACAATGCAGAATGTTTACAAAAACTGTCCAGTGACTGTACTATATAATGTACACAAGAGAGCAAGAAGAATAAACTGATTAGAATATTGTGCTCGTATAGACTTTAAAATAGACTGCCAAAAAGACATTCAGAAGTGGGCAGATTTAGTTAAAAGAGGCTTGTCATGTTATACAGCATATCTTGATTAACATCTCCTTGCCAGCCTTTTTTCAGGGCTAAGAAGATGAAAACCGTATAGTTACAATATATACTTGACAGTTCTCAAAGGCTATCATCCTGAAATAGAAAAGTGTGTACAAAAGACTTGTTACCAAAACGAAAACCTAAACATGACAAACATATATTGTGAACACAGATTCATCGAAAGAGCCAGGAGAACATTGGATAGCAATATATATTAAAGACAATCATTGTGCTATCTATTTTGAGTCATGTGGTTTACAACCAATGGATAGAGACATATACAATTTCATAGTGAAAAACACAGATTCCTGGACAATAAATGCAATGAGACTACAAAGTGATTTTAGTGTTGTGTGTGGAATGTACTGTATATTTGCTTTAGATCATCTTGCAAAAGGATATGATTTAGAGACAGTTCTTACTATCAAATGTCATCCAAGACATTCCCAGGAAACGACAGAGATGTTCTACATTGGTTTGAGCAAAACTATAGACAATATTTAAAATGACAGTGTTGGAATAAAGGAAATCAGGTGTCAAAACAAAACTCCATAGGCATTTTTTTATTATACTTTTTCATTTTCTTTTTGTTAGATAATAAAAAGTCATCCATCTATTATATAAATGTCATTGAAATCTATTATGTAACACAAGTAGGATTTGGTTTAGTTCGTTCTTATTTTTATTTCATTCAGACAGTAAACGAGAGGTTGAATACTTTCATTAAATTTTTTCAATCATCTCGATGTAAATAAAGTTTTTCATGGACAGGTAAACTCAGATGTCGGTGTACATATGACAATAACTTTAAATAGATTTGTGTTTTTTGTTAAACCTTCTGTGTTAGTTTTGCCGAATTGTTAGGTTAGTCCTATAATCCTTTTTTCACCACCGTCTCCTACACATCTCATCAGTAAAAATAGAGTGAAGCGTCACTTCTCTTTTTACTTCAGTACTAGGTTTATATTGTTTGCATCTCTATCAAACTTTATATTTTGAAAAAACTCTTTTCAAAATGTGAAAGGTTGATAGACAATTATATATTCCTAAATATTTTACACCTAAAACAACTGGCAGAGAAAGTTCGACCACAACGCGTACCATCAACTTTTTTTCATTTTGCTTTTTCTTCTTAGCTTTTCTGAAAAAACAGAGCAGTAGAAACACGATATCCTAAAACAGTTTCTCTTAAAGTAGTGTCAAGAGTCACTTCTATCGATTTACTGTGAGTACTAGGTTAGTACTGTATGCATCTCTATTAAATTTAATATTTTGAAAAACTGTTTCAAATTGTGAAAAGTTGATAGGCAATCATATAATCATAAACATTTAAAACAACTGCAACAGAGAGTTTGGTCAGAACGCGTTTAAGTTTTTTCATTTTGTTTGTTTTCTTATTAGCTTTTCTAAAAAGCAAAACAAGAAGAAACACGATATCCTAAAACAAGTTTGTCATAAAATGTTGCAATTACGGCAGAATGCATCTAGTGTTGTCTAGGGAAAAAACAGTGCTAAGAGGCGATGGTACTCTGGCGTAAAACATTGACACTGAAATTCCCATACACAAGTTTACATAGAGGGCTAGATGTGCTCTGGCGTAAAAATGTCTATGGGAATTCCAGTGTTAGATCAGTTCGCCAGAGTACATCCAAACCTGGATGTACTCTGGTGTAAACTTGTCTATGGGAATTTCAGTGTTAACGTTTTACGCCAGAGTGTCATCCCTAACTACTCATAATGTCGGTGCAGCTGGCTTATAGCTGTTGACTGGTATCCAATCTGAAATGGTGCGCACTGCTCGTGGTGGTGTAATTTCTTGTAGATCATCAATACATAGAATCCTGGAAAATAAATGACTTTTTATCCGGCTCTAACTTTCGTATTACCATTCTATAGTACCACGGTTGGGAGCGCGGCGGCTCAGTAGGTAGAGATGCAGGCTGCAAGCTGAGAGGTCCGAGAGGTCCTCGGTTCGAATCCCATTTGCGGTGGCTCAGTAGATAGAGATGCAGGCTGCAAGCCGAGAGGTCATCGGTTCGAATCCCACCTGAGGCAAACGTGTTATGTCCTTGGGCAAGACAGTTAATCCCGATTGTTCACGTGAGGGGGGGGTGGGGGGCACGATGGCGTTGTACGTCGATGGTGCACCTGTCTGTGTGGTGTTAGTACGTTGGGGAGTCTTACAGTTGCTCGGCGGCTCTCTCCGGTTTTCTCCACCCGCCAAACTGTCTGCAACGAGGTGATACTGGCTGTCGAAAGAGTCGTTAAACCCCGATAAATAAATAATACTATGATTACAAAAGCAGTCACTTTCGCGACAAGATCCCAATTTGATCGCGATACGCTTATACCGGCACATCGCCATTTCCTGAATAAAATACTGCGATATCAGGACTACATGAAGAAAAACACATGAATATAGCACCCCAAACTGCATAACCTCGAATTTCGATTTAGACAGATGATAATATCCACATTTTTCGGAGAGGAAAGTAGATAGAGATCTTCGACTAGGTCGCGATCCGTTCGATATTTTCTATCCACCATGTGGTCACATTTATGTATCGTTCTCACTTCTGTTGTTTGCAGTACAGTCGCCGTGGACTGGTCGTAATCAACGCGTGGGCAATGACGTCCACGCATAAATGTACCGGGTTTTAAAAAATCGTCACCAGCAAAAATTTTATTTAGAGAAGCACCGGGTTGTACTAGGTGATTCATTAAGTTCTGATGACTTTTCCTCTAATTAGCGTTTGGAATCTAATATTATTACGTCCGTAGAAACATTACCCACCACCCGTGGAAAGTGACCAGTCCACGGCGGCAGTACTTTAGTCTTTATTGACAGCCAGTCATTAACGATTACAAACCGACTGTCTAAACAAATTCTCTCTATTCTCAGTATTTTTATACAATTGTTTTGCTTTGTCAGAGGTCGACTTTGTGCCTCTTTTTGAATTGATCGAGATCAAAGACCAAGTCTTCCAGCGGTAAACCGTTGCCAACTAGAAGACGACACTCACAATAGCTTTATCCAATCGCGATCTCCGTGCATTTTGTGAAGATAGGCATTGTTAAGGGTTAAACAAGTGGTATTCTGGACCCCTTGACAGCTAAAATATTCATTCCATTGCATGAATTGAAATTCTCCTCTTGACTTGCCTTTTCACAAAATCCGCAAGTCAAAGTACCGAACTCCGCATCTTAGCTTTCCTGCAAGATGTTTTGAGATTTTTTCTCATTCTAGATATTTGTTGCAAAAGTCCATACGGCGCCTTGCCAAGTCTATATGGGTCACCACATGTCTTTCAGATTTCTGATCTAACCAAAAGACAACATATTCTCTTTCCGAAAAAGTGTAACAATATTTTAGACATCACTATCAAATATTCAGATTTGATATGCTGATACTAATAAGTGTTTGAAAATGCTGCCAAGAAAAAAAAACTTTTTTTTTTATTTTGAATCTGATTCTCCGTTTTATATCAATCATTTTGTCACAGCTGTTTGAAATTATTGATAAAATCCGGAAATAAAATTTATGATAAAATCTAATAGCAAAGTACTGAAACGATTTCGGTATCAATTCGTTACACAAACATTGCCGTGAACTGACACACCCATGGCTTGAAATGACAGAAAAATTATGACCAGCTGGCCTTGATATCATTCTTCTTATTTGCGGCTTCTCGTTGTCAAATACAATTGGGTTATCATTTTGTTACCGGTTTATTTTTAAAAGTGTCGAATGGTATGACGTATGCGTAATTTAGCACGCTGGCTTTTTCGTTTAGAGTTTGCCGGTTCGCACCTGACCCCGCTTACCGCTTAGTAAGGTTATGTCCTTAAAGGCATACCGCTTTCTCAAATCAAAACCCAAATTCGACATACGAGTCATGGCGGCCAGATAAAATTTGTTTTTGATGACAGTCTTTTGAATGATATGCCTGCAGTTATTTATTATTATTATTTATTGAGGTTTAACGACTCTTACTGCAGCCAGGATCATCTTGTGTCGGACAGTGTTACGGGTGGAGGAAGCCGGAGTACCCAGAGAGAACCACCGAGCAACGGCGAGCAACTGTCAGACTCCCCAACGTACTAACTCCACACAATCAGGGTTAGCATTGGTTGAAGACAAGTGCACCATCGGCGTGAAGTACGCCTTAGTACACAACGCCATCGTACACCCGCGTGGGAAATTGGGATTAAGTGCCTTGCCGAAGGACACAACGCGGTTGCCACAGGTAGGATTCGAACCGAGGACCTCTCGGCTTGCAGTCTGCATCACTACCTACCGAGCCACCACGCTGCCATGTCTGCAGTTGTAAAAGTATCGGAGTGCAGTATGCGGGGAGAATAGACAATACATACTGTAAAAGCTCAATTTCGACCGATATATATCCAGACTGAATCTGTGAGTCTATTGGCTGAAACATTACTAGCGTATATTATTCGTTTTTATTGAGTATTTTAGTGATAATCTACTCTCCACATTCTCAAGAGGTTGTTTTGACCCTTTTGTTACGCCCACTTTTGTAGTAACTGTCCACTTTTGTAGTAGCTCACCACTTTTGTAGTAGAAAACGCCCACTTTTGTGGTAGCTCACCACTTTTGTGGTAACGTCACCCACTTTTGTAGTAACCATTGCCCACTTTTGTCATATAAAAACAAAGTCACCACTTTTGTAGGAACTTTTTTACCACTTTTGTAGTAACATTTTCAAAAACTGTTAGATTTTGAACAAACCATTTCATTTCAGATGTCCACACGAAATGATCAGATTTTCATCTTCATCTTTTTATTTTAGGTTGAGCTCTCTTTGTTGAGATTACCATGACAGGAATATATTCGGTCTGTCCGTTCGTCTTTCAGCCAGTATTATGGGCATATGTGGGTGGGGTGTCAGGTCGTTTTAAAAAGTTTTCGTGGGGTTTCTATTTGTGATTACGTATTGTGTATTTTATATTCAAGTATGTCGTTGTAGGATAAGGCATGCCGCTCATTGAGTATGTCCGTACATTTAACCAATGCTAACCCTACTTGAGTGGGATTAGTAACTTAGACAGTCTGGCAGTGACTCGTCTCTGTCCGATAGTTCTTCCCGGCTTCATCCCCGTGACACTGTTCAGCACTCTATGACTCTGGCTGTTTAAATGTTTAACCAAAATTAATCAACCTTGGCATTTCCCAAGCGTTACAAAAGGTTTTGACGATACTATGTTTTGGCAGTTTCATTTCAGATTCACCCTTTTTCATTCAGATGAGAAGGGTGTGAATTGGCAGGGACTTAGATCAAAGATTTTCTGATCGACGAAATGGAACTCTCTGCCCAAAGTTTCATAGGTTAATTCTTTGTAATTTTGATAACATAACATTTCTAACAGACCGGATTCCCTTGCTATTCTTTGATGTTGAGGTGCTGGTCCTTTTGGGGAAAATCAAAGTTGTCGACTTCTATCGTGTCGAAATGGTAAAGATACGCGAAGTTGTCGATTTCTATCATCAAAAAAGACGCACCTGCAGCAAAACCATTATAATGACATTTTTGCAATTTTGCTTTTTAGTGGGCTCTTTTTTTCATAATTGAAACTGCATCTTTGCGCTATTTTTCTTGTAAAGAGAAGATTATTTTTCCCTTGTGAAGAGAGGCTTTTATTGCGATATTTAATCTGAAGACGAATATTCAATACAGGTGAGTATTACGTACATAATTATGCACGCACGCTTTCAAATTAAACGTCGTTGGAACATGTAGGAAACTCCTGTTGAGAGACTTACATAGCGATGAGCAGGGGTGGTGGTGGTGGTGGGGGGGGGGGGGTAGGTCTCCAAAGTCAAAGATGAGAGCGGTTGTCACAAATTCTTAGAGAACACTTCGGCTGTTATAAGGGGTTGCAGGAGATCCAACACTGACATCTGATTGCGTGCGTGTAACACACACGCACGCACGCACGCACGCACGCACGCACGCACGCACACCCAGACACACTGGTTGAACCACCTAAATTTAAACTAAGTAAAGGCAAAGATAACAGCCGCCTAACAGATGTGGGATTAGGAACTAATGTCTTTAACCTGTCTGGCACCAATGACCTAACAACCCAAGAGAAATCTCTTTTGGATCGCGGTTTAACTTTTGTACCAGCACCAAAGCCTAAAACTGATAACCAAACAAATTTACCATCATACAACTGTAATTTTCTTAGGCAAATGAAATTAGCAGACCGCTTTAGAAATTCCTTTTACAGAATCATCTGGTTGGTCACCTCCAGATAGAGAAGTAGATCACGAAATTATTGAGGCTAGCAAACGAATCATCCAAAAGGTGTTCAGCATGAACATACTCTCCGATAAAGACAATTTAACAGCTGGTGAACGGAGAGCCCTCACGAAACTTCGAAAAAATAAGAAATTAGTAATTAAACCAGCCGACAAAGGTGGGTCGGTAGTTATTCTATCTCGGGG
This sequence comes from Pictodentalium vernedei, assembly GCA_031216915.1. NCBI lineage: Eukaryota > Metazoa > Mollusca > Scaphopoda > Dentaliida > Dentaliidae > Pictodentalium > Pictodentalium vernedei. The sequence goes on from CM062296.1 coordinate 380,375,574, forward strand.
TAATTATATAAAGGAAACCATGAGATAACTCAGCAATACTAAACATTATAAGAAAATTGATTCACTTATTTGGCCCAGTAATATCGAAAAATTCAATAAGATCTTAAAATTTCTCCTTGACGAAGGTCACATTACCAAAAAACAATTGAAATATTTAACAGCTAAGCTCAGTGCTCAAACAAGACAATTTTATACCCTACCAAAGATCCACAAGGACCGTTCTTCATTAACTCCACCCGGGAGGCCAATTGTATCAGATTGTAATTCGGAATCTTATGCAATCTCGGAATTAATTGATTATCATCTGAAACCTATAGCAAATAGACATCCGAGCTATCTAAAAAATACACAGGATTTCCTGTCAAAAATTTCGAAATTGAAAATATCGAAAAATGCAATTCTGGCTACTTTGGATATCGACAGTATGTATACGAACATTGATATTGATAAAGGTGTTAAATCAGTTAAAAATGCATTTGAAAAATATCCGGATGCGAAACGCCCGGATGAACAAATTTTGGATCTTTCAGAGCTGAGCTTAAAAGGTAATGACATTCAATTCAATGGAGAATATTTTCTACAAAAAATGGGTTGTCCTATGGGTAAAAGATTCAGTCCTAATTTCGCAAGCATTTATGTAGCGGAATGGGAGGAAAATGCCTTAAGCAAATGTGCAAAGCATCCTCACGTATACCTCAGGTATTTAGATGACATTTTTATTATTTGGGAACATTCAAAAGAAGATTATGATGAATTTTTAGAAATTTTGAACAATCACGATCCAAATATTAAGTTGAAAGCTACTATCAGTGAAAATTCTGTTGATTTTCTCGATGTGGCCGTGTATAAATGCAAGCAATTTCAGGCGTTCGGTCATTTAGATTATAAAGTATATTTTAAACCAACTGATTCACATCAATTGTCGCACACAAAATCATTTCATCCTCAACATACATTTAAAGGTATCATCAAATCACAACTCATTCGTTTCCATCGCAATTCATGTGATAAGGTAAATTTCAATGAGGCTTGTTTTACTCTATTTGACGCCCTCAGATCGAGAGGATACTCACGGCGCCTTTTACGTACCTTAAAATCTCAAACTCTGAAAAAGCTCGAAAGTCCAGCTGAAACTACTGATTTCGAACCACTGAAGATTGAACACAACAGACCGTTGCAGAATGGTAGTGGCAATGGTATTTAATTGCAAAAAGCCTCGATGTAGATTGCATACTTTTATGCCTGATCAGAAAGAGGAATTTTCCTCCGAACAAACGAAAATTCATTATCAGATCCGTAACCCCCTCCATTGTGATTCACCAAACATTATTTACCTTATCTCATGTAAGCGCTGTCGGAAACAGTATGTTGGTCAAAGTCAAAATCCTTTCAGACAACGTGCTACTAGACACAAACAGGATATAAAACATAATGCTGATGCCCCAGCAGCACAACATTTTAACCTTCCTGGCCATTCTTTGGACGATTTTGAAATCCATCCTATTGAACATCCATCCTATTGAACAACCACCAATTAAAGACACATTAGAAGAAACGGATGAATTTTTAAACAAAAGTGAAGCTTTTTGGATCAATACGCTTCAAACCCTCTGGCCATTTGGTATGAACATATCAGAGGGTGAATGTGAAAGGAGGTCCATCATTCCTTTCACTTTAACGTACAACAGAATGCATATCGAAATAGCAAAAATGTTAAAAGATGAATTCAATTTTACCAATGCTAAATTAAATGAACCTTTGAATATTCGACCTGTCATCGCCTATAAGAAAAACAAGAGCTTGCGTAACATCCTTGTAAGGACTAAATTAGAGCCCATCAATGAATAACATCAATTATTGCCAGTCAGTTTACTCAGTTCCTAAGCTCATCACTTAGTTTAAATCAATTTTATGTACTTTTTTGTCATGTTTGAAACCCATCAGGGTTCAGTAAATGAAAACAATTTTTCGGCGGCATATCAAAAGAAAAAAACGTTTCAGTAGGAAATGTCTGTGCCAGTGCGATTTTTAACCTTAAACACACACGCACGCACGCACGCACGCACGCACACACACACATAGGGCCATCAGGTATTAATTCCAGAAAAAAAAAATATTTTATAATAGAGAAACCCGTCTGAATTTAAAGACACTTCAACAGCAGAATCGTTCAGTGTCGATAAAAGCTCTACAAGCGGGGGAAGCCGGAGTCCCCCAAGCCTCTCTTCCCATCCCTACCCTCACAGACAACGTCGTGGTGAGCACGGACGAGCAGCTATCAGCTCTCCAACATCAAGACGTACACAATCGACGTGCAGTGCGCCTTAATGCACGGTGTCATTGTGACCCACGTGAGCAAGCGAGTTCAGATAGTCAGCGATGCGTACTAACAATGTGTATTTCTTTGATGACATTTGTGTGAGGAACAGGGAAATGATAAATTCGAAGATTTTGATAATTTTTAGATGAGCTTAAAGAGTAGCTAAAACCGTATTCTAAAATCGCAAGCCTCAAGATCCCCCCCCCCCCCCCTATTTACAGAAGCCATAACAAGACGCATAAAACAGAGTTGCCCCTAAAATATCCGCACAAGCAATATTTATAGTATAATGCAATATTCAAGTATTCATGCATACTTGCAGACTGACTGGGAGGAATGTACCGATTGAAAATGCGTTTTATAGAATGGATATGTGCGGTCAGCTGCCACCGGACTGAAGGCTTCAAACGCTGACCACTTACCCAACATAAAGACGAAAACGGCCCGAACATTGACCACATTAAGCCTAAAATAGCCTTAAATATCTCCAAAATTTCTCGCAGACCTATTGAAATTTGGATATTATCAGAATCGGCTTTTTGGGTTCTAATGATATCCAAATGTGTATACAATGTGTAGTTTCATTGAACTTATATTGGAAAAAATACGAATTTAATAATCTCAATAAGTGCCGTGTTAGGTAAAGGGTTAAAGTGCCAAATTGTTGTGCATGGATTTCCCAAAGCAATTGGTCAATATAAGTTTGGGTCGAATTATACAAAGTTCCATCAGTGAGAAAGGGCAAATTCTTTGATTTAACTCTGATCATATCGCGCGAATAATTTTAGCCTTTGAAAACTGGGAAATATTTTACTGCAAAAGTGGTAAAAACGTTACTACAAAAGTGGTGACTTTGTTTTTTTATGACAAAAGTGGGCGACGGTTACTACAAAAGTGGAGACCTCATTTCACTACAAAAGTGGGCGACATTACTACAAACGTGGTGAGCTACCACAAAAGTGGGCGTTTTCTACTACAAAAGTGGTGAGCTACCACAAAAGTGGTAATTACTACAAAAGTGGGCGTCACACCCTTTTAACCCGGCATGTATGAATACACTTTTGTGTAAAAAACATAGCTGACAATTTTCGTCATTGGAAGAGATTTACGGGAAGGTTAGCTCCCTTTAAATTCCGAAAGCTGTCGGTAATTTAACACTTAGGGTATGGAAATTTGATTTGAAAATTTAAATTTAGAGGTGTCAGTCAATTTTTATCTTCGATGTGCGCACCATTTCACAAACTTGACCCTTTAAACCCTGGTGGTATCTTCCATATCAGTTCAATGACAGCAACTGGAAGAGTCCATATTCATCATTTAGGGGTCGACCAATTAATACTTTCAACGTGGAGCCTTGTAGCTGCACGTTGAAAATATTAATTGATCTACCACACTCATGCACTTAGCATCCATCCTATTTTATGAAATTATGAAGTATCATGTTCCTGGACGGAAAAGCGGCCTTTGGGTTTAAAGGGTTAAGGTATTTCCCCGTAGAGTAGTACAAAAATACAGAAGTTGGCTTTTTATAACTTTTTTCCCAGTCGTGTTGAACATTTCACTAATATTCTCTGTTTAAACACATTTAAAAATAAGAAAACAGCGTCTTCACCATCATTTGATGTCCTGTAATTTTATTACTGTTCATTACATGAACAGTGTGCGAATCGTGACATGTAACACAGACACTGCCCTTTCCATTAATATAAAAGTCCAAGAGGTGGGATTTGTTAATTTGTTTCCTGAGAAGAATAAAAATTTGCAAATTACTGTCGCTAAACAAAGAGCCAAGGTGAAGCTATGTGCTGCTGGAAGGTGAAAATACTGATAGATATTCTTAAAAATGGATCATCTGTAGACTAGTTGCTTCTAAGAAGCTTGCCATAAAACGTTTTCATTTTATTGCTTTAATGACCGAAAACAACAGACAGTCCTGGAAGCTGTGTGTTGTTTTCGTTCATTAATAGTCACATCTACTAATTTCAAGGGAGGTAAGTTTATCGAAAGTCAATTTTCATGATGATATTACATAATCATATAAGCCAGGTATGTTTGAAAGTGCGTAAGTAAACAACACAATAAACACCTAACTGGACAGCAGGATCAGTGATATTATAATCCTATAGCCATATAGGGCTGTAGGATTATATTACTTCTGATCATCCTCATCCCTGTTTGTCTGTGTGCCCCAGTGGGGACACAAACCGAAACGTAAGATCCACATTCGTTTGTAAAAAGTCCTAAATGAGTTTCAGTTGTCAAATATTTCACTCCGTTTCAACAGAGAATTCTAACTGGTGACTTTTTTCATTAGTGTGGGTGTGGGAGTCTTTTTCAGCCCCTGGCAGTTGTTCACCACAATTGTAAGCATAAAACGGGGGCGGGCAGGAAAGGGGGACGTCTCCATGTAGAAGGTTTTTAGAGTAAAATATATTTTCGATTTTCGGATTTTGCAAACCTCTTCGCAGTATAAAGGAATATTATAAGGCGATACCATTCAAGACTAAGAGTTGTTTTCAGCGTTACCTAATGTATTTACCGCACGCGACCAGAGCTTTTCGGATTTTCTTATTTTTTTATTTTTGTATAAACAAAATATAGCTTGTGATTCCTACCCCTCCGTTGCAACTCGCTTCAATGGGGTGAGACTTTGTGTAGGGATATAAGTAAAATTGTTAGGCAAGAAAATTAATTTTTGTTGAACGTATCGTCTTCTTTTTATCTTATGGACGGGTTAACATATTGATGGGACTGAAACAGAGTGTATCACATATTTGTATTGATTAAAAAAATACTCGTTTTCCTGTTCTATTGGTTGATTTCCGACAACGCAACTGGATGGACTCCATTTTATATATGCTCACCGTCTGTGAAGGAACCCGATGGCTCACTGATTAGGGAACGGGACGTCAAATCGACCTGAGGTTTAGGTTATGTCCGTGGGTAAAATACCATTTCCCTGAGTGGGAGCACGATGGAGCAGAGTGCTAAGAGGGAATGCACCTCGAAGGTACACGTGACTACAACCGATACGAACCCTGTGTGTGCGTGGTTACTGACGTTGGGAGTTCGGCAATTACTCGCTATTCTGTGGTTCTTTTAGTAGAAAAAATAGAAAACGTTTGCCCAACCAGTCAGGTAGAAATAATTCAATTCTGCCACGATGCAGATATATACATTTGTTATACCTCGTTTTAAAAACCTACAGTAAACCGCGATCAGCATTTTTCTCCTGGCTAGTTGAAACTCTTGAGTTGAACATGAGTACTGGTATAGAGTTACTGGATAGTTTTGTTTTCAAATTCATCTGACTGGGGGTAGGGATAAAACAATTCCATGTGATGACAATAATAGAGGCCTGGCTTGAGTACAACAGTGCAGACTGCCTCCTCTTGGAACCAATGTCTTCTGAGGCGTGACATTGGTTCCTCGGGGAGACAATCTGCAACGTTACCCCCAAGCCAGGTAATTATTTTTTTATAATATGTCTATAGTTTACCGCCAGGGTGGATGTGTGTTCCAAAAGTGGTGTAGCAGTTTAGTATGTGATGTGGTTTTCACGCCATCTTTGTCTGACTCCACGGATGATTTCAGTCGCGGCATCATACGGAAATGAATGATGAAATTTCATGTGCTATGGCAGTAGCCATCATGTTGTGACATCATTATCATGATTGTAGATAAACAAATGAGGTGGGTATTACTGCACATTCACAACATAATGTTTTTAGGTTAATTCGCACTGCTGGAGTACATTTTAGACAATCGGACGACCACCCTGTATTTATAAGATAACTGGTGGTCGCTAGGGATGGCATGTAGTACCATGGTCCCGTTAAAGTGTTCAAGACGTGTGTTCGATGGAACAGGAGTACTCTGATAGTATAGAAGTATAGAAGTGTTTTCTAATTTAACCCTTTACCCAACGAATCGGCCGCATCCGCAAGCGTAATATGCAAATTCAGCAGATGAAAAAATATTATTTTTCAAAACATTTCAACACAACCATATCATGTGACCCCTCGCTGGAACGAGCTCGTTCCAACAATGGGTCACATGATATGGTTTAGTTGAAATTGTTTGAAAAATTTGAAAAAAATGATATTTAAAATAATAAATTTTGATATCGTCTGCGTTGGGTAATGGGTTAAGCAGGTGGTTTTGAATAAATTTACGGGAACGACATTCTGTATGTTGCATATCTGGCAATTCAACACAGGTACTATGCACCCCCCCCCCCCCCCCTAAACATGAGAGCTCAGAGTTGTATTCAACAGAAATCCGCACTGGCGTTGCTTTAAGATGTTCAACGTCACATGGTGGAGTTAGTATTCAATATTCATATAGTCAACAGTACCACTGGATTGACTGAGAGCTCTTTGTGTACTTTTTCGAATAAATTCCGCTATGTGTCTGATGACAATTCAGAAAAATCTCAAATGTTGGAAACTGTACTTTCAAACGCAATAAAATGTAAATAGAAACAAACGAAGGGCACAATTTGTCCAGGTTAGCTATAAACTATCTTATAACACCCTCTACCCATACCATAGTGGCGAGTGTGCTCGACAAGATTGACTTCTTCTACTGTCCATAAGCCAGATTTATGAAGTGGCTAAGCATTCGTAAATTAGCACTGGCAACACTGACAGCCATCTTGACGTTTGGACACCATTTTGAAAAAAAAGAACTGCAGGAGAAGGCTCCTATGCTAAAGTCAACAAGTATGATTAAAGACAGATAGATATATGTGACTCTAATTGTGACGCTTTGATCCACCAAGCAGCGTTTTTGTTAAAATGAATGGCAGTGAGCAACCGGACTACATGCATTACTACAGTTTTCAACGGCTACTGCTGGCTTCTCTCATTGCTGTCTCTACTGCTACCCACTGTTTCCAGACACATGCTACCATCACCACAGTTTCTTGTTTGTAACACCGATATTTATACTAGTTGTTATCACTCGCTCTACACTTATCAGTCCTTCTAGCCAATCTCCTGCGAATATCCAACTATCTGTCCCATGGTTGGGTTCCATCATTAACACTTGCCTTTTCTGCTATTAATCCTACTACTGGTTGGCTTCCACTTCTACTAATACCACTTGCCTTTTCTGCTACTAGTCTCAGTAAGGTATTACATGTAACAATCCAATCAAATACAGACCGCATGCGCTATCGACTCTTTGATGCAACTCCGGGAAGCAAATCAAGCACCAAAGCTGTCCATCCAAAGTTTCTTGAACGTGGTTCTCCAAAAACAGATGATGACATGAAACATTTGAGTAAATGGTGTAATGGAGAATATTCTCGTAGCCCGCAAAGCCTCATACATAAAGAACGGGGCACCGTTAGCCCTGTTAAGACGGAAGTTACGAGTTTGGTTTCTCAAAATGTGGCAACCCAATATTCAAATGAGGATATGGCATCTATTGCAAGATGCCTTGTGGACTTGTTTATGCTTACTGTTAGTCATGACCTAGGGCTGCACGGTATTCAAAACTGAATACCGGTATCGGTATTCACAAAATACTGCGGTATACCGGTATATCGAAAACTGTTCGATATATGAACACAAGTACCACAATCGACACGCGAGGCATCACAGTTGGAACGAATTAACATGCCCTGATGATGCGGTTCGAAAAAACTTTACCCAACGCAGACGATATCAAAATTGATTATTTTCAAAATTAGTTTATCAGATATTCCTCCAAGATTTCAACAAAACTATATCATGTGACCCCTCATTGGAACGAGCTCAACGAGCTCGTTCCAATGAGGGGTCACATGATATCTTTTGGTTGAAATTTTTTAAAATTATTTTTTGAACTGCTGAATTTGTATATTACGAGGGCACAAGCATGCGACTCCTAGGATAAAGGGATAATATTATTCATTCGGGGCTACAGTTAAAAAACTAAAGACATCTTGAAAATTAAATTGTGGGTAAATAAATAATGACGATCAACCGATATGTCTGAAATTACACCGGTATTCAATCGATATTGGTTTGAATACCGGTATATATCGGTTTATCGACCTTCCTCTGTTGGGGTGTGAAACTGCAAAGACATCTATTTATAAATCTATGATAGAAGTGCCATAGGAATACTCGGACAGCATGCAGATATTTTGTTCGTGTGGTTCCTTGGTGGTTTTCCGATTCTTTAACGAATCAGCAGCAGTAGTATGTCTCGTATGTTTCAGGACCCATTGGCCGGACATCGGTGCCGGACCTCGGAAGTGACGTCATGTCACGTGACCTAGTGGCGCCATGTTGTGTTGTCATGGTAACCCGCGTGAGTGGCCATCTTGTGACGTCATCTCTATAGTGATACGTGGTGTGAGTGCGCATGCGCAGCGCGTGTTGTTAGGGTGATACGTGTTTCCGTCGTCCATTTTGTGTACTGGAGGCCGCCATCTTGGTTTCTATGGTAGCACGTGATTGCTATGTTACCCAATCTTTCTTCAATGGGACGGGGTATATTTTGAGGGTGTGTTCCTTTGTAGAAGAGTGAATCTAATTACCACAAACAACCCGACAATCCTTCCAAATCACTAAAATCCACCCAACTTTTACTATTTCGAATTCTTTCATAATTCTCTGCTTCTCTCTATATATTCAATAGTTTTCCTCTACCTGACCATGTTCCTTTGTTCTGGAGTATACTCCAGTAGCGTATAAGAGCCTATTAGTTGGAATAGCTTTACTTATTATTACTATAATTAGCTATTCTGGTCTATTCTTGTTAGTTCTGACCCTATTCCAAGGACTCTCGTTGTTTCATATATCTAGATCATTTATAACCAATCAGATTGCTTGATTTCCCATAATCTGTATGCAGAGTTATCTCCCCTTATTACAACGAAGTCGTATCCGATTCTCATCACCTCTATATCCAATGGCCATATCCCATGGAATCCCATTTTTGGGAAACACCGGTGGATATGGAATCCCTTTTTTATCGTATGAGGCCATGAGGGCTATGTAAAAGCCCTCAATGAGTCCTCATTTATTATCCCTCATAGCCTCATTGAATTTTGAGGTTATGAGGACCATTAAAAATCCCCCAATGAGGTATAAATTTACTACGACTCTTAGCCTCATTTCAGTATTTGAGGATACCTATGGCCTGGTATTGTATTATTCGAGGATACCTATCGAGGATACCTTTAGGAGAATCCCTTTTTGTCGTTTGAGGCCATGAGGGCTATGTAAAAGTCCTCAATGAGTCCTCATTTATTATCCCTCATAGCCTCATTGAATTTTGAGGTTATGAGGACCATTAAAAATCCCTCAATGAGGTATAATTTACTACGACTCTTAGTCTCATTTCAGTATTTGAGGATACCTATGGCCTGGTATTGTATTATTTGAGGATACCTATTGAGGATACATATCGAGGATACCTTTTGGAGAATCCCTTTTTGTCGCATTAGGCTATGTAAAAGCCCTCAATGGGTCTAATGTAGTCTCACCAATCGCTTCCATCTTGTCGCCAAAGATCCAAGGCCATTACAGGTCTCTGGCCTATCTGTCCTATCATTAGCTTCTACAGCAGTCTTGTTCCACTGCGGCCTTGTACCAGTAATATTGGCTTCTGTTATTCTGCCCCATATCTCAGCCATTACTTCCTAGCTATACCTACCTCAGTCTCGAGTATAACATTGATCAAGGTTGAATCAGATTTCTCCTGCATACATATAAGGCATACCGTAATTGAGATTCCTAGCCGAGTCCATAAAAAAGGTATCCTCGATAGGTATACTATCGATAGGTATACTCGAATAAAACAATACCAGGCCATAGGTATCCGCAAATACTCAAATGAGGCTAAGAGTCGTAGTAAATTATACCTCATTGAGGGATTTTTAATGGTCCTCATAACCTCAAAATTCAATGAGGCTATGAGGGATAATAAATGAGGACTCATTGAGGGCTTTTACATAGCCCTCATGGCCTCATACGATGAAAAAGGGATTCCATATCCACCGGTGTTTCCCAAAAATGGGATTCCATGGGATATGGCCATTGGAATTAGAGGTGAGAATCGGATACGACTTCGTTGTAATAAGGGGAGATAACTCTGCATACAGATTATGGAAAATCAAGCAATCTGATTGGTTATAAATGATCTAGATATATGAAACAACGAGAGTACTTGGAATAGGGTCAGAACTAACATGAATAGACCAGAATAGCTAATTATAGTAAAAATAAGTAAAGCTGTTCCAACTAATAGGCTCTTCTACGCTACTGGAGTATACTCCAGAACAAAGGAACATGCCCGCCAGATAGAGGAAAACTATTGCATATATAGAGAGAAGCAGAGAATTCTGAAAGAATTCGAAATAGTAAAAGTTGGGTGGATTTTGGTGATTTGGAAGGATTGTTGGGTTGTTTGTGGTAATTAGATTTACTCTTCTACAAAGGAACACACCCTCTAAACATACCCCGTCCCATTGCAGAAAAATTGGGTAACATAGCAATCACGTGCTACCATAGAAACCAAGATGGCGGCCGCCAGTACACAAAATGGACGACGGAAACACGCATCACCCTAACAACACGCGCTGCGCATACGCACTCACACCACATATCACTATGGAGATGACGTCACAAGATGGCCGCTCACGCGGGTTACCATGACAACACAACATGTCGCCACTAGGTCACGTGACATGACGTCACTTCCGAGGTCCGGCACCGATGTCCGGCCAATGGGTCCTGAAACATACGATCTATACTACTAGCAGCTCGCAAGTGGTTTTCTCACTGAATAAAGTACTTGTTCTAAGGAGAGGGCATCAGTTATGGTAGGACAAAGAAAGAATTCAGTTATTTAATAAAATACTGGAGGGCGCGGTAGCTCAGTGGTCACGACATTGCCCACGTGGCTGCACGGTAGCGCTATGTACTAAGGCTTGGTGGTTCTCTCCGCGTACTCCGTCTTCACCCACCTGTAAAACTGTCCGATACGAGGTGACCCTGGCTGTCGAAAGTGTCGTTAAACACTAATAAATAACAAAATAGTGATATCCGGGACACATTAAATAAAGTGTTTTATTTATTTGATAAAATTTTCTTTCCCAGATTTGCCTATTATCAAGCTCGGCTGATATGACGTTAAAGTTGGCTGATGTAAATTCGATCTCGGCCGATGTGAACTAAGCCAGAGTTGTTCCCCACGATGCGTCGTAACAAGGTGCAACCAAATTGCTTACATCGAAACCGTTAAACGTTACTGTTCGAGCGCAGTCAGGAAAACTGACGTTACAGGATATATGGAGCGATTTGAAACGGAGGATTGGGTGGAGGAAAAGAAGAAAAGAGTTGGACAGAAAATTCTACGGAAACTAAAATTCAGAGACGTAATCAGAGAGTCGTGTAAGTGGTAGAAGATATAGTTCAGCTATCCGAACGTTGCGGCTCCCCATGGAGAATTGAGGCCTTCGGATAGCTGAACTCGAAGAAGAAGAAAACTCAGACTTTGTGAACAGAAACAGAAACATGTCAGAAACAGATCTGAGAACATTTTGTAATTATTTGTTTTGGTTTAGTAAATATCGGCCGAGATATCCGCCCTTGGTAACCTCGCATCAGCCTTCGACCATCGTTCTCAGGCTAGAATAAAGTTACCTCTGGCCGACATCTCGGCCGATATAAGACTAACCAAGCAATAACCTCTAAAAATATTAATAATGAACACCAATATTGAAAGAGTCGCGCACATCGACTTTTATTATAACTTATTTGTCATTGCGAAGGTAACTCGAGAAATTCTGAGAACAAATTGTCAAAAATGAAAATTGAACGTAAAGCCGAAGTCGGTGTTAAATTCTAAAACGTTCAGCCCTTTAGCTGTCAATTTGTGGAGGTCTTCATTAGTTTGGATACAAGAATCTAAATGTATTGCTTTAAAAAATTGTACCCTTAACATGTGAATAAATCGCCTATTGAGTGCAAGTAGACGCCATCTACAATGTTTTCACCCAAGTGACGAATGTCGTTCCCCTTAATTTATTTATTTATTTATTTATTTATTTATTTATTTATTTATTTATTGGTGTTTTAAGGTCACATATTGCTGCACAATGGCTGATCATGACCACGACACATTTACGGGAGAAGAAGCCGGAGTACCCAGAGTGAACTACCGAGCAACGGCGAGCAACTGTCAGCTCTCCAACATACTAACTCCACTCAAGCATTGGTTGAAGACAGGTGCTCCATCGACGTGCAGTACGCCTTAGTACACAACGCCACCGCGCCCCCACGTGGGCAATGGGGGGGCGGAAGTGTCTTGCCTAAGGACACAACGCGGTTGCCGCAGGTGGGATTCGAACCGCGGACCTCTCGGTTTGCAGCCTGCACCTCTACCCCCCAGCCACCGCGCCCCCGTTCCCATTTATAGAGCACATCAAGTTCAAATAATTCGAAGAACACGAAACTGTTACCCGGTATTTTTAACAAAAGCTCTACCACACAGTTATATACAACCCTCCCGCCTTCCCCTTTCTATGGACGTATAGTTAGGCAAGCTAATATTGCATGTGACCGTGGTCAGGCCTAGCCATTCTGCAGAAATATGTGACCTTAAAAACCAATAAATAAAAAAATAAATTTCGTGTAACCTCAAGCAGAGAGCACTATTTAGTTTTCTGCTCAACTTTTATTACATGCCTGTTCTATGAAATCCCCACCTACAGCAACACTAAACCATGCGGAAAATGAAAGTCTGTTCCACACACATGTGCGGAACGGAAATCGTTGACGGACTATTTTTAAATAGAAGCGAAATTACCCTGGAATTTTCTACAAATCGTGTAACGCAATTACAATTTGAATCACTAGCGAAAGCTGAAAATCATCCCTGCGTTCAAATGTGTTCTATGATAAAATGCGTTCTTTGTGTTGATAGTTGTCAAATGTATTGCTGAGTGTCCTTCTAATAATTGTTTTTTATAGACGTGAAGGCATGTAATAAACACAGAACGACACACGCGCGTGAATAAATTAATCGATATGGCGCTCGTGCTTACAGGCCTGCCTATCGATTAACCCATTCAAACGCGTATGTCGTTTATGACCCTTTTCTGAAAAAAATTAAATTATATGTAACAGACATTCAACATGTAGGGAAGACTCTTGATCTAGCTTAGCAAAAACTCATTACTTTCAATACATTATTCTAGCTCTTGGCACTAAAACCTTTAACCCTTTACCTAACATCAAAAGCAGACGACACTTGCAAAAATAATTTTTGAATAACTAATTTTTAAAACGATATCAAAAGTTTACTAATATCAGCAGCTGAACACAAACTACTTCTGAAGAGTTTTTTGAAATACATAGTTTCTGAAATTTTCCCAAAAAGCCATCATTAACAACTCTTGTTTTTCTCGTATTGAGCTTACTTATACTTCGGGAAGACTTGGCGAATGTATGCATCATGCCAAGATACTTTTTTTCTTTTTCTTTTATTTATTTAATGCCAAGATACTTCCGGTACCTTTGAAAAAATAAGTAAATATTTATGAGATGCATTGCTGATATGATTTAACCATGTGGTTTAAAATGCTAACTAAATACTGCACCAAAAGGAGTAAAATGCAGGCTTGGCATTCTAAAGAAATGCAGGAGAGCTAAAATAGCTCCCCTAGCATGGCCTAGGGTAGCGATTAGCTCTCCTCAAGCTTACAAAAGCTGAAAGTGGCAAAATAAATTTTGGCTATTAATGAATTCTGCCCAGTTGGCTTTGTACATTTTATTTGGTGCTGCTAACAAGGTAGTCTCTGTGAGACGGCTACACTGCCCATCCCGCACCCCCGGGCCCCGGCAAGGCCCGGAGGTGTGGAGGGGCAGTGTGGCCGTCTTACACAGACCACTAACATAGCAGAGATCTGAAAAGATGGGGGTTTTAGGAATAGGCGGTTGTGGTAATTATTATTTTCTAAGGCCAGGAGGGCTAGTTTTTGCGCTCCTTAATTTTTTTAAGGCAAGCAGTACGCGAGCGAATAAATCGCTCTCCTTAAAATGCCAGGCCTGAAAATATGGCTTGCATTTAAACATTTACTCGTTTTGAATGATAAATCGTTCCGCGATCCTAGGTAGAATATAGTGCATACCTGAAAAGTATATATTTGCTGTTACCCCTTTAAATGTTTCATATACAGTACATTCTCCGTGGCGTGAAACTGTTCTACTGGTCTTTGGTGGGCGAGAATGGCCACGGGAGAAAGGACAGTGATATTCCATGCACCAGAGACCGTGATGAAGACACCCTTTGTGTTTCGTTTCAAAGGTAGTTTGTTGTTCCATGCTTTCCACGGCGTGTTTCCGTGGAACGAAGGACGACGCAGTCAGAGTAAAGAGCATTTCGTAATTAACATAATTATTGTACAGACAGTACAACGAAGCGTTTTAAAATCATGTCAATATTCTATAATTAAGTTAAAAATGTCCCGACTGTGGCAAATTCTTTCGAACTGATATGAAATTTAAGATACGATCTTTGCGCCGAGGGCCAATATCTACATTCCGTTTTCAGAAAAATACTCAAAGAATAGAAAAAATAGAAATAAATTACATGTAACAGGCATTCAGAATTTAGGGAAGACTCTTGATCCAGCTTTGCAAAAACTCATTACTTCCAATACTTTATTCTAGCTCTTGGCACAGCTCGTTCCAATGAGGGGTCATAACCTATGTTTTTGAGACAAATATGAAAAAAATAATGAAAATTAATTGGCGATTTTTGAGAATAGCGCTGGTCGGTTTTGGAACTTACGTTGGGTAAAGGGTTAACGTGATGCGGACTATCTTCAGATTGTTACTCTTGGTATTTTTTATTTGGTAGAGGTCCTGGACAGTGTTAACCGTTTGAACCCGGAGTGCATAAATTTTTGTGTGAAGAAAACAATGGTAGGGGACGAGCACACAATGTAAAGAGAAAAAAATCCGAAGCGAGGCTCGGTAATAATTTAATCCAACAGCTCGATAGAGCTGTTGGATTAAATTATTGCTGAACCTCCCAACAAGCCGGGATGGTTTCGCCCATTTCCCCGTTGACAGTGTTGACTCAAATGATACCTTCCAGGGTGCCAGTGTTGAAAGGGTCAATGGTTTGGAAAATATTTGAAAAGATTGAACACGAAGAATAGTTATCTTGCATATAATTGGGGTGCGAAAATCGATACTGTTTTGTTCTCTGATTGTATCCAACTCTTAGAAAAGAATTTTTGCTTGCTTTGTTACTGTAATTTGTGGATGCTTCCGACTATTGTAAGGTTTGAGGTGTCGTGCAAATGACTGATTTTGGGGTAGGATTCAAAACCTGATTTGTCCCGACTGTTAGTATCGACATACAGATAGAGAGGTACACAGATTTTAAAAGGTACTTCTACATTTCTTCCCTTCATCAGTGCAGCGTTTAATCTAAAGATTAAAAGTGGGAGGGGACGGGGCAAGAGACGGAATCATAGTGGTGGGAGTCAAACTTAATTTGGAGTGGAGAGCGTTGGCGGAAGCTGAAAAATAACATTGGCTGAACTTTCGTGATAATATCGCGACTCGGGAAAGATGATTTCAAACTACCCCACCCCTTCCCGCTTATATTAAATTGTGAGTCTGCGACTGACGACACGGTTTGAATGTGTTTTGGCTGAAGTCAGGTGCACCGAGTGGGTGGGAGGGGGGGGGGGGGTATTTATTTCTGTATCAATATTTTGCACGTAAAAATCAGGAATGAATCCAACCTGGCTTGTGGGTCTGTGGACAGGAAAAAAAAAGTCTTATAAAAGCTCTAAGCTTGCTGTCGAATCCCGTCATTTTCTGTGTTTACTTACAATATTTCATTATTTCATTATCTACACCATTTTTTTCGAAAAATTATCATGTTATGTAAGAATTAATATTTCACTTTGTGAAAAAAAAATGTTTAAACGAAAAGGAGCTTCAGGATACACACCAGCAACGAAAGAGAACCGTTCCAGAGATTAATAACAGAATGAGTTAGAAAAATAAAGCTGGCATAGGTAAAAAAATGGGTTCAAGAAGAATAGAAGGCAGTAATATTCTCTGGTACATTGTCCAAAAATTAAGTACACATCCAACCTTTCCCATTGGTTTTCATATCAATCACACGTCCCGACAGAGATCCAAGATAGCGGCCTCCAAGTAACAAAATGGAAAATGCATAAAAAACACAGGTCACATTCTGAACACAAACTGTGCGTGTTCACTAACAAGACATATCACTACAAATGATATAAAAAAAAATCATGTACCATCACTGCTATGATCTCCCTCGTGGAACCTATCACGCACCACGTAGTGACGTCACTTCCAAGTTCCTGTCCGCTGACCTGCAAACTGGGGCCGAAACATCACTCATATACTACTTATGCATGACTTACTTAGAAATTAGCGACTTTCCATAATCAACACCCTAATTATAACCGCTATGTGGTGGCCTGTAACTTTGTGTGGTCAAATATGTTCTACCTAGTGGTTTGTGCATGGTCAACCCCAAAATGGACATAGCTCTTTGACTATTAGATCTTAAACGGTCTTTGAAGTATAGTTTTCAAATGGAATTAAATATAGTTTCAATCCTTTACCCAACACGCTAACAGGCATCGCTTCCAAAACAAAATCTTGAATCATTAAACATTTCCATTTTTGCCTCCAAAACACAGGTTATAACTTCACTGAAAGGAGCTCTACGAGGCAGTTCCAATGAGGGATCATGTCCTCTGTTTTGAAAACAAAAATGAAGGTGTATCATTTGACAGGCGTTTTGCGAATAACGCTTTCTGTGGTGTCTGGAAAGGGTTAATCGATGCTGGATTATGACCCGTTCATGTTGACTTCGTATTTCTCCCATCGTTCAACTGTACGCCTAATTCGGACAAATTAACCATATAAGTGTAGTTAACAACTGTTAAAAAACCCACAACGGCAGTATAAGGTTCGTGAAAAAAAGTGTAATGCTTCCACTTATTTTAGGATAATGCGTTTTCTTTAACGAGGGGTGTTTTTGTTAGAATATTGTTTCGATATTGAATATCTATTGCCAGTTCCGACAAGTTGACAAAGAGAAATGGTGACGCATATTCAATAACTATTATATACTAGAATTCTTTCCCTGTAAAGATATTATTTCATATCAAGATTATTATCAAAGCCGGAAAAAAGTTGTTCATAAGTAATCGAATTAGATATTGAAACATGTAAATGACATCAGCTGCAGTGTGCACATTTTGAATGAAGGGAGTCAATATAGAACACGCAACCGGCGCCGATTAACAATTATAGACTATCGATCCGAAAAGTGTCGTGCATACATTAGAGTTTATGTTTTGATACGGCCAATTACACGACGTAAGACAGAAAAAAAATTATGATGGCGAAAATTGCAATGTGTCGTCCGTTGTTTGGGTTTATCGATAAGCAATAACAATTTATTCCAATCAGCTGCTTCTACAGTGCAATTTGTCAACTTTAAAAGAACACCGGCGAAAAGCACTATGTCACATTGTGCTAATTAACCTTTTCTATAGTAACTTCCCTAATAGAGCCATTCTATAGATTCTAATCTGAAGCTTAGGGGAGGAGTAGCAATAATTGATGCTACAGTCCCGTGTGGCTGTGATATCAGTAAAGTATTCGCATAGTTAGTTTCAAAAACTGAATGTTATCTTGAAACAGCATAGTCAGGCTATACGAACACACAGAAATCGCAGTCTTCATCATTTCAATGAAGCATCGGTGAACCAAAAAAGTAACTGCTAGAGCTCAATACGATTCCCGTTTCAGTTTGAGCTGGAGAGTCAGCAAGGCAACAATGTGTGGCTATAAATGGATAAAAATGTCATTTGTAACCTCTAGAGAGCAAGACCCTGTGTCACAGTTCGATATCTGCTGTGTCCGCCATGTGCTTATATAACAGCTTCTATCCTGCGTTGGGTCCTCCAGTCAATAGTCGTATCCGTTGCAGAGGTAACTGTCGCCATTCCTGATACAAAGCTGCTTCCAATTCTTGCAGAGTTTGTACTGGAGGTTCGTGTGCTTATGTTCGATGCCCTAGAATGTCCCAAATATTCTCCTGTGGATTCAGATCAGAACTCACGGAAGACCAAGGAATGATAGTCAATGCAATGCTTTGAATGAAAAATGCTGAACACCAAGCCAAACGCATTCCTTTGTGATGATCTGTTAGTAGAACATTCAGTCACACACGTTCACAACCATTTGTTGGATCATCATTGTAATCATACATATTACCAACAACAGACTTTCAATGAACAGTGATATGTTATCATTCATTATATTTGGGGGTGCTTAACGTCTTTCTGTGTGTGCAGTATTGGCGGAGTGGGACATTTCTCACATGGATCGGTAGCTCAAGTGGGTCGGTCCGATTGCACTTTTGGAAACTGTCATTATATATTTGTCTCGTCCAATGTTTCCCAGCTGCAAATAAAACAATTTTCATTTACCAGTGGGCCATAAGATAGAGTTATTCCCTCAAATATTTGGAGTTGCTGCCTGCCGGTTTAGCCTGCGCAGGTATCTCGTGTTTGATAGAGAATTTAGACCAAGATAATTACTACTCTGTACCGCGGACGTGACAACCGTTACTTATTCCCAGACCATTATTCGACATTCGTTATAAACCGATTTTATCGATTGGTAATGAATGTCGAATAAGGAACTGGAAATCAGTAACAGCTGTCATGTTCCCCTCAGTACCCAAATGAAAGACGAGAATTCAGGCACATGGGGGTTCGATGAACACCTGAATTCAGGTGATGGCCTGTTTAACTTGGCAGGTATGTTTAACTGGCAGAGTGCTACTTATTTTTGTCATCAAAATTTGTTGACATATCTTTGTCTTGTTAAAATTTATAGGAGAGTGTCCATAGGCACTCTCCTATAAATTGTAGCAAGGCAAATCCTTAAAGACTAAATAATTTCACTTCAAGAATAATATGAAGTACATCCACTGAATATGAAGCCTTTAAGATGGGTTACCTGCACTTCAGATTAAAGCCCAAATATGGGCTTCCAGCACTCTACCAGTTAAGAAACTCACGGACCGAATTACTGCATATATATTTAGTTCATTGATCGATCGCAACGTTTTAATGCTACAATGTTGCCACACAAGCTTCCTTCGAATGTGAGCATATATTACACACGCGAGACGAAAGCAAATAAATTCCAAAGTTAAACGGATGATCTCAGGACACTAACACGTGGGACACCTACTACACCTTATCGTATTACAGAACATACATTTTCGTGTCATAACTAGGCTAAAATACCACCAGCGTTTGAGATGTACTATGCGGTTTCGAAAATGTTCCCAGGTCGACCTCCCGGAGCTTCGACAACGGAAGAGGTGCATTCCAACCAATATCCCGTTGGAAAGTGCTCCAAAAGCTCATTCCAATGAGAGGTGATAAACCAAGCTATAACCTGTGAGAAAAATGAACATTTTCAATTGTTTATTTAAAAAGTAGGATTGTGTCGTCTGCAAAGTTGTGTATGGTAAAGATTTACTATCTGACACACTATTTCAGAATTACATAGAGCCATTTGTAGTTGTATATCATGAACAGCAGTTCAGCAACATATCTCGAAAGCCTCACTCCTCATTCCAGCCTTGAATGTTGATATCCCATTCTCTGCAAACAACGTCACACTCAATTATTGCATACTGAAGAAGGCCGTTTTCCTAAAATGTGTTTTCCAGACTTTCAACCAAAATGTTTCAAGCAAATCATAAGAAGACAGTGTCTACCAACATGTAAGTTTTGACTCGTAGTTCAAACGCAAAACGCAAAATCATAAGTTCAAAGAGTTGGAGCTGAGGCCCTGCGAATCTCATATTTCGGGTCGAATCAAAGCTCGAATCGAGTCAGGAGCCAGATTTCGAATCGAATCGCACCGCTTTTTCAGTTGTGGATATTGTACCTTCTTACAACCGCAGATATTGTCCATCTCCACTCAAGCGCCAATGGCAAAAGCAGATGGATATTTAAATATTTTTCTGCAGAACAATAAAACTGTTCCAATACTTGAACAGTAGTAATTGGTGTAAAACAACACCCCCTGCACACTGATGTCAAAATATCGAAATTTTAAATAAATTTGTCCCATTAATGCTACTAATTTTACCTGTCTAATCTTCTTGGACAGCGCCCATTGAGCTTAGTCAAGCAAGGTAGAATTAGTTAACGTTCTGGTGAGATAATGGGGGAAACTTCGAAGTTGAAATATTTTTATATCCTGACATCAATGCTCAATGTTCTGTGGGGGGGGGGGGGGGGGCGGGGGTGCGGGGGTGCGGGGGGATTTAAACATTTGTAATAACCAGCGTCCAGTTAGTATGCGTTTCGTACTTATCTGGTCCATGCTTTGCGACAAAAATCGGAAAGCCTGATGATTTCTATAGATTCCACCAATGAACGAATCTCATTCTACTGGTAGTGGTACCCGTCCTACAGTACGGCCACCGTGGACTGGTCAATTTCCAGTAATATTTCCAGGGACGAAATAATATTAGACTGCAAACACTAATTACAGAAATAATCATCAAAAAATTAATTAATGAAGCTCCGGGTACAGGCCGGTGCTTCATTAATTAAAATTTTGCCGCTGATGATTTTTATTACCTGCGAAAGTCATGCGAGGACAACACTGCCCACGCCTGGATTACGACCAGCCCAGGAAGACTGTACTGTATGGGGTATTCGGATAACATCATCAAGGGCAGCAAAAATAGTTTGTGACAATAAGGAAAGCTGACATGGTCCGTGATTAATCAGACCGAAACAAGTAAACTGAGATGTAGACAAGAAAATACAGCAGTGCTGTGCAAAAAAGGACGATGATAATATGCCAATGCAGGTTTACTGAAAAGACCATCTTTAAAATAATAAGCATTAGTATCACAAATATAGTTTAATGTAAAACATTATGTTCAGGACAAACCTGAGGAATAAAGACGTGGCGTCAACATTGGCCTGCCTGTTTTTATTTGCAGTGCATTTTGGGTCCGCATACCGAATTTGGTCAAAATCGGCCCAGTAGTTAGCCCGTTGCTAATGGACGCTCTCGTTGCTAGCGAAGTCACGAGACGTAAACTTTGATTTGTCTGTTTTTATTTGCATTGCATATTGGATCCGTATACAGAATTTGGTCAAAATCGGCCCAGTGGTTGGGCCGTTTCTAAGGTGGCGCTCTGGTTGCTAGGGAAGTCACGAGGCGTAAACTTTGATCTGTCTGTTTTAATTTGCAATGCATTTTGGGTCCGTATACCGAATTTGGTCAATATCGACCCATTAGTTAGCCTGTTGCTAAGGGGGCGCTCTGGTTGCTAGGGGGTCACGTGACGTCAACATTGACCTGTCTGTTTTCGTTTGCAATGCATTTTGGGTCCGTATACCGAATTTGGTCAATATCGACCCAGTAGTTAGTCCGTTGCTAAGGGGGCGCTCTGGTTGCTAGGGGGGTCAAGTGACGTCAACATTGACCTGTCTGTTTTCATTTGCAATGCATTTTGGGTCCGTATACCGAATTTGGTCAAAATAGGCCCCGTAGTTAGGCCATTGCTAAGGGGACGCTCTGGTTGCTAAGGAGGTCACGTGACGTCATCATTGGTCTGTCTGTTTTCATTTGCGACGCATTTTGAGTCCGTATACCGAATTTGGTCCAAATCGGACCAGTAGTTAGCCCGTTGCTAAGGGCGCGCTCTGGTTGCTAGGGAGGTAACGAGACGTCAGCATTGATCTGTCTGTTTTTATTTGCAATGCATTTTGGCTCTGTATACCGAATTTGGTCAAAATCGGCTCAGTAGTTAGCCCGTTGCTAAGGGAACGCTCTGGTTGCCAGGGAAGTCCCGTGACGACACCATTGACCTGTCTGTTTTAGTTTGCAATGCATGTTGGGTCAAAGTATCAAAAGTGGTCAAAATTGGCCCAGTAGTTTGCCCGTTGCTAGTGGCGTGATTTACTTGCTATGACGTCACGTGACATATTCAATGACCCATTAGCCCCCATCTCACCCCCCCCCCCCAACCCCTCACCCAATACATTGAGGGTCCCTTGACCCAATGAGGGTGAAAGCAATGGTGGAGAGCCATCATTTGTTCTAGCGTCTGAGTATCCTTGAAAAAATGTACCCTCATTTGTCCCCGGTTCCTTTAGGAAAAATCCCTAAAAGTTTAATCAGCCAGAGTCATTCTCGTGAAGTCTCATCTCGTTAACTACTTCCTATGTTAAAAAAAGTGTGAAATTAGTATAAAGAACTCACGAGTTTCGACGTCGGCTTCGCCTCCATCTCAACTCGGGCGCCTCCGGCGCCTTCGTCCTTTATAAAAAACGGGACAGTACACTGCAAAAAATATAGGTTCTCTTTAGAACCAAAACTGGTTCTAATCTTGTCCCTGAGATGGAACCAGTTCTGTTTAAACAGTATTTATTTCAAATCAAATAAATTTACCAAGATTAGCATTCAATTTTAACAGAATATTACATGAACTGAAGTAGATTCAGCAGTAAACTTGGAGCTATTTATTTATTTATTGATGTTTTAAGGTCACATATTTATGCACAATGGCTAATCATGACCGTGACAGTTTTACGGGTTGAGGAAGCCGGAGTACCCGGAGAGAACCACCGAGCAAGCCAGCTCCCCAACATCGTAACTCCGCGCTGCAGCACAGGCAGGGTTAGATTGGTTGACGACATGCTTACCGTCGACGTGCAGTACGCCTTAGTACACGGCGCCATCGTGCCCCACGCGGGCAATGGAGATGAAGTGTCTAGCCCAAGGACACAACGCGGTTGCCGCAGGTGGGATTCGAACCGAGGACATCTCGGCTTGCAGCCTGCACCTCTACCTACTGAGCCACCGCGCTCCCAAACTTGGAGCTTATTCAACGCAGTCGCCAAACATTTTGAAACAAAGGAGATAAGAACAGTTGGCATATCGAATCAGTTTTGGTTCTGCATAGAACCAAAACTGGTTCGATATGCCAACTGTTCATATCTCCTTTGCTTAATAATGATTTGAGACAACCTCGTATAAGCTCTAAACTTACGGCTGAAACCCCCTCAATTTTTGTTTAATTCTGTTAATATTTAATGATAATCTTCATAAATTTATTTGACTTGAAATAAATACTGTTTAAACAGAACTGGTTCCATCTCAGGGACAAGATTAGAACCAGTTTTGGTTCTAAAGAGAACCTATATTTTTTGCAGTGTAGAAGAAAAATGAAGAGCCCACTCCCATCATTTTGAATAGGATTTTTCCCAGGTAAGAAATGAAGTGAAAGCACGGGCGCTTTATCGCGGAGTGAGTATGGTTAATGCTGTTTTTAAAAATGTAGCTTATCATCGGTGAAGTTCTGTGCGCAGTTAAGAATAATTATAATAAATGTTTGACAGAGTTGACAGAGGCGAACACGATAGTATAAATGCCGATTTTACATGTAGCTTTTCTCTTTCCGGACATTGAAGGCATCACCCGTACTTGTCTTTTGACACACTTCGAAAACAATAAAATTTAGTTATAGCAAATGAGTCAGCCGCCAGTAGACGCACGCAACATGAAACAAATCTTCTGCCTTTGATTAACAACCTACCTATTCTAGATAGTTACTAATATCTACTCGCTGCTGATACGCTGAGAAACTATTATGGAGCTAATTCCTTCGTGTAACCCAGTTGCGATATTTTAGCGTTCAGTTTGCCCGCTTAGCGGTGGTGAGAGCTTTATTACCCAGAGAGAACTACCGAGCAGCGTTTAGTATTGTCAGGCTCTGTATCGAAATAACAAGCGAAACTTGAATCTAGTCTGAAATTGCATCGGCAACCGGCACACTATAGGTATCACAGTACTAAATATTTTCCCAGAGGCGGCCATTATAACGACGTTCAGGCGAAAAAGAACATGATCGCGTCACTTTAATTTTGGCAATCAAATATCTTTGTCAAGTATAGTCCTTAAGACAACTTTTTTCTGACCCGAAAACAGGGGTCATGCAACAAATAAGAGAAAAAAAACTGACAGGAAGGGAAGTACCTGTCACGCGCACATATTTTTCAGGGAATTCCCAACAAAAACACTCCAATAGTAAACTTTTTTAGGTCCCAAAAGTCATCAAATCACCCCCTTTATTTATCTGGAATATTCAACAATAATGCAAGATGTCAGTAAAATGTTTCAAACGTTTATTGAAACAACATATTTTCCCAAGGCTGTTTAGTTTCGGAGATTGTATCATTTCCGAGTGAAACGTTTCATGGCGGGTAACTTTAATTCAAATATTGAGTACAAGCTTATCTATACCACCGCGCTGCTTCTAGGGCAAGCTCGGGTTAGTGTCCTGTTCAGTGACAAAACTAGGCGAAGCGGGTCATATCTTCCTCACAGCCATTCGAACGCAATCCAGCGCACTGACTCCGTTGACCTAACTTCTTTATTACTTAACCTGATACGACGTTGTGATCGCAAAAGCGGTCTACGTGGCGATCAGAAAGGGAAATGATCGTGACACCCCTACACCTATAATGGTCGAGATTTCATGTAGAGAATACTACAAAATAAAGACGGAATCAAGAAAAACAAACGAAAATATTGCCGATTCAATACTCTCGCATTTCTCTTTCGATAGCCAAAGATTCTACAGTGTTGGTGTTGCAGAGAGGAATGCGGGCTGGGATTTTCGGCCAGATCGCGATTCGGTCGAAATTCTCTGTCCACTTTGTGATCACAATACTCTTCTTGGTCGGTTTCTCCACACACAAGAATCCCACCGATCTACCTCGTTGTTTGACTGAGCTCTGTCCATGAAGATTAGACGGGTTAAATTCCTACTAGAATTACGGGAACAAATCTGACTGAAATTTCGATATTTTGACATCTGTGTACAGGAGTTATTGTTTTACCCCAATAACTGGTCAAGTATAGCAGCAGTTTTATTATTTTGTTGAAAATCTTAATTATGCATCTAGTTTTGTCATTGGTGCTTCGAAAAAAAACTATCATGGGAAGCTTTCCAGGAATCAATGTGGGAGGTTGGTGACATCAATGCAGAAAATCAGGAGGTACGCCTTCATTATGCATCTCTCTCAAGTTTTGCCCCACGGGCATTGTTCAGTCATGAAATGTCAGATTGCTCTCAATGACGTCACATCGCTATGTTTGAAGATAGATCAGATTTCACTGAAGATAGATCTTGTAGAGTTTGGGGTTAACATTTTAAAAATAATGACTGTGCTCGAGGGTAACAATGTGGCGTTAGCCGAGGGAAATAATGATCCCAAGGGAGACAAGACGCACTGTTACCCTCAAGCTCAGTCATTATTTTTTTATTATGCCGAATGAAGATTCCGTCTTGATACAATTATTTATTGTCTCAGTCAAATATGGAAGACGAACCAAAGTTTCTAAGTTTTAATAATAGGGAAAGAAGTGAATGTCGAAACACTTTTTTCATTCTTCAAAGCAAACACAGTAAATTAGCTTTTCAATCGAATGTTCTTATAGCGAACCATTTTGAATTGCTTTTACTGACCTTATTTTCGAGCAGTTCCTCTATTTCGGACCGACAAATATCGGTAAATCTTCCCGTAGACATTTTGCGTGTTTACATTATTTCACAGCGCGGAAGTCCTTTGGTGAGGAGACTACGTCATCACGCGCGCGTTCAGCAATACTTCGGGTGTCTCTGCTGACGTTATCGGGAATCTTCGGCTGAAGGCGGTAATAATACAAAAATTATTGACCGGCATTATTCACCGCGGGTGGAACATTGTGAAATGTTTAATGGGATTGCATGGCGGATTAGCATAACATTTGCAGATGAGGTATAATAATATACGGTAAATGTTTCCCATATTGTAACTAGGAACTTAGCTAATTTAGTCAAACAAAATTAAATTGGTTAAATTCCTGGTTACATTATGAGAAAACATTTCTGCTTGTTATTTTGACAATTTGACATCAGTGTGCGATGGTTAAAGAGGTAGATACGCGATGACAATGATTTAATCAAACTATTGTTCACTGAGACTAAAAGCCGAGGTGAATAAAACTTGGAACAGATTCATATAATCACGTTCCAACCGAAATGAAAGGTCAAATAACCAAATTGTAATATGTCAACCATCCACGTCGCTTTGGGGCAAAGATAAGAAACTACTATAATATTTCATAGATTTGAACTACATTTAACCAAATTCGTCAACAGTGTCATGTTTTTATGCGTATTCCTGATATATACCTCGATTAACACCGCGCGGGAGAAAACTATACATTTCAATCTGATCTACAAGCTGTTCGCATTATGTGCAGTTGTTTAACCCTTTAACCAAAGCAACGGTAAAAACTGGCCAGCGCTATTCACAAAACTCGATACGGCTGCACCGTATATCGATAAACCGATATATACCGGTATTCAAACCAATATCGATTGAATACCGGTGTAATTTCAAAACTATCGGTTTATCGTCATTATTTATTTACCCACAATTTAATTTTCAATATGTCTTTAGTTTTTTAGTGTTGCCCCGAATGAATAATATTATCCCTTTTTCCAAGGAATCGCATGCTTGTGCCCTCGTAATATACAATTCAGCAGTTGAAAAAATAATTTTAAAAAATTTCAACAAAAATATATCATGTGACCCCTCATTGGAACGAGCTCGTTGAGCTCGATCCAATGAGAGGTCACATGATATAGTTTTGTTGAAATCTTGGAGGAATATCTGATAAACTAATTTTGAAAATAATAAATTTTGATATCGTCTGCGTTGGGTAAAGGTTTTTCGAACCGCATCATCAAGGTGTGCTAATTCGTTCCGACTGTGGTGCCTCGATTGTCGATTGTGGTACTTGTGTTCATATATCTGAACAGTTTTAGATATACCGGTATACCGCGGTATTTTTTTGAATACCGATACCGGTATTCAGTATTGAATACCGTGCAGCCCTAAAAATCACCAATTAGTTTTCACTATTTTTTCATTTTTTGTCTCAAAAACATAGGTTATGACCCTAACTGGAACGAGCTCTCTATGTTTTTGAGACAAAAAATGAAAAAAATAGTTATTCAAGAATTTTGCTTGCAAGTGTCGTCGGCTTTTCATGTTAGGTGGAGGGTTAAAAGAGGATGAGTTGTGACCAAGTCGCACAATATGTCTTTCTGTGACGAGTTGGAGGATGCGTTCTCCTGGCGAAGCTATGTATACTTCGGTAGACACATTCCTGTTCTGAGTGCAAGATATTTTCAAATGTGTGGTCTAAAGACAACTACAAATGTATACAGAACTAATTCGCACATAACTTTTTGCCGACTAGCAAGCGTAAACGCAATGGACGGTGGCATTTATTCAATAGACAGTTGGTTTGAATAAAAAACAAATACATCACAAAATTCACCGACAAACTCTTTCATGGACAACCCAGCCAGCCAGGAAAACCCAGAGATAAAAATAAGACAAAATTCACTCTGGAAACCTGTATCTGATGCTTCTGCTAATGGGCCGCCTCCAGAGAGGATGCCCAGACCTGCATCCTATATAAGTCATAAAATGAAATTTCTGTTAGTTCTGGGCGAGAGGAATTAATTTGAAAGTAGTTTTAACAAAACTATTTCCATTAAAAATTTATCGAAAGATCGCCGTGTTAACAGCGAGAAACTTGCTAGAACTGACTAGAATATCGCGCCACAATTGCCCATAATTTTGATCAAGTGACATAACTATGACCTCTGATTCGCTGAATCAGAAACCAATCATTTATCTCTGTGTTCAAATAAATTCACCGTTACTTCTAGACAAGTTTTTCGTCGCTGTACTGCGAAACGCGAGAAAAACTTAATTATTCTTATAACTTTATGGATATATACTGCTGCCCTGTTTCGTGTGGTCATAGTGTACCAATGCCAATGGATTAACTCTTAACCTACTCAGTATTTTAAAAACATTTTCTTCAAATTTAGTCTTGGCTGCAATGAAGCAGCTCTTACTAGATTTGATGGAAGATTCAAGAGAATTTAACAAATGAAACCAATTGACAATTTACAGGTTAAAATTTGGTTAAAGGTGCCCAAATTATACTTATTTCAGAGGCAACATATTTTCTGACAGCAATATCAACCAGCAGCGTGCAGGGAATAAGGTTTTTTGTATTCTTTGCAATTCGACCCTATTTCTGAGAAATAATGTACATAATTCTATTTTTTCTGTTATCAAGCGATGGACGTTTTTTTGTAATTGGATTTAACGACACTTTCGACAGCCAGGGCCACCTCGTAGTGGACAGAATGGAGGAAGCCGAAGTACCAGGAAAGAACCACCGAACTGGGGCGAGCAACTGTCAGACTCCCCAACGTACTAACTCCACACAAGCAGGGTTAGCAATGGTTGAAGACACCATCGCCGTGGAGTACGCCGTATTCCATAGTGCCACCATGCCTCACATGGGCAATCGGGACTAAGTGCCTTGCCCAAGGACACAACGCAGTTACTCATGGAGGACATCAAACCCTAGACCATTCGGCTTGAAGTCCACTGCCGCAACCACTGAGCCACCGTGCTCCCAAATCCCTGAATAAAAAAGACGAGAAACACTTGGCGCTCGGGAAATTTGACAAAAAAGATGTTCTCGCTGATTTCCACTAAAGTGTGTAGTAGTACATGGAATTAAGTGAAGCAATCTTCTGGTGCTAATAATTAATTTGGTATTCCGTGTGTTCTGCAATAGCCTTATAATCCTTGAGTAACTAGCTTTTACTTTCAGGGTCTGCCGGTGGCCGGGTGATTTTTGCAGTTAGTATATAGTTAAAACTAAAAGTCCTACCATGAACTGCGCGCTTATCTAGGCTTAATTGCGCGTAGGAATTACGCACAGTTGCCATATCGAATGGCATCCAAAGCACGGCAGGTTCTCCTGGTTACCCATAGCAAACACAGGCAACGTTTCTGCAGTGGGCCTCCGGGTTACCCGGAGCTCCATTGGCTGAAACATTGCTTGTGCACAGACCATATGTACAGAATTTGATAGCTTTACTATGGCCATAACGCGTAGATTGAAACGCAGATCGACGTGCTATTTGTGCGCATTTCATGACAGGACTTCTAGTTTTAACTGTAGTTTCGCTAGGCGGCTTGTGCCGAATGAATTTATCTATTTATTTTTTGGCGCTTAACGCAACATCAGCATCTAAGGTTATATGGTGGCGATAAAGAGTTATGTAATGTCACATCCATATAATAAAACAAGTCTTTAGAATCATGAAATGAGGAATAAATAAGTAGTGAGGTCAGAAGTATGGAAACCATACCGGAAGCTGATGGAATATTATGTAAATCAACCTGATGAATCAAATTGAAGTGAAAATAGAGTTAAAACGAATAAAAAGAATTTAAAATTTATTTAAAAGGGTTGATTGGATTGAGAAACGACAGAATCTTGTGTACACCGGCGTTATAAAATAGGTCACCGAGATCCGACCTTATGAAACCGCCTCGTCGTGGCTTCAAACCCCCGCCTTGCCAGTTACTACAAAAAATCAGCGTCCTTTCTTTATTCTAAGGCACTCGGGAAAAAGAGATGCTCTCGCAGATTTCCATTGAAGTGTAGCATGTGGAAATAATCTTCTGTTACCCAGAATTCATTGCGAGCGCTGTACTGACCCTGTATATCATTGGTTAACTAGCATTTCCTTTTAAGTCTGTCGGTGGCAGAATGGTGTGCGCGGTTAATTTTGTTTCGCTAGGCGGTTGGTGCCGAAGGAAACTCTCCTCGACGTGGGTCCGAAACCCCGCTTTGCCAGTGACTAAAATGTAGTTAGGGGTTAGAAACTAGGAGAAAGGGGTATTAAAAAGTCATGGGAGTATGATCATCTAAATTTTGAAGTCAGACAACAGTTCGATTTCCATTGTTGCAGCCTGATCCCGCTCATGGGTTGAAGCTTCAACAAATGATACAAATTTCTGACAGTGAGGAGAACATAACAGCCAGACTCTCATTATTAGCGGATTTTGATCAAGCATATTTACAAGTCATTTTACTTTAAATCATCTGTATAGACTCACTCCTCAATATTAGATAATGTTCCGTTTAACCCTTTACCCAACGCAGACGATATCAAAATTTATTATTTTAAATATAATTTTTTAAAATTTTTCCAAAAATTTCAAAAAAACATATCATGTGACCCCTCATTGGAACGAGCTCGACGAGCTCGTTCCAAAGAGGGGGTCACATGATATGGTTTTGTTGAATTTTTTTTTAAAAATAATATTTTTTCGGCTGCTGAATTTGCATGTTATGCGGGCGGATGTGGCCGATTCGTTGGGTAAAGGGTTACTCCCTTACCCAACAAACCAGCCGCACCCACCCGCGTTATATACGATTGCAGCAGTTGAAAATAAATATTTTTCAAATAATTTCACCCCAACCATATAATGTGACCCCCTATTGGCTCAACAAGCTCGTTTCACTGTGGAATCACCTGGTATGTTTTTGTTGAAATCTTTTGAAGAATTTGAAAAATTAACATTTAAAATAATGAATTTTGATATCGACTGTATTGGGTAAAGGGTTAAAGTGAAGCGGCTGGATAAGCTTCAGATACGGCGTAACAAGTAAATAAATACCAGGTTTAATGTATCCATAGCCACAAGAGTCTTATAGTTTTATCTTTTGAAGTGAGTAAATATTTTTTAATAGTATCTTTAACAGCCTTTGATTGGGTTTTTGTATGATCTGGCCACTTTGTTGGCTTCCAGTGGTATAATTCTTTAACCGGGTACACAAATTCGAAAAATAAAATAAAATGAAAGTGAAGGTATTTCATGGACTCTAGTAGCTTTGGTAGAGGAATCAATGTACCCAACATGGACTTTTCGTTTAGTAACTATCTGGGATTGAAAGCAAATAGATTTATGACCAAAAGATCCTATCTGGAGGAAAACAGAGCTACATGTCAATGTCAACGATCACTTCAAGCCTCTCCCCTCCTAGCTTCTACACAAAAAATGACAGGATCTTTTCACACCCACTTGCCTAGGGTCAGTATCCGCCAGTTCAGCTAATATACCCAACATGCCACCGTTACAAACAAAGAAAACAAAAGCGACATTAATCTCATCTAGAATAAATCTGTTCGTAACTAAAAAAGTCTCCGGATGGACGACGTTGGGCCCCATTACCTCTCGCAGTAATAATGCAATCAGAAAGAGCTTTTACATCTTCATATTCAGCGTTATTTTGTCATGAGTGATTTGTATATTGGATTATTCACACATTATAGAATTCCACTCTGTCTCTTCCTTTCATAAAGCAGATCAAAACAATCATTACACGGTTATCTACTTAATATTCCCGGACACAGCAAATTACTCCTTGCTTTTATGTGATCATATGATTTCGTTAACAGACCCTCTGTCACATAAACTACGTAAGAGTTTCGCACAAACTCTGTCGGAAGTCTTCATTCGAAATCAGAAATTTGAGAGATGCCCACCCCATCTAACAGTCAGAATTCAAGAGTACAAACATATATTTTTCTCATTCTGCGTCCAGACGCGAAGCCGATTAAAATGTCGACAGCGTAACAACTTTAGACGAACTAACTGATTTATTTCCAGTGGCCCGTTTCAGAAAAAAAATATTCCCTTAATCCGATTTATTGAAAATTAGATCTAAATGGATTATACATTTCCCCATGTCTTGCTAAGCACATCTGGAGTGGGTATAGAATGATAAAATGTGTTTGTCATTTGTAAACGGGTATGCATATGTTTGCGCAAAAATGACCTTCAACGACAAGATAAACATAAAATGGTGAGGTGACTCCGTCATAATGCAGTCCCACAGCCCAGTCGGGTAGTGGCATTACATTATCACTGATCTTCCTCAAAACCCAAAGCCGATTGGCTCATTCTGTTGTAAATAACATTCTATTCAGCAACAGTGACTCAGTATTGAAGGAGTTAATTAAAAACACGCGATTTAGATTAAGAATATTAACTTCAAATCTCAAGAAGCTGATGAATTGCGTGTCACATGCAAGCTTTGCTATTGAACAGGAGATGCATCCACACTGTTAAAATTAAAAGTATCGTTTAAGATATTGTAAAATGACCGGCAACCAAATACAGGTACTGGTACTGTAAAATTGTGGCGTAAAATAGTTTCGAGAAATTGGAACAGAACCAATTAGGGCACGGAATTCGCAAACTAACGTTAGTGGTGTGCGCCCATTGTGAGCGATCTGGAGTGAGTCCAGAGGGCCCCTGACCTTACGGGACCACGGGCCAGAGAAAGATGGAAAAAAGAAAGAAAGAAAGAAGGAACAGGGGGAGGAGAAGACACTAATATACAGTCGTCAGGTTGCTATAAGTACCTCATCCTTCGTAGGTTGGTGGCATTGCCTGAAATTGTTGATCTGGTACCATAGTTTGAATAATTCCGTCTATTTTTACTGAAAACAATCATGTTCCCGGAACCGTAAGTTTTACAGTGCAGTATATTCCTAGACCATGTGTATCCAGAGCTTTAGCTGCATTAACAATCCAAATTTCCTTGAAATGCCTATTCCCAACAACATAACCGGAAATGTGTCCCTGAATCAGTGAGCAGTCTCCGGGGAGTAGGAGGAAGACATTCGATGGAACCAGCAACGTAGATTATATGATCACATATTATGTGGTAACTAGAAAACCTGTTTTTAGAAAGATGCAATGAACCATTTGTTGTTAACCTTTAACGTAATTCGACTTGATGACAAAATTTGCTAAAACATTTCTTTATTAACTAAGGAATTTCCTCTTTATTTAAAAATAGCTCCTAAAAGCTCATGTGCCAGGTTTGGATCTCCCAATTCATCGAAACGGATCTATCCGACCAACTGTCGCTTATGAAGTAAGGGCCTTAGGTGATATATTGAACAATATCTTCAACGAGGATTGCACAGCCTCAGCCACTGTAGTCATCAAGCACCCAGAACCACCCCGCCCCATGGCCTTCAGGGCGCACGTCATGACAGAACAAGACGCCTGTTTAAAAAAATTAGTCTATAAAGTGAACCTAAAATGCCTTAAACATTCTTTTTTTCTCTAAATCAACGCAAGAAATGTTTCGTTGCGTGATTCCATCGACATGGTTTTTTTTAAAAAATAATTATGATTGAAAACTCCCCACAGCTGTAGTTTGATGATTATGCCGCGTACACCAGTTGTGTTAATTTCTTGAGGTTGTCAAGACGAATGAAATACTTTTTGCTTGGGGTATAGATAACAGGCACAAGGAAGCATATCTGTATATCTTTGTGGGTAAAGAGACGTCGTATTAAATCATCTAAGGTATGCGGACAAACCCTATGAAGAGTGGTTAACCAAATAACCCATAACAGCGTCCAATTTCTAACAGAATTAGACTGGTTGCCTAGGAGCTTGGGTAAGATCACCAATAAAATGAATGATTGGATTTTTTCTAAGGAGGCAGATGACAAGACTGGCCTCCAACCCTTGATTGAATACAAGCTCTCAGGCCATCAGTTTACTTCTCTAAGAAATTCGGAACCAGGCTAGCTCTTAAGTCGCCTATGTTCACATTCACTTTTTTTTCTTTTTTTTTCTTTTTTTTGCGCATGTCCGTGGTGGAAAGGACACATATTTTTTCTGTCTCTCAGTTGAATTATCATATTTGTTTATAAAACTTATAAATGCCAAAATTACGAGCGACGTGAATGCTAATGTTAATGATAACTATCTAACACCCTGAAGATACAGGTTCATTGTCAGAATGAGTGAATTACAAAACAAGAGGAAAGCTTCTAAGGAACTCACACCACCGGCAAGGACGAGAGAGGCAATGCCGGATACCACATCACCGGTAACAGGATTTCAGTCGCCGAGGCTAAGGGACATGCCAGCAACTGTAGCGGATAGTTTACGTATTGTGAATAGTAGTGAAACAGTATATCCGGAAACTAGTTCATATCCACAAAGGGACGTGAGTATATACTTAGACACTTTCGAGGAAAGCCATAGAGAACGTGCACATTCAATTCAGGAACTTGGTGATATTACTCACACAGTTTATTCTGATCAGAACTGTAGTGACCGTGACTCCGATTCACATGGGGAAGACCAGGGATATGTGTATAGAGGGTGTACTGTTGAATTGAATAACATTTATGGTATTCTGGAGAAAATGTCTGTAAGATTGTGAGTTATGGACGAAATGAAGTCTGAATTTCAACTCATCCATGCAAAACTAAATAGTATTGGGACATCTGTAGAAAAGTTAGGTGAAAGGGTTGAAAAACTTGAAAACAAAACCGAATGCATAAATGCAGATGTGTGTGACCTAAAGGCAAACAATAGAGACTTGAGCAATTCTGTGAGTCATTTACAAAGTGAAGAGAATCATGTTCGTGAGTCCTTGTCATACATTCAAAGAGACAATGCAGCGATCAACGAATCATTTATTGACCTTCAAACGCATTCTATGCGAGCCAATTTATTGTTTTCGGGTCTGAGGGAAATTGAGACTGACAAAATAACCTCTGAAGATATCATTGTTGACTTTATTAAGGAAAAAATGAAAATTGATAAGCCAGGAAATTTCGAACGAGTTCATCGATTAGGAAAAAACAACCAGGCAAAACCAGACCGATTATGGCAAAACTCACATATTACAAGCAAAGAGAAATTGTTCGGAATCGCTCATATATTCTGAAAGATACAAATTACTTTGTTTCTGAGCATTTCCCAAAACCTGTAGCAGATTATAGGAAATCAGTTATTTGGCCTTTAGCAAAAAGTGCAAAATCGGCGGGCAATAGGGTGAAAGTGATTGTAGACCGGTTGTACGTAAATAATAATCAGTACTACCCAGCCACCCCACCCCCTTATCGTGTTCTGCACCA
Source organism: Pictodentalium vernedei (assembly GCA_031216915.1). NCBI lineage: Eukaryota > Metazoa > Mollusca > Scaphopoda > Dentaliida > Dentaliidae > Pictodentalium > Pictodentalium vernedei. The sequence continues at coordinate 380,410,861 of CM062296.1, forward strand.
CCCATCCACACCAGAAAACAACAACAGTCAGAGTAACCAGGATTGCCGGAGAAGACTGAAACTCAAATTCCTTTCATTGAACGTCTGTGGGCTGATGTCTAAACTTAATGACCCCGAATTTCTCGAATATATCTTAGATTTTGATGTCCTCTGTTTCCAGGAAACTAAAACCGACTAAATCGACGAAGTCAAAATTGAAGGTTTTCACGTATACAAACCCCAAAACCGACATAAATCAGCAAATATTAGATCGGGAGGGATATGCACGGCAGTAAAACTTGAGTTTAAAAACCTATTCTCCATTATTCCCGACGACGACGAAAATACCCTGTGGTTTAAATTCTCTTTCGAGAATTTCAAATCTATTCTTGAGAATGTATATTTACCTTTTGAGGGGTCAAAGTATAATCCTGATGACCTACATGACAAACTGCATATTTCAATATTGGAGTAACTGGATGAAACTCCCCTTATAGCAATTATGGGGGACTTTAACTCACGAATAGGAAATTTAAATGAACTTTCCGATGACGTTCAGGTAAAAATCGCCCATTCAACAATATATGAAATAGATATTTACAGAAAATCACAAGATAGGGAGACAAATAATTTTGGTAGGAGGCTCGCTAAAATATGTGAAATCAATAACCTTCTGATCGTCAATGGTAGATTTGGCAGGGACAAAAGCGTGGGTGCTACCACTTGTGAAGGTGTAAGTATTATCGACTACTTAATTTGCACACCTGAGTTCACGATGTGTTTGACGGACTTTACCGTTAGAGACGACAATGAACTATTGTCTGATGTCCACTGCCCAGTTGTTTTTACAGTTGATTGTGCCGTTGAACAATCAAATGAAGACCTAAACTTACCAAATTCTGAAAAAATTGGAGTTTTTTTTGGACGGTACCTACTTTTATGCAACCAGAATGGGATATGGTTAAACTTTACAACCAAACTTACAACAGCAAATATGCTCGGTAGTCAATTGTGAATACGTACACGAAAAGTGTTTGAAATTGATCCTTTTCCAAAATGATGGAAAAAGCAACCAAAGTTGGCTAATTTTGGCTTTTTCAAACGGTACTCTTATTCTCACCCTCATTGTGCTTGAGGGTTAAATCTGACATTAAAAATAAACAGTAACTTTCTTCCGCAATCATTGTTACATCTATCCAAACCAAAATAATTGTTACAAGAACCTTGTTATTAGAGACATTTGCCCTTGAAGTTGGTCAATTTTGAAGAAAAATTTTATATTCATGTCATTTTTGGCCAGTGGGGGTTAAAGTTGAAAAATCTGAGTGGTGATTGTGGTGTATCATATTATGCTCTAAATGTTTGGAAAATTTGAGCTAAATAACTGTAAATAATTTTGAGACATTCGAAAAATTGTGAACTTTTGAAGGTTTTGGCGGAAAATTTTGAAAATACGCGTTTTCACATATGACGATACCGCATTTCACTAGATTTTATGACATTATATAAGTGTGCCAAATTTGGTCAAAATCGTACAGCTTGTTTTCGAGCAGTTCAACAGACAAAATTCAGGGAGGAAAAAAAAAATAAAATAAAACTAGAGAATTGTAATTTGTTGGACAAATTACAGGCTTTCCAAACTTTTTAATGTGAAAAAGGCAAACTGTATTGTACACAAAACTATCGATCAGTTCTGAAAACAGAAAATTTAGTGGAAATCAAAGTTTTTGTGATGCTACTAGTTTTTATGCAGCCAAAGCAGATATTTGAGATACAGCAGGACACCAAAACATTTAACACAAAATTTGCTCTTCAGTAATTACAGAAAATTTTCATAGAAAGCAAAACAAGCGATGTCCTTTTTGCTTTGGAAATGTGAAAAGGCAAACTGTATTGTACACAAAACTATCGATCAGTTTTGAAAACAGAAAATTTAGTGGAAATCAAAGTTTTTGTGATGCTACTAGTTTTTATGCAGCCAAAACAGATATTTGAGATACAGCAGGACACCAAAACATTTAACACAAAATTTGCTCTTCAATAATTACAGAAAATTTTCATAGAAAGCAAAAACAAGCGATGTCCTTTGTGCTTTGGAAAAAATTAGTACATATGAATTATGGGCGTACGGGCCGGGGTTTCATGAAGGACTGTGCCCCAATCCACTCACCCCTGAGTAAGAAAGGAGCCGATTTTTCGGCCAGCATGCCAGAAAATTTCGGACAATTTAGTTGCCAGAAATGACCACAAAACATTTTGGTTTTCCACACAAAATGTTGTTTTCCTATCTCATCACTTAGATGTTGCAAGTAAACTGACCATTATACTGTACAAGTTGATTCAGTGGAACCGTATCCATGTTAATATTATTCATTTATAATCACACAAGTACACATAAAGAGCTCTATTACTGCATATTACGGGAGCACGGTGGCTCAGAAGGTGGAGATGATTGTTGCAATCCAAGAAGTCCTCGGTTCGAATCCCGCCTGTGGAAACCACATTGTGTCCTTGAGCAAGACACTTCATCCCAATTTAATTTCCCACGTGGGGGGGGGGGGGGCATGATGGCGATGTGTACTAAGGGTACTTTGAGGGTGTACTTGTCTTCAACCAATGCTAACCCTGCTTTTGTGGAGTTAGTATGTTGGGGAGTCTGAGTCGCTTGCCATTGCTCGGTGGTTCTCTCCGGGTACTCAATGGGAGGGAGACCCCTACCTCCCATACCCACATTTGGCATTTCCTCCTGAGATTCAACTTTTTCGGGCTAAAAGGGTTCATCCCCCCCCTGAAAAATAGCCCTGTACGCCTATGCAATGAATACCTGGACTTGAATAAATACCTATATTATGGTCATGATATAGCTGTAGATGCTGAAAGTGACCTTAAATATCAATACTTAATTTATTCTCTATCATTTTGTCTGTTTGTGAATGTGTGGGATTTGTCAACAAACGAGGGTAAGCTTCCTACTCCATGATTTCACAATTTTTCCAACATATCTGTTTCAGATACAATGAAATACATGTAATATGAGTTACTGTCACACACAGATTAGTTGTTTATTTGATATGGTTTAAACCATCTAGAGAGCTAGTATACACAGTGGTGGGTACAGTTCAAGTCAAAATGAGTTGATTAAAGGGATGTTGAACAGCTTGTTAATATTTCTTGCATTACATTACTACCTTGCTATTTATTGACAGAAGGATTTCACAGAGGGTTTCCCTGACGGTATTTATTTATTGGTGTTTACGGTCACATACTTATCCACAATGGCCAATCGTGACCGTGACAGTTGTACGGGTGCGGGAAGTCGCAGGACCCAGAGAGAACCACCGAGCATCGACGAGCAACTATCAGCTCAACATTCTAATTATGTTCATGCTCCGCTGAAACAGGGTACCAGCGGTTGAAGACATGTGCACCATTGACATGCAGTACGCCTTAGAACATGGCATCATCGTGCCCCGTGTTGGCAACCGGGATAAAGTGCCTTGCCCAAGGACATTACGTGGGTCGTCCCAGATAGGGATCAAATTCGAGACCTCTATCATAGAAGTCAAACAGTCTATCACTGAGAAAATGTGCTTTCTTTCCTGGAGGTATTCATATTTGTACGGCCAAACTGGTGTTGGATAACACGGAACACCAAAACATATAGCACAAAATTTGTTCCCCATTGATTTTTGAAAGCAGTTATGAAAATCTCAAAGAGCTCTTTCCGTTTTGTTTTTGGACAAGTGAGTTTTCACTCAAAGTCATTTTTGCAGACAGTGCTATTTGTATGTGGCCAAAGCACATGTTTCATTAAGTTCCAGAACGTAACTAAAGCCGGATTTATTGATTAAACATCTCTGCATATAGCAAAGCAAAGTGTCTCAAATTAACCCATTCCAAAATGACAGTAGAGAGTAACCAAAGTTGGATAATTTGGATATTTCCAAATGGTACACTTATTCTCACTCTCATTGTGCTTAAGGGTTAAATCTGAGATAAGGTATACCAATCTTACTCAGGGAAGGAGAGTACAGAAAAGTACGAAATTAATCAGAAAATGAATTTTGTCTGACGGTACTAATATTTGTACGAGCAAAACTGGTACTGGATTTATTTATTTATTTATTTATTTATTTATTTATTTATTTATTTATTTATTTATTTATTTATTAGGTTTTAACGACACATTAACAGCCAAGGTCATATTATGTCAGTGACAGTTATATGGGTGGAGGAAGCCGGAGTACCTAGAGAGACCCACCGAGCAATGACGAGCAGCTGCCAGCTCCCCAACATAGTGCCTCCGCACTGTAACACAGGCAGGGTTGGATTGGTTGAAGGCATGCGCACCATCGACGTGCAGTATGCCTTAGTACACGGCGTCATGGTGCCCCCATGCGGACAGTCGGGGTGAAGTGATCGGGACATAATTGAAATATATCCGACAGATACAATGTCGGATATATTCCAATTATGTCCCGATCATGCAAGGCAGCAACTTGAAATTCTCAGAATGTTTCCTACTGTCCCTGCCCGACAGTTTAGTATCTTTGTCAAGTGCCGAGACCGCGTGGAAATGCCGTGGATCAGGTGGAAACCGAGGGCACGATTCGTCCCTACTTTATTCTCAACTCAACGACTTTTCCATTCATTATTTACCTGTCACCGGCTGAGTTAGGTATTATATTTGTCTATTTGATGAATGTTTCAACCTTAACTATTTGCGGCTTCATGAAGCACCACTGAAAGCCCACTGCACGGTTACCAATATATTCAGGGATTGATTTTACGAAAATAACAATTATTCCAACTATACCCACATGGGAACTTCTAAATATGCCAAGGGTTAAACTTTTGATAATGACGTATAAAACAGAAGTTGTCATGCTATGCTTGCTGCATGCAGGCATAGAAAACATTCAGCGCTCAATGAATTAGGAATGGAGTAAATTGTCACTTAAACCTAAGGAATTCTGACAAATGAGTTTTTTCGTCGGCATCTACCATTATGCATCTGAGACAGATATTGCGTTAAACTTTAAAGCAACCTTATAACAGAAAATATTCTTGGAATTGAACTGTGAATCCGAATTATTTCGAAAGCATTTTCGGATATTCTATTCCAAACTACCACTGCAAGCAGTCGCGAATCTGCCAACGGTTAGACTTTTAATAATGACATATAAACAAAAGTTGTCATACTATGACTGCTGCAGACAGCCATAGAAAACGTTCAGCGCTCAATCAATTGGGAATGGAGTAAATCGTCACTTAAACTTACCAAATTCTGAAAACGAGAGTTTTTTTGGACTGCACCTATCTTTACGAAAACAGAACGAGCATAGGGTTAAACTTTACAACCAAACTTACAACAGTAAATATGCTCGGTAGGCAATTGTAAATACGAATATGTAAATCATTTTTCGATATTCCTTCGAAAATGGAAGAAAAGTGAGCTCCAAATTAGCCAATTTTATGAAGAATTTTAGGGCACTCAAATTCAAGGCCCGAAAACTGGGTGAAGGTTAAAACTTTGAATAAAATATATAACAGCAAAATTGTTCTTGGATGAAGGCCCAATCCTCTCATGGAAAAGGTTTGAGACAATTTGGCTCCAGTGCTGAGAAAGTGCATGTAAACGTTGGAGAAAATAACAGTTATTCTGACAGTACCCTTATGGGAAGTCTCAAATCTGCCAAGGGTTAAACTTTTAATAATAACATATAGAACAAAATTTGTAATACTTTGACTGCTGCAAGCAGCTCTAGAAAACATTCAGAGCTGAAGCAATTAAAAATGGAGTAAATCGCCACCTAAATTTACCAAATTCTAAAAAAATTGGAAATGTTTTGGATGGTACCTACTTTTAGGCAACCAGAATGGGATAGGGTTAAACTTTACAACCAGACTAACAACAGCAAATATGCTCGATAGTCAATTGTGAATACGTACATGAAAAGTGTTTGAAATTAACCCTTTCCAAAATGATAGAAAAGGCAACCAAAAATGGCTAATTTTGGATTTTCAAACAGTACTCTTATTCTCGCCCTTATTGTGCCAGAGGGTTAAATCTGAGTTTAAGAAGTATACAGTAACTTTCTTCCACAATCATTGTTGCATCTAGCCATACCAAAATAATTATTACAACTACCTTGTAATTAGAAAAATTTGCGCTTGAAGTTGGCGAAAATAACAAATATTCCGACAGTACCCTTGTGGGAAGTCTCAAATCTGCCAAGGGTAAAACTTTTAATAATAACATATAGAACAAAATTTGTCACACTATAGAAAACATTCAGAGCTCAAGCAACTAAAAATGGAGTAAATCGTCACCTAAACTTACCAACTTCTGAAAAAATTGGAGTTTTTTTGGACGGTACCTACTTTTATGCATCCATAATGGGATAGGGTTAAACTTTACAACCAAACTAACAACAGCAAATATGCTCGATAGTCAATTGTGAATACGTACATGAAAAGTGTTTGAAATTAACCCTTTCCAAAATGATAGAAAAGGCAACCAAAAATGGCTAATTTTGGCATTTTCAAACGGTACCCTTATTCTCGCCCTCATTGTGCCAGAGGGTTAAATCTGAGTTTAAGAAGTAAACAGTAACTTTCTTCCACAATCATTGTTGCATCTAGCCATACCAAAATAATTATTACAACTACCTTGTAATTAGAAAAAATTGCGCTTGAAGTTGGCGAAAATAACAAATATTCCGACAGTACCCTTGTGGGAAGTCTCAAATCTGCCAAGGGTAAAACTTTTAATAATAACATATAGAACAAAATTTGTCACACTATAGAAAACATTCAGAGCTCAAGCAATTAAAAATGCTACTTTTATGCATCCATAATGGGATAGGGTTAAACTTTACAACCAAACTAACGACAGCAAATATGCTTGACAGTCAATTGTGAATACGTACATGAAAAGTGTTTGAAATTAACCCTTTCCAACATGATAAAAAAGGCAACCAAAAATGGCTAATTTTGGCATTTTCACGCGGTACTCTTACTCGCCCTCATTGTGCTAGAGGGTTAAATCTGAGATTAAGAAGTAAACAGTAACTTTCTTCCACAATCATTGTTGCATCTAGCCATACCAAAATAATTATTAGAACTACTTTGTAATTAGAAAAATTTGCTCTTGAAGTTGGCGAAAATATCAAATATTCCGACAGTACCCTTATGGGAAGTCTCAAATCTGCCAAGGGTTAAACTTTTAATAATAACATATAGAACAAAATTTTGTCATACTTTGACTGCTGCAAGCAGCTATAGAAAACATTCAGAGCTCAAGCAATTAAAAATGGAGTAAATCGTCACCTAAACTTACCAAATTCTGAAAAAAGTGGAGTTTTTTTGGACGGTACCTACTTTTATGCAACCAGAATGGGATAGGGTTAAACTTTACAACCAAACTTACAACCGCAAATATGCTCGGTAGTCAATTGTGAATACGTACACGAAAAGTGTTTGAAATTAACCCTTTTCCAAAGTGTTGGAAAAAGCAACCAAAGTTGTCTAATTTTGGCATTTTCAAATGGTACTCTTATTCTCACCTCATTGTGCTTGAGGGTTAAATCTGAGGTTAAAAAGTAAATAGTAGCTTTCTTCCGCAATCATTGTTGCATCTGTCCAATCCAAAATAATTGTTACAACAACCTTGTTATTAGAGAAATTTGCCCTTGAAGTTGGTCAATTTTGAAGAAAAATTCTATATTCATGTCATTTTTTTCAGTAGGGGTTAACGTTGAAAGATCTGAGTGGTGATTGTGGTGTATCATATTATGCTCTAAATGTGTGGAAAATTTGAGCTAAATAACTGTAAACAATTTTGAGACATTCGAAAAATGGTGAAATTTTGAAGCTTTTGGCAGAATATTTTGAAAATTCGCGTTTTCACAGATATGACGATACCGCATTTCACTAGATGTTATGATATTACATAAGTATGCCACATTTGGTCAAAATCGTACAGCTTGTTTTCGAGCAGTTCAACAGGCAAAATTCAGGGAGGAAAAAAAATAAAATAAAATAAAATAAAAATTAAAAAGAAAAAAAAAATAGTGAAGAAACATTTTGAAAAAGAAGAATAACAATAGTCTTTCCCAAACTGGGTTTGGGAAAGCCTAAAAATTAAAAATGTATTGCGTAAAATCTTAGAAGTCTACGAGTAGAAATAACTTGCGAAAAATGCAAACTAGAAATAATAGGCAGATGCTTCGCGGCACTTGTATAGTGTGCGGTTGGACTGCAACTCAATTAGTCAAAAGAGGGGGGGGGGAGGAACGGTCGGCAGACTCATCAATAATATTCCATTCGAAATGCATCTGCCAAGACATCAATTTACAGGACTGAGCATGAAATTGAACAAGAGATTGAATAAAGATCTAACCACCGAAATCGTGGAGCAAACCCGTCATTCTCTAGTCGGTAAACTGATAGGCACGAAACGTCGATTTGGAATGGCAAATAAAAAAAACACTAATGCATTAGCAAACGAACAGCACAAGCCCATAGTGCGCATATTTCGAAAGAGGAGAGTATTCTTCAAAGTATTGGATCAGGTGTGGGTTGCCGATCTGGTGGACGGCCAATCGCTGTCTAGAAACAACAAAGGTATGAAATATCTGTTGACGGTCATAGATGTGTTTTCGAAATACGGATGTATGAGAGCATTGGAAAATAAATCGGGAACGAGTATGGCTGAAGATTTGGAAAATAACTTCACCACTTCTTCACGAAAACCTGAAAATTATGGATAGATAAAGGTTTCGAATTCTACAACATTCACGTTCGTCGACTCGTCGACATCTATTCCACAGAAGACGAGAAGGTGAGCGTGGTCGAACGATGGAATAAGACCATGAAGGAGAAAATGCACAGATATTTCACGGCCAAGTCGACTAAGAAGTACTTGAATGTCTTAGATGATTTGGTTGACGCCTTTAACAATATGCGCCACAGTTCCATCAAGATAACGCCCGTGGCAGCTAGCGATCCTCGAAACGAAATGGCGGCGGTGACAAAACGACCGAAATGTGCCATGGGTGATCGAGTGAGAATTTACAAGTGGAAAACCGTTTGAAAAGGGTTATACGCCTAGATAGACGGAAGAAATTTTCGTGGTGGTTCGAGTGTTGTACACCGATCCCATTACTTATAAGATAGAAGTATTAGGCGGCGAAGAAATCACGAGAATGTTTTATGAACAGCAATTGCAAAAGACAGACTTTTAAAAAACCTAGGTGGGGAACTCTTTTTTTACATATATATAAGTAAGAAATCAAAATAAAATAAAATAATTAAACAAAAATTAGAGTGAAATAAAAAAATTCAGAAACATATTAGACATAACGGAAGGTATAATAAGAGACGAAAGTATTCAAGAGTACGAAGTTCACGAATATTTACTCATGACTGGAACTAGTCTCAATAATGAAGGAGAGATAAGACTCAATATTGAAATGCAAGATCTCTTTCGAGCGAAAGTTATCTCCAGATAGAAGGACGATTGACAAAAAAAGGGTGGTAGCGAATACGTTCATGATGACATCATCACATTAGCTCATAACGGCACGATGCATCTTTTCAACCGTATATCATATAAACACTCAAGTCAAAAGATAGAAACCGTGTTACATTCCGGCCAGGCAGCCACGGTGCTGGGACTTTTGAAATATCCAGATGATTTTTCCAACTCTGAAGGACTCAATTAACCGTGGATGAAAGACACTACCTCCGATGCGACTACCATGAATGTGGATGCAGGCATGAGATTTATACATGTCGTTCAAGCGTCTTTGCCTCGGGGAAGTTCTCGTTTAGGATTCCTCTTAAACACATCTTTGGATTCGCCGAAGATTACGACAAAATAGTCTACGGATTAAAATGCAGTCTTACATTAGTTCGTAAAAATGACAACGATGATGCCGCTACAGATCAGGGCAAAGTGCATCTAAACAAGGTGTTGTGGTTCATGCCACACATACTACCAAATGACGAGCAAAGTACGAATCTCTTCAAGATCATTGAATCAAAAAACAGATTACCCTTTGGCTTTAGAATGAGACAGTGTGATGTAGCAAACGTTCCGACGTCTACTCAGTTCGATTGGAGATTGTCTGTGAAATCTTCTTCGGAGAATCCGCGTTTCATCATAGTGGGATTTCAGACAGACAGGATCGGAACGCAAGAAAAGAATCCATCTCTATTCCATCATTGCAACTTGAGAAACATGCAGGTGTTTCTCAATTCCATGAGATATCCGGCCATAGATTACAATGCCTCGTTCGAGAAAAACGATTTTTCTAGGATGTATGGCGATGCAGCAGATTTCAGATCGAAATATCATCACGGGGACGAATTGATAAGCAATCCAAATGTAACACCCACCGAATACAAGACGCTCTCTCCCCTGTTCGTGTTCGACGTTAGCAAACAGAGCGAGAAACTCAAGAACATTGTTCTGGACATAATCGCCAAGATGCAGTTCGATAGGAACGTACCAAGACTAACTGAAGCTGTTGCAGTTGTCATATCCGACAGAGTGTTGACGCTCCAATCGGATGGAAGTAAAATATCTGTAATTCAATAACTTTAAAAAAAACTGAAAAAAACTAAATAACATCAGAAACCTTCAAAAAAATCTCAAAAAACTTTAAAGAAACTTCAAAAAACTTAAAATAACTCAAAAATATTTAAACCTAAAAAAGGAAGTTTGAGAACTTTAGAAGTATTTAATAAAGTTCTCAAACTTCCTATCAGTATAGAATATCCTATCTGACCGTATGGCGATCCATTTCCGAAGGACCATTCCGATTGCACCATTTTCCTCAGCTCACATAGTTATCAACTGTCTCGCGGCTTTTATTTTTTCCATGATCCAAATCATAGTGCAGGCGTCAGTAATCAACTCGGGATCGGATATATTCGTGATTCGATTACCCCCATGTCCAGATCGCCTTCCATCACATCACCGGTTTTCTCAACTTTAGTGTCGTTCATACATTTTTTGCTGACAGCGCTCGAATCGAATTTCGGATGTATGTAATAGTTTGTTACTTTAATTTAAACATATTTTATTTGTCACTAATTACAGCAAAAAGGATTGGAGAACAAGTTATAACAACATACGAGACACCTCTCCTCGAAAACTAAATTTACAATTTGCCGCATAGATACATCAATAAAAATAAAGAAAAAGTTATTTCATAAACAAAATAAAAGTTGAGTGTAGGTGAATGAACGGTTGACGTAATCTTAGCTAACCTGCTGGCAGTGGGGTATTTTCTCTCACTGCCATCATTGCATCAAACAGCACTCCCCATTCCCCATCTTTCACGCATGTGGATTTGAGTATGGACTGACAAAAGATAGGGTTGGGGTTGGAGTTACTCAAATCAACCAGACGATAAGATAAATGAATGGACGTTCCTAAATATAATTTCGTTCTGCTTTATGGTTAAGCCCAGTTTGCCCTAAAGTAGTTCATCAACATTTGTGATGTCGCACCACAAGAGAGCATTCAGCAGAATCGATCTGGTGTTAAAATAGTGTGGGCATTGATAGGAGAAATGGTGTGCATCTTCTTGGGAATTGCCACAACTACAATATGGGGTGGGAGAAATATAACTATTGAATTTGTCGTCGTTTATATCACTGCAACAATTTCGCAGTTTACAATGGAGAACGTTTCCTTTCCTATATCCTATGTAGAAATATGACAGGGGTTTAACTAGTGGGTTAGCTTTAGCAAGGTTGCTTTTAAATACCGTAGGTGTTTGGGCCGTTTGATATTGTTCCGTAGCTCGTTCCAGATTTTGGCGGTTGAAGAAGAAAGTATTAGAGAATCGTTCTGTCCTTGTTTGGTACATTGGGAAGTTGTCAGGGCTACGCAAATGATAAGTTGTTACTTCGCATACTGTAGGCGGTAACAATTCTACAAGATATTCTGGAGCATCTTTGTTTACTACTATGAAAAATCCAGCAAGAGGATCACAGATCCAGAAGTCGAGTTTTGACATTAAATTCTGAAGAAATAAGCTATTTATAGTAACAGTGACCTTGACCTTGGAGTCCCAGACTCCGAAATCAATAGGTGTCTTCCCTTCCTATAAGGTAACCTCTGGTATAAGTTTGGTAAAGGTGCGTCAAATAGAACTGAAGTTATTGCCCGGAAACCAACTTGTCACAAAATATTCTATTGATAGTAACAGTGACCTTGACCTGGGGCCCCAGACTCTGAAATCGATAGGTGTCTTCCCTTCCAATAGGGTAACCTGTGGTATAAGTTTGGTGAAGATACACGGAATAGAACTAAAGTTATTGCCTGGAAACCAATTTGTCACAAAATATTCTATTTATAGTAACAGTGACCTTGACCTTGGAGTCCCAGACTCGGAAATCAATAGGTGTCTTCTCTTCCTAAAGGGTAACCTCTGGGATAAGTTTGGTAAAGGTGCGTCAAATAGAACTAAAGTTATTGCCCAGAAACCAATTTGTCATAAAATATTCTATTTATAGTAACAGTGACCTTGACCTTGGGGTCCCAGACTCCGAAATCAATAGGTGACTTCCCTTCCTATAGGGTAACCTCTGGTATAAGTTTGGTAAAGGTGCGTCAAACAGAACTAAAGTTATTGCCCGGAAACCAATTTGTCACAAAATATTCTATTTATAGTAACAGTGACCTTGAGCTTAGGGCGCGAGACTCTCAAATCGAAAGGTGTCTTCCTTTTCTATTGGGTAACCTCTGGTATAATTTTGGTAAAGGTGCATAAAATAGAACTAAAGTTATTGCCCGGAAACCAATTGTTTACAAACGCCGCCCACCGCCCTCCACCCGCCTGCCACTTCATCAAACTATAAGTCGAGTTTGACTTCGTCAAAACTCGACTAAAATGCACATAGTTTGTGGTAGTGTCGTCTCTCGGTGAGTGAGCTCCAGCCAAGTTCAAAGAGTAGACGCTCAGATGGAACCGAACGTGTGAGCTCAGATACTATTCTACCGCTGTTATGGTGTAATCAATCTAGTTTTTTTTAATAAGCGTATTGGTGCGCAATCCCAAACAATATCGCCGTAATCCATTAGTGGTACGATAAGTGAGAAATATATTTTTTCCGGGGTATTTCTTTGGAGTTTATAAGTTGAGTTTGCTGAGTTTAGAAAAACGGATATTGACTTTTTTGCAAATTTCCGCTATATGGCAACCCCATTTTAAATTTGCTTGTAAGATCAAACGAAGATGTTTATGTGAATCAGAGAAACTTATAGGAGTGTCCTTATAAGTCAAATCTGGGGGATTGATATTGGAAATTCCGGAAAAGAGTAAGAGCTTTGTTTTGGATGGGTTGAAGGACACCAACCACTTTAGTCAAGAATGGATTTTGGCCAGATCATGATTTAGCAGATTTGTTAGATTATACATAGAACGTTTACTGTTGGTTAGGCATGTGTCGTCCGCGAATAATCTCGCAAGGGGTTGATTCTATGGTGTCAGCGATATCATTTATGTGGACCAGAAACAGAAAAGGTCCCATGACCGATCCTTGGGGGACGCTGGACTGTATTTATAGCTAAGGAGAATGAAGGTTATTCACTAAAGATCTTTGCTTGCGATTTTTTAGATAGCTCTTAAACCATGTACAGGCGGCCAGATATGCCATTAATGCTCTACGTTGTGGAGGGGACCTTTGAGCCATACCCTCTCAAACACTTTTGAAATGTTGTTGCGTAATTTAGTGAAAGTCTATAGATCTACGATCGTAAGTTTGGACTCAGATTGTTGTGATTACTGAGAGAACTACAAAGCCCCATCAACTGCGAAGTCCCATCAGCACGTGGCGTTTTGTGATTCCTTACCAGAAGATATCAGACACAGGCTCCAGATTCTGGGTTCAGGTTGGTTACCTCACGAACTTGTCATATTCAGCACAACGAAGATCAGTTTACCAGTTATCTACGATTTTTATTAAACAAAATGTACATTCTCACCGCGACTACTGTTGTCTCTGGCCTGTATAATACAACAACGCTCATTCAAGACCAGTGGCAGCATCCATCTTTCTACTACCAGGTGGGTTCGTACTCGTCAGGAGCCCAGAGACAACTTATCTAAACACCCAGAAATCGGTGCTTATATCCACTAGATTTCCGATGCCAAACTTGATTACGTGACTACCAGTCAGCGGAATAGTTAGGGAAAGCCCCCGTGACGTGGCAGTCGCCATTGTTAGACACTTGTACTGCCATGCAGACTGTCGGCAGTCTGCATGCAATCTGCAGAGTGGTTGTTCCACAAACACATCCTGCCGGGGTTCTGTTAACCAGGGGAATTGCGTGGTAGAATTTACAATTCTGCAACTTCGGCATCACGTGATGCACGTGAGTGTTCTGGGAGTGTGATTTATGGGTTGATGACAGTTATGACAGTTCAAATATTACCAATTCGGATATTTCCGCCTGTGATAATTAACAAATAAAACTCGACTACCGGCATTATCTCTGATCAGTTCTTCCACCGAGTGTAGGTCAGTGGAGTGTAGGTCCGAGTATTTCTATACTCTGACTGTTAGTTTATCCATTTCTTTGAATATCAGCTTTAAGGAAAACTGGCAATCATATGAGTCCCACTCAAACTAATAGAAAACTGTCATTTTACTTCTATAATTTTCATGGAAGAGCTACAGCTCTTCTTTCGAGCTTGATTAACCTTTGTGGGCCCACTTTGCAACATTCCTCCCTAACTGAGGATCAAACCCCAGAGGGACTTGACCACACAGAAAGGAAAGTGGTTATCGAAGAGGGAACACTGGGTGAATCAACGTAGTCATGTCATCACATATCTCTATAGGGGAATGGATGCCGCTCGCTAAATGAAAAATTCAATTATAGTGCACAACCTCTTGTGCTTATACTGCAGGATTTCAATCCTCGTGCATACCATTTGTACCACCACAACATCAAATACCACATCGGTTACAAGTGTAATTTTTACAGACAGCCAAAAAGACAACCGCACACGACCATGATTTCTGTTGGGCTTCCCCAACAGTCTGTCGGTTATTACCGAACAGACAGTAGAAGAATCCCAAGAGAAAGGTTTTACAATGGCTAGATGTAATCGCTGCTTTCCCCATCTAGGGCACTCCCAAATCCTCTAACTTGTCACCTGATCCACCAATTAGCTATTCCTGGAAACGAGGAAAGTTGTAGGTGAAGATTGATGTATGCTTGACCCATCCAACAGGGGTGTGGCCACTTATATAACAGTGTGAACGTTGGCACGCCCCAGGAAGAAGCTTCTTCTTCCCGTCGATGTACTATCGACGTTCCCAATGAGGGTGAGAAAAGCCTCTCATTGTAGCATTGATTATACTGTAATGTCAAAAATTGTATGTCTTCTATTATACGTTTTCTTCTCATGTGTGGATTATGTAACTGACACACTCTGTGTTCCATGGGCCATTTTACCGTATCTGGAATTGGTTCGCCATACAATAGACATTGATATCCAAAGACTAATTGTTAGGAATAGTCTCTGGCATCACAGAGCTTATGTCCTAATATACCTTCGACCTCTGGTTTGATCAAACTACCTGAGAGATCGCTAGCCATTGTTCCTGGAATAGCATATAACTGATGTTCTCTCCTTGCACTTGATAATACTCTATCATCGCTATTTTCTGCTTTGGCCATGTTATGAAAAATATATAATAATAAAGCACTTTAACCAATAAAAATTGATAAACCAATATAACTATAATAATACTTCAACTGGACGTTAATTGGTCCTCCTGGCTTCAGAATCAGGGAGTGATATGAAAGTTCTATCTTGATTCAATAAATGTTAATAATTACAACTCTCGCACTTGAGATGGCACTCGATAGGATCGGTTAATGGTACTAGGTCCCATCCTAAAATTAAAAATGCAACCACCAAAATCAGGATGGGTAACTTTATACAAAACATTTTACTGGTTATGTCTCAGTAGTCCATTAGTTCTGAATTGAGCTCATCTTCGAGCTCTCCAATTAAGAAACCTTCCCCATAGATCGGCTCGGACTGGGTGGCGTCTTACAGACCACCTTTCATGAACCAATCGGTTCAAGAGTACTCTGTGACTATAATAATGTCTGGAATGATCAATTCCTATTGCCTCGTGCACTAAATCAGGACAATTTAAAATATTGAGCACTCGAGATCGACATTCAAACATAATGCAGAATAGGTTAGTAGAGTCAAACCAATAGACTATATCTCTTTCTATCTCAACTGTGACTGAAATATTCTGAACATCATAGTACACACATCCAAAAAGAAATTTTTCCAACAAAGAGAAATCGCCAAACTGGTTTCGCAGACCAGCAAATGACTTTGCCATGTTACATTTCTTATCAAATTATAAGTCAATATACTTTAGTCTCTCATGATGCATATCCTATCCTCCCTCACAGTTAAACAGCATTTTGTAATGTTTTTCCTCCTTTATTTTTTACTCCTGGGTGCTCCAGGGTTTGTAATCTATGCTTCGGCCTTCATGCCCCCGTCTCCTCTTGGAGGATGGCTCTAATGTTATCAATTATGTTTCCAATCTTTGCCCCATTTGACGGATGCACAGAAGGCTGTAGGTCAATCAAATGAGCTCTAACTTTATTTATTTCGCCTTCATGTCTCCAAAATGTTTTTGTTTGTCTACTCTTTTCTGTTGAGTCCTTTGTTGTCTCACGAATGCTTTGTGTTGCTCTTACAAAGCTATTTTGTGGTCTTCTTCTCCCACATGCTTTTGGCTGGGTTTCAACACTGTGTATAACGGAAGAACCACATCCCTGGCATATAACAGATAAAAGGGCGAGAATCCAGAGGACTTGCTTCTATTAAATCTGATAGCTGCCAGTGATCGATTCAAAAATAAATCCCATGTCTCCAACTCCTTGTGAGACATTTTTGCCAGTGTTCAGTGAAATCGTTCCACCTCCCCATTCGACTGAGGGTGGTAATAAAAAGTTTTCACATGGTGTATCTTCAAGTGTTCAGTCAAATATCTCATTACCTCATTGCAATTCTCTGAACCATTTTCAGTTAATAGTTCAAGTGGACATCCAAATCTTGGGAAAATTTGATCAATCAACAAATTTGCAACTGTTTCTGCTCATTTATCAGGGATGGAAACGCTTCAGGCCATCCCGAATATAAGTCAATGAAAGTAACTATGTACTTATTTCCAGATAGAGTAGTTGGAAAAGGTCCACTCATATCCAAAGCAATTTTCGCAAATGGATAAGGTGATCAATCTGCTTCTTGCATAGGTAAAGTCACATTTTTAGTATTTATTGACCTACATGTAAGGCATTTTTCTACATACTGGTAGATGTTTTTATATAAATCAGACCAATAATATTTCCTGCTAATATTCAAGTACACCTTGTCTAGTCCCAGATGTCCCAAGTCATCATGGTATTGTCTGAGTATGTCGACCTGCAAGTGCTCTGGAATGTACAACCTCACTCTAGGGTTGCCATCAGTAGCGCTGATGTAGTACAATATTCCCCTTATCTTATCATTAAGTACCTACTACTTATGTTAGCTGGGGAATTATCACTCAAATATTTCTTCTGCACTTCCATTAGTCTAACATCATTTGCTTGCTCCACTTTCATGTCTAAGTCTTTGTAATTTATTTCTTGAGGCTCCATAGGGGAGCCTTTCTGTTCAACATTGACATGTGCATACTGTTTAGGGTTAATTCTATCACTATTTATCACTACTACCCTTAATGTTTTCTCAGTTTCTACCTGATCCATCTGATAATCTGGATCTGCATTTGCAATTTCTTCAGGTAAACTTGACAGCAAGTTGGCACAGGTGTTTTGTTTTCTAGGTAAATATTCAATTTTGCAATTATAACTAGCTATTTTCAGTGCCCACCTTTTGCATTGTTTTGGGGTCGTTTCAACATGTATTGTAAGGGAGCATGGTCTGTTTCAATAACAAACTTGGCGCCATGCAAATAATTGTCAAACTTATCCAATGCATAAGATATGGCAAAAGCTTCCTTTTTAAAGGTTGACCACTTCTGATGCATGTCACCTAATTTCTGCGACAAAAATACAATCAGTTTCTCATCTGTACACCTGGAATTTGACCTTGTTAACTTCACAAGGTTGAGTTAACATCACTCCCACCGATGAATGAGAAGCATCCGTATATAGGATGTAGGGTTTTCATGGGTTGGGGTATGAAAGGTGTGCTACTTGTGTCACGCTTTCCTTCAAGCACTTAAAATACTTTTCATAGGCTTCTTTCCAATGAAATCTAACATGCTTTTTGGTGAGTCCTATCAACGCCTGTGCTATCTCACTAAAGTTTGGTATGAATCATCTATAGTACGAAACCATCCCCATGAAACTTCTAACTTCGGTCACAGTTTTTGGAGGTACTAATTTTCTTATGACCTCGACCTTTGTGGGTTCCAGTTTGATACCATCTTGGCTTATTATGAAGCCAAGGTAAGCAGTTTCATTTTGAAATAATGTGCACTGTTTAGCCTTTAGTTTTAGGTTGTGTTGTCTCAGTCATTTGAATACCTGCCAAATATGTTCGATATGTGACCTTACGTCTTTACTAAAAATTAAGACATCATCTAAACAGGAAAGCAAAAAGTCCTCTAGTCCTTGCAGGACTCTAGTTATCAGCTGTTGATACTCGCCGCTTGGCGCATTTATTAAACCAAATGGCATAACATTAAACTCATATAACCCCTTGTGACACGTGAATGCAATCTTAGGTCTATCAGATTTGTCCATAACCTGACTTCATGTCAAGTGTCATAAAGTGTTTACAACCATTACGTAGGGTAAAAATATCATCAGTCAGAAGGAGCGGCCAGCATGTAGACTTGGTTACTTGATTGAGCTGGTGGAAATCAAAGCAGAAGTGTCTTGTGCCCTATTTTTTGTCCATTAAGAGACAAGGAAAGCTCTAAACACTGTTTGAGCAACGAATTATGCCAGCTTCAAGCATCTCCTGGATCTCATCATTCATAATTTTTTGTTTTGTAAGTGATACCCTATATGGTGTACTTTTAATTGGTTTGGCATCACCTGTATCAATCTTCATGGTGACTGTGTCTGTTTGGGTTAAGTTCTTATCACTTTGAGCAAGCAAATCTCTATTCTCATTAATTAATTTCATAGTTATGCCCCTTTTATCAGCCGGTATTTTAATATCTTTATCATCAAGTTCACTCTTTTGTTTTGGCCCATCAGAATTTAATTTTCTCAAAACTTGTTCCATTTCTACTATGTTTTTATCCTGTACTACAGGTTCTTCTTTTCCCACAATACAGCCCCTCTTTAATGTGTAATGTTTTTTAGTGCCTTTCACTAACATCACAGGAATACGTCCTTCATTGTTACTCACTGTACTATTACTGACAAGTAAGCCTGGTTGTTCAGCTATGTAACCTTGCTTTAAACCATGATGTTCTAAATAATCAGAGTCAAAAGTCGAGCGGGTCCCTATGGCCTTCACTGTACAGACACAAGTGGTCTGAGGTTTAAGTTCAATTTGATTCACCAATCTAGTCAAACAACTAACATGCAAGTCTTTTACTATCGGTATAAGCTGTCCCTGTAATTTTAATTTTCTAAGTTCAAAGTAAATGTTCACCCCATTATCATTGATCCAATCTAAACCAAGTAATACACTTTGAAGTTCATCAAGGACTAAGAATTCATGTACCTGAGAAATTCCATTTATCGAAAAATAAAGTTTCTCTAGACCCTGGGTCTAACATCATTTCCAGTCACTCCCTCAATTTTAGGTAAAGTATTTCTGTCTCCCAATAACTTTGGCCTATGCCTCAAATTTTTCCAAAATTTTGAGCTAATACAAGAAGTTTGAGCTCCTGAATCTAATAAAACTCTCATTCGTTGCTTCCCTGTGTTTATCATGATGCTACCCAAAGATGCCAGTCCATAATTAAAATGAACTGCTGGTGAGGAATATTGTTTATGTTTATCTCGACCTCCTGTTGCTACAACAAGTTGTTTTAATTGGTTTCCCACTCCATTTTTATTGATTTCTGCATTTTGTTGAAGTTTTCGTTTCACTTCCTGTTTACAATAATTTTTCCCAACTACTTTCAGTTTCAAACTCTGTTGTGATTTTTCCTGTTTTGGTTTCAGTTTGGGTTGAATGTTTACTTCCTGTTTTTGGTTTCGATTTCCAGGGGTATTCCCCTGTGGTTTTATCTGCATTACTGGTGTCTGATTCTCTAAAATTTTCTGCTTTTGATTTTCCATATTCAGTGGATGATTCTTGGGATTCTTTCATAATAATAACTATTTTTCACACTTATGGTCTGTCCAGGGTTAATTTCAATTGGAACTACCTTTACAAGTGGGGTGGGTCCTTCCTTGTTCAAGCAGTTGGCTCAGCAATTGGCTCTAGAACAGGTTTAGCTGTTATTTTATTGCTCGGTTTTGGGTTAACATTTGAACCAGAGCTTGAAATTATCTTTGTTTTACTGCTAGGCTTTATTTCCTGTCTTACTTGCTTAGCTTGTTGTCTATTTGTAAAAGGGATAGTCCTTAATTTCACCTTACAATTTTTAATATTATGTCCCTCAGTATTACACCTTTTACAGTAATTTACCAATTTTTTTTTTTTTTACAGAAGAGGTTACTATTTGTTGGACATTGAGTCCCTGTACTATAGGTTGCCAGTTCCTAGGTTCTGTATTTCTAGTATGCCTATTCCCAATAATTTCACTGTTTTGCTTATTAGCGTACATTAATTTTTCAGATTTTACAGTTTGTTGACTTAGTGGCATCGCAGTTAACTCTGGTTTTGAATGTTTAGCATGCGGATTCGAATCTTTCACATGCACTAAATTATGTACCTGTCCCATTTCTCTACTATTATAATCTCTGTTATGTAACTCATTACATGTATTATTTTGTGATGATTGTTTTCTATCCCAATTCTGTTTTCTACAAACATTATTTTCTGATTGCTTCCCAGAACTGGATTTATCAGCATATGGGTCATAAATAACAAAGGGATAATTATTTGTGTACTGCCTTTTACAGTTGTGAACAGAATAAATAGAATCTGGTCTCATTATCTCCCTGCACTTTTGGCATTTTCTTAGGGTGACTGTATTGATTGAGACCCGACCCTTTGCCCTACAAGGACCGAGTTTTGCTCGTTTAACTCTGCATGAGGCTGCATAATGGCCTAACTGACCGCAACGAAAACAAGCTCCTGAACGGAATCTAGTCTGTCCTGCACCATTGGCATGAGTTTGCTGTTGTTGGGGTGGGGCCTGCACCTCTACAGTTCTTACCTGTCTCGCGATTTTCACTCTGCAATCGCGTTTGTAGTGCCCTGGTCTCTCGCAGAGATGGCAAATGTGTCTAGGGTATTGATTAACCCTCTGCTGAACAAACTATTTATTCTGATACTGTGGATTTTAATATCTCGGTTGACCTTTTTAGACGGTTTTTGAATTTGACAATTTGCCTTCCTGTTGTCGCTAAATGTAACCAATAGTTCTGTCATGTCGCATTGCGTCAGTTTCCATAGGGACACCTACATTCCCCGGACTGTCATCCCTTTTTGGATATTCATTGTTTTGTACACCTCCTGCTTCTCCCCGGGCTTTGTGTTTATGTTTCACACCTGCCTCAAATATCGCCATAGCAATGGCCTTGTCGAGCGTCTCGGGATCTTTTCTGATTAATTTCAATTGCATGTTGGTCTGAGACAGTCCGTCAGTGAAGTAATTGGCTAACATTTTCTGTTTGGATGCCCCCGTCTATTTGCTTACCGTGGCGAGATCGAGTAATCGTTCACCATAAGACACAATGGTCTCATTTTTCTCCTACGTCATATGGCGCAAATAAATTCTCGCCATGCTTTTGTCAATTATTTCTGAATATCTGCCCTTGAGCTCTTTCTGGAGCTCTTCACACTGTACCTCGGAGTTGTGTTCAATTTGCCTCAATATAAAATTGCTTACCACATAATTGCAATGAATTTTCTTTGTGACTGTGGAATGTTGTTAGTTGCCCAATATAGGTTCAAGCTCTTAATCCAAGCCTGATAGTTCTTTAGGTTCCCGTCAAATCTGTGGATATGGGTATGAAGAGCCTGAGTTTGCATCGCGTGAGCTGTCGTAGTTGCATCTCTGCTACTTGCCAAAATGGTTTTATGCAGTTTTGTGATAGCCTGAGCGGCTGTGTCACTGTTAGCATCGCCTAAATCGAGCTCGGTGATCTCACGTATACTATCCTCCCTCGTTTTCATGTTCGCAAGCTGGATTTGTAATTCTACAATCTGTAGATTAAGGGCATGAGTTTGTTCCTGAAAAACTTTTGCTTGGTTCGCATTTTGTTCTTGCAAAGCACCTTCGTGTGTTTGCATTTGTTCTTGCAGGGGAGCTCGTTCAGCATCCAACAGCCGCTGGTGACAGGCTGTAATGTCGTCCAGCTGCTGCTGCATACTCTGAAGTTCCTCACTTGCAAGAGCCCCCTCCCTCTGACGAAAAGCAATGTCATCCATTTGTCTGCTGATAATATGTGAACAATATCAAAATGTTACACTTACAGTTTTTGTTGGCTGTTTGTTGTTCCACTGCGTTCCTCCTTCCTGGAATTTGAACTTTTTACGAGTACTACACAAGTTGTACTATTGCGCACTACTACTAACGCAACACTATTTTCCATTTTATTTTGTTCTGTTCCACCACTACGTGTTTTTGCTCCACCACTGCGTGTTTTTGCTCCACCACTGCGTGTTTTTCCACCACTGCTTTCGTTTCCATCATTGTATGTTACCTGTACGGTTGTAGTTACTGCTGTAAACTCTTGGACTCTTGGAGAGAGCTCAGTTGCGACGCTGGCTGCTGGTACGTCGTTGCCTATGGGTACATGGTTCTGGGTACTGATTTTTGCAAAATCTGCAGCCACGACACCATTATAAATATACGTCTGTTGCAGAATTAAGTGAAAGACTATCGATCTACAATCGTAAGTTCGGACTCAGATTGTTGTGATTACTGAGAGAACTATGAAGCCCCATCAACCGCAAAGTCCCATCAGCATGTGGCGTTTTGTGATTCCATACCAGACGATATCAGACACAGGCTCTAGATTCTGGGTTCAGGTTGGTTACCTCACGAACTTATCGTGTTCAGCACAACGAAGACCAGTTTACCAGTCATCTACGATTTTTATTAAACAACATGTACATTCTCACCGCGACTACTGTTGTCTCTGGCCTGTATAATACAACAACGTTCATTCAAGACCAGTGACGGCATCCATCTTTCTACTACCAGGTGGGTTCGTACTCGTCAGGAGCCCAGAGACAACTTGTCTAAACACCCAGAAATCGGTGCTTATATCCACTAGATTTCCGATGCCAAACCTAATTACGTGACTACCAGTCAGCGGAATAGTTAGGGAAAGCCCCCATGACGTGGCAGTCGCCATTGTTAGACACTTGTACTGCCATGCAGGCTGTCGGCAGTCTGCATGCAATCTGCAGAGTGGTTGTTCCACAAACACATTCCGCCGGGGTTCTGTTAACCGGGGAAATTGAGTGGTAGAATTTACAATTCTGCAACTTCAGCATCATGTGAGTGTTCTGAGAGTGTGATTTATGGGTTGATGACAGTTATGACAGTTCAAATATTACCAATTCGAAGATTTCCGCCCGTGATATTTAACAAATAAAACTCGACTACCGGCGTGATCTCTGATCAGTTCTTTCACCGAGTGTAGGTCAGTCGAGTGTAGGTCAGAGTTTATCCAATTCCATGAATACCAGCTTGAAGGAAAATTGGCAATAATATGAGTCCCATTCAGTCTAATAGAAAACTGTCCTTTTAATTCTATAATTTTCATGGAAGAGCTATAGCTCTTCTTTCGAGCTCGATTAACCTCTGTGGGCCCACTTCGCAACAATGTCACAGAATGTCACTAATCGATTGTCGAGTTACTGGCACAGCGAATGATAGAGTTCTAAAAGTTGAAACGTAGTGCTGCGGCCAGGGATAAACCCAGACTGATATTTATAGAGGTGATTGTTCTGAATGACATAGGCAAAAACCGATTTGAGTAGGACTTTTTCACAAATGTTTCGTAATATTGGTAAAAGCGAAATCGGCCTATAATTACTTTTATCTGCGGGACCTAGCTTCTTAAAAATAGGTATTACATTGGCTTTCTTCCAATAGTCCGGGCATATTCCTGTATCAAAACTCTTTTGAAAGAGTCAACGGTACTGCGACAGTTTCGACTGCTCCCTTTAGCATTTTTGTGCTAATCTCGTCGTGGCCGTGGGCTTTGTTTGCATTTAGTGATCTGATAACCTCGGTAATGTCCTGAACATCGAAATGGATGGATGATAGAGTATCTTGGCTTTTCGTTTGGAAGTCTGGGAGCTGAGCATTTTCGTTGATAGTGCTGTTTTGGATAAATGTGTCATTTAGAAGGGTTGCTTTTTCTAACTTGTCTAACTTGATCGAGTGTTTTGGTGTTTCGGAACTGTCACCTCGATAGAGGGGTGGGATTACGTTATCGTTAGTTTTGTCGAGTAAATTTCGAATTATATGCCCAAAACCAAACATCTCTTGGAGTGGGAGCTTCAGACAATTTCTCGTGGATATTATCTTCATAGATTTGTTTAGAGCGTGTTTTCATATTATTCACTCTATTACGAGAATGCTTGTAAGAATTCCAATGTTCAGTTTTCTTTGTATTCCGAGCTATTCTTCTAAGTCTGTCTCTATGTCTAATTTCGAGGCGGAGTTCGGAACTAAACCATGAGTTATCATTGGGACGAATTTGAACTGTTCATTTGGGGAATGCGTTATTCATTGTTTCCATAAAAAATAATCGCAGAAAGTCTTTTGGGAGATATTAACATCATCATGGTTTCCAATTAATGGCTTCCAGTCTTTCTAGCTTATGATTTCGTTTGCCTTTGCAAAATCTGCTTTTTTTATAATTTCTGCGGTCCGTGCGATAAAATACTTGCATATTTTGAGTATTAAATGAGACATAGATGTAAACTGCATAGTGGTCGGACAATCCTTGATCAAGTGTGTCCGCCTCTCGTAAGATCACGGAATTGCTGGTTATTATGGAAACTAGAAGGTTTTGAGAGGATGCGGTAACTAGATGGTGTGGCGATAAGATTTCGAAGGTTGTAGCGATGTGAAATTTCATTTACCTTTGTTTGTGGATTATTAACATCGGAGTTGATGTCTCCAACTATTATGATAGACTGGTTTATATCTCGGGTGGTTTCATTGGAAACATTGAGCAGATTCCAATGGTCAGGATTGGCAAACTGTTGGGATCGGTAGATCACCGAAATCATTAATTTATTGGACTTCGACGAAATCTCAAGCCACATTATTGAATTATCGAATTCTAACCATGTCTTTCGGCTGTAGACAAGTTTCTTTGAGAAATAGACTGCAATACCTCCCCCTAAACTTGTTTCTATTATTGCATAACGGGTGTGAAAAATTGCATATGAGGATGTTAGTAGAGCTGTAGCTATTGTGAAGATGGGTCTCGGTGAAACAAACTACCTCATACTCTTGTACTATATCTTCGATTGGGTTTAGTTTTGATCGGATACTACGGATATTGTAATGAAAAATAGACAGGCACTTCTGCAATTCTCCATCGGTTTTGTTAGATGGGCCATGGTTTTGTTCTGTATCTACATAACAAACAAGGCAAAGTGCGCGTACATATAATAGGCTTAGAAGTACAAATTGGGCGGAGGAAGTTAGATTTTGCGGGAATTTGGGAATTATGCTACAAGCACGTCCGATGCCTCCATTAAAAACTCCTCTGGATATTCTATACTGAAGTAAGTTTGTTATCGTTCATGTCGATGCCGGACTCCATCGTTCCTCCCGATTGTTTTTTGAGATAGATATTGTTCACATGATCTTTGAGATAGCTTTGATATTTGGATTTGGTGCGAGCAGAATCCACGTAGCCTTCGTTAACTGCCGTCGATTCGGTATTCACATCACCAATTTGTGCCAGATTGATGATTTTATTCAATCCGGCGTTCAGATCGGTTGTCATTTCATTTTTTTCATTCAATGTGTCGACGATCTTTCGTTCCGTGACGTCTATGTAGGTGGCAACCACACTCGAATCCACAGGATCTGCCACATACACTAATCGTTTAGATTTAAAGTCAAGATCTTCGGTCATGTTTTTATCCAGGCAGTTATCTCATACGTGATCTACATACTTTTTAGTGGCGGCGTCTCTGAGATTTATTGGTTCTGGAACATTATAAAGCTCCAAATTATTTATGTTTAACAGTTCCTTTTGAGGTTCGTATCTCCTCACGAAATGTTCGTTCAAATATCTAACAGACACTCCACACCACCTTCAATCTTTCTCTTTTTTTCACAATTTCATCATTATCAGTTCTTTCAAATTTATCGACTGTCATTTTTTTTAATTTTCTATCTGATTTATTTTTTATTTTTTTATATTTTTTCTTATTTCTTATTATTTATATGGAAAAATGTTTTCTCTCTCTTAAAGTAAATCGTTCAGGATGTCTTGAAAAGGGTTTTTCAAAGACCATCTCTTGAGAACGTAGATCGCTGGGATGATTGCTCGTGTCGAATCACACATAGACATCTGGAGATATATCTCAGTAAAAATTCTCATTCTCTATCTCGTAAGCCAGACTATCCATGTCCGTGGCAGTAAACAACAGTTTGGCTTTTGAATCATATTTCTTCTTCTTGTATTTGTAATAAAATCGACACATCAACTGTTTTCTGATGTTTAAAATGCACGTTCCCAAATAAATCGGTTTGCCAAATGTCTGACGCATCTGTTTCATGTGAACGGCCACTAGATTTTCACCAAAGATGGGTCGATGTTTATAGTTTGGTTTTGAAACGTATTTTCTAGCCTGACTATCCGTCGTCACCAGACGAATGTCAGTCCTCTTCTGGTGTTTTCCATCGATTTTCCGCACACACAATTATTCATGAATTTGAAAAAATCTTTAAAAAATCTTAAATTCGGTCATGGCCTGCATTCTCAAATTCGTGTTAAGATCTATATTCTTCTTTATCCAAGACTCTTCGTCAAATCGGATGACGAGATGGATGTTGATTAATTTCATGCCACAATCTGTGTAAAATTTAAGATTTTCGCAATAGATTACATTTTACGTTTGTCGTTTAAAGAGTTGGAATGAGTTTATCGACTTCATTCATTTTCATTTGTTCAGGTGCTAAAGGATAATGGTTGTGCGAATCGTGTAACGTTTCGGGATATTCAAGATCCACCTCCAGAAGGGAGAGATAATGTCACCAAGTTTCCATCTCTTCGCGATTCTCGACCCATTTGAAATTTCCGTTGGTAATGGATGACCCATGGCACAACCATATAAAGTATTAGCATTTAGATATGTTATGTATTTACTCGGTTATCGCGCATCGAATTCGTCTTCTGTGTAAGAATGTTGCGTATCTTTGAGATATAATCGACATTCCACCACTCACGCCCTTTTCAAACAAGAGCAACATGTTCACGTCGGATATTAACTCCAAGCGGATTTCAGTCGTCTTCAACAGCGCATTGCAGTCCAAGCCTTGGGCTGTATAATACCGAACTGGATCTAGATCGTAATGTCTCCAGCAGACGTCTCTAAAATGTTCGAACATGTCTGCCAAGAGAATGGTGTCAGTTTTCAGATAGAGATCATGATAATCTCTCATGGATTTCATGTCGAATATTTCCTACACTTTTAGAGTGTGTTCATAGTCGACATCGGAAATATCAGCATCATATAATTTCGAATAAAAATGATCTTTGGAAGGTAGCTTCAACTCGTCGAATCTATACAAACTGCTCCTGTAATTGTAGGGGGTAGACTCATTTTCTCAATACGCTCTCCAATTGACGCTCATTTTAAAGTGTTCAGTCATGATCTCGAATTTCTCCTTTCCTAAATTATCGACTAATTTTTTGAAACTGGTTAACATGAATTTAAAACTATCAATGAAACGTATTTCTCTCCTAATATCGACTTCTGACATTTATCTATCTATTTTTCTCTTATCAACGACTATCCATTTTGCGACATTTATGTATTCTTCATAGCTCTTCGCTATGCAGTTTATATATCCATCACTTACACCCCCGAGACTCTTCACGAACAGATGACTGTCGTAACCCAACTGATTGTGAAATATCACCAGAAAGAACTTTGCAACTCGATATTTTTAATTGCAATTACTGTGCGCGACACCTCGAAATTTACCTGTGTAGAGATCGTGATCTCTCACTTACTTGTATTCGGGTGCCGAAGTTTCGGTGAACATTTCTTTACAGATGTAACATTCGGAGGGGCTCTTATAGTCTTTCATTTGCTCGTCTATGATGATCATCTTCGAAGGAGTTTTAAATTGCTCATATATTTTTTTGATTTGAGATTCTAAATCTTCCATGAATTTTCGAGCCATGTCTTCATCGTCCCACTGTTTCGTGTAGATGTACGGATCTGAGGAACATTGATCATTTAAAGAACATTTTATGTAAAAACAATAACCAGACGGCGTGTGCCTCTGATATTTTTTGGTGTAACTCCACCAATCGTCGGGCTGACACGAACTCATTTTCGCAGTGAAACATTCGAAATTGGCATACACCACTAGAGGTACTCTCAGTTGTCTGTTGTCATACACGAATTTGATGTAAGTGTGAGGTTTAGGCATTTCAACGCCAATACATTAATTTGAGTTACAATACTCCTCCTGACGTTCCAGTGATTCTGTGCTATGGAAGGAATTCAAACAATTAAAACAGAAAAACCTCACACTACGGTGTTTGGGACTCTGTGCTGAAAATAATTGACTCATTTTTTGATCCAACATTAATGCTGATTGTCGTTTTCTGAAATTAATAATAAACTAATATTTTTCTCATGATATGTTTTTCTATGAACTTATCCTCAGAGGAAATATGTTGTTTTTTTTCGAATCGCCATATCCCAAAACCTTTACAGCGATCATGAGATTTTGATTTTCAAAATGATCGATGTTGCATAGTTGAGTCGGAAAATTTATTCCTGACCAATTTAAATTCTTAGAAGTTTCCACATATTGAGATACTCTATTTGCATTCTTTCCTACGGGATACAAGGCAGATGTGACAGCCCATTTGAAGCACCGAGTGCCTTCTTTATAATAGCTTATTTTTTTCCTATGAAGTATGGAAATTTTATCTATGAAGATGTTCGCAATGGATTGAACTTGTCGATATGAATTTCTAGATTCAATACTTCACCGAATCTTCAATTGCTACCTTCGTTTTGATGCTGCACTAAAGATTTATAATTTTTTCTTTCATATTGCCAAAGATATCGGTTAAGGAAGAGCCTTCGGTCATGGTTTTTATACGAGAGTGAAAATAAGCAGTTTTTTTCCATGACTTCACCCGTTTTCACATTGGTCTTCTCCATCCATCACTTCAATACCATTTTCGTTTTAATACCATCCCCTTGTATCCGACGAAATAAATCCAACACGCTAGTTTTTATCTTGTTCCAGAAATTTTAGGAGTGAAATGTTTTTATACCTTTGACACCGAACGTTTTGAAAAATACATTGATGGCCTACTCTCGTTCTATGGGAATGGGCAACAGTTGTTAGCACATGACTTTAGCTAGAATTCCTTTTATGTCACCATCATTTTTGTTTCCCACGTTCAATCATCACTACTTTTACGATGTTTGATATTTGATCTTCTTCTGCTTTTCTCTTTCTCATTTCCACCGATTGAATTGGGATGTTTTATATTCATTTCCTCTTTCCATCCATTGTTATTTTTCTCATCTCATCACCTCCTCCAAGCGTTGATTTTATCAACTCATTTTTATTTTGCGGCCCTACACCTTTCAAACTAATCCAATGTGTTTTAGATCTCAATTTTGACCTCTTTTATTTTTTTTTTCTTCAAGTTAAAAAGAAATTGGTTGATCAATTTCGTTTTTTTTTTATTTTTCTTCAAATTAAAAAAATTGATTTCAGTCTAAAAAAAAATTCTTTTCAGTTAAAGAGATTGAAATCAGTTAAAAGATTTTCATATATATATAGGAAGTAAAAAAAATAATAAATTAATAAATACATTTTTTCATCTTATAATATAGGAAATCGAAAAAAAAATGAAAATTAATTTATAAAAATGGCAATGGAAAAAATCGAAATGAAAGGAATTGCATCATACAATAATAATAAAATGTTTTCTTTAAAACCTACTGAATGAAGTCAAAGTAATAAAGTTTGAATATAAACACGAAACTTATAGCATGGGATTAACACTGAATGGGGATCAAGAAGATTTATTTGCAGATTTAGAATACTGATAATGGTGTTGTAGGTCGACTCGGAGAAGAAGCACTAAAGGATTTGAAAAAAGTAGAAACGATATTCCACATCTACACAAGAATGAAGAAGGGAAAGTGACAGCTCACATACAGATAAAAGATGTGATTTTGTAAAAACAAACTGAAAGTTATTTTTTATAAATGAATATTTATATTTTTTAAATGTGTTTGTTTTCTTTAATTTATTATTATTTTGATTTTCTTTTCTTTTCGATTTTTTTGTAAATTTTTTTTTTGGTTTTTTACTTCTCTATGTCTTCTTCTCGCGAATTGGATAAAAAATCATTCCATTCCCATTCTCCTCTCTTTCATTAACTGATAAATGTATGTTGTGATAATGAGTATCATCACACTCATTTATGCTAACACGTTCAGGCAAAGTCTTGGTAAAATCCTTTTCATCATGTTATCGAAATATATTTTATATTGTGAATAATCCATTATTCTTATTTCTCGTTTTTGGATTTTCCCACCATTTAAGTTCTTTCAAACCAGAATCTATGAAACGTATTTCCACACCCTCATTCGAGACATCCATATTATCCACACCCTTTATCTTTTCTATTGTCAAGCTCAAATTTAATGTATTTTTTTTCTTCGCCCAATTAGAATCGAATCGTGCCAATTTTTCAATTTTAATTTTTTTAATTTTATTATATTTTTGTTGAAAATCAAATATTTTTTTCTGCAATTTTTGGGAAATTTTTTTTCTCCGTTTTTTAAAAAATCATTTTTTTTTAATTTGGTGATTTTTTTAGATAGATATTTTCTATCCCGTAAATAATGCAAAATACGTTCTCGATTTTCAGTTGTGAGATGACTCGCTCAGAATTGAAAATTCGAACATTCTAATTTCATTGGGTCTCTGTTCTCTTATATACAAGATCGTCTCTTTTGAAATTCTCATAAAATCGCTCTTGCTGACCATATGTAATGCCCACACGAAACACATAATGATCACATCTAAGTATTTCATGTCTTGGCAGTCGTGACCACAGTCCCTTCCAAACTTGCAACCTGAACATCTTTTCATCAATGCTCTTAGAATGTTTTCTTTCACGAGATGGGCAAACGTTCTGTAAAACACTTCTTGAAGAAATCCGCGACGCTTTACTCCTTTTCGTCTTTTTATTTCGTCTATGAATCTATCCATTTTTATTTATTTATTTTTTTAAAAATATATAGTTACTTTCCCTTTGTTTTGTTTTTAGAAATTAAATTTAAGTATTTTTTTTCTATATCTATATATATAATTACAAAAGTTATTGCAGAATATTCAATCGCACAAAGAAACAATGTAAAGCAATTTATTATAAAAAGATCCTGATGGAAAACAAAAATGATATGCATAAAACTTGAAAAATACTCAACGAAAGTATAAATAAGGTAAGATGTGTGTGTAAACTTCCTTCCTTCTTTGGCCAAAATGACAAAGAAATCACGAACTCATGCGAAATTGGAAGGGAATTTAATGATTTTTTTTGTTATAAATATAGGAGCACACACCTGTGAGCATTTAAAAACAAACAATACCTCGATTACAGATTACACTAATGGACAAATTCCGAATAATTTATTTCTAGAACCGACCTCTTCGTTTGAATCTATTAACATTGTAAAATAAATGAAATCCAAAACAATCCCTAACTGTGACAATATCAGCTCGGATCTTCTGAAACAAACAGTAAATTTCATTGCGATCCCCTTGACACACATAATCAATAACTCATTCACTTATAACATAGTGTCCGACAAAATGAAAATTTGTAAAGTGACCCCCGTTATAAATCTGGGCACGTATATAAATTTATGAACTACAGCACAACCAGTGTCCTGCCAACATTTTCCAAAGGTCTCGAAAAACTTATGTCGGTCAGAATCTGTAGTTTTCTAAATAGATTTGAAATCTTATACCAGCATCAATATGGATTTAGAAAGAAACATTTCACAGTCCACCCAGTTCTCTAACTTCTAAAACAAGTCCTGTGGAAAATAATAAACACACCAAAAACCTCACCTTAGCCGTTTTCCTAGATTTAACAAAGGTATTTGTCACTATAAATCACGATTTTTTTATTAAGAAACTGGATTATTATGGGATGAAGGGAGTCACCAACAACTGGTTTAAAAGTTACTTATCAAATAGAAAACAATTTGTTGTTTACGGCGAAAGTAAGTCGGACCTGGCGCAAATAACGTGTGGAGTCCCACAAGGCTCGATATTAGGCCCCATTTTATTTGTACTATACCTTAGCGACATTTGTAAGTCCACGTTCCTAAAACTCCTTTCATTTGTAGACGATAGTACTTCGCATTCAGCAGGTCCTAACGTGAATAACTTGACAAGTTATATTAGCAGTGAATTACATAAAGTATCCAAGTGGTGTTCTACTAATCGTCTAGTTATAAATGCTAACAAAACAAAATATATTGCATTTAACCCGACCAGGAAGAAATTGGAAAATCCGCGAGAAAACGTCTGTATTGACAAAAACAAAATAACTAGAGTGGGTATTGAACAAATCGTAAAATCTGTGAACTTTCTTGGGGTAAACATTGATGATAAGCTATCATATAAAGTCCATATATCACAGCTATGTTCCAAGATCGCGCGGGCAAATTTTGCCCTCAATAAGGTCAGTTCCATTCTTCCACATGATGCCTTGACTGACTTCTCAACAAAGGCGTTGCAAATTAGTGTTAATGACATGTGACCCAGCTTTCCGATTTCTCAAATAGGAAAGTCTTGAGTTGCTCCTCATAGACTGGAGCTGGCGCTCATGATTGTCAGAATCCGTCAGCCAAAGGTTCATAACTCTTTTCAGATCGTTGCTGTAGGCAAAATGAATTACTTCATTACTGAGCTCTTATCTGCAGATATCAGTCACATTGACCTATTATCATTGTTAACTTCTCGTTTAGTTGGTTGGGTAAGCCAGGTTTTACAAAATATTTTTCTTACCTGTTCACGATCGCTTACTTTATTTGCAATTTGCTGTACTTCAGTTTTAAGTTGTGAGGGTTCACCGGGAAAATGTAGCTGGTCTGGGTCGCATTAAATTGAATTTAAAATAGTTCTAGCCTTTAGGGTGATGGTAGGTAGACAGCCATTCTGGCTGCGCCATCTCCCAGCAGCATGTATTAAATGTTTTTGTTTATACTAAACGTATTACTCTGTATTATGCAAATGCTGCTGAATAAAGTATCTGTCTATAAGATACAAAATAATGACAGCTCCCTTTAAAAGGTTGTCCCGAACGCCAACCTTTTCGGCACATTAACGGACTAGCGGACATGGTGTTGTATGGGCACTCGTCCGTTAACGGCGGAGCCACTCTCTCAACACCTCATCGTAAGTATATAGAAAAAGCACACAAAATAAATACAAGAACCCCCCCCCCCCCCTTCAAAAGGTTGTCCAGTACGCCAACCTTTTCGGCACATTAACGGACTAACGGACATGGTATTGTAGGGGCCCTCGTCCGTTAACGGCGGAGCCACTCTCTCAATACCTCATCGTAAATATATAGAAAAAGCAACAAACAAAAATAAAAGAAAGCTCCCTTTAAAAGGTTGTCCCGTACGCCAACCTTTTCGGCACATTAACGAACTAGAGGATATGGTGTTGTAGGGGCCCTCGTCCGTTAACGGCGTGGCCACTCTCTCAATACCTCGTTGTAAATAAACAGAAAAAGCAGCAAAAAATACAAATAAAATAAAAACTCAAAATGCATTTTTTAGTCGTTGACAATGTGTAATGAAGCGTGCCATACACCAACCTTTTGGCTCATTTTTATAATTTTTTGTTAAAAACAGATAATTATGGAATATTAATTTATCTACTTACCTTTTGTAATAAGAATATTCTGTTCAAAATAATTAAAATCCTTTCTTGCAAATTTGAATCTACTACACAAAGCACACTTGAATAATTATTCAATTCTAAGAATATGAAATTTACAACAAAACACCGAAATTTAAATCCACTACATAAAGCAGACGTTAATAATAATTCTGTTCTAAGAATAAGATATTTAACACAAATCTCAGAAATTTACATGGCTTCTAAACGGTCAGCCACCTTAGAGCTATTTATATAGCTTTCTTAATACAAGGATGTAATTTTTCGCGAATCGAAAGTGCTCTTGGTGATGTCATTTTAAAAAAATTTTTAGATATTGATGAAATTTTCATAAAGACTCTAGAATTTACCACTCAGTTTTTAAATCATTGTCAGTTTAACTTTTTAAAGTGTTAAATGTTTTTTTTTATAATACTAACTGCGGATAGTGTAATACAAACACACTTTGGATTGAAGTATACGTTGAAATATAAAGGTTTGACACAGCATGTGGTCATTAGTTTAATGATGCGTAATGAAAACACATACAAATGAAGACATTTTTAGCATAAAAGTTAAACCTTTCTTTCATGAGAGGTTCTGTAAAACACTTCTTGAACAGAATCTCAAAATTAAAAAAAATGAAATAGGAACTCGACCTTTAAGAGCACTTTCAATATTTTGTTTTCATCTTATAAATAGAAAAATGAATGAAAGCGCCCTTAAAGGTTGAGTTCCTATTATCTTAATTTCGGCTTAGCGACGAAACATCAGTTGCAAATATAACAAAACCCCCATTGGGTGTTGAAACATAAAGATTAGACACAGCATTTGGTCATTAGTTTAATATTGCGTAATGAAAACATAAAAATTAAGACATTTTTTCAGTATAAAAGTTCAACGAGACGGGAAAAGTTCTGTAAAACTCTTCTTGGAGAGAGCCGAAATTAAAAAATGAAATAGGAACTCGATCTTTAAGAGCGCTTTCATTATATATAGAAAAAATAATGAAACCGCTCATAAAGGTCGAGTACCCATCTTAAAATTTCGACTCGGCGATGAAACATCAATTTCAAATATAACAAAATCCTCATTGGGAATAACATGGGGCAAAACCACATTGTGTGCAAACTCGTCATTCTGGTGGTGTCTAAAAAGTCTCGCATTACAAATTCCATTGGGAATTTTCCATTGGAAGATACCTTTTTCGTGACTTCGTCTGTTCGAGCTCACGTGTGGGAGGTGAGAACGAAAGGAGTGCATTACAAATCCATATGAGAAAATTAAGATGAGCGATGTGCAGAAAAGGTCGTTTTTGCAAATATCCAAGGCCAGAGATCTTGACTATGGAAATTTTCATGGAAAAAGATCGGCTCCTTCGAGTTCAATTCGAGTTTATTTTCTTTTTTATTTTCCTCCCATTGCCATTGGATTGACCAAGTCCGATTTTAGTTGCGCTCGAAAATGTTTCATGGGAAATGAATTTTTTCCGAGCTCGAATGTCCAATTTATATCTACTTACGTGTCAACTATCTGTTCAAGCAGACGTTACTAAAAACAGCTGCTCAGATTTTACATTTCTTGACGCTCACTACAATGCGGACCGGCAGTACCTCTGTATTACATTACTGGCGAGAAGGCTCGACTGTAGGCTTCTGTGTCTTAATATCTTATTAGATATTTATTTATTAATTATTTATCTGTGTATTTATGTATTGGGGTTTAAAAACGCTTTTAACCGCCAGTGTCATATCGTGTCGGACGGTTTTGTGAGTGGAGCAAGCCAGAGTAAAACCACTGAGCAGGGTCAAGTAACTGTCGGACTCTTCAGTTTGTTAACCCAGCTCAATCAGGGCTAGCATCGATTGAACGCATGTGTACCATAGACATGCATTACGCCTTAGCACACTGCGTCACGTTGCTCCTATTTGGGCAACTAAGATTAAGTTTATTACCCATGTACACAACGCAAATGGCGTGGATCATGATCGAACTTACGACCTTTCCTTCTGAGGGCCAATACTCTAACCAGTGAGGCACCCTACGCACACTAGAATAAGATTTGGCAAGGTACACTTTTCAATCAATACTGCGGGCGGTCTGATTCAGCAACGACCGCTTACAACTATGGGGAGAGGATAAACAAAAACCTTTTTTCACAAAATTGCCAACAGTATCAGATCAATTTAACCCTGTACCTACACGAAAAGCAGACGGCAATTGCAAACAAAATTACTGAATTGCCAATTTTGTTCATTTTCTGAGTCCAAAACATAGCTTAAGAACCGTCATTGGAACGAGCTCAATGAGTTCGTTCCAGTGAGGGGTCATAAGCTATGTTTTGTGACAAAAAATGACAAAACAATGAAAATTGAAATGGTGATTATTATTTTTTTTTTTTTTGGAATAGCGCTTACCGGTTTTGATCGTTACGTTGGGTAAAGGGTTAAAGAAAGTAGTCGCATAAAGCGACTGGCATTGGACCCATAAGAAGGTTAACATTCCTTTTTGGTTGATTCCGGCACGTTCTGTAGTTGTAACGCCCGAATAAATTTCTGATAAAGTACTGGATGTAGTGAGGCCATTAACCAGTTTGTGAAAAGTAACTACGAAAACATTCGGTGCTATCGTATCGGATGCAAGGATTAACGACCCATTTATAAAAACAGGTGCCAAGAATTTTGACAAACCAAAGAATCAATGTTTCATGTTTTCTGAATATAAATGCATCTTAGTAAAAGACAATGAATGTTAACAGGAGCAACAATGACAAAACTGCGTTCGATTGAAACATATTTGCGCACTGCTACTCACAACTTAATTAGTCAGTGACTGAACCTTTTTCTGGATGGCAAACCTTATTTTCCTTCCGTAACCCCTTCTATCCTACAGTACAGTGACCTAGCATTGATTGCTAACTCGACTAATAACTTACATTATCACATAATCGCGACCAAACAGCGCATTATGGAAAATACCGTTCCCAACACGTATAGTACGAGAATGACGTCGCAATCAACGTCGACGCGTTAAAGTTGTAAATGAGTTGGTTTCGGAAATAGAATTGAATTATTCTTCTCTTATATTTCATTAGCTATATACCTAATACAAATAGCAGATGGCAATTGCAAAAAAAACATCTCCTAAATAACTAAATATTTTTATTAAAATTGATAAAATTAGACTGAGGGCCCGAGAGCTTGGCTCAAGCTCTGCTCTACGTTCCAGACGGAACTTGAGCTCAATTCAAGACTGGTACTGTCTTACGTTCGAACATTTTCAACAGCTTATCACATGACATAGCGTTTCGAAGAGTGGGTATTCTTTTCCTCTCTTAATTATACCCATCCCAAGTCTGTTCGTCCTTCCATCCGTTCTATCCTTCGTCTGTCCGCATGATGTTTACTCCGCTAATCCCCGGCCAATACACATTTTGTACCAACGGATAAGGTTCACATTTTATACACAGGTTTCCGATCATAGGTCAGTTGATAGAACTGTTGGTGCTTGGAGTAGATTGAAGTGACTTCAGAGCAGAGTATCAAACTATTTATTCAACACAACCTGTCAGTAACGACAACTCTCTTAAACTACCCCAAACCAATGTATCGATGCACAACTTACATTAACGCATCTCTATAGCCCAATGTCGGAGGTCTGTGGGATGACCTTCGTAGCGGCAACTTCGTTGCCTCGATCTTCTCGAATTCTACTAGGAGACCGTTAGCCTGCACGGAGTGTTCTCTCTCCGCAAAGAGGACAGGCACGTATATCCCCAACCCATAGGATGGTACGCTGCGACAGCGTCAAGCCCATATGTGATGCTGACAGAGAGAGTTCGTTTCTCTATTGTGGGTTTTATACTGTCATATCGTACCGTCCTATCGGGTGGGGACGTGAAATGACAGTACTCTGAGCGAGGAAAGCCACACTCCGTGCGTATTAAAAATCTCTTACATACATGCAGAACTTACA
Source organism: Pictodentalium vernedei (assembly GCA_031216915.1). NCBI lineage: Eukaryota > Metazoa > Mollusca > Scaphopoda > Dentaliida > Dentaliidae > Pictodentalium > Pictodentalium vernedei. The sequence goes on from CM062296.1 coordinate 380,449,126, forward strand.
GGAGTGCATCTATACATTAGTTTTAGAACTGTTTAGCAAGCTGAACGCAGTGACCATCCACAAGTGGATGGTCACTACGTTCAAATTGTTAAACAATCATGATTGTTAAACAATATAAAAATAATGACTGGGCTTGAGGGTAACAATGTGGATTGTCTCACCGAGGGACCATAATGGTCCCAAGGGGAGACAAGCCACATTGTTACCCTCAAGCTCAGTCATTATTATTTTTATTATACCGAATGAAGATTCCGTCTTGATACAATTAATTATGGATTGTTGTCTCACAAGAAAAGAGGAACCAAAGTTCCTAACTTTTAATAGGAAAGGAAGTGAATGCCGAAACACTTTTTTTTACTATTCAAAACAGTTAATAGGCTTTTCAATTGAATGCCCTTATAGCGAATTATTTTGAATTGAATTCAAGTGTAAGCACAACTTGTTATAGTCTAAAAGAAGATTATTGTTCTGGCATCCTCACTGCCCCGCCATATATGTTCATAGTGACCGTACAGCTCATAAATTGAGGCCGAAATTTCATCGTTGTGCTATCTGATGTACTTGAAGACATTATATAATTTACTTTTGACTGCACGTGTTCACATTGCTTTGCATGCATCAAACTTACATACATAACTTACAGAGGTGCATCTATACATTAGTTTTAGAACTGTTTAGCAAGCTGAACGCAGTAACCCTGCACAAGTGGATGGTCATTACGTTCATTTTGTTAAACAATCGTGCAAGTATACTGTAAAAAACTTTAACGCCTGGGATATCCTCTGGTTTATGTTAGAGAATCGACCCGGTGTTAGAAACAAGCTCAGCTATATTTCAAGTCGTTCGAGAGATCAAATATAATTTTTGTAAACACCCGTGATGCTGGAGAATGAAATCATTCTTCTGTTTTGGGTAACCTAAAATCATTTTCAGATTTTTAGTGAAGTCGCATTACTGGATTACCGGTCTTTTTAACTTCTGACTTGAGCATGCAGTGTTTATTTGAAAACTGGATATATTTTCGCCAAGTAGAAAACTCAACAAACTGTTTAGTTTGCGTTGTCACCTTGATATTGCTGTTCAAGGCGCCCACGAGACGAAAGCTCAAACATTATTCGTCTCGTATACCATCTTTCCATATCATGAACCGGGATTGATCAATATTTTGTGTATATAGAGTCGGCCTTTTCCTGCTTAAAGTACACAAAGCTTGATTGACACGTTTAATGTGTCTCTAAAATATAAACTTTAAAATGTGTATTTTTGATCGCAAAAAACATGTTTGTTCTAAAGCATGCGCCTGTAAGAGAATAATGTTCACTGCAATTTTTTGGGTATAGCTCGTCTCCTATATTGAATGTTGATCTAAACACATGATTAGATAAATAAATTCAATACCCAAGTCTTACGACACCAATTAATATCATCACGATGCCGTCAGACATATATTTACAATTCTGAACATAACAGTGAGTATCCTACAGTTGATTTTTTATTTATCTATAGACTTCAAACCATGGGAAACGGAACGTGTTATGAAGTAAGAAAATTCAATGCCTGAGGGATCTTTTAGAAGTGCCAAGCGACGAACGGAAAACTGCACACAATCGTTCAGAATAGAACTTTATAACGTGATCATCAAAAATAAACTGACGTGACGGAAGGAAGGTAAACTGTTCACAACCTTTGTAAATATAACTTCATAGCGTGATCATGAAAAATAATTTGATGACGAGGTACATCGATCTTTTTATATAGGATGTAGATTTATATTTGTCACCGGGGTATTGGCGGTTCCGTATTACGTGGACGTGCTTAACCAAGCCACTTCGCTAATATTATATTCAAAGCTCTCAGGTCACCAGAAATTTGTGTAAGGATTCGACGCTGTTATGACCTGGAACTAGTCTAGCACTTGGGAGCACGGCGGCTCATTGGTAGTCTGTTGGACTTCTATGCTAGAGGTCCCGAGTTCGATCCCCGTCCTGGACAACCAGCGTTGTGTCCTTGGGCAAGGCACTTTATGCCGGTTGCCTACATGGGAGCACGATGACGCCGTGCACTAAGGCGTACTGCACGTCAATGGCACATGTCTTCAGCCACTGTAACCCTGCTTGAGCGGAGCTTGAACAGAGTTAGAATGTTGGGGAGCTGACAGTTGCTCGTCGATGCTCGGTGGTTCTCGCCGGGAACTCCGGCTTCCTCCACCCGTAAAACTGTCACGGTCACGATTAGACATTGCGCTTAAGTATGTGAGCTTAACACCAATAAATAAATAAAAACTAGTCTAGAACTTAAAAAGCGTACCGTCTATGTTTTAGATTCAATCCTCTGGAATATTTCATTTGGTTGTTGGTTCAGTTGGCCAGCCAACTGACGTGCACCAAACGATGGAGTCTAAAAGCACCATAAACATTCATTTTTTTAATCAACTCAAGAAATGTTTCTCAGCCGAGAGTTGATTTGCGACCGAATCTTTAATGATATTACATTACAGACATATTTGTAAACTAAATACTTATGAATAGACCTTCCACGGCTGTAGTTCTATGATTACGCCATGGAGTTCCCCCAGTTACGTTAATATCTTATGTTTTCAAGGTGGGATGAATATTGATTGATTGGAATATCTACAACTGCAGCACAAAAGAACACCTGTACATCTTTGTGAATAGAATTGTTTAACACTCATGATAGTTTAACAATCTGATCGTAGTAACCATCGGATGGTCACTGTGTTCAGCTTGCTAAACAGTTCTAAAACTAATGTATAGACATCACATTAAATCACTGGCCGTCTGCGCGCATACTCAACGGAAAGCGGATTAACAAATAGCCCACAACAGCGTCAAATTCCTTAGAGAATTAAACTGGTGAAGTGAGAGCTTGAGTTGCACAGAAGAAGAGCTGTATATATCTCAGGCGGAAGTGTTAATGCGAATTTGTTCAGTCTTAAGAGGACGTGAAAGATAAAATAGACAGTAATGGATTTGATTCAGCAACTTGGGAAAAAATGCTCTTACGCAGCAGAGCAGTGAATTGGAGAAAATGAAGCGATCTGATGATGGCATTAAAAGGGTATTAATCATCTTGTGCCGCGTGTTTTGACAAATCCACACATCACTGCTGGAAACATTCTGAAAAGGATTATGTCATAGTCAAAGTCAGCGGCAAAGTATCGAGGGAACCATCAACAACTCCGTATCCTAACCCCCTTCAAACCGGTAGGCGTAGTGTTTTCGCAATGTAAATTCTACCGCTCAACAGTGCGTCAACATAGCAAATGACAAGTCGCATGGCGGATCAGTAATAATGTAATCTCACAGCCTCCTGGACCTTCCTTTCAAAGACAAAATAGATTCGTCAACATTACTATGATCAATATTCCGACCAATGAAGGGATTCACAAATTCAGTATTGGAAGGGGTAACAGAATGAATTATTACTCGAACTGCACCGTTATCCATCAAACGTTCTTCACATCAAGCACACTTGACTCTAGCGCCTGCTTACTTCATTTCATAGTACTTCGGGTAATTTGTTAGTCCTTTGGTTCAAAGTAGCAATGTACATGTGGCTACTTGTTTGCGCGCAGATCAAGCACAAAAATATGATTTGCGGGGAAGTACGCGGAAATCAATAGCATTCAGACTTTAACTCGGAGAAGCAAGGCGAGAATAAGACAAGGGGATACCGCTAGGAGAAATACAATTTAAAGTTAATTTTGTTATTAATATAGAATGTAGAATGATGAACACATTAGCGTATTATTTGAATAGGTTAATGGAATGTGTTACTGAATATTTGCAACTAAAATGGTTATTTTTTCCTTCTATTTAGTTGTCACATTGTTAATGGAGGAAAATGATTTGCCGTTTGATTGGTACCCCAGAGAAGTTGAAACCGTAGACAAAAATGCCGACATTCTCGAAAGAGGATTTCTTATTACTTAATGTTAAGGGGGGGGGGGGGGGGGGGGGGGGGGTGGCATTCCACTTGAATTCCAAACTAGTCGAATACTTCTTTTCCCTCTCCTGGTTGAAATATCTGAAACACTAATATGGGAATGGCACACTCTCCTTTGTTCTAGACTACAAATTGACTGCAAGTGTTAATCCGAAACATGAGTAACAATGTCCTCGCCATATCATGTCAAAGCCTTCCCGGTTGTGTAAATACAGAATATTGAATTGATACCCGTTTAACGATATGGGGATTTCACGTCCTCTTTGCTTTCACTAACAAGAACTTTGGGAGTAGTGGCCCACCCAATTCTCGTTCTGAGGGGGTCCCATCTATTGGAATTCCAATGTAGATCATTTTTAAACTGTTATTCATAGTTTTCTCGCATTTTTTATCTTATCAAAACGTATTTTGGTAGATGTCATTTTTTGTGGCTCTCGCGTGATGTCATATCCAAAAAACAGTGACTTCAAACTTTTCTGAAGTCGTTTCATGACTCAGACCACATGAGCGTGCCTATATGACTACTTGGTCATCCATCGAAGCAAATGGGAGCGCGGTGGCTCAGTAGGTAGAGGTGCAGGCTGCAAGCCGAGAGGTCCTCGGTTCGAATCCCACCTGCGGCAACCGCGTTGTGTCCTTGGGCAAGACACTTCATCTCCATTGCCCGCGTGGGGGCACGATGACGCCGTGCACTAAGGCGTACTGCACGTCTATGGTACGCATGTCTTCAACCAATCTAACACTGCCTGTGCTGCAGTGCGGAGTTACGATGTTGGGGAGCTGGCAGCTGCTCGTCGTTGCTCGGTGGTTCTCCCCGCGTACTCCGGCTTCCTCCACCCCTAAAACTGTCACGGTCATGATTAGCCATTGTGCATAAATATATGACCTTAAACATCAATAAATATAAATATTAATCGAAGCAAATGTTTCCTGTGATACCGGTGACACCTCATGAATCTATTGAGTTGAGACCATCAACTTGGCGATGTATTACAGACACCATGCATTGCAGTATTTCGTCTCATGCTAAACACTACAGTACGGTCGTTGTGGAAAGGGCAAAATCCATGCGTTCGCAATATTTCCACGCATGCGTTAACCCTTTACCCAACGCAGACGATATCAAAATTTATTATTTTAAATATCATTTTTTGAAATTTTTCAAACAATTTTAACAAAACCATATCATTTGACCCCTCGTTGGAACGAGCTCGTTCCAACGAGGGGTCACATGATATGGTTTTGTTGACATTTTTTGAAAAATAATATTTTTTCAACTGTTGAATTTGCATATTACGCGGGCGGATGCGGCCGATTCGTTGGGTAAAGGGTTAACAGTGAATCTTCGACATAAAACAATGGAATAGCCATCAAATTTCAAGGAATGAGAAGATCGCCCTGGGCAACACTTCCCTCGCGTAGATTTTGACCATTCCACGTGGGCTGTATTGTAACGACGTGGCGTCAAATTCTTCTCTTATGTTTTCTTTTTAACATCGATCAGTTCTCTTCGCGTGACATTCGTTGACATGTGAAATATTGATGATAATGGGATCCTCTTGTCTGTCAACTTACTCGCACATTCTCTTTACCACATTTTACCTCGGTGAAACGCAAATTCATCAACTCTACAACCCTTGCAGGCTATTTTTGGCATCCAGCTACTTCAACTCAGCTTAATGGTCCAAATTAAATTCAGCAGGAATGCCGGTAATATTTGGACCAGTAAGGGCATCCTTCAATAATTTCTAATAAAGCATAGTTGGTGGAACAAATGTTGACTATCAAAATAATCTAGTACCAAATCATTTAATTCAAAGTGAATGTGCCTGCTGTGGTCTCCCTATTCCCTGTTTTTTTCCCTTACTGGCCTAAAGTTGATGCAACTTGAAGAATTAAGTTTTGTTATGTTGGAAATTGCTGGAGGGTGTCTAAGGGCATCCCCCAATAATTTCTAATAAAGCAAAATTGGTGGAACAAATGTTGACTATCAAAAGAATCTAGTACCAAATCATTTAAATCAAAGTGAATGTGCCTGCTGTGGTCTTCACATTCCCTGTTTCATCCCATACTGGCCTAAAGTTGATGCAGCTTGAAAAATTAAGTTCTGTTGTGTTGGAAATTGTTGGAGGCTGTCTAAGGGCATCCTCCAATAATTTCTAAATAGCAAACTTGGTGGAACAATTGTTGTCTATCAAAATAATCTGGTACCAAATCATTTAAATCGAAGTGAAAGTGCCTGCTGTGGTCTCCCTATTCCATGTTTCTTCCCTTACTGGCCTAAAGTCGATGCAGCTTGAAGAATTAAGTTTTGTTGTGTTGGAAATTGTTGGAGGGTGTCTAAGGGCATCCTCCAATAATCTCTAATAGGGCAAATATGGTTCAACACAGGTTGACTATCAAAATAATCTAGCTCTGAATCATGTTATTGAAATGTGAATGTTCCGGCTGTGTTTGAGGGTGTCTAAGGGCATCCTCCAATAATTTCTAATAAAGCAAACTTGGTAGAACAAATGTTGACTATCAAAATAATCTAGTACCAAATCATTTAAATTATAGTGAATGTGCCTGCTGTGGTCTTCATATTCCCTGTTTCATCCCATTCTGGCCTAAAGTTGATGCAGCCTGAAGAATATTAAGTTTTGTTGTGTTGGAAATTGTTGGAGGGTTTCTAAGGGCATCCTCCAATAGTTTCTAATAAAGCAAACTTGGTGGAACAAATGTTGACTATTAAAATAATCTAGTACCAAAATCAAAGTGAATATGCCTGCTGTGGTCTTCATATTCCCCGTTTCATCCCATACTGGCCTAAAGTTGATGCAGCTTGAAGAATTAAGTTTTGTTGTGTTGGAGATTGTTGGAGGGTGTCTAGGGCATCCCCCAATAGGTTCTTATAAAGCAAACTTGGTGGAACAAATGTTGACTATCAAATAATCTAGTACCAATTAATTTAAATCAAAGTGAATGTGCCTGCTGTAGTCTCCCTATTCCCTGTTTCTTCCCTTACTGGCCTATATTTGATGCAGCATGAAGAATTAAGTTTTGTTGTGTTGGAAATTGTTGGAGGGTGTCTGAGGGCATCCTCCAATAATTTCTAATAAAGCAAACATGGTATAATACATGTTGACTATCAAAATAATCTATCCCTAAATCGTGTTATTGAAATGTGAATGTTCCTGCTGTGGTCTTCATATTCCATGTTTCTTCCTTTACTGGCCTAAGGTTGATGCAGCTTGAAGAATTAAGTTTTGTTGTGTTGGAAATTACTGGAGGGTGTCTAAGGGCATCCTCCAATAATTTCTAATAAAGCAAACTTGGCGGAACAAATGTTGACTATCAAAATAATCTAGTACCAACTCATTTAAATCAAAGTGAATGTGCCTGCTGTGTTCTCTGTACATGTATTCCCTGTTTCATCCCATACTGGCCTAAAGTTGATGCAGCTTGAAAAATTAAGTTTCCAAAAAGTCAAAATGGTAGAATACATGTCATGTTGACTATCAAAGTAATCTAGCTCTAAATCATGTTATTGAAAAGTGAATGTTCCTGCTTTGGTCTTCATATTCCCTGTTTCTTCCTTTACTGGCCTAAAGTTGATGCAGCTTGAAGAATTAAGTTTTGTCGTGTTGGGTATTGTTGGAGGGTGTCTAAAGGCATCCACCAATAATGTCTAATAAAGCAAACTTGGTGGAATGAATGTTGACTATCAAAATAATCTAGTACCAACTCATTTAAATCAAAGTGAATGTGCCTGCTGTGGTCTCCGTACATGTATTCCCTGTTTCATCCCATACTGGCCTAAAGTTGATTCAGCTTGAAAAATTAAGTTTTGTTGTGTTGGAAATTGTTGGAGGGTATCTAAGTGCATCCCCCAATAATTTCTAATAAAGCAAACTTGGTGGGACAAATGTTGGCTATCAAAATAATCTAGTACCAAATCATTTATTTCAAAGTGAAAGTGCCTGCAGCGATCTCCCTATGGAACAAATGTTGACTATCGAAATAATCTAGTACCAAATCATTTAATTCAAAGTGAATGTGCCTGCTGCGGTCTCCCTATTCCCTGTTTCTTCCCTTACTGGCCTAAAGTTGATGTCTCCGTACATGTATTCTCTGTTTCATCCCATACTGGCCTAAAGTTGATGCAGCTTGAAAAATTAAGTTTTGTTGTGTTGGAAATTGTTGGAGAGTATCTAAGGGCATCCCCCAATAATTTCTAATAAAGCAAACTTGGTGGAACAAATGTTGACTATCAAAATAATCTAGTACCAAATCATTTAATTCAAAGTGAATGTGCCTGCTGTGGTCTCCCTATTCCCTGTTTCTTCCCTTACTGGCCTAAAGTTGATGCAGCTTGAAGAATTAAGTTTTGTTGTGTTGGAAATTGTTGGAGGGTATCTAAGGGCATCCCCCAATAGTTTCTAATAAGGCAAACGTGGTGGAACAAATGTTGACTATCAATATAATCTAGTACTAAATCATTTAATTCAAAGTGAATGTGTCTGCTGTGGTCTCCCTATTCCCTGTTTCTTCTCTTACTGGCCTAAAGTTGATGCAGCTTGAAGAATTAAGTTTTGTTGTGTTGGAGATTGTTGGAGACTGTCTAAGGGCACCCTCCAATAATTTCTAATAAAGCAAGCTTGGTGGAACAAATGTTGACTATCAAAATAATCTGGTACCAAATCATTTAAATCAAAGTGAACGTGCCTGCAGCGGTCTTCATTTTCCCTGTTTCATCAAATACTGCCCTAAAGTTGATGCAGTTTGAAGAATTAAGTTTTGTTGTGTTGGAAGTTGTAGGAGGGTGTCTAAGGGCATCCTCCAATAATTTCTAATAAAGCAAACCTGGTGGAAGAAATGTTGACTATCAAAATAATCTAGTACCAATTCATTTAAATCAAAGTGAATGTGCCTGCTGTGGTCTCCCTATTCCTTGTTTCTTCCCTTGCTGGCCTGAAATTGATGCAGCTTGAAGAATTAAGTTTTGTTGTGTTGGAAATTGTTGGATGGTGTCTATGGGCATCCTCCAAAAGGCTTCCTCCACCCGTAAAACTGTCACGGTCACGATTAGCCATTGTGCATAAGTATGTGACCTTAAACACCAATAAATAAATAAATAAATAAATATCCTCCAAAAGTTTCTAATAAGGCAAACATGGTAGATCACATGTTGACTATCAAAATAATCTAGCTCTAAATCATGTTATTGAAATGTGAATGTCCCTGCTGTGGTCTTCATATTCCATGTTTCTTCCTTCACTGGCCGGAAGTTGATGCAGCTTGAAGAATTAAGTTTTGTTGTGTTGGAAATAGTTGGAGGGTCTCTAAGGGCATCCTCCAATAGTTTCTAATAAGGCGAACAGGGTAGAACACATGTTGACTATCAAAATAATCTAGCTCTAAATCATGTTATTGAAATGTGAATGTTCCTGCTGTGGTCTTCATATTCCCTGTTTCTTCCCTTACAGGCCTAAAGTTGATGCAGCTTGAGGAATTAAGTTTCGTTGTGTTAGAAATTGTTGGAGGGTATCTAAGGGCATCCTTCAATAATTTCTAATAAAACATAGTTGGTGGAACAAATGTTGACTATCAAAATAACTAAGTACCAAATCATTTAATTCAAAGTGAATGTGCCTGCTGTGGTCTCCCTATTCCCTGTTTTTTTTTCCCTTACTGGCCTAAAGTTGATGCAACTTGAAGCATTAAGTTTTGTTATGTTGGAAATTGCTGGAGGGTGTCTAAGGGCATCCTCCAGTAATTTCTAATAAAGCAAAATTGGTGGAACAAATGTTGACTATCAAAAGAATCTAGTACCAAATCATTTAAATCAAAGTGGATGTGCCTGCTGTGGTCTTCACATTCCCTGTTTCATCCCATACTGGCCTAAAGTTGATGCAGCTTGAAAAATTAAATTCTGTTGTGTTGGAAATTGTTGGAGGCTGTCTATGGGCATCCTCCAATAATTTCTAAATAGCAAACTTGGTGGAACAATTGTTGACTATCAAAATAATCTAGTACCAAATCATTTAAATCAAAGTGAAAGTGCCTGTTGTGGTCTCCCTATTCCCTGTTTCTTCCCTTACTGGCCTAAAGTCGATGCAGCTTGAAGAATTAAGTTTTGTTGTGTTGGAAATTGTTGGAGGGTGTCTAAGGGCATCCTCCAATAATCTCTAATAGGGCAAACATGGTTGAACACAGGTTGACTATCAAAATAATCTAGCTCTGAATCATGTTATTGAAATGTGAATGTTCCTGAGGTGTTTGAGGGTGTCTAAGGGCATCCTCCAATAATTTCTAATAAAGCAAACTTGGTAGAACAAATGTTGACTATCAAAATAATCTAGTACCAAATCATTTAAATTAAAGTGAATGTGCCTGCTGGGGTCTTCATATTCCCTGTTTCATCCCATTCTGTCCTAAAGTTGATGCAGCCTGAAGAATATTAAGTTTTGTTGTGTTGGAAATTGTTGGAGGGTGTCTAAGGGCATCCTCAAAATAGTTTCTAATAAAGCAAACTTGGTGGAAGAAATGTTGACTATTAAAATAATCTAGTACCAAAATCAAAGTGAATATGCCTGCTGTGGTCTTCATATTCCCTGTTTCATCCCATACTGGCCTAAAGTTGATGCAGCTTGAAGAATTAAGTTTTGTTGTGTTGGAAATTGTTGGTGGGTGTCTAAGGGCATCCCCCAATAATTTCTAATAAAGCAAACTTGGTGGAACAAATGTTGACTATTAAAACAATCTAGTACCAAATCATGTAATTCAAAGTGAATGTGCCTGCTGTGGTCTCCATATTCCCTGTTTCTTCCCTTACTGGCCTAAAGATGATGCAGCTTGAAGAATTAAGTTTTGTTAGTACCAAATCATTTAAATCAAAGTGAATGTGCCTGCTGTGGTCTTCATATTCCCTGTTTCATCCCATACTGGCCTACAATTGATGCAGCTTGAAGAATTAAGTTTTGTTGTGTTGGAAATTGTAGGAGGGTGTCTAAGGGCTTCCTCCATTAGTTTCTAATAAGGCAAACTTGGTGGAACAAATGTTGACTATCAAAATAATCTAGTACCAAATCATTTAAATCAAAGTGAATGTGCCTGGTGTGGTCTTCACATTCCCTGTTTCATCCCATACTGGCCTAAAGTTGATGCAGCTTGAAGAATGAATGTGCCTGCTGTGGTCTTCACATTCCCTGTTTCATCCCATACTGGCCTAAAGTTGATGCAGCTTGAAGAATTAAGTTTTGTTGTGTTGGAAATTGTTGGAGGGTGTCTAAGGTCATCCTCCATTCCAATAACTTCTAATAAAGCAAACTTGGTGGAACAAATATTGACTATCAAAATAATCTAGTACCAAATCATTTAAATCAAAGTGAAGGTGCCTGCTGTGGTCTTCATATTTTCTGTTTCATCCCATACTGGCCTAAAGCTGATGCAGCTTGAAGAATTAAGTTCTGTTGTGTTGGAAATTGTTGGAGGGTGTCTAAGGGCATCCTCCAATAATTTCAAATGAAGCAAATTTGGTGGATAGAATGTTGACTATCAAAATAATCTTGTACCAAATCATTTGTATGTAATTCAAAGTGAATGTGCCTTCTGTGGTCTCCCTATTCCCTGTTTCTTCCCTCACTGGCCTAAAGTTAATGCAGCTTGAAAATTAAGTTTTGTTGTGTTGGAAATTGTTGGAGGGTGTCTAAGGGCATCCTCCAACAGTTTCGAATAAAGCAAACTTGGTGGAACAAATGCTGACTATTAAAATAATCTAGTACCAAATCATTTAAATCAAAGTGAATGTGCCTGGTGTGGTCTTCACATTCCCTGTTTCATCCCATACTGGCCTAAAGTTGATGCAGCTTGAAGAATGAATGTGCCTGCTGTGGTCTTCACATTCCCTGTTTCATCCCATACTGGCTTAAAGTTGATGCAGCTTGAAGAATTAAGTTTTGTTGTGTTGGAAATTGTTGGAGGGTGTCTAAGGTCATCCTCCATTCCAATAACTTCTAATAAAGCAAACTTGGTGGAACAAATGTTGACTATCAAAATAATCTAGTACCAAATCATTTAAATCAAAGTGAATGTGCCTGGTGTGGTCTTCACATTCCCTGTTTCATCCCATACTGGCCTAAAGTTGATGCAGCTTGAAGAATGAATGTGCCTGCTGTGGTCTTCACATTCCCTGTTTCATCCCATACTGGCCTAAAGTTGATGCAGCTTGAAGAATTAAGTTTTGTTGTGTTGAAAATTGTTGGAGGGTGTCTAAGGGCATCCTCCAATAGTTTCTAATAAGGCAAACATGGTAAACACATGTTGACTATCAAAATAATCTAGCTCTAAATCATGTTATTGAAATGTGGATGTTCCTGTTGTGGTCTTCATATTCCCTGTTTCTTCCCTTACTGGCCTAAAGTCAATGCAGTTTGAAGAATTAAGTTTTGTTGTGTTGGAAATTGTTGGAGTGTATCTAAGGGCATCTTTCAATAATTTCTAATAAAGCAAACTTGGTGGAACAAATGTTGACTATCAAACTAATCCAGTACCGAATCATTTAAATCAAAGTGAAAATTTGACTTAACCTTTATCTTTGTTATACGCATCCCATATTATTAATCCAGAAAAGACACGAAGAACGCGTCACAATGATTATTTCTATATCCTTTAGAAAACTACTTCAGGTCAATAAATCGAGCAGACACCAAACTCCCGCACCAATACCAAGAATATATTGTAATACCTCCATGCGAACGGAATTTCACATTTTTACATGACTCTCTTTTCCAACTCGTGGTGGGGTAACAAAACGTCATGCAATCGACCTGCTCCTCGATGGGAAATTTGAATCTTATCACCCAACTGACCTACTAACCGAAAACTTCGACAGATTTGTTTGACCGTCAATTATCGCCACATCATTTTCGGGGAGTGTGGTGAATCATCAATAATTTACTATATTATTCAACTGTCCTACTGACAATATATTTGCACTGATCAGTTTGTCCGTCCTTTGTCGTCACTTCAGGTCTGTGCTGTACAGGTGATATGTGTATCATGATGATCGTTAGTTTAAAAGTTTTGTTTTGTACAAACGTTAGCTAGGGAACAATTGATAATGTTTACGGAATGAGGAATTCCGTTTTCTATAGATTACGTTTACTTACTTCTCTCTCTACCCCCCCCCCCCCTTTTTTTTGATCATATTAACCCATACAATGAGAAAGACAATCTTTCTTTACACACTTTATATTGCTCTGGTACAACTCCCTTTGATGTTTCTTTCCGGTTACAAAATGATTTGTCTCCATTATTTATGACTATACAGGTCTCCTTCATGCTTCTGTGCCGAGGTGCTGCGGATGGTATGTTTGTAACTCATGGCGGGTAATATCAATTTGGACGAGATCCAGACTGACTCTAACTACGACTTCAATTATCTGATGAATGATAAGACCAACACGCATAATACTGATACTGACTCTACATCAATATACAACATTACTGGCTGTAAATATGTCCTTCCTAGCGAATTGCAACCAGAGCTCAGGGACATGCGTGGATCGTTTTCTGCTTTTCATATCAATTGTCAGAGTCTTGGTGCCCATTGGGATCCCCTAAATCACTTATTGTCTGAACTAAACAGTAATGAAAATACATTTGATGTTATTGGTCTTACAGAAGACTTTCGGGTCCCCTCTAATATATCTTATACTCTAGAAGGATATCACCCTTTACAAAAACAAAGTCGACCGACTGATGACGATGGTCGAGGTGGAGTAGGACTATTTATAAAAAATGATATAAATTTCATTATTCGACGAGATCTGTCTATATTCATACCACATGTATTTGAATCCATTTTTATAGAAATAAAGGATAAGAATCCGTCGAGAATTGTAGGGGTAGTATATCGGCCAAACACGGCCCCCAAAGCGGATATTGATTTTTTCCAATCAAAGATCAACTACATAACTGATATACTTAACAAGGAAAAGAAAACAACCTTCATTATGGGCGACTTCAACATTGACCTTCTCAAGGTAGCTTCCCACTCGAAAACAGATACGTTCATAGATTTAATGTTTAGTGAGGGATTTATGCCTGCAATCACCAACCCTACTAGAGTGACATATCATTCTGCTACGCTCATAGACAACATATTTTCAAATAATTTAATAAACTCTTTTACATCTGGCATAATTCTCACTGATATATCCGATCACTTTGGAATCTTTTACGCCGAATCTGTAAATGTGTCACCTGACAGCACAAGGCCACTTCTATCCAGGAAAATAAACACTACCAGTATCGAACATTTCAAGGTATTGTTGTCTCAGTGTGATTTCACACCAGTTATGGAATCTAATTGTCCTAATGCTGCCTATGAACACTTTTTAAACATTTTTCTGACAGCATTTGAATTAGCATTTCCCTTGCAAAATCAAAAGCGGAATAAGAAATACATAAAGCAACAGCCTTGGATGACGAAAGGTCTTCTAATCTCATCTAATAACAAGAATAAATTTTTCGTTAAAAAAATAAGAAGTCCCACTGAACGTAATATTAGAAATTACAAAAATTACTGTCGTCTCTTCAACAGAATTAAAAAATAAAGCAAAGCAATGTATTATTAAAATGTCCTGTTGGAAAATAAAAGTAATATGCGAAAAACGTGGCAAATTTTAAATGACGCTCTGAACAGAAACAAAAACAAAAGCAATTTACCTTCCTTCTTCAATCTTGATGATAAAAAGATAAACACCCCGAACGAAATCGCTCGGGAATTTAACAATTTCTTTGTAAACATAGGAAAAAAGACCTCTAAACAAATAACGAATCCCCGTAAATCTTTCACTGAATTCATGAAATCTCCACTCCCAAATAATATGTTTGTCTTACCAACGTCGTCTTTTGAAATTATCAATATCGTAACTAAAATGAAGCCCAAAGCAAGTCAGGACTGTGAAAATATTTCCGCAAATATCCTTAAGAAGTCGTTAGATATGGTTGCTGATCCCCTTGCTCACATCATGAACATCTCTTTCAGCCAGGGAACAGTTCCTGACAGAATGAAAATTGCAAAGGTAATCCCAATCTTTAAATCGGGTGATGAAAACAACTTTACAAGCTATAGACCAATAAGTATCCTACCTGTCTTCTCAAAGATTCTAGAAAAACTTATGTCTGTTAGACTGATGAAATTTTTGAATAAATTCGATATTCTCTATCACCACCAATATGGTTTCAGGAAGCAGCACAGCACATTACATCCAATTACGCAGTTGTTAAAGCATGTCGCCGTAGAAAATAACAAAGTGAGTAAGGACACCACTTTAGCTATCTTTCTAGACCTTTCTAAAGCCTTTGATACAATAAGCCATGACATCCTTCTTCAGAAACTTGAACATTATGGAATAAGAGGTAACGCTATAAGTTGGTTCAAAAGCTATCTAAAGAATAGGAATCAGTATGTATCATTTGGTGATAGTAATTCTAATCTAACTGAGCTGACATGTGGAGTACCACAAGGTTCTATACTGGGTCCCATTTTATTTCTAATATACATTAATGACATACATAATTCAACCACATTAAATGTCTTATCGTTTGCCGATGACACAGAAGTATATAGGTCTGGAGCAGAGATAAATACTCTAGTCGCAGATTTCAATGAGGAATTACAAAACATATTTGACTGGTGCGCAGCCAACCACCTAGTCCTAAATGAAAAGAAAACAAAATACATTTTACTTAATCCAGGTCACAGAGAAAGGAATGCTACTCATCAGAATGTCTGTGTAAACAATCGAATAATCAGCAAGGTTGGCAATGGGGAAAGAGAGAAGTCCTTAAAGTTTCTTGGTATAAATATTGATGAAAACTTATCATACAACGCCCACATATCTCACCTCTGTACGAAAGTTGGACTTGCCAACTTTGTTCTCAATAAAGTTAAAAAGTTCCTCCCCCATAATGTGATGAAAATGTTATATTTTACTCCGATACAGAGCCATTTCATCTATGGAATTCCCTTATGGGGTGCGACAAAATCCTGTGACCGTCTCTAGAAATTGCAGAAACGAGCTTTACGAATAATAAATAATAAGAAATACAATGCCCATACCGATCCCCTTTTTATCAAAGATAGTATATTGAAGCTAAAAGACTTATACAAACTACACGCCTTATTATTCATGTTTGATTGGCATAATGGTAACCTTCCGGGTTCATTTGAGAACTTCTTCTCAATTAACCAATCCAATATGAATACTCGACAGTCCGGTCTCTTACACAGACACAAAACCAGAAACAAAACTTTGGATAAATTACCCGTTTTTGCGCTACCACAGCTATGGAATGAATTAGAAGTAGATATCAGAAATACAGAGAATAGAAAAGAATTTAAGAAAAAGCTAACAACAATGTTTTTTTCCTCTTATTCTGAATACATTTCCTGCTCGAACCCTTATTGCCCGGATTGTCTCCGTTGATCTAGATGCTACTAAAAGTAATAAAATGTCCAGTAATACCCAGCAAAAAATTCTTGGAATCTAAACATTTCTATCTCAAAGGCATAACTCATGAGTAGTCTTAGCTTGGATGTAGTGCTGTGGTCTTGAAACAAGGTGGAAAATAAAATAAAATGTGAACAGCAAATTCTATGAATAGTGGCGTGTGGTTTCATTGGTAAATGAATAATGATGTGTTCTCCTCGTTGGTGTTGTCTGGTATTCACCAACCATTTCGTAGATCTTCTTCAACTCTTACTACTCCCATACTTACATACAGAAATGGTGTCAGCGAACCAAGAGAGCGACATTCTGCAGTTGACCATCAGCGACACTTTGCGCGCATGTTGTATGAGACCAAATCAAGACAAAGTAATCGGAATCTACAATTGCTGCAGTGTAACATCCACTTCTATCTCTTTCTGTTGATATTCCTTTCTCTTTCTGTTTTCTTTATCAGGGAAAGGCAGGAAGACAGCCAATCTGGCTATGCCTTCCCCTGCCAGTACACAATGTATTAATTATATGGATTTTTTGTCATTATATGTAACATATGCTATATCTATTTTTGTTGAAATCTTTAGATTTAAAATGTATATGTTATATGTATACATTGTTATATTTTAGTGAACTGGCAAATAAAATATCAATATCAATATCAATAATAACGACATAAGTTACGATTTTCCAGTTGAGGCACGATGTGTCTCTTTTATAATGTAACTAGTGGTACAACGTTATAAACACGAGGGAGAACTAATAACCAAGCATTCTGTATTTACACTGGTTAGAAGATGAGATATTTCTCCCACAAATACTATATGCATTGCTGCATACAAATGACCGTATCATCAAGAACTAGTCGACGTTAGGTAGAAGTTAACTAAAACATGATGTGGAGAAAATCCTAGTGTTCGGTTCGTATATTCAGATATTGAAATGTTCGGTCGTATAAACGTTTAATACAAATATTCGTACGGCACACGAATATTTGGATATTTATTTCAAAATGGCAAAACTGACTTAAATTGTACAATACAGTCGCCGTGGACTTGTCGTAAACCACGCGTTGGCAGTGATGTCCACGCATGCGTTTACCTGGTAATAAAAATCATCATAAGCACCATTTTAATTAATAAAGCACCGGGTTGTAATATTATAGCTTCTGCGATCACTGAATTAAGTGTCAACATTTGCTCAACACTATACATAAATCTTCACAACCACATTGCACTCATCGGACTTCTCCCGTCCCCATTTATTAATATTTTGATTAATATCGTTAACATATACGCCGTCATCAAATTAGTCGCTGTTACACTCGAGTCTCAGACAGTTGCCTTTATTACATAAGGGCATAGAGTTCCTGTCATTGTTCTGTTATTTTCTAGTCAGTAATGTCGGATTTTTATTGTCCATACTTGTCTGTTTTTATACATGCTAATATGTTCAATCATCGACACCTTTCACTCTCGTTTTAGGTATAATATTGTGGTCTTTCGTTTGTTTCAAGGGCTTTAATTCAGTACATTTTGGTCAAGGCATCATCTGCTATGAACACACACGGATTTCGTTTTAATTCAAGGAATTAAACCAAGATAAACCTTCAAGTTTGTGTCTGTTAATACCTCTTTGTGAAGAACAAAGGAAAACACGTACGACATTCAAGACGATTTGATGCCCTTGTCTGCCTCATGTAGGGAGAACGGTGTGTTTGACCTGTCGTCGTTCCTGTTACAATTAAATTTCTACATAGAGCTACCTACTTTTTAGCAGCACTGGTCGCTCATGCCATACCATGCTCGATCCTCGGTCGAGGAAAGTTCACGAGTTGTCCGAAACTCTCAGCAACAGTTGTGGTTTTGATGCAGTCATGGCGTACCGTCCCATCGGATGGGGACGTAAACTGGCTGTCCTCTGTGCGGAGAGAGACACACTCCGTGCAGGCTAAAAAATCCCTTCGTAGTTTTCGAGAAGAAGGAGGCCACGAAGTTGCTGCTACGTAGGTCATTCAACACACATGAGCCATTGGGCCAAGGAGAGATGTTAATATAAGTTGCATAACTTGCTCACCAATCCTTGTAAAACAAATAAGCCTCGAAGGGTATACCCGTCAGCGCTATTCACACTTATCAACATTCAAACTTTATTATTTTTTCAGTTTTTTATTTCACGATTCCTCACTGGTACGAGCTCGTTGAGTTCGTTCCAGTAAGGTGTTATAAGCTATATTTTTGAGGGGTAAACTTAAAAATGTTAGTTATTCAAGAATAGTTTTCGAAATTGGGTAAGTAATGTTTAATTGAAATAACACTAAATGAATGTGGTCTATTTAGTTTGTCATACTACAAAGAATAGAGATTACTGAAAATAAGTTGCAACAATGAATAGAAATTCGTCTTGCATAAAGAGTGGAACAGACGGTGTAGGACTGCAGTTTTGAGTAAGAAAGTTGCAGTTCGCAGAAACGTAAGTTTGATTCAAAAGTATGAAAATAAAAGGAAAATGTTTTTAAAAGAATTATCACCTGTTAAGGTTCATATTTGAGTTAAATCTTGTTTGTTCTTTTTCGATGCTACCACACAGGTAACGAAGGGATTGGGTGTATAATTGGCACAGAAATATAATATGAGAAATAAGGTCGTTTTTTATCGACTCGATAGATTTCGAGAAATATTCCTCAGTAGCTTCATAAATGACGTCACGCTACGCCGCATTACGTCGCCTTGAAGGAACGATCAGCTGATCTTTGCTATTGTTTTGAAACGTACGTATTTCTCGTCGAATTGGGCTGAACATTGTACAATAAAATTTCTCGTAGCATATAATAAAAAAGAAAATCTACTCTATTTTAGTCAGTATCTTGAATTATCTCATGAGTGTGGACCTGAAAGTTTTATTTTTCATGAGCGCTTGCGCGAGTGAAAAATAATATTTTCAGGTCCACAATGTGATTTTTTTCAGTAGCTTCCTAAATGACGTTACACTTTGGCGCATGAGGTCGCCTTGAATGTCGTCTTGAAGGAACGATCAGCAGCATTTTGTTATTGTCTTGAAACTGTTTGCAGTCGAATTGGGCTGAATATTGCGCAGTAAAATGTCACGTAGCCTGTAATAAAAAGAAAATCTACGGTGTATTAGTGAATATTCGTGTGGACGTGAAAGTATTATTTTTCACTCGCGCAGGCGCTCGTGAAAAAATAAAACTTTCAGGTCCACATTCATGAGATAACTCCCGATATTCACTAAAACAGCGCAGATATCCTCTCTGTATCAGGAGCAAATAGACAACATAGTGTTGAAGCAATTTACACTAAGAAGCGGCGTAAAAACTCATACAAACAACATGGCTGCTGGGATGGATTAAGAATAGAACGGAAAAGTGGAAAATACGTTAACCACAAAGATTTTGTGAATCCGGGACAAATTGTTCATTGCGAAAATATCCATGGACATACTGTTCATCGTTATAATGTCCTAGCATTATAACAACATTTCCAATAATAGATTAGGAAATGTCTTTTTTACATTTATACGTGTATAATTCTCCCATGTTTTGAATATTTTTACTTGCAATTTTAGGACTGCAGATTTAACACATTGAATGATGTATACCGTGCCCATAAATTGTAAAGTAATTAGCGAGGCTGTGGGTGCGCAACCGGATAGACGATGTACCATTAATAGATCATCCATCAAATCTCTCACTCACTGCCATTCATCTTCGCGTTGCATGGCACGTAGAATTGTTGACTTGGATCCCAGTCATATTTGATGTCTGTGTTTGTGGCTTCGAGTTGTTCAAGCAAAACAAAACATGCTTCTGGGAATAAAAAAGAAAATTAATTGAACATAGAAAAAGGGTTTCAAATGTTGTTACAATGGTAGCCCCAAGCGAATCCCTAGTGATGATCTGTAAATGAGCATACTTATCGTTCACATATAATATAGTACCGAAATGTAATCCAAAAATAAGATCCACGGAGCGCCACTATTTGAAATTCGTAAATCCGTAAATTTCATGGAAATAAAATAAATCCGAATAATCCAAGAATAACTGTGCATAAATTATGTGTTGCATGTATTTGATTCTTTATGTATTGTGTCTTACATACAGTACGTGGAGAGTGTATTATCACTAAATCACCCGCAGAGTGGAGATTCGACCCAAGCAATAATTGCAAATTTGTTGCAAAGCATAACAAGCACAGGCAAAGTTTCAGCCAATGGACCTCCGGGTTAAACCAGTAGGTCCATTGGCTGAAACATTGCTTGTGTTTTTAGTCGATATATACAAAATATGAAAGTTATAGTTTGGGTGATAATTCCACTCTGCGGGTGATTTAGTTATAATCCACTCTCCACGTACTGTATGTATGTTATACTATATATTTTTCATTTCTGTTATAATAAACATAAATAAAGATGACACGTCGTTTTGTTATTTGAAAACCCACAGTGAATACTAAATAGGCATTTGGCCAAATGCCTGGTGGTCTATTTCAGTCATTTGGCCAAATGACTGGCTAATTTAGACATTTGTCCAAATGACTGTCGGTCACAGGCGTTTGACCAAATAACTGAAAGTTTTAGTCATTTGGCCAAATGACTGACTTGACACATTGACTGTGACACATATAAATTGACACTGTTTTCAGTAAATATCTACGTGCTGTAGACTTTATGCCATATACTTTTGTACTCAAATTCGACTCCTGGCCTTCCAATAACTATATACGGTTTGTTTTGGCTAGACTCATTTATCTGACTTTGTAATGTCGCAACAGACGTGGTTGAAACATAATTTCTGGCTTCTAATGAGCTTTGACAGTTAGTTATAGCTCGACTCCTCGATCATATGTGTAACATTGTGACAGACTTGGTTAAAACATAACTCCTGTCTTTTACAACAAACGTGTACAGTTAGTGTTTAACCGAGTGCGACTCATAGATCTGCTTCTATATCGTGGCAAGATACGTAGTCAACAAGTTAGTCTTTCTGAATGTTAAAAAGACATACGATAGAGTATGGGGGGGGGGGGGGGTGGTACATGGCGAAAGCTTGGGGCCATGTGCTTGGGAGGCGAGTTTTTCGAATTCTGAAAGCATTGTACTAAGATATTCAGAGTGAACTTAGCCTGGTAACATCACAACAACGAAACGTGTGCCTATGAAGATGAGCCTAAAACAGGGGGTGTATCCTCTTGCTAATTATTTTTGCATTGTACATTTATGAGATAGATTCCTGCGTAGCGACGACGGTGTAGCAGTTGGGGACTTGAAGAACCTGAGGTTATTTTTGGCAGACGATATGGTACTAGTGTCAGAATCCGAAGAGGGACTGGCGAAAATGTTGGCAATTGTTGGGAGATATGGAAATAAATGGAGACTCGAACTAAATGAAAGCAAAAGCAAAGCTACACCCGTCGGCCGTAAAGTGAAACCTGTTCGAAGGTGGAGAGTGGGGGAGTTCTGTATTCCGGAAGGTAGCAGTAAACTTTTTAGTGAAGGAGAGACAGGTGACTACGAGTATTTGGGGGTAAATATAAACATTATGAGAGGGAAACTACCGAAACCACACGAATAAACTGACTGTGAAGGGGAAGCAAATCCTTACCAAAATGGAACTTATATGGAGAAACAGTTTCAATAAGGTTTTCTTTGAGATAACCATTTGGGAAATGGTGGGTGTACCCGGTATAACATATGGTACAGAAGTGGTACCTCTAATCCAAACGTCTTTGAAGGGCTTGGAAACCCTGCAGAACGATGCAGTACTATGAATAACGGGATCGAGTAATGCTGCAGCACTAGAAGAAATCAGAGGTGAGTTTGGGTGGATGGTGATCAAGGACAGGATAGACTTAATTCAGATTTATTTATTTCTTTTTGCCTTACTGGGCATCAAAGAATACAAAACATTATACTAATAATTAACAATGCATTTTAAGTGATGGGAGACATACAACTGAGATAATTTTCTTCTGTGAGGTGGTTAATTAATAGAAATTCATTCTGAGTAGAAGGGTATCATAAGTTGAAGTTGTTCAAGTTGCCTAAATATGGGTATGAATGCCCGTGACGGAAACAATTAAAATGTACATAAACAAGATCCGTCGTACGTTATGGTCATCGGTCATATAGGCGGTGTTTCCTCTGTGTCTTTTATCTGGATTCAATCAGAACCCTGTCATCTTAACTATTTGGTAAATCTCCCCGACAGCAGATGGTTTAAACTAATGTTCTAGAATATTTGGAATTTAAATACAAAGACAGGGCGGATGGTCCAAGCCAGTGACTTAAAAGAGAACTACTCACTGGTGACCTTAGACTTAGAAGTTGGAACAACCCAGGGTAAACAAATTATCAGAGAAAGGGTCATGGAGGATGGCAACCTTCATTGGCGAAAAGTGGTCAAATCATTTTGAATTTTGCCTCCGAAATAAATATGACGAACGCGGGCAGAATAAACGAATGCGCCGCTGCCTGATAATTAAAAGATTAATTTTCTTTCGTCTTATATCATTTTCCACAAAATAATTCATATGAAAACTTATAACTTTAACTGTAATTCTCATCATTTATATAAAAATGAAGAAAGGGAAAAATTTTCATTGCATTGTTCTAAATTTAACATTTATATTTTAAATTAACTTCAAATGTGTGCAGTTTTTAAAACAAATTGCTCGACAAAATGTTCATGGACATTTGAAGTTCATAGAAATTTGCAGTTCGAAAAAAGTTTGCTGGAAAGATTACACATGGACATTATGTCCAGGGACATTATGTGAGTGGACCATCCCCGATTTATATCGCCATGACAGTCAGCATTCGAGTTGTTTTCCTTAAAATTATTAGGCCCGCGATGAAAGTTCAATTAAAAAGCAAGTAACTGTTGAGAAAAACCTATGGCATCAGTATAATATAAAGCCAAGTTTTCGTTTCTTACAAAAGGAAACCTGTTTTGTTTTCCGACATGAGTAGTATGTCAGGGGCTTTTGAGGTAAAGGTTGCAGGATCTCATTGCAGGATCTCATGTGACGTCATAGTCACGTGACGTAGTGGCGCCATGTTGTGTTGTCATGGTAACCCGCGTGAGCGGCCATGTTGTGACGTTATCTCCATAGTGATACGTGGTGTGAGTGCGCATGCGCAGCGCGTGTTGTTAGGGTGATACGTGTTTCCGTCGTCCATTTTGTATACTGGAGGCCGCCATCTTGGTTTCTATGGTAGCACGTGATTGCTATGTTACCCAATTGTTCTGTAATAGGACGGGGTATGTTCGGAGGGTGTGTTCCTTTGTAGAAGAGTAAATCTAATTACCACAAACAACCCGACAATCCATCCAAATCACCAAAATCCACCCGAAATCACCGAAATTGACTTTATTTTCCCATTTTATCGGTTTA
Organism: Pictodentalium vernedei; assembly: GCA_031216915.1. Lineage (NCBI taxonomy): Eukaryota > Metazoa > Mollusca > Scaphopoda > Dentaliida > Dentaliidae > Pictodentalium > Pictodentalium vernedei. The sequence goes on from CM062296.1 coordinate 380,472,998, forward strand.
GTACGTAGTGCGATAGTACTAAGGGGTGTAAGGGGTGCATTCGACTGAAGTGGAGTAATTTTCTGGTTCGGATTTTCCCAGAATCCTCATTTAATTACCCAAATAAACCCGTCAAGTTGTATTATTTCGAATTCTTTCAGAATCCCTTTTTTGGATCCCATGACGTGTTTTTTCCCTTATTAAGAATAGCACGTAGTGCTATAGGACAAATTTACCCAGAAATCCATTATTAAAATTATAAGTAGGACCCATATGTGTACATGAAGGCCATGAAGCTAAGTTCCACCATTTACTCATATGAGGATCTACCCAACAGATAGGTCGTACGAGGTCTAATTTACTATCCCTCATTTTGATTTTTCTTTGTACTTCGATGGAAAGTTAAAAAATAACAACACTAAATATAAATTTAAATTTCTTTTATTCAACAACAAAAATACATCTTTTTATGGTATGTAGATTGTCGGATATTCATAAACAGTCTTTCTGCAGATTGGACATCTTCTGAGTGGTTTACAGCAGTCTTTGCACAGACACAAATGGTTACATGGTCGCGGAGCGACATTGGCTTCAGCTAATAAACACACACTACATTTTGTCCTCCGTGAATCTTCTTCTTGAAATGATGTGTCCATTTCTTCTTCTTCGATGGCCATTTCTTCTTCTTTTTCAACGTCCATGAATTCAGGTGGTAAATTATGAATGTAATAACAGTCTGGAGAATATTTTCTGTGTTCTTCTATAACATCATCTTCTGTTTCCCAGAAACGAACAATAATACCACAATGAAAACATTGAGTTCTGTCTCCTGTCCCCAAATAAAAGAATCCAGCTTTTGTCAGTTCATTCGGGGTTTTCACACTTTCACTTTGTAACATGAATTGAAATGTCTTGAGACGATTTTCCTCCAATGCATACTTGATGTGTTTTGGTGGTCTTTGTTCTGGTGTCTTTCTTATTTTATCTTCTCCACGTAATAACTGCTCCAGTACCGGTGGCGGAACATCACGAAAATACGTTTCGAATGAAACGCTCATTCTCTCTACAAAGTCTCTTGGATTTCTTGTTTCTTGGTTTCTTGATTGATAATCATTCAGTGCCATCCTGATCAAACATGGAAAAGTGAACATTCTTCAATCCTTTTTATCTTCATTCTTCTTTGGGTTTCTTTCTCTTTTTGGTTTGGGTTCTCCTATTTCAAGACTTCTCTTCTTTGCAATATCCACTGCTTTGGTCACTTGTTCCCAATCTCTGGTGGTAAACTGGAACCCAACGTCGTTCTTGAACAGTTGAATGTGTAAATCGTTGTTAAGTTTGAAGACGGTCACATTAGTAGACATCCTTCTTCTTTGGCTGTCGAAGCACAAATGAGCTGAACACCAAGTGCACCAGTTTTTATAGTTTTCCTTCAATGCAGCGACATCTAGTGGCTGGTTTCCTCTATGACGTCATTAACCAACAAATCATTATCCATTAGATCAGTGGTAAACATGTTGGATATGGTTTCCATCGGTACACCGCGACAGCGATGTTTCAAGTAAAACAAACAGTATTGTCCACACACTGGTAATGGTCCTTGAAGGCGTTTTGTATTATACTTCCAATATCTGGAATTCTTCTTCAGGAAATTCTCGAATGGTCTGTGTTGTGGTGGTAATCCATAGGAATCAAAGTATTCTGCGTTGTGGTGACTCACAAAGAGAGCCACCCAATGTTCTCCTTTTCTGTGGTCTGGATCCGTGTTGGCTATCAAAGCCACTGGTCTGTGATCTGGTAATATTCTTGGTAATTTGTTTCTTGAAAATACACCCAAACATATTCTCTTCAAACAACTATCTGATCGAAGTGCATTCTCTAACTGCAACGTGTTCATGTTGAGTAATCGAAGATTACTTGTCTATTCTTATCCACTTCTATGATGTTCTGGAATTCTGCATACACCAGTACGTTGATTGTGGTTGGTAATGGGTTTTCGAAATGGACTTCTAGTCTCAAGTTTCCTCTCTTCACCAGATCGAAGTCTTGTCCATGTGATAGATCTGGAGTCAGGTCGAATACGAATAGGGTGTATCCGTTTATGTACTCTTCTCGGCTGATGTGGTTTCCTTCATTCTCATACATTTGTCCAGTTCCTTGGAACAGAGTTGCATAACATCTGACCACTTCTTGTTGTTCGAATCTAGGTTGTAATGGTTTGGCTGGAATCTGCTGCCCATCCACGTACAATGCCAAGTAATTGGTTTTGTAGTTCTTGAAATTATATGGATTCTTTGAAAAGTTTCCATTGAAAGCATCGTTGTCCACACAACCCACGACGATGCGTTTAGGTAGTTGGCCTAAAAATAAGTTTTCTTGTGTGATGCTCAGATTTCCTTTCGGCACTGAAAACACCTTGGTTTCCACACGATCGATAGGATATTTTGCAGTTGCTTTTGTTGGTGCTTTCTCGTGAGCCATTCTCACGAATGATTGGAGTCTCTCTTTGCGTACAAACATGGATACATCTAGAATTTTGATCTTGTATGTAGCGGTATCGGCCATCAATGCGAAAGCATCTTTGGCTCTATTCATTTTAACATGAACATTAACTCCATTCAGCAAGTAACGAGTTTGGAAAAACATGTCCAAATGTAATCTTCCAGTCATGTCCACGATTTTACTTTTCTCTATAAATTTCTTTCGAAGAAGAAATCCCTTGTTATCATCTGTCAAATCTTCCATGTGTCCGGCAGTATCCTTGTACCATAATGCATTAGTCAGTTGTGACTTCTTGGCGGCTGGTCCATAACTCAACAAAGTTTCTATGAAAGCTCTGTAATGATAAGTGTTGTTGGAAGGAGATACCAGTTTTTCATTCAAGCTGATATCGATTTGATTAAATAAGGAATGCATCCATAAATTGACTGGGCCCACTTTGGCATCGGGTGCAATTGATGCCCCATTGGAATCTACAACCGTTGCTTTAACATACAAGTATGTCTGTGCCAAATTCAAATAATCATCTCCTAATCCTGCAATTCCTGTGGAATTCTATTGGACCACTGTTTCCTATAGTCGCCAAAGGCCTGTGTTCTACCCATTGCCCATGTTCCACACTAGTCTGTGTTGGTGGTATGGAAACAAGTCGAGTTCGCTGTTGACACACTCACAAGATTTTTCATTAATGAGAGACATCATGCACCGAGATGGTCTTGGGTCTGAACAGTTCTCCTTCTTTTTGTCGATTTGCTAGTTTTGCGTGGTGCGGGCCTTTTTATACTTTTCCTACCGGGTGGTTTTGAACCACCAACCACTTCATTCCAAGCTCCTGCACCAGCCTCTTTGACTCTTTTGATTGCTGCCTTTTTTACATTTTTCCCTTCAATGACATCTTCGGCAAAGGGTGCTCCTTTTCTCAATAACTGTTTTCCCACGGTCCTGGCTGTAGTTTTCAATAAAGGTAACACCATATTCTTCAGTCCTCCCAATATACTTCCCAAACCATATCCTCTCTGTATTTGAGCTCCAGAAAAAGCTGGTAGACCATTCCCAGCTTGTTTCGTGTAATATTCTTCGTATAATTTGGACTTACAACAGTAAGTCATGTTTATGTGAAATGAAGAGATCTTCGATTTCTGAAATGAAGTGTCACTGTCACTTTCCCGAACTCGAATGGTACTATGGCTCCTGTGTCACCCCTTATATACACCTGGACGGAACTGAAATTTTTTCGTTCTACTGGTACATAATACACATTCTCAAATGTTTTAGAGATGATATCCCCATATTTTCCACGCACGGGTACGATACGAAGAAGTGGTATTCTTGTATCTCCTACGACTTGGTCACGAACCAAGTCACAATATACATAGAGTGAATAAAATCCTTGGCTGACATCGGCAACTCTGGAAGAATTGTAAGTTCCTGATTTAAAAACACACTCATTAAATCCCAAAATATTTTGAAGAGTAGGGCTCAATGTGACCACGACTCCATCACGTACCGTGATACGAACTTTACCAGTCTCTCTATCCAGTTCAAAAGCTACCTTATCGTGACGAGGCAAGAGTAATTCTTTAACACCATTGATAGCTCGTATTACATCAATGGGATCCGAATAACGACCTTCCTTGAGAGTAAGTCGGTAATTCTTTTTCGAAGACCAGAACACTGTAACGAAAGCTTCTTCTCCACGAATATTGAACCAAGTATTTGGATACTGAATCTCTGCCAGACCTACTTCCCATTCTCCTGTGAGATCCACTGGTTGTGATAACTGAGTGGTGTACGTAGTCAACGTGGTTTCTGGAAACACGTTCATAGAACTATTACTTGGTAGAGTCAAATAAAACATTACTTTTTCTTAATGGTTGGATTTGGTAACAAATATCCTGTGCTACTACTCAAGAGAGCAGTCCACAACTTGCTGTCTGTGTTTTCGAGAGTGAGATTAACGACACTGGTAATGATGATGATATACAAAATGATTATTTGTGAAAAATAAGTGATTTCGCTCCTTGGAATTCTTTTACCAAACAGAGGCCAAGAACCGTTCGATCCTTCTTCCATTTTGAAGAAACTCCAGAGGTTCACTTCCTTTTATAGGAGAGCTGACTCTGTTTGATCCACGAATTGAACGAAGTTGGGTATCCCAACCACTTTACGAACAATTCCCTTTTCTTACCTCGACCACGTTTCTTGAGTACGTGTTCGATTTTGTAAATAGTTTTATGTGAAACTCGCTGAAGCTCTTCAGTGTACAATGATCCTTTCAATATTTCTCCATTATCATCTTGTAACATGTATGTGACTGGATGTCCTTTCTTGATGGCTACTACTGTGAATAACTCTTCGGTCCAATTGGGCAAATAACCTTTCTCAAAAGTTTTCTTAACTTTATTGATTCGCACTCTGTCTCCTATTTTGTACTTTGGTGTCTTGTGTTTTATGGGTTGCCCATACAACCTTTGCCATACCTCTTCTTGATTTTCAAAGTTCACGGCAATGGGGGCCATACCTGTACTGCGATGATGAGAATGATTATATGATTTCACCAAGTTTTGAAGTGGAAAAGTTAGTGTATTGTTCTTGGTAAAATATTTCCACATTTTGGTTTTCAAAGTTCTATTGAATCTTTCTACTATGGAACATTTTGTTTCCACATTTTGTGTAGTGAAAAAGTCGACTTTGTGATCTTTGAGAAAATTCTGAAATTTTCTGTTTAGAAATTCTTTGCCTTGATCAGTTTGTAATTTTTCTGGTTTACGACCTTGTTTGAAAATTTTACTAAAAGCTTTCACAATGGAATCACCAAGTTTGTTTTGTAATGGTATCACCCAAGCATATTTACTAAACACATCTATACATGTCAACAAATATTTTATGTTTTTGTTGAATTTACTTATGTTTGAAACATCTACCAAGTCAGCTTGCCATTGTGCATCTATACCACTAACTATTACTTTTCTTCTAGGAAATGTACGACGAACAGGTTTGTGAAGAGTGTATGTGTCTTGAGTCTCTAACCATTTTACAACTTGTTTGTTTTTTTTCTTGGACGCTCTACGAAGAGCGTCTACACCACCAAAACTACCAGGCACTTCAGAATCATAGTACAATGCTTCCATGACTGCCTTGTTCAAGTGCCAGCTCTATTTATACCCTTTTTCTTTCCACTTTGGCGTTTCTGTTTTCTTTGGTTGTTTGGTTCCGACTTTATCGGTGCCTGTTTCATAAAATCCCAACGTTCTTTATGACCAATTAATTCTTGGGGTATGTTACTATCTCTCAAAGCTTCGGCCAACATTTCCCATCCCTTTGGTTGGAAAGATTTTCGTCTTCTAAGTAAATCGTCTAGAAGATCTGTTACATTCGACCCTACCACTGTTTGATCTTTGTAGACTAATTCACCCTTCTCATTCCAAGATATATTTGGGTCACTTCTAATACGATTCAACAACAACTTGCCCTGTCTCTTCATTGTCATAGGTACAGAATCGAGAATGTCTTCGTCTTTATTATCTTTCTCGAATTCGACTTTAATTGGTCGAGGAGCCATTACCTTTTGTTGAAATGTCAAGTATCTTTGTAAAATTTGATTATATTGAGTCATCTTTTCATCAGCCGAAAGAAAAGGGGCATCGAGAATATCTCTCATTTCTCTATCCAGTGATGAAACAGCCAGTTTATTCGGTTGTCTTGGAGTCTCTTGTAGACGTTCCAATAACCTTGGTTCTACCAAAGCCATCTTCTTTGCATATTCCATCATCCAAATATACCTTTAACAGCACCCAATAGTACAGGAGGTAGCAATGCCCCCAAGAATCCCCCTTTCTGCAAGATTTGTCTCCTCTTTTTGTCAGAGGTACCTTTATTTGCCACTGCCCTCACTAGTTGTTTCTGACGAACGAGTTTGGTTCTCTGAGCTTTGGTCAGAGGTACTGCTCCCTTCAGTATATTCGAGGCACAGTCACACAAACAAGTTATCAATTCTTTGTTTGCATGTTTTAGTATGGATTTGACGAGTGCGGGTTTCGATTTAATAAGAACCTTGAGAAGAGCGATGTTGCGCTTGAGACGGTCAGACATGCTTCTGACTCGAGTCAGACTTGTTGCTCCCCTTTTATACTTTTCGGAGGTACACATATTGGGTTTCCCCAGGAAAAATTTGACTTCTTAATCTCATGTGTTCAGGAGTATCTTGTTTGGGATCTATTAAAAGGTAACCATATGGTGTCGAAGTGGCATCTTCAAAAACTTCTCTCAGAAACTTGGAATGACCAGGATACATCTGTGCTGCCAAGTGTGAGATCTGAGAACGATCCCTAGGATTTTTAAACAAGATCATGTAATGACTGTTGAGAGCTACAGTCCTATGGACTTTATTTTTGTCGAATAAATTTTGAACAATGTAGATCACACTAATGTTACGGTGATGACTACCTTTAGTAAATAATCTAGTCACTCGAACATCTGCATCGAGCATCAGATCATCCAATATGACTAAACTATCAGATTTTAATTCTTGAGGGAGACCCTCTACGAATTCTACTTGGGGTAAAGTATTGTATAGTGTTGCCATTCACTATAACACCAAATGATGTGACTTGGGACAGGTGATATAATATTTTGAATGTTTTGAATAACCCGATTTACAAAGGATGATTTACCACTACCCGTGGGACCACACAATAAACAAGTGAATGGATGCTTCCAACGAGGATCCATCTTTGTTGTTCTTTGTGGGTACTACTTCCCTTTTATACCTTTTGGAGAGGTGGTCAATATGAACCGTCATCCAAAAAATATTTAAAATTGGTGGCCCTCTGACTTACTGGCTGGGGACAGTTTAAGTTTGTTTGATATTTGTCAAGAAGATAAACATCAAATAACTTAAGCGTCATTACCACCTTTTTTTCTTGTTTCTTCATTTTATACTTTTTTTCTTCTTTTTTCTTCTTTTTATAAAAATTTACAACATCTATTTACATCTTCAATTAGAATCCAATTGTAACAGGTTTCCTGATGGTCATACATTCAATCACCAAATCCATAATACAACGTCTCTGTTCATTTGTGAGAGGTTTCTCGAACATATCTTCATATTCTTTCTGTACTGGTGGTGGATTCATTCCAGAAGTATTATGGTGCCATAGATGAACATCATTCTTGTTAACTCTTTCAAGTGCGTCACTAAAACATGTTATAATCTTCTCTTCTTCAGACATCATTAGGCATACATTATGCTGAATCTGACTTGGGTGATCGACTGTACATCCATAGCATTTTTCTTTCATTACAGCGTCAATGTTCTCTTCGACATAATGAGCATATGCCAAGCAAAGTTCATGCTGCAAGCGAACTTGCCTGAGTCCACTATCAATTTCATCAACGATCAATGGTCGTGGTTGGGTTATTCTCACTGTGATCTTCTTCTTCTTCTTCAAAGGTGGTTCTTGATTTGGTTTTTTTGAAGTCTTCATGGTTAGTAGGTTTAGTGTCTTCAGTTAAAGTTGTTTGTTTGGTTTTGATGGCTGCATCTACTTCTTCTATTTGAGATTTCAAGGCATTCCATTCTTCTAAAGATAGAGCAATACCAGTCTTCGTAGGATAAGGTTTCTGGTCTTTTCCATCAAAGTATCTTCCTAGATGAATCTTCTGTTCACCCTGGTACTGGGTGACGTTAGCATAAGTCTGCTTGGTGCCAATTCGGAACATCTTCTCTGGTCAATGGTTCGATCGTGAATGATGCCAAGTCCATGCTTTGCCTAATCTTATATATCTTTGACGGACGTGATTGAAAACATCACACCAGTTGAACAAATTTTGATTGAGTTTTTGATTCTTGGTTGGGGGTTGTGTTTGTTTCCTATAGGATTATAGGTTAAAGTTGGAAAATTTAGAAAATTAGTATAGAAAGTAATGGGAAAGAAACACAATGAGAATACAGAAATTTGATTGGTTGATTAACTTCGATCTGATTGGTCAGTTTGGCGATCAAAGTGCAATCTTGATCCTTAAACTGTAGGATATGACCCTCTGCATTTTATACTGGCTTGGGACAGGTCAAGCTACAAACCTCTGTCCAATGGAGATAAGTCAAATAGCTCGAGTGCATTCCCACCCCTACAGTTCGTATCCTCTTTGAGGGAATTTTTTTTTGTTCATCAAAAAAGAAAAAACGAAAACAACATGTCCAACTTAGCAATTTAGTTTTTCTATCATAAAAATTTCTCATTTCTTTTAAATATTCACAACAGAGAATTTCTTAGTAATGATGATGATGATGATTTATTCCTTTGGTTATACAATAGGGGTAGCCTAAAAGACACCAGGAATCAACTTTAAAAAAAATGAAATGAAACTAAAAAGTAAAGAAGTATCATCTGGTTCCAATAGGTGTAACCTAAAAGACACCATGAATCAACATGTCTTTTAAAATAAATGGAACTAAAAAGTTTTGAATGAAACTAAAAAGTTTCGAATGAAACTAAAAAGTAAAGAAATATCATCTGGTTCCAATAGGTGTAACCTAAAAGATACCATGAATCGACATTTTTTAAAATAAATGGAACTAAAAAGTTTTGAATGAAACTAAATTTTGAATAAAGAAGTATCATCTGGTTCCAATAGGTGTAACCTAAAAGATACCATGAATCAACATTTTTTAAAAATAAATTGAACTAAAAAGTTTTGAATGAAACTAAGTTTTGAATGAAACTAAAAAGTAAAGAAGTATCCTCCACTTCCAATAGGGTTAGCCTAAAGTATATCAGGAACATGATGATGATGATGATAATGATGAAAAAACTCTCTGTATTAGAATAAATAAAAAAATTGAAAAATCTTTACACTAGAAAAAATGTGTTGCCTTGTAAGACTTGCCATTTAGAATTTTTTTTTTGAAGACTGCCATATAGGACTTTATGAGGACTGCCATATAGGACTTTTTACTTTGAGAAAAAACTTGCCATATACGACTTTATGAGGACTGCCATAAAGGACGTTAGAGAATGCCATATAGGACTTTATGGGGACTGCCATAAAGGACTTTAGAGAATGCCATAAAGAACTTTATGAGGACTGCCATAAAGGACTTTAGAGAATGCCATATAGGACGTTTTACTTTGTGAAAAAACTTGCCATGTAGGACTTTATGAGGACTGCCATAAAGGACTTTAGAGAATGCCATAAAGGACTGTGAGGACTGCCATAAAGGACTTTAGAGAAAAACTGCCATAAAGGACTTTAGAGAATGCCATATAGGACTTTATGAGGACTGCCATGTAGGACTTTATGAGTACTGCCATAAAGGACTTTAGAGAATGCCATAAAGGACTTTAGAGAATGCCATATAGGACTTTATGAGGACTGCCATAAAGGACTTTAGAGAATGCCATAAAGGACTTTAAAAATTTGATGAGCCTAATATGATTGAGTAGACCACCTAAAAACCATTTCGTTTTTTTTTTTTTTTTTTTAGGAATTTTTTGTAGGCAAAAGCTAGACTTGGTTCAGGTTGTAGAAAAAATATGACACTCACTCAATTGTTTCTTCTTTAAATCTCTAGTGGTATGGTACTAACTCCATCTTCTAAAACTCTTCGTTTTGGGTAGAAATATGATAGTCCATCTCTGCTCTGCTGGTAGGTATACATAGTGTTGTCATTCATCATAAATCCTTGGTTGATGCCAGATCCACTTTGTTGAGTCTTCAAAACTTGCAAATATCTGTCTTTCGTCAAATCATTGTGGCGTTTGCTGATTCCCTTACAACTGAATTTATTGGTGGCTCCGAAACAATAATATGTTTTACTACACAGTCCAGCAATGCCGGTTCCTTGCCATTCTACCTTAAACAAGCCTGGAGTTCTCCTGTCAAAACGCTTTCTTTCTTGGCAGCATGAGGGTGACAGCCATTCTTTGCCTTCTAATTTGGTTTTCACATAATCATCTGTGTGGAAATCACAACACTCTGATGGAAACCACTTGTGATTCTCTTTGTAAAATTCTACTCTCTTCTCTGGTTTCACTAATTCATCTATGGATGGTGACGAAGTACATATATATGCAGAATCTGTGTCCATTTCAGCATATTCGAAATCTTGGAAGTTGATAAAAGTATCGATGACATCATAATAGAACTGAAGCATCCGGAGATTCGCATACTGGTAAACAAAGAATCCGATGTGAAGTGGCAGATCCGAACTTGATGGTCTTCTTGTTGAGTTCGACTTCATATAATGTATCATCTAATGGATTCAAGGCTCTGAAGGACATGTCATTTACAGCTTTGGTAACTTCTTCGTCGTCGCAATAGCACACACGTCGATGCTTCTCTTTGTTGGTGACGGTTTTGCCATATCCAGAATTTCCCAACAGCTTCATGGTATCGGCAACGATCGACTTGTCAGGGTCAACATCTCCTTGTCTTCTTGCTTCAGATACTTCATCTCCAAATTTTTCAAAACATCTTCTTGGTTTATATTGGATAACTTCATAGACGTGATCAACTTCAATACCATGCTGGAGGTACCACTGCAGTAAAGGGGTTGCAAACAACATTTTTTCCGCTCCATAGCTTCCGATCAAACTTCTACGGGGTTTCTTCATGGTTCCATTCTTCTCGGCAAAGGCCTTCATGTGTTCACCAATATCATCTATGGAAATATCTGTATTCTTAAAGATAGGTGTCATCTCTTCAAAGTACTCTTTCAGGCGATCTGGTACATGTATATCACATTCGACTGAACCAAACAGTTCACCGGACTTCACTTTTTTCAGTATTTCTTCCTCTGTCATCGCACCATCTATTTTGTCTGAAAAGTTCTCTTTCAGGAAAGCTTTGAGTGTGGCATCGGTCTTCTTCATCTCTCTCCACTCACACTCCCAGATTTCAATAAGTTTATAGCCCAAATCGGTGATGTACTTTGCATTGGTACGGGTGTCTTGTAGTAGTTCTTTCATCGGTTTATCTCTGACTTCATTATGGATGATAGGAAGGCCATTCTTATCTTTCATGCAGGTATGTCCGTGCCAGAAGCAGCCATGGAACTGATATACAGTCTGTGTCTCTTTGCACCAACCATCAACAGGCAACTGTCTTCGACCAATCATTTTTTCAGCTCCGTTAAACTGATGTCTGATGTGGTTGTCATCTCTCATGGATAAAAACTCTAACCATTGTTCAGCCATTTTACCATACTTCATTGGATGTTCTGGTTTAAACTGGTTTTCTTCACGACGTCTAATACTCCAACCCGTTGGCATCTCTTGCATTAGGCACCAAAGATATAATGCATTCGCATCAAAGCCTATAATACTTCCACATGGTTTTGCTTCTTTGCCATATTTTGTTTCTCTTATTCGGGTAACATCTTTCTCGTGGTATCGGTTGAAGATAATTGAAGGTCCACCAACGATATTATCTTTCACCAAGTGATGCAAGTCTTTATTCTTCTGGTTAAATAATGTGAAGTAAGTGTCATCATTCATGGTCTGGAACAGGTATTTCAACGTGAGGCCCGAAACACTGATACCATCTTTAAACATGTCGATGTGGCGTTCTTGGTAGAAAGCAAACTGCTTGTCAACTGCTTCAAGGAATGGTTTTACATCTCGGTTATTATACCAGATCAGAAAATCACGGAAAGTTGTCATCTCCAGGTCGTTCCATACATGCTGGCAGTACTGGTATTCTTCATTGGATATATTTTCTTTCTTGAGAGAACTGTAGAAGGCTTCAAGGTCTGGTAGGTGGTCTTGATCCAATTTGTTCAAGCTGTCGATCCATTCATATGGTATAAATCCCTTTGTCACGGAGCAGCCAAATGTTTTCAAAAACTTGTCATAGCTGAACCCTGGAGCGAGGTAGTTGCAAATATCAACAAACTTGAAAGATTCTGTCGAGACGCACATGTAGTTATTCGATTTCTTCACTGCAAACTTGAGTGGATTCTGTCTCTTCAGGTATGTCATCAGTTCACGCTTGACTACATTCATATCATATTTTCCAGAGTTGAATCCGATGACGGGCATCTCTTGCAGGTAATCTTGAAATTTCTTCTCCAATTTTTGTAAAGGGTGCATCTTGGATGTATCTTCTCCAGTAGCTCTGGCTTCCGCTTCCAGCGTTTCATCAATTTTCTGTCTGAGTTTAAACAAGGTCCAAGCATGATAGATCTGCATCAGTTGGTGGCAACGAGATGAAATAGCTGTGAGGTATGTCATCATTTCTTCAACAAGTTCTTGAGAATTTCCATTTGTAATGAAACATTTCGGTTCTTGGTATTCTGGAACATTACTACATATGCTAACACTCAATGGTCGGTGTTCTGCTTCCCATATCAGTTTATCACTGTCAGCAGGTAGACTGGATTTGACAAAGTAACTTTCAAAATCAAACGTTGCACGGTATGGATAAAACTTCTTCTCTTCAGATACTTCTATACCTTCATCTTCTAACAGATCAAATATGGACTGGGATGGATGGTATACACCGCCAACATACTGGTAATTTACTTCATCTGTACAGGTTTTCTCGTGACGATTGAGTCTGTAAACCTTTTTCCATAATTTGCCGCATTTGCGGCATTCAAAGGATTTGCAGTATTGGTCTATATCGATGATGTAGCTAAAATGGTTCTTGTAAACGTTCACATACATGGTATCTTCATACTTTCTGTGAGATCTCTGTACTAATTTGGCAACAATTTGGTCATCATCATTCTTGACAAGTTCATATACTTGGATATTTACTTCAAAACATTTCTCCAAGTCAGGTAATTCGGCTAAAGTTACTCCACGGAATTCATTCTTTGGCTTCTTTGTATACTTGTTGTACATGGCATCTGTTGTATAGTTGAAGTTGTCTGTTATGGAACCACTCCATAAAGCTAAACAGCGGAAAATACACAGGTTGTCATCATAATAAAACTGGCGAGGTTTATCTTTCACCAAAGCATTTACTGCTTTGTTCTGGAGAATGTAGTCAGGAAGATCTTCTGCCATTCCAATTGGGTGGTCTTTCAGCTTGTTCACATAAAATGTGACGTTGGTAACTCTCTCAACAAGCCATTTGGTGTTGGGTCGTTTTAATTTGGCCCATTCCAGGATATCTTCTTCCATGACATCATCAAGGAATTCTTCAAAGTCTTCTTGGCAGCATACAAGTTGTGGAACATCAAGAACCCGGGCGTTGTTTTGTGATGGATGGTAATACTTCAGTTCATTCGTTTCATTGTGTCGCAGGATAAAACCAAAACTCAGATTAATTTTAAATCTTAGCTGTTGTGGCAGAAATATGGTAGTCATCAATTCATCAGTCATCATCTTCAGGTTCACATTGTTGATCCGGTAGTTATATTGGTCCTGGACTCTTCTGTTCATCATGTGGCGAGTTCTAATAGAACTCCAGTTATCTTCGTACACGGTCAATATCTCATCTGGCTCTTCTTCAGACATCATATTCTTTTCAAACTCCATTGGGTCAACATCATAATGGGTGGTCGTCGTGGTCCGTGGTTGTTTAGGTGGTCCTCTCTTCGGTTCATCAGTTTTCCTTTTTGATGGTACAGGAACTGGTCGGTGGGCAACGCTCTTGTGTCGATTAAAATGGAGTAGTTGGTTAAACTCCTGGCCGCATTCCATTCATGTATATGTCTCCAAACATTTCTTCAGGTGGTCAAGGAGATACTCTTTCCTCGTAAAGGTCTTGTTACAGTTGGTACAATCGTGGGTCTTCTTCTCTCCGGTGGCGTGCTGGGTGCGTACATGGCGATCTCGATTCGTTCTTGCAGTAAAGGTCTTCCCACACTCTTCACAGGCGTAGACATCAGTTCTGGTAACGGCAGTAGCAGCTTCAGACATCTTCATAAATTTTTTGCAAAGGCAAAATTACTATAGAAAACTCTCTAGCGATGTGTTCAGTTCGAAGGATCGAAACAGAATGACGCGACGTTATTCTTCTCCGGAATTTATTTAGACGTGACGGACGTTTTTGAAAACGTCACGACGTCACAACGTTTTTTCATCGATATTTTCATTCTCGATGAGTGTTTGTGTTTGTTTCCTATAGGATTATAGGTTAAAGTTGGGAAATTTAGAAAATTAGTATAGAAGTCAATGGGAAAGAAACACAATGGGAACCCAGAAATCTGATTGGTGGATTAACTTCGCTCTGATTGGTCAGTGTAAAAACATCTTGATCCTCATTAATTTTATTATTTAAAATCATGTAGTTAGGGGGGGTCATTTAAAGAAATTGCTAAATATAGACCCTAACAATTAGTTAGGGGGTCAGTTAAGGATGTTACTAAAAATAGAGCGTAGGAATTTATAAAAATATAGTTCCAAGTAGAAGCAGAGGATTTCTGGTTAATTTGTCCTATAGCACTACGTGCTACTCTTAATAGAGAAAAAACACGTCATGGGATCCAAAAAGGGGATTCTTAAAGAATTCGAAATAATACAACTTGACGGGTTTATTTGGGTAATTAAATGAGGATTCTGGGAAAATCCGAACCAGAAATTAACTCCACTTCAGTCGAATGCACCCCTTGTATCCCTTAGTACTATAGCACTACGTGCTAAGCAGATAAAATGGGGAAGTAAAGTCACTTTCGGTGATTTCGGGTGGATTTTGGTGATTTGGATGGCTTGTCGGGTTGTTTGTGGTAATTAGATTTACTCTTCTACAAAGGAACACACCCTCCGAACATACCCCGTCCTATTACAGAACAATTGGGTAACATAGCAATCACGTGCTACCATAGAAACCAAGATGGCGGCCTCCAGTATACAAAATGGACGACGGAAACACGTATCACCCTAACAACACGCGCTGCGCATGCGCACTCACACCACGTATCACTATGGAGATAACGTCACAACATGGCCGCTCACGCGGGTTACCATGACAACACAACATGGCGCCACTACGTCACGTGACTATGACGTCACATGAGATCCTGCAATGAGATCCTGCAACCTTTACCTCAAAAGCCCCTGACATACTACTGACATGCTAACTAGAAGCATCCACTTCACAGATAATCCGTCATTACGAATATCTATCAGTAACATACCTACCACACTAAGCGTCCACTTTGGATCTTTGTGAAAGTGTGTTTAGGTAATTTGCGAGTTTTTATGCTTCTCATTAACCTCCTGGGAGCATCGTGGCTCCCAGTAGGTAAAGGGGAAGGCTGCAAGCCGATAGGTCCTTGGTTCGAATCCTACCTGCGGCAACCGCGTTGTGTCCTTGGGCAAGACACTTAATCCCGATTGCCCACGTGGGGGCACGATGGCGTTGTGTACTAAGGCGTACTTCAAATCGATGGTGCACTGCCTGACAGTTGCTCGCCGTTGCTCGGTGGTTCTCACCGGGTACTCCGGTTTCCTACACCCGTGAAACTGTCCGACACGAGGTGACCCCGGCTGTCGAAAGTGTAGTTATACCCCAATAAATAAAAAATAAATAAATTAACCCCCTGGACGTATATTTTAATGGAAAGGACAGTGTCTGTATTTTATTACAGATCCATTAAACTTTAAACCCTTGCATTTAACGGAATCGCCGCTATGACATAAATGTTTCTGTATTCAACTGGTGATGTACAAGCCGGAACTTTTCCCTATCACCGTTTATACTAATTCCTTTCCCGTCGAGTCATTAGTTACGCTTCGAGAAATTTCCAAACTTCTTTATACAATTATCGATCATCTGTCGCGTAGTGTGAAAATGAAAACGTCCAAAGCAAACTAAAGTCGGTTCACTAAAAAATTAGTTAATCAAAAATGAGATAATATTAAAAAGCAATCATTTCCAACCACAACATTAACCCAGTCCCGTGGCCGTCTCGTCTGCCGATCCCCATATATCTAAATTGGTCAACTTTATTTCGGTAAATCTTCGGACATCCTGACATGCTTGGAACTTCTTTTAAAAAGGTTTCACCCAGCTGTTTTGCAAATCTGCCCAAATTTTGCCTTCTATTTTTACTCTCAGTAATAACCACCAAATGGTTAGGCGTGAATCGACATCAGCCGAAGAGAAACAGCGATACGAATTTCAACAAACACGCCCAATAGAAAAGATAACGAATGTAATTTAGACTGGTTCCCAAAAGGTTGTTTTGATTTTTTATCGATCAGTTTGATCAGTACAGCCAGCTACAAGCAAAACAAACGGACTCTTCACCTTTGGGTACAAACATAGGAATTAAAATTTGTTTATTTAACTGACTTTTAATGCATAGGATATGTAATAAACACGGAATGCGATGTGTGTTTGAATCGGTAGGTGTTTTACATAACTCGCTGGAATGGCGCAGTCATATTTCGCTCGATCCTACGGATCTCGCGAATATTACTACGCCATTCCAACTCGTTATGTAAAACACCCATCGATTCAAACACACTTCGCGTTCTGTCTGAATATACCACTAGGAGCAGACTGTTGATATAATGAACAGAAAAAAATGTACAGAACATCAAATGATTATGAAAATACCGGATTTAAACATAGAGCAATCGTCAAAACCAATTGGGAAAAAATTGTAAAAAGTCAGCATCTGTATTTTATACTACTCAACAGGAAAATGTCTGATGTTTGGGAAATGATGAGCACATCGATGATACAAATTCTCTAGCATTTAGAAATTTCAATTTTTATATGAAATTTCCACACCCTTAGTGTTAAATTTACTGACTGCTTTAGGAAATTTAGGGGAGTTAACTTTACAGTAAATCTCTTCTTTGTCTGAATACCGATTTGGTATATAACGTCAACTGCTGCACAAGATATCACAAAAGTAGGGCACTGCGATTCTCAGATTTTGACTCCAATCGAATCTTGCATAAAATCGCGAAGCAAATCTCACGGCCTTTAAATCTTTAGATATTGCAGCTTCTCAAAACTGTGGAATAGAGAAAATATTTTCATTCTTCACTAACATATTGTATTCAGCGGCGACTCCATTGTTTCGGAAACGGAACTCCTTCAAACGGTTCATCTATCACCTCGGCTCCTGTACAGAAGACCGGACGACAGAAGAAGAGTTCAAGAGGATACACTCTGTAGGATTTCGATGCGATTCGAAAAGTTCCGAATCAGCCTGACTCGAATTAAATCGTATGGAATCATCGGGATGATTTCGAATCGAATCGAATTTTGGAGCTTCGCGTGCTTCTATGTTGAAGACAGCTGGGATGTATATTATAATTATAAAATTAATACAATTTGATAGCGGCTTCCCATCTTTTCCGCAACTAAGGCAGGCAGAAAAGTTAAGTCTGTCCTGCCAATGCAGTGTACTTGCTCCATCATATCATCAATATTGAGATCCTTCGGTTGAGCATTTCCCGAAAGTATAACGAAACAGTAGCCAATTTTAACCTGGAAACTCTGCATATGAAATGCATGACTTATTCCAAAGATACACTCTAACGAATGTTGGTTCAATTATGGAACCTAAGGGGTGTCATCAAGCAGTTCGTCTCCGAGTGTTGGGAGGAGATAAGAAGCGCGGGAATGGGGAGGCAGTTGGTAGAACATGGGTAACCAAGGCCTTCCCATACGAGAACCGCGACAAATCAGCGGCCGGCCGAAGTGTTATTATTAAGTGGGTTATTTAACCTGTCATTAACGTGGAACCAGTCGAGAATCACTTATGAACCAAACCACTGCACCAAAATTGTTCTATAACAAACCAAACAGGAACGCCGAAAGTACCAAGTAAAGAACCAGATGACTCAGTTGTGAAACCATCCCAGAACCAACATTGAACCAAACAAAGAACCAATTTGATACCTTTGGGTCTATTTGGAGGATGAACCAACCTGGTTCTGAGCGGAACACAACCATAATCCAATTTTGTTCTTGATGGAAACATCAAGAACACAATTTACAAACTAAAAGAACCAAAATTTTATCTGTATCTTTCTTCCTTCCTTCTCATCCGACACCTCCAGTAGCCAGAAACAAATGAGTTGCCGCCTCTGTTTTGTCCGAAATGTTTGATTTGTCGACTCACGGAAAGCGTTTATCAATAATTTGCACGTTCTACTTTTCTGAAAAAAAATGACCAGGACTAAATTCTATTTATTCTGTCATAAAGTTTAGCCTTTTGACAAAATAGTATACACAGTTTATACGATATCGCGAACCCTGAAAGACATGTACATTTCACTTAGTGGTATCTCTTGCAAAATGCTGAAATATGTTTTTGGGTGAATGCAAGCAATTTTGTTTTAATATTTTCGCTGCGAACAGTTCCAGAAAGAGAAATTATGAATATTCAATTATATTATTAATTAGAGAGGTCCGGTGAACATTTATATATACTGATATAACAAATATAATTTATCTAACCCATTGCTCACCAAGTTCATTGTTGACAGGTTATTCGAGGAAAATACGAAATAACTATATTAGGAAGGGTTTATAAGGAAAAGGAAATATAGAATGAAAGGGTGTGTTCATCTTCAATGATGTTATGAATGGAGGGATATCATTCCCATTCTGTCTAAGCTCGACAAACCTTTAAACTAAAAAAAACACAATTTTTATACATTGTATTATAAATAACCTGTTGACAGGGACGCCGGAATCACGGGGGCAGAGGGCGGCGGTGCCATCCCCACCTTCGGGCAACGGAGGCGAGAGGGGGAGACAATGCCCTTCCCAGATTCGTCACTCATTTTTTTCAATGATTTATTCTCGAAGTAAAGCTAAAATACACCCAAAATCCGTTCTGGGAGCTTTCAAAATTCATTGGGGGAGTTGAAGAGTTCGGGAGGAGGTGCCCCCTCCCATCGGGATGGGGGTCACCTCCTCTCAAACTCCCCTATCTTGGGCCTTTTGCTTTCGAGACATGCGACATGCTAGTGCAAGTAAATGCCCATTTCCCGGGGTCTGCCCACCCTGCACTGAAGTGCTTTCGCCGCTCCTGCCTGTTGAAAGTACCAGAATAATGAAACAAAGAAACTTTTTAACACTAATCAAAGAGACTTCTTTTGAAAACACACACATTAACCCATTTTATTAGGAATTAAACGTGTGCGTGTAGAAAAAAATATATCGACACTCGAAATGTTCACTGTCAATTATCATCTTTGAGATGTCGTTGTCAAAACTATTGTTTCAAGATCTATCAAAATAATTGAACTGTTTTCTTTTCCTCCTTCAACATTTCTGATTCCTCTTGTGAATTGGCTTCATTCAGAAGCCAGACAAAAAAATAAAACATGGAATGAGTTAATTTAGAACAATGATGAGGACAGAATTAATTTATTGATAAAATATTGTACCTTTGGATCTCCTCCTCACCTTTTCTCGTTTAAGGATCGTTTGCGCATGGAACGTTCGTCAGTACCAAATCACTTTTCCTCCACTGAACAAAGAAAGCAATTTCTTGCCTACTTTTTTATTTTGAAGGGCAGTTATTTCAAATACCATCCTGTTCCGACAAGAACGGTATGCCAACCACTGCGTCTTTTATGCACATTGATACACGTGTATTTAGCCTGAAGCCTGTCATACACATATTTACGATTTGATGTTCGAAAAATAATTAACGGTCATGAATCTCGGAAGATAATATACTGTATGTGAACAAAGTTGAGTGCCTTGCTGTTTGTTTCGCATTAAATTCCAAGTGCTTCCTATCTTCGTAATTGTTTTCAAATGTGAGCTTGTTCCAACAGTGAACTTCGAATTTATTAACAATGCCGGGTCTTGAAAACTCACAGTTCTTTTTTTATACATATACAGTGGAATCTGAAAGAATCTATCCCGGTAAATCTTTTAACCCCTTTTTAACCCCTATTACTAAAATAAGATTGTCTTTTCATAGATTATATAACGAAATAGGACAGTACAATAATACCCCGAGAACCGAGAGGTTATGTAACTAATAATATAGTAATAAATACTATAGTAATAAAATCGAGGACGAATATCATTTTATATTAGAATGTCCTTTTTTCCAAGATCTGCGTAAAAAATTCACTAAACCATTTTATACCAAGAAGCCAAGTATGTTCAAATTGTGTGGGTTACTCTTCGCTAACTCACGGTCCACCTATTTAATCCTAGGAACATTTCTTAAAAAGGCATTTGAATTACGTGAATGCAATGTCCAGTGAGGATGAAGGTGGCAAAAATTGGAAACTTTTGTTGCAGTGTTATGCTCCCGAAGAAATTGTTCGTTCACCAGGATGTTGTGTCAACCTTCTCTTATTGTGTCGGAACGAACAATTCATTTTTATTTAGTCACATTTTTATTTAGTCACATGGCTCCATTCGTTGCACTCATCTATACAAGCACATGGATATGGAATCCTGAAAGCATGCAAAACCTGTACCACGTAACATCAGTAAATGTCTATTACACTACATCTCCCCCACCCAAACTAGAGCTCATTTATGAGGCGTTTTACTGGGATAACTTGTCTTCCAGATCTGGTATATCTAAAAGCAGGATCCTGATGTTGGTTTTGGGTTTTCTCACCATCATTAGATGACGGGAAAATCTGACCACCGACGTGAGAATTCTCTACATCAAAATTATTCGGACTTGATCCATTTACATGAAAATAATGATCAACGTAAACCTCTGTGTCGGTGCTAATGTGGTCTGGCTTATCACATGGTACCAAACCTACCTTTACGGTTTCTCCTAATTTTCCCATTGGGTGTCTGAATGATGAATGAACGTGGTGTATGGGCTGTTCCAACCACCACCCCATTCCTCGATAAATCTTTAACATAAACATTATCTCCCTGCGATAGTGCTTTCTGTCGGCAACTGTTATGATGCTTGTCAAAATTTTTCTTCAATTCAGTTTTGTATTTTGATTCACATTTCCGTATTTTGGTAAGACTCGGCCACTTTGGGCGCAATTCTGACCGAAGCACTGGCAATGTGGATCTTATTTTTCTACCAAAAAGCAGTTCAGCTGGGCTAACACCATTCTGTAATGGCGTTGTTCTATAAGCTAATAACGCTTGGTATGGGTCATTAGATTTATACAAAAGATCGTTTACAGTCTTGACAGCCCTTTCAGCCTCCCCATTACATTGTGGGTATTTGGGGCTGCTGGTAATGTGCATGAAACTATACATTTTTGAAAACTGGACAAACTCGTGACTGGAGTATTGTGGCCCATTGTCTGACCTCAACACTTCTGGAAAGCCATGTCGGGCAAATATAGATTTAAGGTGCTCAATTGTATGATGAGAGGACATATGTTCTAACTTGGCTATTTCAATAAATCTAGAAAAGTAATCAATCACTAGAATATAGTTCGATCCCTTGAAGGAAAACAGGTCACTGTCTACAATTTGCCATAAACTGGAAGGTATCAGGGGCTCTGCACGATTAATTCTCCTTTGTGCACATGTGGAGCACCGACTGGCCATTTCTTCGATCTGCTGGCTTACTCCTGGCCACCAAACGGAACAGTTTGCCCTCTCCCTACACTTAACGATACCCTGGTGAGCAGTGTGAATTTTCTCAAGTATACAACTTCTTAATTTCTTAGGTATATACATACGAACACCATTTAGCAAAAGATCTCCATGCACAGTTAATGTACCCCTATGAGGATAGAATTTTTTCAAAATCCCTTTAACTTTTGAAGGATAGGGCCAGACTGACTGACAGAAATGTTTTACCTTTACACAGATTTCATCTGCTTCCTAAGCTTCGCGAATCTCATTCACACCCGAATCTGAAGCGGATAATGCTTCAGTTACCATGTTTACATAGCATTGTGAATTTTCCTCTAAAAGTCTATCTGATTCATTTCCAACTGTCTGTGAAGGCGTCTGCTATTATTAATTCCTTGCCAGGTTTATGAGTTATAGTATACCTATACCTCATCAACCTCAATCTGAATAGTTGAATTCTGGGCGGTAATTCAGCTATAGCTTTGGAACTAAGTTAGAGAACTAGCGGCTTATTGTCAGTGAAAATATGGAAATGCAACCCAACTAAATAATCTGAAAATTTCTCACATGCCCAAGTAACAGCTAAGGCTTCTTTCTGTATTAAAGAATATCTCTGCTCGGCCTCTGATAGTGATCGAGAGGCAAACAATACTGGTTGCCAGTCACCATTTCCCTGTTTTTCCGAAGAACAGCCCCCATCCCAAAATTGGAAGCATCTATACAAACACTTGTTCCACTATTGGGATTGTACAGAGCATAACTCTACCTTTATATTTTTAAATGCAGACTCCTGAGCTTCAGACCAAGTCCATGTGTTTTTCTTATTTAATAACTCTCTGATGGGAAGTGACATGGATGCAAGATTTGGAGAAATTTTGCCCAATTGGTTTACAAGACCCAAAAATCGTCGAACATCTGACACATTACTTGGAGTTGCAATTTCCCTAATAGCTTGAACCTTTTCTGAGTCAGCCAAAATACCTTCCTTGCTAATGATATGCCCCAAAAATTTTATTTTATCTTTCGAAAATTCACACTTCTCAGTATTTAATGTAAATCCAGTTTTGGCACATTTGTCCAAAGCTAGTTTGAGTCTTTTATCATGCTCATCTTGAGCTTTTCCAAAGATAAGTATGTCGTCCATGTGACAAAGAACTCCTGGTAACCCTTCTAATATCTGCGACATGCGCCTCTAAAAATGCTCAGGGGATGAACAGATCCCAAAAAGGACTCGGTGAAAAATATATCTCCCGAAGGGTGTTATAAAAGTGGTCAACCGTTTAGATTCCGGACTCAACGGAATCTGATAGAATCCACAATTCGCATCCAGCTTTGTGAAAATGCGTGTATTTTGAATTTGACTAAGAGTATGTTCTACCGAGGGTAAGATGAACTTTTCGATAAGAATATTTTGGTTGAGTTCTGTGTAGTCAACACAAAGGCGAACACGACCTTGCGCCTTTGGTACAGCGACCAAAGGTGCACACCATTCAGTGGGTTCTTCCACAGGAGAAATTACACCGAACTCTTGCAAGCGATCTAACTCTGTCTTGACTTTATCAAACAATGGCAAGGGAACTCGCCTGGGCGAATACGTGACAAATGGTCTCCCATCCGATTTCAGCTTTATTTCATAAGGCTGGTCAACAGAGCCAAGACCTTCAAATAAAGACGGGTAATCGTCTTTCTGGATAGAGTTGACAAATTCAATAAGATTTAAAGCTTCAGTTACTGGTTTCTCTTATAAGGAATGGGACAAACCCTTAACAACATAAATTTCTTGGGAGCAGCTTTTGTCCCCATCAGAAATATGACCTGTGAATGACCCCAATACTATTAATTCACTTTTACTTGGACCAAAGAGTTTTCGTTTGGGCCTAAGCAATTTCACATGTTGCAAACCGTCCTTATGATTGATACAATTAGAGTCAGTTTCGGATAAAACCGATACATCTGCCCCTGTGTCGATTTTCATAGTTACAGGTGTATTGTTTATGTTCACTGGTCGCACATAATTTTTGTTCCCAGTAGATGTGGTCTGAACTATTCCAAGAAACGCGTAATTGGTCACTTCATCTGATACGAGATGTATTGTCGCGGATCTGCAGCATTTTTTTAAATGACCTCGACGTGAGCACTTTCTACAAACTGCGCTACGAGCTGGACAGTTCTTGAATTCATGAAACTCGTTTCCACAACGATAACATTGTTTTTGTTTTCTGTCAAATACATTTTGTGATTCACTGTGAGTTTCCTGTGATTTGTTATTGCTACCGAAACGTGTTTGTGCACTCTTTTTAGGCCGTGACTTGACATAATCAACATTTCTTGATTTTACACTTTCACTCGTGAAATTACTGCATAAGAGTTCATGTTGCTGTTTCACAGCTTCTGTTTGACGTGACATATCTACTGCCTTTTAAGGGTAAGGTCTGCATCCAACTGCAATCGTTCGGATAATCACAAGTCTCTAAGACCCACAACAAGCCTGTCGCGAATTAACTCTTCACGTAAATTGCCTAAATTGCAATGTTCAGATAGAGCATGCAGTGCCGTTATGAAAGAATCACAGGATTCGCCTTCTTCTTTTACCCGTCTGTTGAACTTAGCACGCTCAAAAATGATGTTTTTCCTGTTTACAAAGTGTGAATGAAATTTCTCAATAATTATTTTATAATCGTCTTTCTTTTCTTCCACAGAGAATGTCAGACTCGCGAATATTTCATCCGCTTCATCTCCCATACAGTAAATTAAAGTATTTATTTTCTTATTGTCCCCCTCAAAAAACGTTCCCATCGACGCCGCTATTTTGGCCAGCCATTTTCCGGAGGACTCACTTTAAAGTTACTAACGCCTGCATGGGCGTGATCATGGTTTTCGGTCAGGTTAGCGCGTTTCCGCACCCCTGTGACACTGACAACTGACTGGAAATGTTCAACAAATAAAATTCCGGTGATTTCACCGTTCGGTAAAAATAGCTTCGAAGACACTCAAATGTCATGATTCGTTTCAAAAAGAGCTCTGAATCTTTGTCAGTCACATATTCTGACACCATATCGTGTTGATTGGTGTCCTGTATAGTTATTATCAGGACACAATAAGAGAAAGTTGACAAAACATCACGGTGAACAAACAATTCATTTTTATTTAGTCACATGGCTCCATTCGTTAAACTTCTCTATACAAGCACATGGATATGGAATCCTGAAAGCATGCAAAACCTGTACCACGTAACATCTGTAAATGTCCATTACACTACAATGATGGTATGTATATGCATGTGTATGGACGCATATGTGTATGCATATGTACATATATGTATGCGGGTATGTGTATGTGTGTGCATGTGATCAGCAGTGGTTTTGTACGGGATCTTATATTGCATATTGCATCTTCATCTAAGATTTGTACTATTACAGATCATTCAAGGGAGCTTACGGGCATTTTCCAATGATTTGTGCTGGAACAAATCCAGAGTAACAAAATAGTAATTGTTGTCCAGGATCCTGTATTTTATTCCTATCCCAGATTTGTACTATTATAGGTCATTGGGGAGAGCCTACGGGCACTTTCCAATGATTTATAGTGGAACAAACTCACTCTGACTTACATTCACCAAATCTGTTCTATTTAAGGTGTGTGCTGATGTATGCAAACTGAAATGAAGTACTGTTGGCACCTATGGGCAGAAGTCCACGGTGTGTTTATTCAGTTATTTGAATAAAGTTCTATATGATATATAGTCAACCATTAGACAAACAAATACAGACTTGTTTACCTCTAAATCCTTTGCCGAAGTTGGCTGGGTCTCGAAAGCTTTCATTTTGTCCTTCTGTATCTCTTGATTGCATTGTTGTTTTTAAAGGTAAGACAGTACTAAATATTAGTTACCTGCGTCGAAAAGCTGCACTCTCCAAAACTAAGCAGCTTTGAGAAAAACAAATATTGTTTTTAAACATATTTGAAGCATTGCACTAATATCTTGCATCATTGCTGAATATTCCACAGAAAAAGAGGGGTGATTTGATGAATTCAATTGAGTATTGGTGTGTTTCTAATGGGAATTTCCCCCCAAAAATGTACTCGTGACCGGTAGTTTCCTTCGTGTTAATTTTCTCTCTTATCTGTTGCATGACCTCCAGTTCTGAGGACAGAAAAAGTTACCTGAAGGGCTATACTTGTCAAAGCTATTTGGATACCCAAATTGAAATGATGTGATCTTATTTTTTCACAGAAACGTTATAATTGTCGCTTATGGGAAAATATTTAGTACTGCTATAACTAAAACTTGGTTGTGAAAATCGAACAACTGGTAAATTACGCGCGCCAACCTACTTCTGAGATTAGAAATCCCAGGAACATTCGTGGAAACTGAAACGTACCGTGGTATCCACAGTCATGTTTTTGTCCGAAAATTCACATTTCCACGCTACTGCCCACCATAAAAATTATGTTTTCTCTCACTCCACAAACTGATATCATTGGTTCCCAAAATGTGTAACGGGAAGTATTTGTTGGCAGTTAGCGAAGCACAGATACAATTTATACTGAACAGGGAATCTCGCAAAATACATACCTGGACTTTCTTTGTAAAAAATATTGAATACCTGTGAGTATGAAGCTAATCCTATGAGATGGCATGCCAGAAGAGAAAATGGGAAGTATGAAGGCGGGGGAAGGCATAAACAGAGGTGTGGGCGAAATGGAATCGTGGAATTCTGTAATCGTCCCCGGGAAGTGTTTGCAAACTGGCATAAATGTTTTTTTTATGTAATGCTGTAGCTATTTTTCCGAGGACTGTAAATCAATTCATTCAAAAGGAATACTTGATAATGTTCCATCCAGATTCAAACCTTATCAGATTCCTCCTTCGATGCACACATAATAATTTTTATTACTTTCCAAAGTGTGATTTACTGGGATTTCCGGGTTTGATTATAAACGATAACTTCACAAGTGAATTATGCAATCAACAATTGTGACATGTATCCGTGCGCGCAAACGACGACGCTTTGCCGTGGGTATAATGGGGACTTCATTGTTTTTGTTTGCTTTTTTAACCCTTTACCTAACATGAAAAGCAGGCGAGACTTGCCAAAAAAATTCTTGAATAAATATCATTTTCATTTTTTGTCTCAAAAACATGGGTCATATGATCCCTCTTTGAACGAGCTCGTTCCAATTAGGAGTCATAACCTATGTTTTAGAGACAAAAAATGAAAAATAATGAAAATTAATTGGCGAGTTTTGAAGTAATTCATTCGAGTCGAGGGACTATATTGCAAAATCCTCGTGCGCATTCGCGCACTCGTGTGTGTACAACGTCCCTCACCTCTCATGAATTATTTCACGTAACCAGTCTAGTCAAGCGATTACTCTCTATTGATTTCTCTGTCGTATCACAAAACGGCTTCCAAATGATCTAGCCGTGATTATAACCACAAAAGTCCGTGAATCTGCAGATAAACTAACAGTCTTGGATATTTTTGGTTCGGTTAAAGTAGTTGCCACCCATCTGCTGTTGAAAACTTTTGTCAAGAACCCAGAAATCTAAGCAGAACATGTACACAACCACAAAGGACCCACATGTCTAATCGTGTACATAATGATTCGCTTCAAACTGTCCCGCTGTGTGGACTTTCAGTCAGACAAAAACTCCCGTATTCTGTAAAAGCGTAAGACGCACAAGCACGGTTTCAATTAATGAACCTGGTTGAAGTTGGGGTCTATTGGCTGAAATCTTGTTGGTGCTTTTTTACTTTTCCGGCAAAATTTGAGTTATTAAGTTGATGGAAAGATCCGTGAGCAGGTCCATAACTCATGGTACATCATTCCGCTTTACTGTGGAGTGCACCCACTAAAATGCATTCTTAATTTAGCTATCCTTAAACATAATTAAATCCCTCGTTGAGTGCAACAAGACGTCATCTTCCGAGGGACGAAATACACAAATCGGATCTGTATCCCGCTCTGCAGACTTGGAAACTACGCGACTATTTTGCGAATACGGAAACATGCACTTATTTTCTCCGCGAGATTCGAGTTTGTTCAGTCAAATACACCCTCATCATGGCAAATGTTCTCTTCCTTTTCCACTGGAAAGTAGCAAGCAGTCAGTTTACCAGGTTTCCTCTTTATGGTGCAAAAATATTCAAGACGCACTAAATTTGACGAGATATCCTCGGCAACGTCTGACAATTTCAGTTTCCGAGAACAAAACGTCCAGTAGATGATACGCAAAACGTCCAGTAAATGATACGATTACAATTAACCCTTTACCTAACACGAAAAACAGACGACACTTGCAAAAAAAAATTCTTGAATAACTATTTGTTTTCATTTTTTGTCTCAAAAACATAGGTTATGACTCCTCATTGGAACGAGCTCGACGAGCTCGTTCCAACGAAGGGTCCTAACCTATGTTTTTGAGACAAAAAATAAGAAAAATAATGAAAATTAATTGGAGATTTTTTAGAATCGCGCTGACCGGTTTTGACCGTTACGTTGGGTAAAGGGCTAAACACATACAGATACTCAACACACCGGCATTTTCGTTAAAAATAAGAGATCTGACGAGCAGCTCGTGTCCGTTTTATTGTCGTGTCATGCTTGTAATGTTTGGCTTTACACACACACTGTGATATTGAAATTTCAGGGGTGTCGCTATGGATCGGTTTCTGGTTAAATGACTACCCCCCCCCCCCTCTGCCCCCCTCCCCCCCCCCACCCCCCAAAAAAGAAATTTCCATTCGGGACATTTTCGCCTGAATTGGTGTCTTAGATATCGATTCGTTTTTGATAGTAATCATGCACTTCCTTACAAGACAAGACTTTGTATACTTTGATTTGTGTCACACGCACAGTATGTCATACAAATGGCGGTCTGTAGTACCCGATTCTAGCTGACGTTGGCCCAGCAGGACCAATTTAGAATACCGCTACATACATGTTAAAAGAGAAATTATGTCACGGTCTTCATGCATATTTTATTTATTCACACATAAATATCAAGCAAGTCTTGAGTTTTCGAAATTTAATTCCGGCAGACTATTCCAAATTCATCATGAAGAAGAAGGCATGCCTTAATGATGTGGTCGGAATATCTCATCATTCGGGACTGATAAAAAAACTGTGGTGAAGTTTGATTATTTGTTGAAAGGTTTGTTTATTTCATTATTTCTGTACTTTCAGCAGGTTATTTATAATACAATGTATAAAATAGAGAGTAATCGTTTGACTGGACTGGTTACGTGAAATAATTCGTGAGAGGTCAGGGACAAACACGAGTCCGCGAATGTGCACGAGTGTTTTACAATATAGTCCCCTCGCCTCGAAAGAATTATTTCACGTAACCAGTCCAGTCAAGCGATTACTCTGTTTATTACTTTTCATTATTAACGATAATTATATTATTTAACCCTTTACCTAATGTAACGGTCAGCGCTATTCTCAAAAATCGCCAATTAATTTTCATTATTTTTTTCATTTTTTGTCTCTAAAACATAGGTTATGACCCCTCATTGGAACGACTTCGTTCCAATGAGGGGTCATAACCTATATTTTTGAGACAAAAAATTAAAACAATAGCTATTCAAGATTTTTTTTTGCTAGTGTCGTCTGCTTTTCATATTAGGTAAAGGGTTAAAAAAACAAAAAACAATGAAGTCCCCATTACATCCACGGCAAAGCGTCTTCGTTTGCTCGCACGGATACATGATCCAATTGTTGATTGCATAATTCACTTGTGAAGTTATCGTTTATAATCAAACCCGGAAATCCCAGTAAATCACACTTTGGAAAGTTATAAAATTGTGTATTTGTCTTTTTTAGTTCAACGGCCATCACAGCAGGACAAATCAGGTTTTCACCCCCACCCCTATCGCTCATCTTCGTGATGCCCGTGTATCGAATGTTAATATTTTTCTTGCGCAAACTAATATAGATTTGGTAGAACGTTCTTCAGAAAGCACGGTGATTGTGATCAAATTTAGAACGCAACTGCCAACATGCTATCGATTCGGATATGTTCATCATTATTGGACTGTATGTCAGCAAACGTAAAATTGATTTGATTTTCTCAAACACTTAAGCGTAAACTTGCCTTATTAAATAGACGGGTTTGTTCATAATGTAATAATGTAATGAATTATGCATATCCTGCAATGTTCTGTCGCAACTACATCCAGTTTAGGCCAAGAAAGTGTTTGAGTGAACTATGCGATTCTACGGACACTGACTGGGATGAAAGATGGGTGTACCAAGTTGTAATCCAAGAGAGCGGAGTTTCTGGAATATACTTCGCAAATCATGCCTGCTTTAATTATGTTTATTTGAACAATCGCTCGAATAAGGGTATTTCCAAAACACAGTTGTGCCATCACCGTGATGAGTAATTTTTTCAGCATGGAATGAAGAGAGAAAAACTGGGAGTCGTGAAATTTCTGGAAGATTTCTCCCACCTCCTCTGTTTGTTTTCCTTGATTTGAATGGTCATTTAGGTAAGGAAATGGCCATCGCACAGTTATTCCTACCGCGACAGGTCAACTGTTGCGTCTTGAATTGGATGCATTGGATACATGAGATGATTCCAATGTTCAACTCATGCATTACTTTCCTTTTACGAGAACATGTGCCGAAACACCTGCAGATACTCCAAGTACAACATTTTAGTTCAGATGTCACACTGATTACAATCAAAACTTGAAAAATGTTTGTTCATTTCGAGGACGAACGGAAGGGCGCACTTTTGATGCGAATGACGTAGATGATGAGATGAGGAAAGGCCGCGAGTAAAGTCGAGAGGTCATTTCGAGGGGGGGGGGAATGTTGGACGCTGTATTGATATGGATGCTGGGATGGGGGCGGTGATGGTAGTGGAAGATAGATCAGTTGTAGATGTGAATAAAAGGTGGAGCCTAAAAGAGGATTATGATGCCTTGTGCCTCAGCCACCATTAATGGGTATAAATGGCACAAAAAAGGAAGGTAGTGGACTCATACATATCCTGGGAAGGTATAATGTAATTGTGCTTGCACATGTGAAAGGGGATCTGACGTCGCGTTTCCCATGGGGTTTCATTTTGTAATAAACTTTAAATTGTGTTTAGTTTTTGAACTAGATATCAACTTGAATGTTATTATCATTAACTGCGCAGCCGTATTGAGTGGGTAAAGTCTTTTGGACATTTTTCTTCTCATAATCAACATCTTAGAATGGCAGTTTGATCAAGAAGCAGATTTTTACAGATTACAGTGGTCTTAATTCCATGACTGGCTACTCTAATCATATGTTATTCAAAACGTTTGATCTACTGGAAAGTAACTCGAGCTGTAACCCATATGATATAGAGAAATATAAATTCTGATAAGTACAATTACAGCACAATGATCACAAGAATGGGTTTTCTGTCATCAGATCATGATTGGATTGCGATTCACTTGCAGTGTAAGTCCGAAAGTTTTTGGTGTCAAGTGGAATTTTTTTCGTTGCAAAATGAATGCGTTTGGTGCCAATAAGAATCTGATAGTAAATGTGAACAAATTAGCCATATCGTTCTCTGAGTTCCAATGTGTTCTATGTGCCCACTGGCACATAGAACACATTGGAACTCAGGGGACGATATGTCGTCCTGTGAGTACACGAAGGTGCCATCTACAATGCTAAATCATTTTGGGGCGCATTGTTGCACTCAAAGTACGATATTTTAATTTAGTATTACCTGGTTTTAGAATTATAGTTGCAAAAATCCACAAATAATAAAAAGTAAAATGCTATTGTTAACCTTTATAAAATAACTGCAAGATTATTATATACTCGGTATCGATTCGCGTCTGCAGAACAAGAACAATATCCTTAGATTACCTCCCTTGTTTCAACTACCCTAGGCTTTGGAAGGACCTGGAACTTAATATTAGAAATGCTACTAATCGTACTGCATTTCAGAAAATGTTAACGCAAAAACTTCTCTCAAATTATCAAACACAAATTACATTTAACAACCCATATTGCCCAGACTGTACTAGATAGTTTACTATACTAATCTGTAATATAATACAGTTCTACTTTTACCGGCTAGCTCGTCAGTTTGTCACTCATCTTATTCCCAAACTATTATCAATATTATGTTCAATGTATCCTAAAAATATCATTGCTTATTTAAGTGTTTTGTTCCCCATGCAAAGATGCAACAATGCAACAATACAACATTACTCTGAAAGGATCTGTATTTCTCTCTTCCCCGCTGTATACTCTGTCTGATATGATGTTGCTCTAATTACATTTTTACCTCGGGGGATACCAGGAAGACAGCCAATCTGGCTATGCTGTTCCCCAACGGTATGTATATGTATCACAATATTATTCTGTAACTGAATTGATTATTATATTTTACATACCGTTAAATAAAATGAATTGAATTGAATTGAATTGAATACTCACTGTTTATTCACACCAGTAGCAAATAATATATTATCTTCTAGGAGGATTATAAAAACCATTAACCCTTTACCCAACGAACTGGAAAAAACCGTCCAGCGCTATTCACAAAAATCACCATCCAATTTTCATTATTTTTTTCGCTTTCTGTCTCAAAAACATAGCTTGTGACCCTTCATTGGAACGAGCTCATCGAGCTCGTTCTAATGAGAGGTCATAAGCTATGTTTTTAATGCAAAAATGAAAAAAAAATAGTTATTCAAGAATTTTATTTGCAAGTGTCGTCTGCCTTTCGTGTCAGGTAACGGGTTAAACAAGATAAAAAAGACTAAGGGACAAATACATTTTTTGATAAGAGTCAGGTTAAATTTAAAAACTGTTAATTCAGTTAAACCTTAACGACAATACAAAATTATACCTGCATATATAATTACTTGAGAAGCGTGACGTCAGACACCGATTTTATCGAACACGGCGTACTGAAATCATAAAGCACAAAGCCTAAGAGACCTACCGAAAGTATATGTTTGGTACACATGATATAATGTTGGCGTCAAAGTAAATTTTATTAGTGTAACTGGCACCACTGGCACCAGACAGAGTGAACAGTGCTTACTTGCTGTGGTGGGTCGAGGTTCCCTAAATAAAATACAGCGAGATCAAGACCACATCAAGAAAGATAAATGAAAATAGTATCTCAAATTCAATTTTCTTGCATTTTCTTTTAACTGGTGAGATTCTACAGTGTTGCAATGAGGAAAGTACACTGGGTTGAGGTGCCGTCAACATTCACGTTCCGCTTTTGTGATCACAATACTATAACTCCTATCCTGTCGATAGCGACTATTGCCGCATATTTTATTATCATGTTCTGCAGGTCCTGGCATGCGCAAATTAACACTATCATCCGACTGATTGTTGATAAAATCTCAAAGAGATGGGGTGACTTCTTTTAATTTAACTGCGGGGCTGTTCTTACTTGGTGATCGATGTGCAGAGAATTCAAGGAACAACACACAGTTTAGAAGAATTGGAAAAAATTTAATATGCTATTGTTCTTTAATTATTTGTGCGCAAATTGTAACCCCCCCCCCCCCTCCCATACACGCACACACACACACACACACACACACACACACACCACACACACACACACACACACACACACACACACACACACACACACACACACACACCACCTCTCCTACACATACACCACAAAGGCAAAGTGTACTATCTCAATCGCGCTGGACAGTATTAAAACAGATAGTTTCATTCAGGAATTCAGTGTTGAAATGATTGTCGAGAGAGTCGGGCCTATGCGCGACAGGACAGTGTTTTAGCTAATGACTATCTGATCGGACCCTAACGCGGCGGTATGTTTTCTTATCTACATCTGCGTGTCGACAACAGGGGCAGCAGTGCTCTTCTGGGCCATGGGTTCTGGTATGCCTGCTCAAGTTTGGTCATGGTAGTGAGTGTGTAGCTACATACTGTATCTACATATGATTCACTATTGGGTAAATTCGATTTTTGCAGCATTATCTACTGAAAAAACAAATACCGTCCGGTATAATGTGAAAACGACATCACATTGGGAACAGATGTGCTGACACCGTAGTGCTGAGCTGAAGAGGCCATAGTGATAATACCATAACCGAATCCCCAACATATCAACTCTGTTCTCGAACGCTGTGGTCAATAAAACATTAAATGATACTCCGCGAAGTTAGAAAATGTATTTATGAAAGGAAAAAGTCAATATTCGGAATAAAATCGAATAACAAAAATGGTAAATATATGGTAACTAAAAGTTTGATAATGGCATGATTTGATTATTTAGCGTGCGCCTGAATGGATACACCGCGTTAGTTCGTTCAGTACCGTTTCAGATCGCTTTACAAGTTCCAGTTCGTGTTTTCCTTCTCTCCTCCTTTGTCCACCGACCAGCATATTTAGTCCGACTGAAGATTTTTCAATCCACTGTTTAGCTCATCTAAAAGTCTGTTTTCGTACAAAGTTAAATTTTGTTACATTCAGGAACTGTGAGTTCCCCTGTTTCATTTATTCGTAACAGCATCACGAGGTCTTACGAGATCTCATGTTGTTAGAAAGAAGTCAACATTTTCATGTCATCAATTCTTTTCAACATAATTCCATTGACCAAGAGCTCTGCGACAGTAATCCCATCTATTCGTTTGATTTTTTAGTTTCTCTTTTGACTCACAAAACATTTGTGATGTCTGGACCGGAAAGCGTTGTTTCCGTTTTGGGATAGTCTCGTTATGTCGACAGCTGTTGTCCCAAGAGGTACATGTATGGTCGGTGGGTCTGAATAGTCCGGAGATTTTCAGTACGTGGAGAGTGGATTGTAACTAAATCACCCGGGGAGTTATCACCAAAACTATAACTTTCAAGTTTTGTACATGTGGACAAAAAAACACAAGCAATGTTTCATTGGAGTTTAACAACACTTTCAATGAAGTCCATTGACTGGAACTTTGCCTGTGTTTGAAATGCTTTGCAACTAATTTGCAATTATTTCTTTGGTGGAATCTCCACTCTGCGGGTGATTTAGTGATATTACACTCTCTACGTACTGTAATTATTTTCGATTATTATAATAGCACTGCTTTGGCCGTCCGCTGATTTACCGCGTTTCTCGAATGAGAGGGCATACACGCCCCTCCTCCTGAGTGCCATATCTCCCATATTCTCCCTCTTAGTCTCTAATATGTTATTATTCGGACTTATTGTAGAAGTCTATAACAATCATCGTAGTATACAGTTAAAACTAGAAGTCCTGTCATGAAATGCGCACAGTCAGCACGTCGATCTGCGCGTTAATCTACTCGTTATGACCATAGTAAGGCTATCAAATTCTGTACATATGGACTGTGTACAAACAATGTTTCAGCTAATAGACCTCCGGGTAACCCGGAGGTCCATTGGCAGAAACATTGCCTGTGTTTGCTATGAGTAACCAGGAGCACCTGCCATGCTTTGGATGCCATTCGATTTGGCAATTGCGCTCAATTCCTACGCGCAATTAAACCTAGATAAGCGACCAGTTCGTGACAGGACTTCTAGTTTTAACTGTATTTCTGATTTTTATTATCTTAGAACACATAGAAAACTAAGAATATTTTAACAGTATTTTACAAAGACAATCTATTTTTTACCACAATTTACAATAACATTCAAAAAACCTGAAGTTTATTTAATACTAAGGTCATCCGGTTTGGAGGGTTTATTTTGCACTTATTTTGTTGTAATATCTTTTTTCGATCATTTCCAGAAAACGTCTCCAAAGATGTTATGGTTTTCGTGAGACACATGAACAGTAATTTCACAATATTCCGTGCCAAGAGTTCAACAAGGCGCCAACTACAGTGCTAAAGCATCGCAGATGGCGCCTTATTGCATTCAAGAAACGATTATTAATTCTAGAGTTCTATTATAAAACATATAAAAACATGATGAATTTATTTATTTATTTATTTATTTATTTATTTATTTATTTATTTATTTATTTATTGGAGTTTAACAACACTTTCAACAACCAGGGACACCTCGTGTCGGACAGTTTTACGGTTGGAGGAAGTCGGAGTACCTAGAGAGAACCACCGAGCAACGGCGAGCAACTGTCAGAGTCCCTAACGTACTAACTCCACACAAGCAGGAATAGCATTGGTTAAAGACAGGTGCGCCATCAACGTGCCTTACGCCTTAGTACACAGCGCCACCGTGCCCCCTCGTGGGCAAACGGGATTAAGTACCTTGGCAAAGGATACAACGAAGTTTTCCCTGGCGGGGATCGAACCGTGGACTTCTCGGTTTGAAAACATGATAAGTAGAGTTTGTAATTACCGACAATCTTTCAGTCCATGGTTTCGAGTGCTGAGAAGCAGACGTCGCTAATATCGTCGGTTGGGGCGAGAGGCAGCCACGTGGCACGACGGATTAGCTGCTAACCACAAAAGTCCTGTTGGTATTCTGCGTTCTGAACTACATCGTTGATTTTCTTCCAGACACACTAGACCTAATGGAATAGGCATCCATTCAGGGTCGTCAAAGGAAATGTCTCGCCGATGGCATATTGGGTGGTTGCTTTATAGGTGGTGAATCAGCAGTTTAACGAGAGGCCGATCTTCCGTACCCTGCGTCTTCCAAGCTAAACAAATCGTCGGCACTTCTCTCTCTCTCTCTCTCTCTTTCATCCAAATGACAGTCATACATAATAATAATATAATAATATAGTACATTTATCAAGCGCTTAATCCCTGAAAACGGCTCTAAGCGCTTTACAATTCCAGACCATTTACTCACTAAGCTCTCACACACATTCAATGAAACACACGTCATGCGCACAAATGTTCATTCTAAAACTGATGGGTCATCAAGTAAGTATTTCTTGAAAAGACATGTTTTAAGCTCGGTTTTGAAAATATTATATGATTTCGCTCTCCTGATTGAATGAGGAAGTGAGTTCCAAATGTATGGGCCGTAGAATGTGAATGCTCTCTGACCATTTTGTTTTAGTTTAAACCTGGGTACGGTGAGCAGGTTCAGGTCTTGGGACCTTAAGTGACGAGGCGGGGTGTAATTATGTAAGAGGCATGATAGATATGGTGGCAAGGTTGAATCCAGGCTACGGTAGCATAAGGATGCAATCTTGTACTCAATCCGTGCCTGTCCCTGGTAGCCAATGAAGGGTTCTTAACATCGGTGTTATATGGTCGCGCCTTGGCTTGCGTAGGACAAGTCTAGCGGTGTTGTTTTGAATGCGTTGCAAACTATTTATCTTTTCTATCGGTAGACCACTCAAAAGCGAATTGAAATAGTCCAACCTGGATAGGATGAAGGAACTAACCAGCTTTTTCGCGGCCTCCTGGGTAAGATAAGGTCGGAGATGGGAAATCCTTCTCAATTCAAGAAACAAACGTTTCCTTTTGTTCTTAACTTGGACAGTCATGGGCAGATTTGAGTCTAGATAAACACCAAGGTTTTTGGCTGTTTTCGAAAAACCTATGTCGGTGCCGCAAATGCAGAGATAGATGGTCGAGGCTGGTGTTCTTAATTTTTGCATCGGTAGAAATTAGAATGATCTCGGTCTTGTCATCATTTAATTTTAGTTTGTTTGTTTCCATCCAGTGCTTGACGGACTATATGCAGGTTTGGATGTCTGTTGCCGTTTGTGTTAACTGCCTGGGTAAGGATGGGGAGTAGATTTGAGTATCGTCAGCATACATATGATAGCTCAGATCTTGCTTTGATATTACACCACCAATGGGCTGTGTATACATGCAATATAGTACAGGCCCCAAAACGGAGCCCTGTGGTACACCATACATGAGTGAGCTGCTTTTTGAGTGGGCTTCACCAATGTGAACAGACTGGGTTCTGTCAGATAGGTAAGTCTTAAACCAGTCCAGTACCGATCCTGACAAGCCGAAGGTGATATTGAGGCGTTTAATTAAGATGTCATGGTCAAGGGTGTCAAATGCGGCTGACAGGTCTAACAGTGACAAGATGGAGATCTTGCCACCATCGGCAGCATTTAGGAGATCCGTCACAATACGAAGCAATGCAGTTTCTGTGCTGTGATTGCTCCTATATGCAGACTGAAACGTCTCAGTAAGTTGATTCGCGGAGAGGTGGTCCTTTAATTGTTGGAGTACGATTTTCTCTGCAATCTTTGACAGGAATGGCAGATTGGAGATTGGCCGGTAGTTCTTAAGATTATTGGGGTCAAGGTTGGGCTTTTTTTAGTAAAGGTGTAACAATTGCTTCCTTGAAGGCACGAGGCACAGTACCCTGCAAAAGAGAAGTGTTAAGAATATTTGTGATTGGTTCTATGAGATCACCAATATGTTCACGAAGAAGGCTGGTAGGTATAGGGTCAAGTGGACATTATTTAGATGGAGATGACAGAATGACCCTGCGAACAGTGTCACATGATACCGGTTTAAATGATACAAAGTGGTTTCCTGTAAATTCTGTGAACTCGGGTTCATTGTTCGTGCGGTCCAGTTGAAGTCTTATTCTGGACACCTTCTCGCTGAAATATGAACCGAACTTGTCTGGTAGATCTGACAGTGTGATGTTGTTGGGAAGGGCGGATGTTTTAGCTTTTCCAGACAGACTGTTTGTGATTACAAATAGCTCCTTTGTTGGACAGTTTGTGATTTTGTCGTTATAGTAAAGGGTTTTGGCATCTTTACTCAGCTGGTTGACATGCTGATGGTGTTGAAGATATATCTGGCGGTGGACAGTTAGTTTAGATTTCCTCCATTGCCGTTCAGCCCGGCGGC
The DNA here is from genome assembly GCA_031216915.1 of Pictodentalium vernedei. Taxonomy (NCBI): domain Eukaryota; kingdom Metazoa; phylum Mollusca; class Scaphopoda; order Dentaliida; family Dentaliidae; genus Pictodentalium; species Pictodentalium vernedei. Next base: position 380,511,676 of record CM062296.1, read on the forward strand.
GCTGTTGTTTAGTGGATTTTATCTCCGGCGTGATCCATGGTGCTGAAAGTCGACTGCTTATCGTGCGAGTGCGTAGAGGTGCATGCTCGTCTAAGAGCTGACGAAGACACTCATTGTACTTGTCGACACTGCGATTATCACTAGTGATACTAGCAAGAGAAGTTCTCATGGCAAGTGAAAAGTCTTCCTTGACAATTCCTTTAATATTTCTGGTGGACATTTTCCGTTTTGGCACATAAGTGATACAACTGTATTCTCCATGAAGGCGTGGATGACATGTAGCTGATGGAAGACACTGGACCATATGTTGAAGGTTTTTGGAAAAGGTTTTCTGGTTTTGCGCCGGCCCGATATGAAAATTATTAGGGCCATGTTAATAACAAATGTCGAATCGAATCGAATCAGAGAATTTCGAATGGAATCAAATTTCGAATTGCATCTCACGACTCATCAAATTGTGAATATTGTACCTTGTTACAATCGTAAGTATTGCCAGTGTCAACTCAAGTTTTGTATTTAACGGCTACCTATGTGCTTGAGCAAATCAATAAAAAGGCGGAATATTCCAGAACGGAATACAAATAGTTCCGGAATCGGAACTTCCTTGGACTCTTCTACCATCGGATCTCCCGTACATGAGTCGTGATGACAGAAGAGTTCAAGAGGAGACACTTGGTGAGTTTTGGGAACATCTTAATGATTCTAGATGATTCTGAATCAGCGCAACTCGAATCGAATGGATATCAAATTTCGAAACAGGGCTCCGCTGTAGAATGATGGAAATTTATTGAAATAACTACCGGTTCCGCTGTTTGTTATTATATGTTGATCATATCTCGAAGTTTCTCTATGTTGTACTAGAATGATAGTGTCGTTGTTTTGAACCCCCTCCCCACCGTACTCCATTCCAGAAAGATCCTTTTTGCATTGACCCTTTAGGACTGTAAGCATTATCCACCAATTGTGGGGTATACCATATACCACTTCGAATGTCTCATCTTCTTGTTACTGTTAATGGGTGTCTACAGTCTCAACCGCCATTCAGTAAAAATGAGACAAGGATTTTTCACACCATTATTGATATTGACTATAACTAACTCAACTCTCACGGGGAAGTGCAAATTAATTGTCCCACACTTTCTCCTAAATAGAAATCGATGAATACAACCCCCGTCCTACTTTAGCTCGTACTCCAATCGAGAAAGTAAAACAATGCACTGTAGATTCATAAAATTGAGACTTACTTGCAGTAGCATTCAGAAACATTTGTTTTACAATCAATGTTTAGCTTGGGTAACTCTGTTTTGTCGAAAAAATTGAAACAACGGAGCACAATCCTGTATATCAATAATATACAAACACCACGCCTGAAAAGCTTGGTGGTCTGTGTGTGAGCATACCATCTCATACTCTACCGTTTGGTTCCGAACACTTCATCACTGTGCATTTACATTATTATGACCAAGTGCATGCTCTATAATTTGTACAGATTCGAGGTCGTGTTTACTATCGGATCGCAATGATCCCGACGATCCGATTGTAAACACGATCGAGAATCCGATACAAATTACAGGACGCGCACATGGTCATACATTTATTTAACAATCCCGTTACATAAAACCCGTTTCCCCGTTTTTCAGTTTAAATTGGGTTGCAATTGGTCAAATATTGTAAACACTACCGAGAATCTGATACAAATTACAGGACATGCACATGGTCATGATAATACATTTATTTAACAATCCCGTTACATAAAACCCGTTTCCCCGTTTTTCAGTTTAAATTGGGTTGAAATTGGTCAAAATTTTGAATTTCAAGAACTATAATTTAATGCGTAATAATAATGCATATGTGTGATAGTTCGGTGTTTACTGGACATTGCCCGATACGTAATTGGAAGAGGGAAGGGGGTACTGATACAAACGTTTGTTCCGAGTTTTGGGGTGCAAATTAAGTTTATTGTTAGATAAAATACCGCAAATAGTAATATCTCGAAGTTGTTCACAGAATTATTGCGTTGAGTAAATGATTCGACTTATAATTTTGTATTGGGTACACTGATCTCTGTACAACTGGGTTGCTGGAGCGCTAATCGGTCACATGCAGAAAGAGTTCCCAGGTCGCCATTTTAGGGAGAGGTGTTGCTATAAATAAACAATGTTCAGCAAAAAAAAGTTTTCGAAGATTGTCAAGTTCCCGACCCTTCCTTCGCATCTCAAATATCTTTTTAACCCTTTACCTAACATGAAAAGCAGACGACACTTTCAAACAAAATTCGTGAATAACTAATTTATTTTTATTTCTTGTCTCAAAAACATAAGTTATGACCCCTCGTTGGAACGAGCTCGACGAGCTCGTTCCAAAGAGGGGTCATAACCTATGTTTTTGAGACAAAAATGAAAAAAATTTTTGAAAATTAATTGGCGATTTTTGTAAATAGCGCTGGCCGGTTTTGCCCTTTACGTTGGGTAAAGTGTGAAAGAATATACTTTGACATCTGCGCAAACTTAATATGTTCATGATGAACACATCCGTGGAAATGCAATGGGAATATTTACAATAGATTTTAGTTATTATTAACAAAAACATAACGAGTGCCGAGACTAGAAAGTTGATGCGGTGTTATTAGATTTCATGCACGGCAAACGTCATGGTGTTTGATGAAGTGAAAGCTGTTACGTTGTGGCGTAATGACTTTCACGCCATCAACCACTATCATGGAATGGGAGCAGTTACAGCGTTGATTGTCCTGACGCCATCTTAGAGGAGAAGGGGTGAGTGGCGACCTTTTTTAGCTGACGTTCCCGCAATCCAGTTTTGTAGAGATCAGCGAATGGCACCCATGCGTACCGTACTAGCAGAAAATGTCTGCTATTCATGGTGACGCTCCTGTTAAAACTGCCGAATTTATGACATAATTTCTTGACTAAAACTATCAAGAGTATAATCAAGTCGTCGCTGCGTTCTTGGTCTGCCTCATTTCGGTACTGCCTGATTACTTTGAGGGTTGCTGGTTGGGGTTGTTGGAGGAGAGGGGCATAGTCTACCTGGCAATGCGAGGATTGGGTGAAGTTAATGTGGAATAAGTATTTTCTCATTCTGGTTATTTCAAACCATTTCATACAGGATTCTTTCCAAACGTGTTGTTGAGTTAGAGATCACATACTAAACGGCAAGTATGTGGTAAATACCTTTATTAGATATGAAAAACAACAATATTACTGCTATTATATTTTTATGATAGTTGATTAAACAAAGAAATAACATCTCTCTGAGATATGTAAATTGAACACGTTAATGGTTTACCACTGAAACCCGGTATGCATTCATTTTTGCGTGATGCAAAAATTTATCATAGGGATTCACCAAGAAGAACATAACTGAACAGGAAGATCAGTGATAATTTAATCAAACAGACTGATAGGGCCTTCATTTCTGTAACACGTTGTACTTAAAAAGGCTTGTGTAAGAAAATGATTTTACTTCACAATCGAACTTTGATTTTTTTAATTTGTTCTGACAAAATCGAACCTGATCTTTTCATGTTCTCTGACCAACTCGAATCTTGATTGTTTTACTGGTTCCGGGTACCATCAATCTTACAACAAATACATGGCGTTCAGCTGCTAGATTTTAGTACTGTATCACGCAGGAATTTACCCAATTATATCTTGCAGGGTGAAGCTCAATGTGGAATGTTCAAAACTTGACAGAGTGCACGTAACTCGCTTCCATACATTTTCAAGTTTCCATCAGCGTTTTCTAGGCCTTCTATTACGCAATCGGTTTGCGGATATATAAAAATTATGGTATTTAACTCTATCCCGTCCGCTTCAGAAGCGTTTCAGTGGCTCAGCCCCACCCATAGAAAAGAGCAAATGTTGAAACCTTATGTCAAGGCACTAAATCAAGAAATTATAAATCTTCATTACCCATGCTACTACCACAACGTATGCAAGTCTAAAATTTCTGCTTTTCTCATTTTCCAAGACAAAGTTGTAAACAAGGCTGGCATTACAGGTTTGTTTTAGAAGTTGACAGAGTCTCATTAAATTATAACTTCATCGAGTAGTAAGAAACCGTTCGAACTTGTCGTGAAAAATCAATTTTCTAGCTGATAATGAGCCGTTAGACCGTTCTTACTGTAGACAAATTTCAGACTTTTCCAATAATCTTTCAGCAATATTGTCATCATTAAGATGACCTTTTGTCGCTGACTTGATAAAATTTGTTGATGTGACGATATTGAAGACATCGCAGCTACCGGTAATAAATGGATGTCATTGAAAGGAGTGTGTATAATTTGATGTTCTTACTTCCGATCTTTTGTGACAAAAACGATCAAAACCTTTTTTGTTCTCAACGTTTTGGTTCAAATTGATAATGTAAACGTTTCCAAACAGTCATAGCCAACAGATATCTTTCTGGCGATAGCTTCCGTTAATAACTCGGTCGATACCTGCATTATTAAATAGCCTATTGGTAAATATAGCTGCTAAAGAACAAATTCGTGAAAATAATGTGCCGTCTTTCAAGCTGTGACATGACGAACGAAAGAATTCGTTCATCATAAATACAAGGGACAATCCATAGACTTATTAACAACTTCAGCATCGAGCTCTCAATACTATCGTCCCTGAGAAACTAATTTATAGGAAAGGGCGAATCTATTTTGTACTTATAGGAAGGATAAGTACGAATTTATTATTATCATATTACTGCTGATTTTTCTTAGCAAGTTGTTGTGTATTATATCATCTTGTCGTCAAATGCTACGTATTGCTTTATACTACAATTTACGCATATAAGAGTTGAAATGAATTATCTGTCACTTTATCGGAGTATGAATTTGGGCTGAGCGTGTCAATTTTTGTGTGAAGCGCACTTCATACAAACCTTAACATACCCAACCCAGATCCATAATCCGATAAAGCGACAGATACTTCATTTCAATTCTTATAATCTAATTTAGTAGTTGATTTTATTTTCTTTAATTATTCATTTTCGCAAATTGTGAGAAAATTTATCTATATTCGAAGGTCAGTAGGTTAGAGTTTTTGCAGACAGCTCTTCTATAGTTTTCAGCAAAGGACAATAAATACCGTGTCGGATACTCAAGTGGTAACCTGATGTGAACAATCCACATTAATACTGATTTACAAATGTACTCAGACGCGTAACATCCAATCAGATGCGATCTTACATACCGTTCGTACGCGTAATGCTGATTCCACGCGTGGTGTACCAGGCACATTTCCCAATATCTGAAATGTATCGCGTAACGTTTAATATGCTCAGCAGTCGTGGTATAAATACTTCGGAAGTAAGAATGGTATTTATGTGTATCATAATGAATGTAGACTTGCTCATATTCAGCACAACATTTCAATGGCTAATAGTTACGAATCATTGCTTGTGCATACAATTCAACAACTTCACAATGTATCAATTGCAATTAGAGTTTAACTGCACCGTTAAATGAAAGGAAAAGGATTCATCGAGTTATGAAAACTCATCTCGAACAAATATTCTAGAAGAAAAAATATAACATATTGACAACGTAAATCAATACCAAACCCTGTTACACACAGCCTTTCCAGCCAGCATAGAAACAGCGTGGTTATAAAATTCGCTGCGAAAACCTGCACACGATATTATCGATAAAGAAAAATAAATATTATCACTGAAAGAGGATCACATCTACAATATAAGGTACGGCCTGTGATCACTGAAATGGTCTCTGTTTTTGACCAGAATGCAACACATTTACAGCAGTGAGTTGAGATTTTATAACTAATAAGACAGAATACAACGAAGGTGGAGTACGGGGGAGTGGAATTTACGACCCGAGATAGAGTTTTTCTTTTATATCACGCGCTCCGAAGGCGCGCGTGATATACAGGAAAAAAATCCACCTCGGGAAAAACTCCACCTCGTGTCATTGATTCCTGCCACGAATTGTGTTCTGTATTTCTACCCGAATTGTGTTCTGTATTTATACCACGATTAAACTTGAATTAAGTGATTGAAGCTGATACTGTTCAAGGAAAATATCACCTTCTGCGGTCTAACTTTTTGAACTGATACTATTTTGAGTCGGGGCATTTCATTCACGTCATCACATCACCCAGACGCGTAACATCGAGTCAGATGCGATTTTACATAACGTTCTTACGTGTAATTCTGATTCCACGCGTGGTGTACGTAGCACATTTCCAAATATCTGAAATGTATCACGTTGATAACGCACAGCATTCGTGGTATAAATACTTCGAAATCAACTCCGAATTAGGAAAAAGAAACGAAAAATAGGATCTGAGATTCAAGGTTTTTGCATTGTGTTAGGAAGTTTAGAATCTACACTGTAGTGGGAGTATAAGTTCGGAGAGAGGATTTCGACAAGATCGCGATCTGGTCGAAATTATCTGTGCGTTTTTGTAATGATAATACTCTAACGTGGTCGTGGAAATTAAAATTGCGAATTCTCAGACTTGGGCATTGGATTGGTATAGTACAGTCGACGTTTACTGGTCGTAATCCATGCATGGGTAGTGATGTCTACGCATGGATTTACCATGTTATAAAAATCATCATAGCAAAATTTGAATTAATGAAGCACCACCGGGATGTACCCGGTGCTTCATTAATTAAATTCCTATGATTATTCCTATAATTAGTGTTTGGAATCGAATATTATTACGTTCGTGAAAATATTGCACACCACGGATATTGCCCATCACGGCTACCGCACTGAAAGGTCCGAACAAATCTTTTCGTGTGAAAACTGCAAGAAGATATTTAACATGAAACCTTCTTGTGACACTAAGATGCTATTTTAACCTCTGCCTCTAAAGTGAATACAACTCATTTTAATCACACCAATGACACTGAGGGGGGTGGTCAATGGATGCAGCGGACCACTCCCTCCCCACCACTCACACACTTTTCCAGGCCATATTATTTTTCCTTGCCTCCTCCCAACATGCACACCTTTGGTGAATAAACAGTTGCCCGTGATTTTAATCAACATTTAATTATTAACATCATCACTATTTAACCTGTTGCGTTATATGAATTGCAGAAAGATAAATTTGGGAACAACTAAGGATTTTCATTTTTTAACATATCACGCATCACTGAAACGAGCACGGCACGATCTTTCAAGTGGGAGCATAAGTTGTGTGTTTGAGTTAAAAAAGGAATAGACGGTGTGATTTATTCTCTGTTTTCAAATCGTACGCAAAAGTGTTACCTAAAGACAGTGTTACAATCCAGATATATTCAGCGTTATATATGGCAAAGTGTCTTATTTTACGCCTGTTGTATGAAATCCCCATCTACAGCAATACTAAACTATGCGGAAAATGAAAATCCGTTTCGCTCACATGTGCAGAATTCACCATTGACGGACTATTTTATAAAGAACCGAAATTTCAATGGAATTTCCAACAAATCGTGCACCGCAACTACAAGTTGAATCGCTAGCGATAGCCAAAAATAGTCCCCCTGGGTTCCAATGTGTTCTATGTGCCAGTGGGCACATAGAACACATTGGAACTCAGGGGACGAAATAGTAACACGGGTTCTCCTCGCAAATTTTTTTGGCGATAAAATGTGTTCTTTGAGTTGATAGTTGTCCAATGAACTGCTGAGTGTCCTTCTAATAATTGTTTTCATGGTCGTGAAGGCGTGTAATAAACATAGGTCGACACGCGCGTGTGAATGGATTAATCATTTGTGCTATCGCAGGAGGATTAAACTCGAGGCCTGTCGATTAAACCATTCACACGCGCGTGTCGTTCTGTGTATTTCTTCTTTACTCTGGAGCACTGGAAAATTCAAAGTTATCCCATGCCATAACAACAACTTATTGCGAATGGCACACTTTCAACGACTCCAAGACTAGCTGATGTTATGCAAGGTTCAGTCAGGTAGAATAGACTACTAACAGGACATCGGACTGACAAATGCCGACGGTTCATCAACTAAGAATTTCCTTGTGATGCCTGTGGTCTTCTTTGAGAAGAAAAGAAGTTGATAAAGGCCAAAATTCACATTGGACCATGTTAGTATAAGCTAACTGTGGATACAGAAATAGGAACGATGATTTACTTATTTAAATAGTTGGGTGCTGGAAGACCATGTTTGTACTCTATTCTGAAGTGCATGTGCCACAACTGAAGGGCTTCATATTCGGTGGATGTGTTTTGTATTATCTTTGACGTAAAATTATCTACCTCGTGGGTATTTGACTCGTTAAAATTTAAAGAAGAGTGCCGCGAGGACTCTTGCATAAATCATAACAAGCCAAAGAATTGGCAACAGATTTTGAAGACAAAAAATAACTTAGCACTCCTCCAGTTAAGTACGCAGATTACGAATTCTCCACTCACTGACGCTTGTTTGGTTACTCCCCAAAACATAATATAAATGGTCACTAAAGAGAGGTATTCTGATGAGCACTTTAGACTATGAGTTTCCACATGTTTTCTAAATAACCCAAAATATTTCATTTTTTCTGGATGTTTTCGGGAAATCCAGGAAATAACTGACTGGTATCTCATTCTCATTAAAAATTTGGCTCGGTTATATTACACTATTTTTGTTTCTTTTAATCACCGTGTTATGCTTTCAGTATCCACAACTATTACTAAAAGCTGCGTTATGTTTAAATTCACAAAAGGTATACAAATATGAGGCCAGTGAAGCACGCACAAAGATTTTGTTCCTTTGATATCCATGTTTGTATTTTCATTCATAAGGAGTGTGTCTCGTATGTTTCACCTCTAGTTTGGATGATCTCATGGATGATCTCATGTGGCGTCATAGTCACGTGACCCAGTGACGCCGTGTTGTGTTGTCATGGTAACCCGCATCAGCGGCCATGTTGTGACGTCATCTCCACGGTGATACACGATGTTAGTGCGCATGCACAGAGTGTGTTGTTAGGGTGATTCGTGTTTCCGTCGTCCATTTTGTATACTGGAGGCCGCCATCTTGGTTTCTGTGGTGGCTATGTTACCCAAAAAACCTACAATAGGACAGGGGTATGTTTGGGGGGTATTTCCTTTGTACAGGCGTAGTTCCCCGATTCGAAGAATTGCCCAAATAAACCCGACAATCCCGACAATCCCTCCAAATCACTAAAAACGACTTTTATTTGATATGAAATCCCCCCAGAATCCTTTTTAGGACCGCCATACCATGGTACCGAGACCCCCCCCCCCCCCCGGCACCGAGGGGCCCTGCGGGTAAGTTCTATTGAACTAGAGTACTTTGTCTGGCTCGGATTCCCCCGGAATCAATTTTTGGAAAACGTCGCCGGGGGGGGGGGGGGGGGGGGGTTATGAGAAAATCCCCCAAAAGGTCTAATTTACTATCCCTCCTAGCCTCATTTCGGCATTTGAGGATACTTATGTCCGGGTATTGTATTATTTGAGGATACCTATCGAGGATACTTTTTGGAGAATCCCTTTTTTATCGTATAAGGTCATGAGGGCTATGAGAAAATCCCTCAATGAGGTCTAATTTACTATACCTCTTAGCCTCTTTTCGGTTGAGGCTACGAGCGCTATGCAAAAATCCCTCAGTGAGGTCTAATTTACTATCCCTCTTAGCCTATTTTCGGTTGAGGCTATGAGGGCCATGAAAAATCCCCCAATAAGGTCTAATTTACCAGCCCTCTTAGCCTCATTTCGGCATTTAAGGATACCTATGACCCAGCTCCTATACAGCTCTTATATGGCTCCTAGCTCCTATATGGCTTCTATACAGTTCCTATGCAGTTCTTATACAGGTAGTCTTACCAACAGCTTCCATCTTATCTCCAATGCTCCAATGCCACTGGTTGTCTACAACTATCTGTCATGTCATTAGCTTCTATCGCAACCACCCAATACTATAGTCTGCTACTGCTCTTGCAGCCTTGTACCATTACTATTGGCTACCGTTATTCTTCCCCATGTCCCAACCACCGAAATGAGGTTAAGAGTGATTGTAAATTAGAGCTCATTGAGAGATTTTCTCATAGCCCTCATGGCCTCATATGACTAAAAAAGGATTCTCCAGAAGGTATTTTCGATGGGTATCCAGCCAATAGTACGTCACCATGTCAAAGGTATCCTCAAATACTGAAATGAGGCTAAGAGGGATAGTAAATCAGGCCTTATTGAGGGATTTTTTCATAGCCCTTATGGCTTCAATCGAAATGGTGGTAAGAGGGATAGTAAATTAGACCTCATTGAAGGATTGTCTCATAGACATCATGGCCGAATACAATACCAGGACATAGGTATCCTCAAATACCGAAATGAGGCTAAGAGGGATAGTAAATCAGGCCTTATTGAGGGATTTTTTTATAGCCCTCATGGCCTCAATCGAAATGATGGTAAGAGAGATAGTAAATTAGACCTCATTGAAGGATTGTCTCACAGACATCATGGCCGAATACAATAAAAAAGGGATTCTCCAAAAAGTATCCTCGATAGGTATCTTCAAATAATACAATACCAGGACATAGGTATCCTCAAATACCGAAATGAGGCTAAGAGGGATAGTAAATTTGACCTCAGTGAGGGATTTTCTCATGGACTCATACGATAAAAAGGGATTCCATAGCCACAGACGTTTCCAAAAAGGGATTCTGGGGGCATTCGAGCCAGGAAAGAGTACTCTAGTTCAATACAACTTACCCCCAGGGCCCCCCTCGGTAGCGGGGGCCTCTCCGTACCATACGTATAGAATGTAAATTTGGAAAACTGAAAGAAATCCAGTGTTAATTTCTTGGGCATGGTGTTGATCAAAGAAGACGTAAGGTTAACTAGTTTGTCCGTAGGGCCCTGCAAAGTCGAAATTCGAAATCATCTCCATGACTTAATTCAATTAGATTCAGTGGATTTCGAATCGTCGAGATCTTCTCAAAATCTCACCAAGTGTCTCGCCTTGAACGTTTCTTCTGTCATCAGAAGACGTTAGATTCAGGCAGGTAGAATGAAGACAGGAGACCTGCTTCAAAAAGGTTCCACGTCCGAAATTACTTTGATCCCGTCCTTAACTATTCATTCTTTTTTCTTTTTTTTTTTTGTTTAACTTGCGCACTCAGATGAGCCGCAGTTCAAAACAATACTTAGGTGGCGACTGGCAATATTTACTGTTGTAAGAAGGAGTAATATTACTTACAGTTTGAAGAGCCATAAGCGTAAGGATCGATTTGTGATTCGATTCCATTCGAAATCCTCTGTCTCACTCGAGTCTGGATTCGATGGGACCCGAAATTTGATGTTCACGTGGTCATCTTTGTCCGTTTGCTAAAAATTCTCAAATCTGAGCGTTCGTTAGCAAATATAAGTCTGATCAGCATCGAATACAGAACAAATGTTTAGATAATAAGAATTCCAAGAAGCAAATTATAATCTGCAGCCACAGGTCAACAACTCAAAGGACTCTAGGGTTTGTCCGTTCACGAACAAACATGTGTTTTGCTCATCTTATAAAGACCTGCACAATAGATCACTCACCGCCGTGGTACTGAAGGAGATGCGTGTTTTCTTCGCAATTATGGGTTCTGATTGGTACAGACTCGTTCCATTGACATGCTATTTTTTTGTAGTTTGGAAGGAAGGACGATACAATAAACACCTTCGAATGGCGAATATTGGCACTAGTCTTTGGTGGACACTGTGGTTTCACAAGATAATGAGTGGCCTTCAAGTGGATTCTTATTTTATTTTTAGAAGTCCACGTGGAAGTCAACATTAGAGGTATGTTGTTCTTCGACCTCCCTTTGATTTTATTCCAACTGTTATTTTTTGCAAATAGTAAGATGTCTTTCTGTTGTTGGCCTGTTCAGTTTTCATAGTCAACACAGCTGAATCGAACAAAGAGCAAATCAATTTTCCGTTCGTTGTTTGAATAAATAGCGAAACGTTTGTATATTTCTTTGACAGACAATTGAGACGTCTTCCTTGCAAGATTATTCAGACAGATTTTCGCAATCAACTTTACATTATTTCTACTGACAGTCCGGCGACCTCATATATCGTTGAACAATACAGTCTTAGTTTTAGTGAGAGTCACGTAGTAATTAATTGATGCATATTCTGAACATGACCCAGTTTTGAAATATGAGCCCTGATTATCAAATATAATTTTTTTCTTTTGTTTTTCATATTTTTATATTCAGAAGACAAATAAATACTTGAAAAATAGTATCGTTCTCCATATATTTTCGGCAAAGGTCTATATAAGTACAAGGTGTAATGTTTTTCAATCTTCAGTATATTGGTTATATATTCATGTCTTTTATATTCCAAAAGAATAGCTGTTAGCGATATTGCCACAGCATACCCGAAAGCGGCGTGGGCGAGGCAACGGATACAGACAGGGCACGATCAAAAACTATAAGACGGAAATTCGTAATTTATTTGAGGAAGAGAAGTATATACTTTCAAAAAGAATGTCAATATACCTTCAACAGTAACAGCAAGATAAGTAAAAAAGCACATTATACATGGTCAACAAAATATCCGAATGCAGTGAGGGGCTTATATGCTATAGGACCAAACCCCACGTCCGAAAGATAAACACAATGCATTTCAACTACATTTAAATTCCTTGGGCACTATACTGAAAGATGTTAGTTCCTAATATATGCACTGATAGAAAGAAATTAGCTAATTCGTTCCCTGAGTTCCAACTCAGGGGACGAATTTTCTTCGAAAGGTAAATGGCAGAGAGGACTGCAAAACAAGACATACTCGGCGATAACGTCAGAGCTCTAGCATTTGAAGTATAATAATAGACCGCTGATTGATCAAATCACGATATCTTGCATGACAAAAGCCTATAATTTGCTGTACAAAAGACGCTTTTTCTACTTCAGAAGTATTCGAAGACGTCAGTAGACCCCGGGGTTGGGCAAATTTATAACACATTATAGATTAAGTTCCAGCTGTCCTTTGTTTCTTTTCCTTTTTTACTCGGATAGAAATATACGAACATCACTGATAGATTTCTGTAGTTTTTGAGTTGTTCACTTTGTAAGAATAAATATTTTTTTGAAAATAAGCATATATATGTCAGTTATTGTTTGCAACGGCAACAGAACCTCACTATAGCCAAAGATCACATATTCTTGTGTTAATGGAAATTGCACATTACAAATGTCGTTAGCTGTTCCAGCAAGTTAAACAGAACAGTGTTGGCAAAAGGACAGTGAAAGGACAAACGCGAAATTGTTTCCTTTGTGTTATTAGAGAATGTACACAATCCCGTCTCAGAAAGCTTACATTTGTGTAGCGTCGAATTTGTTTACAAAATGTGATGAAAGATTTTAAACTGCAAACTCTGCAAGTGTGTGTCGTCTGTGGATGAGAATGGGATTTATATAAATAGTATTAAATTAAATACTTCCAGTCAGTGAGCTGTAAATTTCTATGTAGAATCCTGTTCCATTTATTTTAAGTATTTATGGGTGGTGTTCTTAACAGTTGTAGAAATTTGACACAATACATTCGACATATCTTTTGTGCAAGCCCACAGCATCTCGACATGTTTATTCGAGATTAAAGGAATTTTAGTACGGTCTTTCATCATAACTGTCCAAGATTTAGGAAGTGAGTTAATAACACCTTGATAGAGTATAACAGGGTTTTGATACCATATTTATTGGAGAAGTCTGAATGAAGTAGGAAACTATTGTTCTCGGATAATAAGTCATTAACAAATACCATTTCCGCACCATTTTTTATTGAAAAAAAGCTTATTGTTACTTGTTATATAATTATTATAAAAAGGGGTTCTCCGAATATTTCTTCTGGGCTTTTGACACTTTTATTATCTGAAAGGGACCATCCTGACAAAACATCCTTTCAAAATGAGTTCATATGTTCCCCTGCTTTGGTAACCCCTTCTGGTGCATGTTTCAACGTTTAAAAAAACAGAAATCTCCAAATCATCCAAACTAAGTCTTCCGAGGAGCTAAAATTGATGGGTCCAAAAGTGGTTTGACTCATCTAGTCAATTTTTATTTTTCTTTTGCAAAAAAGTGAGCAAACATGGAAAGCATTTTTGCTGTCTTTACACAGAAAGTGCATATTTATATAAATAACTTCATTTTTAATTTGACAAATAAAACATTCCTCTAAAACCAACTGTGTACTGCATATTCAAAGACCTCACATTCTTTCGATGCTCTTCATATTATCTTTGATGTAAAGGTATTTAATCTATGGGGATTTGCCTAGTTACAATTTATGAGAGAGTGCCTGCACTCTCCCATAAACTGTAACAAGGTAAACATATTGGAGACGCAACTAACTAAAAATGCATCAATCAAAAAATGCAAAAAGTTTCGGATCTCCCTGAGCTTTTATTAATATTGGAGGACACTGAAAGGCAATGAAACGTCAAATGAGGAGGATCAAATTCAATGAGGGATTGCCCGAGAATCAAAACATCAAAACACTTTTTTATCCTTAGTATGGACTGTTACCATAACATTAAAAGAATTAGGTAGTGCGTTAATAACACGTTGATAGAGAATGAACGGGTTTTTTATACCATATTTAGTGGAGAGGTCTGAAAGGGTTAGGAAACTATTATTCACAGATAATAGGTCATTATCAAAGTAGATACCCTTTTCGCATAATTTTTAGTGAAAAAAGCTTATTGTTAATTTGTATATGGTCATTATAAAAAAAAGGGATTCTCTGAATGTTTCTTCTGGACTTATGACACTTTTATTATCTAAAAGGCACCATCCTGACAACACATCCTTCCAAAATGGGTTTATATGTTCCCCTGTCTTTTTAAACCCTCCTGGTGCATGTGCCAAAGTTTGAAACAACTATAAATCTCCAAAGCATCAAAATAAGTGTTCCATGGGGGTACAATTGTTGGGTCTAAACATGTTTTAACCTATGTCAGATTTAGAGCATAACTAAAAGTTTGGTTATGGAGAAACTTTCACCCCCCATTCTCAATCACGTCAATAATGATACATCGTTTTATTTTTTCAGATTTTACAGCCCACTAGAAATTGTAGAACCGTGTTTGTATTTTGTTGAGTATTTCTTTCGGAGGATCGGGTAGGACCATTAGGCAGTGCATTAGTCTTGGTAAAGCCAACGTTTCAATAACTGTTGTCTTTCCTATTAACGTCAGGTTACGGAATGACCAGTCGTTGAGCAACTTTTCTATCTTTTCCATTTTATTATAATATTTTTTTAGAATATAATTGTCACTAAATAAACTAAACTCTATTCCTAATATTCCGAAGAAGCTTGAGTGATTCCAAAACACTTGCTCGTTTGTTGACCTTACTTCACCACAGCTCCTTTTTAACCAATCCAAATCACTTGTGTCTTAACAAAATTTACTTTCAAATTGTCTAGAATAGTTTCTTTGCTTCTAATGTATTGTTCAACGAGTCTCTGTCATCACAAATGAAGAGAGTTGAATCGTCGGCGTATTGGCTGATTAAGTATTCCGAGTCGTTTATTTTTATACCGTTAATATTTGGGTTGTATTTGTGCGCCGCGCCCAAAATTTCTGCAGAACGAATAAAAAAGAACTGACGATAAAGGGTCGCCTTGTCTAACGCTTCGCTGTATATTAACCCTTTACCCAACGTAACGGCCAAAACCGGCCAGCGCTATTCTCAAAAATCGCCAATTAATTTTCATTATTTTTTCATTTTTTGTCTCAAAAACATAGGTTATGACCCCTCATTGGAACGATCTCGTCGAGCTCGTTCCAATGAGGGGTCATAACCTATGTTTTTGAGACAAAATATGAAAAAAATTAGTTGTTCAAGAATATTTTTTACAAGTGTCGTCTGCTTTTCATGTTAGGTAAAGGGTTAAAGCTGTCTGAGCAGTGTCCATTATTCAATATACAGCGGTAATAGTTATTGTAAAATGTTTGGAACCAATCTATTATAAAAGAGCCAAAATTAAAGAAAATCAGTTTTTCTCTTCTATAAAGGACCATTCGAGGGAATCGAATATTTTTATCAAAATCCAGAAGAACTATGATCCCTGTGATATCCTGTCTCTCTCATTTTGGAATTAAGGGAACAGCCAACCACGAAGACATTCTGATGTATCCACACTTCATAAAGTCAAGTGGTGTATCTGATATGAGCTTTGGAAGAAAAGATTTTGTGCGATTAGATATTATAGATGAGCCAATTTTCGTATCCACATTAATCAAAGACGCTAATATTTAGTGTATTTTGGGGTTTTATTTTGCTTTGGTATACACGTGATAATTCCTCTTCGTCGGGTGACCGAAAGTTCGTTCGAGGCATAACCATAATTTACTGAGTTGATCAAATAAACTGCGATATCTTCTCTGAAAACAATTTGATTTGTAGAATTCAGCTGTAAAACCATCAGAACGGGGGGGGGGGGGGGGGGGGGGGTGGACTTGTTATTTTGCAAAGATTTCAATGCATTTAACCCTTTAAAAAGAGATAATGGTCCCCTCCAAATGTTTTTTTTTTTTCGTCTTCGCCGAATTGGTCGAGAAAGGGTTTCTCTTGTCAAATACATACCTTATGTTCCAGTAGATGATTTGCCCAGACGTGTAAAGTTTTGGTAGAATTTCTTTTATTCCGATAAGATTTATTCTATATCTGTTATTTCCTATCCGTCATCTTTAATTAAAGCAGGTATATTTTTTTCTGAGTAGTGTGCCTCTTTTCTAAATTACAGAAGCATGTTGTTGACTTTTCTCCCTCAACCTTCCATTTTGCTGTGGTTCTCATTATCATGCCCTGTATGTTTTTAGATCTCAGTGTTTTCAGTTCGTTTTCAAGCGGTTCCATCTCCCTTTAAGCCGATATATCACACCCGACTAATTTAATATTCAAAAGCGTTAATTTATTTTCCTATTCATGTTGTCCCTTGTCTGATTTGCATTTTAAATGTGTAGAATAGGCAATAATTTTTCCTCGTATCAGAAGCGTTATAGTTCCCCAAAAGAGCGGATCATTAATAGTGAATTTTCCTTCACAATTGCCATTCTTATTGCCATATGTGTATTGTTCCACAGTTTCTACTATAATTTGTTTAATCACGCTTTAGAAATCTTTATAACCCAGAAAACTATTATTAAATTTACAAAAACCTCTTCCTCTTGGCTGATTGCTGAATGAAAGAGTGACCGAAACTGGGTTGTGGTCACTGCGATATCTTGGATGGATATCAGCTTTCATAAAAAAAACATTTCTAAGTTAGTTGACATCAGAAAATATTCTAGTCTTGCCATTTTATTTGCGACCCCTCTTCACGTAAAACGTCTTTCCTCCTTATTCTCCATCCTCCAAACATCATATGTAATTGTGATTGGAATGAAGGAATCTCGGTTCTGGCGTCAGTGTACAGGTCCGTAATGAACAATTTTCTATTTTGAGGGATGTGTCGGATTTCGGTGCCCATCGGCTCTGTCATATCGCCCAACTATTTGAAACATCATACCTAAGTGCTTTTATCCAAGACTTATACGCCACAAATGTACTTCCAATTGATAACATACTAACACGGCAGGGAATTTATTTCAGTTTTATGAGAGTGCTATTAATTACACATCAGATAGGTACAGGTGCCCGATCATCCGGGTTCTTTCAATAGGTCATTGTCATAAAAATCATTTGTTATTAGTTACTCTCTCCCTAGATATGAAATTCTACCGATATACTGAGTCGGGCATTTATTGCACTTTCTGATCTGCAAGCTAATTTCAGTTGGTTAAAATATCAGTCCAAATCAATTGGATTGAGTGAATATGAACCCATTTGGGTTGATATTCGCTCAACCCAGTTGATTTGGATTCATTTTTAACCTAATTGATTTTAGACTGTGTGTATATTTTTTCCCGGCATGCAAGAGATTTTGCCAGAACCAAAGCGTGAGTATATTTTCGTCAGGCGAGCAAGGACGTCTCCCCAATGTGATATTTTATAATCTCTTGCCCAGCCTTTGCCCAACGACCCCCCCCCCCAAAAAAAAAATAGAAGTTACGCCCCTTTCAGTGTATTAGGTGAGTTATCTATGGTTGCAATATAATTAATATACAGTTGAAGAATCGGCAGTCTAGAATTGTTTCGAAGGCCATATCTTGACAAGGTAAAGACGAGTCGAGAATAGTTTTCGGAACAGTAGCGAGACTTTAATAAAAAATGTCGCACATATACGTAGACATAATGGTGATGCCAGATTTTTCTTACAATTATTAATTGCAGTGTCAATCATTTTTAATTTCAGGTTTCATTTCCATACTCATAAAACGCTGGTCATTTCAGTCGAATATTGGTGCGGCTGCCTTGAACTTTCCAGATCACCGAAATAAATTTAATGAGCTCGTTTGCTCAACATTCCAAAAGACCGTAAGTTGTAACCATGTTTATTGCAACTTCTGTGTCAGTATCATTGATTCAGATACAGAAAAACGAAATCATTGTCGTTTCATAAGTTAATGGTAACACTTTTGAGAAGTTTCATTTATAGAAACGTATATGATCTCTCGCAAACAGCGTTTGAAAGCTTCAATGTTCAATATTTGGTAACGTAAACATATCGAGACTAAACATACCCCTGTATACTGCAGTTACAGGCTACATGATTTGAATCAGATATTATACCCATATGGTAACTTATGAAAAGTTTTGTGTGAGTTTCCATGCGTTTATGTGTTTGTTCTCATGGTCCTCCTTGGCTGCCCATCAAATCTCTATAAAAACTTCGCATTTCTACTCAGGTTAGTCATGAGAGTGTCACTGTGAGGCAGGAGTTGACATGTGGGAGGTGCGAATGGTGGAACGGGGTGACAAGAAGTGAAAATGCGTATTTTTTTCTAAAAGTCTCGGATTATCTCCCTTGACTTGCAATGTACTTCTTTTCCATTCTTGGATGGAGTAGTTAGGTTGAAAAATTATGACCATGGAAACACAAAGCAAAAAAGCATCCACCAATCGTAAATACTCAAGCAACTGTACATAACCGTCATATTTCATGAAATAGAAGTTGGTCGAAAAACACAACATATTTGCAAAACTTAGGTTTTTAGTGTTAGGTCACTATGATAAATTATAAATAAAAAACATAGCTTGCTCCGTATTCTAAGTTCACTAGTTAAAAAGGAAATAATAATAAAACTAATAGCTATTGGTGAAGTGTGTAACTGCGAATCGTCTCCTTGGGATTTGTCAGTTTGAAGAGTCATCAATCCGAAAATTGTCTATCTGGACCCGTCTATCTGGAAAGCCGCTCTCTGAGACGGGCCTGTCTGGGAACTGGCGTCTGTTTAGGAGACGCCAATCTAGGAAGCAACTATTTTAACATCGTCTATAAGGAATGATCCCATGTGCGCGGTAATTGCGCTCTCTGTGGACAAAGGGTCACTCAAATACAACACATTGCATGGTATGTACAGCAGTTTGCAAGTTTGATTGGAACATTTCTTGTTTTCTTACCGTCGAGTTACCAGGCATTATGAGCATTTTACCGGTAGCTAATGAAAACTATCCTTAAACAATCCTTGCTGAGCACTTCCATGATTTTGTCTGTTGTTAGAGTCTATATTCCATGGTTATATAATTTAATGAAGTTGCAAGCTCTATCAACGCTGAATAAGGTCAGAATGACAAACTAATACAAGAGATTTCCTATATCTGAAACAAGACCTTTACCTTCTTATTATACCAAGACAAAACGTCAGTGTTTGATCACTACACGCATTACGGAGAAGTTATGATTGAGTTCCCACTTTAAGGAAATAGACTTCCGTATTCGGAACTGGATCAAAGGAACTATGCGAATAAATGCGGGAATGAAAGCTTTTCCGTATACAAATTATACTCTAAAACCGCTATAATAAAGCATTACGCTAAGGGTCTATCGTTTGGTTTTCTGTATTGAGTGACCTCAAGACATGCAGAGCGTATATTGTATAAATCAACATTAATATTGTAAGATCCAATACGGCGAGTTAAAAAATCACAGGCTTCTTCAGGATAGCACTCACTCATTCAAACGCTAAGCTCGAAGTTGACTCACCAAAGAGATAATTTAACCTCTTCAAATCCTGACGCCCTCAATGTTATAGTCGTTTTCGTGCGAAATGGTCAAAGCTCTCTGATATCTGAGCGAGGCCCTTGCTGTTAATCTAATTCTGTATGAATTCGACGTTGTTATGGCCTGGAAGAACCAGTCGAGCCCTTAAATAGTCAATCGCCTACGTTTACGTTCGCCTTTCCGACCAATTGATATATCCCATATGACTGAAACCCAACGCTGGGTATTGTTTTACCTCTTGATACATGAAATTTAACTCGCAACGGCGGGAGCTTTACTCCCTTGACGTTAAGAGATTTTCTGACTACAGCTTGACAGCTCTGTAGGTTGCGAAGAAGGTAAAGAACTGTTCTGATAGTTTCTCTGTGGACTGTGGAAAATCCCATTATAATTCCATGTCGTCTGAAATCAATTGACCTTTGCGAGTGAAACGGAGAAGCGGATGGCTATCACCTCTAACGACAATAACAAAAATATTCCGCTGACGCATGTCTTGTGAATCAAATGTTACAAGTGTTGATTGGGTGGGTAGAAACATTCTAATTCCCAACAGGTTCGTTCAGATAATTACAAAAGCAATAACGTTTGTCACAATGCAGATTACTTCGACATCAGAGAAAAATAACAACACATACAGAGAAGGAACATTAATGTTCTGCTGTATAGGGAAAAACTGTAAACTTCGGCAAGATGACATTTATTCGCATTACGTCGTTTTTTGGTGAGATGCAACCCCAAACGTTATAACTGTTCCAGAAAGATGAATACATCAAAAATGCTTCTAAACGGTTAGCTACGTAGTTCTGACATAAGAAGTCCAGAAATCATATTTTGAGGTTACGAAAGAGGACGTTGTAACATTCTTGTTTAATAGAAATAATACAGTTATCTTTACATGACCTACCTATACCAAAACTCGTATATTCAAGTTGAGCGTTGCTGTAGACTTGATAATGTTCTCGTACTGGTCTGTTATCGGCATCTGCAAAGTGGCAACGTTAAACAATGCCGTACGGTAGCATCGAAGCTTGGTTGTAACTTCGCATATTTTTGTTTTTCATTTTGTAATATTCTTGGGTGGGTTCTTTTTGGACATCTGCTTATGTGGTGTTCTTGTCTTAAGGTTAGAGTTCATTTATTAAGTGGTATATGTTACGTAAGGATGTTGTCACTCCGATGTGAATTTCGGACGCCCTAGAGTGCCTCTTGTTCAAGCTACAAGACTCGGATTGCGTTTACCTGTTAATCTATTATTTCCGAATGCTCTCGAAATGAGCAGTCCCCTAATGGACAGTAAGACAATCTGCACATTTCGCCAGTACTGCTGTACAAATGTCATGTTTCTCAGAAATATCGGCCGTTAAAATTATGATGATCCCGTTTTGAATTCCCTGTGCCCGTGCACTGTAGATTACGGCAGACATATAAATGTTGCATCATTCAATTACGTGTTAGACATGCAATGCCTCTACGTTCAGTTCACGTCGTTTCATTGCGAAAATCGGAGACTCTTTCTAAATGATTGAAACAACATATGAATGACAGTAGCTATCGGTAGAAATAACTGGTCACCTCTGTTCTTACTTCTACCCCAATTTACCTGGGTAAGCCTTCGAATTTGAGGCGTGCGACAGCGTTTGCGACCGCAGCGCTTCTAGGTGTAGGATGGGTGCCTTGTCCACAGCGCTCCTCGTAAAATCCGTTTTGTGAGAAGCTGTGAAACTTTGCTCTCTCGTAGAACAGACAATAGGCAAAAGACATCAGCCCATGAAACATACAACGCAGAGCGGATGTAGGGAACACTGGTGAGAGTGGAATTACTTCCCAAAAATTAACAGAGTTATATGTTTTCGTCCGTTACGATACACTATGCATCATATAACTCAAAATCATCAGAGTGCCGATTTTGCTTCCATGCATCTTCAAAGAGTAAAGCACACATTACCGTGATGTGATCAAAGAAGCGGGAATAATTTCGACCGGCTAACAGTGGCGATTTTTATTAGTCGGGAAGACTATAGACTCTTTTCAACTGGTAGAGTGCTGGAAGCCCACATTTGGGTTTTTTTCAGAAGTGCCGGTTCCACAATTCAAATGCTTCATATTCTGTGGATGGGACGTGCTTCATATTATCTTTGGAATGATACTATTTTATCTGTTAGGATTTGCATTGTTACAATTTAATTCCCTTAAAATTTAACAAGGCAATGATGCACAAAGAAATTATGAGGACCATCAATAAGTTAGCATTCTATCAGGTAACTGCTTTCTCGCATTTATAAATTTTCTTCTAGTTCAACTAAATTGAAAGATAATTAGCAAGTGGTGCCCGCGGAAATGCAAAATTAACTCTACAATCGGGAGCGCGGTAACTAAGTGGTTAGCGCAATGGACTTTGAACCGAAATTTCGACGGTAGATCTTGCCCAGCGGTAACTGCGTTGTGCCCGTGGTCGGGACACTGTGTACTATAGAGTACTGCACGTCGGTGGTGTACATGCCTTCAATCACTGCTCACTCCCATTGTGCAGAGTTAGCAAGTTAGCGAGTCATACAGTAGCTCGGTGGTTCTCTAGGGGTATTCCGGGTACCCCACCCGTAAAACTGTTCGACACGATGTGGCCCTGGCTGTTGAAAGTGTGGTTAAACCCAAATAAACACACATACAAACTCCAGAGGTGCGGTTTTACTGAGATGACCGTGAATGAGGAATCGTGTAATGGAGCGATAGGCGATAGGAATCTGGAGAAAGACCGATGTTATGGGCGTGCATGGATCGAGGCGGATGTAAAGGTTATGGATACCTTTAGACCAATAGATAGCGGATGTCGTTTTGGATTATTACTTCAGTATTCATAGAAAGGATCTCTAAAATTGATTTCAGACACAAAACCAAACCTTGGTGATTCTTAGACACTTGATCGCTGAGGACACACCAAATCCTGAAAACACATATCGCTGCATTATGCAACATAACCATTTCGTCCCCTGAGTTTCAATGTGTTCTATGTGCCTACTGGCACATAGAACACATTGGAACTCGAGGGACGATCTGTGTGCTGAATAAAGTAGAGCAGTAAATCGCGTTTTACAAGACGTTGAAAAATAATAAAAAATCAGTTTCCCTGTGGATCATTTACTTTGAAAAGTCACTCTAGAAATTTGAAAAACAGCCATTCTTGTTCAATGTCACGGTAGGTAGAATGTGAAAAATTCAGAAATGATGCTTGACTGAATAAATGACAACAAAGAGTACTTTAAGTGAGCTGTATTCGCCGTGGAGATTTTGTTGTGAAATTTAATTTCTTTTTGAGGGCCTGTCATTTACAACGAGGTCTCTGACGATGATTAGTGCTTCACTATGCTGTGATCTACAGTACAGTTGTCGTGGACTGGTCACTTTCTACTTGTGGGCAATCTTTCCGCGGATGCAATAATATTAGATTCCAAACACTAATTATAGGAATAATCATCAAAAATTTAATTAATGAAGTACCGGGTACAACGTGGAACCTCATTAATTAAGATTTTGCTGGTGATGATTTTTATTACCTGGTAAACGCATGCGTGAACATCACCGCCCACGCGTGGATTACGACCAGTCCACGAGGAATATATTGTACGTAGTATTTTCTTATGATGACCTCAAATCCTGGCAGATCTAAAGACTTCGATGTACAAAAAATGTCGGTCGTGGGTCTGTAATTTTTCCGCTGGGGGAATAATTTGAAAAAGATGTTACTCGCGCTGCTTTCTGTTTCACGAAAGTAATAGTATCGAACCTTTTTGTGTGTTCTGATCTCTCCCAGGCGGTTTTAGTTTCTTGGTGGTCTGACATTAGATCTGAGGTCTACGTTGATGGGTGCTGTATTGCAAGACGGTGGTTTGGCAGGAAACTTTAAATACACAGTTACAAATCACAGCTCTATAAATCATAATATTTCTCGTCTTCAATCTATTTTCTTCTAGAGACAACAACGCAACCATTACATTATATATTGGTCGAAATACATTTTAATTCAGCACGGAAAAGTAAATGGTTTCCCAGGTTACCCATTTAATGGGAATAAAAGAACTCCACAATACCAAGATCTGATATATTCAGAAACAATCGCTCTATGTCTATGGAGCGCTCTAACATCATTTTCTCGTAGTATATCTTCTTAATAGGACTGGTGGTCCATTTAACTGTTTCTATAATCCTTAATTTAACAAGAAGCTGGAAATGTTTCACCAATTACAAGTGAAATATTTACAATAGACTCTTGACAGCTGACGTGGTGGAAAGACTGCGAAAAGTAATGGAATGAATTATTCGATACCAATATTTTGCGAGTTGATTTTTTTCACCACAGTGTCTTTTCCGTCTCTAATTTTTACCGAATACTGCAGAATGTAAACGAATTTACTGATTATCAAGATACCATTTACTGCATTTCTCACTTAATCAGAACTTGTAATTTCTTTGGTGGCGTTTTTCACTTCTAGCTGACTTTAAATGAGATTTTATTAAACATTTGACATAAAACACTCTCTAGCTACTCCATGTAAAAAATATAATTAGTTTTTTTTTCCTCCAAATCAAAAACCTCCAACAATTGTGTGAACGTACAAGCGCAATGGTGATTATAAAACAGTGATATTCCCTGTCATTATTACTGGCATTGTGAATATATCATGTCTGCAATTCATCTACCCGTCTTTGATCTCATATTGCGTCATTTATACTATTTTTAATCTCTGCAAGTTTCACAACACCATTGCTAATTTAAGAATTGAATATCATTTTTAGTTCCCTATCACATAATAGACATATTGACCTTTGATGAATGTGTTATGGTAGTTTATCACCCTCTCTGAGAAAAACAAACCCATAACACATTCAGCTAAGGGCTGTGCGTTATTGTCATAAAGTGAATGCCCATTGAAAGTAAAAGAATAATTCCTTCATATGTTATAAATGTTAACAACAAACTTCAGTTTAATAACAAAGAGGGTAATCGCTTGACTGGACTGGTTACGTGAAATAATTCGTGGGAGGTGAGGGACGTTGTACAAACACGAGTGGGCGAATGCGCACGAGTGTTTTACAGTACAGTCCCTCGCCTCGAATGAATTATTTCACATAACCAGTCCAGTCAAGCGATTACTCTGTTTATTACTTTTCATTATTAACGATAATTATATTATTTAACCCTTTACCTAACGTATTTGACCAGCCAGCGCTATTCTCAAACAATCTCCATTTTTTGTCTCTAAATCATAAGTTATGGTCCCTCATTGGAACGAGCTCGTTCCAATGAGTGGTCATAACCTATGTTTTTGAGACAAAAAATGAAAAAATTAGTTATTCAAGAATTTTTTTTTCAAGTGTCGTTGGCTTTTCATGTTAGGTAAAGGGTTAAAAAAGAAAAAAACAACGAAGTCCCCATTACACCCATGGCAAAGCGCTTTCGTTTGCGCGCACGGATACATGACACAATTGTTGATTGCATAATTCACTTGTAACGTTATCGTTTATAATCAAACCCGGCAATCCCAGTAAATCACACTTTGGAAAGTAATAAATATGAAACTAGACTTTATGATTTTGGAGAATCATGGCTTCTCCAGACAAGATTCCATGATTTTTTATGACCTCAGAGTGTCTGAAGAATTGTTTTTAATTGTATCATTAAAGCATTTTTATTGATGCCTTGAGAAAAGTGGGCATAATAGTCTCAAATGACCCAGTGTGATAAAAGAAAGTTTTGGATAAATCATCATTGTTGGTGGGGAGGGTTAATATCAATATCAGCGTCTGTGACTCAGCGTCTAATGCAAATAGCCCAGTATACCTCAAATTTATCTAAACTTTTGATGTTTGACTGTTTGTGGAGGGTTAATGAAGGCTTACGAGAATAATTCTTCTCCAGAGTTTATTTGTTCTTGAAAATCTGTAAGAACTATTTGAAGATATCCACAGAAAATGTGAACTTTTAAGTTCTTAAGCATGTCATGTAATGTCCCTGCATCAATTATCTCCAAAAAGACCACAGTTGTTATGCATGATTATGTCATCTTTTCACACCTTCTACAGTTAACTCTGTCTGTTAATAGCTGAACTACTTTTCTCTCCAATTATTTTTTTCCCAAAGGGCCCCCGCTCCCCTATATGTGGTTTCTTTTTTTTCAGCGGATGATTTACTGTGCGCCGTTTCTAAATTGGGGAGAAATCATCACGCCCGACTACAGAAATGCATACTTCTTTTTTAAATCGGTTCTGATTGCAGTTACTTCATTTAACGAATGGATAATAACATTTCAATTGAAGATTTAAAAAAAAATCAAGAATTTATTTTGGGAAATGCGTATTTGATCATTTTTCCAATTCCCGTAAACTGGGTTCTCACTTGTTGTTCCATGAGCTTTGACAGGAAAACGATATTTCTGTTTCAGGTCATTGACCGTAAACTTTTGAACCCAGTTACAATTTCATTCGAAAAGGAATAGTTTTATCTTGAAAAAATTATTCGCCTAAATCAAAGGTTTTGTAAAAATTAGTATTTGTTTATTATGGCAATCTGAAGGTTGTTAAAACATTTGTAACTTTTTATGTACATAGATAGCATATTTCTAATCTCGTGTCAGCTGAACTCACTTGAAAAATAGGTTGGGTTATGAACGGTTGTTTGATATTTAATTCGTTTTATATTCAATGCTAAACTAACGTATTTTTGAAGAACATGTGTTTATAAGGAATAAAAAATAATCGTGCGGCATCGAAATACGTCAAAACCCAGTTTACAACCAATTTAACAACGTTTAAACACTACACCCCCGAGACGATTTGAGAACGACCTAATTCAGAAATATTTGCGTTCAGATGAGAGGATCTATACAGGTGAAAACCACAAATTGCCCCAGTGCGTCTCTTTTCTGTCTCAGGTCAGTCATGCTTCGCCTTTTGAGCGCCGAGAGTGAGATGGGCAAATTGGTCTTATGTATCGACGTTGCGCAAACCAACACAAATCGTTAATGCATTCACCCATTTAGCTGGTTATCTGTTTTATTTTTTCAGTAAAACTACATGTATTTAACGCGTATATTGAATAAGCCATCTGCATTCCGTTTTTCGGAGTTAAAATAGTGGTCATGGAAAAACGTAGACTGTGGATGTGATCTGATCTTTAATCTAGCCCAGGGAGGGGGTGGGTGCGAGGCTGTATGTGGTGAACCTAGATATCTCATTACCCATTAAACATTTTGAATTCTATGGTCTGAGAGGAAATCACGCACGGCTTACCACGCCTAGCGTTACATTAACACTCAAAATGCATTAAACGGGTGCCATTTAGGGCACATTTCTTAAATGTAGTAGGCCTATCCTGGTGAGACCCTAACGTGATAAGTGCACCACCTTAATATTTTTCTCCATCTGCAGACCTCTATTATTGAAGCTCTCTGGGTCTAGAACGTAAAAATATTTAGCGGCCAAGAACGAAGAACCACTTGCAACCTCCCCCCCCCCCCCCTGATATCTGATAGGTCGTAAAGTCTGGCACTGATCTCGGTCAAGTTCAATGAACTACAGTAAACTTACATTGAAATGACAATGAGTGAACCTTCTGTTAGATTTTTCGCATTCGTGATTTTTTTTACTTGGTATTGAATCGTACGCTACGTCAGCATGCTGGTGAACACATGCGGTCTATTTTAAACTCCAGTTTTTGTTTTTTTTTGCAAAAATGAAGAATTTCAAAGAGTCTACGTTTCTTATGTGCATGTAGGCCTACTGAGAAAATATATTTTTCGCAGTCGTGATTTTTTTTTAAAAATTCCAAAGAGTTCACGTTTTATGTGCACTGAGAAATATAAGGTAGGTTTATTGACATATTTTATTTCTTTGTATTGTGTAAAATAGCGTATGCATAAAAAGGGAAGAGGGTATGTCGGGTGAAATGGGCTGCGATTCCTCTGAAAAATATTGTTAAAAAAAAATTTTGCCAATAGGTAACAGTAGTATAGCACGTATGAATCGTGCCTTATTACCCGGACTTTTGCCGGTGCAACTAGTGTTAAATTCCCATACGAACCGGACTTTTGCCGGTGCAACTTTTGCAGGTGCAGAATGTCGGCACCATACATCTAGTTCTGGTAAATGGTGTACGTACTGTATATATAGTATGCTATGGCATGTATAGTGATATATGTACGCATGGGGCTATAGGTATATATTATGGGTAAGTGGTGGAAAGATGGTGGGAAAATAAAGTTTTCTTGAAAGTTTTTCCCGCGAAACAGTTGACGTTGCTATTGACGTCGTGACGTCATGATACGCGCGCGACGTCATAGAGATGCTGACCACTGTTATTATCCAGTATACAATCTGACATAAAGTTATTCGGGTCAGGGGGTGTCGGACTTCTCGTATGGGGTGACGGCGATATGGTAGTAGTGGTATATATCCATGTTGGTATACTATTAGCCCTTGGGTCTTCATATTATCCTATGCCTGCTATAGCTAAGTCAAGCAGTAGGGTGGGTGGGGGTAGTGTGGTATTGCGAGATAGTCATTGGTGGTTTAAATTGGACAGTATGGGATGAATGATCTGTTGGTCTATTACCCCCTTAGTACTATTAACCTACCGAATCCTTTGTATTATCTTATGGCTGGTATTGGTAGTTTAGTGTTAAGCCAGGCAGTATTATACTAGGTTGTTTAGAACGGGTTGCATAGGATGCATTGTATATACCACTGTAGGTCCAGTCGTCGATATTATTAACCAGCCGATTGCTTTGTACTATTCAATGACTGGTATAGGGAGTACGTTATGGCAGGTCAAGTGGTATTGTGGGGTGGGGGTGGGGGTAATGCCTGGCAGTATAGAACAGCAGTATAGTATGGACGATATATACCTCTGTGGGCCCATGTTAGCCCTTAGTACTATTAATCCACCTGATGCTTCATGTTATCCTATGACTGGTATAGGTAGTATGCAATGCTAGGCATAGAGGTATTGTGGGTAGGGGTACTGTCTGGTAGTTTAGAACGGCACTATAGTATGGCGGTATATACACCTATAGGCCCCTGTTAGTGCTTGGTACTATTAACCAACCGATTGCTTTGTTTTATTATATGGCTGTTATATGTAGTACGTTATGGTAGACCTAGTGATTTTGTGGGGGTGGGGTAATGCTTGGTAGTTTAGAACGGTAGTATAACATAGGCTATGCATATCCCTGTAGGTCTCTTGCTGGCCCTTGGTACTGCTGATCCACCAGGTGCTTCATATTATTGAGCGGTATTCTGGGGTGGGGCCAATGCCTGGTAATACAGAACGGCAGCAAAGTATGGTTGGTATATTCCACTGTAGGTTCCATCCTAACCGTTGATAGTATTAACCTACCAAATGTTTTGTATCATCCTGTTACTGGTAAGGTGGTACGTAATAGCAGTAGTTCTGACCTTATTCCAAGTATTCTTGTTGTTTCATTTATCTAGATCATTTATATAAATTATAATTAACCAATTAGATTGCTTGATTTCCCATAACCTGTACTTAATCGTACAGAGTTATCTCCCTTGTGTATAATAAAAGCCTATATCCAATGGTCATATTCCCAGGCACCCCAATTTCGGCACCCCCTTTTTTTAGGAAACATATGACCTTCGGCACCCCTTTTTTGTCATATGTGCTTATGTGAAAAAGCACAATGTAACACAATGTGCCCTAGCACAAAGGCACATGCTTTATGTGCCGATATGTGCTTATGTGAAAAGGCACAATGTGACACAATGTGCCCTGGCACATAGGCACATACGAGTATTTGAGGATACCTATGTCCTGGTATTGTTTTATTCGAGGTTACCTATTGGAGAATCCTTTTTTAGGAATCCCATTTGTGGAATCCCTTTTTGAAACCCATCTCTAATTCCAAAAAGGGATTCCACAAATGGGATTCCTAAAAAGGGATTCTCCAGAAGGTATCCTCGAATAAAACAATACCAGGACATAGGTATCCTCAAATACCCGTATGTGCCTATGTGCCAGGGCACATTGTGTCACATTGTGCCTTTTCACATAAGCACATATCGGCACATAAAGCATGTGCATTTGTGCTAGGGCACATTGTGTCACATTGTGCTTTTTCACATAAGCACATATGACAAAAAAGGGGTGCCGAAGGTCATATGTTTCCTAAAAAGGAGGGTGCCGAAATTGGGGTGCCTGGGAATATGGCCATTGGATATAGGATTTTTATTATACACAAGGGAGATAACTCTGTACGATTAAGTACAGGTTATGGGAAATCAAGCAATCTAATTGGTTAATTATAATTTATATAAATGATCTAGATAAATAAAACAACACGAATACTTGGAATAGGGTCAAAACTACTGCTATTACGTACCACCTTACCAGTAACAGGATGATACAAAACATTTGGTAGGTTAATACTATCAACGGTTAGGATGGAACCTACAGGGGAATATACCAACCATACTTTTCTGTATTACCAGGCATTGGCCCCACCCCAGAATACCGCTCAATAATATGAAGCACCTGGTGGATCAGCAGTACCAAGGGCCAGCAAGAGACCTACAGGGATATGCATAGCCTATGTTATACTACCGTTCTAAACTACCAAGCATTACCCCACCCCCACAAAATCACTAGGTCTACCATAACGTACTACATATAACAGCCATATAATAAAACAAAGCAATCGGTTGGTTAATAGTACCAAGCACTAACAGGGGTCTATGGGTGTATATACCGCCATACTATAGTGCCGTTCTAAACTACCAGACAGTACCCCTACCCACAATACCTCTATGCCTAGCATTGCATACTACCTATACCAGTCATAGGATAACATGAAGCATCAGGTGGATTAATAGTACTAAGGGCTAACATGGGCCCTGCATGGGCCCACAGAGGTATATATCGTCCATACTATACTGCTGTTCTATACTGCCAGGCATTACCCCCACCCCACCCCACAATACCACTTGACCTGCCATAACGTACTTCCTATACCAGTCATTGAATAGTACAAAGCAATCGGCTGGTTAATAATATCGACGACTGGACCTACAGTGGTATATACAATGCATCCTATGCAACCCGTTCTAAACAACCTAGTATAATACTGCCTGGCCTAACACTAAACTACCAATACCAGCCATAAGATAATACAAAGGATTCGGTAGGTTAATAGTACTAAGGGGGTAATAGACCAACAGATCATTCATCCTATACTGTCCAATTTAAACCATCAATGACTATCTCGCAATGCCACACTACCCCCACCCACCCTACTGCTTGACTTAGCTATAGCAGGCATAGGATAATATGAAGACCCAAGGGCTAATAGTATACCAACATGGATATATACCACTACTACCATATCGCCGCCACCCCATACGAGAAGTCCGACACCCCCTGACCCGAATAACTTTATGTCAGATTGTATACTGGATAATAACAGTGGTCAGCATCTCTATGACGTCGCGCGCGTATCATGACGTCATGACGTCAATAGCAACGTCAACTGTTTCGCGGGAAAAACTTTCAAGAAAACCCAATTTTCCCACCATCTTTCCACCACTTACCCATAATATATACCTATAGCCCCATGCGTACATATATCATTATACATGCCATAGCATACTATATATACAGTACGTACACCATTTACCAGATCTAGATGTATGGTGCCGACATTCTGCACCGGCAAAAGTTGCACCGGCAAAAGTCCGGTTCCTATGGGAATTTAACACTAGTTGCACCGGCAAAGGTCCGGGTAAGAAGGCACGATTCATACGTGCTATACTACTGGTAACCTCTCCGCCCCCCCCCCCTAAAAAAAATGTAATATGATTTTGATGGAAGCGCGGTCGCCCGTGTGGTCAGAGCACTAAATTTCAAATCGAAACGTGCGTTAAATGCATTGTGTGTTTTTTTTAATTGGGAAAAGTTCTTAATGTCTATTATTCACGTGAGCATTGTATTTTTCTGGGGTCAAAGATTAGGTAGAAAAAAATATGGTAACGGAATTTACAATTATATTGGGGTCTAAAATGCACAGGCATTTGCGTTGAATTGAACTATCTTTTCACTATTTACTTATTATGTATTAGTGTTTGGAAAAGTCTTCCACTCTTCCCTCAGGTCCCCCAAAAAATCAAACTTCAAATTACTATCTGAACGTGGTTTTTCCACCCAATATCACACCTGCAAAACGACATACAACAATACACATTATGTCAAGTGTTGTAGAAAACGCTCAGATATCTCTCCCAGGGCGTTTAAATATGTAAATTTGCCCTGGGGAGATCCCCCAGATTCCCCCTTTCCACAAAACGAGAGGGCGACATCCTCTTCCCTAGTTCAACAATCTGAACGTAGTGGCATCTCCCTTACGGGAAGGGGAGGGGGGTAGCTGCTAAGTTCAGATCGCTGAACTGCCTTCTCCCCTATCCTCCTCTAATTCAGGCCTTCTGCGTTCGGGAGATGCCTTCAGCATCTCGACCTTGGACGCTCCATATCTTACATAGACACCCCCTCGCAAAATTGAAAATCCGTGCTCCAATGTCACTACATTGGTTTGCCAAAATAATGTGTTTTAAAATATTATTTACGCATGTTTGTGCATGAAGGGAGGGTGGCGTAAATATCCCGGCATCCCATCCCCTGGTGTCTACGTCACTGTCTACAGGCATAAGGTTTAGGATTACATAGTAAATAACAACAACGAACAAAGTGAAGACACGTGGAACTTTTTGAAAATATTGCATTTGCAATGATTTTTTTTTTCTATTCAATTAGCGTTTTAAGCATATGTCTGTAGGGTAAACATTCGTGATTTAAAGGGCCATAACCCGCATGAAATAGGCTAAGTTTTAAAAAAATTCACAAATAGTCAAGTCAGCTAGGAAATGGGGCGAGTGTTAAACATCGAAATGACTTTTTTGTGCCAAAAAAAAATCTAAAAGTTATGTATATTGAAAAATACTAGGGTTACCATTCTAACGCTTAGGCCTAGGCCTATTCGTACGGCAGGCACGTACGAAAACTGAGCAGCAACTTTCGATATTGAGCAAATGTTCGCCTTACTCGCTTTGCGCGAACTTAGTTGATTTTTTTTCTATGCATGTTCCCAATTAAAAAAAAACTAATGACGAGACCTGTTTTATATAGGCTAACCGTACGCGTTAATCAGTGGTTTATAGGCCTAGGATATAAGCACACGTGTTTACGATATGGATGTTTGCCTGAATTTGCGTTAGTTGGGAGTCTGCAAAATAGTCTAGTTTGTCTTTACGGAACGCTTTACTACGAAGGAGAAGGGGGCATCGTTTCCGCCCAAAACTAATTTAATATAATAGAAAGCGCCCCCCCCCCCCCCCCCCACTTCAGAAAAAAAACATAAAAAATATTAACTCAAGGCATCTATGCCTATAGGTCTCATAGTTTCAGATCTACTTATGATTTTTAAATAGATTAACTACGAAACAGTACAAAGGAGTGTTCATACATATGAATGATATCTAGGCCTATGTTTTTCCAGGGCCTATGTTAGTTAACGAGAAGGACATAATGTCCTAGATGATTTAATTGGTTTTGTGTTTTTCAACTTTAAAATACTTTCAGGACCCAAGCCTACTATGGCCTATATCGATTTGGTAAATCGGATGGACACTGGATGTTTTTACTACACATAATTACCTAGGACCTTTGTGATGATGGTGGGTGGGGGGGGGGGGGGGGGGGCAATTTGCAAGGAAAACCTGATCAGATGGTAGGGATATTCCAACGGGATGCAGTTATTTAAATGTGATACCGATTACTTATACTTTAATTAACTAACGCAAGGTGGCGCCTAACTTTACCGAACGCGCATGGACGTTTTACACAATTCTATCGAAACATTCCGCTAATGAATATCAGAAAAAGCTCTTCCTTGAAATATTTTTGAAATGATTAACTGACAATTTAATGTTCTGTCACCTGCTGATTGTGTGAAACATTGAATTTAAATGTAATGGTTTCTATAATTGTATTGACTGCAATAAAATGTGTTTTTTCAAAATGTCAATTAACGCAAGTAGTGCCACCAACAAGCGTCACTCAAAAATCCAAGAACAATCTAATTGTTGACTGGTTCTATTGTATTGGTAACAAAGAGTAATTAATTATTAAGGATAGCACGCTAGAAAAGGGGTACCAGTTAAACCTGCATCTTTTTTTCCCCGGGCGTATTAACACACAAAAACGCGCGCACGTTCCTTTGTTTATTTCAGAAAGTGTACGATCAGATTCGTTGTTGTAAGATTTGATTTTTCAGTTTTGGATCAGGTAAATTCAAAAGTAAGACAAAATTAACAATGCTTATCAATTCGTTACTGGGTATCCATCAGAGCAACATGAGAGGCCCGAAGTTGTTGCAGTCCAGTGGATGTCAATGTACTGCCATTGCATTAACGTTTCTCATTTTCGCTGCATTCCATCCAGTGGTGGGCAGAGCACATTGATAGTTTGGTGTTTCAAGGTGATGGATGGTCTTTATCGAGAAATCAATCGTGAGAGTTATGGGGGAAATGATGCAATCTTTTTGTTCCATTCCGATATACCACGGCAAATTTTAATGTTTGATCAGATGTATAATTTGAACTTGGGTAAAACATTTTATGGTTATACATCTGAAAGATATACTAATACAGACGCTGGGGCTGTATCCTTTTCTGAAGCCATTCATTCAGCCGCCAAAGGTTCCCAAAATATCCTTATTACCATACATGATTTTACAGTGTCTTTATTTTTCACAGAGACAGGTTTCTATTTGTTTGATTCACATGCTCGTGATATTATGGGAAAGAGTTAATTCTTTAGGATCAGCAGTTATGCTTCGTTTTTCGGATTTGGATACTGTAATTTCGCAATTGATAAGTATATATAGTTTCCATGTTTTAATGTTACACCTGTTACAATACATATACATCAAATTCATCAGTGCACGATTAGATCTAATATTTCCCCAAACTCAGCAAAACAATTGTACAGAACAATTAAGTACAGTTTCATGTAAAAAGTCTTCTGGTGAAACAAAAAACGCATTGAATTCATCTACCGTAAATTTGAAAGAAGATAGCAGGTCTAGTGTTGTAAAAGATGTACACACTGGTCCTGATAATCTTACTCTTGGTCACGAAAAAAATGACATGCGTAAGACGATTAATGACCATCTTAGAAACGTTCAAAATTCACCCATGTTGCGCAATCGTACATACTGTAAAGCGAATGATTCAGGAAAAACTTGTTCTGTTAAAAGAAGAAAGAAATATGACAATATTCATTTGCTGGTAACGGAAGCAGAAAGGGAATGTACAGATGATTTATGTTTACAGGATTTACTTGATGTGTGTGATTTAGGTGCTATAGTGGAAGTACCCCTCGAGCTGAAATTCGATCCAATGATAGAGGCAAGGCATTCTCTTGAGTATGAAAAAACATTCGAATGAAAATACAATTTAGTTGCGAGTGCTGTGACCGATTCCTTTTTTCTGAACATTGTCAAAAATTGCCACGTAATTTTAACAGTGTTTTAACTTCTTTATTGAAGTTGACAAGTGACTCTCGCTTATGCTATACTTGCAAACGACATTTAATGAAGAATCAAGTACCTCCCATATCAAGTAAAGGCAACAACTTGAATGTCAGTTTGTTTCCCTCTGAAATTTTGGTTCTGAACAAAATTGAGAGAAGATTGTTATGTCAAATACAAGTTTTTATTACATTGATAATTCTTCCTGGGGGTCAATATGCAGAAAGGGGTCTTGTTTTAAACTTACCAACCGATGTGCAAAATGTTTTTCTTCAAGTAGCATCTATATCTAATCTTAAAAATGTTTGTCTTGTTGATTTTGAAGCAGGTAAAGCAAGCATAAATGTGCAACACTGTGTAAATCCTCAAAAAGTAAAAATGGAATTTAACTGGTTAATGGAACATAATAAGTTGTATGAATTTTTGGGCTCGAACCGTACGTATATGGATTTTGATGTGTTAAAAAATGTAACAGATAGTAGCATTTGTAATGAGGGTGAGTATGGCATTCCAGAAAATGTAACAACTTTAGAAGAATGTGGGTTGGTTCCTATAGATTACAATTTGAGAAGTACTCATAGGCATGACCACGTCGAAACTGTGAATGTTAAGCGCTCTACTAGTGAACCAGTCAATATGTATGAAATTGAATATGGGGAAAACAGGCGTTTCCATGGCTGTTCCCTTCAGGTGAAAATGGCTTTGTTCATGACCGTTCTGTGAAAATATCTCCAAGTATGTATTTTAGGTACAGACTTTATAATAAACAAGGTCACTGGAGGAAAACCATCACTTATTTACTTCATGCAGTTCCGTCTTATGA
Organism: Pictodentalium vernedei; assembly: GCA_031216915.1. NCBI lineage: Eukaryota > Metazoa > Mollusca > Scaphopoda > Dentaliida > Dentaliidae > Pictodentalium > Pictodentalium vernedei. The sequence continues at coordinate 380,548,164 of CM062296.1, forward strand.
TATGTTATTGCTTCGTCAAGAAATTGGCGTTTATTTGAAAATAAGGAAAACTGTACATATTAATGGATCAAGTATATCAAAGCCAATGACTGCTGGGGACACTAGGCACTTAAACCAACAAGTTGATTTTCCATTGAATACCTATATGTTCATGAAGAATATCCGAGGAACAGTTGCTTATTTTAAAAATGCTTTGCATAATCTTTTAGCCATGTTTAGAAGTTTGGGTCCACCAACTTTATTTGTAACTCTATCTGCTGATGATCTCCATTGGCCTGAGCTTGGAATGCTTCTTCAGAATTTGACCTATGGAGAAGCATTTGCTGAAAAAAGTTTCATGGCAAGTATGCGTAGTGATCCTTTACTGACAGCAGTTTGAACGTAGATTTAATGCATTAATGAAATATATTATAAAGTCGGACAGCAGCCCTCTGGGAAAAATACAAGATTGGTTTGTGCAGGTTGAATTTCAAAATAGAGGCAGTCCTCACTATCATATTTTTTCTTGGGGGGGGGGGGGGTTGAAAATGTTCCAGCATATGTTTCATTGGGTGATAAATCAGAACAATATGTTTTAGATTACCTGGGGAAGGCCATTAGATCTGACCTTCCATCAGATGTTGAAGATGCAGAATTGAATTATCTTGTGAAAAAAATTGCAGACACATGCTCACTCGAAGTACTGTAAAAAACTGACCGGTCATCTTGTCGTTTTGGATTTCCAAACCCAACATGTAAAAGAACAAGGTTGTTAGGTCAAACAGACTTTGTTAAAGGAAAGCCCAAATTTTATGAGAACAAAAGAAATTCTCAAGAGAGATACATAAACAGCTATAACCCTTTTATTTAACGTCACTGGAGGGGTAATATGGATATTCAGCTAGTTAATAATGCGGAAGGTGCTGCATACTATGTTTGTCATTATCTTTGCAAGTCAGAGCCAGATGACCCCAGATATGCATTGGGTAATTTAATTGGGGAAGTTTTTAAACAGAATCCTTCAATGTCTCCATTTAAAAGGCTTTGGAACATTGGGGTTTGTGTTTTAAAACATAGGAAATTAAGCGCCCAGGAAGCAGCTTTCAGACGTAGTAGTTTGAACTTGCTCCAGAGTTCCAGAACTGTTGTTTACCTCTGCACAAGGCCTGCAGATGAGCGATTTAAAGTGCTGAAGCCTAAGAGAAAACTTGATGATTTAGTTGATGAAAGTACTGATATATTCCATTCCAATATTATCGACTATTATTATGAAAGGCCTGTGAGAATGGAACATGACTCAATATTTCATTTTGTGTCTTGGTATTCTGTAACCGCTCAGAAACAAGAAGCCCAAAAATCTAGATTAAATTCAGGAATGTTTCATATTGATAAGTATGATATGTGGATTAAAAAACGGTCGAAGTCAACTGTTGTTAGATATACAAAGTGTGGTCTGGGCCTTGACAGGTATTATTTTACTTTATTATTTCTTCGTTTACACACAGAAAGGAAAAGGAACTTTTACAACCATATCAAACTGTCCGAGATGCCTTTTCTAATAAGTTTGCACTTTTAAATTGTTCTATAAGTTACACTCATTTTTCTTTTGTTAAAGATGTACAAAATTACAAAATGCAATGAGGAGGATACGGTTGAGTCAACATGAATTGGATGTTGAAGGGAATTTCGAAGTGTCTTCCCCTTTTGATTTTTTGCAGAATTTTGATTTGGATAATGGTGATAGTTTTTATGATTCAGTGTCTTTATCAGATGTGTACACATCTTATGATGATTTCATTATGCATGAAACAGAAGGCTGCTCAATGTCTTTGCAAGATTTCAGATTGAAGTGTTCTTAGTTAACAAATTCACAGAAGATTGTTTTTCATATAGTTACCAGTCAGTTTACAAGTCAGCAGGATGAACCCATCAGGTTGTTTATCACAGGTGGTGCGGCACAGGAAAAACTTTCCTTACTCTGTTAATAGTTGCATATATTCAGTTACATGTGCCGTTAGTTCAAGATCAGTCTCCAGTTTTAGTTTGTGCCACTATTGGTACTGCAGCAAGAAATATCCAGGGCTATACTATTCATTCATTGTTGAAAATTCCAGTAGAAAAACATTTCCAATACCAGTGTCTAAATAATATTCAGCTTGCACGGTTGCAAACTCGCTTTGCAAGTGTTCATACCTTAGTTATAGACGAAATTAGTATGGTCAGTGACAAAATGTTGGTAATAATATCTGGACGACTAGGGGAGATAAAGGGATCAAAGTAGCCTTTTGGGAACATGAACATCATCACTGTGTGTGATTTTTTCCAGCTGCGATCAATCAAAGCTCGTTCTGCTTTTCACACTGGGATACTATGGCACTTGTTCATTCCAGCATTTTTGAACGAAAACAGGCGACAGCAAGGTGATACAACTTATGCCTCATTACTTAATCGGGATCGAGTTGGCATGCTCACTCCCGAGGATATTGATAAATTGAAGTCAGCAAGACGAAGCGAATGTTGTGGCAAATTTCAAAATGCATTGCGCATATTACGAACTGGAGATATGGTAAGGTGCTACAATGCAAAACGACAAATGTTAATGAATTGTGAAACATTCTGCATAAATGCTTGCCACTATTTTTCTCAGAATGATGAGTTACCTGGAACCCTTGTTACTAATAAAACACTCATTCCAGAAGATGAACGGGATGCGGGTGGGCTTTTACTTTCGTTGCATCTTCCTGTTGGAACAAGGGTTATGTTGATAAGAAATATCAATACTCAGAATGGTCTTGTGAATGGCGCTATGGAAACTGTACATTCTTTTGATTTGATGGTAATAGACCATCTGAGGTTCATGTTTTATTTGATGATCCATTGGTTGGAGAAATGTCAAATGTTCATGGCCCACATGAAGCTATTCTTATAAAATGCGTTGAGCATGAATATATAATAGGAAATCGCTGTATAATAAGAAAAATCTTCCCCCTTGCACCATGCTTTGCATGTACTGTCCACAAAGTGGAGGGTCTTTCTTTAGAAAAAGCGGTCATTGATATTGGTTCTTGCATTTTTGAAAAGGGAATGTCATATGTTGCGTTAAGTAGTGTACAAACCTTTGAAAGTCTCTGTCTTATTGCATTAAATCCTTCTTTGATGTTCTTGAAGAATATTTTAGATTACGTGAATTATAAAAATATCGGCTTTTGCATTCCTATTTTTTCCTGTATCCAAAATGTAAGGTCACACTCAAGTTTCATACAAGAGAGCAAGAGTTTTTTTTCAATTACAATGAACAAATGTAGAATGTGCAAAGTTTGTTTCCTGTCATGAACAAGTTTTTTATAAGGTTTTTTTTTAACTAGTTTTGATTTGAATTGATTTGTCATTTTGTTGGCCAGAAAAATTGTTGAGAAGGTGTTAAGATGAACATGTATATCCCGATACCAATGCAAGTTGCAGAGCCCTGCAAGAATGTTTTGTTTTTTATACGCACGTTTTGAAAAAAACGGTCGTATTATGGTATACCACTGTCCGTCCGTCTGTCACACGTTGTAATATAACTCAAAAACGCTAATAAGAGCAATTTTTGAGATGTTTTGGTGGAAAGTATGTGTTGATTGAATGAAGCTCCCTTTCGATTTGTGTCGCTGTCCGATTTGTCATTCTAGAGTTATTGGACCCCATTCGTCCAAATATAGGCAATTTTTCACATGTCGGACAATAACTTGAAAACGCTTTGAGCAATTCTCATGATTTTTTGGTGACAAGTATATGTTGATGGAAAGAATCTCCCTTTCAATTTCTGGGACTTTATTCGTCAAAATATAAGCAATTTTCCACATGTCGAACAATAACTTGAAAATGCTTTGAGCAATTTGCATGATTTTTTGGTGGCAATTATATGCTGATGAAAAGAATCTCTCTTTATATTTGTGTCACTGTCCGATTTGTCATTCCAGAGTTATTGGACTTTATTCATCAAAATATAGGCAATTTTCCACATGTCAGATTTTGAGCAATTTTCATGATTTTTTTGGTGGCAAGTATATGTTAATGAAGCACTCCCTTTCTATTTGCGTCGCTGTCCGATATGTCATTCCAGAGTTATGGGACTTTATTCGTCAAAATATAAGCAATTTTCCACCTGTCGAACAATAACTTGAAAATGCTTAGAGCAATTTTCACGATTTTTTAGTTGCAAATATAAAAAAACCTGACAAGTACACATGTATACTCATATTGTGTGCTCCCTCTTGTAATTAATAACGGGTGTATCATGTGCTCATGGCACAGCTGTTTATTTGTTATTCAGATGATTGTGATGGGAAACTACAAAGTGCATCATGGCAAGCTTATGACCCATTTTTTTCACTATCACTAACCATATGACTGTTTGAATTGTGTTACGAGTTATTTTTAGCTCAGTTTTTGATGTTAGGCAAATTTAAGGTAATGCCACTGCCCGTCGTACGTCAATTCAATACGGCTTTGGCTGGAGGCCATATTTATGAACCAATCTTTACAAACCTTCTTGGGCACCTTTGTTATCACCGTGGGACGAGAATGAGTGTTTTTTGGGAGCGGTCTTAAATTCAAGATGGCCACCCGCAGCCATTTTGTATCTTAGTTTGTGCAATTAGTTTTTTTGTACTGAACTTCTGTATGAAAGTTCTAATTTGAATAAAGTTTTGTCTGAATGTTTAGTAACGTGGAATACATCACATATAATAAAGGTTTTTTCTCGTGCAAGAAGTTTGCAAATTATTTGAACTTTGTTTTTTTCAGTGGTACTTACACACAGTAAGTACACATGTCAATACGGCTCGGGCTGTATTTATGAACAGATTTTCACGAAACTTCTTGGGTATTTTTGTTATCAACTTGGAACGAGAACGAGTGTTTCTGAGTGCGGTCCAAAATTCGATATGCTGCCAGTGGCCATTTTGTACCGAAATTAGGTCCAATCAGTTTTTTGTACACAACTTCTATACGACTCAGGATAAAGGTCGTATTTATGAACTGATTTTTACGAAACTTACTTCTTGGTTACCTTTGTTGTCACCTTGGGACAGGAACAGTGTTTTTTGGATGCCTTTGTTGTCACTGTGCTATGGGAACAAATATTTTGGGGTTCAGTCAGACGCACTCTGGGACTCAAAGATTTCTTTTCTAGTTTAGAATCTGACTGTCGCCCACATTTACAATACTTTACCAAAACATTTCTTATAGGTTACGGTCAGTATTTATGTACAGATCATTACAATACTTTATATGTACCTTTGTTATCAGGTCATTACCTAAATATTTGTCATTGATGTCACATACTATACATGTACATGTCTTAACAAGTTAAGCTACAGTGTCATTGACACTTTCATATAAATTCTGGACAGGATTTATTTTTATCAAATGTATAATTGAACTTGTATTCGAATGGATATACTACTGTTTTTCGAAGATGAAAAATTGTTTTGTGTCAAAAGAATGCTTTTGTTGCTTTGCAATTAAATTTATTTGTACAATACAAGGAGAGTGGATTGTAACTAAATCGCCCTTAGAGTAGAGTTATTATCCAAAGGATCATTTTCAAATTCTCTACATTGGGACAAAAAACACAAACAATGTTTCAGCCAGTGGACATCCATGTCAAACCCGGAGGTCCATTGGCTGGAACATTGCTTGTGCTCGTTATGCTTTGCAACCAATTTGCAATTATTGCTTGGGTAGAATCTCAACTCAGCAATTGGTTTAGTGATAATACACTCTCTGTGTACTGCTGTGTTTTGTTTTTGAATCTTGGAAGTTTTAATTTTGTGAAAATTTTGAAAAATTTATGTTTTTTGGTTATGCCTTTTGTATGAGGTTTTGCATATGTCAGGATGCGCACACAGTTGATGTAAAAAGATACAGAACATTAAAAGAAGGTGAAAGCGCCGTTTTCTTATTTTTCAATTAGTTTAAACAGAGAATAATAGTTAAACGTTCAAACTGCTTTGGAACAAATTTTAAAAGGCCAACTTTTGTATTTTTATTAAATGCCTGAAGTTTGTGAAATGATACGCACATGGATGGTACTACTTCGCTAGCATTTCGAAATTTCAGTTTTTTGTATGAAAATACTATACCCTTAGTGTTAAATTTACTGACAACTTTAGAAAATTTAGCAGCGTTAACTTTCTTGTAAATCTCTTCCAATGACGAAGATTGTCAGTCAGGCCTTCGTGTTGTAAAACAGGCGGAAATCATTTGGAGCAGGTCAAGATTTATTCTTGGTGAGAAAATTCTTCCAAGCCGATTTCGATTTTTTAAAAATGTAAGTATGACATGGTCGTAATTCTTTTCAGAGTACGAGAACAGTGAAGGACTCTGATTTGAACGCTTGCATATTGAAGACAATTATTTTCTAATATTATCGCATTTCACAATAATGCTGGACATATTTTGAACAGTGCCCTTGGTCAATTCTCTTTTCCCCGACTGTTTCACAGCAATTTCTCAGTTTTTCAACTACAATAGGATAAAACATTGGCTACTCTACAGTATTTTATATTTCGCGACAGAACAATGTCAATATTTTACACCACTGATGCAATTTAAAATAATTGAAGAGTGTCGAAGAGGTAGAGAAATGATTTTTCACTTGTGCATGGATTTGTTACGAGACAGCTGTCACATTTTCAAACTTACGGAATAAAAATGAGCAATGGCATCTTATGTATTTCTAATATACTTGAGAGGAAAGTATCTTCATGTTATTAATCTATGCTTACTATTGATATGATTTTCAACACTGCGGAATTTCAACTTTCAAACAAATCAACATCATGTTAACGTTGACTTCACTCATAACTTTAGTAATAAAAGATCGAAAACTTTTCTCAAAAGTCCTTATGAACGATAAAAATACTTGCTCATCCCTTTAGAAGGAGTGTGCTCCATTCTTGGAATTTTGTATGGGGTGCCACCGGATTCGTTTAAATGGGGCCATCCATATCATCCGCTCAATGACAGAAACTCTTAGCATAAGTTGAGCATGCAAAGCTACTCCTCTGAGCCATTACACAAACAGATGTGAACATACAAGCGCTATTTGATCCTTTAGTCAATTTAAATATTTGGGGAAAGCTTCTCGGAAAAAATCTGATTGAATTTCGGCGTCCTCGAAAGGAACGGAATTCAAAACATAACTGCGCTGTATGACGTGTGTTGTGTTGTTCGCGCATTGGGTTCGCTTTTCGTTTAAATCCATGACCAGGCCTGTCATGTTTGGGATAGCGATCGGCCTCGCCCTCAGTAACCCGCATCCACTCAATTTTCTGCTGGTGGTAAACGCTCTCCTCATGGCGTATTGAGAGTGTGGCGGAAATCACTTTCGTCCCAGACGTGTGGAGCTGTTGGTATCGACCTCCTCGGTTAGAGTTCTTCATCAACAGGATATAACATCAAAGGCGTACGCAATGGTATCTCATTTATGTAATATAGATTATGGGTAAGTCTCTGAAGGAATTGTCAGTGCTTATTGACAACGTCATCTGACACTCGTCGCACGTGTTGTCATCTCGAGTGACTATATGTAGTCTGTGCAGTAAAACATTTTGTGACATTGAGAATATGAAAACATGATAGCAGCAGTAACAATTCCAGCAGCCAATCCATGTGGTGATGCAAACGGGGGTAAGAATTTTGAACTTAACTTTCAGCTTTGACAGTATTATTTATTTATTTATTTATTTATTGGTGTTAAAGGTCACATATTTCTGCACAATGACTAATCGTGACCGCACTTTGACAGTACTTTGACAGTAGGTAAGATTCGTGGTACATGTATGTGATATTTCTGGTTACTCAGTTTTACAGACCAGACTTTCCTGAGAGTTCAAAATTCTGACCAAATTGTTGTCAGTATTCCACATGATTTCTGTTTTATACTCAAATGATCCATTGCATTTGATAATAGAGAGAGACTGTGGGGCCCATTATGTCCGAATGGGAAACCTGCATCACATGCACCACATCAAACAATTCAGACATATAGCTATCATGAAAATGGCTCTCCTCAGATGAACTTGAACGTAACAAAAGTGGATTTCTGTGGTCATTTAAACCTTTATTTGCACGTGTACTTACCTTTCATTGTCAGTGGGGTTTTTCTATTCTTGAACTTTAGCATCTATTTGAGTGGAGAAACTTGGAAACTTTCGAAGGAATACGTTTCATTTTATGCCTGGCATGTTTTCTCATATCTCGAAATTACTTGCTGTTCGTGATCTAATTGATAACTTACGAGTGAGAAGTACGGAAACGTATTTTCAAACACAAAATTCTCTTGATGAGGAAATTCAAAGTTACTTTATTGGCTCTTATCTTTTCCTTTCACGTCACTAAGTTAACCGTTTTCTTAACTGGAGCCAAATTTCATTGTCTTTTACTTTCAAATCTATTGCGCTATCCATCAGCCGCGGGCTATATATTCCTAAATATCCACTTTACAACCATAATCTCTCTCCTAGAATGAATCAATCAGTGAAGACTCATTTTGTTGGTAAGATAATTCAATGAAGAATACCAATATTTGTCTCCATGAATAAATTGTCGGGTAAACATAATTAACAAATGCATCGATATTTTATGGTCGGCACAACTTCGTCATCGAAAGTCAATGGTTGAAGGCGCGCGAATGAACACTTCTGCTAATTTTAAGGTAATTGCTACTGAAATTAATTATTCTCCGCTAGATTTGTGTATTTAGACACGAGAATTCCATAGAACTAAAGCTACAGCTCCAGGCGTTGGAAGTTTGGTGAAGGCTGATATTGACGTTTTGTACTTTCGATTTTAGCATTGCAAACCCTCGTGAATTACCGCCCGAAACGATATGTTATCGGCAATGACACATCCTTTTGGGCGGTTACTCACTAATACTTATCTTCATTGTATTTTTCTGACAGTGGAGGAAAATGATTGCACAGTGGTGGAATGGAATTGCACAGTGGGAGAATGGGATTGCACAGTGGTGGAAAAGTAGTGCACAGTAGTGGAGGATGGACTGGCTGTAAGAGAAGAAAAGGCCAAAATATTTATACTATTTTACTATTTGAAATTAAACATTAAACAAATTAAACATTATTACAGTGTTCACGCTGGCTCGATATTCTTTGGGCCAAGTGGAAAATTTGTCTGGTGGGATTCTATAGTGTTGCGGACAGAAAGCGGACATGGATTATCGATAATCTGAGATGTAGCATCGTCGTGTGTCGTTTTGGACTGGTGGGATTCTATAGTGTTGCGGACAGAAAGTCTACATGGATTATCGATAATCCATATCCGTCTTCTGTCCGCAACATTATAGAACCCACCAGTCCAAAACGACACATGACTATGCTACATCTCAGATGCAAAATTCGCTTGTTTTTCCTTGATTCAATCTGGATTTTACATGTTGCTTATAAAATTTCGATGCCGTGGTGCAAAAGTGTCGCGACCAGATTAGGGTCTGGTCAAGAAAGTGGCTGCTTTTGCGATCGCAGGACTGTAAACAGTGGAAGTGGGGGTGAATAAAATACATAAAAGGTTTGTTTGTGTATGGTAGTTTAACGACACGTTCAACAGTCAAGGTCACATAGAGTTGGACGAATATACGGGTGGAGGAAGCCGGGGATACCCAGAGAGAACCATATAGGGGAGTCTTCAACTTACTACCTCTGTACATGCAGAGTTGCCGACAGCTGAAGGCAAGCGCACCATTGACTTGCAGTACGCATTAGCAAGCATCGTCACCGTGTTCCACGTGGACAATCAGGCTTACGTGGCTTGCCTAAGGACACAGTGCAGTTACCGCTGACCATAAGCGAACAATCGACATTTTGGTTTATAGTCTAATGCTCTAACCACTTAGCCACCTCGCTGTCACATAAAATGTAGGATGGATGGGAGTTGAATCCCCTACGTGGTAGAGCGTTTGTGGGATTGTCGATATTCTACACAATGCCTGTGTGTACTTTTTAATCCTTCACCTAATGTAACGGTTGAGGGCGCGGTGGCTCAGTAGTTAGACTCAGCCGAAAGGTCCACGATTCTGACTCGCGATAATTGCGCCGTGTCCTTGGACAAGCCATTTCATCCCAATTGCACACATAGGGGCACAGTGGTGTTGTGAACTAAGACGTACTGCATGTCGATGGTGCACTTGCCTTCAACCAATGCTAACTTTGCTTGTGTAGGTTAGTACGTTGTGGGGTCTGACGGTTGTTCTGTGGTTCTTTCTGGATGCTCTGGATTCTTCCACCATTAAAGCTGTCTGACACGAGCTTTCCCTGACTGTAGAAAGTGTCGTTAAACCACAATGAATAAATAAATAACGTAACGGTCTTAGACGACCAGCGTTGTTCTTAACAACTGTAATTCGATTTTTAATTTTGTTTAAATGTCGGCCCCAAAATATAGCTTGACCCCTCATTGGGACGAGATCGTACCAATGAGGGGTCACAAGCTATCTATTTCATCAAAAAGGCTATTTTTAAATATGCAGAAAGAATTAAAGTGCAGTTCCTTAGATGTGTTAGATGCAGTGGTTAACCCACAAATCTGCCTTACTGAAAAGTAAATGTATGGAAATAATAATAATAATAATAATAATAATAATAATAATAATAATAATAATAATAATAATAATTTTAAAGCCTAGAATCCACACACGGTGCTCAATGGCTGTACAGTAATTGCATACATACATACATACACACACATACACATACACATCCATTCTCTCACAGATACACTGATACATGGATCACTATTATCATTTATTGGTGCCCAACGCCACATCAGCAACCGAGGCTATATCGTGGCGATAAGCGGCAGAACCTAAAAGAAAAAGGGTATTGAATTGAAACAAAATAAAGAAAACAACAAAAAAACAAAGAAAAAACACACTACAACTTTACCAAAACAAGTATATGAGTGTAACTTGACGAGTAACGAGGCAATCCTAATTGACTCAGTCACACCCACGTACCTGGTAATGTCAGTTTATGACCAAAATTAAAAGACCACTGAAGGAAATGCATTTCGAAAAAGGTAGGTTTTAGTACCAGACTTGAATGATTCGAGTGATTTACTATTTTTAATGTCGATTCGAAGAGAATTCCAAAGCCTTGGGCCAGCAACCGCAAAGGCCCTATCACCAGCACTAGTAAATTTAGATACGGGCTGAACCAGATTGAGTTGACCTGATGACCTAAGAGACCTCGGTAGTTTGCGGATGGTAAGCAGATCGGACAGGTAGGATAGTGCAGATCCCGAGATACACTTAACCACCAAAAGGACAATTTTAAATTGAATTCTTTGCTTAACGGGTAGCCAGTGTAACTCAGAGAGTACAGGTGTTATATGGCAGTACTTTTGAGGTCTGGTTATGACCCGTGCAGCACATGTTTGGATGTGTTGTCGCTTTTCAAGAATAGATGTTTTAGGGCCAATCAGAAGAGAGTTGCAGTAGTCGAGGCGACTTGTAACAAAGGCGTGGGCAAGCTGTTGTGACGTCTGCGTATCAATTAAGGATGGAACTTTGCGAATATTTCTGAGATGAAAAAAATGCACTGCGAGAGACATGTTTGATATGTTCATCAGCGGCCACATTTTCATCCATGAAATAACCTAACTTTCGAACACAGCTACTGGGTTTTATCGCAGAACCTCCAATATTGAGGGACAGTTTGGATATTTTTGAAAGTTGATGAGGTAGACCTATATATATTGCTTCTGTCTTGTCATCGTTCAATTTAAGAAAGTTTTTAGTCATCCATGCCTTGATGTCTGAAATACAGAGTTCAATCTCACTGCATGCTTCAGGCTCAAAGGCGTGAGTAAAACTAATATACAGCTGTGTGTCATCTGCGTAAAAATGAAAGTCAAGGCCATGGCTTCGGATAATGGCACTCACTGCCAGTAAGGACACTCTGTGTGCGACCAATAAGGTACGACGAAAACCAATTAAGTGCTCGGCCAGTAAGGCCTATTCTCACTGCCAGTCTTTCAATCAGTATGTTATGGTCTATGGTGTCAAAAGCGTCGCTTAAATCCAACAAAACAAGACATGTTATGTTGTGCCTGTCCGTGGATAGGAGGATATCATTTTGGACCCTTAGAAGCGCCGTTTCTGTACTGCAATTAGATCTGTATGCAGATTGGTTAACTTCGGCTAGGCCGTGGGCTGCCAAATGAGAATTCAGCTGAGAAGCCACCGCACGTTCAATAATCTTTGATAGGAATAGAAGATTAGAGACCGCTCGGTAGTTTTTCAGAACCTCTGGGTCAAGTGGTGTCTTTTTGAGAAGAGGTTTTACTAAAGCGTGTTTCATGCTTGTCGGAAAGACGCCAGAGTGGAGGGAGGCATTGACCAGTTTCAAGATCGGTGTAGTTAACTCCGAAAGAGATGCTTTTAACAACCAAGTTGGAATGATATCTAGCATGCATTGCTTAGATGGTGCCTTGGATATTAACCTCTGAATATCTGTTGTAGCCAAAGGTTTGAATTGGGACAACTGTGCAACAGCTTTAACACAGGTGCATGTCAGCCATCTGTCGAAGATCGGATTGTGAGCTTGTATCAAGCGAAGCTCTGATAGCCTCAATTTTTTCGGAAAAGAAAGAAGAAAATCTGTTCGCAAGATCTTTGGATGACGAATGATCTGGGAGTACGGTTATCTTTTGACGATACAGAAGCTTCTCAAGAACGACAGACAGCGCATTAGGGGAATTGACAGTGGCTGACAATAAGTCCGAAATGTATTTCTGTTTCGCGGATTTGACCAGTTTGTTAACAGCATTTCGCTGGTTGACAAACATCTCTCTGTGAACACATAGTTTCGTTTGCCGCCACTGAAGCTCTAGTTTGCGTCGTAAATCTTTTGCGCGCCTAATCTCATCACTGAACCACAGGGCGTACGCTAAAGGTGTGTGTTTGCTTAGGCGCAACCTTGTCAATACCCAAATCGAAGATAATCAAAAAATAGTCAGAGATTGCAGGATCAACAATTAATACATTTTTAACAAGATCAGCCTCGGATTCTCTGGTGATCAGCAGATCTAATGTGTGGCCATCCTTATGGGTAGTGCCATGAACATGTTGGCGTAAATTCATTGAATTGATAAGATCACGTAGTTTAGCAGAATCACTGGAAGTTTTCTTCTCCATATGGAAATTGAAATCACCTCCAATGATGAATTTTCCTGGCAGCGCAGTAATGCTTCCTAGGAAGTCATGGAATTCCCTAATGAACTGGTTGACAGTGAATTTGTTTTTGGAGCTCTGTGGGGGTCAATAAATGACAATGAGGCGGACTGAGTGTGAGCCAATCGTTACAATGGTGTCAATGCACTCGAATGTTACCAAAGTCTGAGACGCCTTACGCTTAACCTTCACAGTGTTATCACAGATTACACCCACACCTCCACCTCCCTGTGACTTCCTGGGATTGTGTGTAAGAATCTTGCCGTTGGCAATGATCTCACCGACAGTCAATGTGTCGTCTGGAGTTAACAGTTATCATGGATATTTAAATATTGTTATCGTCGATTGTGTCGAATAAGCTGGCAGTTTTGTTCACTGTCGAATGAGCATTCACTAGGTACAATTTGAGATCGTTAGATTTGGAATCGGTCGTGACAAAGTTAATAAGGATAAGATTCTGAACATTTACAGTCTTGGATTTGAATTGTTTATGTCGTCGTTTGCCGCATTTCTTATTTCGTCTCTTGCGAAGGATGTCAAAAGATTTAATAGTATTTATCATATCATCACTGAGGAGATGAAATGAGTTGTTAGTCTTTAGATCACAGTTCTCGAATGATGATTTTAATGCGCGCATTTCCGCAGACCTGTATTTGAACCCAGAAAATATGTGATTTCGGGTGACGAGTGAAGTGGTCATTCTGTGTGTTGTGCGGAAAGCTTGTCGTTCAGCAACAACGCAAGCGCAGACAATGCAACTATTGTTTGTATTGACTACAATAGAGTGAGCGATGCTCAGCGTCTCTGTAAAGATTGAAGGTGAAAAAAGATATATTAAGAGTGCATATTAATCAAAATAAATGTAAACAAAGTTTTTCTTTCCTGATATTCTTGGTAGCATTCCGAACATATGTAGAAATAATTTCTGAAAACAATCTTGAAATATGGCAAAAACAAAGATTTTGATCCATGAATAAATATGCTGCCTACACACAGGCGCATGAGGAGCACAGACGAGTTTATGTATACACTACTGTAATCGCAGTAGTGGTAGTTTTTTTCGATCACAGTTTCTCATCATGGCTCGAGATTTCATAAAGAACTATTGCGAAATCAAGACTGAGTCAGGTAAATAAGAAAGGAAAATAGCATCTCAAATTCAAAATTGTTGCATTTCTTTTTCGATGGGTGAGATTGAAGGGAGAAAAGCGGAAGGATAGCTTCAACAAAACGGCCAGAAGGTTTACCGTGCCCGCGGACATTGTCGGAGAAAATTCGCTGTTCGTTTTTATTATCCTACATGTAGAACTCTAGCATAAGAATTTCGATTCGATTTGTAAAAATTCTATTCTTTATTAGCTTGATAGTCCCCCCCCCCCCCCCCCCCGACAGTTAATTCGGTATTCAACAAAGACCACGTCACCACTGTCTTCTAAAATCATATCCATAACCGGATTAGTTTTGTCTCATTGATATTGCATTAAAACAGGGAACGTCTGGTCAACCAATCTGACAGTTTTCCAATACCATAATGTCAAGGGACGTTTCTTCGCATTTGACTGACAGCGTTTGCGCGGTGGATAATTATGTTAGTAGAGACGTACAACTAATTGTGTCCACATTTCCCCGAGAGAAGCCAAGTAATGTTATAAGCTCGCCACTCTAACACACTTTAAAGCCGTTTGTGCCCAAGGTACTTGATCGCTAGGATACCAATGAAAGTTGTATACACGGAATTGCTGCTTTCTTTCCGAATAATGGATTGGAAATGACGGCGCTTATTAGCAGTTTCCGAAGAAATCTCGAGAGAACATTTCAGAGAATGTCGTGTTGTGCTTTGTGCGACGGATTACTTCGGTTGGGACAGAAGGTTCTTTGTGTTCGTGGACAGAGTTGAGGAAATCGTATTGTTATCTCAACGGCTGATTGCAAACCAATTTGCCCAAATTTGAAGTAACATCTGTCCGGACGCTAACTATTGAACAGGAATGTCAGCCCACTAAAATTAATCTCCATGTCACACAAAATTTTTAATGTTTAATTCCTCGCGATGGAGACATTTTATTGACATGGTTTACAAAGAGGCTTAAAATATCCGAACAAACTGGTCGATCGATCTAACCGTGTCGATAGATCCCCCGGAAATCTCCCGGACGTCTGTCTGCCTCTGTCCGGGGACATTTCTGAACAACCAATAAACGTCATAATATAAATGGGAAGCCTGTAATTCCGTAGCATAATTCTATCGAGCAAGAAATTCCAGCTTTGATCACCTCCCTTGATATGCAATCGGCTAATTTTCCGACGCGCAGGCGGGGCTTCCCGTCCATTGACAGGTGGGTCCTCTAGTTTATTGTATGGCTAACACGAATAGTTCCTTAATAGGGTTGTAGTTTCCTCATCCTCTCCAGCTCGCTGAAAACGAGAGAGCCTTATCCAAATCCATATCAGGCCTGTCTCAAACGGTGCTCGCGTGACGTCATTGTCGTGCGTGGATTTACGAGGAGACACTTTTACAAACGTGAAATAACGACTCTCGTGCCTCTGCGTTCAACACTATGGAAAGAATATTCCCTAGTTTCTTTTTGTTTAGATTTTAGATGTCGCATTCAATTTTTCAATTTTTAAATATGCACTGTCATAAAATAAACAAATTATTATAAAAGTTAAGCAATCTGTGTTGTTAAATTTCATCAAGTTGACGCCACCAGATTAGACAGATGAACACGATGTCGTAGCGTTGTGTTGATCCGGCTGTCTTGTTTTGGCAACAGGACGGAATATGACAACCATGATGAGATCATATGTATATACTGATGGTTTAGTGCAACAAATCGTGTCGAAATGTTCCACTCTTACGATGAATCACATTTGTACTGCCTGATGCCTGTCTCCAGAAAGTTTGGTGTTTACAGTTTGATAAGATGTTTCATCATTTTTATCGTTTTTATTTTCCGTGTTCAACGTGAAATGCCGTTCCGTAACCCTTAATTTGATGCGGAATGGACCTGGAGCTCGATTCGAGCCCCAAATGGCATACATCAAATAATAAATCTTTCTGAAATGGCAGCGTATTTTATCAGTAAAAAGTTGTTGATCTTAACGTGGATATACTGATAGAGATTTATTAGTGAATGTGGGCATACTTTCTTCAGTTTGTCTCGCACTTATTACCTGCCTAAATACAGTCTCTAGAGTGGCGTTTGAGGTTTGTAATGGACGGATAGGTTTACTGTAAGAAATGAAGATTCTCCGGATGGCCGGTAGACGTGTGGATTTATAGGCCATCACTGAACGGTACAGTTATACACAGGAGATAAATAACCTTTTGCGAATAAAGGACTACCCGTACCAAAATGTGTCTTCAGTAACAAAAAGGTTTAAGTTTTGGCCTAATAACGTATGGCCTCTCATTGGAACTAGCTGAACATGTTCGTTCCAGTGAGGGATCATAAGCTATGTTTTAACCCTTTACCTAACATGAAAAGCAGACGACACTTGCAAAAAAATTCTTGAATAACTAATTTTTCTCATTTTTTGTCTCAAAACATAGGTTATGACCCCTCGTTGGAACGAGCTCGACGAGCTCGTTCCAACGAGGGGTCATAACCTATGTTTTTGAGACAAAAAATGAAAAAATAATGAAATTTAATTGACGATTTTTGAGAATAGCGCTGGCCGGTTTTGGCCGTTACGTTGGGTAAAGGGTTAAGGCAAAAATTGAAAACAGCAGTGAAATTCTCATGGAGATTTTTGTCAATTACACAGAAAGTGTTCTGGCAATAACGGGGCCGGATAATAATGAGTGGGAAAATCTGTGTAGGTGTTTCTAGTCAAGTGTTGTATATCTGAAAAGGAAGACGACACTTGACTAGAAACGCCTTGTAGACCATAAATCTTCAGCAGTATGTGATGTTCAATACAGTGTCTCTTAGATTTCGGGCCTCTACGTGCTAACAGTACGTAGACTTCGATGAAAGCCAAACAAATCCATCCCCCATTCGCATGTAACTCCTCTCCTCTCCTCCATACACCCAGTGAATGCGATTGAAATTTTTTTATTGAAAGTCGTTTGTTGACTAACAGGACGATAAAATCTGAATTAACAGTACATTGGCTTTGAAAGGAGCCAATCAGACTCCTTTCGCCAGTCACTTTGTACTTCACTTCTGTCCTCACCTCCATATCATTCCCTCAAAGCAATTGAAGAATGTCACTGAAAGATTCCTGTTTACCAACAGGACGATAATGTCTGCAACACTAGTCTTACATCGGCCTAACGCTGTTCATAACACGATAATAATGTCATGGAGTAATTGTCTGGGGAAAGCTCCAGGCCATGAATTGTTTGCTATAAATCTCCAATGCATATAGCCACAGCGCAAATAAGCTGATAGTTGAGTACCAATTCTTTCAGCCAGCTGCATTACGTTTTCTGTTAACAAGTCTGTAGAAAAGTGCTTCAGTGTGTCATCGGAAGCAGACGACTAAAAGCCTTTTTTCGTAACGAGTGTCATCTGTACTCTGAGTACAGCTTTCGCTGAGTTTTCCTTCATTCTTTTCTTGACTTTGTCGACATTAAGTAGTGTCGAATTTCGATTAAAAGCTATAGAATACAGCCATGAGTGACTATGCACTCACGCCCATCATCACAGATGCCAATATCCAAATTCATCCACCACACAATCACATTAATAGACTAGCCCATTATTTGTGTCCTCATGACACTAATTCTTTTGCTTTACAATAAACCTTTAGGAAGGCAAACTAAAATAAAACAAGTTAGCATCCTGTGTCCATAAAATTGTCACATTCCATTTTCATTCATTTCAGACAGTTATTAGACAAGTCATACCTCCGAGAAAGTGATTTTCATCATATTTCGGTTAAAAAGAGTTAAAATAAAACACTATACGTTTTGTCTAAAAAAACTAGTACCTTGCAACAGAAAAATGTCTCAAAATTACAAGCATCCGGCCACGGCCACAGCAGCTACTATCAAGGATAGAAAGAGGGAAGAAAAGAAGGACGACAGAAAATCCAGAAGAGAAAGAGAAAGAGCAGCTAGGAGAGCCTCTTCTGGAAAGGTCAGTGGATTTTCTGATATGGAATCTAGGGAGGGACTCAATCTAGTAGCGCAGATTGCCACTCTAACCCAAACTGTTAACACCTTAGGCGCACAATTAGAAGGTCTTAGGGAGGATATCAAGGCCAAAGATGCGGAAATAGCTAGGCTCGGTTTAGTCGTAGCAAATGCAACCAGGCTTGATGTTCCGAGCAGTATGCCTGATACTGCCTCGGAAGTAGTTCCACTCACCCCTGGCTCTCCTCCAAGGGAGATTCAGGTGGTGGTGGATGTACACCCACTCCACTCTCCACTCTCAGACAGTGGTAATAACTTATTAGCCATAAAAACAAATGACAGGGGCGCCATAGAACATAACAGTAACAGTAACAGTACAGCTGAAAAATCCAGCAACTCAGCAACCCCAACAATCTCCGCATCAGTGGAGGGCATAAGCCCGAGATCGTATGCGGAGGTTGCTAGGGTTGCTGGGAAAAAAGGCAATCAACAGGAGCCTCTCCCCTAAGGATCCGAAGGACCCTCTAAATGCCAAAAGCTTCAATCCTGACAAACCGCTGTCGGAAATGTTCGGCAACAGCCTGGAAGACCTAAATGAGATCAGCCTACCTGATAGGAGACCCTTTTCCAACAAGGATACTGAAAATAGGGTCCATACCCACTGTAAAACTCCCCAAAACAGAAAATTAAACAGGGACAACGCAGACTCAGATACAGAGTTGCAGGAGATCACGAACGAGGAGGGCTTCAACACCATGATTGTACGGAAAATCAAGAGGTGTAGGAGCCTAATTCCTCGCCCGTGCTCTTCTGGTTCTGGCTCTGCCCCAGTTCCAGACCATTCCAATATTGGTACTGAGACAAATAATGCGATTGATACTAATAGTGTCTTCAGCCACTCTAACACAGCACCTGAAGTACCTAAGGCATAAGGCCAGCCAACTCAGTCAACGCCCAGAAAAGCGCCACTGCCAACCCCACTCATGGAAATGAGCTTCTCCGCGGCGGTCAAAAGGAATGCCGGCGGCCTAGGACAAATAAGAGACGCTAGGAAGAAAGTTGGTAACCCGGCTCCTACCACTCAAAAATCAAAAGTATTGCCTTGCTTTGTTGTCGTTACAAGGGTTCACCCTGATACTCCCGCGGAAGCCATCACCAAGGGTGTTCAAAGCTGCAAATGGGAGCGATTTACGTCCAAAGCAACCGGCAACAGCACATGGAAGGTAAAAGTTACTTGCCCTGACCCCGAAATCAAAAAAAGAATACTAACCAATGGGGTCACCATTAACGGAAGAAAGCACATGGCGGAGGAGTACCGATCCACTCCCCCTCCTGTGCAATGCCACAAATGCCAAAAGTTTGGACACGTTGCCAACAAATTCAGGGGGGCCTTGACCTGCATGAAATGCGGAGAAAACCATCTCACCAAGGCATGCAAGTCAAAGTCCCCCTCATGCCCCAACTGTAAAGGTCCCCACATCAGCAACTACCGGGGTTGCCCCCACTTCAAAAAAGTTAAAACAAATATAGAACTGAAAAACCTCAACTTAAAAAAACCCGACAACGCCTCTTCACCCCATACAATATGCTCCCTCGTCGCGGGAGCACTCTACTCCGTCCTAAATAAACATGTCATCACCAACCTGTCTGACATCTGTCAGGATGTCAGCCGTTCAGCCTCTAAGTTATTCAAAACCCAAATATCAGAAACACTAATTAAAGCCGCCATCAACATCAACTAAAGCCACTCTCCAAGAGTAACTAAAAGACCACAATAACTCAACGCCCATCATGAATAAACTACAAACAGCCGTGTGGAACGCTAGAAGCGTTAACAATAAGACGCTTCAAATGGGCCGATACTTCGGAAGTACAGACATTGTCTGCATCTGTGAAAGTTGGCTTCGACCCAGCAAAAATTTCTCAATAAGCGGGTTCAGCACTATTAGAAGAGACCGACTAACCACCCAAGGTGGCGGCGTCGCTCTTCTAATAAAGCAGAACATCAAAACCAAAACCATAAAAACTAATCACCTCGATGCAGAGGTGATTGCTACTGAAATCACTGTTGACAATAAAAACATCGCGATTGTTTGTTATTACAACGACCCAAGCAAAATTGTTTCTGACACTGTCTTTGAATTCTTCACGAGGAAATACAAACACTGTATTTTCCTCGGCGACTTCAATGCCAAACACCTGTACTTTGGCTGCAATAAAACCACACCCAACGGTGAAGCCCTCCTTGAAATCACAAAAAAAGCATAACCTTCATGTGATTATGAATGACAGCTCAGCAACTTATATCAGTAACAACCCATTATTCTCATCCGAAATCCTCCATCTAATTATCGCCAGTGACTCCCTGATAAACCACATCGACGACCACTGGGTCGGCGATGATGACTTAGGCAGCGACCACCTCCCAGCCCATGCCTCCCTGCAGTTAGGAAATGGCCCACTCAGGTACCCCCCCCCCCCCCCACACTCTCCGCAGAAACTTCAGAAAAATTAATTGGAACCTCTACCGCGACATCATTGATGTCAAACTCACTAACTACCCCCCTTCCAATGCAGCGGAACTAGAAACCCAATGCGAGAGAGTAGAGAAAATCATTAACTCAACCTTAAACGAAATATGCCCAAAAAAGGAAGTACGCCCCTGGAGAAACACTATCTCGGGCGAGACTTATCAAATCTAAACGGAAAGCTCTTCGCGCTCTCAAAAAAGAAACTGACCCCAGCAAGAAATCTGAACTCAAAAAAACATACAACCGCCTTCACGGCGAAGTCAAAGAAGCCCTCAAAGCTGAGAAACAAGCCAACTGGGAAAAGGCAACAGCCAACCTAAACGGGACCCAAGATACTAAAAAATTCTGGGACTCTTTCAAAATTCTTACTGGGCAAAAAAACAAGGGCGGTAAAGTCGAAGCCAAACCTCTTAAGAAGGAAGACGGCTCTTAAACACGCACCGACAAAGAGAAGGCCGACACCTTTGCCGACCTCCTAAGAAAAACGCATCGCCCGTATCAAGGCACGGTCAACGATGACGCCGCCATAAACGCCATTGATGACTTCATCAGTGCACACCCTGATATCTACCGTGACCCCAAATTCGATAACGAGCCAGAAGACGGGGATGACGATGACCTCGTCATCCCCATCACTAATGACGAAATCATCAACGTCATAAAAAAATGCAAAATTCTTCCTCACCCGGCGAAGACGAAGTAAGCTACAAAATTCTAAAACAAAGCCCATACTCCCTAATCGAAAAACTAAACAAACTGTTCAACGCATGCCTCACCCATGGCTACTTTCCCAAATGTTGGAAAAAAGCCATCGGTATCATGATACCAAAACCGGACAAGGACCCCTCCAATCCAGCCAGCTACCGCCCAATCAGCCTACTCAGCTGCATTGGTAAGACATTCGAACGAATCTTTTACCAATCGATTCAGGGGGCACCTTGAAGACAACGATTTTTTTAATAAATGGCAAAGAGCCAAAAGAAACCGTAAAGAAGGCATCGAACATGTCTACCGACTAGTCACCCAAATGAAAACTGCTATCAACAATCAGCAAATAGGCGCGACAGTCCTGCTAGACGTCGAAAAAGCATTTGACTCCGTCTGGCACAATGGAATGCGCTACAAATTATCAAAAATGAAACTCCCCAAGAAACTGTTCAGATTACTATCCTCTTTCTTAAATGATCGCGAAATTAAAGTCAGAGTGAACAATGAAATGTCTGACAGTGTCCCCCTTGAAGCAGGCACCCCCCCCCCCTAGGATCCGTCCTAAGCCCCCCTCCTTTACATCTTCTATGTTAATGACCATAACTTCTCAGAGGATCGTGTTCAAGTCTCCCAATTCGTGGATGATAAGGGCCTCTGGGGCTCTAACAATACGGCCAATATGCTTCAAAAACCCCTGCAACGCGCTCTCGATGACCTAGAACAATGGTGTGCCAAATGGAGAATTAAGCTAAATGCCAACAAAACCCAACGAATCACTTTCACTCGCAACATAAGTAAACGAGATTTTGACCTAAAACTTATGGATAACACCCTCCCAGAATGCAAAGAAGCGAAATTCCTGGGCATCACCATTGATCAAAAATTGTCCTTTAATAAACATACCGACGACATGGCGAAAAAAAGCCACCAAACGCATTAACTTACTGAAAATGCTTAAAGGAGCTTCATGGGGAGCCAACCAGTCCACCCTACTCAAACTATACAAAGCCTTTGTGCGCCCAGTACTCGAATACGGGGCAATCATACTAACTGACCTCAATCAAACTAATATGGGAAAACTCCAGAAGGTCGAAAATCACGCGCTTAGAGTTGCCCTCCGCGCCCCATGCGACACACCCATCAAAACACTCCACGACAGGGCCGATATCCCCACCATTAAAGACCGCCTAGCCACCTGGCCGCGAAAAATCATGACCGGTTAGCCGACAGCGAACTAATCTCCGAACTTGGAGCCATTTGCGAAAGGCGACAAAAGCCCAAAAATTGCAACCAAAACTAAGACCGCTGGAAAAAAACTAGGGAACGAGAAGGTGAACTAACAGGCAGAAAAACAGCTTAACTGTGGCCTTCTACCAGAAAGGGCTGCCTTCACCGACTCAAATAAAATAACATCAGGATTAAATACTGTTAAAAAACTAAATAAATAGGGAACGAGAAGGTGAACAAACAGGCAGAAAAACAGCTTAACTGTGGCCTTCTACCAGAAAGGGCTGCCCTCGCCGACTCAACTAAAAATTACATCAGGATTAAATACTGTTATAAAAACTAAATAATAAATAGGGAACGACAAGGTGAATAAACAGGCAGAAAAACAGCTTAACTGTGGCCTTCTACCAGAAAGGGCTGCCTTCACCGACTCAGCTTAAGATTAAACCTTAAGATTGAACAAGATGTGCTACTTTTATCTTTACAGTTTACATACTTTAATGAACACTAATTCTACCTTCTTCTTTAAAGCAGGTACACAGAAGATGCTTTTTGACCAGCACCCCAATAACCGCTACAGACAGTCTAACCGTCATGGAAACAGTCACCCCCACGGTTCCTGAACATCCTCCGCTCCATCCCTAAAAGTGGTCGACCACTCTAAGGGAGGCGAGCGTTGGTCCTGCGTCCCGCCTCTGCCCCTTTTTGTAAGCGCATTGCGCATCTTTTTGTCCCAACCCAATAGGATTACAATGCAGGCCTGCCCCCGAACCAGGGAAGTTCAGGTCTTCTTCTTGGTGGTCCCCGAAAGGGGTCGTTGTTGTTCTTCAAAGAGTCCAACGAAACAGAGACAGCCTGAGGCAGATTATACTTGCCAGTGATGGCCATCACTCAAAATCATCCTCGAAGTGGCAAACTATACTTGCCCGAAACTCCAAATCGACTGCACCCTCGGGGAGAGGTAGTACCTTTGTGAGGGGACCCAACCTCCCACACTGGTCCTCACCCGACGGTTCAACCGACATCAGCCAAGAGACCATCACGACGCAACTGGTGACATCTGCCGAGTACCTGAAACCGTTCCTCCTTCAACACGCCTAGACATGTGATAATGAATCATCTACAGTCACTGAGGGTCGAAAGGGGCTTGTCCCCCATACCGTCCCTGCGCGCCTTCGGCGCGCGAAACCATTCCATTCGATTCCGAGTCCATAAAATGTATTATCTTTCACTAGGTCAAGAGGAATAACACCAGGACAGAGAATTCAAATGGGGCCAAATATCAACTTGCCCTGTATTTTGTCATTCTATATGCTATCTGACAAATGACAAAGCTACAGATTTTTCCTGATTTCACTATTTTTTCTGCAACATGTATACCAAACCGATGATAAATCACTGTACATCCATCATTCTCAAACGGATACCATGTATCCTTCTTTCATATTTTGTTTGTAAATTTGTAATTTTTGTAACCTTGTGTAGTGAAAACACTTATGCTGCAATTTGACTAAAATCCTCGCCTTATGATTGGAC
Organism: Pictodentalium vernedei; assembly: GCA_031216915.1. Taxonomy (NCBI): domain Eukaryota; kingdom Metazoa; phylum Mollusca; class Scaphopoda; order Dentaliida; family Dentaliidae; genus Pictodentalium; species Pictodentalium vernedei. The sequence goes on from CM062296.1 coordinate 380,572,462, forward strand.
GAAAATATGATTACTTTTAAACGCGCTTTTTGTGCAAAAATCGTGTCACAGGAGGCTCAGCAAGAAGAATATTAGGTTCGGCTAAAGTCTCGTCTAATATCGTTCTCACTTCGCCTCGTGTGATTTCGTATCCTCAACTAAACGTCATGTATCTAAAAGTACTACATATCCTGCCCGTGCTATCAAAAGGGTTGGAATGAATCACTAGCATTTCAAAACACGTGACCCTTACCTACGAATTATTGCCATGTCTTTTAAAATGTTACTGACTTACTTTAGCCAATTAACCTTTTATCAAACAAATCGGTCGTATTCACCAACATAATTTACAAAATGAGCAGTTCAAACCAATTTTTTTTTCAATTTTTTCAACAGATTTCAACAAAACCATATTATGTGATCCCTCATTGGAACGAGGTCATTGAGATCGTTCCAATGGGTGTCGCATGATATGGTTTTATAGAAATTATTTGAATAAAATGATAACCAAATAGTTGAAATAACAAACGGTCTGGACAGCAATTATATTTCTAGATTATACAAACAATGATTATTAAAACATAGACATGTTCGTTTCGTTTAACCTTCTACCTTATGCGATCCGCAAACAATATTTGCATCATCTGTTCGTAAACACCGGAGACTTCATTTTTAACCGTTTTAACACATATATTCCATTTCATTTAGATGGCTAATGCCACTCACTCAGCAAACAAATATATTGTCTGTCAAATCAAGAACAATGTAATTTTGTTTGTATGAGGAAGCCACTATGTTTGCCCATGGCGTGCATCCCATCCGAAATGGGAACGAGTCATCGAACAATAATTTTCACATTTTAGTCCTGTGAGTTACCATTGCACAAAAGAATAACCTTTATCTTATATCTACGGACACTTCACACTATTACATGAAAACTGCCAGCCTTATATGTACCCATGCCTGATAAGCTATGCAACTAGTTCATGTACTCTTACCCTGATATTTTTTATGCCATTTTGCTATAGTTACTCGTTCACTTTCTGCATTCTTAAGCTTTCAAAAAGTAGTAAGAATGCTCTAATTGGCATGAAAACTTAGGATGGAACTCTGGCTCTTCGCCTGTGGGGTGGATACGTACTATTAACACAGCACGGGGTGATATGAAGTGGAGTAACAATATAGTTCTGCTGCCAATATCGACAGCAGAAGAATATTTTACACTCCCCCCTCCGCACTTCAGTTAGTTTGTCTCCGCCAGTGCTAGTATTGTCATATATACTACTCAATGACTGCTTAGCACCACATATTTGACACATCATTGTGAAATTTTCTTGTTACACATTTGCGATATTTTTGGTGGATATGACTGAGGAATGGATTGGGATGGTCCCCAGTGTTTACATTAGCTCTCTTGACAGGCAGACTTTTCGTGACAGTCATGGAAAGTATGTACCCCTTGATTTCCATGATGTTTTTGTGTACTGTCCACATGTACATGACATGTATAGGGCATTCAATCTTCATTTCAACACAAACCCTTATGATTAAATGACTGAATATGGCGAATGCAAATGTAAGAAGACATTTTGTCTGAAGCAGAAATGTGGCTGTATGTATGGAAGGGGGAACAAAGGGCTACCCATCGTCGGGTTGGTGAAGCCCTTGATGTGCACCATACGATGTTCAACAGAGCCTGGGCAATATTTCAGCAGTATGGCACACCAGTCAGACGACATGTTGGTGGCAGAGACAGGGCAACATCTGCAGCTGAAGACCGGTTTTTGATCATTCAGGCGCGTAGGAACCGCTTTGACACAGCAACCCAGCGTCGCAGTGACCTTCAGAATGCATCCGGGGTAAATGTTTCGACGCAGACTATCCGGGCAACGTTGCCCGAAGGTGGTCTCCGATCGGGAAGACCATGTATTCGCATTCAGCTGTCCCAGAACCACCACCAATCACGATATGAATGTGCCATGGATCACGTTGGATGGACCAGAGAAGACTGGCGCCTTGTCCTTTTTACAGATGAGTCAAGGTACTGCCTAGACAACACAGATAGGTGTTCTAGGGTATGGAGAAGACCAGGAGAGCGATTCCATGCATCCAACATTGCTGAGCATGACTGCTATGGTGGATGGTCAATAATGGTCTGGGCGGCATTAGCTGGGATGAATGTACAGAGCTCTGTGTCATTGACCGTGGTATATTGACTTCACAGCGGCATATTGATGAGATCCTGGATGGCCACGTCAGATTGTATGCAGGTGCAGTGGGTAATAGATTCATTCTGATGGACGATAATGCCCGTCCTCATGTTGCCCATGCTGTCCGGGAGTAGCGACAGAGGGAGGAGATAGAGAGTATGGACTGGCCAGCAAGATCCCCTGACCTCAATCCGATCGAACATGTCTGGAATGAGTTGCAGCTTGCAATTTCAGTCCGTCCAGTCCAACCAAGAAGTGTCCAGGAGCTTGGTGCCATGTTGATCCAAGAATGGAACAACTTCCCACAAAGGACCATCTGGAACCTGATTGGGAGGATGAGAAGACGTTGTCAAGCTGTAATTAACAGTAATGGGTCTCATACTCGATATTGAACTCTATCAGTTCGCTCCATCTACGTTTTGGCAAATTTGAAAAATTTCCTCTTTTACCAATAATATCCATTTTCCATGGTTATCGTATTCAAAAGCTAAAAATTAAGTCAAACACAAACAAAATCTTAATTTCTGTGCTTAAATCATTAAAGATATAATTAAATAAAAAATATATACACTTTTCATAACAATATTGCAACTAAAACGTAAAACATGTAGTTGGATATACTTGGTGCTTAGCAAACTTTGAGTAGTATATTTACTTCCGTGTTTCTATAATTTTTCAGGTCAACGTGCAAAAACTGAACAGAATGCAAGTTAATTATTGGGAACGCTTCGGATCGAACCGTCATGTTTAATAGACATACAATTTATCAAATATCTGCGTCAATTACGGAAGCGTTCCGTATAACGCGATTTGTGTTAATTTTGTGGCGTAAGCTGTAGCTGTTGAAACAATATGCTTCCGTAATTATTTTAATTCGGATTTCAGTGCGTTGTAAGTCGGTCAATTACCCCAGCTCACATCTTCTGCGTACTATTCAAAACACTCACTTACCGTCCAGGTGTGGACTTGACAGAAGTCGACACTTAGAGCATCGAATCTCGAGCGAGGCTTCTTATCCGGGAGTCGCAATTATACACGCAACTTATAAACTGAGTTAAAAAACATCGGAGTGTTCTCTGAAACGCGCATAATAGAAAGATAATTTCGTGTTTTTGAGTGAATACTAACGACTACCTCATTTGTGGTCATGGGGACTTATATATTTATCGTGGCAAGTCTTGAGATAATCACTGGTATCCACGCAGATCACTGGATACTATTCGATCTGCCAATAATATACCCTTCGAATAGAAATAAGTGGTAGAATAATCTGCTGGTTATTACTGTCCTCACGTGGTGTGGGGATTGGGTGGGGGATTATTTGTTAGTTATGATGTTCTTTTCTATTCAAACTTGGATGATTTGACGCCGATCTTGGTCGATATGAACCAAGCTAGAGTTGTCAGCCTTGGTGCGTTACTAGGGGCAACCGATTTTTTGACATCGAAATCGTTTATCGATATTCATCGACCGCAATCAGGAAAATCTGCGTTACCAGATATAATGGAATAGTTTGAAGCTGAGTTTTTGTATGGTGTGTAATTAATGATCGCAACAAGTAGAGATAAGGTGGCTGAAGAGAAGAAAGTTATATAGAAAATTTAACGCAAACTAAGATTCAGAGTCGTAAGCGAAGATTTGTGAAAGTGAATGAAGAGGTTGTTCAACTACCCAAACGTCGTAGCTTCCCCAGCGAGAAGATGTTCGGATAGCTGAACTCTGAGAAGAGGAAACTTCGGAACAATTTGTAATTATTTGTTTGGGTTTATTAAACAAAGAGGTTATTACTTAGCTAGTATCATATCGGCTGAGATATCAGCCCTCGGAAACTGCACATCAGCCTTCATCAGACTGATATCAAATTACATCGGGCCGATATTTCGGCCGATAAGAAACTAACCAAAAACTACTCTGAATCTCACCCGAGAGGGAAGGTATTTGACGCAGACACGAGGCTTCCCTCTTACCACTCTTGGATGATTTTCCTCCCTGCACACCCCCACATGACGCCAACGAAATCAAACTGCTGCTCGTGCGATGGAAGGTACTGTTCTACCGATTGATAGTAGAGAGAAATGAACTGCATATTCGGAAATAACACAGAAAAATTCCGTATAAGTCAAGAAAATGAGCGTTAACATAGCGATGTTTTAACATATTGACGTGAGTTCAAACAACTGAAATTCCGGCCACGTCACTTTTGAGATTATGGATATCGAAAGACGGCATATGACGGGGGGGGGGGGTGAAAAATCATTATTCTCGATTCGTGTCTGGGGAGGATGGGTAGCTATGTCAATTGAAGCGAAGCAGGACGCCATGTTTGTTTACAAAAAGCAGGCGCTGATGAAATAGTTGTACTCTGCCGAACTTTAAATATTCAAATAAGGGTGATCATTGGGGTATGTAAAATAGGTCTGTTTCACCCACGTATCTCAGCCTGGACCCGTGTACCTCATTAGACATGTCATGGTAGAAAAATATCCTCGTTTCCCTTTACTGGTGACTCCAGTCCCAATACGGATTCCCCTTAAAATAGCGTCCAGTTACTCAAGGTCTGGGGCTGGCATCATCAGTAAAGGTAAAACAAACCCAACGAAATATTCCCATTCATAATCTCATACTGGTACGTACCTTTAGAAATCATAGGAGAGCCCCTAATGCCCCCCTGAGAGAAACATTTAGGAGGTCAACTGCCCCCGTTGTGTCATTTCATGAGAAACCCTTATCTTATACTTCTTAGAAACCATTCATCGAGATGAGGTCCTTTTCCGACGTTGACGTACTTTGTTGTCTGAAAACATGTACTTTAACCCTTAAAGACTTCGATTAATTTTGCGTTAATTACTATCGTATACACATGTGCACAGCAGATGACTTATCATTTGTTCTACTCCACAGGCAGCCAGCAATGAAGTAAAACATTGCCAAGATAAATGCAGCCTACCGGTTGGGTCCTCGGGGAAGAATACACTTGGCGGCAACTTTTTGAAAGCAATATCAAGAGTGGCAGTTTGTGGTTGTATTGTACTTAAGGTTTAACGTTCAATCAAGAAGACAATAGTCAAATTACCTTGACAGTGTTTACAAATCAGGTCTTGGCTACCTTCTAGACGTGGCTAGAAATCGCTTACCCGCTAGACTCACAAGTTGTGGACCTGCAGGAAGTCTGGAAAACAACCCAATGAGTTATACTTAACGGGTCCTCTGTATCTTATCAAGGCCCAGAACACTCACTCTCTCGACCTACCACTAGAGCACATCCTTTCTCTTTCTTTCACTCTACCTACATCTGAAGTTTTCTTGCTCAGAACAGTTATCTCTTACCGACTCTTACCGACTATAGACAGTATCTCGCTTATGTCAGACCGTGTTTCTCCTATTTCGGGTACAGTTGTGGCACACTCCGGCCCTGTCTTCTATTTGACCTATTCCGTCTACTCGTTTCCACCCCGGCTATCTCCGATCAGTTCCAAATTTTCTTTCCTCCTTACTTTACTTTATATTTATTTACTTCCGGATATTGGCCGTCTTGAGCATTCTACGAGCATACCCCAGTCCAATCGAACATACTCCCGAAGACTGCAATGCTATGCATGTGTGTTGATTGGTACTGTTCTCCAAGTACCAAGCATCACCATTAATGTGCGTATTGCAACGTTGACTAAGTACTTTTACCAGGGACGTACGCAGTATTTCGAACTTGGGGTGAGGCACAGTCTTCGCAGGGCACTCACACACGGATATATATCAATTGTGAACCGTGTGCCTTAATTGGGGGGTACGAATACAACACACAAAGCTACACCTGGGACTAACGGACCTTGGAAGTCGAAATTGCATACGAGTGAATCCTCGATCGCATCTTGAGAGCAAACAGAAACATGCGAATAACTCCAGGACGAAATCAATGTAGTATCGAAAGCGGCACCTCCTTGAACTCTTCTTCTAACATCAGATCTCGTGCAAAGGAGAACTGGCGGTAGAAGCAGAGTTCAAAGGGAGACACGTGGTGGCATTTTGAGAACATCTCGATAAGTGAAAATTTCCAAATCATCACAACTTAAATCGCATCGAATTTCGAAGCTTCGCGAGGCCCTTCTAAAAGTGCTCTGTGCGATTTCATAACTTCAGTGACCAAAGTTAAAATACAGTACAGTCGTCGTGAACGGGTAGTAATCCATGAGCGGACAGTGAGGTCCTCGCATGCGTTTACCACGTAATAAAAGTCAGCAGCAGCAAAATTTTAAATAATTAAGCACCGGGTTGCACCCGGTGCTCCATTAATTAAATTTTTGATGATTATTCCTGTAATTAGTGTTTGAAATCTAATATTATTGCGCACCCGTGGAAAATGCCCAGTCCACGGTCGTCGTACTGTAAGTTCAACGGATAAATGCAACTGAATTAGACGCTGCACTGAGTGCTGATAGGGATACTCCATATGCATGGATTTACAAAATGTTGAAATGAACGCTGTCTTAAATGCATATTTCTTGTAAGATAATTATCTCGTCCTGAAGATGTTGAGATTGTTTTCAGTGACTCGGGTTTTTAGCTCACCGAAGGGAGCTTAACTTATCACTTGTCGATCGTCGTCGTCCGTCGCCGTCTGTCGTCGTCTGTCGTCGTCCGGCGTCCTTCGTGAACTTTACATTACCGACTTCTCTTCCCAAACAACTGGACCAAATTGAACCAAATTTGTTGTGCCTGTTCCTTATCATATGTCAATTCAAGTTTGTACAAATAAACAAATAAACTTTCCGCGTCCACAGGAGGCACCACAAGGGGCATTACTCTGATAGCACCCATAATTTTTTTTTTAAAATTAAACAAATCTTCTTCTCCAGAACCATCATTTAGAATCTTTTGATATTTCGTATATAACATCTCTATTGGGGTCAGATTCAAGTTTGTGCAAATAGAGTCCCTGGGTTAATAATTGGGCTCCCTGTAGGAGCCCGAATTTTAACTTAGTGAAATATGAGGAAATTTCTTTAAAAATCTTCTTCTTCAGATCCAACAGTCAGAATGCTTTCATATTTGATATACAACATCTGTGTGTGTGTGTGTGGGGGGGGGGGGGGGGGGGTGCGGGGGGGGGGGGGGTCAGATTCAAGCTTGTACAAATCGGGTCCCCGAGTAAGCATTTGGGCTCTCTATTGGAGCCCAAAGTTTAATTCCGTGCAATTTGAGGAGATTTCTTTAAAAATCTTCTTCTTCAGATCCACAAGTCAGAATCCTTTCATGTTTGGTATACAACATCTCTAGGGGGGTCAGATTCAAGTTTGTTCAAATCGCGTCCCTGGGTTAATATTTTGGCTCCCTATTTGAGCCCAAAGTTTTACTTACTGCAATGTGAGGACATTTCTTTAAAAACCTCCTTGTTCAGATCCACCAGTCAGAATTCTTTCATATTTGGTATATACATTTGTAACATCTCAAGAGGGATCAGATTCAAGTGTGTTCAATCTGAGTCCCTGGCTTATTATTTGGGCTCTCTATGGGCATGGTTGGGGGGAACATGTTAGGTTCAGGTTTGTTCAGATCCATTTCCATAAAATTTGCCTTTGCATGGCTTCATTCCTTTGTAGTGTTGATGAACCATGTCTAACTGAATGTGACCCCCAAACACTTCTGTGGCCGATGAGCGATTAAGGCTCCTTGGGGCCTCTTGTTCTAGAATATACATACACTGATTGCTTCTACAGTCGACTTATTTATTATATCTGGCCCTGAGCTGAACTCAACGTGAAAAATCCAATCGTCTTTGAAGTATTCAAAGCAGGTGACTTAAAAGCCTCATTGGTATTTTTTTAATCGACACACAATAATGTTCGACAAACACGTGTCCACGAACTCACTTTGTACTTCTAACTTGGAAGATAGATTATAAGAATTAATTCGACTGCAGATGCCGAAGAAGAGTTCAAAAATTATACTAGGAATTGACTTTATGTCAAGCGATTTACATAAACGCTTTGATCCGATTCCATCCTCTTATAGAATGCAGACATGCTATCTGATTAATAACATTATGGTATGACCTTTCAGCACGAATTACCTAATGCAGTGGATTCCACTTATATCAAATAGAGCAATCTTGTTAGTCGTACAACATTATCAAATATCTTCCCTCCTACAAGCATCTGGGAATTTCATTGGTTCAAGACGTCACATGCAGACTGCATATAAAACCATATACTGCCTGTCAACATCAATATACGCTGACAGCTATGTGTAACCTCCCCTTTGTTCATTTATTATTCAAAATGGCAGCAGCCGATAAACGTTTCAAGTTGAAAACTTGAGTGTTGGGAGCCCATATTTGGTCTGAGGTGCAGGTTAGGCAACTTAAAAGGCTTCATATTCTGTGGATGTGTGTCATGTTACCTTCGAAATGAAACTGTTTGGTATGTATGAATTTGCCTTGTTACAATTTATGGGAGAGTGCCTGTAAATTGTAACAAGGCAAAGACACGTGAACACATTGTGAGAATTCTCTCATTTAATTTTGATCGCTGTTGTTATTAGTTCTGTGCATCGATGCAGCAGTCGGTAAGATATATTCGTTACACAGTTTGTATCCTCCACCCATAAACCAGTACGGCATAACCCCGTTTGTTAAAATTGGTATAATAGTTTATTATTACCTATTATACGTGTAGACATACAAATTCATCCATTTCGCTAACAAACCTCAACCGTCTTGCATACAAATTATCAATTTTTCTCATTTTTTCAGTGAAAACAAAACCTACAATATACATTGGTGACTTTAAATGTCGGACAAATTTCAAATAAAAACTCGAATTTTCATTATTTCGGAGCGGGGACGCCTCCTTCTCCCTATATTTTATGAGGAAAAGCCATGTAACTTTTCAATAAATTTTATAAAATACTTTATTAAATTCACTTAAGGGGTACTAAAGTGGGGAAATTCGCCATCTTATTGACATCGCGCGGATGTAGAGTATTGGATCCGCCAATGCGCCGTATTATAACACGTCGGACAGCCGTCTTGTTGCGTTATATGAAGAAATTTTCATTATTTTGGCATGGGGAAGCCTCCTTGTATTTTATGAGGGACGCCATATTTTTCCTTAAATTTTATAAAATACACAATGCCACTAAGTCAAGGTGAGTTGTTTATATCCCAAACTTTTAATTTATAAAAAATATAGAAATATATGACTTTATACACCCATAAATAATGCTCAGCCTCGTCCCTCACTGCACACAAGCGCGTTAGACCCTCATCACAAAAATCAGTAATCGCCATCCCATCATGCAAAGTATAGAAAAATATGGCTGCTGCACATAAAAGCATATTTCGAGAAACAAGTTCAGACACGTCCTGAAGATAACGCACCCCTGTGGGGCTTATGCAATCTATTTATCAAATAAGTGTTTACACAAACAAGATAATCCTCTTAACTGAGTACTTTGAAAATATCTCGGTACAATATTAACCTAAACACATTGTATATTTCGGAAACAGGAACGAGATTTTTGAATTTGAATTTTTTAATTTTAATTTTAATATTTAAATCACTGGCAGAGTAGCTTGTTTACGTCACAGATATCATGAGGGAAGACGCCATCTTGTCATCCGCCATCCTTTGCCGCCATCTTGGGCCCCAATGGGCTTTGGGTACAGGGAAGGAGGGGAGCCCTCCCACTTTATGTATTATGGTAGCCACATCACACAGATATCACGGGGGAAGACATCATCTAGGACCGCCATCTTGGGCACAAAGAGGGGTAAAGGGGTCCCAAAGAGGTTTAAGACATAACGGGGCATGAGAGGGGTGAGGGGGCCTAACAGCCTTGGGCACAGGGAGGGTGAAGGTGGCCTAACGGGTTTGGGCACACGGACGGGTGAGGGGAGCCTAAAAAGGGCCTGGGCGTGGGGTCAGGGTGTTAGAGTGGGGGTCAGGGTAAACAGCTCCTACTACTAAGAGTAATTAATATATTCAACGTGCAGCCTTCAATCTGCATGTTGAAAATATTAATTGTTCTACCGTACACGTTCACTCAGTAGCCATCCTACATAATGAAATTATGACGTATCGTGTTCCTGAACCGGAAAAGTGGTCTCTCGTGTTGAAAGAGTTATTACTCCTCCATTACTTTTCCCACGCTTCAACATTTACAAATCGTACGGAACAGGTGAACAGAGCTAAACTCCGCCCACTTTCGTAATCGGCCAATCGAAACGTCGCATTCTGACCCAGATGAATTGTTGTTCAAATCCACCAAAACTAATGAAATTAAACTTATTCCATAAATGGGGAGTGATTTCATAACACTCAAGTTCTGACTTTGAAGCGAATATTTCTGAGATAACGGCAGCTAATTCTTAAAAATATGAACAAATAACCTAATTTGGACACAATTTTCATTCATATTTTTCCGTTTACGTATCGGTCAGTCACACGTGTTTGCCATTTACACCTGATTTTTGTTTTTGTTTTTATTTCAAGCAGACTTTATGACTGTCGAATTCTACAAATAAGACCAGAGTTTTCACGATGAATTTCGATAATGTTATAATTATCATAGAGGCGTGTAATAAACACAGAACCCTACGACGTGTGAATGCGTTCGTCAACACGGCACTCATGCCATCGCTGAAGCATAGATGCGTCGATCGTCCTATCCTTTCGCACTGGCACTCATGCCGTATTGATGAACGCATTCACACATCGTGACGTTCTGTGTATATACAGTGCTGTGTTTAAGTGCGCAGAGAGTCATGCCTGGCATTCTGAAAAAGGCAGGGGTACAAAATATAATACCTCACAAATTGCCTTTCAGTAAAATTAGCCTCCAATTGCGGTTACAGAGCCTTGCACTCATGACACCCACTCAGTCTCTATTTATTCTTACCCCGCCCCATCGTAATCTCTCCCTTTTTGGAGGAGCATTGTAGAACTAATTCTATATTGCATAGTAATGTGTGAAGTCCAATTGCTCGATGATGGCTATCCTTTGTGTGTGTATACATCAATCCAGTTACTGCGTGGCTGGCAAGTTTCGACATTAAAAGAGATTTACTGGAAAGTTACCCTTCCCCTTAATTTTCTAAAATTGTCAGTAAATTTAACACTAAGGATACGGAATTTTCATATAAAAACTGAAATTTCGAAATGTTAGCGAATTTGTATTATCTATGTGTTCTTTATTTCACAATCTTCAGGCATTTTCCTGTAGAGTAGTATGAAAATATAGAAGATGTTTTTTCAATATTTGCCCCAATCCGTTTGAACGTTTGGCTATTATTCTCTGTTTAATCCCATTTAAAATTACGAAAACGATGCTTTTACCATCTTTTGATGTTCTGTAACTTTTTTCTGTTCATTATATCAACAATGTGACATATCATACAGACATCGTCCTTTCCATTATCCCTTTACCCAACGTAACGGCCAAAACCGGCCAGCGCTATTCTCAAAAATCTCCAATTAATTTTCTTTATTTTTTCATTTTTTGTCTCAAAAACATAGGTTATGACCCCTCATTGGAACGAGCTCGACGAGCTCGTTCCAACGAGGGGTCATAACCTATGTTTTTGAGACAAAAAATGAAAAAAAATAGTTATTCAAGAATTTTTTTTGCAAGTGTCGACTGCTTTTCGTGTTAGGTAAAGGGTTAATGTAAAAGTCTAGGAGGTAAGATTTGGGTGTTTTCTGGGAGGAATAAATACTCGCAAATTACTGTAAAAATAAATTCACTAAAAAAGATCCAGAGAGCTATGAAGCACCCATGACTCGCTTTGGCGAAAAATTCCATGGAGTATGCTGTCATTATATCACTAATGAGTGGACTTCGGTATATATTTTGTTAACAAGAGCCGGGCTAATACCTCAGCAAGTTGCAGGCATATTTGGTTCTGATCAGGAAGTCCCACCGGCAGCAAGAAAAGGAGAGCCATTAGCTGAGGTATTAGCTGACATTCTGCTTCTTTTTCTTAACCCTTTACCTAACATGCAAAGAAGACGACACTTGCAAAAAAAATTCTTGAATAACTAATTTTTTTCAAATTTTGCTCTTTCCAACGAGGTGTCATAACCTATGTTTTGAGACAAAAAATGAAAAAATAATGAAAATTAATTGAAGATTTTTTAGTATAGCGCTGGCCAGTTTTGACCGTTACGTTGGGTAAAGGGTTAATACTGTTTCTTAGAACTCGATTTATCTGAGTGAATCTCCACAGGCAAGGTGTTTTCGCAAGATATCACACTACCTGTACAGTATATCAAGTGCACCTCTTTCAGCTTTGCAGCACATCAACAGACCAAGAAAAACAATAAAAAGTCTACATGGAAATACATAATCACTTTTAAAAATGTTGATGGTGTATCTGCCGGATTTGCCGGATCCTTGCAGATACCACCGAGTTATCAATTGCTCTCTTGGACAAAAGAAAGAAGATCTTGTCGCACACTGCAACCCTTTGACCGACGATGATTTTTATTACACAGTGACTTAGGCGGGGAGTTTTAAAACCATTTCTACCCTGGCTTCGTAAATGGTATCCTTTTTGCCCTACATGTATATCTATAGCGAAATTTGCAATTCTGTGTTGTTTCTGTGGGGTGGTCTGTAATATTTGTATCCTACATCCTGGGCTGTAAGATTATTATTATCCCTGATGTGGGTGGGTGTGAGATGGGGAAATCTCACCCGAGAGCAAGATATTTGGGCCAGATACGAGACTTGCCGAGTGTCTTGACCAAATATCTTGTCCCGAGGGCGAGGTTCCCCATCTCACACCCACCTCATCAGGAATAATTGTTTTCCCCAACCAAAACATGCTGACGTCATCAAGAGTAATCTAGGGGGACGCGCAGCTATATCGAACAATTTTGTTGTCCATTTCTGAAAAAAAAATTATTTGCTGATCGGAAAGAGTGTACAAAAGTTCTGTATATACCATAGGTATATACCACGAAATTAAATCCCAACGCCGGCAAGACAGGGGTTCAAAATATGTAGCGAAATGAACATTGACACCTTCCGATGTGGTCAGTCGGGCGCGTGCATCAATTGATCGATAGAAATTCTGCAGTCATTTGACTTTATTTGCTTTCCATATTTATGTTCCTTCAAATGTTTATCATGCGATGCGATGATTAAATAGTCCGTGCGCTCATAAATATGCTAATAAGCCGGTCACGAGGGTCATGCGAGATAGATATCACATGAGACACTCATACCTTGCATATGAAGTTGGGGAAAAAAATATCACGGATCCTCTTTCCATTTGGGTGTAGATTGTGTTGTCTGCTCATGGGTTGCCAACAATATCAAAAGTGTTAAACTCCCATTTTAGCCCTCCCAAAATTTTCCAAAACATTAAACCGGTTCAAATAGTTAACTACATGGAAGTGCAAAGCACATCCACATTTGATGCCAGCACCTAGGGTCAACATGACAGCTAAAAGTGAGCGTTCTTTCCATGATATATTTATTCAGAAAGTGAACGACTTCGGCTGGTGTGTGTAAAGTATTGGCTTAAGATGTGGAATCAAAAGAATTTGAGTGATGTGAAACATTGATATGGTATCTAAAGTGGGGCCGAGCCAAAACATTTAGAAGAGTTTCTAGACATTGTAGGATAATTGTGCCTTTAAACCGCTACCATGTCACAATTTAGCAGATTATTGTGATGTTTTGGGTCACATTTTTTCGGGTGTACCCTGTAACATAAAATACCAGTCAGTGTCTCTGTTAGCAGATTTTCGTCGCAGGAAAGACCTCTCAACAGTATCAGAAATATGGAAGAGTGCTTGTTTCTTTGTCGTATATATATATATGTGGGTTGTCTTCTGAATTGTTTAATTTATATTTGGCAATGCTGAAAAAAATTAGCAATTTCGATAAATAGGACTTCATAATATGTTAGTATTTAATGGTGGCTTCTTGATTTACCTTATGGTTGACCTCATTTAACCTTTAACTCATTTAACATTTAACTCATTTGCATAAAGAACAATAAATTGGTCCAGGGAATAAGTAATAATTTAATCCCACAGCTCTACAGAGCAGTTGGATTCAATTATTACTGTACTTCCCTACGAATGTACAGTGGGCTCTCCCGGTTATACAGTGTTGAATGAGACGATGCCATACAGGGTGCCCGAGTTGAGAGGGAGGGTTAAGAACCGGCAAGTGATGGGATTTTCGGGGGAACCTGGTGAAACGGATACACGGCCGATAAACAAGCGACACAATTGTCAGATTGTTTTTGTCATTTTTATACCATGATTACCTATTCTACTATATATAAAGGGCCTTACATAAATTTTAGCTTTACACACCAACCGTGATGAATACGCCAGAAATGGGATTTCAACAGTAAAAATTTACACCTACAGAGGAACTACATCTAGGTTGCCCTTTTTTGACATCGCCTTGAATGCAATCTTGTCTAAATGTATCACTCGTTGCCTCGTGAAGAAAGAAATGAAACCCGCAATTATTTATTACGTTTTTAAATAAGTTTACCTCATAAGGTACCAAAAATTAACAAACACACGTTGTCTCTTGTTAATAAAGCATCCCTAACTCGAAATAGTAAGTTATTATGTTATTAAAATGAAAAAGGCCCCTTAATTTGCGGTTTCGTTTTCTATTTCGTTATTAATCTGACGATCATGGTATAAATAAAATATACCCAAAGTAGCTTGGTGTACCAAATGTTCACCACGAGTGGTGAACATTTGGTACACCAAGCTACTATGGGTGTATTCTATATTTATACTGACAAAGTTCTTTCACTTTTCAAGAATCCCACCCACTCCTTATAACACGCAATCGGTGGAGCGAATGTTATCTCGGGGCGAATTTGCTCAATTGTTTCAGAAATCCGCATTTCAGGTTAGTTTACGTAGATTTACGAAATTTGAAGAGGCTCTTTTCCGGGTGTTTCGGTACACATTTTTAAGTATGCAACGGTCTTCAAAAAGGAATAAATAGCTGCGACGGTAGGTTCTTTATGTTTCTGAATTGGATGACAAAATTTTGTTTTCAGTTTTTGAAGCACAGATTTCTTCATTTCGCACGCCAGAATGTGAAAGAAGTTTGTCGATTGTCTTTAAATTTTAATGCAAAATGAAATTGTATCTTTGACTGTCATCGATAGAGAATCTTGGACTGATTTGAAATTGGGAAAGGGGGAATTGTTGTATTAAAAACTATTAATCAGTCCCTGAAGGCGATCGGTAAAAACAAATAGGAAATCTTTTACGCGATAGGTAAGAAGAACTTGCTATTGTCAGAGCAGCGACATTTTCGAGATAAGGTTCCCTGCATTTAAAACTAAGCAATACGCTTTAGATCTGTTCTGTTTAACATAAGCGTGCACAATTATGTTTATGATACTTGTTGATGTGTTTTACGTAAAGTTTTTAAAAAAAATAATGGATGCTGATGAAGCGAGAGGCGGTTAGTTCTTGGAAGTGCCTGGCGAAGAGATGGTAACGTCGACACCAATGAAAAAGAAAACTCGAAAACAAGTCAATCTTTTACGCATTATAACAATGACCACCTCCTCAGTGAGGGTCAGTTTGAATTCACAGTTTGCCGAAAGCTTTGCTTCTATAGCAACTTGCTCCACCAATCACATCCTTCTGTTCCTCAGATAGCCGAAAAAATAATATCCATGATTTATATTTTAATTAAGTTACAAGTTCATTAACGGTTTCGCATGAAAGCAATTTACTGTGGGCTTGCTTTCAAATAAACACTTTAGTGACCCGTCAAACAGTCTTTATGTATTTTATAAATGCATAAAATTAGAAAATCAACGATTTAATTAATCCTTTACCTAACATGAAAAGCAGACGACACTTGCAAACAAAATTCTTGAATAACTATTTGTTTTTCATTTTTTTCTCAAAAACATAGGCTATGACTCCTCATTGAAACGAGATCGACGAGCTCGTTCCAAAGAGGTGTCATAACCTATGTTTTTGAGACAAAAAAATGAAAAAATAATAAAAAATTAATTGGCGATCTCGCTAGCCGGTTTTGGCCGTTACCCTGGGTAAAGGGTTAAAGTATGCGCAGATTTTGAAAATAAAATTAATGTTACATGTACTTACCATTTATTATATGATCTGCCCCTTCTTTCGATTATTAAGCCGATTTAGTTTAAATGCTAATGCACGGCACTAGTCCAGGCACATTAGACATAAAAATGAGAAAGTAAGGAAAAAAATCGGAGAAAGCTGATTTTTTTATATGTTTCCGGGACACACATTGCGGATAAAGTGTGAAAAGTCCCCGCGAATCCGAGTTGAGCTTTTTTAGTTATAGCGTTTTTTTGATGAAAAAAAAATTTTTTTAAAAAATTCGACCCAGCTCCATATTTCTCATTCTTATTCGCCTTAGTAGGGTGAGAATCATAAATATCGTGCTGAATTATATTGAGAATACATATCCCCAACAGAAAATGCCAACTTTGTACCAATCCTCACACTCAATGGTGAAATATTCACGAAAATGTACAAAATTACGAAAAAAAATTTATTGTTTTCATACACACAACGGTACACAACGTCCATTAAATCAAATCTACGACTACTTTGGGAGTTAAATTATATATCAAAAATTGCAGAAAAGCAGTGGCTTTATAATGATATATAACAATAGTCATTTATTCCATAATGAACTGGTGAAACGTGGGAAATATTAACCATACCCCCTAAACTCAAATTCAAACGGCATCGACTTTTCTCATTCAAATACCGTATTATAGCATCATTGTTTCAATTTCCATGTTCGATTAAATCACATAATGTGGTGTTCGCCTACACTCAAGATGCAAATTGAATGTGAGAAACAGGGACTGAACGTTTGTCCAGTGACGTTTGACCAACCACTTTATATCAAAGCAGTGGAGATTGTGTCTTCGTCAGATAAGTTGACAAAAGTTTTCGTTAGACTCGGCGGCTTCCATATGATTATGTCATATTTAGGGGCAATTGGTTCGATCATGGCTGGTAGCGGCTTGGATGAACTTTGGGGGACTGTTTAAGCTGGTGGGTCAATCCATCATTTGATCAGTGGTCATGCATATTCAAGAGCAGTTCGTGCCCATTTGCTAACACAAATTGCCATTACAAAACTTGTGTTTGAAGAAAGCCGAACACTAGATAACATAGACTGCACAGAAGTCAATGAAATATTCTGTGGACTTGCCAGAGGTGACTGTACAACAGCTGACGCTGTCAATCAAAAAAGTGTCAACCATCTACTGTAAAAATTACACGAACTGATCCAGAATGCGTCCGTAGGACGCACAGGAAAGCTTTGGGTACAATACTACGAGCAAATAGGTCTTCTCCAGTTGTTCTTGAGAGCAGAGCGCACAGGCGACTGGGAACTCCACACATATTGTGTTCGCAATATGATTCCAGTATTTCACGCAGGTGGTCATTTTGCATACGCAAAAAGTTCTCATCTCTATTTGCAGCAGATGAATGAGCTAACAGAAATAATGCAACAGGATGATTTGAAGTTGTTCACTGAGAAAGGTTACTTTACCATAAGGCGCTCAGATAAATTCTGGGACGGGATATATTCTGATCAGACCATAGAGCAGTGTTTAATGAGAATGTTCAAGCTCCCTGGTGGTCTCACACATGGCAGGGGAATAACCGATAGCACTGTTGCGAAATGGGTACATGGACTACCTCTTTGCCTTCCGATATGTAATGCTCTCGAAAATTTTGTTCATGTTCACACTGGTCATGGCGAACAACATCGGGATCTCCGTCAAAGTTCACAATTGACTGATGCCAATGATATCACCAAATTATTGAACTGGCTCAGAGTGCATTCCCCCTTTCAGAATAGAGATCCACTACAATTAGTCTCTATAGCGACCGGGCTTGTGGCCGACGAAACTGTGAACTGTGACCAAGTTCGCAAAATTGGTGAATGTTGCGTATCGAATGTTGTAAGCAAAACGTTCAACAGCATCAAACTACGACGTGTTGACACTGTGAAGTCTTTCGCATCGATGGCAAATAGCATCAAAGTCCGTGGAAGTAAGGTAGTGATTGACCCCACAATTCTGTTCAACCGCATCACATGTGTTATTCAGTCACAAGCAGTGATGGAAGAGTATCTCAAATATGAACTCGCCCCGAAACCACCAGCATTGTTTGATTCTGCTGGAATGAGGAAGACACAGATTAGCACGCTCGGTAAGATCCTCAAAACATACGGTTCCGAGCAAACTAAAATCCCAGAACATTCTCTGTTTGTTGTAGATGGTGGATTTTTATTGAGGGCAGTTGTATGGCCTAAACAGTCATCATATAAGGACATATGTACATCATATTCCAATTATCTAGTGATACATTTTGGGGCGAACGTCGTGGTTGTTTTTGATGGTTATGCTTGTACAATGTCGACAAAGGGCATGGAACAAGCCCGTAGATCTAAAGACAGGTATTCCATTGATATCAATATCTCACCCGAGTTACCAGCCACCACACCCCAATCCGATTTCCTTGCAAATGCCAAGAACAAAACCCAACTGATCGATCTTCTAATGCAGGAGCTATCTGCTATCAATATTCAGTCCAAGCAGGCCGAGGCTGATGCTGATGTACTGATAGCCGAAACTGCACTTGACATCGCTCAAGATGACAACAATGTTGTCGTTGTGGGAACAGACACAGACTTGTTAGTCATTCTTACCTCTCGAGTTCAACCGGGATGTAATATTCACATGATGTATTCCATTACCCCAAACTTACTAGTTTCAGTTAGTGAAATAGCAACCAAAATGGGTGACCATAGAAGCAACCTCCTTGTAGCGCATTCTATAAGTGGTTGTGACACTACTTCTGCACTCTTTTGGTAAGAAGAAAGTATTCAGTACAATTGTCTCCGATGTTACTAGCGACTCACAACAGTATGTCAACACAATTTTGGCGGATGACAGTACACCAAGTGCAGTAGCCGCTGCCGGGGAACAACTTCTCCTGATCTTATACGGGAGTAAAACTGTTTCCTCTCTCGACCAATATAGATATGTCACTTACAAGCGTTATGTAGCAAAATCTAAACTGAATAAGCCCATCGACCTAGCCTCACTCCCACCAAGCAGCGATGCTGCACAACAACATGTCTACAGATGTTATCTCCAGATCCAACAATGGCTGGGCACTTCGCTTCTCCCGACGGATTGGGGGTGGTCGCTAGACAATGGACTTCTTGTACCGACTGCAGCCACAAAGCCATGTGCCCCCGATAACCTACTGAATCTGATCAGTTGTGGTTGCAAGAGTGCTTGTACAAAAAGGTGTGGGTGTAAGAAGGCAGGACTCTCTTGCTCAGGTTTGTGTAATTGCAGTTCGGATTCATGTAACAACCACAGAAACACTGTCCTGTCGGAAATTTCTGAGTTCGATGAATAATATGTATATAGGTCATGTCATTTCTGTATATAGCGTTGATAATAGTCAATGTAACTTAATCCATGTTGATTGATTTGTACATTCTGTAAATATTATTTATTGATTTTTGTACATTCTGTAAATATTATTTATTGATCTAATGCTGCCAGACACAGACGTGTCTGTTCGGTCCCAAACCCGAAAATAGTTGAGTTCTCATGCTGACGAATTTTATGCCAAAAAGGGAACTCGGCCAGAAGCAGAGGGGGTCTTCCATAATGTCTATTTTGTACGCAATGATAAAAGTCTTCAAATGGTGGTGGATTTTTTATCGTCTGTCCAACTAACATGCCGTTCTGTACTACGACCCTTTGGGCAAATCCGTTAGGAAAATCGTCATTTTTTGCGTAAATCCGATACTTTTTTGTGAATTTTCAATAATTTTTCGCAGAAATTGTCACAGAATGTACATTTTCCTCTAGGTAAATGTATATTAGACATTATGTAGCTCGAAATACGCGTAAACAAAAATACAGTTGGATCAATTCGAGGTTACAAAGTTCGTGCGATTTTTTTTATTTTTTTCAAACGCGTTTTCGAAAAAAGGCTGTAGAAAAAAAAGCTCAACTGGGATTTTAGGGGACTTTTGTCTAATCGTTCAGTGACATGTACTCGACATTCCCTGAAAAAATCAGCTTTCTCTGATTTTTTTCTCTAGTGAAACCTAATGTTCTTGGGCTACACAACAAGCGCCGGCGAATAAGCATAATTTCAAACCCGGGGACGAGGAAAGATAATTATTTGTTGTCTGTGACAATAGTTGATGCTCATTTGAAAATTATTTCATTAAATTTGTGTCATTAAAAACTTCGCAATCTATTTTTTATCGGAGATTATTTGCTGACGCGGACACCGAAGACAAACACATTTTGAGTCACAACGTAATCGCAGTCCTTATAGAAGTCGCTGCTTGTTTCTCGTTCTTGTGTGTGTGGGGGGGGGGGGGTGGGGGGGGGTCATTTAATAAATGGAATCTTCAACTCATTTTATATCGAAATTTACAAAACTCGTGCAGTAAAGCTCGGTCCAGACCTAATTTACCGAACTCATTTTGTAAACGTCGATACAAACTGGTGACTCGTTGAAAATCCTCTATTTATTGAATGCAACAAGATTTCATTCTATCATCAAATTACAAGGAATTCAATACACAGAAGTAATTTAGTAATGAAACAAAATATCCAATTTTCGACCACAGTGACAAGTTGGTGCGAAATCGTTCCGCGATAACATTCGTTCCATCGATCTCAGGTTGTACGACGTGCACCCAAACTGTTGCTTTCCGTGACATATCGTCGCCTGAGTGCTAGAATGTTCTATGTCCCACAGGGGACATAGAACATTCTAGCACTTTCAGGCGACGATATTATACCAGTAAAGTAGAAAACTTGCTCAGTACGATTAAGCACTGTGCTCCTCCTACCAGGAATGAATGAATAATTTTATTCAGTAATACACAATGCATACAGAATTAGTTAGGTGTAATAAAATAGAACATGAATACAACGAGGGTGGGGTAGGGAGAACAAGAATCAACGACCTGAGGTGTAGGTTTTTCCTTTATTTCACATGCGACGAAGGCACGCATGAAATAAGGAAGAACTCATCCAAGTGTCGTCGATTTCTGTCCCCCGTCCTGGATTGCGGAACATTTCTTGCGGTATGCTGTGTACAGAACTTGTGTTGTATTTATACCACGATTAAACTTGAATTGAATGAATGAAACTGATAATTTTAAAAAAACTTATAATCTTCCGCGGTCTGATAATTTTCTTGCTTGACACTGATTTGTGTCGAAGCATTTAAATCACGTCATACGTTACTCAGACGAGTAACGTCCAATCGGATGCATTCTTACATGGAAGTTCTCGTGCGTAATCCAGATTCCACGCGTGGTGTACCAAGAACATTTCCTAGTGTCTGTATTGTATCGCTTAACGTTTAACCCTTTGATACTTTTGCACGTATAACGACGTACGAAATCAAACAGCGCGTTGATACTTTGTGGTCATTTGTTTTGATATTATTTTTCTATTTTCTCCCGAATAATGCCCAGTGACAGCCGCTGAGCCAAACTTTAAATACTAATGTAATTCTGCTGTCAAGACTTCTTAACTGGTTGAGTGCTAGAAGCCACTATCAGGGCTTTCAAAAAATGAGGAAACCAGAGCAAAGCCAACACATTCCTTGCTTATATTTCACTCAAACACAAATAATATTTTGTTTAAAATTTATTTTATTACAAATTATTGGAGAGTGCCTGAGGGCGCTCTCCAATAATTTGTAATAAAACAAGTTTTGAATAACAAATTCAGAGCACCATAAATAATCTAGCACCAAACATTTAATCACTAAGGTTCCGCTCTACAAATTCGTACTTCTGCACAGGGGAGAATTTCGAAATAAAAGGCCTATACTGAATCTGACCCCACATAAATTAGGTCTGTATTTTTTAGTATTAGCTATTTGAAAGCATGAGACTACTTGTTGGCAAGTCGACTTTAATGTTTTGGTCATTGGATGGATGCCTGATGATTAGTGTCATGACAGCATGGGATTTCTGTGAAACAGTGGCTCAGAAAATGAGGCCAACTTTTCAGACGTCATTTTTACACGGGATTGTTTACAGGTGTGTAGCCAAAAAATGAGACTGAAACATAGAATTTTTTTTCTCTCTCTTTTGTAATTGGAGTTGATGTGTTCCTGGCCTGGGTAGGTGTTGAAGCTGGGAAAATTCTGCTTTTGTGGCTGCCAAGTGCCTGAAAATGGCTGGTTTTGGCAATTTTTCATTCAAATTTTAGGGTCGGGGCTTCATGTTGTTCTGGAAGTTATGCCACCCACAATTAAATGTATCCGTTCTATCTTATCAGGCTGTATTCACTAACATATACATGTCAGGGGTAATGCAAATGAGTTTGGCTTCATTGGCAGTGGAATAGAACACATGGCACGCCATTTTTGAAAATGCCTTGAAAACTGTGGAGCGGAACCTTAAGAGCGTAATTTCAGAGTTTCAACCCCGGAAGTTCTGTTTGGTAAGTTTGACATGAAAGGATATCATTTTTGTGAATATAATGGCATTTTCTTATTTATTTGGAGATGCAAGTGATTGCAAACAATCAAGTAAGGCTCAATAAATAAAAGTGGGGACCAACACGATGTCAATTTTGAGAATATTATTCATGTTTCCCAATTTCACAGCAAATTGAGCATTTGTTGTTGTTTGGAATTTTGTCAAGTTTGTTAAAAATGGAAGCCACGCATAGATAGGATATTGCACTGGTTGCTTTGTTCCCGTCCACAATATCTTATTTTTGTACAAACTACATGAGTAAATATTACCACTGGTCAGCACTCATGCAGTATGAAAGTGAAAAGTGTTTTTTTTCAGAGCAGTGTCTCGTGGCGTGTGTGTGTGTGTGTCAGGCGTCTGTTTGACATGTACCCGTGCACACAAAAAAAAATCTGTTTTGTTTTGCCTTGCTATCTACTGACATAGGGCGAGTGTTTGGAGCCACCCCCCACCACCACCACCACCACTTCCAACCCCTGGCCTGGCTCCCTCCGCCCGCCCCTCTTCCTCTCTCTAACCCTAAACTTCATTCCAGTCAGATTTGACTTCAATGCACTTCATAATTTGTGCATGTTCTAATAGAAAAAATAATTATCTAACATGCTGGCTCCAAGCTGCATAATATCAATCTCTGTGATCTGGTTCCCTGTCTTAGGTTGCCCCACTGTAGTGCTAGGTCTTACCCGTCTCTGGGAACCAGATCAATTGTCTGATACCCCACATCCTCCCTGCCCCCCCCCCCCCCTGTTTTCTTGGGTTTTTTTCTGTTTCTTAAATGATTTTTTTTTATTTGGGGGGTGGGGGTGGTTTTGAGTGGGGTCAAGCCTGAAAAGGAAGAGAGAGAGGAGGAGATTAAAAATAAACCTGCTACCACTAGGAAACTGACTTTTCAGTAAAATGTTTTTCTTTTGTTTTTATTCCAGATATACTGCAAATTTTTCTCAAAGCTATATTGGCCTTGGCATTTACTGCTCAAATATATCTCTGATTTCAGTAAAATTTTGTTAAAAATGTCTGAAGTATTCAGTACAGTCCTCACCGGTGAGGAAGTTCAAAGATATTCTCGTGCCATTGAAAGACACACTTTGGAAACTAGGACCTGTCATCTGTGGCAGGCTGCTACAGATACGCATGGCTATGGCAGAGTATTTATTACTTTTCGAGGAAAAAGGAAGGGTTTGGCTGTTCATAGATTGGCATTTTTTTTACAAAATCCAGGAACTCCACTGGACCCTTCCTTACATATATCTCATCTGTGTCATGTAAAATCATGCTTAAAATTTAGTCATCTATCTCTCGAACCAGACAGTGTAAATAAATCTAGAAATGTTTGCAAAAATACAGGCGAGTGCCACGGTCATAGGGGCTATGCTAGATGTGTGCTGTGAGGTAATTGTCTTTTGTAAACATTTGGAAGTTTAATAATTATCTTTTTTTCAGTTTTTCAGTTCAGTTTTGGATTGATTCCATAAGCATGATCAGTTTGCATGCCTTCATTACAATTTGCAAACAAAGAATTTTGAAGTAATTTTCTGTTACATTTGATTCTCCAATTAAGGAAACGTTTTTTTTAGCAATGGGAGTTGACTTTCTAACTTTATCAAGCTTTGTTCGGCGATCTCTTTTTGACATTTGGCATACTGTTGGATCACTTCTATTAAATTTCAAACCAAAAGACTTTGCCAGTAATAATGTGGATCTACCAGTCCCTAATGTAGCTGAGTGAACTGCTGAATGACATAAACCATTGAAGTTTCTTGACCAAAGTGTACTTTTTGGGGCATATGTGAAAATCCTGTGATGTAAGTTGTCATTTTTGTTTGTGTTCAAAAGGCGAGAAACTCTTTGAAGTTTGTTTCTGTTTAGACATTTGTCTAAAGCTGTTTTGTATGTTTCCTTGTCTTTGTTACACAAATTCAAATGTTGGCCATAAGGCAAAAATTTTGGAGTGTATGTTGGCAGATGAGCAAGACAGACAAGAGACTGTTTCCTTCAGTTTTTGTGATTATTACTAAAACAGGGTAGTATGTTTTGTATTGCTGCATTAGTGCGATCCAAAAATACTTGTTCAGGTGAAAAAGTTTTGTGTGCTCGAGTAATTTCTAAAAAAAACTCTTCTCCTAGTAGTGGCTGCTAATTTCTGCTTGAAAAGGGTTTTGTCACTGCCTGGCAAATGGCTTTGCAGTGTTAATTTTTTCACATTTTTTTGTAATGTCCGCATAAAATGAACAAAACATGTATACTGTCTTATAGGCCTGCCAATATGCACCGAATGTTCTTTGACAGTTTTTTGAAGCTGGGAGCTTGCATCACAGGTTACAGACTGAATGTTTATTATTTTTGAGGACTCAATTTTGTCGAGATTATTTTTTGCCAGTTTTGATTCACTTGACGCAATGGAGTCTTCATTACTGAATGTTTTTTGGCAGTTCCTATTTGTGTGCCTACATTCATGCTTTGAACAAAGCTTGTTTGCTGTTGAAAGTGTTAAAGATAGCTGTTTAGAGCGATTTAACTCTGTAACTACAGATACAGACTGTGTAGCTGCCTCACATCCTGCTTGTGGGCGGTTATTGAAGGCTGTGTCTAGAGCTATATCAACATTATCTTGTCCACTTAACTTAGTTACCTCCCTTATGAAAAGTTGATTTTTTATCATTGACTGGTTGTTTATCTCTTCTACTTTATCAGAAAAATCATTGAGTCGTGAATAAAGCAATGACTGTGATGGGGTTTAATATTAAGGCATGATAAAATAAATGTCAGGTCAGAAGGGCCTGCTTTGGTCTTTACTGCTGAGAGTGTCAAGCCATCATTAAGACTCCCATGTGCAGGGCCTCTTGCATTCTTTCTGGACTTTGTGAACAGTTCTCGTACTTGACCTTGCACGGAACAATTTTTGCAACTGACCAATACACTAATGCAAAGGCCTTGCCTTCTATTAATTGATATGTTTGGTAATGGATTTTTACACCTAGAACACTTATTATGTAATTTCATGAAGGATGTCAGAGTGTCATTTAATTTACTTAGATTTATGACAATATTTTCATCTTTATCAGAGATGTGAGTGAAACACTCCTCAGTGAAATGTGATTTTTCTTCCTTTGCAGGTCGCAAACAGGAAGGTACTGAGCCCATATTGTTACTGGTTGAGAATTTTGATTCATGATATGTGGTGAACATTGGTCTTTGAAATCTATTGGCTGAAGAAGACACTCCAGCATAATCTGTATTAGGTGAATGAGCACAGGCATCAATATCAATAGAAAATTTTTCTAGATATTCATCCTTGAACCCCCCTTTCCATGCCCTGTTAAAATGTTTGAATGTATTTGTCCTCCCTTCTCCCTTTTTGGGCCTTCCTTTCTCTTATTTTTCCAATTATCCATCTCTTATCAAGTGCCTCACACACCTATCACTGTCTGTATGGGCAAAACAACAAAAAAACGAGCCTCATTTGTGTTTTCAGTTAAAGAAATTCAATTAGCATGTAAACAGATAATATTAGGATTTACCTCAATTGAAATGCATAAAAAAATGATCCACAAATCTTGAAAACACCATTTTGTGAGGTGAAAACAACAAACTCTTTCTCTTTACATATTGAAAATAGAGAAAAATGTTTTTTGTGCATTCAGCTGCAAATGGTCTCCAGATTCAAAAGCAGAAGACAGTTTCAAGGGGAGATCACTCTCTGTTCACATTTAAGGTTCCGCTCCACAGTTTCGTACTTCTGCACAGGGGAGAATTTTGAAATAAAAGGCCTATACTGAATCTGACCCCACATAAATTAGGTCTGTATTTTTAGTATTAGGTATTTGAAAGCATGAGACTACTTGTTGGCAAGTAGACTTTAATGTTTTGGTCATTGGATGGATGCCTGATGCATAGTGTCATGACAGCATGGGATTTCTGTGAAACAGTGGCTCAGAAAATCAGGCCAACTTTTCAGACGTCATTTTTACACGGGATTGTTTACAGGTGTGTAGCCAAAAAATGAGACGGAAACATAGAATTTTTTTTCTCTCTTTTGTAACTGGAGTTGATGTGTTCCAGGCCTGGGTAGGTGTTGAAGCTTGGAAAATTCTGCTTTTGTGGCTGCCAAATGCCTGAAAATGGCTGGTTTTGGCAATTTTTCATTCAAATTTTAGGGTCGGGGCTTCATGTTGTACTGGAAGTTATGCCACCCACAATTAAATGTATCCGTTCTATCTTATCAGGCTGTATTCACTAGGTTCAGCCAATTTAGAAAATGTATACATGTCAGGGGTAATGCAAATGAGTTTGGCTTCATTGGCAGTGGAATAGAACACATGGCACGCCATTTTTGAAAATGCCTTGAAAACTGTGGAGCGGAACCTAATGTGAAAAATATCTTGCTATTTGTACTTTTCGACGTTTGACGTCGCATTTTTAAAAAACGTTGAAGAAACTGAATTCCCAGTGACGTTTGAACGTCAGGATAATGAAAGTCTCAAAGGGTTAATACAACAACCGTGATATAATAAACATTTTTCACAAAAACGATTGAACCACAGGGAGATGACATAGCCACAATACTGTCTTCCCAACATTTACAACAAAAAGAAGTTAAATTCGAAACAGTTCTAACAATAGCTTTTTCACCAATTAGTTACCATACAGCAATTAGTTGCTGATGAAGTTCTTTCCTTTATTTGCAACATTTATTCCTTCGTGTTTGGAAAATGAAAAATGTGGTGTTCACGGTTAAAATAGCCATGGGATAACAAAGGTCAGACCAACAGTGTGGACAGCCTGTATTGTCGCAGTTGAATTTAAAGGGTACTAATACGAGAATCTTCAAGTTAGTCTTTATGAATAGTCATCTGGTATAGTTTTGAACCGAAGGTTCGATAGTATTCCACTTCCTTGGCAATGTATCTGTAAAAAATTGTTCATCAAACTGAGTTCCGGGTTCAAGTCAACTCTCAGGCAACCAGTCTAATTCTGTAAGGAACACGTCTAGCCCTTAACTAGTCCATCACGTATGTTTTGATTCACTCGTCTGGAATATTTCAGTTGATCGGAAAAGCGAATCAAGGACCCGTTTTTCACACAAATTAATATATTCCAGACGATTGAATATACAAATACCATAAACATTCATTTTCTTTGAATGAACGCAAGAAATGTTGCTCAATCGAGACTTGATTAGATCGAATTTATGATCTCATTACCATTAGGAATGAAGATTAATCACGTACGTCATTTTTGTTATTACTAATCGTGTTAATAATAATAATAATAATAATAATAATAATAATAATAATAATAATAATAATAATAATAAATGTAGTTTAAAGCCGAATATCCTCATAGAGCTCTTGGGCTACAAACAAAAATTCAAGTTCTCAATTTCAATTTCTTTGACTTTGTGTCAAGCAGACTAATTACTGGTCAGCGGCTTTCATTGGAGGATTGTATACCCGCTGGAACAAATGTGTTTTGAGAGCCGATCTGAAAGATAGAAAACTCTGGGATGATTTAAGCCCACTTCGCAGTTGGTTCCAAAGAACTGGAGCAGTTACCGAAAAGGCACGATCACCAGCTGTTGCGAGGTTACCCGGTAAATGAACAAAATTGTTTGACGCTTCCGAACGCAGTGGTCTCTCGGGTTCGTAACGTGAAACCAAAGTGGCCAGATACGCCTGCCCACGCCGTTTAAGCATTTCCAAGTTAATGTAAGAATTTTAAATTGCATTCGTTCCTCGGGAGGCGGCCAGTTGGGATGTTTAAGAACAGGTGTAATGTGACGTTTGCTCATAGTGATTACACGTGCTGAACATTTTTGCATTGTGTCAGTTTTGTCAATGATGCTCTGTTTAAAACCGAATAGGAGAGAGTTGCAATAGTCTATGTGACTTGTAATCAAGGCGTGGACAAGTTGTTTAGCTGTCGCCTCATTAATTACGCACCACACCCTACTGATATCCCGGAAATGACAGTACTAAGCCCTGCAAACTTGCAAGACATGTTTTCCTGCCGACAAGTTCTCATCCATGAAATATCCGAAGTCGCGTAGCATGACCGATGGCGAGACAATACTGCCTTCAATGTTAAGATCAGGTCTTGAACATTTGGATAATTGATGACTCAATCCGATATAAATTATTTTAGTTTTGTCAGCATTCAATTTTAAATAATTTTCGGCCATCCGAGATCTAATATCAGCTACACATTTTTTTAATTTTTCTTTGGTCAGTGTATCAGTGTATCAGACTCTGGAGTGAAGTGTATGGATAGCTATGTGTCATCCGCATAGCAATGGAATGACAGTTCATGTCTGCGGATGATGTCTCCTGGGGCAGAACGTAAATGACATATAGCAAAGGGCTGAACACTGACCATTGGGGAACACCAAACTTCAAAAGAAGATGGTTTCAAGGTGAATTAAATGCTTACTGACTGGGTTTTTTAAAACTGGGGCACGAATAAATACCTGCCTATCTCTGTGAGTTAAGGAACACCAGATTACGTACTCTGTGTTCAGTCTTCAGGAAAAGTGGGTAAATAAGCATCCCATGATATCGTCAGCTTTCCTACACAATTAGATTGGTGGCCGGAGAGCTTGGGTTCAAGTGTGTGTAATTTACCCGACTGTCTAGTGCCGATTCCGGAGGTATATTTTGAGGGTGTTCTCAAGGCTTCCAGAAACCTTTTTGTTTTACCGAACGTGCATGAATAGAGAACATGAAGATTGTACTGGTCTGTGAATTTTAAAACGTGCTGGTTACTGAAGAGAGAGTTTGAGTGCATTGTTATGTTTTTATTTGATACTGGTTGCTTCAGAGGCGACATAACTAGGGAGATACAGGAGACACGTGTCCCTCCACTTTTTCCACAGAGATTTTACACCGTTACACAGACAGTTAAAAATAGACGCACGCAAACGTGTCAATATACATGCATTCCTGTAATATATTATACGCCAATCCAAACAGAAAGAGAGTTACAATAGCCAAGGCAACTAGTAACAAAGGCCAGGGGCGGAGTGGGCCAAGAAAGGTAACTAGGAAATGCATCAAGGCGGATCCTGGACCCAGAGAAAGATTTGATGTTTCGAACTTAACGAATGCTGCCTCCTGGCATTTTTGTAGCATCTCCATCACTCATTCGGCAAGAATGGTATCAGCACAGGGTAGGTGGGGTTTGCAGGGACCCATCGGGCCGACCATAGTTCGGCCTAATGGAAGAAAATTTTGACTTTTCGAATTAAAAGAACGCTGCTCCACTTCATCTGGGCGATCAGTGGCAGACTAGATTGCTGGTATATCGAAACGTTCTCTATATGGACTGTAATTGACAGTCCACTAAGAGAACATTTCAATATACCGGCATTCTATTCAGTCAGACCCCTGTTGGGCGTTTTCGCGAAATTTCAAGCGCCAACAGGTGTTGGGCTGCTTCAATTTTGGGGTCCCAAGGGGTCACCCAGTAGGGGTCCCATTGGGAATTGTCCCGGTAGGCCATACAGCCAGGCCGCCTCTGACAGAGGCGTGAACAAGTTACTCTGATGTTTTTTTGTCAATGTATGGTCGAAGTTTTTTTATCTTACATAAATGAAAAAATGAACTCCAGCAAACGTGCTTAACATATTCATCAGCAGTCAGATTTTTATCCTTGAAATAACCAAGATTACGGGCCCAGATGCTGGCGGCAATCGTTGAATCGTGAACATTGAGGGACAGTTTGAATATTTTGGGTGTCCAGATTGACTTAAAGCAGACACTGGCAAGGCTACGTTTAAACAAAAATACAGAAATTGAAAATAATAACCATAACATTAATAATGATAATAAACCATTTTAAATCCTAAATTCCACCGACGTTTGTTCTTTATCAATACAGTAAAACGCGTTTGGTGTTAAACTGCACATTTCTGATGAAATTCTTTGCGTCATCAATGAGTCTTCAATCCTGCTTTAAAATATGGTGATATAGTCCAGGCACATTAGACATAAAAATGAGAAAGTAAGGAAAAAAATCGGAGAAAGATGATTTTTTTATATGTTTCCGGGACACACATTGCGGATAAAGTGTGAAAAGTCCCCGTGAATCCGAGTTGAGCTTTTTTAGTTATAGCGTTTTTTTGATGAAAAAACAAATTTTTTAAAAAATTCGACCCAGCTCCATATTTCTCATTCTTATTCGCCTTAGTAGGGTGAGAATCATAAATATCGTGCTGAATTATATTGAGAATACATATCCCCAACAGAAAATGCCAACTTTGTACCAATCCTCGCACTCAATGGTGAAATATTCATGAAAATGTACAAAATTACGAAACAAAATTTATTGTTTTCATACACACAACGTCCATTAAATCAAATCTACGACTACTTTGGGAGTTAAATTATATATCAAAAATTGCAGAAAAGCAGTGGCTTTATAATGATATATAACAATAGTCATTTATTCCATAATGAACTGGTGAAACGTGTGAAATATTAACCATACCCCCTAAACTCAAATTCAAACGGCATCGACTTTTCTCATTCAAATACCGTATTATAGCATCATTGTTTCAATTTCCATGTTCGATTAAATCACATAATGTGGTGTTCGCCTACACTCAAGATGCATTGGCATGTAATGTGTGCACGCCCTTGATGTGTATATATCAAAGTAGTGGAGATTGTGTCTTCGTCAGATAAGTTGACAAAAGTTTTCGTTAGACTCGGCGGCTTCCATATGATTATGTCATATTTAGGGGCAATTGGTTCGATCATGGCTGGTAGCGGCTTGGATGAACTTTGGGGGGACTGTTTATGCTGGTGGGTCAATCCATCATTTGATCAGTGGTCATGCATATTCAAGAGCAGTTCGTGCCCATTTGCTAACACAAATTGCCATTACAAAACTTGTGTTTGAAGAAAGCCGAACACTAGATAACATAGACTGCACAGAAGTCAATGAAATATTCTGTGGATTTGCCAAAGGTGACTGTACAACAGCTGACGCTGTCAATCAAGAAAGTGTCAACCATCTACTGTCAAAATTACACGAACTGCTCCAGAATGCGTCCGTAGGACGAACAGGAAAGCTTTGGGTACAATACTACGAGCAAATAGGTCTTCTCCAGTTGTTCTTGAGAGCGGAGCGCACAGGCGACTGGGAACTCCACACATATTGTGTTCGCAATATGATTCCAGTATTTCACGCAGGTGGTCATTTTGCATACGCAAAAAGTTCTCATCTCTATTTGCAGCAGATGAATGAGCTAACAGAAATAATGCAACAGGATGATTTGAAGTTGTTCACTGAGAAAGGTTACTTTACCATAAGGCGCTCAGATAAATTCTGGGACGGGGTATATTCTGATCAGACCATAGAGCAGTGTTTAATAAGAATGTTCAAGCTCCCTGGTGGTCTCACACATGGCAGGGGAATAACCGATAGCACTGTTGCGAAATGGGTACATGGACTACCTCTTTGCCTTCCGATATGTAATGCTCTCGAAAATTTTGTTCATGTTCACACTGGTCATGGCGAACAACATCGGGATCTCCGTCAAAGTTCACAATTGACTGATGCCAATGATATCACCAAATTATTGAACTGGCTCAGAGTGCATTCCCCCTTTCAGAATAGAGATCCACTACAATTAGTCTCTATAGCGACCGGGCTTGTGGCCGACGAAACTGTGAACTGTGACCAAGTTCGCAAAATTGGTGAATGTTGCGTATCGAATGTTGTAAGCAAAACGTTCAACAGCATCAAACTACGACGTGTTGACACTGTGAAGTCTTTCGCATCGATGGCAAATAGCATCAAAGTCCGTGGAAGTAAGGTAGTGATTGACCCCACAATTCTGTTCAACCGCATCACATGTGTTATTCAGTCACAAGCAGAGATGGAAGAGTATCTCAAATATGAACTCGCCCCGAAACCACCAGCATTGTTTGATTCTGCTGGAATGAGGAAGACACAGAAAAGCACGCTCGGTAAGATCCTCAAAACATACGGTTCCGAGCAAACTAAAATCCCAGAACATTCTCTGTTTGTTGTAGATGGTGGATTTTTATTGAGGGCAGTTGTATGGCCTAAACAGTCGTCATATAAGGACATATGTACATCATATTCCAATTATCTAGTGAGACATTTTGGGGCGAACTTCGTGGTTGTTTTTGATGGTTATACTTGTACAATGTCGACAAAGGGCATGGAACAAGCCCGTAGATCTAAAGACAGGTATTCCATTGATATCAATATCTCACCCGAGTTACCAGCCACTACACCACAATCCGATTTCCTTGCAAATGCCAAGAACAAAACCCAACTGATCGATCTTCTAATGCAGGAGCTATCTGCTATCAATATTCAGTCCAAGCAGGCCGAGGCTGATGCTGATGTACTGATAGCCGAAACTGCACTTGACATCGCTCAAGATGACAACAATGTTGTCGTTGTGGGAACAGACACAGACTTGTTAGTCATTCTTAACTCTCGAGTTCAACCGGGATGTAATATTCACATGATGTATTCCATTACCCCAAACTTACTAGTTTCAGTTAGTGAAGTAGCAACCCAAATGGGTGACCATAGAAGCAACCTCCTTGTAGCACATTCTATAAGTGGTTGTGACACTACTTCTGCACTCTTTCGAGTTGGTAAGAAGAAAGTATTCAGTACAATTGTCTCCGATGTTACTAGCGACTCACAACAGTATGTCAACACAATTTTGGCGGATAACAGTACACCAAGTGCAGTAGCCGCTGCCGGGGAACAATTTTTCCTGATCTTATACGGGAGTAAAACTGTTTCCTCTCTCGACCAAAATAGATATGTCACTTACAAGCGTTATGTAGCAAAATCTAAACTGAATAAACCCATCGACCTAGCCTCACTCCCACCAAGCAGCGATGCTGCACAACAACATGTCTACAGATGTTATCTCCAGGTCCAACAATGGCTGGGCACTTCGCTTCCTCCGACGGATTGGGGGTGGTCGCTAGACAATGGACTTCTTGTACCGACTGCAACCACAAAGCCATGTGCCCCCGATAACCTACTGAATCTGATCAGTTGTGGTTGCAAGAGTGCTTGTACAAAAAGGTGTGGGTGTAAGAAGGCAGGACTCTCTTGCTCAGGTTTGTGTAATTGCAGTTCGGATTCTTGTAACAACCACAGAAACACTGTCCTGTCGGAAATTTCTGAGTTCGATGAATAATATGTATATAGGTCATGTCATTTCTGTATATAGCGTTGATAATAGTCAATGTAACTTAATCCATGTTGATTGATTTGTACATTCTGTAAATATTATTTATTGATTTTTGTACATTCTGTAAATATTATTTATTGATCTAATGCTGCCAGACACAGACGTGTCTGTTCGGTCCCAAGCCCGAAAATAGTTGAGTTCTCATGCTGACGAATTTTATGCCAAAAGGGGAACTCGGCCAGAAGCAGAGGGGGGTCTTCCATAATGTCTATTTTGTAAGCAATGATAAAAGTCTTCAAATGGTGGCGGATTTTTTATCGTCTGTCCAACTAACATCCCGTTCTGTACTACGACCCTTTGGGCAAATCCGTTAGGAAAATCGTCATTTTTTGCGTAAATCCGATACTTTTTTGTGAATTTTCAATAATTTTTCGCAGAAATTGTCACAGAATGCACATTTTCCTCTAGGTAAATGTATATTAGACATTATGTAGCTCGAAATACGCGTAAACAAAAAATACAGTTGGATCAATTCGAGGTTACAAAGTTCGTGCGATTTTTTTTGATTTTTTTCAAACGCGTTTTCGAAAAAAGGCTGTAGAAAAAAAAGCTCAACTGGGATTTTAGGGGACTTTTGTCTAATCGCTCAGTGACATGTACTCGACATTCCCTGAAAAAATCAGCTTTCTCCGATTTTTTTCCCTAGTGAAACCTAATGTTCTTGGGCTAATATGTTTTTCGGATTTTAGATTTTAGACTGCTCGGTAGGCAATTCAAAAAGTTGGGGCTGCAACAGAAAAGCCATGTCGTCTGCTGAGGCAAGTTTAGAAACGGTTGATACAGGTTGTTCGAGTCAGATGAAAGGAGGTTTCTGCTTGGAACATGTGGTGATATCAGCTTTGACAGATATGATAGCAAAATGTTGTTAATGCACTTTTAAGTAATAAGCATGTTTTCTATCGTATTCTATGTTGGAGAGGAAGCCATTGAAGAGCTTCTAGAATCGAAGTTATTCTGGAACATTTCCGACTACGTACAGTACAGCCGCTGTGGACCGGTCACTTTCCACGGGTGGGCAATATTTCCACGGACGCATTAATATTAGATTCCAAACACTAACTATAGGAATAATCATCAAAAATTCAATTAATGAAGCACCAGGTACATTAAATAAAATTTTGTTGATGATGATTTTTATTACCTGGTAAACGCATGCGGACATCACTGCCCACGCGTGGATTACGACCAGTTCACGGCGAACGTACTGTATTACAACCAGTGTTCATGTCTGCCCGGAACTGTCTGCTGCCAATATTTTTGTATTCTCTGTATTTTAGTGTCTAACAAAATGGTTTGGTGCCAAAACGCCAATGGTTGGGGAAGGGATGCTTTCCCGCTATCTGATCCAAAAAATTGATTGAGTATTCACAAGTGAACTGGCAATTCTTTGAAGAGTGATCGGGGATAAATGGTCAAGGAAAAAATCCAACAGAACTTCAAAATCTTCGGAAGACGACACGGAAGGTCACCTTAGTTATATCTATGCGACTTGGTCAGTTAACACCTAGACTGTGGTAGCATTTCAAAATTTTCGTCAATGACCCCACATTGCTCATGCAGCATGAAAAATTTAACAAATTATATCTTGTTTGACAGAGCTCAATGAGCTCTGTCAAACAAGATATAATTGATTAAATTCTCAGTTGCATTGTGGGAAACATTTGCTGGTGAAAGCTTTGGTATTTTGACAACAGTGCGCAGAGGGTTAATGGTCAGGCTGACTGTTGTCGATCCACACGCCTGTTGTTGCATTGAGATAATAACAGATTAATCGACAAATTACTGTTATCCACCGGGCCTTGCGGTTGATTGTTAGCGAGTCATTACAAAAGACAGCATTTAATATATGTCAAACCGCCGCGATTCATCTAATTAAATGCTGCCTTTTGTAAAATTGGTAATCTACAATGTTTTATTGGGGAAAAAGCATTGCCTTCTTTCCCCTCGTTAACAATTAACGTTGAATGTTTTCCAAACACTATTTTGACACCTTATTGACAAAATCACTGGGTTTTATTGAATTTAGTGAAAATCGGTTATTGTTTCCGTCTTCATTGGCAGGTGATGATGTGATAAATACACAGAACGACACACGCGTGTGAAAGGGTTAATCGATTAACCAATTCACACGCGTGTGTCGTTCTGTTTTTATTACACGCCTTCACGTTTATAAAAGCAATTATTAGAAGGACAATCAGCAATTTATTTGACATCTCGTCCCCTGAGTTTTTTTTTAGTACATTTGGCTAAACTGTCAGCCGATAGGTTGAACAGTGGTTGCAACCCTACTTACACTATTTTGAATATTTTGGATTGTATCAAGAGGTAACTTGTTTTGCAGGCAAAGCGTAGTGAGTTACAATAATCAGACATTCGGAAGACATCGAAAATTATCCCATTTGCAAAACACATGGTAAATGTTCTTTAGGAGGACATGCCCAAAATAATTCGCAGAAAAAACTATGTATGTTGAGTTAATATTATTATTTATTATTATTTATTATTTATTGGTGCTTGACGCCACATCAGCAGCTAAGGCCATACCGTGGCGATGAAAGGTATGAATTTTAAAATAGATCACAATTTGCCATGAGGAAGTTAAAAACCAATCAACGAAATATGAAGTATGAGGAATAAAATTAATCAGTGAACACAGTAAGGTGAAACTGAAATCAAGTGTTCAGAAAATGCTGCGTAGATCAACCCTGAATGAATGAAAATGTGAAATAATAAGAACAATTCAAAATTTATTAAAAAGGTTGATTTCCTTCAGGAACAACAAAACTTTATGTGAATTTGTATTATAAAATAGGTCTCGAAGAGACACAACATTAAAATACTGTCGTCTAACAAGATCAAAATCAGTAGAATGTAAAAGAATGTGCTCCCTCCACTGACAACACCTGCTGGCAGGGAACACACTCTGGTCGCATATTACCCTCTAACAAAAAGGAATGTGTAAGTCGTGTGTGACCAATATGACATCGAGTCAGAATAACATGATCTTTTCTACAAAGGTTACTGGATGGGTAGTGATCAAATATGTTTGGTCGGAAGCGATGGAGCTTGATATTTGTCGCCCCATCCCATCCCGTTTGAGTTAATATGTAACAAAGTCTTCAGCGTAGAAAAGTAGAACTATTCCATCACCGCCACATTACTTTAGAAACCTTTATTGCACGCCAAATGCTTCTCAACCACAAACTTCGGGTGATATTGCCTTGGCATCTGTTGACACATTTTGTGCGCGTTTGTGACGGTCCCCTGTTTTGGAACGATCAGGCAGGGACACGTGTTTTATAATTTTAACACAACGAGTTGAATTTACATACACAGACCACCATCTTGGAATAAAAATAAATGTTAACACCAGGTTAAGACAATGGATAGAATGAAAATCCAGGTGAAAAATCATTGCATTTATCGGTTTAGGTCCATACCATTACGTGTATAAATACCATTATGTGACACACTGATGTCAAAATACCACAATTTCAAGTAGCCATTTTTCCCATGATGTAACTATGAATTTAACCAGCTCAGTCGTGACAGAGCTCATCGAGACTAAATTGGTTAAATTCCTAGTTGCATTATGGAAAAAAAAACGCAGCGCAGAATATTATTTTTTTAATATTTTGACCTCAGTGTCTGCGGGTTAAATAAAAATTGTAAAACAAACACCACATATGAAATTAAAGGCATCACTTTAGATTACAGCACTGCATAGAAACTTAATTTCGATACAATGGTTGAATTTGCAAATGACAGACACATTTACAAAATGAACATTAAATGGAGGTGAACAATTAAACGCGTCAGACGCAGGCAAGTCCCAAGTGAACCACAGAGCAAAACATAAAAATCCATTTACACACGCAAAACGTTCTGTGGTTAACAAATAAGATGCATAACCTATCCGATGGTTACCGAGTTTTAAAACGTGCAAGTGAAGTACAAAGTAAAACATGATAAGCCATTTTTTTCTTTGTGATTGTCCGACATTTTCGACAGCCAGGGTCACCCCGTGTCAGACAGTTTTACGGATGGAGGAAGCCGGAGAGAACCACCGATCAGCGTCGAGCAATTGTCAGACTCCCCAGCATACCAACTCAGCAAACGCAGTGCAGACAAGTGCACCATTGACATGCAATACGCCTCAGTAGTCAGCGTCACCGTGCCCCTTCGTGGGCAATCGGGATTAAATTGCCTTTCCCAATGACACAATGCAATCACCCACAGCCGTGATTGAAACATGGACCTTTCTGTTCGAAGTCCAATGCCGTAACCGCTGAGCCAATGCGCTCCTCAAAAATCTATTTACACACACATAACGTTTTGTGGTTAACAAATATGGCACATTACCTCTCAGATGGTTACAGAGTTTTAACACTTTCAACATTGACGCTCTGTATCGGAATCAGAATGCACTGCTGTCAACAACGAAATATTCGAGTCTCTTTTATATTTGTGTGGGGATCAGTGATAATGTAGGCCGACAACCCTATAGAGTTTTAGGATTAACTTAGTGCCCTGCAAAGCTTCCAAGTTTGATTCAATTCGAACAAGACGGTCTAACGACATCCATATCCTCCGCCAACTTTTATTTTCTGATTGGAATAATCCCATTATCGACCTGAACGTGTATTCATACCCAATGATGTCACTCACCAAATATCATTTAATGTCTTTAATTGCAACTGAAGATATATTCCAAAAACCTGCAATTTTGGTAAATTCAAAGACGACAAGGGCAATAACTCTGGTAACAGTATTCGAATCAAACATTCCTTTCGACATGCACATGTACATATATCATACTCATACTGCTTACCAAGTTTCGTAAAAATCCAGTGCAGGAGGAGTTAAGCGGCCAACATTTGTGATGACAATTTTGCTATTACCAAAGGCCATAACCACGCAAAATTCGACGCATCAAAAATTCCATACCACATGCACATTTACATTTCATAGTGATACTTCAAACCAAAATTCCTAAAAATCCAATAAAAGATGTAGGAGGAGTTAATCGGACAAGCCTTTGTGATGAAAATTTTGCTATTTCCAAGGGCCGAAACCACGCAAAATTTGTCGCATCGAAAATGTCTAACCACATGCACATCTACACTTCGTCGCGTGAGAACCATAAGGTTCTATCTTCCAGCGGAAGATAGAACCTTATGGTTCTCACACGACGACTTGATACTGATACTTCAGACCAAGTTTCGTAAAAATCGACTGAAAACTGTAGGAGGAGTTAAGCGGATAAAGTTCGCAGGGCCATCTGCGGTGGCCCGGACACACGGACGGACGGACGGACGGACGCCATTTCAATATCCCCTTCCAGACTTCGTGGACAGGGGATAAAATCATTTAATTTCTTTAATGGCAACTGAAGATATCTTCCAAAAACCTGCAATTTTGGTCAAAACTGAAGATATCTTCCATAAACCTGCAATTTTAGTAAAATCAAAGTCGACAAGGGCACGTCATACTCAAACTGCACACCAAGTTTCCTAAAGAAGCAATGAAAAATGCAGGAGGAGTTAAGCGGACAAGCATTTGGGATGGATATTTTGCTATTAACAAGGACCGTACCCACGTAAAATTTGTCGCATCGAAAATTTCTGCCTACATGCACAGCCACACTTGATACTGATACTTCAGACCAATTTTAGTAAAACTCCAATGCAAAATGTAGGAGGAGTTAAGCGGACAAGCCTTTGTGATGGAAATTTTGCTATTTTCAAGGGCAGTAACCACGCAAAAATTTGGCACATCGACAATTCCTGATCAAATGCACATCTACACTTGATATTGATACTTCAGACCAAGTTTTGCAAACATCCACTGAAAACTGTAGGAGGTCTTAAGGGGACAAATTTAGTGGCGGGCGGGCGGGCGGGCGGGCGGGCGGGCGGGCGGGCGATCGGTTTCGGGTGGGCGGTCGGGTTTCGGCCGGACGGCCGGCCGGCCGGCCGGCCGGCCTTTCGGGCGGACGGACTGACGGACGAACACCATTTCAATATCCACCTCTCCACATCGTTACCGGGGGATAAAAACAAAATCGTCCTGATGATTCGATTCGATCCAATGCAAGACACGTCACCAGGAAACTTCCAAATCGTCAAGACTTTCTCAACCTCTTTTATTACACGCCTGTTCTATACAATCACATGTACCGAACGGAAATCGTTGACGGACTAATTTTGGACGATGACGTACTCTGTCAATACTTAACATAACCCCGCCTACTTGGAATTTCCGTTTGACAAATAATCACGGAAGCCGTGCAGTTTAAACGAAGCAATTGTGTTCTAATAACCTATCGCAAAGACAATAAACTAAATAAGAACATCTTTGTGTATAGAATTCCTTCTAAAGTTTAGAAAGGAGAGTTCAAACCAATCATTATTAGCTGTATAATGGTAACAAATTGGATAGAATTAGCTCAAATATGCATGTAATACGATAGTACAAACATACGCACGTCACATGTTTGGCCTATTTATAAATCTTCCCACGGGAATTCCCCCACAATCGCATATGTGTTTGTAAACATTAGCAGACGATTGCTCACCTGACGACACTGAACCGATTGCCAAAGAACTTGTTGACAGTTGGCAAAGGAAATGCTGCGCGTCCTTCTAATAATTGTTTTGATAGACGTGAAGGCGGGTAAAAAACACAGAACGACCTTGTGTGAATGAGTTAATCGACATGGCCTGCAGCCTCTCGTTTTATTCTTCCGCGCTGACACTCGTGCCATATCGATTAACCCAAGCACACACGCGTGTCGTTCTAAGTAAATCATGCACCTCCCTTGAGCTCTCCTTCTGTCACCAGGTCTATTGTGTATCTTTTGTGATACGTTATAACACTGTATCACTTTATATGGCCGAATTTTCTTATCACGCGATGCCATGTTTTTTTCAGAAATGAGATGCTTCGTCGAAACGAAAATTTAAACAAACTCTACTTGCATGGCTTCTTCATATCTTTAGAAGGTAATATTCTCAATGGTGTTTTGAAGTCGAACACTGAATAATATACTATTTAAAAAAAGTAGGGGATATATGATAAAAGTGAGAAAAAGGAAGAAATATATTTATATTTTTATCAAAAAGACAGTTGAGGTGTTGCACTGTGACATCTGGTGAATGATTTCAGCGATAGTTGGGTTTCTGACAAGCACACATCCCAGGCACTGAGCTTTAGAAGACATGGATGGTCAGTAACTGAATTTCGTCCAAGACCTCAATACCTTGTAAATCCTCCTCGGTTCGCGAGACACGCGCGGATCAGACGTGGTATACTCCTCACCAAAGTCCAATATCAGCTTGACTGATGTTATTCCATTCTTCCTGCAGTGCAGTGGCGAGTTCCTGGACATTGGTAGGGGCTGTAGGCGTTGTCATAGGCGCCTGCCATGCATATTCCAGACGAGCTCGAATGGTGAAAGGTCTGAACTTAGTGCTGACAAGGCAGTGTAGCGGTG
Organism: Pictodentalium vernedei; assembly: GCA_031216915.1. Classification (NCBI taxonomy): domain Eukaryota; kingdom Metazoa; phylum Mollusca; class Scaphopoda; order Dentaliida; family Dentaliidae; genus Pictodentalium; species Pictodentalium vernedei. The sequence goes on from CM062296.1 coordinate 380,613,947, forward strand.
GCCTGCTCCTGGATGAACTATGTAGCGACACGGGCCCTGTGTGCTCTTTTATTGTCATCTTGGAAAATGAATCGACGGTCGTGATGTCGCGCAAATGGCACCACATGAGCTGCTAACATGTTGGCACGGTAGTACTCTCCCGTGACACGCCCTTGGATGACATGCCATGCTGTTCTGCTTGTCATGATTATGCCTCCCCACACCATAACTGATCCACCACCAAAACGATCGTGCTGCCTAACGTTTACGTCATGGTATCGTTCGTTCCGCCGCTGCCACACTCTGTTTCGCCTGTCGTGGAAGTCGAGAGTGACCATCGATTCATCGGAAAATATGATGTTGCTCTACCGACGATTGTCCCAGCGCTGTCGTGCTCCACACCAATTACGCCTTGCTGTGATGTGACATTCAGTAAAACTTGGAATCATTCGAGGTCGTCGAGTTTACAAATTGCAGCTGTGTAGGCGATTGCGGATAGTCTGACCACTGACTCGCACTTTTATCGCTCGGTACAGCTGCTGTCCAATTTCTGAGGCACTTTGATGGCGGTTACGTAATGCTGTGGTCCGGATGAAACTATCCTGGTTGGCAGTTGTCGCCCTTGGACGACCTGACCGACGTCTGTCATCAGCATTGCCTGTCTGACGGTAGCGTGACCACAACCTGCTAATCACCGATTGAGTAACGTTGAGAATTTGACCCACTGCAGTCTGTTTGTTGCCATCTTCCAACAAGCCAACGGCACGTAACATTCGTCACGTGTCAGTCTTCGCATACCTCAAAAGTTACGTTTCGACAAGAAACTATTGATGGACGAGTTTATACCAAGAAAAGAACGATTAGACCTCCGTATAAAGCTCGTCCAGTACCAATGAAAATTCCAAAACGTACCCCACAGACATTAACGCGGCGCTCGTGCGAAAAACCCGCACGAAGTTTTCGTGGACTGGTGACATGTATGATCTACACTAAACTTGGTAACATATTGATGTTTCCAATCCAATACCATTTTCCGAAAATATCAACATCAGTTTGGATATCCCCTACTTTTTTGGAATAGTATATATGCTACGATCTATTTGTGGTACACATTGTATATACAAATAAGTTACGATCCGATCCCTTGAATAAATTTGTCTCACGTGTCTCTCATTCAAATACGAGAAGGAATATATTTCTAAAATGCACTCCTGACTTCAGTGCATTACAGAATTCATCGAAGATTCTGTTTTCGCTTGTTTGAATAAAACGCTTTGTAATTTCAGAGCAAGGAGTCTTCAATAGAAATGCATGCAGTAATTATTACTTCGTGTGTTTTTAAAAAAATCGGTTTGACTGCCTCATGGTTGAAATCAAAATGAGCTGCTTTTCAGGTAGCACATATACTTATGCCAACTTATTACAACCTTGGAATGTTGCAAATAAAGTTAGTCACCGCTCAACAATGGTATTTTTAGTTTTGAAACCCCAGCCCCGCAACGGATGCTCGGTTTCTGATCAGAGAATCAGTCGACAAGTATTCCAAAAACGAGATCAGTATATTTGTAATGACATAGAGTTTCCTTCAGCACCAACCGCCTAGCGAAACTATACTAAACCATGCAAACCACTTGGCCACCGATCGGTGGCCGAGGGGTGAGCGTTGTTTAGTATAGTTTCGCTAAGCCATACTGGTGAAACTATACTAAAGTTTCGCACACCACACTAACCGATCGGTATCAAATGGAGTGCGTGCTTTAGTATAGTTTCGCTAAGTGCTTGATACGGAAGGAAACTCTCTCCGCGTGGGTTCGAACCACTACTATGCCATTGTAAATAGAAGCAGCGTACATTCTTGATTCTATGGCACTCCGCGAAAAAGAGACGTTCTCTCTGATTTCCATCTAGTGCAATATGTAGAATTGAGTGATACAATTATATGATGAATTTGGGAGATCAATATAGTTGCGGGAAATGTGCACTTGAACTTTTCTTCAGTCATCGTGTCTCCGAACGATTTCGAAAAGAATCGAATCTCGAAACTTCGCAGGACCTGCAGTTTTTTGGTTAATCAACATTGGTCTTATTTGTTTCGTACAAGATTTATTTCAGTAATTATAAGTTTCATTTGCCAGAGTTTGAAAATGCTCTTAAATTAAAAGACTTACACTGGTTTGACAGAAATGTCAGCATCTTCGCTTTTCGGCCATGTATTATCTCCAGAGGTAATGATATTTCACAAATTACATGTCTAGTCGGCTTTTGGATAACGCATTTTCATCCTTGGTTTTGCTGCTGTGCTCAATCACGCTAGAAACGTTACGCTTATCAGATGCTGTGCCGTACTGATGTTGGAGTTTCGATGAAATACGTATCGTCGGAAAATCTACAATTCCCTAACAGCGAAAGCAAAAAAAACCCTTTTTAATACCACTCTCCTAGATATCCCGTCTCTGGAGATACAACTGGTACTTTGGGAAAGATCAAAATAAACGTCATTAAAGTGTTATGCGTGAGACGCGGTGGACTAAAAATACCTATCTACTTGCCAGTCTTGATGAAATTGCGAGAACTGAGCTTGCAAAATACCGTTGCGAGAAATCCAACATTATTTGCGATATCCCAAGTCTAGCAGGTGGTTTGTGAATTGTGAGTTTTCTTGAAGTGACATCAAGCACTGCTGACAATAATTATTTTCGTCATTGCTGGAGATTGACGGAAAGGTTAGATCCCTTTAACTCCCTCAATCTCACAGAATTCTTCTACTTCACGCCCCTTCCAACCTGAGGGCGAACCTTGGAGTTCGATGATTGTCGAGGTAGAAGAGATAGACCCAAAAAGACAACAGGTATTCGAACATGTTCTTATATACAGTGGAACACTGTTAAGTGGAGAACCACTTTGCCAAATATTCAATTAACATGAGTAATCAATTAACAGGAGTTTGATCATTTACCTGTCTTTTTATGATGAAGTGAGCATTTATTCTATTATATCTTTTTCGACAGAGCTCAATGGCAACAGTTAATGAAATTAGCTAAATTAGGTCTGCAAACGAAATGAACTCATCGCAGAGTATTTCTTCAACAGATTTTTTCATTCATTTAACTGGAGTTTATAAGGTAAATGGTCTGGGGTTTGGAATTAATTTTCAATTAACAGGGTCCTTCGCTAAAGAGATATCCAAGAACGTGGGTTCCACTGGGGTTTAAAATACTTGGCGTGACAGGAAAGGGCGACGTGAGCTATTTCAAAGTATATATTTAACGGTTCACCGCATCTGATCAACAAACACTTTTTTAATACCTGCTGACGCTGCTGTTGCGCTTCCTGCTGTGCTTGTCAAGACATGAGAATAGATGAAATGGTATTTCTTTGGGTATTTCTTTGGGTCTATTTTAAATGTTCTTAGATCGAGTAGAACCATATTTTTGCACCGACGACACCACTATTCTCCTTCTTTAAAGTTATGAAATGCAATAGAGTCCACAATACTCAATTAAATCGCTAGCATGGTGGAGAGAATTTAAAAAATACCACAGGTCTTCGATCCTCTTTTGACGCATCAAAACTTTTATGAAGCTCTCTGAGGGGATTAATACAAACTCTGATGTATTCACTTCACTGATAGACACACAATTCATTGTAAATACGGAAGCGAAGAGATTATCTCAACGGTTCCAGTTCTTCGGGTTTCATTATTCCCGAGCAAATATTAACCATCCCTATGTCCGTACGTATCTTCAGATATTGGGGTTGTGGCCTGTGTTTGTCCAACCATGACATTGATTTACCCGACGGTTCTTATCAAGCTCTAAAACCGCCAGTCTAATCTTCTTAGAAATCTACATGCTGTTATGGCGTGGAGCTAGTCTAGCCTTTTAAATAGTCCAACGTCTTTGTTTTGATTCAATCGTCTGGAATATTTCAGTTGGTCGAAAAAGCGAACCTATGGTTCGCTTTTCCGAGCAACTGATATATACCAGACGACTGAATATAAAAAATACTAAAAAGATTAATTTTCGTTGAATCAACCACGGAAATGTTGCATAATCCAGTCTTGATTTGGCCGAATGTCTGACGAATTTACCATTAAAAATGAAGGCTCATCACAGTCGTAGTTTTATGATTACGCCTTGTAGTTCCACTAATTGTGATTAATATCTTGATGTTTTTAATGCGAATTAAATGCTTATTGATTGGTATATCTGTACCGAAGAATATATTTGTATATCTTTGTAAGTAAATGGACATCACATTACATCAAAGGTAGTCTGCGCGCATATTTCCACGAAAAGTGGGTAAACAAACCATAACAGCGTCGAATTGCGAACTGAATTAAACCGATGTCTAAAAACTTGGGTTCTTATGTACACAATCCTTTGCGTCTTGGTGGGCTATTCAAAATGGGGGAGTCAAGGTGTCGAGATCGATTCGAACTTGATATGCAAATATGTAAATAAATGTCTATTCTTTTTGTTTCTTTGAGCGGCCAGGCAACCTTTTAATTAAACATTGCCTCAGGCGATCGACATTTTATCCATGCCACAACAGATGTCAGACGCAACATGTGTTCACCGTACATCCTACCGAGACGCAAAATTAGGTGGGGCGAATCGTCCATCTATGAAGTCAGCGTGTAGATGCCTCGTGCTGGTCACTTCTATAGAACACAAATAACCCATTAATCACTATTACGCTCTTCAAAGAGAACGCTCAAACGACTCTTGGGTATTTCTCTATAATATATAAAGTTGGTGAAATATTGGGTAGTCAGTTTCCGCATGCGGAAAGTTTGGAACTCCAAACAGGGGCTGTTCTTGTGATGCGTATCGGAATGAGTTATTGGGTAGGTGAACCCAAACGTAGTTCATTTGGAGAGAGACCGTGTAGGATCAAGATGTTGTTAGACTAAGTGGAGTCAATTGTGGGAGGCCTATAAGCGTCATTGATGAAGTTCGACGGGTCTGTATAACCCAAGCGTAGAGTCTGTCAGAAGGAGCTATCGAGAGCTCGTAGATTAGAGCCAAGCTGGGAGCTTGGAGTGGGCTAAGTGAAAGCCAGGCAGATTTTATGCATGAGAATTGTATGTTTAAACTCTTGTCGAAGAGTGGTTTAATCTGCCCGAGCAAGGAGACTTCGAAGTGCTCCTGAATGTCGGATGTAATATGCGTTAACCGTAAATCCTGCTGAGACGCAAAATTAGGTGGAACGAATCGTTCATATACGAAGTAAAAGCGTAGATGTAAAGCGCTGGTCACTTCTATGGAACTCAAATAACCCCATTGATCACTATTACGCTCTTCAGGGAGAACGCTCAAACGAATTTTGGGTATTTCTCTATAATATATAAAGTTGGCGGAAATATTGGGTAGTCAGTTTCCGCATGAGGAAAGTGTGGAGCTGTTGAGCAAAGTGAACCCAAGTGAAATTCATTTGGTGAGAGGCCGTTTAGGATTTAGATGTTGTTAGACTAAGTGGAGTCAAATGTAGGAGGCCTGTGAGAGTCACTGATGAAGTTGGGCGGGTCTGTATAACCGAAGCGTAGAGTCTGTCAGAAGGAGCAATCGAGCGCTCGTAGATTAGAGTCAAGCTGGGAGCTTGGAGAGGGCTAAGTGAAAGCCAGGCAGATTTTATGCATGAGAATTGTATGTTTAAACGGTTGTCGAAGAGTGGTTTAATCGGACCGAGCACGGGGACTTCGAAGTGCCCCTGAAAGTGGATAATATGACAATATAGAGTAAAGGCAAATACATTACACCAGGGTTGGGGCGAATACATTGTAAATGTATTGAATACGAATACGAATACATTGAAATTTTATGAATACGAATATGAATACGAATACACAAAATTCCAAGTGTATTTGAATACGAATACTTTACAAAGTATTCATGAATACAAAAATGAATACATGAATACATTTTTGAAAATAATGATAAATTCAAGTTTTTCGTGGCAGTTCGACCTTTTAAACTGTGCAGTGATGGCAAACAAGAATAACGACGTCATACAAATCAAAAACACTTTATTGAAACTATGAACAAAAAATGGACAACCATCTCAATATAAAAACCGACAAAAAGTTTCAGAATATATTGCACATGAAAACTACAAAAAAATGTAATGGTCGATATTCTTTTTTAGTGGACAACATTACATATTTCACTGGCAATTCACTGACAATTGGTTTACAAGCAGTTTTTTGTAACATGAATTCTAAGACCTCACAATGTATTTTCTCCATTTAGAAGAGAAAATCAAAAATAAAAGAACTTTAATCCTTAACCCTTCAAATGACCAAAAAATTCCAGAAACTTCATTCAGATGAGGCTTCCACACCTTGAAATATCTTAAGAGGTTTCTCGGTAAAACCCTGCATATATGGATACCATTGGAACCGGCTGTTCAAGCAGGTTCCAATGCTATCTCTATTTGTATAGTTTCTCAATTGGACCATAACTCACTTAAGGGTATAAAAATTCTCTTACGCCAGGGCTTACCAATGGTCTTCGTTTGTCTAACAATTAGTTTACAAACAGCTTTTCTATAACATGAATTCTAAGCATCTCACAATTTCCTCTATTTAAAAACGAAACATAAAGACTATGACTATATAATGACTAGGCAAAAACACACTCATCACATAACTGACTGCAATCAGGTTTCCATGCAGCTTTACAGTGACAAATTCTAAATATCTCACAATATCTTGACAAATAAATCCCATTACCTTCTCCTCAATATCCAGTACCACTAAATTATTTACACCTTTACAGATCAATTTGCAGTTTATTTCTTACAGTAGAGTAGCAGAAAATTAGTGATAATTGAGTTTTACAGTTGTATGAGGATTAGAAATCCATGCAATTGACACTTAATGAACCTTTTGTTCTGCCAATAATCTTTTCTGATCAATATCAAACAATCTTTACAATGAACTTTCCTGCTCAGCTCAGGTATTAATTATTAGTTGAGGTATTAATTATTATTGGAGGATAAAAAACATGTGACATGATGTAAGTCTCAGCTTATCTATGATTTTTAATTAGAAAATTTCTGTCAATTGAAAAAAAACAGTTGAAATGTATTCACAAGTATTCAAACAAGTATTCATGAATACACCTCATATTTGACTGTATTTGAATACGAATACAAATACTTTTAAATTGCATGAATACTGAATACAGCCGAATACTTAAAAAAATGTATTGAAAAGTATTCGAATACCGAATACGAATACGAATACCCCAACCCTGAATTACACGTCAACGGAGTAGATAGTCATTGATAGTTGGTGAGGTTGGTGGAAGAATACCTTGTAACAGTGGAACGAAGCAGCAACCGGGCGCAGAGAGACGGCAGAAGATATCACTAAGAGAACGTGGAGGCCCAAAAGAAGATTTGGACTTTCGATCGAGGATAAATTCATAGTGATTTGTGTTGAGAAGATATTTTCTTGGGCCATTATTACCGAAGACATGAGAGTAAAGGTCTCTTTAGTTGTCATATTGTATTCAGTTAATACCGTCGGTTATTTTTCTCATATATGAAGTCAATGACACCACCTCAAGATGACGAACTTACTCCCAGCAAGATGACGAGGTGGTGAGACGTATAATCACTTGGGGATCAAGCGTACTCTCTGAATAGAATGTAGTACAACATCCCCTTTGGCAAAACCTTTAGGACACAACCCCTAAAAACCCATTAAGACTTATTTCTCTCGGTTTAATTTTCAAAGGCTGACATAATCGTTTCAGTTTAGAAAATTGAATCTCCTCAGTTTAGAAAATTTAATTCCCTCCATTTAATTTTTAGATGTGGACATATCATTTTAAGTGTTTTCTTTTGTATGTAATTTAACCCTCTACCGAACACAATGACCAAAATCGAACAGCACTGTTCACAAACACCCCCCAACAAAATGTTTTTTTCAGTTTTTGCCGCAAAAACATAGCATATGACACCTCATTGGAACGAGCGCACCAAGATAGTTCCCCCGAGGGGTCATGCGCTATGTTTTCGGGACAAAAAAATGAGAATGTCGTTATTCAGGTGATATATTTGCAATTGGCTACTGCAAATCTTGTAAAGTAAACAGTTAATGAAATATCAGATTTCATTCAAGAAAATTCAATTAAAAATAATGAAGAATATACTTTATAAATTATCGACCTCGTCTCTTTGATAATTCTTATAGATTTAGTCTGAAAGAATTATGCCTACCTCTGAAAAATAAAGTGAGGGAAGGCATTTTGTTAGCCTCTGTAAATTAAAATGAGGGAATTATGTCCAAAGGGGATTTTTTCCAAGACAATGTTATCCTAAGCGGGTTTTGTCCAAGTGGATTTTGTCTGGATACCTCTGAATACAACTTTGCTTAAGGGGGGTGGGGGGAGGGGGGTTGAAATCACCTATCCTCAACTTTAAGTGTTGAAACTAGGATCATCGCAATTAGCCACAAAAGGCGGCAAGGTCGTGATGAAAAATAGGCAGAATTTCGCGGATTTTATCACGGCAATGCTAATAGTCCTGGCTAAAATTTAGGGCTCATCCGCCTCACATATCTCCAAATGCGCAAACATCTGTGACAGATTTATGTCAATAGAGATCTTTGAACCTGCCAAGTATCGTGAACTAGTATTCTGCCTAATGTCTGCTCGAAGAGACTAAAACTATTGGACGGAATGTGACACCCCAACTCCCCCACTGGAATTTACGCCCTTGACCCCACCATAAGGAATTTATTTATTTATTTATTTATTTATTTATTTATTTATTTATTTATTTATTTATTTATTTATTTTTTTTTTTTTTTATTTATTTATTTATTGGTGCTTAACGACGCCAGTGTCACCTCGTGTCGGACAGTTTTAAGGCTGGCGGAAGACGGAGTACCCGGACAGAACCACGAGCAATGGCGAGCAACTATCTGACCCGCCAACATACTAACTCCGTACAAGCAGGGTTAGCATTGGTTGAAGATAAGAGCGCCATCGACGTGAAGTACACGTAAGTACACAGAGCCACCCAGTTCGGCGAATTCGACCAACTTTAATACATTCAGGATCCACTCAAGTAATGGATCAATTTCTGTCTTCAAATGTGTGATGAATGACAAGGAGCTAACATTGATTGGACATAATAATAATAATAATAATAATAATAATAATAATAATAATAATAATAATAATAATAATAATAATAATAAAGCCGAAAATCCTCATAGAGCTCTTGGGGTTTACAAAAAAAAATCTGCATTTCAATTTCATTGGCGGAGTTTCAAGTAGACGAATCACCGGTCAGCGGCCTTATATGGAAGATTGTATACCCGCTGGAATGTGTTTTGAGGACGATCTGAAAGTTTGAAAATTTTGGTGTGATTTTAACTCATTTGAAAGCTGGTTCCAAAGAAATGGAGCAGCTCTATCACCAGCTGTTGCGAGGTAACCTGGTACATGAAACATGATTGTTTGACGTTCCCGAACGCAGTGGGCTTCCGGGTTCGTAACATGAAATCTAAGTGGCCAGGAACGTTAATGTAAGAATTTTGAATTCAATTCGTTCTCTGGGAGGCAGCCAGTGGAGATTTTTGAGAATAGGTGTAATGTGACAAGATCGTTTGCTCATCGTGATTCCACGTGCTGAATATTTGTGTATTGTGTCAATTGTATCAACGATGCTCTGTTTACAACCGAATAGGAGAGAGTTGCAATAGTCTATGCGACTTGCAATGAAGGCGTGGACAAGTTGTTTAGCCGTCGCCCCATTAATAACTCCTGCGCCCATTTTTTACCGACCACGATCGATTTTGGCGGAGGGATAATATTGAACTTCGAGTTCAATATTATCTCTCCGCCAAAATCGATCGAGTGCGGTAAAAAATGACAGTTCAAACGCGTGTGCTTTTCTGTATTTATTGCACGTCTGCAGTTGACTAAAATTATTAAAAAAACACAACTATTTCCCAAAATAACCAAAACGGAAATATTATTCTGTGGCAGTTAAAGAGTCAATCGGCCGTTTCGATGGGAACCAGTTTAACTTCCGACTAGCAACCTTCACATAATACGTGCTATATCCAACTTGTAAGAAGGAAGGTGCAATATCTTCAACTTGAAAAGCGGTGGGATTTGATCCGTGATTCTATTCGAATCGATATTCTCGGCCATATTCGATTCGAGGTTCGCTTCTTCCCGAAATTTGAGATTCGCAAGACACTACTTTTTTTCTAAAAAATATTTTACGTAAGCGTTGTTCAGTATACCAACGGAACACGTTACGAACTAATCAATGCTGCCATCTTTCCATTCGCCGTTGGTGAGAGTGTCATCTCGTGTTTGAGTGAGGAGGGCTTTCCCATTCTCACATGTCCTGCCTCACACTCCAGCATTGACCCTTCTCGGATATTCTGAAGCAGGTTTACCCATTTTCATTGGAGTATATGGTATAACATCGGACTACATCATGTCGGGGCACAGAAAGGGTTAACCCATTAGCTTACTCTTATTTTGCAAAAATATGTCTGGAATCAGCTTGAGTGGCGTTTAGAAGACATGCGTGAGAAAGAGAGAAGGACTTCATTTTGGACATATATTTGTGATTTCATGAAAAAGAATGAATTTAAAGATACTGTTCGTCTATTTTATCTTCGATTCGGGACCATTTGCCAGTGTGTCTATCGATATCATCAGATTAAGAAGACGAGTTTTGCTTAACCCGTAGGTCCTCACAAACTTCCAGTATTATGTTGCTTTTAAAAAGTTGTAAGCAGGTGTTTTCTTCCTTTAGAAGTATACTGGTATGCTGCATTTAACTTGGCCGTGTGTTTACATCATTTTGTCTGTCTGTACAGGCAGCCAACAATGATATAGAAACAATGTTAACACTTACACTGCCGAAAGCGACTACTGTCATCAATTCTATTATGCTTATCTGTACGTTCTGGATTATCTATACGTTCTGATATGCGCAGATCTAAACTACCATCTGATTAATTGTTGGAAAGGGTTCAGAGAGCCCTTTCCAACAATTAATCAGATGATAGAGTTTCAAGTATGTCATATATTTTAGTAAAACTTCCTCGCATACAGGCGTACATAGAGATCCTCCATATATGGCTGAAGTGGGCGTGAAAGTGAAGGGGTTAAGTCATCTACAGCTTAGAACATGTATATAAGGTAGTTATTATTATAAAATTAATCTGAGTCTTTGATAGTTAAAACCTTTTCTTTTCAATAGTTGTATGTTTTTTGTAGGGATTGTTCCATTTCGACAAATGGTACTTTTTGCTCCAGGCGAGTCCCACCTCATTTGAAAATCAGTTACAAACATTTGACTAATTTATGTCATTTGAATGTTCCCCACTGTAAACTTCCACGTTTCCTCAACAGTAGTTTCTTTAAAACACGAGTGAACACAAATGTATTCATTGTTACAGTTAAAACTAGATGTCCTGTCACGAACTGAGTGCCTATCTAGGCTTAATTGCGCGTAGGAATTGCGCACAATTGCCATATCGAATGGCATCCAAAGCATGGCAGGTTCTCCTGGTTACTCATAGCAAACACAGGCAATGTTTCTGTCAATGGGCCCCCGGGTTACCCGGGGGTCCATTGGCTGAAATATTGCTTGTGTACAGGCCATATGTACAGAATTTGATAGCCTTACTATGGTCATAACGCGTAGATTAACGCGCAGATCGACGTGCTATTTGTGCGCATTTCATGACAGGACTTCTAGTTTTAACTGTACAGCAAGATACATTTGTAGAATTTCCTTAGACGACTTGACATAATTCGTTCAGACTCCACGTATCCTACCGTTTCTAAACTTAGGGGATAACTCTGTTGTATTTGATTGTTTGGGGCCGTAAACGATGGTTTTACTGTCGCAAATTGAGTTTTGCCGGCGACGCGTTAGCGGAGCCGGTTAAACGGATATTTGCGACAGTAAAACCATCGTTTACGGCCCCAAACAATCAATTACAACATAGTTATCCCCATTCTAATATAATCCGGCTGAAAACGGAGATAGTATTTGATCTTCCAACTTTAAAACAACGCCTTGTTGAAGACAACAATTTAAATCTAAAACTTCAGTCTTCGTGATGTCATTTGGGAGTTCAGAACCAAATCACGAAATATATTTTACGCTGCCACAATACAAATGGTTCCAAACGTTTTAGTCATTTTATCACCAATAACAAAATATATTTATATTTGTACTGACAACATTTATCATGTTTAAATGTTTGTGACAATCTGAAAACAAAATACGCCGGCTGCTTTCCCTGTTCAAAGTTTAGGGGTTCACCTTGTGATGTTTCAGTCGGAGTCGGAAAGCACTCGAGGATTTACCATTAAGTTAAAAATTTTGAGATCTTTGATTGGAAGCCCTTGTTTAACCGTAATAATTACTTATGGTTACAGAACAGTTGTTCATTTCAAACTGTTTCTAGGAAGTGATGTCTTGTGGAATTGGGCTACTGCTATTGACATAATTGCTGCAGAACGAATAGTTCACTCTCTTGGTGGTGAACGCGTTTCTGTAGCTGTACATGTTGGTACCACGAACGCAGGTGACAAATTAGAAAATAAAAGGACCGCTCGCACTTGAAGTCAATGTTATAACATCGCTAGCGGATCGGTCAGAAATATTTGGCCTTGAACAATTCAAATTATTATTGCCAGTTGTCAGAATTTTGGTTTTCTATTTCGCACATAGCGCCCATAAATTCTTTATCGTACGAGAAATTGCTATTTATAAATTATATTATAATATACTATCACTGACTGGTTCCACTAATATTAAGCCTGTCGGAATCAGTTTTTTCAACTCTCATTTCATTACTCAGCAGTCTCTGCCAAACCTCTTTCACATTAATATTAAACTTTCCAACTTCATCCATATTATTTACAGTTAATTACAAGAAAGATAGAAAACGTTTTTTTTTTACAGAAAGTCCACGCGTTCACAGCGTTTGTTGACCTTGGATACGGTAGTCAATGACTCCAAATGGAACGAAAATAGAACGCCCACGAATGCATCTTGACTTTCCTGAAATAGTTTTTGAAAACACAAAATTTCCGACAGGTTACGCAGATTTAACTGTCGCAAATTTTATTGATTAACCAATCAAATTTCGAGATTTATAGTAATTGTATTAGAATTCACAATATTGGCCAAATTTTACGTTTATTCATCGCGAACATTGGAGCATACAGACATTTAGTCCAATGCATTTACAGAAATAAAAAATATTCTGTCTTGTCATCTCTTCACTCCTTAACACAACCACTGAAAAAGAAAAAAACAAACTATAGTATCTCAAATGCCCTGTTGGTTTGTTTTCTTCTTTCAGTCTTGATTCAGCAGAATTTATTCTTGAAAACTGGATTCCCCAATGCAGATGCGTCACGACTAGACAGCTCCTTTCGCAATCGGATCAAGAAAAGGCCACACTAAAAATCACATCCATTAAAATTTATATATGTGGGATGGTCATAAGGAATGTTCGTATTTTTCATATTTCTTTCTTAGTCCATTCTCCAACCCTCTTGGAAAGCTCCCTTCAACAGTTTTGTAATGAAAGATGCACGAAACTGGTGTTATCATTGAAGGAAAACGTGCTGAACAACATTTTAAATAACTTACAGATTTACCAAGTAAATAAAAGTACACGATACTTTTGGCTCTCTTTATATGCATTCGTGAATATATATTTGATTTGACTTTGTATTTTTGTCTGTTAGCCATTATGTATAGATATAGCTGAGACGGATCCAGGAACTGCGAATGAATAAGTGTTGCATCTGAGTCCAAATCGAGTCGTCGGGGCATTTGGGGCCACTGATATCTCCTGGAAGTTGGAGGGTCTGCGAGAGGCACGTCTCTTAGAGGTTTAGCCTTGGGGCTGCATGTTGAAAATATTGATTCGGCTACCCACACATTCACTTGGAACCCATCCTACTTAATGAAATTATGACGTATCATGGTCCGTAGGTCTCATCAGTAAACAGGGGGTTAAATGATATGATCGTATTCGATTTCGCATAAACTTTTAAATGGTTGCCTTTTTTCTTTTTACCATTTTTGTTATCGTTGTCTATAGCATAAAGTCTCCCCTCTCTATATCTTCCCGATTACTTGTCAGTACACAAATGTTTCGTGGCCTTGAGTTATAAGTAGCTCTCACGGGCAGGTAAGTGTCAGTTAGTTTGTACGAAGGTGCAATGTATAGAGGACAGCATACTTGAGAAGAATAACCCAGCAAATCTGAGCAATTGTCAAGTTTACTTCCCAGGAGGGTTGGTGAGTGTACGCGGCCAACATGCCATTCGTCAAACCATTTTGGGACGGCATCCCCAACCTCGTAGCAACCAAGCATACTAAGACAGAAATGTTTGCGCCAAGTGGGTTACACCTCACGATGTTGTCTCAGTATGAGGTCGTAACGATAAATGATTCGTTTGTTATCAAATAAGTGTTTGATAAACACCTGGGAAGATCAAAACCAAATCAACCACATTTATTTTGCGAAAATTTATTCAATCGAAAGGTTATAGCAGACAACGACGTGTATAAAGCATAATCTTTTATCAGCTTTAATAAATGTCAATAATCGTGTACAGTAAAGCAATCACTATATACTTACAGGATAGTGAAAGGTGATTGCGTCGAAACTGTGACATTTAGGCAATTTTGTGTGATGACAACCCTTCAAAGCGTCTGTCATAAACACGATATGAGAATATAATAAACTCTTGAAATGATGATCCTCTGTAATGTCTAGACAACAGTTCGCTGACATTTTAATTATATTACAACAGAAAATGAGTTCAAAGTCGCGGGAGAACTTCAATTATATTTTTTTCTTAACCCTTAACCCTTTACCCAAGCCGAACAGTAGACGACACCGTCCAATAAAATTCTTTACCCTTTGAACCCTGGTTGTATCTTTCATGGAAGTTCAATGGTAGCAAAGGGAAGAGTAACTATTCATTATCTGGGGGCTGATCTGTTAATATTTTTATTGAAAATATTAATTGGTCTACTTCACACATTCACTTAGCTGCGATCCAACTTAATGAAATTATGACATACCATACTGTTGGGTTGGAACAGCGGTCTTTCGGGTTCAAAGGGTTTATTAACTAAAAATTTCATTTTTGTACTTATGAACTCCTCATTAGAACCAACCCAGCGAGCACATAAAAATGAGGGTCTATAAACTTTGTTTCGTTCAATCATTTACTTCCGCTTCAGATTTCAGAGTACAACATTTGTGAATGCTGGCACCCTTGACCCAAGAATTTATTATATGATTCCCCATAGGTAAAAATGGCACTTTGGATCCAAGATTTACAATAGGAATTCCCATAGTTAAACCATCCCCGATTTATCTCGTCATGAACACCGACTTTTGAGAAAGTTATCTTCCCTGAAATTATTAGACTGGCCAATTAAGCAGTGGCGTCGTGCTAGGGAAAAATTGGGGGGGGGGGGGGGCGGCGGATCGGTAACACCATCTAAGCGGATCGGCACCATTGGTTGGTGCGTAGCGTGCCCAAAACTTTTGGCAAAAAATGCTTCCCAGATTTCCGGAAATGGCACTTCCCAGGTCTTCACCGAAAATATTTGGACCCCCCCCCCCTCCGCCCCGTGCACCGTTGGCATGACGCCACTGCAATTAAAAAAGGATGTAACTGTTGAGAAAACACATATGACATCAATAGAAAATAAAGTGAAGTTTCCTTTTGTTATTTTTAATAAACGACGACAACAGACAGCTCCCGTGGCTGTCTGTTCTTTTCGTTCATTTACAGTTACAAAGGGAAACTTGGCTTTTTATGGCAAGCTAATTTTAAGCAACCAAGTAATTGTCCACTTTATCTCTTTTTAGCGAATGAGTTTTCATAATAATTTGCAAGTATTATTCTTCTCAGAAAAAAATTATCAAATCTTACCTCCCAGACTTTAATATTAATGGTTAGGATAGTGTCTGTATTACACGTCACGATGCGTATATTGTTGATATGATGAACAAAAAAAAAATTACAGAAGATCAAAAGATGTTGAAAACACTGTTTTCTTATTTTTAAATCGGATTTAAATAGGGTTATTTTTAAATGGGATTAACCCTTTACCTAACATGAAAAGCAGACGGCACTTGCAAACAAAATTCTTGAATAACTAATTTTTTTCATTTTTTGTCTCAAAAACATAGGTTATGACCCCTCATTGGAACGAGCTCGTTCCAAGGAGGGGGTCATAACCTATGTTCTTGAGACAAAAAGTGAAAAAAATAATGAAAATTAATTGGCGATTTTTGTGCATAGCGCTGTCCGGTTTTCGCCGTTACGTTGGGTAAAGGGTTAAATAAAGAATAATAGTCAAACGTTCACACAGATTGAGAAAGAAGTGGTGAAAAAAAGCCAGGATCTGTATTTTTCATATTACTCTGCAGGAGAATGCCTGAAGTTTATGAAATGATTCGCACATCGATGATAAAACTTCAGTTTTTATTTGAACATTCCATACCCATTGTGTTAAATATACTAATAACTTCGTGAAAGTAATGGGAGGTAACTTTCCTGTAAATCTCATGCAATGACGAAAGTAGCCAGACACATGTTAATTATAATTTACACACAGCGTTGGGATTTGGAGAGAAAGTATTCTACGTTTCGAAAATCCTATCCATATCGGTGATGATTTAAATTCATAAAACTCCACTAAATAAGTTGGTAAAGTTTTTAAAAAACATTTAGGGAGACGACACACATAAGCTTCCAGCTTGATGACGAATCTCGTCATTACCTATTGATAAAATTCATTTTTTTCTGAGTCAAAAAGAAAGTATAATAAACTTTGAGGAGCATTTTTTTTAGTATTATCGACTTTAATCCCAAACAAATTATTGTAAATTCATATTTCGAGTCTAGCTTTATGAATGTACATAATTTCATATTCTTACTTTGCCAGCGTCACGTCAGGACGTCGCAATTCAGACATGGGGTGAAGTTCACACATGCAGTCAATAACGTGTATGTCCACCGTTTGCCACTTGGATGGCAAGACATCGACGGCGCATGCATGGACCTGATAAGTCTCTGGATGTCACCCTGTGGTATTGCGTTCCACTCCTGCCTTAGAACATTACGTAAATCGTCTAACGTCTGAAGATCATGAAGTCGTACTCGACGATCCAATTGATCCCAAAGATGCTCGATTGGCGACAAATCTGGCGAAGGTGGGGGGAGGCGGGGAGGGAGGGGGGCAGGGAAGAAGTTCGATGCTCCGCTCCTCAAGAAAGTCACGACAGATACACGCCATGTGACATCGTGCATTGTCTTGCTGGAATAACTATAATCCGACGTTAGCGTTGAACAACGGGGCAACAACAGCGTTAAGAATGTCGTCCCTATATCGCTGTCCATTCATATTACCATCGAGGAAGATCAACTGTGTTCGATGGTGCAAGGAAATTCCTACCCATACCATTATACTACCCCCGCTAAAACGGTCGCATTCCCTCACGCAAGCATCAGAAAACCGTTCTCCTTGTCAGCGATACACTCTTGCCCTACCATCAGCGCGCCGTAGACAAAATCGTGATTCATCACTAAAAAGAACTGTGGTCCAACGTTGCTGAATCCAGCGAACACGCTGACGTACCCATTCCATTCTGACGGTACGATGTCGTTGGGTAAGGATTGGTAGGTGGTATGGACGCCCACTTCGGATGCCGTTTTCGGCGAGTCTGTTGTGGACAGTTAGTGCACTGATTCTATTGTTAGTTCTACCAGGAGTAATTGCTGTAAATCACAGTAATATGGCGAAGATTGCTGGCGAAATCTATGGGAGCCTTCGATTAAATAATATTTATTTGCTTGTGTCACGCTATCTGGTTAAATGGTCAATTAGAAATAATGCGGTCAACTTAACCTCTAATTAGCTAGAATATTGTTTCGCGTTTTCGAAGCAGAGATAAGTTAGCGTACACGTGTGGAACATGCAAGCGATTTTCTCTTTATGGTTACACTAAACCAATGTTTCACCCTGCCAATCGTGGGTTTGAATTAGCGATTGTTCACGGGTAATTTGAACGTAAACAGTTTAATCGTGTTCTGGTCGTTTCAGACAATCATTAAAATGTCTAGTTGTTTCAAAAAAGGCATATCGTACCAAGCCAGGAAAGCGCCGAGATATGTTGCCAGACATCACAGAACACGAGCTCATAATAATAAAAGTGTCCACGAAATGTCAAGGGAGTCGAACTCAAACAAAATACGCATTAATATCTCTATCCATATCGAATTACAGAGCACTCGTTAAATCAGAATTAATATGTTTAAACTTTGCGTATAAAGAGTGAAGTAGAATTCTGAGGTGGGCAGTTGGCCTGAGGGCACACAGAGAAGGTCCGAGTTTAGCCTTGGCTGTCAAAGGTCGAGATTGAAAGTCCGCGTATTGTCGTAGCCCTGTGAGGGCTGTAAGGAACCGATAGCAGTTTGTTAACGGTTGCGAACCGTAGTTGCATAGTAGCCAAAGAAGTAAAAGCTGTAACGTTGAGGTTTAGATACCGTATTAAGAGCTTGAGTAAGCGCTTGAATAGCTCGCGAGATAAGATAGTTTTAGGCGGTGCGAGAATTGGTGATGTTAAGAACACGTTGCAGAATATTTTTATGTAAGCTTTATAAGCATATATCCGAAGTCGAAGAATAACTTAGCCCCGTGAGGACCAGGCAAGGCGCAAAGCGATCGTGAACTGTCGTAGACGCAGATTGAATTGTGATTGAACTGTGAGGACGCTGACAGAGTCACACAAGCAGAACATTATATGTGTTAAGCCCGAATGACTGTGAAGTTAACCCTGTGAAGAGGAAGCAACGAGAATTGAATAGACACTTTGTATGTATCACAAACCGCGAGAAAATGAAGATGGTGTGAGGTTGATCCAGCGGACACAGCTAGCTGTGGGAGACGTCGAAGGCCCTAAAGAATAAACTTTTAACCGCGTAATTAGTGTATTCTTATGGATAATTTTGTGAGTAATTTGTTTCATATTTTATTTCTTCGTACATGTAAATAAATAATCTTTTCAGTGAATTATCGTTGATCACCCTTTGGCGTTGTAAGCCAGAGGCACCTTCAGGAATCCTAACAGTCCCAAGCGGACAGGGCATTGATAAGGTGGCAAGGTTTACGTTCGAACTGGGGTTCAGACGACAGTCACTGGCTGTCGGCTGAGCACTGATAAGAACATAAATTTTCCTCCATCATTTCGAACATCAATTTAACCCCTGTAATCCTGCGACATATGCTATTTTTCACATTTGTTTCTATTATACTTTCTTTGTTGACCCAGTGTATGTAACGTTTATTGCTGATGTAAATCTGTTTGTGTACAATGTATTCATGAAATATCTTCAACAAAAGTACTGTTCAAACCCAAGTTTTTAAAAGGCTTTTGCCAGTTTGATAGTAAAAATGGCAAAGGTTGTACAGGAATTCCCATAGAGGGCTATAGTCCTCTATCTGTTCCTCGCTATACCTTAACCCTTTGTCTGTGTCGGGGGATGGGGTGTCGCGAGCATTCAACTAAGAATTCTGCAGGACACGCGATTGAACCTTCTACAATAGATATTAGTAATATTCGTATAGAGATCATCTAATGCTAATGGTAGTAGAGTATAATTAAGCATTCGAGCCCAGCAAAACTGATTTTCGTTTTAAACATTTCTTAGGTAATTTCTCGCGATTTTCAAGCTTATTTTCTCGTGAAATCAACCAAGAGCGATACAAGCTCACTTTAGACTTCTCGCTGAGTGGGCTCGTATATCAGGAGACGACGCGTGACTTTTTTGAGTCAGAAATCGGATGGGAAATCGAATCGCAGATAGAGATACTACGAGGATTTATTCCGTCTTGTCGATCGAATCTCAGAGATCGAGCAAAAATAAAATTCTTAAAGTCTTAGAAAATCAATTCTGACCCATTCCGAGAATTCATCGCCCTTTTTCACCAGATGACAGTGAATATACGCGAATGCTTCCAAAGCCGAGAGGAAATTACAGGGTTTTTTTTACACAAAATCAATTTTGGTTTGAAATGTCTCGTGTCGTCTCGTGGCTATCAACCCCACTTTTGGTCAAAAATCTAAAGCGGGTGATGCAAATGGCACAGTCTTCGACATGTGAAAATGTGTGAAAACCTGTAATATTTTGTCAGTTTTTCAAGTGTCTCATCGACGGAGTTGGTCGATTTTGGCTGTGATCACTTGTATGTGGAACACTCGAAATCATCACAAAATGCAAAACCCGTGTCTTTTTTTCCATCTGCGTTTCGCAGTGAGCTTACGGTTCGCGTGGTCGATTCGGTGGAGAATTCTCGGATGAGAGAGAGGAGATTTTCCTCTCATTCCGACAAAATAAAATAATTTCTTCTTGAAATAAGACAAGATTCTGTTGTAAACCACATTTTTGTTTTGTCAAAACTGTATCACAACACAGAAGTACTTTAAACGAGAAATTTTTTTCACAGTAAGTTGTTCACCTTTCATTTATCAAGACAGTAAGTCGAAAAAACATTGTATCTATTTTATGCACATTGCAGTTGGGACACGCTTTAATATTTTTTAATCGAGAAGACGATAAAAACTGATTGGAGTACAAGAGAGAAAACATTTGGTTTTGCTTTAATGTGAGCCTTGAGAAAATATTTGAATTAGATGTTTCTCACTGTCGCAATTTTATATAAATACGGTACTGTGTGTGGTTATAGAATCCACCGTTTAACCCTTTACCTAACATGAAAAGCAGACGACACTTGCAAAAAAAATTCTGGAATAATTAATTTTTTTCATTTTTTGTCTCCAAAACATAGGTTATGACCCCTCATTGGAACGAGCTCGTTCCAATGAGGGGTCATAACCTATGTTTTGGAGACAAAAAATGAAAAAATCATGAAAATTAATTGGCGATTTTTGAGAATAGCGCTGGCCGGTTTTGGCCGTTACGTTGGGTAAAGGGTTAAAGGTTTTTTTCTTGATGTTAAAAATAGAAAAAATGACATCTTTTAACATTTGTATTTTTCGCTATGCATTTAATTATTTTATAAGGAACGATGGGGAAACCCATGGGAATTGATTGTTAAAAGGATATTTTCTATAAATAGGTTTCTCCAGAATGATAGTAATCGTTTGAAAGCTTCGTATTTTTTTATGTGTACGACAATTAAATGCAGTGGGTTTTTATTTAATTATTTATTCCCCATGCATTGAGCTATTCAACAGTGCATCCCAGGCCAAGCCGGGAACTGTGTAATACCAAGCCAGATCTAGATCGTAATGTCTCCAACAGACTTCTTGAAAATATTTAAACACATCCACCAAGAGAAAGACGTCAGTTTTCTGATACGGATCGTGGGAATCTCTCATGGATTCCATGTAAAATATTTTCCACACTTTTTGAGCATGTTCATACTCAATGTGAAGGTAACTTCGACCCATCAAATCTATGCAAACCATCCATGTAACCTTAGGGATAGATTCCTTTCCTCAGTATGCACTCCAATTGGCACTCGTCTCAAAAGACTTCGGTTGTGATCACAAATTTCTCCTTCCCCAAACTGCCGACTAGTTTCTCGAATCTGGTTGACATAAATTTAAAACTATTCATGAAATGTATTTCTCTCTTGATCTCGACTGTTGACGTTTCTCTGTAAATGTTTTCTTCTTTTTGTCCTTATTTGTTCATAAATAGGTTAATTACAATTTGGTTGAATTGTCCTTAACTACCTTCCGAGTTTTACTCGATTTGTAATCGAACGTATTTCTTTCTTCTCTTCAGTTTCAACCGTCAATATTTCATTGTTCAGAATGATTTTGATCGGGATGTTCAGCCTTCAGCTGCTAGAATTACTTTTCGCCCTCAAACCCTTTCCGTAATTTTTATGTTATAGTATATTAATTTTTCTTTTTCTTCGATTTAATTGGCGGTCCTTTTTTATACATTAGCTTGTTTATCCAAGTGGAAATATTTGGCTCTTGCTCCTTTATCAGTGGCTATGTCACTTTCCTGGGGTGATAGCAATTTATTTCTATTTGGTATAACGTTAGGTATGTAAGGTAATTTTTCCTTACTTCAGCTGATGTATATATTAAAACAATTTATGTCCCTAGTCCAGATTTTCCGGCATGTAATAGTGTGTATAGTTGTGCATGTTTATTTATCGTATCTTTCATGTTCATTTTATTTATTTCTGCTTGTTTGATGTCCTGCTAGATTATATAATTGATATGCATGTGAGTAAATTTGAGTGATTGCTTATCAATTTTCATTGTTTCTTTTGCATGTTGTGAATCTTGTGTCACCGTTTATTGTACCATGCATTTATATGCATTTTGGTTTCTCTGAACCTGCATGTGTATGTCCTGATCTATCATTCTTATACTTCAATAAACCATATTAACTTTATTTGATTATGTTATAACCCAAATTGTAATTGTCTACGACTATCCATTTAGTGAAAGAAATGTAATGTTTCTCGCTCTTCCTCGTGCAGTTTACATATCCTCCACTGACTTTACCGAGATTCTTCACAAACAGATGACTTTTGTAACCCAACAGATTGTGAAATATCACTGGAAAGAACTTAGCATCTAGATATTTTATTACTTTCCAAAGTGTGATTTACTAGGATTTCCCGGTTTGATTATAAACGATAACTTCACAAGTGAATTATGCAGTCAACAATTGTGTCATGTATCCATGCGCGCAAAGGAAGACGCTTTGCCATGGATGTAATGGGGACTTCATTGGGACTGTTTTGCTTTCTTTAACCCCTTACGTAACACGAAAAGCAGATGACTCTTGCAAAAAAATTCTTGAATAACTATTATTTTCATTTTTTTGTCTCAAAAACATAGGTTATGACCCCTCATTGGAACGACCTCGACGAGCTCGTTCCAATGAGGGATCATAACCTATGTTTTAGAGACAAAAAATGAAAAAATAATGAAAATTAATTGGCGAGTTTTGAGAATACAGCTGGCCCTTTTTGGCCGTTACATTAGGCAAGGGGTTAAATAATATAATTATCGTTAATAAAGAAAAGTAATAAACAGAGTAATCGCTTGACTGGACTGGGTACTTAAAATAATTCATTCAAGGTGAGAGGCTATATTGTAAAACACTCGTGTTTGTACAACGTCCCTCACCTCTCATGAATTATTTCACGTAATTAGTCCAGTCAAGCGATGACTCTCTAGGTAAATTGCAATTATTGTGCATAGCACTTCGAAATTTACCCATGTAATCTCCTACTTTCTTGTATTGGGGTGTCAAAGTTTTACTGAACGGTAGTCTACAGATGTGACATTCGTGGGCTCTCTTATTTGCACCTCTGTGATGATCATCTTCTCCGGTGTTTTAAATTGCTCGTTTAATTTTTTGATTTGAGATTCCAAATCTTCCACGGATTTTTGAGTCACGTCGTCATTATCCGACTGTGGGTGTACGGACCCGAAGAATGTCGATTGTCGAAACAACATTTTATGTAGAAACAATATCCAAATGATTTGTGCTTCTGATTTTTTTCAGTGTAACTCTGGCAATCGACAGGCTGACACGGAACTCATTTTCACCATGAAACATTCGAAAATCGACACACACCACAAAAGGCACTCTCAGTTTTCTGTTGTGATGTATGAATTTAATGTAAGTGTGAGGTTTGGGCATGTCGGCGGCAACGTATTGATTTGAGTTGTAATACTCCTCGTGACGTTCCAGTGATTCTTTGCTATGGAAGGAATTCAGATAGTTGAAACACAAAAATCTCTGTACATGATATTTAGTTGTCTGTGAAAACAAAAATCAACTCATATTTTTGATCCACCAGTAATGACGATTATTATCTTCCGAAATTAGTAATAAATTTATGTTTTTTCTCACGATTTTTGTGAGAGTTTATCTTTAGAGAAAATATGTCTTCTTCCATTTGTCGTATCCCAGAATGTTGATGGCAATTGTGGGATTTTGATTTTCGAAATGACTGATGTCACGTACTGAGTCGGAAAATTCATTCCCGACCAATCTAAATTCTTAGAAATATCCATATTCTTTGAAACTTTCTGCAGATGAATTTCTATGGGATATAAGGCAGATTTGAGAAAACCATTTGAAGCATTGACTGTCTTCTTTATTTTCCATGTTTATTCGTTTATTTCAGTTTTTTTCTTTCCTACGAAATTATTATATACGAATATGTTTGCAATGGACCATACTTGTCAATGTGAATTTCTAGATTCAATACTTCACCAAATCTCCAATTGCTACCCTCGTTTTGATACTGCACCAAAGATTTATTATTTTTTCTGTTATGTTGTCGAAGGTATCAGACACAGAAGAACTTTCGTTCATGGTTTTCATTCTAGCTTGAAAGATCGTTCTATGGGAGTGGGCAACAATAGTTTGCATGACTTTAGCTAGTATTTCTTCTATGTCACCATCATTTTTTTTTTAGTTCAGCAATTGCTGCCTTTATGATAGTCGTTGTTTGATCTTTTTTTCTTTTTTTTTTTTTGTTTTGTTTTCGTTTCCTCTTTCCACTCGTTTGAATTGTTGTCTTTCTCACCTCATCACTTCCTTCTCCTCCTCCCCTCCTCTCCTCCTCCTCCTCCTCCTCCAAGCATTGATTTTATCAACTCTTTTTTATTTTGTGTCCACACAATTTTCAAACCCAATAGACGCGCTTTGCATCACAATTCTGACACCGTTTTCTCACTGTTGTCAGCCTTTATGACTCTGATCATTTGTGGTTTGGCTTTATATCTCGACGATTTCGCGATGCCAAGATTCTTCACATAACTTTTCAATTGAGCTCGAATGCACACTTCTAATGAAAATGATCTTTTTCTATATAAAATTCAAAATATATTTAACAAACTTTCAAAAAAAATTTTTTTTTATATTTCCTATTATATATATGAATAATTTTTTTTCTATAAATTTAAAAAATGTTATATTAATTTTCAACTTTTTTACAAAACTTTTAAATTTATTAGAGTTTTCCAATTTTTTTTTCAAACCTTCACAATTGATTGGTAAACTTTAATTTTTTTCAAACTTTCACAGTTGATTTGCAAACTTTTATATTTTTTCTTCTTTCATTTCTCATATATACGAAGATGAAAGAAGTTAAAAATTAAACTTCATATAAAAGAAATGGGAAAAAATTGATTAATTCTAAAAAAAATTGAAAGTTTGCAAGAAAGGTATAATTTCATTTAAAAACATTTAAAAACAAAATTGAAAAGTTTTTATAAAACTTTTTTCGTATATACAATAGGGAATAAAAAATGTAAAATAATATTAAAATTTAAAAATTAATAACAAAAAATGGCAATGGAAGAAAAAAATCGAATTGGAAAGAATCATTTGTTACAAGAGATTTGAAAGTAAATCTTTTCATTTGAAACCTCATCAAATCGAATTGCATTATGTTGAGATGATAAAGTTTGAGTATCAATACAAAAATTATAGCATGAGACTAAAACTGGCTGAAGATCAAGTAGAGTCGTTTCTAGAGTTGGGCAATTCGTGTCTGGAAAACCTGAAAGAAGAAGAGAAAGAAGATTTTGAGGATGCAGACTTTATTCTCAGGCCAATACTATAAAACTTTTACACTTGTATTTTCTTGAATTGCATTTTTTTACCTATTAATATAACTGACTAAAATGAATCATTAGTATTTTAAAAGATATGGCAATTTGCCAACTGGCAAATTGCCAGATATTTGAAAATGCTAATGGTTCATTTCAGCCCATTGAAGTCATAACTAGAAAATACAGTTCAAGAAAATACAATTGTAAAAGTTTTATAGTATTGGTCCCTGATCTGCAGCAAAGACAGGATATTTCCGAAAATCAATAAAGGTGTTGTAGATCGACGCGGAACAGAAGCCCTGAAAAATGTGGAAAAAACTAACGAAAATGGATATGATCATCGAACAGTTACATAACAATAAAGAGGGGAGAGTGACAGCTCGCATGCTAATAAAAGATATGACAGTAAAAAAAGATTGTAAAAAAACAGAAGGAAAAGAAAATTGTAAAATACAAAAAAAAACAAATATGTTAAATTTCTTATTTTTTTTATTTCATGAATAAATGTTTATAATATATCAATACTCTTTCTTATTTTTATTTTTTCATTTTTTTTTTTCCTGTTTAATAATTATTTTCATTTTCTTTTTTTTTCCCCCTTCACAAGATCTGAGTCGGATATTCTCTATCCAGTAAAAAAATGTAAAGTATTTCCTCGATCGTAATTCGTGAGATTTCTCTGCATATTTCGAAATTGCTCAATTTCGAAATCCACAGGCTGCGGTTGCCCTCGACACTTGATCATTGTCTTCCACCACTCTATCACCTCGTCCTCGTCGAGCTTTTCCAGCACCAACGCAAAATACAGAATTATAACGTCTTTGTGTTCCGTGGTGTACATGAGGGCAATAAACACCACACATACTACCCCAGGCCACTGACGAACTGTGCAACAAATATGTCCTACCGGATACATGATCCAACATTGAACAAACATCTTCGATCAACAATCGGTGATTGGATTCTTACTTGTTTAACCGGAATCGGTGATTGGATTCTGATTTGTTTAACGGGAACCGTCTTCCGACAGTTGAGCGATTGATGAACAAAACGGATTAGTTTTGACTATCAGCCATATATAGCTTTTGACTTGCCACATATAACTTAAATATGCGACATGTGCACTGGATTTTAATCAGTTTTATATACATACCTATAATGAAATCAACTATTTGGGTTATAACAGTTGTACAGTATCATCTGGAATAATTTATTGGTAATCCTGCTCTGAGTGGAAACGAGCATATATAAGCTTTCAGTTTACTGTGAAAGCCACACAAGTACGTGTAGTAGAACATGTACCCTTTCATGCCCCATCAGGTGGGTTTCATCTGGTGGATCTCATGTGACGCCATACCGCATTGCATTATGGGTATCACATGGCTGTCATGGTAACCCATGGGTGTGACTATGCTGTGACTTTATTGCCATGGTGATGTGTGATGTGAGTGCGCATGCGCATGTGCATCTCGTTTGGTTAGGGTAGCACATGTTTCCATCGTCCATTTTGTATGAAAGAGGCTGGCATCTTTGTTTCTATGGTGGCGCGTAGTTGCCATGTAACGCAGTGACCTTCAATCGGGCCAAGAGGCCTCTTAACAGGTGCGTTCGATGAAATAGGAGTAAATCTAATTACCTAAATAGGCCCGACAAGTGCCCAAAATTACGAAACGGACTTTATATCGCTCGGATTCCTCCAGAAGCCTTGTGTGTCCAATAATATGCGTGTTCGATTCAATTGTAGAACGTAGAATTACCACAAACGGTTTTCCTAAACTTGCCCAAATCCTCCGTTATTTCTAGAATTACCCAAATGGCCCGACAAACTACCCAAATTATCAGTTTTTAGCCTGACTCCAATTTTTTATACGTTCATCATTCTTCGCTTCAGCAATTGTGATTTTTGTCTACTTATATGCTTATACACAATGTGCGAATAAAATATGCAGCACATCAGCACTTGCAAAATGTGCCAAAATGTTCATGTGTGCAAGTGCACAATGTACGCACAACACATGCAACACATGCGCACATACGGGTATTTGTGGACCAGCAGAGACCACTGATTGGGGATTAGTGGGGACCAGTGTTTAGGGACTAGTGGGGACCAATGTTTGGGGACGAGGGGGGGGGGGGGGCAATGTTTGGGGACCAGTATCAGAAATATTATTTCCCCAGCCACCGTATTTTCTCAGTACTAAAGTAATCCATATCCTGACACTGTTACCATTTACATCCACTGCCTTGGCTGATGCCGCCACCATTGCTACTAAATCCATCACTGCTACTATGAGATGTGCTTGTATACAATGTGAGAATAGCACATGCAGCACATGCAAAATAGGCCAATATGTGCATGTGTGTAAGTGCACAATGTGAGCACAACACATGGGTATTTTGGGACCAGCAGACACCATATTTGGGGAACTGGTGGGGACTGGCGGGAATGAAGGCCTGGGGACCAAGTCTTGGGAACACAGGAATGGGGACCAGTGAGAACCAGTGTTTTTGGGACTAGTAAACAAATAACATAAGAATACATGACATTCAATTCCATTTATTTTATTACTGTCAGTTACATAATGCATCCTAGTACATATTGACCGTCGAAGAGTACAAACATACCTAGCCACTACTGCCAATTTTGTGGGAAAGGACTTTCCAAAAGCTTCACGCACAAAAGATACGAAGTGAAGTTAGTTACTGTCCCGAGAGGCGCGAAAGGAATGAAGACTCCGAAAATGAAGAGAAAGAGAGATTGAATAGAAACAGTGATATTCTTATCGCATAAGCCAAGGTCGTGAATGTAAACGGTACGTTGTTAGGAGCTGAAGTCAGTAGTAGCGGTGATGAATTGCTTTAGGACTGGGTTAAGAGACGGTGGTTAGACGACAATGATATTTCTGATAGTGGTTCCCAAGGATTGGTCCTCACTGGTCCCCAACATTGGATCCCAAACATTGGTCCCCATTAGTCCCCAGGCAGTGGTGGTCCCCAAATACCCAAATGTGCGCATGTGCTGTTCAATAGAACACACTTTTAGGTCCTCTTGGCCTATCGAAGACCATTGGTCAAATGGCAACCACGCGCCACCATAGAAACAAAGATGGCAGCCTCCGTCATACAAAATGGACGTTAGAAACACGTCTTACCCTAACAACACGAGCCGCCTATGCGCTGTCACATCACCCATCAACATGATAATAAGGTCACAACTTGGCCACACCCATAGGTTACCATGACAATCACATGATACTCATGATGGAATGTGGTATGACGTCACACGAGATCCACCTGGTGAGATCCACTTGATGGGCATGAAGGGATATATGTCCTTCAACTCACACAAACACTTCATATATTTCATGTGTTTATCTCAAGTTGAAAATGAATATTGTTTAAAACCAGTGTTAAGCATATAAATTTCCAAGAAGTTTTCAGTTTTTTTTAACTTCTTATCCCAATCGACTAATATTCCCATTATATCACTAAGAAATGCCTTGATGGTGTAGTCAGAATATTAGTCAGTGGGGACCTGGGTCATCGCAGTCGGGACAAATCGGGTTTACACCCTCTCTCCACTCCACAGTCGGTCATTATCACGACACCCTGGCTTCAAGCAGGCACTAAGAAGTCGGTCAGTCTAACTGCTTCATCCGCATTCCTTAACCGACTTGCTGAGCGTGTTCACCAGTCAACTTTTGGATTTAACGAAGAAGCAATTTTATATGACTGCTGCCTTTAAAATTACGTTCGCCAGATTAGATACAAACTTTTGGAAGAAAGTTGTTAATCAGAAGGGCTTGCTAGAATGATCTGATTTCAAAGACGATATGGAATTGCAGTTTCCATAATATGCATGATGTCTAAGAGTCTGGGTTATAGCCTCGTCAAACGACAGTTATTGCATGCGGTTATGTAGGCTCCTTCCACAGTTAATGTAGGATAATTACTGAAGAACTATTTTTCTACATTAATGGTTTTAGCCTCTGATAATGATCCACCAAAAGCTCTCACTTGGATTTTTTCAGTATCATTACTACCAAGGAATGCGACCTCAATTATGTATAAAAACGCAAAAGGCGATTACTATGAAAAAAGAAACAATAATTCCTGCATAAAATTTCTTGAATCTCGTATGCGACTCCACCCGTATAAATAGAGTATTTCTAACGAGTCGCTATTTCATATGAAATTTCGTACCGAGTTCACTAAAAGCGATCTGAGCCGAGGTAAACTCGGCACAGATCAATTTTAGTTAACCCTTTACCCAACGAAGACGATATCGAAATTTATTATTTTAAATATCATTTTTTTCAAATTTTTCAAAAGATTTCAACAAAACCATATTATGTAACCCCTCGTTGGAACGAGCTCGACGAGCCCGTTCCAACGAGAGGTCACATGATATGGTTTTGTTGAAATTTTTTTATAAATAATATTTTTTCAACTGCTGAATTTGCATATTACGCGGTCGGATGCGGACGATTCGTTGTGTAAAGGGTTAATGAGGTTCAGACATTCCACGTGGAATTGTGACGAATTTGAGTTTCGTTTTATCACATAATGTGTAATTTAAACGTTTAGCTAGCGTAACGACTAAAGCTGACCATCACTGTTCATAAAAATCGCAATCCAAATTTTAGTATTTCTTTTTTCCTCAAAGCATTGCTTATGACCCCTCATTGTAGCGAGATCATTCCAATGAGGGGGTATAAGCAATGTTTTCGAGACAAAAATGAAAATATTTGGCTATTTAAGAAATGCTTTCTGAAAATGTCGTCTGCTATTTTGTATTAGATTGTTAATGACAAATAAGAGATTAATTCAAATCTACCTCCGCAACCAACTCACTTACAACGTTACGACGTCGACTTCTGACGTCATGTCAATATTAGACGTGTTGTGAAAGATAGTTTCCGTAATGAGCTATCTGGTGATGATTATGTGATAATATAATATAAAGTGACGCCGGGGTGAAGGCAGAGACAGATAGATACTAGATTTCCGTTGTTCACAACTTCAAATCAGCAATTAATAATATTATTTCTTTGGAAACACTATTATTCTCCCATCTGTTTTATACAGGGACGTAGCGACATGGGGGTGGGGGTGGGGTTGTCACCCCCCCCCCCCCCCCCCAATCCTGGCCAAAATTTCCTATAGTTGGAAATTCGGAGGGCAAGTCATGAGTAGTTGGAAATTCCATCTAACTGGATTTTAGAGCTTCTTTGATGATGCTGATGTCTCCTTTACTTCCCAAAATTCCAGCTGTTACTATTTACAACTACAGTGTACGCAATATCGAGCTTCATAAGTATGCATGATGTCAATCGGTATAAGATTTCTACAGTACGTTTACTTATCGGAATAAAAAAATCCTCGAAATGCACTTCAAGAAAATCGCATCATGTAAAATCGTTCTCCTGAGTTAATTCCATCATTCACAGTTACAAAATGATGAAACATCGAAAATTGATCATTCCTGCATAAGATTTGATTTAATGTCAGGAGAGTGTGAGTTGCTCAAAGTTCTGAACTTGAGCGTTTGTTTGGCACATATTTAATTCCCAGAATACCAAATAATAAAAACAACCTGATAATTCTATCATCAATGTATTGGCAATTCAGTTACTAGAAGCAATTTTTGCCCCCTTTCATGGCTTCATTTTCAAAATTTTTCTCGGTAGTGAATTTCCAACTAGGCGGAGGGACCGGAAGGGGGTCCCCCCCCCCCCCTGGTCTCTCCCCCTAGTTGGAAATTCACTGCCCTACACCCCCCCCCCCCCCCGCCTCCCCAATCGGAAATCTCAAGCCACGTCCCTGATTTTATAGCGTCTTTCGATTCGAAGTAGTCGTGACGCAGCATCTTACACCAAGTACACCAAATACCATGCCGGTTCGCCACATTAGTCATTCGGGTCCCCCAGCATTCCGAATCGGGTACAACAGACCTCCATTTGTAGATGGCCGACTGCGTGTATGACACAAATCCAAGTATCAAATTTATTCTTGTAAGGAAGTACATGATAACTACAGTACGGCCGCCGTGGACTGGTCACTTTCCTTGCGTGGGCAATATTTCTCCGGATTCAATAATATTAGACTTCAAACACTATTTATAGGAATAATCATCAAAAATTTAATCAATAAAGCACCAGGTACAACTGGGTGCTTCACTAATTAAAAGTTTGCTGCTTATGATTTTTATTACCTGGTAAATGCATGCGTGGACTTTACTGCCCAAGCGTGAATTTCGATCAATCCACGAAGGCTGTACTGCAGTAAGAGAGAAATTATATCTTAGACTCCAATCCCGACGAAATTGTCCCGACTCGAAAAATTATTGCGGAGATGGCTCCCCCCCCCCCCCCTCCACCTCCTCAAAAAAATCTCTTAGCAATGCCCCACAATTCCGTGTTTCCTGTTCCGCCAATTCCTGTTCTTACACTAACGGTTTGAAAATTGTGAGACGGAGATGAACTTAACTCTGGACTCTTTGTCTCTATAGTTTTGTGTGAAATGCCTGAATAGGTAGATGACGCTTGACTGGAATCGACTGGACCGCAAGTTGTTACAGATCGATGTTTTGCGTAAAAGACATAAACTAGAGTTTCTTAGGCGTGCACATGTTTGTCATATTCCGTTTTTGTAACGTAGAAAAAGGGTGATTAGTTTCCCATAAAAACTGAAAAAAAATCATTTTCTTCTGTGGAATCAAATGTCACTCGACATTGTTCACTCCGAGAAAAAAAAATCAAATTGTTCGGATTCCCCGACCGATCCTAATATTCTTGCCCGGCTCTAATCTTTTTATGAGCTCTTGGACCCAAAAGTTATATCAAATTAAAACGATATCTGAAGATATTTACGGGCCTGGCATCAAATACATATACACCGCGAATGTCGACATGCGTTTAACCCTCCACCTAATTCAAAGGATTGATGACACTTAATATAAAATTTCTTCAGTAAGTATAAATTGTCAGTTTTTGCCTCAAATGCGTAGCTGTGACCTTCATTGGAACAATATCAACGGTTCCTTCCAATGAAGGTCATAAGCTATGTTTTGAGATAAAAAATGCGTAAAGGGCATTAACTCGGGTTTCTTAGGCGAGTTTTGTTGTTGAACACACCAGCCAGTTCTCCCCTACGTCGGGTAAAGAGTTAAGCTACTGTACGAGAAAAAAATATCAAAATAAATTTAAAATCTCGACCGAATGACTCTGTTTTCTGTTGCAATCAATTTCGTCAAGGTCTCGCTTCAAATGACTGTCTTATGTTCTTCTCAGAAGGGATCATATGTAGCGGAATATTGATCTAATCCGGAAAAGTGAGATGACATTTGTAAGCTTGTCTAATTTTTTAATGTTTGAAGGAAGCACGTTTTGAGACATGTTATCGCTCCCGAATACACGAAGGAAGTACATTCGTTTTCGTCAAGTATTTTGTTGACAAGTAAGGCCAGAAGAAACACTTGAAGTAACTTAAACCCTTCGAACCTACATCCGCGAATAGAGACACTGTTTTTTCATTTGTCTTTGTCGAAAAATTTCCACCTTTTTGAAAAAATTATGGAGTCTGCAGTCCAGGTGAATAGACATAGGAATCGAAATGAATTATCTATCGTTTTTTTCAGAGATTGAATGTTGGTGGGCGTGTTAAGTTGTATGAAGTGCGTAGGCCATCCCATATTCATACTCCGATAAGGCGACAGAAAATTCATTTCAATTTTTATAATATAATTTATAGAGTGGTTGCTTTATGTACCCTGATGCAATCGAAGCCTTCGCCATTTACATCATTGTATCATTTTGTGTGTGGACCGCAGTTTTATTATTTTCAGTAAAGAATAATACACACAGTGTAGAAACCACAAGTTGAAAGCTAGTGTGAAAACCCGTGTTAACCCTTTACCCAACGCAGACGATATGAAAATTAAGTATTTTAATTACTATTTTTAAAAAAATTTCAAAATATTTCAACAAAACCACATCATGTGACCCCTCATTGGAACGAGCTCGATGAGCTCGTTCCAATGAGGGGGGTCACATGATATGTTTTTTTTCTAAATATTTTGAAACATTTATTTCTTTCAACTGCTGAATTTGCAAATTACACGAGCGGATGCGGGCGATTCGTTAGTTAAAGGATTAACACGATTTTATAAATGAATTTATCAGTATTGTTTAACTCTTTCAACATTGGCGCCCGGGAAGGTATCATTTCAGTCAATACTGTCAACGGCGAAATAGGCGAACCTATTCTGGTTTGTTAAGAGGTTGAGTAATAATTTAATTCAACAGCTCTGTCGAGTTGTTGGATTAAATTATTATCGAGCCTCGCTTCAGATTTTTTGCTCTTTATGTTTTCTGCTCGTCCACTACCAATTTATTCTTCGTGGACACTGTGTTAAAGGGTTAAGGTATGTTGCCTTGCCTAGTTTCAACATCGACATACATTTTTGATGGACAATTACGGACGAAGTTTGGTGTAACAGGTGCATGAAAATCAATCACTTAACAGCCTTCCTGCCTCAATAACATCTTAATTACATCGTTGGACACATCCACAATATCGTTGCTAAATTGGCGTGGAAAACGCAAAAACATTCATACTCCAAGAGAAACATTTATCGGTTTTCAAAAAAATCGGATATCATTAAAGAAAATTAAATATACACCTGGAATTTAATTAAGCACCCCGTTCGCTGGTTCTAGTGATATCCATATTTGATTGGTTTTATTGAAAAATTGTGAAATTTGTTTTCGAAAAATGTGAAATTTCATTTATTTTTGAAAAATGCTGTGTTATGTAAAGAATTAAGATGGCGTCAGGTCAATCAATGTGATAACTCCTCCCATCGATGACGTTTGATAACGTGAAAGCTGGTACGCTGTGACTTTGGTCACAGCGTTCCAGCTTTCACGTCATTAAACATCAATCGGCAGCCTAGCAAGAAAACTGGTAACACGGTATCAACTTTGCAATCTCTGCTCTTGTTTTTTTCATCAAATAATAACTAAACTATGTTGTAAATATCAATCTGTACTGTCAGGGGGGGGGGGGCACTAAAAATTTGCAAGACATGGCGTCCGATTTTTTATTCAGCTCCTTTTTACACCCACCCACCCCTACGTGCAAATCTTCTACTACCGTTCTCAGACACCCACACCCACTCTCCCATTAAAATCCAAAATAAACTTATAAACTTAGTAGGCACAGCTGTCTTTGGGGGGGGGGGGGGGGGGTCATAATGTTCTTAAACTGGTACCACCAATTTAAACCTCTGTGGGCCCCAATCTACAAATGACAAGCTGTTCATTATCAGGCTTGGCCAGAGCAGG
The DNA here is from genome assembly GCA_031216915.1 of Pictodentalium vernedei. NCBI lineage: Eukaryota > Metazoa > Mollusca > Scaphopoda > Dentaliida > Dentaliidae > Pictodentalium > Pictodentalium vernedei. The sequence goes on from CM062296.1 coordinate 380,648,945, forward strand.
TGTACATATACGGGAACAAATTTTCATTTGAATTGTTCTGTCAGTATTCTCAGGTGTTTGCTACTTTCCTCTTCTATCCATACAAATTCTATTAATAAATAAATAACTTGGGTTGAATTTAGAGCATCAGAGAGAATTTTCCCAAAATATTGTCTGCACATTTTCTGCATTTCGAACAAGACACCCACCCCCTACTAACGTGTGACATTTTCCCAGATTAAGCAGAATTAAGCCCAATATTCTCACATATAAAGCCTCCTGATGTTGTATTTATGTTAAGAGTGTGATGTACAACATCATCTTTAAGGTTTGAAACACAAATGATGGTATATATTAGCTGATATATTGATATATTTTTAAAAAATTCCAAAAATTGCACAAGTTGGAAATGCACATTTTTGGCGCACTCAAGAGACCCGCCCACCCCACGTCACGTCTTGCAAATTTTTGGTGCCCCCCCCCCCCCCCCCCTTCCTGGTACTGTCGTGAAAAATATGTATATTATCAATATATTCAGTTTTCACAGACATTAAAGTTTTTTGTTTAAAACGCAATCGGCGGTAACAAAGCGTAGAAAAACTGAAAAAACGAGAATTTTTTGTTGTGGAGTCTTTTACTTATAGTACTATCCATCCCTTCCATAAGATGGCGGCGGTTGCGATACTTTTCTATATATGATCAATGAGCAATCCACTTGTATTGAGATCAGTGTTTCACATCCAAAGATTGTCACACGCCGGACTTGATGGAAATACTCTATTCAATGCGACAAAATGATAATCAACTAGTTACCTTATCTAGTTACCTTATGAGTTTGAAAATTTCCTCACAAAGAGATGTCTAAGCCCTTTACCCAGCTGACACGCTGTCACTTTTTTGTTTTAATTATTTTGTTCAATTTTTTCAAAACATTTCAACAAAACCATACCATGTAAGCCACCCATTGGAATGAGCTTGACTAGCTCGTCCCAATAAGAGGTCACACGATATTTTTTTGCAATTAAAGTCTAGACTAAAGCTTACTTCCCTCCCCCACCTCCCCGCACAGCACATGGACTCAGGTGGTTGAAGAGCAAACAGTGAATTGTAACTGTACATGTGCTGTGTCTTTAAGAGACATATGATGCCCCGTGAGTTCCACCGTGTACTTTCATTTACATGTTATTGTGGGAGGAGTTAGCTGGACAAATCGTGTAGCCTATATTCGAAATTTCACAATTTACTTTGTTCACCAACCCGCAATTTTCTGACAAATTGAACAAAATCCAATTGCTGGCAATACGCACACTTTTGGTATATGTATAAATATCCTGTACAATAAAAACGTTCTAGCTTGAAAACCGTGGAAGGAGTTAGGCGGAAAAGCATTTATTATCATCCATTAAACTTTAAACCCTTGTATTTAAACGAATCGCTGTTCTGACATAAATGTTTCTGTACTCAGCTGGTGGTATACAAGCCAGAACTTTTTCCCGCACGGTTTCCACTTGTTCCTTTCCCGTCCAGTCATTGGTTACGCTTCAAAAAGTTTCTAAATTCCGTTATACAATGATCGATCGTCTGTCGCGTAGTGTGAAAATGGAAACATCCAAAAAAAAATAAAATCGGTTCACAGAAAAATAAGTTAACAAAAAATGAGATAATATTTAAAAAACGATCATTTCCATCCACAACATTAACCCAGTTCCGTGGCCGTGTCGTCTTTGGATCCCGTTATATCGAAATTGGTCAACTTTATTTGGAAAATCTTCAGATGTCCTCACATGCTTCGAACTTCTTTTAAAAAAGTTTCTTCCAGCTGTTTTGCAAATCCGCCCAAATTTTTACTTAAAATTTTCCTATCAGTAACAGCCACCAAATGATAAGCGTGAATGGGCACCTGCTGAAACAAGCCCAAGAGAAAAGATAACGAATGTGATTTAGACTTGTTCCCGAAAGGTTGTTTTGATTTTTTTATCGATCTATTTGATCAGTATTGCTTCAAACAAAAATAACGGACTCTTCCTTTGGGTTTAATCATCGGGATTAAAAAATGTTTATTTAAGTGTATTTTAATGCACGGGGATGTGTAATAAACTCAGAACGCGATGTGTGTTTGAATCTGTGGGTGTTTTACATAACTCGTTGGAATGGTGTAGTCATATTTCGCTCGAGCCTACGGGCTCGTTGCGTAAAACACCCACAGATTCAAACACACATCGCGTTCTGTCTGTGTACCCTATATTCGAATTTTTTCAGAAATTTACGAAGTTCAAAAATTCTTACTTTTGTGAAAAACTGAACAAAATCAAATTCCTGGCAGTATTATATCTTTGGTATATGTGTAAATACCCTGTAAATAAAAAAAGGTTCTAGCGTGAAAACTGTGGGAGGAGTTAGACGGACAAACATTGTACCCTATATTCGAAATTTCACAAAAGTTTACTAAGATCAACAACCTGAATTTTGTGAAAAATTGAACAAAATCAAATTCCTGGCAATACGCAAATCTTTGGTATACGTAAAAATACCATGTAAAATAAAAAAAGGTTCTAGCCTGAAAACTGTTAGAGGAGTTAGGCGGAAAAACTTTCTCCCCCGTATGCGTAAGTACGAAAGGACGAATGGTCGAACGGGCAGACGGACGAACAAGGGTAAAAAATATGACACACGACTTTTAGTCGCGGGGGCATAAAAATTTCCAGCTGCTGAGTTGTCTGTTAAGCTAGCTGTAAAGGCCGATTCGTTTGGTAAAGTGTTAAATGTTGACTGTACTGTGAAAACAAATCATATTGACTATATTGACACGATTCTGCACTGTGAATCTCAAATTTCTGGTCAAATGGAATATCGAGTTCAATTTAGAAGATGAATCTAATTTCCCCATTTTTCAAGAACGTAACCATGAATGTATTGGACTTCTTGTCACCACGAAAGTGGAAAATAGTGCCAGTGTCCACTCACGTAAGGACTAACAGCTATTTGTGTTATTTATTTTTTTTTTTTTTTTTCTGTTTAAGGTCATATATTTTTGCACAATGGCAAGTCGTGGCATCTGTATTATAAGTGCACGTCCTACTCATAAAGTCTCGGTCTGCTAATCATTTCTGTTGGGCCGCTAATGAGCCGTAACGCCCTTGAGAATCATGTTTTTGTTATATTTCTAAATTGAGTGTACAATATACTCTGTAATTTTAATGTTAGATCGCGCACAACGGTGAATATGCCCACTGGATGGGCGACCATCCATATTTCTACTTGCTTGACCTTTGGGCCCAACAAGAACATTTGTTCGTTGGCCACCGGATACTCTACCCATCGTCTACGGATAGCGAATTTTCTTTAAAGATCCTCGAGCTGCATTGTTTAAAGACCAATATCTCCCCTAACTGGCACTTTAGTATTCAGTTGGCAACATATCTGTTTATCTCTGACTCATGCTCGATATGCTCCTTCTTTACCGAGGTTTTGAAGGGAAAGGGGCGTTCGAGTAAAAAGTCATACGAAACTCAAATTTTTCAACAAATTATTACAAGAGAGTGCGACGCTTTCCTCCGCCCATCTGCTCCTATGGGGGCCTCAATTCCACACAGACTGGTGGAATGAAACGGGGTAATATGCCACAGAAGAGTTTATAGTGCGGAAAACTGGAAACACACTATCACATAAATTACGAATCAATCTATTCCTCATATTATCAACATCTCTAAAACCAAATCAAATATTTGCGAACATTACCCTACACCAGTTTTGTCTAAGATTCTGCGTGTCTTCAAGGCAGCTATATTTGCAGTCATATCATTCTGACAACAAAAAAACTTCTCTGGTATTTTGTTTGAAGAATCGACTTTGTTCGTTGAGTGTGTATGGCTAGTTCTTCCAATATGAATTGTGAGTCGAGCATTGCAAGATGGGTTTTCACCTTCAGTCTAGGACTGGTTTTAATGCGATGTAGTTATCACGGTTACACTGCCAACACTGAAACACAAAAAACAGTAAAAATACAGTAAAGTGAGTGTCAACCAGTTGCCTGTCCTGTCATCGTAAATTTTAAGGTCACAACTGTCACAGCTCAAAGTGTAAGCTCACTGACTTAATTAGCAAACGTTCCCCCAAAATGTAACGAGGAATTTCACCAATTCAGTTTTGTTAACAAAGTGGAAATTGGAAAATTCCCATTTGCATTATTGAGAAAAAGCTTCTCGTGGTACTTTGGCATCAATGTTCAGAGACTTAACACTTCGCCTTACAAATCGGTCGCATCCACACGGGTATTTTAAAAATTAAGCAGTTGAAAACAATTATTTTTCAAAACCTTTCATCAAAACTTTATCATGTGATCCCTCATTGGAACGAGCTCGTCGAGCTCGTTCCAATGAGGTGTCACCTGATATGGTTTTATTGAATTCATTTGAAAACTTGAAAAAAATGTAATTAAAATAATGGATGAAGGGTTAATAAAATAGTGGATAATCTTCTGATGTCATGAAGTTAAGCCAAATATCTGTTCCTAAGTTTTGTGTCCAAGTCGAACAAAAAGGTCATCATAACCTAAAGTATAGTTTGCCGTACACACGCGAGGCGACAATTTACGAAACGAGCAAGTTCTGAATGTCCCATTTATTCAGAGGGGAGGTGTACCACAATGGGTTAATGCAATTCAATTGTCCAGATTGGTCAGTGATCAAGAATTGACTTTGGGTCTTAGTTTGAGATGATATCTCGGACTTTATGTTGTGGTTATTTTGGATAAACCAAGTAGGATCAGACACTTAAAGGCTGCATGCATAAGACTAAAAAATAGACAGAATGTTATTTTAAATGTTTTATTATAAACTGAAGAAAATACTTGAATAAAAGCTAAGAAAGGTGTCCATTAATAAACAATGTTGTGGTAAAGAAACATTTCAAGAAAATCTTATAAGTAATATCAACTCCAAGTTACTGGTCTTTATTCCCACATCACATGGGTTAAATAAACATCTTTAAGCCAATAAGGCAGTCAATCATTACTTATAGCGTTTAGATCTCAACGGGTTACATTTCATGCAGGGCAATTCTTAGAATTTGCAGTCCTATGCCCCAAAAGGGTTAACTTGCCTTGCCCAATAGTAATATTATTCAAGGAAACCTTTAATGCAAAGTAAGACAGAGTTGACCGTTCTTTGCACCATAGGGTAATTTCTTACTTTGCCCAACAGTTAGGATTCACCGTCCTATTTAAAAGGAGAAGTTCCGATCTGATCGATCGATACGAGCAACAAGCCATTCACTGGCTCGGATAGAATGGTTTCGCGCGCCAAAGGCGCACATGGGCGGTGTGGGGCGAGCCCCTTTCGACCTTCTTTAACTATTGAATATAGTTTCTTGCAACATGTCGGGGCGCGTCAAGGGAGGAAAAGGTGGGGTACTTAGCAGATATCCGGGATCGTGGAGTTTTTGTGAGTTGTGGCGGTCTTTTGATACACTTTTGATCTAAACCCTCGGGTGAGGACCAGTGCGAGGGGTGTCCTCTCACCAAAGGTGCTACCTATACCCGAGGTCCACACTTCGTTACACGGAGGGCGGGGGGGATTATCAGTTTAAATTTTCCTCTTGGAACATATACTGAAAGTCCGGTCTCCATAATTTATTGTGTTAAGGGGAACTTTTCGCGACCATAAGTTACACTTTCCATAACAAAACTCGTCCTCAATCTCCCCGAACCGGGATAGAAGGCTATGAGTGCCCCCCCCCCCCCCCCCCCCCCCCCATCCCCCGTTTAAAAGACTGTGTTCACTGATTTGGGCGAGTGAAGTCGTTCCTTGCTTCCTGAAAAGTCGCATGTATCAAATATGGCTCCAAGATATAGTCGTATTCAACGCAGTTTACACTGATGTGGAAATATCAGAAACTGCAACCAGCTATCTTTCGCCATAATGGGATTTAACCTATTCAGTCTTGTTTGGCAGAGCTCATTTAGCTCTGTTAAACAATAATGAATTGGTTAAATTCCAAGCTGCAGTATTAAAAACATATGCTGCTTGAAGTTTCATCATGTCTGCATCAGTGAGCTGAGGGTTAAATTGACAATGCGCTGAGGGTTAAACTGCCGTCCTTGAACTGGGTAAAAGGTTAAGGAGAATACTGCTTTCAGACACTCAGTTTTTCGAGAGACGATATTATTAGTTACACGGTGTTACAGCAGGGTCTATGGGACTGTACTACCTACCCCTCTGAGATCCGTATATCCTGAAGCTGAAAGCCGAAGGAAATACGAACCTCAGAAGGGTAGTACAGTCCCGTACACCCTGCTGAAAAAAACGTGTGACGACTTTATTACCCTGCCCTTTCAGTGTGTCCAGTTTTGTGTTATATAATCCACAAGCGGCATTCCAGTGACGAAAACCTTGATAAAAAAATTAAGAAACACGTTTCATTATTATTCAACAAGAACGATAAAACTTCAGAAAGGAATAGTTGAAACCTAAAACAACTTGAAATGTCAACCGATAAACTGGAAAGGAATAGTTCAAGCCTGAAACAACATGAACATGTCAACCGGTAAACTGCAACTATTTCTGCTGAAAAATTATTCAGACAAGCATACGAAATTTTTTAATTTGATTTGAAGTTATTTCCCTTCGATTGAACTCAAACATTTGGGAGTCTTCTTTTCAAGGACATTGGGAAATGACGCGTCGTTATTATTGTGAAGCACAAGTTGATTATTTCTGTTTTATTCGATACATAGAGTGGTGCATTGTGCGTTTTGGAGACGAGGACACTATATTCAAACTTGTACAAGTGATTTAATAAGTTTAACGGAAGAGACAATTCATATAACGAGATTGCATGTTTGAAAATCCGCAACGATTTATAGTGTAGAAATACCACAACAGAATCCCTCTTCTCGACAGTAAAATCGGACGTGGGGTGTGTGTACATGTTTTATTTCAAGTTTTCGTTCGGAATATTCTCACGAAACAATATTGTTCTCATTTTGTTTGTGAGTCTGGATGTTTATTATTACTGACGAAAATAGTTGAGGCGATGGATGAAAGGGAAATCGGCGAAGTGTGCAATAGAATGTCTGTACACCCCGTTTAGATGTCATTTGATAATCTCATACACCCCGGTGAACTTCGTACATCCCGTTGGAGTTAAATGTGCCGCACTGGATGCATTGAGTACTGACCAATCAAGAAGCTTGTATAATTTTAAAAGGGTAATAAGATTACATACTATTTTAATACACGATCGAGTTGTTTCGAGACCGTAGAATTTTCACCAAAAATAGGCTATGCAAACAATCACCGCGCCTCAAAATCAACACGATTTATATCCCAACAAAAAGTTGACTACATCACAGAAAGTTTCCTAAGCAAAAGTGTGTTTAATAAGGATCCATTACCATTGAATTTACCCAATGTGCCTTCTTCATTTAGTGGTTTCCTTAAGATTTTCCACCCACGAAACAACCAAGATTAGGGACACAGCTGCTGGAGACAGTCGTTGAATCTCGAATATTGAGGAATAGTTAGGATATTTTCATTAGCTGGACTGGTAGACCTATGTATGTCACTTCCGTCGTATCATGAGGAAGTTTTCGGTCATTCTTGTTTGAAATGTATTGTTCAGTTTTATCACGTGCACTGTATTTTATGTCATGAGTGAAACTAGTATCCAACCTCGTGTCATCAGCGTGAGAATGAAAATTGAGGTGTGTAGTATTGAGACTAACATTGCCCCCCCCCCCCCCCCCCCCACACACACACACCGGAGGACGCCGAACCGAAGTGTCAATTGCTCTGATGATTTGCCGCCAATGACTACACTTTGTATACGACCTTTGAGATACGATGCATACCAGTTAAGCGCGTGACATATGAGTCATACTCTTTGTTTCAGTCTTTCAATTAGAATGTTATGGTCCATGTTGCTGAAGGCGGCGCAGATGTCTAACAAAACAAGTTAGGAGATTTTACGTTTATCCATAGATAAAAATGGGTATAAGCGGTTGGCTGGACTTGACTTTATATCCATGTTGTGGTCTCTATTAGCCATTGTGCAGAAATATGGGACCTTATAAATAAATAAATAAATAAATAAATAAATAAATAAATAAATAAATAAATAAATAAATAAAAATCCATGGATAAGAAAATGCCATTTTGCACTTTTGAAAGGGGCATTTCGGTGCTGCAATTCGACCTGCATGTCGACTCGGAGACTTCCGATAAGCCATTGGCGGTCGTCTGGGAAGTCACCCGAAAAGCAACCGCGCGCTCTTTAATCTTAGATAGGAATGCGTGATTAAGAGACCTCTCGGTAGTTTTTCAGAACCTTTGGGACTAGCAATGGTTTTTGAAAAGGGGTTTGACAAAAGCAAGTTTCGTGACATTAGACTGCAGTGAGGCATTGATTAGTATTCAAATTAGTGTAGTCAGTTCCGAAAGATATGCTTATAACAACAATTCCGGGGCGTCATCTAACGCACATTGTTTAGATGGTGCCATGGATAATAGCTTATAGATATTTTGGAGGAGTGCTAAAGGTTTCAAATGTGGAAGCTGTGCAGTCGCCTTCGGACAGATGTGTGGCACATCACTAGTGTGAGAACAAATGGAGAGAGCTCTTGTGTGGCGACTCGATCGCCATCTCGATTTCGAACAATTACTACGACTTTCCCAATAGGACAAACAGGAAGAGAACCGAAAGTCTTGTTGGGAGTGCGGTGGAATGCCCAAACAGGTAAGCCCCCCCCCCCCCCCATCCCCCACCACTACTACCAAATATTTATCAGTACTAATTTAAAAGTATAACAAACATGGAATAAAATGGCCGAAATGACTTACTGACATCATGTTCGGATTTGATCCACCTTTTATCTTTTCCAACATTCAATGGTTCGGCTTCAGGATGTGAGTGGCGAGATAACTGAGCGAAGGACGTAGCTTCTATATTGTTGCCAAGTATTTCGCGCCATGAAGTACCATGTTTGCGGATATGTGAAATTTTAATTATGAGATTTCTTATGTTTCTCCAGACCTTCTAAGGGGTTTCTTTTCCTGGGTTTCTTCTGGTCAGACTTCATCAATTAACGGAATAATTCATATTAGACACACACATTGATTTTTGAAAGGTACAACTCAAAACCACGTCTGGTATCTAAAAGCGTTTTCCCAGAAAGATAAATTACTCCCTCGGCTGATACATTGTTCAAATGACAAGGTCTGCATTCACACTGTCCACTCCTTCTCTTTGAATCTTTCAGTCGAACTTGCCAAGCTCAGTCTCTTTATCGGTTCTCAACACCAAGAAACCGAAAACTGAGTCTGCACGCCCGTGATACTGAAATACAGTTGGTACTCTTAAGCCTTAAGATTAATCTAATTTGAGTACAATGACAACTGCGAGTTTTTGCCCTAACTTAATTCCGTTGAGGACTGAATCCTATTAACTGTAAATGATGATGTTAAGCAAATTAGACAAGTGGGATGGGGCAGATCCCTTGAAGCATTTAAAGATAACAAGAAACTATTTGAATTGAAATGTCTGCTTAATCGAAAGCCACGAGAGATCTAAAAGGCCCGGTGCAATGTGGCAGTACTTTCTAGATTGGGTGATGACACGTGCCGCACAATTATGGCTGTGCTGTTAATTTCAAGAGTGGAGTTTTTAGAACCTATCAAAAGGGAGTTACAATAGACAAGGCGACTAGTATCAAAGGCATGAACACAAGTGGCTCTGGGGTTTTTGTGTTAGTGGAAAGTCGAATTTTAGTGGTATTACATAGATGAAAAAATAAACTCCGACAATTGTGCTTAACAAGTTCGTCAACTGTTAGACTTTCACCCACGAAACAACCAAGATTAGGGACACAACTGCTGGAGACAGTCGTTGAATCTCGAATATTGAGGAACAGTTAGGATAGTTTCATTAGCTGGACTGGTAGACCTAATGACCTATGTATATCACTTCCGTCGTATCATGAGGAACTTTTCGGTCATTCTTGTTTGAAATGTATTGTTCAGTTTTATCACGTGCACTGTATTTTGTGTCATGGGTGAAACTAGTATCCAGCCGCATGTCATCAGCGTGAGAATGAAAATTGAGGTGTGGACTATTGAGACTAAGATCGCCCCCCCCCCCCCCACCCCCACCCCACACACACACCGGAGGACGCCGAACCGAAGTGTCAATTGCTCTGATGATTTGCCGCCAATGACTACACTCTGTGTGCGACCTTTGAGATACGATGCATATCAGTTAAGCGCGTGACATTTGAGCCATACTCTGTGTTTCAATCTTTCAATTAGAATGTTATGGTCTATGTTGCTAAAAGCGGCGCAGATGTCTAACAAAACAAGCCAGGAGATTTTACGTTTATCCATGGACAATAATGGGTATAAGCAGTTGGCTGGACTTGACATTATATCCATGTTGTGGTCTCTATCAGCCATTGTGCAGAAATATGGGACCTTAAACACAAATAAATAAATAAATAAATAAATAAATAAATAAATAAAAATCCGTGGATAAGAAAATGCCATTTTGTACTTTTGAAAGGGGCATTTCGGTGCTGCAATTCGACCTGCATGTCGACTCGGAGACTTCCGACAAGCCATTGGCGATCGTTTGGGAAGTCACCTGAAAAGCAACCGCGCGCTCTTTAATCTTAGATAGGAATGCGAGATTAAGAGACCGCTTGGTAGTTTTTCAGAACCTCTGGGACTGGCAATGGTTTTTAAGAAGGGGTTTGACAAAAGAAAGTTTCATGACATCAGACTGCAGTGAGGCATTGATTAGTATTAAAATTAGTGTACTCATTTCCGAAAGATATGCTTTTAACAACTATTCCGGAGCATCATCTAACGCACATTGTTTAGATGGTACCATGGATATTAGCTTATGGATATCTTGGAGGAGTGCTAAAGGTTTCAAATGTGCAAGCTGTGCAGTCGCCTTCGGGCAGGTGTGTGGCACATCACTAGTGTGAGAACAAATGGAGAGTGCTCTTGTGTGGCGGCTCGATCGCCATCCCGATTTCGAACAATTACTACGACTTTCCCAATAGGACAAACAGGAAGAGAACCGAAAGTCCTGTTGGGAGTGCGGTGGAATGCCCAAACGGGTAAGCCCCTCCCCCCCCCCCCCCATCCCCCACCACTACTCCCAAATATATATCAGTACTAGTTTGGAGAGAAAAATAAGGATTTAACCCTTTACCTACCGTAACAGCCAAAACCGGCCAGTGTTATTCTCAAAAATCGCCAATTAATTTTCATTATATTTTTATTTTTGGTCACAAAACCATAGGTTATGACCCCTCTTTGGAACGAGCTCGTTCCAATAAGGGGTCATAACCTATGTTTTTGAGACAAAAAATGAAAAAAATAGTTATTCAAGAATTTTGTTTGCAAGTGGCGTCTGCTTTTCATGTTAGGTAAAGGGTAAAACAGATGTGTGCGCTATATATTTATTAACAGAATTTATATCAGAATGCACACATTACACATGTATAGTGTTGACAATTATACTAGAATTGAAACATTTAACAGATGGTTGTCGTCATGCATTTTGAACAATAAGATCTAATTCGGCATAAATTACCTTGTCTGAACAGTCCGTCGAACTTCCTATCGAATGTCAGCAAGATGAAATTCTGTGAGAAGTTTGAGCTATTATGTTAGTCTACTACAGACTGTATTCATCTTACTTCAACATGAGCTGCCCCGGATTGACAGACTGGGCACACTTGCCCCATTTCTGGAGATTACTCTAGAAATGGGGCAGGTATGTCGGGTTTGCTGTGACACGGAGTGACGTTGGGAGTATCTAATTCTATCTCTCATGTGTTCTCCAGCTATTGTATTGCCACATATCATCAAACTCTCAAACTCCACAAATTAATTCTCCCGCATCTCTGACACCGCCTTACACAATACAACGCAAAAATAATTGAAGGATTCTTCTGTTTTTCTCCCCTCTCGAGTTTTCTTTTCCCCAATGACACATACTCCGTCACCCCAACCCTATCCCCCGCCCCTATATATTTTTTTCCAATTGAAATAGAGATACAGGCGTAGTACAGGCATTGAACGAAGTGAAGTGGTCGTACCAGGAAAAAATTTGGGACAAGCTGAGTTTTGTGTCATTTTGAAGAGGAATGTCCCCCGAAGAACATATCCAAACTCCGCAAAAATCCGCTTTGGGGAAAATTGTTTATAGTATTTATATTGATGGTGGTGTAAGAGCGAATTTCGATCAATTTTCCGAAACCAGCATTCCAACGTTTGCGAACGTGAGGACATGGATTTGTGTGAATCCAGTTTTTTTTCTACTCACCAACACACATTGTGTACAGAATGCATCATCACAGTCCATAACACCGGTGCACATCCAGAATAAAGAGCGTTGTTTTATAGAAATTTAAAAAATCGTTGCCATTCTCACTGCCAAACTCTGTTTCTGTCTGTTTATCTGACATGTCACGAGATACTGCGATCACTCGGCACACAAACTATTCGCTAATGGCCACATGCTCCTGAATTATTGTTTTTGATGTGCTTGTCATTTGCTCTTTGTCTCCTGTTGAAACCCAGTGGTGTTAACATGCACAGGAGGCAATCCTTTGTCCCATTTACTTGTTGGTTTGCTTGTTTTCTATTTCTCTGTCCTCTTGTATTTCTTTTCAGTTCGGTATATTCGCCCTGTGATTCAAGCTTTGTTGTGTCTCATATAATTCGTTTGGTTTTGTTTCTGAAGTATATATTTCCTTGTCCACATAACCTAACCCATGTTGTGATTTGAAATGGCTTCTTCTGGGCATTCCATTGGTGTTGGAGTTCATTGTTTCCGAAATGACTTCTGTGTTATATGCCAGATTGGTTTTGATGAAGTTAAACCAGTGAAAGTCTCTAAAAATGGTAACCGCACGCTGCTCAAATTTTGCAATATGAGGGCGAGGCCAGACCTGGAGACATACCTTACGGATAAGCTACAACAGGAGTCTGCGGGGATAGTTTTTGGTTCATGCAGACTGTCGCAGGGATTTCACTGACGCAAAACGACCCGCTGTTACAAGCACTCCCGAAACTGAGCCTCCGTCGGCCAAGAAAGTGAGATCAAGTTTGCCGGCATTTGACGTCAACAGTGACTGCCTCTTCTGTGGCCAATCGGCGGTAATTGATATACGCCACCCTGACAGGACTAAAGTTGTCAGAACTGTCGAAACACTCCCTATGCGGGATAAAGTCATTGAGCATTGCGAACTGAGAGGGGACAGTTTAGCATCAGAAGTTAGAGCTCGTTTGTTGAGTTGCACTGATCTGGTGGCCGCCGAAGCTGTCTATCATGCTCGTTGCCATTCAAGATTTCTTGACAATAGGGAGTTGGCACCGGAGAACAACCAGCTGGGCGGAAATCTGATCATGACATGAAGTATTGGTTTGAGTGCGGGTGCGACCAACTAGAATCGGAATCTGATGCAGAATTGTACACTTTGTCTGAGTTGCATTCTAGAATGGAAGAAATCGCCGGTGAATCAGGCGTATACACCAGAAAAAGGCTGAAGCAGAAACTAGAAGAGCGGTATGGAGATTTTATCTTCTTCGCTAGAGTACAGGGTCGCGACAATGTCGTATGTTTCCACAACATGGCGGAATATATGATAAATGACGAATGGTACGCTGATAAGAAAGAGAGTATGAGCGACGAAGTCGAACTAATCATTGTAACTGCGGTAAAGTTGATCAAAGAGCAGCTGAGAGAGATTGAGTTTAGTACAGAGTCTTACCCCACACCCGACGATATCAAGGACATTCTGCGTGGCAGAACCTGGATCCCCGCTTACCTACAGTCATTTCTCCAATGTTTGCTTCCATCTGATGTCAAACGGAAGATCATAGACCATTCTATAGTCCAGTCGGCAAGGCCAAGATCAGTCATAACGCCTACCCTATTCGGGATTGGGATAGAGATGGGTCGTGCATTCGGGTCAAGATGGTTTGTGAATGAACTCTAAAGGCTTGGGTTTTCTATCACTTGCGACGAAGTCAGACGTTATAAGCAAGGTGTTGTGGAGCTAGTTCGGTGGACAGCTACACCCCTAATTATTTTCCAGGTGAATTCACACAATGGGTTGCAGATAACGTCGACCATAACGTTGCCACGATCGATGGAAAAGGCTCGCTACATGGTATGGGTATAATTGCAGTATCCACTCCAAAGCACGACCGAATGACCCCTATATCGCCCATTGCGATAAAGCGGGGAGCTCGAGTCAGTGTTGAGCAAAATGTTGGAGAATAAAGGGATACCATTAGTTGATAACTTGGAGTCACAGAGGAAAGGCATCAGTGGTTTGGGGTACAAACCATTAGTCCAACTGCAATCCCCAATATCCTCCCCCGAGCTTGAATACTAACATTCTATGGCATTGTGGGAGGCTTTCAAAAGCAGAAGATAACACTGTACCCAATTGGTCCGGCTTCAAGCAAATTGCTCATTCAATGGAGGGTTCACGGAACCCAACGAAATCAGAGATACTCGTCCTCCCTATAATTGATCTTACTCCATCAGATAGCACATGCATTTTCTCTACATTGCACTTCATCTCGGACCAATCTGCACGCATGAACATCCCTTCTCCGTGTGTCACATTTGACCAGCCGTTATGCTTGAATGCCACTGAGATAATAACTGCTCAATCGATGAACACCGTTTGTCGGTTAGGTGGTTTCCACACAATCATGAGTTTTCTCGGGAGTATCGGGTCAATGATGGCTGGATCTGGCCTGGAGGAGGTCTTACAGGAAGTCTATGGTCCCCTCGCAGTGGGTTCTATTTTAACCGGCAAAGCAGTGTCAATGGCAATGCGGGGACATTTGCTGGTCGAAGCTGCGCTAACGAACAAGCTGTTAAATGCCCTTACTAGCTCAGAAATGGCTGAACCTGGTACCGCGCCGATGAGTTCATGTAGCGTCGGGAGTGGACAGAAATCTATCAACAGGGAAGATTTAGATAGTGTCAAGGAGTTGTATGATAATGTGCTGGACAGCTCGATAGCTCTTTCCGATGTTGCAAACTCAGCAGCCATGGTAAGGGTAAACACTTGCCTCGACGAGTACAAAACCAAACTGGCTGAACAATCGCGCACTGCTAAGCTATGGATACAATATGTAGAATATGTCCAGACACTTAAAATGTTCATCAGAGGTGAACGCCATGGCGATTGGAATCTCCACCTTATTGCTGTCAGTAATATGTTGAACCTCTTCGCTGCCACGGGACATGTACACTACGCTAAGAGTTGCAGGTTGTATCTGCAAATGATGCTTGCGCACCCCGAGAAACATCCGTGGTTGTACGATAGGTTCTTCTTTGATGGTTTGCATGCTATACGCCAGAGTTACAGGGTTTGGGCAGGTCTTTCAAGTGACCTTGTGATTGAACAAGTCCTCATGCGCTCAATTAAAAGTCAAGGTGGACTAACGAGAGGTCGTGGGGTGACCGAATCAGTACGTCAGGAGTGGATTTACACCATGCATAAATGCGCTGAAATACACGAAGCTGTGACAACGCTGACTGACATGAACCTCAGTACCAGTGAACAACATGTAGACATGGGCACTTGTCGTAAACGAAACAACACCGACATGATGAAAATACTAGAGTGGTTTCACTTGTACGATCCGTTCGATGAGAATGAAAGATTGCGCGCCCTGTCCTCCGGATTGTCAGCTTCCTTGAGTGATGGTATTAACTGCGACAATACCGAGTCGGTAGGGGCGGAGATACACTCTAAACTAGACAATGTTGTTGTTTCTGATGCCTCCATCAAAAGGAGTGATCAAATTCGCACTTTAGGCCATTTGAACGCCGGGGTGAAGTGGGATAATCAGAGGGTATCAATAGACCCATCAGCTCTGTTCACTCGAGTGATAGCTATTGCTCAGAGGGAGCGCGACGTGGCACAGTTCTTCGAGTACAAACTGACTGTGATGCCAATAGCCCTCTTCAAAGACTTCTTTCTCAGAAAAGCAAACAAGGCAGACCTAGCAGCTCCAATAACAGATCAAGTAGCACTTTCGAAGCCGCCATCTGATTCCATGTACGTGCTTGACGGAGGGCTCTCCTCCACAGAGTCAAATGGAAGGCGAAGGCTACCTACTCGGGAGGAGCCCATCAGTATGTTGGATATGTGGCCACCAAATATGGGCAGAATTGCTGTGTCGTCTTCGATGGTTATGGACAGCGACCAAACACGAAGAGTCATGAGCAAAGAAGGAGAGCTGTCAACATGCGTGCCGATGTCCGTTTGACAGACACCATGACTGCACACAAGAACCAGGAACGGTTCTTGCCGAACGAGAATAACAAAATGCAGTTCATAAGATTGCTGTCCACATTACTGTTAACTGCAGTTCGGGCGATACATATACCCTGATTGTTGAAAGTGCCATCAAACTTTCATCTCAAGGGAATTCAGTTGTCATTGCCGCAGATGATACTGATGTACTAGTGCTATCCGTTCACCATTGGGATCATACTTCGGCTGATGTTTATGTCCAATCAGAAGCACGGAAGTCACATAGGGGTGGGGAGGAATGGAAGATCGCAGATATAATAGCGAAGATCGGAGAAACAACTAGGCGGCACCTCCTGTTCATACAAGCCTGGAGTGGGTGCGATGTTACTTCGGCAACGTTTGGCAATGGTAAAACGCAGCTTCTGAGGAGGTTAGAAAAGCCAAGGGAGATTCAGAAGATATCAGCAACAATGCATGACAGCGCCGTATCTCAAGCAGAAATTGGAAGAATCGGCGCTGAAATGTTTGTAATGTTGTACTCTGGCAAGCAGTCAGACACAGTGAACGGCTTGAGATACTCAAGGTTCATGACAATGGTCACTTCCAGCAAGACAGGAATCGAACCTCAGAAACTACTTCCAACTGAACGCGCTGCATACTTTCACAGCCTGCGGGTCCACCTATAAACGGTGGAATGGAAGCAATTGGATATTGATGTCCTAGGTCCTCAGAAATGGAGGTGGGAAATTCTCGAAAATGAGTTGATACCCGTGATGACTGACCTGGATGCAGCGCCTGAAGCTCTCCTGAAATTTATTAGTTGCAAATGCAAAATGACCTCCAAACACCCCTGCGGAACGAATGTATGCTTTTGTAGAAAGAACGCAATCAAATGTGTCTCTGCTTGTGGAGACTGTCGAGGGGAGAATTGCCTGAACTCCCAGCCGGTTGAGATTGGAGACGAAACTGGCGACAGCAGAGTGCCTTGGGGAACACCGGCATGATTTCGGTCAGATCTCATCTCGTGATTTAATCATTTCGAAGAAAGTTGATCGATATCATTCTTCGCCATCTCGGGAGTTATAAAAAACATCGGCAGCAGAATTATAGCTCGTTATTTCTGTTCTATTCAGACTCAACTTCGTATGGGTGTGAAAATTGAAGGAAATGGTATTTTGGGGCCATTTCCCTAGCAATTGTGAATTTTCGCATTCATTTTTCCGCTTAAAAGGATTGGCATTTGTGCTTAAAGTACGAATGACGTACAAAACTTCTCCAGATCTCCCCCAAGACTATTGAGAAATTGATGCCACTAAAGATTTTGTTCTATGAAACCCCTCCTTGCGGCCATCTTGCATGAAAAATTTTCCCCAAAGCGGATTTTTGCGGATTTTGGATATGTTGTTCCCAGATAAATTCCGCGTCGAATGACACAAAAATCAACTTGTCCCCAATTTTTCCGGGTCAAACCATATTGCGCCTGGACTAGAAAGTAAAATAATGTACTTAGAACAGAATGAACTTATGCATTCAGAGCAAAAGGAAAGACAAATAACAATAGATAATATTTGTTAAAATGGACTACACTTTATTTTCATATCCGTGAGAGGATATTATAATATACATGTATAGTGTAGCCAAAAACATATATCACAAACATCACTAATTATACAATTGTTGACCGAAAACAACAACATGCAGGAACCCCTTATGTGATAATTATCATACTCTGTCCAGAGTGAAGGAAATATGCCTAAGAAGGGTCACGACAAACCATTATGAAGACCTAAAAAGGGCAAAATAAACATCACATGAGCGGTAGCAGGCGTGGAGGGGGGAAAGACAAACTTAGGAAAGAAATTTTACGTTCTGACGCATGTACACCGCAGGCGAATGTGAACTACTTTCACCACGTTTCCACGATGATGAATGCGAAATGAGGAAGATAATCCATTCCTCGTCCGTTGGCAATACTAAAACAACAGACATGATGTCACATGACAAAATAATCCGAACTCGCCTGCCGAATTCATGAGCAGCAAGTAAAAAGGAAATGAAACGGCAGTGCGTTAACCTATATCCGCCAATACTAATGAAAGACAATCGCTCACATCTTTCCCTGTTGCATAAATCCGCCCGGATTTTTTCCAGTCTTACATCTATTATCCCCTAGATATAGAGATCTGTAAGTGGCTCGTCAATACCACAATAAACAATTGAAAAAAAACATGAGCTGCTCCAGAATCTCTTCAAAAGGGGCAATCATACAACCAGTCAGCGAATCTACGTGGAGATCATTTAAGAAGGGTAAATCACACAAATAAAAAGGGAATTTACGTATCGAATATTTCGGAAGGTTATTCATATTACAAAAATAATCAATGAATTTACGGAGTGAAGTCTAAAAAATCGCTGTTTAGCAAGGAAATTCGCAAATTTGCTTCGGAAGAAGAGGTTTCCACATGTTACTATCAGGCCTGCAACCGGGGGGGCAAGGGCGGGGGGCAAGGGGGCGCCCCCTGAAAACATTGTCGCCCACCCCCACCCACCCCCCCCCCCCCCCACCAGAAAAATTTCAGACACTGTTTTTCAATTTTCACCATTTTGATCCATTTTATCTACCAGTGAATTAACTCAGAGTTGTCAATTTACACCTGAAATTACATTGAATATAATCCCATGACTGAGTCACTATTGTTATATTTGAGGTGTTTATTCAACACACAGATTATACACAACTATGACAATACGAAACATTAACTAATTAACCGAAGTAGTGAGTGTTTACTGGTAATTGAAAGTAGGAGAAATGCTCTCGCAAACAGAGGCTTTCTATGGGACAAAGACAGAAAATTGCTCCTTTTAATGCCAAATTTCCAAATTTTTACACGTCGGGTGGAACCATGGTCGACCCGGGGCACATGTGCTTGGCAAAGAGTATCCAAATTAGTGGAATTTGGTCACTTTGAGGAGGTGGAGAGAGTGGGGGGGGGGGTGATAAAATGATTCTGAATGGTCCTTCAAAAGTTAGTGGACAGAAATAAAAAATTGTAAATAATGAATCTTGTTATTTGAGCAGAAAAAAATAAAACTTTTGGGGGTTTGTTGAACTAGTAATTGATCCTCCAGAAGACAGGAAATTGTTCCTTTTAATGCCAAATGTAAAAATGTTTCCATGCCAGGTTGAACCATGGTCGATCCGCAGGCATGTGCTTGGCACGGTGTATCCAAACTAGTAGAATATAGTCACTATTGCGTGGGGGTGGGGGAGTAAAATGATTCTGGATGGTCGTTCAAAAGTTAGTGGACAGAAATAAAAAACATCAAATAATGAATCTTGTTATTTGTGCAGAAAAAATAAAACTTTTTGGGGTATGTTGAAGTAGGAATTGATCCTTCGGAAGACAGGAAATTGCTCATTTAATGCAAAATTTTGGGATATGTTGAAGTAGGAATTGATCCTTCAGAAGACAGGAAATTGCTCCTTTTAATACCAAATTAAAAAATTTCCCAATGCCGGGTCGAACCATGGTCGACCCGGCGCACATGTGCTTAGCACGGTGTATCCAAATTAATGGAACTAAGTCACTATGAGGGGGAGGGGGTGGGGGCGTGAAATGATTCAGGATGGTAATTCAAAAGTCAGTGGGCAGAAATAAGAAAAATCAAATAATGAATCTTGTTATTTGACCAGAAAAAATAAAACTGTTTGGGGTATGTTGAAGTAGGAATTGATCCTTCAGAAGACAGGAAATTGCGGCTTTTAGGCTAATGCAAAATTTTTAATTTTTCCCATGCCGGGTCGAACCATGGTCGACCCGGCGCACATGTGCTTGGCACGGTGTGTCCAAATTAGTGGAATTTAGTCACTATGAGGGGGAGGGTGAAATGATTCAGGATGGTCAATTCAAAAGTTAGTGGACAGAAATAAAAAATTCAAATAATGAATCTTGTTATTTGAGCAGAAAAAATAAAACTTTCTGGGGTATGTTGAAGTAGGAATTGATCCTTCAAAAGACAGGAAATTGCTCCTTTTAATGCCAAATTTTAAAAATTTTTTCCATGCCAGGCCGAACCATGGTCGGCCCGGCGCACATGTGCTTGGCAGGATGTATCCAAATTAGTGAACTTTAGTCATTTGGGGAGGGGGGAGGGGGATAATATGATTCTGGATGGAAAAGTGATGGGGTTATGTCCAGGTTGGGGAGGTGCCCTCCCCCACAAGGTCCGCCCCCCCCCCTCCCCCGCTGCCCGACCCTGGTTGCAGGCCTGGTTACTATTCAACACTCAAAACGATCAAATTCTATGAAATTTGGACTGTTATTACGCACATAGCAAATCACAAATCAAGCTTTTCGGCGATCTACGGTGAAATACTGAATAGATGATGAATGAAACGGTTTCACGCGCCGAAGGCGCGCAAGGACGGTATGGGGAGCAAGCCCCTTTCGACCCTCGTTGACTATATAATAGTTGACTGTATAATTTTGTCATTCCAGAGCGTGGTAGAGGAGGGAAAGAGTAAAGGTGTTCAGCGGCGTCTGTGTCTCCTGTGGTTTTTCTTGGTGGGAGGATGATGTGTTGGAGAGATTGATGTTGGTGGCGTTGTTGGATCTGGAGGATTAGTAGGTTCCTTGGTAACGAATGGCCTGATCCTAGCTGCTGTTTCTTCTTGAGATTTCCTGTAGTTTTTTAAATTGATTGTGAGGATTGTCCTGATTGAGTGTGCGGAGAATTTTTTTGATACATAGAAGTTATAGTTGTCTTGGACTGTGGCTCGGGTGCGGTCGTCCTCGATCTCCTCCCCAAGGAATGCCTCCGCGGACTCCGGGAAGCTCTCCTACAGGTCGGACTCCTGGTCCAAAGAAGCCGGAGAAGCAAGAGATGGAGGGGTGGAAGGTGCGTCATCTGAGACAACTTCCCGTACCATTGACAGATATTCCTCCTCCATCTCCTCTTCAGATGAAGAGTCTGATGGGTTAGAGAAAGAACTGTCACCTGACGACCCATGGTCCTCCGGACCCTCCTCCTGGGAGAGAGGTGCCGAGCTGGACAAGGGTTGTTCAGGGGTGACAGGTGTTGTCCCTTTGACGCCCCCACTTACCTCCTCTTCCTTTTCCTTCTTCTTCGTCTCCAGGAACTCCGTCATTCGGTGGGCATCTCGTCGTCTGGCGGAGGGTCCCTTCTTTCTTATCCTCTTCTTCTTGGTGTTGGCTGTGGCTGTACTACTCCAGCGGCCTTCATCCAGCTTTTCCGTGTCATTTGGAGGGTGACCAGTGTGAGGGGAAATTCCCTCACGAAAGGTGCTACACCTCTCCGAGGACGGCGGTTCGGATTCTTTATCAAAATCCACTGTCAGGTGAATTTTACCCTTGAGCACCTGGATACTCCAGGTGGTGGCAAGGGTAGCCTTACTCTGACAAGTGTCTCTTGGATTGCAAGTGGGAACTCCATTGTTCAGTTGTTAGCACCTCGGAGTCCAAGATGCGAATGAAAAAATCAAATGCTAACCTTGACAAAATCAAACCTGAACGAAAACGACTGAATAGACAGATCAGATTACATTTATACCATTCTCACCTATGTTACTACCTGTGAAAAGCCTGTTCGTTAAATTTTAGCTTTTAACCCCACTCCCGGTGTAAAACTTCTACTGCGGTTAAAAAAAATACATCTGCAGTTGGAAGTTTATCCAATTTGCCCATTGACATGACGCAATTTCCGACTTCGATACACTCACACCTCGCGATGTTTCATTCAAACATACGACGTTTTGCGGTACTATCTACTACGTGCAATGACTTATTAAATTGAAAACACTTACAATTAAATATTTAAAATAATTTAAGAATTGTTAATAACAATTTGACTGAAAAAGCATGATAAATTCAATCAACTTTGACGATGTGTCTAGCTGTCAATCAAGCTCCACGTGAAGCCGCCGGTGGTATTACTGCCCATGCACCGGCGCAGATGTGAACAAAACAAACCCTAGTCTCCTGCGCAGCCCACTAGATATTCACCTTGAGGTCTGCTATCAGCTTCAGCCATTTTAAAATGGCGGCGCAAATAGAGTAGAAAAAAGAGTTCTCAGTGGGTAGTAGAATTTGTGCTGTTGTGTACGTTAAAACGTCCAGATCTTTTCCATTTCTAACCCAATCCTTTTTCTCAAGATTGTGTGATCGACTTGAACAAAAATTAGTGCATGTCACGACCAAACAACAGCATTCGACGCGCTATAATGCGCGAGAATCACCGGCGTCGATTATTCATGTTTTGATCTCAAAAATTTATTTCTGAGCGCGGCGTGGCATAGTGTAGTGTATCGTAAAGTACGCCCGATACCCGTCATTTTGACACCAACCACGCTATTGTGCTTCAATTACTACCAAAGTTACAGCTGATTTGATCTTTCTTTTCGAGCCCCAACCCCCCCCCCCCCCCCCCCCCCCGCGGTAGGCCTCACCCACGTACAACTTGATACGGTGCGGCGAAAGGACACAATTTCTCAGTTTAAAATAAAAAAGTTATAACTGTCGACAATGATAAATGAAAATCCCGGTCCAATTCCCAGGTACAGGTAACTGGATTTTCAAATGTTTATTTCCAAATTCCAGATGTGGTATCACGTCCTCACATGATCCAGCTGAAAATAAGGTCCATGGCTGTTATAGTGATACCATCTGCACCCCTTGGTTACACTTGCTTTAAATGCTGCAGGTAATTTCCCCCTCCCCACAACCCATTGCCCACGCAGCCGCAGAGTAGAGGTTTACAAAACGTACTGCCATTTATTCTTCCAAGTTGAAAGAAAATATGCTGAAGAAAGAACCGGGAATTCAAATGTTCAGTAATATAATATATTTTTCAACTTATTTAGATATACATGTAAAGAACAGGTATAAAATGTCAACCTGGCAGATAAAGCTAAATAGTATTTATGAAATATCAGCAAAGTTACTAAATGCACTTAACTGAACACAAATTCATCTGGAGAGCGGATTGTCACTAACACTTGCAGAATGGACTTTCAAAATAGACTGGGATGCCTATAGTAGAATAAATCGTTTCTCGGTAGGGAGTAGTAATTGTGCTACTGTGCAAGTTAAGATGCCCAGATCTTGCCCATTTCTTCCCAATCTTTTTCCGAGAGATTGTGTGATCGACTTCAACAAAAATGAGTGCCTGTCACCGTCAAACAACAGCAATCGACGCGTTTTAATGTCCGAGAATCACGTTGATTATTCATGTTTCGATCTCAAATGTTTATTTCTGAGCGCGGCATAGCATCCCAACATAATAACAGAAATAATACTTTAGCCGGCCGCTGATTTGTCGCGGTTCTCGGACGAGAAAGCGTTGGTTACCCCTGTGCTTCCAACTGCCTCCCTATTCCCACGCTTCTTCTCTCCTCCCAACACTCGGAGATGAACTACTTGATGACGTTCTTTGTCCCATTCTTCCCAATCTCTTCGATTAGCATATTAACCCTCCCCCTTGAATCACTCACTAACCACATGTCCTTCATTCTTCCATCCCACTTCCCCATTATACTCCCAGTGAATCTTATTCTTTTAGACTGGTATTTTGGGCATTCTGTTAAAAGTGTTCCAGAGTATCCACCATGCCTAAATTACACATCTGGCACTACTTTTCACTGTTTTTCCCATTTCCCCCCTCAGCTTCAGGGACCGGAACCTCAGCTTGAACAACAGCGACTCCAAATGGTGCAATCAAGGTAATCTTCAAAGCCAGGTTTCTCTTTATCACACAGACCACCCAAAGACCTCTTTGATTTGACCCCCTCTTGCCAATTAAGGTTACCATCTTCCATGACGCTTTCTTTCGATTTTTTACCCTGGGTTGCCCCCACGTCTAGGTCCGAGATCTCCAATGAGTAGTTCTCTATTAACTCCCTCACTTGGACCATCCACCCTGTCTTAGTATATAACATACAGTAAGAAAGAAAATAGGCACTGTGTGTGCAATGGGTTGGGTGGGGCAAGGATGTTTTGGGGAAGGGGCGGGGGGACCTGCAGCAGTTAAAAGAAGTGTGACCACGGCGTGCAGTTGGTATCACCATAACAGCTATGGATCTTATTTTCAGATCCATCATGTGAGGACGTGATACCGCACCTGGAATTTGGAAATAAACATTTGAAAATCCTGTTGCCTGTACTTGAGAATTAGACCGGGATTTTCAGTCATCTGTGTCGATATTTATAACGTTTTTATTTTAAAGTGAGAAATTGTGTCCTTTCGTCATATCGTATCACGTTGTACGCGAAGTCCCATACGTCCATCGCCCGTGGGTGAGGCCTACCCGGGGGGGGGGGGGTCGAAAAGATAAATCAGCTGTAACGTTTGAACTAACTGCCAAACAGTAGTGGGGTCGGTGTCAAAATGGCGGGTATCGGGCGTACTTTACGATACACTATACAGAGATGCTATGTCGCGCTTAGAAAAAACATTTGAGATCAAAACATGAATAATCGCCACGACTCTCGCGCATTCGAATGCGTCGAATGCTGTTGTTTGACGGTCACGTGCACTCATGTTTGTTCAAGTCGATCACACAATCTCTCGAAAAAAGAATGGGACAGAAATGGGAAAGGTCTGGGTATTTTAACGTACACAACAGCACAATTTCTACTCCCTACTGAGAAACATTTTTCTTCTACTCTATTCGCGCCGCCATTTTAAAATGGCTGAAGCTGATAGCAGACCTTTTCGTGAATACCCAGTGGGATGCGCAGGAGACTAAACAAACCCGTGTGTTTGCGATAGAAAGCGTCGTTTTTTTCTCAAATTTAAGTGACAAAGTCGATTATTGATTAGAAGCATGGTATGAATAAAACAAATAGGTACTGATGCCGGCAATCAGATTTAAACCAGTCGTAGAATAAGGGTTTTAACCACTCGGCAAGACGAGTGGTTGAAACCCTTATCCTACTCGTTGTTGAGTGATTTAAATCTGATGAACGGCCCTAGTACTTGTTTATTCTATATATTATTTAGAAAACCCAACCAATTTATAAAGATTTTATCAGAAGCTAAAACTATAAACTTACTAAGGCAAAGACATCATTGGAATGAAAAACAATGTCCCCCTGTCCTATCAATTGATTCTCGGATCACTCTTATTCAATGTTAATAAGACTCACTCCAGTTAGTTTCATTTGGGGTCCGGCACACTTGTATCAAGCGACTCTCTGATACATTCAATCTTCTCAACAAACAAACTTGAGAATCTATTTAGAAGACGACAAATGCTCAGGCAATATGGTGGCCTTTTTGTCGATGCAAAAACTTCGCAATCATACAGAATATGTGGAGATTTTACATTATTAGAAATTAAATTAAAATTATTCGATCGCATGTATTTTGATATGTGAGGGATGAAGACAGGACATGAAAGCCGAAATAATGAAAACATTGGCACTGCAATCGAGTGTGACAGTAGGTGTAAACGGAGAGTCCCCGGACACATTTTTTGTACATGTACACGTTCTAAGACGTACATGGACATATACCCTTAGAGTTTAGTGTTAAAATGTACAAAATTTCGAGAATTTTTACAAAAAAATGTAAATGTTTTTATGATCTGTCATAGAATTTGCGATCGCCATTCATCGCATCCTAGATGGTGCGATCAGTCGTTGATGAACGGTGGAGAATTATAGGACAGGATGCGTGGAAGAAATCAACCCTTCGATTCTTTCCAACGTTCATCGTCGCCTCCTAGATGATTGACGAATGCGCGGCGATGTCCAGTACAGAAAATATAAAATTAAGATGTTGAAAAAACTAGAATCGATGAAATTTTCTCGACGTTCGTCATCGCGTTCTAGATGGTGCGATTGATCGTTGAACAGAAAAATATAAAAATTAAGATGTCATTGCATGTTGAAAAAAAACAAGAATCGATTAAATTTTCAACGTTCGTCATCGCGTCCTAGACGGTGCGATCGGTCGTGGACGAACGGTGAAGAGTTCTAGGAAGGGAACAAAAAAAAATAGATGAAAAATCGCGAGGCGTCGCGGGCATCCGTCGCGAGAAATTGGCCGGGAGGAGCAGAGATGGATTGTAACAAAATCAGTTTTGTCGAGTTTCTTCATTCCTTCTAATCGTTTAATAATGCGAATGTAAATGAACGTTTCTCATTCATCTATTGAATGGCGAAGTGTATGTGTGAATAGTTATTATAATGGTTGTTTTCAAAACGTTTCTCATTCATCAATTGAATGATGAAGTGTTTGTGTGAATAGTTATTATAATGGTTGTTTTCAAACGTGTTTCTTGAAGTGAAGCGAGAATGGAATTTTTGCGGAGTATACGTATTGAATAATACATAAGCAATAATCCAGTAATGAAATAGTGGTACATTCATTATTATTCTCGACAAACCATTAATCATATAAAGGTATAATATAAAAGGTTGAAAATACACCAAATCAAACTGCACCAATAACCCAAAGCGATACTGTTTTTTGACAGCATTAAAGTTGTCCAGCTGAAAGATCTAAGATTAACTCTGAGTTCTCACTGTGGGAAATAACCACTGATGTGATTTAACACGTTTGGAGTGATGAAGGTGTGCGTTATTTTTTTTATTTTTTCTTTTATCAATGTTTTATTCATGTTTTTTTCCTTTCTTTTCTTTTCTTTTTAACTTGTTAGTTAATATATATTAAAGACATAAAAATTTTATTTATTTAAAACATAAAAATAATCACATTAATTTTGAGGATAATAAATAATAAAAAATCGGCGTTACCACACTCCAAAAGAAATATTAATAATCGAGAGAAAAAATGTTTTTGAACATCAAAGATTCCAAGCGAAGGGACGAAATCCTCAACGAATATCAGCGGACCAAGGAAAGCATTTGCACCGGTGGCAGAAGCAGACAATTATTCAGATGCAAATGAAGACGGACAGACAGGGAAGCAACACGATCAGACTCGCTCCCAACCATAATACCCTACAGACTATATTGGATTTGGAAGATAATTTCCGAGTGGATTTCAACATGAACGATTCGATCGGCAAGATGTTGGGATTTGATCGAAAGATGTATCGACGCCATGCAGCATTTGAAAATACTGTCGACATTCTCGCCGTCAATAGTATTCTGGTGAACGTGGACGTGATTGCTGGAAGCTACATGAATGGTAGCACGCAACCGATGATCTATTCCTTCTTTCTGAACGTGTCGCCGGGTTATAAGATCGTGGAACGACATCGAAATTTAGTTTATCTACCCGTGATTTTAGACACGTTGTATAGCCTCAAAACTATGGTAAGCTGTTAGATCTTCATGGAGAGAGGGTGACAATACGATTTCACATAAGAAAAATATAAGAGAAATATAAAAGCCAAAAAGAAGCTATTGTGTATATAAAAATAAATAAGAAAAACAAAAACGAAACGTAATATTAATTACAAAAATTATTTAATACATAATTATCATTAAAACAAAAAACACAATTGAATTCTCAACAACCACGTTTGAAAAATATATTTAAAAAAAAAAATATGACTCCATACGTGGTTAAAAACATGAACATATCCGAAGGACAGAGGGTCAAACTTCGGAGAGTGTTAACTCGAGGCGAGGCGAGGCGGTGAGATTCAAATTCACTCACGAAGATCTGGCGAGTGGCGGTCGCGATCCGATTGACTGGACCAGAACTCAAATCAAAAGGATGGAGAAAGCGATTTGTGATCAAAGAAGGTTGACAGTGAGATTGAGTCCTGCTCATTTGGATTATAATCTGAGAATGGAAGGCAGTTTCCTAGCGCTGTTGGGGACACTCGCTGCAAAAGCATTGCCCATTCTCACGAAGACCGTGTTGCCGGCTTTGGGCGTGGGAGCTCTCTTGGGACTCGCGAGTTCGGGAGCTCAGAAATTAATGGGTGGTGGGCTGTTTTTGAAGAAGGGAGGAGCCGTGTGTCACGTCGACACAGACGGTGGTAAAGGATTGTATTTAAAACCCACGAGAGGTGACAACATTTTAGGTAGAAATGGTCTCTATCTGAAGACAGGAAAGAACGTGGAGCGACTCGGTAAGGGTTTGCTGTTTGGTCCGAATTCACCATTTAAGAATATACCACTTTTGAGTATTTTATTATAAAGTAAAAAAATTATATAATTATATAAAGTATAAAAAATAATATAATATAATTACATAAATTATATAAAGTATAAAAAATAATATAATATAAAAAAATGGAAAAAAGGATTACGAGGCTTTTTTGAATGATAATAAAATATGATGGATATTTCAGGAAAGAACTGGAAAAAGAAGTGAAAAAAAATAGGGATAGATTGTGGAAATTTGAAAGAATGAGTTGTTTTCCACCACCACCTTTTGAAGAGAATAATGATATGAGTGTTGCGAAGAGATATACCGTATTCATTCATAAATATGATGAAGGGAATGGAATGTGTTATTATAAAAAAACGTAATATATCAAAAAAAAGTAAGAATCAATAATGAAAGTGAAGAAAAAGGGAAAAGTTATTACAATATATATGAGTGATAGTGAAGAAGAAGGGGGGAAAAAATAAAATAAATAATTTATGTATAGTAAAGTGATTATCATGTAATATTCCAAGTACTCTCTCTCTCTATTCTCTTTTTATATTTCCAACACCGTTATTAACATGTTAACGGTTGTATCTTCTCCTTTTTCGTATATATATTGAATTTTTGTCTTTACTTTTGCGAGTTTTTTTACTTTGGTCAATGCGTTCTCGCCACCCAATCTGTCTACGATTTCGAGAGAGATTTTTGGATATATGTAACTTCTGTAGGGCAATGACAAAACGCTCTTATCAAATTCTTTGTCTTCAGCAATAACGATATTCTGTAGCTCGCTTTGGTACTCATAAAACAAATCGAGTGCGGCTTCATCCAGTTTCAAAGGAATACTATATTTGTTGTATTTGTGCTCTAAGCCCTTCGACTCAACATCATTCAATTTGATACCATCATGTCATTGTAATCTATAAATTTTACAAGCGAGTTTCTTGTACGTTTTGACTCGTTTCAATTGCAATTCACATCTTTTAGGTGTTGTTCTCATAGTTGATTATTTTTTTATGTTTTTTAGTTTTATGAATTATTACAAATAATAATATATTTGAATTTTGTTTTTTGTTAAATAATAATTTTTTTTAAAAGTTTTTTCTCTCTCTATATACATATACAGAAAGTTTTTTTAAATTTAATTCCTTTAATGTGAAATTTTGTGAAAGTTGTTTCTCTCTATATATATACAAAAGTTTTAAATTTTCAATTTCCTTTATTTTTTGTCGTATTAATTCAACTTTTTTTTAGATTAATTCAGTTTATTTACTTAAAACTGGAAAAAAATTGAATTAATCTCACAAAAATTTGTGGAAGAGTTGGAATCGAAAATTCAATTTTTATACAACAAATGCAAAACTCCAGCAAAAATGATCATCGCCGAGAGCAACAGGACGAAGATAATGGAGCCACCGAATGTCACACATGCAGACTATCGTTCGATGAGAAATTTGCAGCAAAAGAAGAAAGTCAGAGATCACGATCATTACACAGGTCTGTATCGCAGTCCGGCCCACAGTGAGTGTAATTAAGATATAGAGATGCCACTTTCTATCCGGTGATATTTCACAATCTCTCGGGTTACGACAGTCATCTGTTCGTGAAAAATCTTGGTACCTCCCACGAAGAATTAAACTGCATCCCGATCAGCGAAGAGAGATACATTTCCTTCATGAAATGGAAGGTGGTGGAGAAGAAAAAAGTAATCGACGAAGAGACCTCAAAAGAAAAAACAAAATCTATTCGTAGAGCCATACGTTTCATTGACAGTTTTAAATTCCTGCCGACTGGCCTGGAAAAATTAGTCGATAACATGAGGGAGGATAAATTTAAAATCACGAGTGAACACTTCGGAGAATGAGTAGACATCATGTTAAGGAAAGGAGTTTTTCCTTTCGATTACATGAACGATCTAAAGAGATTCGACGACACCGCACTAGTTTCAAATGAAGATTTTTATTCGAAATTATATGAATTCGACATTTCCGACAAGGATTACGAACACACCAAAAACGTGTGAAAATCGTTTGAGATGAAAACCATGTGAGATTATCATGATCTCTATCTGAAGACTGACGTTCTTCTCCTGGCAGACACGTTCGAAAATTTTCGAGACGTCTGTCGTCGAAATTACGACCTGGATCCAGCTTGGTATTACACCACACACGGTCTGCGTGGAACGCTCTGTTGAAAACCACCAAAGTCCAATTGGAATTATTATCCGATGTGGACATGTTGCTCATGTTCGAAAATGCCGTGAGAGGTGGCGTCTTGATGATCTCCCGCAGGTATTCTAAAGCCAACAATCCCTACATGAGAGAATAAATACATACAGTATTGGGATGCTAATAATCTGTACAGTTGGGCCATTAGTCGTCCTTTACCGATTGGAAATTTCGAATGGGTGATGGAACCAGAAGAGATGCAAAAATGGAGAGACTATCCTTGCATTTTAGAAGTCGATTTGAACCAGAGTTACACGACCTGCACAGCAATTATCCACTGGCTCCCGAACGAATGGAACCAGTTGAAGGAAACAACAAAAAACTTGTTCCAAATTTATATAACAAATGTAAGTATGTCATCTACAGCGAAAATTTGAAACAATACATCGATCATGGGATGAAATTAATCGGCATACATCGCGTCATTCGATTCGATGAAGAGCCTTGGATGAAAAAATACATCGATCTCAACACGAATCTCAGAATTCGAGCCAAGACCGATTTCAAAAAAGATTTCTTTAAAGTCATGAACAACTGCGTGTATGGTAAATCGATGGAAAGCATCAGGAAGAGAACTGGCATTCGACTCATCACATCCGAGAAAAGAGCTAGAAAATTAGTGTCGAAACGCAGTTACAGACATCAAACCATATTCGACAAAAGTGGCTGTTCACATGCAAAAAAACGCACCTGAAGTTCGACAAACCCTATTATCTCGGACCGATCATCTTAGATATCAGCAAGC
This sequence comes from Pictodentalium vernedei, assembly GCA_031216915.1. Lineage (NCBI taxonomy): Eukaryota > Metazoa > Mollusca > Scaphopoda > Dentaliida > Dentaliidae > Pictodentalium > Pictodentalium vernedei. The sequence goes on from CM062296.1 coordinate 380,680,284, forward strand.
AATTGATGTACGAGTTTCCCTACGATTACGTTAAACAGAAATTCGGTGAGAAGGCTAAACTACTGTTCACGACATGGACAGTTTGGTTTATGAGATAGAGACGAAAGACGTTTACCGGGATATATCTCCAGACGCGACCATGTGGTTCGACACGAGCAATTATCCCGTCGATCACCTGTCTAACATTCAATCGAATGACAAGAAGAAGGTGTTGGGTAAATTTAAAGACGAGAGCGGTGGTAAACAAATCACCGAATTCGCGGGTTTGAGACCCAAACTGTACACTTATCTCCTAGAAGGCGAAGAGATCAAGAAGTGCAAAGGAGTTCAAGCATGCGTAGTGAAGAAAAACATCTCTTTCCAAGAGTATAAAGAATGTCTGTTCGGAAGTGGGCCGGTGTACAAGACTATGAAATCGATTCAAAGTGACAATCACGACCTGTATACCAAAATAATCAATAAGATTTCCCCTGACGGCTGACGGCCGACGACGATAAGAGAATCATGTTAAATGATAAAATAAGCACTTTGGCACTAGGACATTGGGTTTTGGTTATGATTAATGACGAGTGAATTCCAGAAAATCAAGAGGAATTAGACGAATGCAAGACTATGGAAATCGATACTGACATCGACAAATTTAGTTTAAATAAGAGTAAAAAAGAAAAAAAAGAAAAAATAAATTACACCATTTAATGAATTATAATAAAAATAAATAAATAAAAAAATATATATTTATGAATAAGAAAATATGGATATCCGTAGAAGGTGTCGTCTTGCCTAACGAACCCCTATCCAACATTGATCTGTTGAATGCGGCAAAAGCCTTGAAAATCAAAGATTTTTGAGGCGTGTTTTCCAGAGATGCCTTGCCGAAGATAAGACCTCGACGACAATCGGAATGCGGAATTTTTAAATCTGGATGATTTATTGGGCCAAGGTACTCACTGGGTGGTGTGGTTCAAGAATGGGAAGAAGAATTATTATTTCGACAGCTATGGAATCTCACCACCGAAAGAAATAAAGAACTATTTTGACGAATCGGTAGTTCATTACAATATGGAACGAGTGCAATCGCCAGATCAAGTGTTTTATGGTCACCTGTGTCTCTACGTTCTCAAGAGATGGTAGGAAGGAGATCAGTTTTGAGACATTCTCAACGATTTACATTAGAGAGATTTTTTTTATATATATATATACAGGTAAAAAAATTATTTAAAAACTAAATCAAATAGAACAAAAATAAAATAAGTGAGAAATAATTCATTCCTAAAAACTGTGTTGAAATATATTTTAAAAAAACAAAAACATGCCAGTCGATAAATTTGGTAGGAGTGATGATGAAAGTCGCCCCAAAAAGAAGAGGAAATTGCTCGAAGTCTGTGATGGTTATGATGTCACCAACTTGGATGAACGTTACGTTCGGAGATACGAACCTCGAGAGGAACCTTTGAACATGAATGATAACAAGATCTACAATCTTCCTGAGCTAGTAAATCTCGTAGATGCGATGACTAAAAAATATGTCGACAGGGGGAATGCATATTTCGAACAAATCATGAGAGATAATTACGTGATAGAGACATGACCGACGATCTCGATCTGAAATCCAAACATTTGGTGAACATAGCGAATCCCATAGATTCCACCGATGCCGCGACTAAGAAATACGTGGACGACGCTCACGCGCAATTCAGCGAACACTTGAGAGGTTCAGAAAATGATGCAATCGGAATTGAATGCCAATTCTAATAAGATAACGAATGTGGCCACTCCCACGAATCCCAAGGACGCAGCAACCAAACACTACGTAGACCTTGAATAAAGAAAGTCTGCCAAACGAGAAATGAAATCGGATCTGAATGCAGGATTCAACAAGATATTGAATCTATCGAAGATCGACGATGTAGACAAGGACTCCACCACAGTCAACAAAGGCTACGTGGATTCTGCCGTGATGCGTTCTCAAAAATACATAAAATCACAAGTGGACGATCTCTATCTGAACAAACAATCCAGCAGAACCATGAGGTGTGGCATCGACATGGACTGTCATAATTTATTCGGTCTCGATCACGAGCCCAAATTTGATTCCAGTGCGGTCAGTAGGCAGTACGTGGACGACAACTCGGTCTGGAGAATGGGTGACATCATGGAAGGTAAACTAGACATGGGTGGACACGCGCTCACGAATCTGACAGATCCTGTGCACATGTCGGATGCCTGCACCCTGATTTCGGTGGTTGAAAAAGTCAAATTCGCCAGGCAATTGATCGCCGTGTGCGCCGAGGAGAGCGGTGCATTAGACGAGGGAAAAGCCGAATGGTCTTTGGGAAACGGAGCTAGCGGATCGCTACATCCTCAGGTAGGATATCCCATGCCATTAGGAGGTGAAATCATTCGAATGTCTCTGGCTTCCACGGATTTGAATAACAGAGTGGTCGTCAATCTCATGGTGAATGGAGTAGAGAGCAATAAGAGATACAGCATTGAAAGGACCGATAATCAACACTCGAATGTCAGCACGTTCGGCACGCCTCTCAGAGTGAACGCCAGAGACAGGATTAATTTCAGGACGAAATCCAATAATCCTGAAGCCATGACTTCCGTGGTGGCTCTGTTGATCAAACTAGATTCTCTGAACAAACAATGAACGTGTGGAAATAATTAATTAAACATAATAAGTAATTATTAAAAACAAAAAACTAAAAACAAAAAAAAACTAAAAATAAAAAGTAATGAGATTTAGAAAGATGTTCAATCCCTCTAGATCTCATTACTTTTTTTTATTTTTTTTGGTTTTTAATATGTTATTTCTTGTAATGTTTGATCTCGTGAAATTGGATCTCCTATCTCGAAACACACATTGACATCTATTTTGGCATTTTGGAGAGCTTTTATAAATTCTCGAAAAGTAGTTGGTCCTCTATACGTCAACGTGTCTAAAAGATTTTACTTTCAATTTCACGTCTCATATAGTCGGTCAATATCAAAGGTTCTGTTCCAACTAAAGTGTCTAGAATTATTGCTAGTGAATCTTGCGAAATATTTTTAATCAAACCACATCTGTTTCTTCTCAAGTACTCTCTTTCCTCTATCATTCATTTTTGTAATTATTTTTTTTTAATTATTACTTTTTGGATTTATTATTTTTTTGTTTATTAATAATTACTTATTTATTTTCATCAAACGGTCGATATCTTAGTTCCATCCAATTCAAATTGTAATTCTCTATCTGACAGGACCAGGGAATAGGCCTCTGTTTTTCTCGGCACGTTCCTATCGAATTGCATCTTGATCTGAATATCTAAGACGCTACTCTTGAGACATTCACTCTGTTTACTGACGTCGAATACGAACATGGGAACGCAACCATGATGAAACGCGGCCTCTCAGAATCAGATTTCACAGTCAATCTCCAATCGAAGTGATTTGTGGAAGACGGAATGCGAGCCATGTCACACTGTCTCATTCTAAATCCCACGGGTAATTTACTCTTGGATTCTATGATCTTGTAGAGACACACTTTTTCCCCGACCGAAGGCTGCAAGTGCGGAACGAACCACGATATCTTGTGTAGAGTTAACTTAGCCACATCGGTCACAGGGAGTCTCACTATCGCATCGTCATTTCCCTTTCGAATCAATGTCAGATTGTATTTGAATCCGTACATAATCTTGTTGTAATCGTCCACGAATCCAAAGATGTGTTTCAAAGGTATCCTGAATGAAAACGTTTCTTTGGGTCTGGACGTCTTGACGATGTAGTCGAATATTATGGCGGCGCCAGCGTTGGTGGGGCCGACGGTGTCATTCAACCATAACTGATTAAGTCCCTTGGATTTCAAAAAATTATCCAGATACGTCAAGAGTCCGAACATCATGGTGGCCTGACCAGGATTAAATACGGATTCTATCTCTTGTCCAGATAACAAATATTTTATATTACTGAATAGATGCATGATACCATTATTGGCTAGAGTAACCGTGTCGTCATCGGCGTATTCACTCCCATCTTCCTTGGTGAGACGTCCCTGCACCACTATGTAACTCTTGCTAGGATGAACGAATAGATCTTGGGTTTCGATGTTGATTCTTATCTCTCCTGCATTGTTCAAACTCGTTCCGGTTATCGACTCGTATTCATGAACCTCGTAGTCCTGAATACTTTCGTCTCTCGGTATACCTTGTGTGATATCTAGTATATTTGTCATTTTTGAGGGTTTTTTTGGTTTGTTTTTTGTTTATTAATTCATTTGCTTTTTTCTAAAAATAGTTTTAATTATTTTTATTATTATTATTTTTTCCTTTATACATATGTGTATGTAAACAAGAAAATGTTAAAGAGAGTAAATATATATTTTTTTATTAAAACTTTGTCTTCTGCAATTGTTGTTTGTAAAACTTTCCGACGATCTCTTCGCCATCCAAAGCTTCGATTTCGTAAGTCACCGGATCGGTGTGAAATATTCTGATTATCACGAAGATTTCCATGGTCCATCGAGGAGTGTAACCCTTTTTGAAGTGCTTCTTATAAGCGTAGATTCTCACTCGATCACCAACCGCAAATTTCGGTGGTCTAGACTCCTTTCTGATCTTAGATCTTTCGGGATATAGATTCGCGTAGATCCGGTTTTCTTTTCGAGAATCGCTAGCTTCCGTGAGGGTCATCTTGATCGATCTGTGTCACGTGTTGTTGTAATCTTCGACCAGACTATTCAGAGCGTATATGTATTTCTTGGTTGAATTCGCCGTGAAGTACCTGTGCATCTTTTCCTTCATCGTTCAATTCCATCATTCCACGATGCTGGCTTTCTCTTTGCTTTCGATCGAATAGAGGTCAACCAACAGACGAACATCCTTGTTGAATTCCTTCCCCTTGTCCACCCACAGTTTATTCTGTTTTCGTGAAGACGAGATGAAGACGCTCTTCGGAGCCTCAGCGACACAAGGTCCCCATTTATTCTTCAAGGCTCTGATCCAACTGTATTTGGAAAACACGTCGATGACCGTCAATAGATATTTGACATCCTCGTTCCACCTCGAAAACGATCTCATGTCGACCAAGTCGGTGGACCAAATGTCATCCAAACCCTTCACAAACACCCTCCTCTTTCAAAATCTACGCACGATGGGCTTGTGTAGTTCCTTGGCCAATTCACTCGTCAATAACTGCTTCTTCTTCTTTTCCGAGCTACTTTTTTTTTTGAATGCTCCATCCGAATCGACATTTCGTACCGATCACTTTGCCAACCAGCGAACATTCGAGCTTCTCTCTCCTAGTCGGATTCGATATGTCTCTCAATTTCGCCAACATGTTTTTATCGCAGACGTTGTTGCGAGTCTTGGCATCAGGATATCTAGCATAGCACAGATCGTGATCATGCGCTGTCGCATCCACCCTATTCACGGGTTTGCTCCAAGATTTAGGAGTCAGATCGGCATTGAGTCTCTTGCTCAATTTCGCCCTGGGTCCTCTGAAACTGTGACCTGGCAGATGCATTTCGAAAGGTAGATTATTGATATTTTATTCGCGAAGCCTTTGCCTCTCATTTTTTTTTGATGAATCGAGTCTTGATCGAACTACACACCTTGCAAATTCCGCGAAGCATCTGTCTGTCGTTTTTATTTCGCACTTCTCGGGAATTACCCGTCTTGGTAACCCTCTTACACGTTACGCAATACATTTTTGAGGGGTTTTTTGGGTTATTTAAATAATTTCGTATTTATTTTTTTTTAAATTTAATTTTATGTATATAAATTTTAATATTTTTTTCTTTTAAAAAAAAATCTATTCTTATTATATATATTATTTCAGTCGTTGCTCTTGAGTTCTATCAACTTACCGAATTCCTCCCTAGCCTCTTTCCTTCCCCTTTCCACGGGAGAATCCTTCATCTCTTCCTTGATGATCTGATGAGTCTTGACTCTCACAACGTCTTTCATGGCGTCGTATTTTGTTTTCTCGCCCAATATCGTGAAGTATTCTCAGTCCGATACCCTACTGTCTTTCAACGCCATCGAGATCATTTTGGATATTGTGTTGATCTTGGAGTCAGCCAAGATGTGAATCTTTTCATGTTTCCTAGCCTTCAGATATAATTTCTTACCCAAAAAGTTTCCGATCGTGCTAAACAATCCGGCGGTGAGAGCCACTCCTTCTATGCAGGCTTGGGGCGAATACTTTGTAAATGTATTCGAATACAAATACGAATACTTTGAAATTTCATGAATATGAATATGAATACAAATGCACAAATTTTCAAATGTATTTGAATACAAATACATTACAATGTATTCATGAATACATTTTTGAATACTTGAATACGTTTTAAATTAGAAGTATTTATAGCAAGACCTTTAAGTTTTTTGTTTGTTGGGTTAACAGTCATTTTTAAACTGATGGTCCTTTAGCTGAAGCTTCAATTGTGCTTATCATGCTTTGTTGGAAAACTAAAGTAATTACATGACGGGAAATAAACTCTATGGGTGTCATAGTAATTAGACTTCTCTCCATGGACAGCACATCACAAAATGTGAGTGGATTACCTCTAAAGAATCACAGACTGGCGTTTCCACCTGAACGTTAAGTATCAATTGCAATGACACCACATAAGAAGGACCAGTAAAGTTTTAGCCAATGCACTTCATGGTTAAACCTGGATTTCTGTTGGCTGAAAGTTTGCTAACAGCAGTAGTATTTTCTTTATAATATTTACGTGCTTTCACCGATTATAATTAGACATACTGAGCTGTACAAAGGTGACCTTAAACAGGAATAAATAAATATGTGTTTTCACTGTGAAATAATGGATAAATAGAAAAACTTTAAATAAATCCAAAAATTTTAGAATATAATATCATTGAATAACTGAGTTGTGTCCAATAACACAACTTTTTTTTTATTTTTATTGTCCATGTTTTCAACAATTTAAAAAGCCATGGAGATATGTGGCCATTGTTACATAAATAGGTTGTATTATAACAAGTTAACTGATAATAAGTCTATTGTCTGCTTTCAATACAAATATTTCAGACAAGGTGTTTGGTGGTATATAAATAATATCGGGGATTATTAATTCTTCAATATTGGTATGAGGTGTGACTTTGTTGTCTGGAGTCCATGGACTTCATCTGTGAATAACTTTTATTCAGTATATGGTTCTTTAATTCCAAAATATAGAAAGTACATGTATTCAAAAAGTATTCAAAATGTATTCATGAATACAGCTCAAATTTTAATGTATTTGAATATGAATATGAATACATGTATTCATAACATTCAGTGAATACTGAATTCATGTGAATACTTGATAAACTGCATTACGACTGAATACGAATACTGAATATGAATACCCCAACCCTGCTTCTATGGTCAACACGATCAGAATGCTGACCGCGGTCGACAACAATCCGATGCTGGTCACGTGTAAACCCATGGAAATCGGGACGAGTGTCGTGTCAACTGTGTTGACGAATCTTGCGAGGTGCGAATACTTCTTGTTGAGAGAATGACGAGAGTCTCTCTCTCGAGTCAGATACAATTGGATTCTACTGATTTGATCGATGCAATACCTCTCTCCTCTTTCTTTTTCTTCTAGTGATGGCGCCGTTGGCAAAACGCCATTCGGCTTCCCATCCTCGTCATCATCTAACAATGGATGCAATTTATTTCTGTTTTTCATTTTTTGTGTTTTTTTCTAATTTTTATCTATATTATTTACGTATATATTATTTACGTATGTATTTATTTTTATTTTTTATTCTCCCCCTTATTTATATCAACAACAACAAATCGTGTCTTATGCCCCCTCCAGCAATAATTTCAAGACGCATCCCTTGTCTTCTAAAGTCAGACTTTCATTTCTTCTGAACCGGTGGGCTTGTCTCGCCCGCTACAGAAGACGAATCTCCTCCAAAACTTGATCGTGTCGTCGATTCGAATGTATTTGAACACCGGTTCGAAATACTTGACAGCGACATCTTCTCTTTCCATCGTCAGACACGAATGATCCTCGTGATTGAAGTCTAGATTATCTCAACACCCAACGCATCGTTTGAACAAAACACGAACTAGTTGTTCATTCACGCAGAATGCGTAGGCTCTCATCATTGCCTTTAGAAGAAACGACGCTCTCACAATCTTGGAATCGCTCATGATTACGTATATTTTCATTATTATCTATTTGATTCGATATTTTATTTTATTTATTTTAAATAACTATTTATTTATATATTTTTTTTCTCCTATATTATATCACTTTTTTATTTCCTCTCGCGGATCTCGTGATTTTGTTACAATCAATCTAGGCTTCTCCTGGCCAATTTCTCGTGACGAATGCCCGCGACACCTCGCGATTTTTCATTTGTTTTTTTTTTTTTTGTTCCTGTCCTTGAACTCTTCAGCGTTCATAAAACGATCGATCGCACTGTCTAGGATGCAATGACGAATGTTGAGAATTTCATTGATTCCAGTTTTTTTTTCAACACGCAACGACATCTTCATTTTTATATTTTTCTGTCCAACGATTGATCGCACCGTCTAGAACGCGATGACGAACATCGAGAAAATTTCATCGATTCTAGTTTTTTCAACATCTTAATTTTATATTTTCTGTACTGGACATTGCCGCGCGTTCATCAACGACTGATCGCACCATCTAGGAGGCGATGTTCAATGTTGCAAAGAATTAAAGGGTTGACCGAAATAGAAAACTGCCAGTGTTTCTTTCTAAAACTGACGCGTGCTTATCGACCATTAACATTGAAGTAAATGATATCACCGATGCGATTAAATCCCTCCAGTCTAACAAAGCCCACGGACATGACGATATTAGTGTTAAAATGCTTAAGGGTACTGCCGAGACCATATCAGTTCCTTTAAAAACACTTTTTCAGAATTGCTTAGATCACGCAGTTTTTCCAGATGAATGGAAAAAAGCTAACGTCATTCCAATCTTTAAACAGAAAGATCCATCAAATTGTAAAAATTATAGGCCCATATCATTACTCCCGATATTAGGAAAAGTCTTCGAAAAAGTCGTATTGAAGTATGTCTTCACCCATTTTCATGAGAATAATCTAATATATAAATATCAATCTGGTTTTCTACCTGGACACAGTACAACTTTCCAACTACTTGAATTATACCACACCCTCTGTCAATCGCTTGACTCCCGTCTTGCTGCGTGCGCCATTTTTTGCGATATATCAAAAGCTTTCGAAAAAGTTTGGCACAGAGGTCTTATTTACAAACTTCGTCAACATGGCGTCTGTGGCACACTTTTAAAGTGGTTCGAAAACTACCTAACTGATAGGAAACAGAGAGTACTAGTGAATAATACATTCTCCAATTATTCATTGATGACAGCTGGTGTTCCGCAAGGATCTGTTCTTGGACCCTTCCTGTTCTTGATTTATATTAACGATATTGCAGAATTCCTCGACTCAGTTGCTCGTTTGTTTGCGGATGATACTTGCTTAACAAATAGTAAACCCAGCTGTTCTGATGTAGCTTCCTCACTAAACCAAGATCTCCAAGTTATCCACAGCTGGTCTCAGAAATGGCTGGTGACTTTTAATCCCGAAAAAACTGAAGCTATTCAGTTTACATACGACCGGTCAACTAACTTTAATGAAACCCTACTTCTTGATAGTGTCCCCATCACTACTGTGAAATGCCATAAACATCTTGGTATACATCTCCAATCAAATCTAAGTTGGGATCGCCACATAGCAGAGGCATGTAAGAAGGTTACAGCCCGACTTTCTCAGCTTCGGAAACTCAAATTCATGCTCCCCCGAAAAGCACTTACACAAATATATTTGTCATATATACTACCACTTCTAGACTATGGTGACATCTTATGGGACTCAGCGCCAAAATATCTCCTAAATAGAGTTGATAGATTACAGCAAGATGCTGCGAGAATTATAACGGGTCTCACGCGCTCCACACCGTCTGAAAACCTTCTGCTCGAGCTTGGATGGAGAAAATTGAGCGACCGTAGACAGTTTCATAAACTATGTACACTATATAAAATTATTAATCATGAAGCCCCGGATTTCCTAACAGAACTCCTACCACGGCGAACTGGGGATAACGCAGCCTACAACTTCAGAAATCCTTCCAAATATAAATTATACCAATGCCGAACAGAAAATTTCAAAAAATCTTTCTTCCCTTCCACAATAGAGCTATGGAACAAACTCCCCCGAGAAACCCAGAATGCACCCACCCTACTTGAATTCCAGCAATTAATCTCGAGCAACGATCCTTCACCCAGACCGCCAAGTTATTTCTGTGCTGGAAATAGGAATGCGAATATATTACATTGTAGGCTTCGAAATGGTTGCAGTGATCTATCCCACGACAAGTTCCTCAACTTTATCTCTTCGACCCCCCAATGTACATGTGGCCACCCACTCGAGAATGCAGCCCATTTCTTTTTTGAATGTCCAAAATTTAATACTCAGAGAAGAGAACTACTGAACGGTCTTAACTTTTGCAATATCACGTCAGTTGATGATTTATTGTATGGAATCCCAGATCTCCCTGTAAAACTTAATTTCTCACTCTTCTTGAAAGTCCAAAGGTTTATCACGTCTAGTGGACGTTTCAGTTAAATCAACAGACAACCCCGCTAATTAAGATTATGTGACATGCGATGGTCCACCATCGGTCGCCGTGAGGATGCCTAACCAGCTCATGTATTGTGTGGGACATCAAAAATTCGCATCGTGACAGGGGCCGAGGGTCTGTAGGGGTGCGTGCACTATAACCCCACCTCGCAATTTTGGTTCGAATATTTCAGATAAGGAAACGACCCCTTTATCCAGATCACATGTCGAAATTTGTCTATTGTCATCGACGAGGTGCACCCCGCTCCGACCAACGACACTCTGAATTACCCTAATTAGTGATGTCGTGGCTGAAACAGGGTGCACGTCGTCGGTATTAACGTCGTCGGTATTAACCTCCTTAAATATCGAATAACAACGCCAAATTCTCAAGACGAGAGTGTGTTCGTGACGGCCTATGTTATGTAGCGTTACTATGGGTCCCTGGTACCAAAATATAATATTCTGTGGAAGCAAATGTACCCCATCACCTGCTATCTATTCGACAATAACATCCAAATACTCTGACGATAATCTAGCCAACTATTGTATTATAAATTTCCTAACTTGTCTTTCCAGTTACAATATTTTCAAATTTTTTTGATCCATGGAATTTACCGTTGTAGTTTACCTGATTCATATGTATTGTCATGCCGCGATGTCAAATTTCTGTAATGTATCTAGGGAAAGGAGATTAACTAAGTTTTGTAACTTGTTCTCCAATCCTTTTTGTACTTTATGACAAATAAAATATGTTTAGACTAAAGGGTTGATTTCTTTTGCGAATCCTGTTTTATAATTCTCCACCGTTCATCAATGACTGATCACACCATCTAGGATGCGATTAAAGGCAATCGCGAATTCTATGACAGATCCTAAAAAAAAAATTTGTAAAAATTCTCGAAATTTTGTACATTTTAACACTAAACTCTATGGGTACATGTCCATGTACGTCTTAGAACGTGTACATGTACAAAACAATGTGTCCAGGGACTCTCCATTTACGCCTACTTGTGACGGACGTAATATTTTATAAACATTTCCCGTCTTTAATTCCATTTTAATTGTAAAAATTAACATGTACTTAACATCAGTCTTAATTGTCGGAATTTCATTCTCTCAGTTTACTGAGCGTCGTCAGTTCGTGCATTCTTTGCACGGACCTGGTAATTCAACTTCTCCCATTCAACACCATTGGCCACTATACTCTCGCGTCTATAAAAACCCTGGTCTAGTAGGCATTCCGGAAGAAAGACAATTTTCTCTCAAAGGTGAATCATTTCACTAACTTCTTTCTCTGTTTAACAGAGTTGTGGGACCAAACTTTCATTAGTTTGCCTCAAATTTACAGACGCTATATGTGTCTGTAAGTTAGTCCCACTAGGTATTTTCATTGCATTTTCGTGGTTACGAAGATCCGCCCTCGAAGGCTCGTTCTGCGTACTTTTGAGATTGGCACTCGTACCCACTAAAAGTCGTCCCCCAACATTTCGGACCATATTAACGTGTCCCATACTAATTATTGGCTCTTCACTTTTCGACCCTGGTATAGTTATGAAACTTGGTACCCCGAAATTTGACCCCTATGCATTTCGCCTCATAAATATTCTTCACTAAATTCTAGCATACAGTTCCACCTCTAATACCAACTAAATGAAGGTCCGTCCCTTGAACCTCTCCTCAGATTGAATTCATTTGATTGATGTTGAAATAAATATAATGAAACAAATATAAAATTTATTATATATTGTTGCCAGCCATAGAAATCCAAAGAACCTCTTACAGGACCCTGTATTATTGAAGGGCTCCCGCTACACGAGCACATTTCAGAAGAGCCTGTTGTGAAGAAAGATCACTGTCGTGGAGCAGCGACTAAGGATAATAGTGTTATTAAAGATATACCGGTATAAATGAATTGTGAAATGAAGAAAATTATTATGGATATTTGTAAGGAAGAGAATGAACGCATACTTTTTTTAATGCGGGGAATAGTTAATAATGTGACGAGATAATTTCAGAATGCAGTTCGAGATTGAGTAGATGTCAAAAGTACTTCCATGGGGTAAACTCGGGTAAACGGCATTTGAAAAAATGTCGATAGTACCAGAACTTCAAGAGAAAAGTTATCATCCACTTTACAGATCAGTGACCAGTTGATTCTAGTGACTGTGAAGATTGGGAAGGAGTGAGTAACGCCGGCTATAACTCACAAAGTTAACAAGCTTCAAAGAGACAGAAAAATGTTACCCCTGTTTATAGGAATGAAAAGTACATGTAAGCTACCAGTATTTTCAGGAAAAGAAGATTGCATAGTATGGTTTTACAGATTTGATGAAATAGCCACTAGACGGGGATGGACAAATATTGATAAACTTGATGAATTATTATTACCCATACTACAAGTGTGTCAGCGTTAAAATGACGGGTGATATTTAGTTCCAACATCAGCCAATCTTTCTTTTCGTAAACATGATAAACAATTATTTCAGCATTTACACATAAAAATGTTAGATTAATTACAGTTATTCACTGCAAATTTAAAGGATGCCATTGAATGGACCGAATTAGTCATTTGTCCCAGTTTGCATTATATTCTACTGAAAGATGCTATAAACTGTAAAGATTAAAGCTAATCTCTGAAGTATCTGGCAGATTCGAAAACAATCAAACTCGCTATTCGGCTTTTCACAGCTCTGTTTAATTCCCTGGTTATTAGGCTTTTCCCTCTGGAAAAGACTATTGTTTTTCGACGGATTATTATCTTTTTTTTTGGGGGGGGGGGCGGTTCCTCCCCCACACACATTTTGTCCGTATGATTCAGAAGCCATTTTCGAACCGATTTTCACACAATTTTGCACACGCATAGAGGGGCACAAATCTAAAAATGTACCAAAACGGAATTTTCGATTTAACCCTCATTTCGTCAGAATTGGCAAAAAACTGCCAAAATTGGGGTTTATAGGCACTTTCTCGAAACGCGTCTCGCAGATTTTTTCTGACATTCAGCATTGTTAGACCTGTCTGTGACACGACCATTCATATACAAGAGAGATTAGGCGATGCATATAGTAACCCTCCACAGCCTGTCAAACATCGAAATTTTGATGAAATGGGCTGTTTCCGGGCCCCTACAGCATCCAAACGTTACACGAGAGATAAACATAACTTCCTAAATTGGAAGTGGGATTCACCGTGGATCATTTTTGTAAGCAATAAGGGTATTCAAAAAACCAAGCGTTAACCCGGTTTGGGCTGATGACACCTCAATACCCCTCGAAAACTCAAAAATTCACGCTTTCTATGGATTTCTCTAAACGAGTCTTGTAGATTTTCAAGAAAAATTAGCCACGCGCAGGCCTTGGAGTGACAATAGAAGTTGATTGGACAAAATAGTCCGATGAGCATTTGTTAACGCTCCACGGGCTGCTAAAAGTCAAAATTACGATAAAATGGGCTGTTTTTGGAAACCAACAGCACCCAGTGGGTACGCCACAAAGAAAAATGCCTTCTTTTATCGAGCGCACAATTTATACGGAAACATTTTTGTAAGTAGTAAGGTATTCAAAAGTCGAAGTGTTAACCCATTTTGGAAAGGCTAAAGAGAGATACCCAATTAAAAGCTTAAAATTGCCATTTTCTGTGGATTTCTCTAAAAACATCTTGTAGGTTTTCAAGATAAATTGACTATTCGCAGGTCTTTGTGTGATATTACAAGTTGCATGCACAAAGTATTCCGGTGGGCGTTTATTAACCCTCTACAGGCTGCCAAGCATCATTATTTTGTTGAAATGGGCTGTTTTCGGACACGCACAGCACCCAGTCTATACCCGAGAAATAAACATAATTTCCTTTGTTGGAAGTGGAATTCACGGGGGACCATTTTTGTAAGTAATAAGGGTAATAAAAAAACCAAGCGTTAACCACTTTTGTGGTGGTTAATATCGACACCCATTAAAAGCTTAAAAAAATCATGTTTTCTCTGGATTTCTTTACAAACATCATGTAGGGTTTTCAAGAGAAAATGACCATTGATAGGTCTTGGTGACACATTACCGGTCGCATGGATAAATTATCCCGGTAAGCATTTGTTAACCGTCCATGAACTGCAAAATGTCAAAATTTCGAAAAAATAATCTGTTTTTGGACATCAACAACATCAAATAGGAATGGCACAGAGAAACGTAACTTCTTTTACCAGACGCAATACTGATAGACATTCCTGTAAGTAGTAAGGGTATTCAAAAATCGAGGTCTTAACCCATTTTGACTGGTTAAGGAAAGGAAATATACCCCTTAAAAGCTTAAAATTCCTGTTTTCTGGGGATTTCTCCAAAAAATCTTTTTTAAAATTGACCATTTTCAGGTCTTGGAGTGACATTACAAGTTGCATGGACAAAATATTCCGGTAAGCATTTGTTAACCCTCCAGAGGCTGCCAAGCACAGACATTTTGAGAAAATGGGCTGTGCTTGGGCACCCATAAAACCCAATTGGTACCTGTGAAATAAACATAACCTTCTTCATTGGAAGTGGAATTCACCGAGGATCATTTTTGTAAGTAATGAAGGTATTCACAAAACCAATC
Organism: Pictodentalium vernedei; assembly: GCA_031216915.1. Lineage (NCBI taxonomy): Eukaryota > Metazoa > Mollusca > Scaphopoda > Dentaliida > Dentaliidae > Pictodentalium > Pictodentalium vernedei. The sequence continues at coordinate 380,695,487 of CM062296.1, forward strand.
GTTAACCCGTTTAGGGCTGGTTACAGAGCAATACCCCTCAAAAAGGTTAAAAATTCATGTTATCCGTGGATTTCTCTAAAAACATCTCGTAGATTTTCAAGAAACATTGGCCGTGCTCAGATCTTAGTGTGACATTCAAGTTGCATGTACAAAAAATTCCAGTAAGCATTTGTTAACCCTGTGCAGGTTCTCAAACTTCAAAATTTTGATAAAATGGGCCTTGTTTGCGTACCCACAGCACCCAAAGTTAAGACGAGAGATAAGTGGAAGTAGAATTCACTGAGAATTATTTTTGGAAGTAATAACCCTTAAACCATTTTGGGCAAGATAAACAATCATACCCATCAAAAGCTTAAAATTTATGTTCTCCCTGGATTTCTCTGAAAACATTTTGTAGATTTTAAAGATAAAATGGCCATTCGCAGTTCTTGGTGTAACATTACAAGTCGCATGGAAAAATATTCCTGTTAGCACGTGTTAACCCTCAACAAGCTGCCAGACATCAATATTTTGGATACATTTGAGATAAAATGAACCATTTTCAAATAGCCACAGCACTTAGTGGGTATGTGTCAAACGAACATAACTCATTTTGTCGGTCATTACCTTGCCGGACGATGATATTGATATTGACCCGCACCACCATTAATGATGGTTTTGAGCTAAACATTTTTTTATCAAACTGAGTCATTTCAGACTACTGTACCCACCTTTCTCATACCATCAATAAAGGAACTTCAGTGAGACAGTTAAAAACAATTCACCAGACACTCTGGGGTCATGAGAAATCATGGAATCTCATCTGGAAAAACCATGATTCTCCAAAGTCATAAAGTCTAGTTACTTGTATAATATTATTTGCGAAGCTGTTTCAACTGTTCTGGTATGCCACGTCACATGTTCTATTGTCTCTTTTTTGTAAAAATATTGCTGCTTTTACATTGTTAATTCACTTTGTGTTCGGAGTCTCCGCGAAAGTCGCCATTCTGCGTTCTAGTCGGAGGCTCAGTTATTCGTAGTTTATTCCAGAATATATCGATGTTCATTTTTATCATAAATTTGAAAATAAACCGCTAATTCTCCAAGAGGTATTTCTTTGAACATTTAAACCCAGAAACTGCTGTACTATACTGGTGTAAAAAAACCCGGGTACAGTGACTATCTAGCTCACTCTGTAAAGTTTTTGTGAAAAGACGTGGTGATCTCGACGACAAATATGGCTAATTGTATACCCGAGAACATCCAGAACCTGCTATCAAGTTTTGATTTATTCAGATATCACTTGGAATGGAGTTTCAAGGTGATGTGGACTTGGCTTTGAGTTTGAAGAGACCAAAAGAAAAGAACAAATCTGTTTCACATCGCTTGAGCGATGAGATTCGTCTGAAGGAATTCAAACAGATAAAGGAAAGGGAGAGAGAACTGATGGGATCTATGTCTGTTCAGTCGGAGAAAGAATGCTCGTTAGCAGTAAGTACAATTACGCAATGATCCATTGCAAACAAAGTGCAAGTTTGTGTGGGGTGGGCGCCGTAGTAAGCATCGCCGACACAAACTCTCAGAGTATGTTCCGAAAGTATCGGATTGAAGACGAACATCTTTGCTGAAAATGTCGATGTTCAAACTTCCCCGATTGTCCAGACGTCGCCCATCTCAGAGACGAAGAACATCAAAAACTACTGCTCATTTGCCTAACACCATTAAGAACAATCAGCAAACATTTTTATCAAGTTCAAAAGTTGACTGTAAAGTTACCGAAAATATAGTACGCCGCCGCATTAACCCCAGAACAAAGGTTCTACAATACCTTATAAAGTGGCAAGACAGACTAGCGATGGAAAACACGTGGATAGATGAAGGCGATTTGGACAATATCTCTCTAAAGTTAGTGAATGAAATGAAAGACAAAATTCGAAGTAATATATCTACAAAAACAGAAGAAAGTTTCGTTGGAAATATAAGGACCATCGTTCACCCAGACCCTCGGCACCCACACACATTTATCATTTAGTTCCATGCCATAGTCGTTTTGGTGACATTTCATATACAGTCGAGTATAACGACGGGGGCACCGGCAGGGGCATAAATGAGGAACATCTTCCAAATGACGCATGGGAACAATTGTGTACACAAAAAAATGAGAGGATAGCTGACAGACACAAAACAAAAAGTGATTCTTGAGATGCGATGACGCATCTCATTGAAGGCGGGGAGTACTGTGTCAGCATTAAAATGACAGGTGACATTTAATTCCAACATCAGCCGATCTTTCTCTTCGTAAATATAATAAAATATTATTTCAGCATTTACGCACAAAAATGTTAGATTAATTACAATTATTCACTGCAAACTTAAAGGATGCCATTGAATGGACCGAATTAGTCATTTGTCCCAGCATGCATTATATTCTACTGAAAGGTGCTATAAACTGTAAAAATTGAAGCTAATCTCTAAACTATCTGGCATATTCGAAAACAATCAAACTCGCTACTCGGCTTTTCACAGCTCCGTTTAATTTCCTGGTTATTACTTGTATGATGATACTGTTTGTGAAGCTGTTGCAACTGTTCCGGCATGCCCTGTCAAATTTCTATTGTCTCATTTTTGTATATATGTTGCTGCTTTTACTTTTCATTTTCATCCCGATCATTACATTTCAAACTTCTAACTTCAAAGTGTGAACACCTTGACTACTATGGAATTACCTGCTAGACTAGAGAAAGCCATATCAGCTCTGGGCGTCTCTTTCCCTATCTCTTGGACTATCCAGGAAATAGGCATGAGCATCCATCTGAAACTGGAATTCAAAGTTGATGAGAAGACCACAACACCACGCTCTTCGGGGAGAGGTAGCACCTTTGGTGAGAGGATCCCCTCTCACACTGGTCCACACCCGAGGGGGCACGGAAGCCCTGAGAAGAGTGTAAAGAAGAAAAGAATGAAGAGCCTGTCGACCAAGCGTAGGGATGGCCGACGCTTGGAGGCTTTCCTGGATAAGAAGAAAGAGGAGAGTGAGGGGTGGAGGTTCCGGAGGCAGCCGCCAGTTTCCATCCTAATCCCACAGGCACACCCAATCAGCTACCGGCTTCCCACCCAGTTCAGTTGGATGAGGAAACGGCCACCTCCGACCCCTCACTCCCCTCTTTCGTCGCTTCCGGACAGCCCGGGCAAGGGTAGAACACCAATTCAGCCACCAGAGACCTCAGAAACACGCACAGAAAAGATCACGAGGGAAGTCAACAAAATCATGGCCGAGTCCCAAGAATTTAAACAAAAATCAGCTGAAATCTCCAGAATGGCTCAGGAATGGCTAGACAAGGGAAAACAACAAAATCAAGAAACAACCTTATCTCCGTCACAGCCACCTCCTAAAAAGAAGACCCGTAGGAAACACAAACGCGGATAAGCTGCTTCCTTCTCTTCTCCTTCTTTGCCGCGCTCAGACAAGTCATGACTAATAGTATACAGCTAACGAGGGTCGAAAGGGGCTTGCCCCACACCGTCTCTGCGCGCCTTCGGCGTGCTAAAATAAATCATTTCGTTTCGTCATTTTGTTAATTCACTTTGTGTTGGGAGTCTCCGCGAAAGTCACCATTCTGCGTTTCAGTCAGATGCTCGTAGTTTATTCCAAAATATACTGATGTTCATTTTGTCATGAATTTGAAAATAAACCGCTAATTCTCCAAGACGCATTTATTTGTATATTTTAACCCAGAAACCGCTCTACTATACAAGGGCGGGCGTTAGAGTTTGTTTTTAGGCAATTGATTGCAGAAATTCGAGCTGATTACAATAAATTAGTCAATAAACTTGGAAACAGACACCGAGTTATAGAAATTGCCAAAATGTATGGCGAGAGATTTAGAAATCAGAATTTAAATGAAAGGGTAGAAGACTATGCAGTTGAGCAGAAGAAATTATATGATAAAACATATCCAAAAAGAGATGGTAATACAAGAAATGAAGACCTACTTAGAAAGTTTTTAAAGGGGTTAATTGACCAGGAAGTAAGAATCCAAGTGGAATATTTCAAAGAACCAAGTAACATAGATGATGCTGTTGTTCAGATGGTTAATTTTATCGAAACTAAGAGTCCAGGTAATTTTGATAAGCTCAACAACAGAAGACAAAAGACTATGGCTCTGAAAGTGGTAACAGTAGCAGCTATGATAGTGACTTTTTAAGGACCCATGCTAGTAGAAGTGGAAAATCTGTCAAAGCAGTGGCGAGAAACACTAAAAATCAAGTACAAACAAAGATAGGATGCAAAAAGCACATACCATAGTCGGAAAGCACCCACATAAAGCAGATAAGAGACATAAAGATTTATATGATGTCAAAGTATCTTTAACCAATATTGTGCTGGTGACCTAGTTTGGTTTTTGAATTAGAACAAGGAATAGAACACATGATGCCCAAAGTTACAAGCCTTAAATACAGGTCCTTATTTAATTTTGCAGAAAATATATGAATTAATTTACCGGATGCAGCTCGATGAACAAGGTAAGCAAAAGGTAGTTTGTTATAAGTTGAAGCCTTATGCGGGGAAAAAAATTTAAAATGGAAGAAGAAAACTTTGAAGAAATTCTAGTCATCCACAAGAAAATAAATTTGGTAGGATGGTTTTTAAAAAGCCATTAGAAAATAAAAGTATACTCAAAAACCTTCATATTTATTTTTCAGAAAATGGAAATGGTATGTAGCGCAAATAAATATCCTTTGACAGCAAAGAGAGGTCGGGCATATAGGTGTAACCATTGCCGCTACAATGCAGAAAAGAAGAGGGTAGAAAGTCATGTGCTCAAATATCATAAAATTAGAAAATGTACCATTTTACTGCTCAATTTGTCTATTCAGATCAACATGAGAAAGAGATTTACAAAGACATACAACAGGATATGCAACACATAAAGTAAAGATACAGGAAATGTTGCCAAGAGGGGAGACTGGAAAGGGTAATAGAAAAAGAATTTTCAAAGAACGGATTGATTTGATTGATTGATTTTTATTTAGCAGTTTCCAAGTACAAATGCAAATAGTAGTACAGTAATGTTAATCAAAATATTTTGGCACGAAAGAAAGATATTTGGCTTCAGTACTACCTTCATGTTCAACATAGCGTGTTAGTAGTATACCGCAGGGAGACAACATAGCCAGATTGGCTGTCTTCCTGTTGTCTCCCACGATTACCTTATGCAGCGTTTTAAACCAGACTGTCAGATAGTATTTCGTTCAATATATTTTCAAGTCTAGGCTAGTATGATGAGGGGGGGGGGGGGGGGATAAACATGACATGACATGGAAATTGTGACTTGATTCATTGAAGTTGTGGCTTGATTCACCTGGTTGCGCGTGACGAAACATCTCCCATCCTGACACCGACAGCCCATTGTCTCTTTCACGGAGTTACATTACTGTGATTTCTCGGAGCCAGGTGGAGTTCACGAGGCGATCAGACCAATGCCTGGAGTACGTTGATGGTGCAATAATAATACTAACATTGATATTGATATCAATATCAATACCACCATCAACATCAATATCAGAACGGAAATAACCAAGTCAGTGTCAATCATCATTTAACGCAGCTATCGCAATTACAGTCAGAGGTGTGGAAGGACAGACAAGATTTAGACCAGAAACAAAACCGAAAGAAACAAGATATGCAGAAAGCTGAATGGCAGAAAGTGGAGTAGAAAATATATTGAATCAGTGAATGCTGCAGGAATAGGAATCCTCAGATTTTACCATGGAACATATAGAAGAAAATAGCCACAATGACCAACTATGTGAAACAGAAAACCAAGCAACACAGCCTATTGTAAGGGAAGAAGAAATACAACTTCAACCAGTAAACTTGTCCAAGGAACCCCAAACAGAGCCCTGGAAGTTAACTCTTTTGGCGCGACAGGCGACTAAAGTCGACATACGGCAGACCGCGGAAAGGTACTGCAGTAGTCATTTTAGCCAACTGTGTGTGTCCATTTCCAAGTTCTTTTAACCCTTTACCCAACGCAGACGATATCAAAATTTATTATTTTAAATATCATTTTTTTCAAATTTTTCAAAAAAACATATCATGTGACCCCTCGTTGGAACGAGCTCGACGAGCTCGTTCCAACGAGGGGTCACATGATATGGTTTTGTGCAAATGTTTTGACAAATAATATTTTTTTAACAGCTGAAGTTGCATATTAGTTTAAACAATATTTGTTTTCAAAATTTCTTCACTATATACAATTTCTAACAATAATCTATGATGTGGATTCGGCAGTAAGCTAACAGCTTATAAGTAACCGTCTCCACTCACACAGCAGATACAAATAACAATGAGAAGACGATGGAAAAGATCTAATCAGTCAAACCTTGGTAGCTGCATATTGCGCAGGGGGATGCGGCCGATTCGTTGGGTAAAGAGTTGAACAAACATATGTATTCCTATGCCTCATGCACCATTTATGTTCTGTCCATGAACATCGACACCGTCCCTTGAAAGTATGAAGGTGCCATTTAAAATTACAGAAAATCATTTGAAAAACTGTCAATGAGATCATTAGAACATCTTTTAAAATAATAACTCTTTAGTCTAACAACCTATACTTTGTGTAAAATTCCTGATGAATATTAGGCGCTACGAATTCTGTTTCTCAGATTATTCCGCGCCAAAGGAGTTAAGGATAGCAGTGGAGAAGCAATCAACAGAAACAATAATCGCAGAAGATGACACAGCTCTCTGGATTTGATCTATTATCACCGAAGCATGTTCAGAGCATAAATGATTGATACAAAAGACTAATTTACTGTTGTTATATTGCATTGACAATCTATACTATTGACATTGAGCTCTCTTCAGTAAGTTAATCAGGCATCTGATTAAGACGCGGAGAAAGCTTACTTTTATCTTAAAATCCAGTAAACCTGTTGTGACATGACTGATTTATTTTATTGCATATGTAGCGTCGATCAAAGATAAATATTCAGTTATAGTTTGGATTTCCAAACGTTACTCTGCTTCATGTTATTGGGAAATCCCACAAGCTATTGCTGTAATATTGTTCGGATGTCCAACAAGTCTGGATGTTAAATGTTTGTTGATGTCGGGTATTTCGAGTACTTGATTCACCATTATATTGTTATCACCTTTAATTTGTCTCCGAGTCGTCAGTTGAACACCAGAGTTACACAACAGCTACGGACAATTATTTCCCACGGTCATACTATGCTGATTCTGAAGCGGACGATGAAATGCCCAGACAGAGTCCCATACACACAGTTACAACAATCAAGAACTGGAGAGGGCAACATCTACTCTTACCAAGAATATGGACAATTTTTGTTTAACAATATCCTGTGCTACAGAAGCCTTGAAGCTGAATGCCAAACAAATCTCAACAATGGACAAAAGTATAAAGACCTTAATTAACCCTTTACCTAACGAATCGGCCGCATCCGCCCGCGTAATATGCAAATTCAGCAGTTGAAAAAAAACTATTTTTCAAAACATTTCAACAAAACCATATCATGTGACCCCTCGTTGGAACGAGCTCGTCGAGCTCGTTCCAACGAAGGGTCACATGATATGGTTTTGTTGAAATGTTTTGAAACATTTGAGAAAACTATATTTAAAATAATTAATTTTGGTATCGTCTGCGTTGGAGAAAGTGTTAAAAGAAGTTGCAAGTGGATTTTCACAACAGCTTGAATGTTTATCAACTATTGTCAAGTCATTGAGCCGCTCGAAGGAAACAAGGGAGAGAATTTCATCAGTGGTTGCCAGAGCACCTACGAAAGACATTTCCAGAGATTCTGAAAGTGAAAAGAAGACACACGGAAAAGCCTTACTACAGACGTCACCAGAAACATTGAATTTAAAGTTAAACAAACAAAAAATTAAAATTTGGCTTATTGTGTCACACTGAATTGATTTATTCTCAGTCCTGGTAAATTCTAATAGTAAGCTATTCTCATAACTTGGAGGAAATCAATTTGGCCATCAGAAGAGGAAATGCCTCCCATAGAAAACAAAATTATCTTTCTTTTGTTGATGAGCTAGTACATTTGTTAATACGGTAATGACTAATGTAGCATTGCACATTCCCAAACTGGGTTGGAAAGAAAACAAAATTATCTTTCTTTTGTTGATGAGCTAGTTCATTTGTTAAGGGGTCGTCCAACCTAACTTTGGTCAATTTGTTGACATTTTTCCCAATGCCTCAGAAACAGATAAGAGAAGTAAGGAAAGGCAAAATTATATATCAAAATAATGAGTAAAGTGCATAGAAAAGGTACATATAATTTTTTTCAGGAAAAAAAGTGCATTTTATGATTTTGAAGAAGATTAATTTGCCAATGGCGTAAGTAACGAACCGGTAAAACCACAAAATAATCGGTAATTCGAAAGCCTTGTCCTCAATATAATGATAACATACTACAGACTCGGAGAAAGCATTTTTTGACACACACTCTGGTGGATTTGATGTTTGAATGTAATAACACCAACACAAATTTTGGATGTTCCGGATGTGGCCATGTTTCGATGATGTTTATTCCGGTCATGTGCTTACGATGTAGTTTTTGCAGAAATACTCAATTTGGGCAATCAAAAGAATGCAAGGACGCGATCACGTCCTTTATTTGTTCGAGACAGTGTATGAGCGGATTTGCAAAGGTGACAACAAATACTTGAGCTGTTAATGTCATAACTGCAAAATATGGTTCGAAATTCCCTCTCGTGTTTACAGGCCGTCTGAACATTTTTGTTGACAAAAAATTTGAATTATTGCGCACTAGAACGACAACATGAACCACTTGTAAAAAAATAACCGAGTGTATAAAATCGGGACGATACACATAAAATAAGGCAATAATTATAACAAAGTAAGCAGAATTCTTCAGAAATCACTTTTTCACGAAGTATATTCCAAGTGACCTGGCACTATATTGAGCGTGTTGATTTCCCCCGATGTTGTGAAGTTATTTACTTCCTAGTAACCATGGAATTTGTCGCGGCTCTGTGTGACGTCTGCAAAGGACCGATTCAAGATGGGTTGAAAATTATGCATTCGGGCTTTTAAATAAAGTGCGTTTGGACGATGCTGAGAAATTAGTTTTTTTCTTGCAACCAACCATACTAACACAAGCGTCGATCAGTGCCTTTTGTCAACGTTTTACACTGACAAATGTGACAAATCTCCTCCACCGGAAACTATCTCCCATTTTGCATATCACAATAAACATAACCGCTATCAGCGTGACCGTGTGGTCAAAACCGAAACGAATTATCGAATCCACAGTCAAAATTGGCTTCAATTGGCTCTTAAACAAATGAAATACACGAAATATTCGCAATTTCTTCATTACCCATGCCGAGTTACTTTTTAACTAGCCCACATGCGTTCAGTTTCGTTTGTCGGCATCAAACTGATATTGTTTGTGGTAATTAATAGTACGAGAAGGCGAAAGAAGCCAAATATTTCCCATCATCTATAAATTAATTAAAATTGATAATTCCTTTTATTTTACTGAAATTACGAATTGATAAGGTGGGTGTGTTGCGATTATTATCCCCCAGACCTGGAAGTTGTAAAATCAAAGGTGCATCTAGGGCCGTGCAGTGGTAACCTCTGTCCTCTTCTTAGTCTTACCCATTCATCATTACATGTACTAACATGCTACCTTGTATCTCAACCACTGTTACTCCAATTTGAAGGATATTTGGTGTTGTGATCGAGCATCATGGGAAAACAATGCCTGTGTAGCTGCTGTAGCATGTGTTTCTTCCCACATTTTTTCAGAGTTGTGGTACTTTTTCACTCTTTTGAGTTAGAGACTTTTGTTTATAACTAGTTGGTTTGTTACAATTTGTTGGAAAGTGCCTGCTGATACCCTCAAATGTATTGCTACAAAATATTTCTGGTGAAGATTTCGTTTCTATTACTTATCAAGCAATAACCTAATGAATATTCTGTATAAAGCCACCAATCTGATGTTTGACACTTTTATCGGAGCTGTGATGAAGGCTTATGGAACACAAAATGTTGATTATGGCAGGACTTTTCTATTCACCCATTAAACGATAAATTAAATGTTATAGTTGGAAGCAAGAAGCATGAAAGGTTCAGAACTTAAAGTCTAAAAAGAATGTTTTGCAATGTAACATGATTTTTGCAGATACACTTATTTGGAGGGTTACCTGTCTGATAGTGTTTGGAACATGTGTGGCCATGATCTTCAAAAAGAAAAAAGAGTTACACTTTGAGAAAAAAGGCATATGCCTTGAGTGCCGACCGGATGTAGAGTCATACAAGATAGAGAGCCCCCCCCCCCCCCCTAGGAATTTTTTGTGTCAAATGGAGCTCACTGGTCACTTTTTGGGGATTGCTTCGTGTACTGCGTTCTTGACTTGAAAAAAATATGTGAGACCCTCTGGATGTGCCCTTCTGATCTCAATATGCCAATAAGCCTCCTTGGGGAAAGTGCATGCAATAATGGTTATGTAAGGTTGATTTGATGTGTTTTGAATAACAATGTACTTTTAAGTACATTAGATGGTTTATTGCAGTGACAGGCTACAGTTACCCTTATTTCTTCTCCAACAGATATCATGAGTGTATTGGTGTCCAAGAGTAAACAAAGCTATTATACTTATTGATAAACCAAACAAATTTAACAATTTAATCACTATCAAATTGATGCATGGGATAAAAGGGGTTACAGTGCAAGGGGTTTGTAAATATATTTATTCAACTACAATGTATGACTTTGCAGTGCATTCTACATAGGAGAATATCATAGTTTATTTCAAAACCACCACAGTGACACATACATCTTTATATTGGGAAACACTCTTTTGTCCTTCCATACTTCTTCTGGTGGACTCCTTCAAGTTGACCTTTGCTGAACTCCCCAAATCAAAACATAAACAAAAGAAAATGTCTGCCTTCAGTCACCGAGCACTCCACTTATAACATTTGGTCTCAATCTTTATTACTTTCATAAATTAGGAAAAGATTTCTTCGAGTATGTACTTCAGTGTTTATAGAATACAGCTGTTATTTTATTTTGAGGTATTTTATCTGAAACATTTTGTTCTCTTACTTATGCCATAGCAGACTTTCAGGTTGTGCTATTTACACATGGCAGCAGTTCGATGGCAAATTTCAGTTTCCACATGTTCTATGTTTCATTCCAAGCATTTTGGTATATAATTTATTGGGGTTATTCATTTTGGGCCTTTTTTAGACTTGAAAGAAAATTGCATGAAATTTTACCAAAGTTAGGTTGTACGCCCCCTTAATGTGGTAATGAATAATGTAGCGTAGCATTGCACATTGTCAAACTGGGCTGGAAAATCAACCAAAGAAGGCGAAACAAAAATTAACGTGTACTTAATCTACAATTTTAAAACGCATTTATTTGCTTAAATTTCATCATTTTGAATGATTACACTTCGCAGGGAAACTCAAATCTTCACATTATTTCCACATGTCTAGTGATTTGGTCTCCGCCGTTTTGGCATTATAAAAAATCACCTTTTTGTCAACCTACGGCTTGATGATTGTGTTCGTGAGGACACTGAACACATTCGGTAGACGGTAGTGGGACGAAACGCCCCTAAGTGTCTGCTTTCGTTTTTATAAACGGCACTCGGATCTTCTGAAAGCTATATTTGTAACTACGATAGGCCCGTTTTATTTATGTTGCATTTGGCAACCTCTATTCGTTGTTGCGTACAACCTGGCTTATTGTAGGTCATATTGGCATCTCCGCATCGGAGTGGAATTGTTCGTATAAAATCACATTGACATTAATAAACTCACCTCGCAACAACTTCCTAGCACCACATAATATATTTATTTATCCATTTATTTCCGAATTAGAAACTTTCCATTCGAAAAATAGAAATTTTATCCCGTGATTGCACGTAATGTTTTCATTGGAAACATGCTTTCAATTTAAAAGTCAAACATCGCGCTTGCACACTAAGCTTTTCCCCTGCCCCAGATTCGAAAGCGCGTTCTTGTACATTTCCACAAGAGTATTATAACCCGTTCACCCCAAAATTAAACAATTAAAATAAATAGCGATGAATTTGTTGCTGGGTGATGTGTCAATTTTAATAATCATGCAATTGCTTATGGTTTGCATTCCTATTGTAACGCAAATGCTGTAAAATGCACATTTGGAAAACTGTTGAGTGCGAGATTTCGTTATGTGATCGACACTCCATTCCATCGAAATCGGAAAAAGACATAGCAATCGAGGGAAAAAGCCTTTTTACACATTCTGGTGTGGATTTTTAACGCTATAAAAGAGAGGCACAGACGATATTTCTGACACTGAAACCGGGTCATTCTCAGCTATCGCACAAAACAGAGCAACCTTAACAACGAACTAAAAACTTTAAAACAAGGTGCGAACAATGTTACAGCCATAAATAATGTAGACATCTACATTTAACCATCTTATTTTGCTTTTGGGGAAATGGCAAAAGTGGGCGTGTTTCACAGAGCAAACATGAAGCTCATTCTCTCTCAGTTCACACATTAAAACAAGACTGTAAAAATGAAAATTCATACAAATCTTTTATTGATTAGTGGAAGTTATTAACAACTGAATACTTAATAAATAACAGGTTTACTGGGAATTTATGGTTTAATCAATCCTACTATAGTCATTGCCTGAATATGTAATTCTAATTGGGAGCTAAGTTAACCCATGAAGTGCTGCCTGCGTACACTCATGTGTTATTATGTAAATTATAAATGGGATAATTAAGACTGATTATGGGTTTGGATTTCCCGAAGGCATATCGTACAAGTAACATTCCCGATTCTCCTTTGCCTAATTTCTAATATATTTTAACCCTGCCCGTCCTTAGCACTTATATGTATATATTGTATATAATCACAAACTATGTATGCAAATTTATGCCAACAATAGAAAATAATAATACCATTAATATTTAATGCTGGTATTTTAAGCAAAGTTTCTTTTCCTTCATTGTAGTTGTATATACAGTAACCCCAGTCACACTTTACCCATAATCTAGTTAGATACCCCATTTATGGTTACAATAGGCAGCCCTGGGAATATTACCACATATTATTACCTATTAGTCTGGGGAATACCAGTGTACCGTTACAAATTTTGTGAGGCTACTAAGATAATGTAACAGGAGGAGAAAGAGATAAGTGCGGGAGACGGGGTTCGAACCGTCGACCTCTAAGACAGAAAGCAACCGATTTACCACGAGACTATGAGGTCCGGACCAACCAGGCTAGTTGGTAAATGGCCTTTATACCCCCGGCCGCTACATTTGGCGAGGCTACCAGGATACAAACTCATCAAAGACTTTCTGAACTGAAGTAGTGAAGATACACCCAATGTCGCCCACGGGTCGTGTTACGCTAGCAGAAGTGATTGGTGTGGAAGTAAGCGCCTCTGCCACTTTGATATGGTCAATATTACGGAATTTACGGTATGTAATGTTCTTTCTAACTGGTAAAGGGCGTGAGAGTCCAAGTCAAAGCAAATTATGAAGTAGTCAGAGCTTGCAATATCAATAATTGCTACTTCTTTCAGTAAATTATGTCACGCTGTTGTGTATACCTCCGATCACTTTTAGGCAACTCCATTTATCTCTTCGCAATATAGCATCTTATGAAGATTCATCTGCATTAAAGTATTTTTATATAAGTAAAGATTTAAGTAACTTCGCGTTGTTACTTTATCCATGTATGTAGAAGCTCTATATACGCCTGTATGCGAGAAAGTTTAATAAAATTTATGACATACTTGAAACTCTATCATCTGGTTAACTGTTGGAAAGGGCTCATGGAACTGCTGTCATATGGCTGGGAGCTAATGTTTGATAATAAAACATCTTGAAATGACTGAATACTTGTAGTTTTCAACCTTTCTAGCACAGACTCAGGGAAATTATTTTGTCATTCATGAGAAGAATGAGCAGTAAGACTTAATTCCAAACCATGGTATCTACAATTCCAAATTGCTACCCATTTTGTTTTGCTTTGGTTTTTAGGAAGAAAGATCAGCAACTCCATACAGTTCAGAGCAACAAGAGTGGAGGCACAATTGACTTCATCGGTAAAAAATGAAGGATGTGCAATGTGAAAGTTTTGTAGTAATTCTATAGACGGTGGTTTAATATTCTTGTCAGATTCACAAAAATGCCATTCGAATGCTCAAATAAAGTAAACTATGACAACAAAGATGGAAAACCATCGAAATTAAGAAAATTTGTATCACCTAACTGATTTGGTTTAGAATGTGTGAATGTACATTTTATGTTTTAATTTACATAATTTGTTATGAAACTATCGTCCTCCTGTAGTAATTTCCTGGGAAGGTTAGCTGCACAATTTTGATATAATGAACCGAAAAAAGCTACAGAACACCAAAAGATGGTGAAAACGCCGTTTTCTTATTTCTAAATGGGGTTATACATTTACGATCGGTTTCTAAATAGCTCAAGACTGTATTATATTACGTTCGTTGCCGAAAGCGACTTAAACAGAAACTAAATATAATTTCTTGCGCTTGAACGCAGTGAATTAGCTGGAAATTTGTTTCCCCTTGTCAGTGTGTTCGATGCGACGTATAGAGGGAGCTATTGACAGGTGTATAGATGGTATTGTTTCCAGTTCATTCTGCACGGGGCCGCCAGACCGTGAACACGAATTTTCTTATTGTTCCCACTGTACATGTCGCTCGTCGTGGTGTTTGTTACTGTCACGGTGTAATATGTCCGAACCATCATTAAAAGACATTTTGGAAGCTGTTCAGAGCCAAAAGCGTGATCTGGAAGAGTTGGTCCATAATAAAATTGAAACGTTAAAAGACGAAATTCAAGGTTCCACGTCCGCGGTAGCTTCAGAGGTTAAAAAGCTCAAAAGTGAGGCTGACTTTAAATGGAAGCAAGCTGGACACAAAATTCAGTATTCTTTTAACTCCGATTTGAGTGACGCCTTAAAGCAAATCCTATGGGGCATTGAAAACAATAAACCAGAGTATTCAAAGGAGCTTTTGAACGAGAGCATTGACAAGTTGAAACAACGCAACAAGGTTATTAAAATTGCTGACAGTTCCCCGGGTGGTTGGGAAACCGTACGTCAATACGAGGCAAATCCACTTGCAAGTGACTCGGATGATGAAAGCAAGATTCTCAAAGCCGAAAACAGAGCGTTACGCAAGAGAAAATTCCAGTCAGGAAAGGGAAAGGCGTTTTCCGGTAACAAGTCCAACCCAACTGTGTCCGCGTCTATGGCTAGTTCCAGTGATAGTGCTGCTTTTCGTGAGCCTGTGTTCGGTGGCTTCAACGAGTCAAATTTCGGGAATCGGAGCCAGGATTCCTCCTTTCGTTTTCGAGGAGTCGGCCGAGGTGCCTGCTACCAGTGTGGGGATTTCAACCACTACAAACGCAATTGTCCCTTCAACGTCAAAGACGCTAGCAACGCAGGAACCAGATCTGCCATCGAATAATTCGGGGAACTTTGTTAAAGATAAGTATTCTGAACATTTAACTGCTATAGACACTGATTTGGCTGAAGGGTGTGAGTATGACAGTGCGAAGAGGACCGGGTCCCAAAGTGTCAAAGGGAGATTACTTGACAATATTGAATTTTGGAAATCAATCAACTGTTATGACAATATCCTCACTATTATAAGGGACGGTTATAAAATCCCATTTGTTTCTTGTCCCGGAAGGAAAATCCACCGCAATAATCAGTCTGCATTGAAAAATTCCGATTTTGTTAAACAGGCCATTTCGGAATTGCTTCAAAACAGACTGATTGTTGAGTGTGACCATATACCACATGTAGTTAACCCGTTAACTGTATCGGTGCAGAGTAGCGGTAAAAAGAGACTAATATTAGATTTGAGGGAAGTCAATCAGCATATTCTTAAGAACTCGATCAAATATGAGGATATTAGAGTTGCCCTTATGTACATACAGCCACAGGGTTATATGATAAAATTTGACATTCACTCCGCTTACCATCACATCGATATTTTTCCACCACATACTGAATTTCTTGGTTTTTCTTGGACGCAAAACGATCGTACCACTTATTACACATTTTCCGTACTTCCGTTTGGTCTGGGTGTAGCTCCCTACTTGTATACAAAGGTTACCAGACCTCTTGTGAAAAAATGGCGTGGTGAGGGAATAAGGGTGGTAATGTATCTGGATGACGGCTTTGGAATAGGGTTAACATATGAAGCGGCTTTATCCATGTCCCACAGCATTCAGGTCGATCTAGTCAACAGCGGGTTTTTGATTAATCACGAGAAATCCATTTGGACGCCACAACAATCGTTGACCTGGTTAGGTTATACTATAGACACAACACAAGGTGTCCTTAGCATACCCGAACGGAGGATAACGAAGGCTTTGCACGCAATTTCCGAAATTGAACTAGACATAAAGCGACGGAATTCTGTCCATGTCAAAAAGTTGGCCAGCTTTGTAGGTCAGATTATTTCTATGGCCCAAGTCATTGGTAGCATCGCACAATTGCTAACGAAATCTATGTCGTGCGATATTTTGCAGGCTCACTCCTGGAGTGATTCCGTTAATGTATCGCCCGACAGCAGACTTAATCTGTCATTCTGGTCGAATAATTTATCTGCAATTAATAGTCGGCATTTGTATTTTGAACCCAAGTGTAATAAAATCGTTTTCTCTGACGCTAGCGGTACAGGATATGGAGGCTACTGTGTACAAAATTTTAATTCTGTCACTGTTGGCACATGGAGCGCGGTAGAACGGGACAAGAGCTCAACG
This sequence comes from Pictodentalium vernedei, assembly GCA_031216915.1. NCBI lineage: Eukaryota > Metazoa > Mollusca > Scaphopoda > Dentaliida > Dentaliidae > Pictodentalium > Pictodentalium vernedei. Next base: position 380,712,297 of record CM062296.1, read on the forward strand.
TGGAAAGAGCTTGCCGCTGTCGAACGAGTTCTTCGATCATTGCCCTTTTTACACGGTAAACGCATCAAATGGTTCACTGATAATCAGAATGTAGTCCGTGTGGTGTCTAAGGGTAGCATGCAAGCCGAGTTGCAGTCGCTCGCAATGCAAATTTTCCGATTCTGTTTTGAAAATTGTGTTCATTTAGAAATGGAATGGATTCCGCGATCCCAAAACGAGCGAGCTGATTTTTTAAGTAAATTAACAGACCCTGACGGTTGGGGGGTTTCCGACGCCATTTATGCACAACTGAATGCAATTTGGGGACCGTTTGAAGTCGACTGGTTTGCCAGTGATTCTAATTATAAACTTAGACCCTTTTACTCTAGATTTTGGAATGTGTTGTCTTCAGGTGTTGACGCCTTCACTGCAGACTGGAGTGGTGTTAATGGATGGTTTGTACCTCCCGTGTATTTAATACTCAGAGTCCTTAAATATATGGAATTTTGTCACGCATTCGGCACATTAGTTGTCCCATTTTGGACATCTGGGCCATTTTGGCCCATATTGTGCCCAAATGGAGTTCATTTTGCTCAGTTCGTTACAGAGTACATAGATTTACCAACAGATAAGGAATTTTATATCAGTAATGGAAGTGAGAATTGTATTTTCGGTACTTCAGATTTACAATTTGGTATGCTTGCTTTAAAAATAGATTTCCGTTCTTGACCACTTGTCAAATCGACCAAGATTTGTTATATTCACTCATTATATAGATGCACACACACACATGTGTGGATAAATAATTATAAAATAAATGAACAAATAATTCCATAAATTCATAAATACCATTACTAAAATCAATAAATAAATTCATCATGGACTTGCAGTGACTGATTTAGCTTTCGGAAAATACCCAAATATTTCCGTCTTTGATATGCTTATGAATAATTGGTTTTATACAATTCTTTTTCCAGGCCTATCATGAGGATATATCAAACTTGCCGAGTAAGCTACAAGATCAAGCGGTGTGTCTTCCTGAGATATTAGAACAATGTAGAGCTGCTTCCACTACAAAGTGTTATAGACGTTGCTTTAAACGTTGGAAGGACTGGGCTTTGATGAACGGTATTCTAGAATCTGATATTTTACCGGCTAAACCTTTGACTTTTGCATTGTATCTGTGTTCGTTGATCCAGTCGAACTCGTCTCCGAGTGCGTTAACTCAAGCTGTCTGTGCTGTCAAATGGGCACATTCTGTAGTGGGCCAGGCTTCCCCCACCGATTGTTTACTTGTTAAAAATGTATTTGAAGCCGGAAAAAGACGGTTAGCTCGACCTGTTCATAAAAAGGAACCTATAACTGCCACGCATTTAACAGAAATGTTTGATCGTTTATATGACCCTGTTAACCTTATGAATCAGAGGACAATTTGTGCATGTCTTCTGGCTTACGCCGGTTTTTCCGGAGTTCTGAGTTACTAAATATTCGCAGATCTGACATTGTGTTTCACGACACTCATGTTTCAATTTTTGTGGAAAAAAGCAAAACTGATATCTACCGTGAAGGACACTGGTCATTAATAGCCCGCACGGGGTTACGAACCTGTCCGGTTAGGAATTTAGACTTATACTTATCTTTGGCTGATATTCCCGAAAATTGTTCTAATTATATTTTTCGAAATCTCACAAAACGTAAAATTGATTGGGTTTTGCGTAGTGGACCCAAACCACTCACGTACACAAGATTGCGTGAACTCTTTAAAGATGCTTTCCAATTCATAGTTCCCGACATTTCTCAGTTTTGCCTGCATAGCCTGCGGTCCGGCGGTGCTACGGCTTCGGCAAATGCAGGCATTTCTGATCGTCTCTTTAAACGTCATGGCCGTTGGAAATCTGAAAACGCTAAAGATGGATATATCAAGGATATGTTGGAGAAACGGCTGTCTGTTTCTCGCAGTTTGGGCATTTAGCTCACGTCTTCGTATGCCTACTTAAGCTTTCTTTGGCGATCTGTATTGGCGGCGCCCGTGGCTATCCCACGATTTGTTTTGTTGTTTCTGTACGCCGCAGTGATGTAGCGGAGAGGGGGAAATATAATTTCTTGCGCTTGAACGCAGTGAATTAGCTGGAAATTTGTTTCCCCTTGTCAGTGTGTTCGATGCGACGTATAGAGGGAGCTATTGACAGGTGTATAGATGGTATTGTTTCCAGTTCATTCTGCACGGGTCCGCCAGACCGTGAACACGAATTTTAAAACCATGTGTTTCGCTGTTATAATTATGTCGAGATATATAGCGATTGCTCTTAGCAATGACCGTTCCGTAGTACCGTGGAACTGGTGGTAACCTCAGTTTGCTTAATCTTATAGAAGCATGTTGCCCAAGGTTGGGGCATGGGCTGCCGAGCCCCAGAATACGAGTTGCACGTTGTGGTGCATAGGCAGACGTATCCTGTACGTGGGGTGTTAGCATAGGCTATGACAGAAATAGATTCTCTGTGTGTATTGAAATGTTAAATAAACTGAAGGTGCAGTCTGTATTGGCGGCGCCCGTGGCTATCCCACGATTTGTTTTGTTGTTTCTGTACGCCGCAGTGATGTAGCGGAGAGGGGGAATAGTCAAATTTCGAACTGATTGGGAAAAATGCATAAAGCCAGCTTCTATATATTTATGTTACTCAACAAGAAAATGCATGACGTTTGTGAAATCACGCGCACATCGATGATACAACTTCGCTAACATTTCGATATTTTAATTTTTATATGAAATTTGCATATCCTTAGTGTTAAATTTACTGACAGCTTTCGAAAATTAAGGGTAGCTAACTTCCCTGTAAATCTCCGCTAATGACTATAAATGTCAGCCATGCAAGATGAATGTTCGTTGGCATGACGGAGGTGGCGGAGGATTATGAATAAAAACCAGCTAAACTGCTGCTAATTTTTAATACATTCATGATTTATACACCTTGCTGGACTTGAAAATATGGTCCGTGTAAACGTTTTGTGCATAACTAAAGTATTGCTATCACAATTTAAACCCTTTGAACTCAAGTGGTATCTTCCATGCCAGTTCAATGGCAGCAATTAGAAGAGTCCACATTTATTATTTGGTGTAGACCAATCGATATTTTCAACGTGCAGCCTCGGGGCTGCACGTGGATATTATTGATTGGTCTACCCCCACACATTTACTGAACATCCACCCTATTTAATGACGTATCATGTTGCTGACCTGAAAAAACGGCCGCTAAGGGTCAAAGGGTTAAGCTTCATGTTTGTGTAATGATACACCAGAATTGGAGAAAGACCACCAGCGTGGGGCGGGTCTCGATCACTATTTTTCCCAGAGTTAAAGGTCTTGTTGGACTTAAAAGTTTAGTGTGATTTTACGCCTCACAAAACAATGGATAATCCAATTTGAAAGTCCTTTGGTGGTGATCGACCATCGAGGTCACATATGGGCTGAGATTCATAAAAAAGTATAAAGAAGTCTAACTTATGTCTAGGGTAGACGGAAGTCTAAGTCTGCCTTAATGGCGTCTAAGATTTAGATGGCATTCATGAAAGTCGTCCAAGCTAGACAACTTCTAACACAGACGGTACTGGGCCATTTTAGACGAAAAATCTAAACACCCATAGAGGCATGTCTAAAGTTAAGACTAAGCCTATGCACGTTTTTTTCGCTCGGCGCCGAGGCAAGTGAAATCATCACAAATGAGTGTTTTTTTAGAATATTGGAGATAGAAGAAATGGAGCAAGAGGAGGGACAGCGAGGAATTCGACCCAAAATGATTTTCTGAGGCCGTGCCAACCCGCTGGAGAAATATAACTAGCAAAATTTCCTCAGGCGGTTCCGACTGACAAAGGAAACAAATGCAAGTCTCATAGCAGACATTGTTGTTGATCTAGAAAGACAGACATCACGAAGTTACGCAGTACCAGTCAAAATCCGAGTTTGTGTAGCTCTACGTTTTTTTTTTTTTTTTTTTTGCTACTGGGTTATTCCAGGTGGTAACTGGTGATCTACATGGTCTGTCACAACCGACGGTAAGCCGCATTTCAGCAGGCGTGGTCCAGTCGATTTGTCAATGGAAACGTCATGTTCTCAGATTTCAAACAACAGCACAAGAAATACGCACGTACATGGAAGGGATGGAATGAATTGCCGGTATGCCTGGGATTATAGGGTGTATTGATGGGACGCACATACCTATATTGAACGCCGGAGGTCCCCATTCGCAGCGTGTCATTAAAAGAAAGGGTTGGCATAGTCTTAATTGTCAGATGCTATGTGACTATAGGATGAGATTTATGAATGTTGTGAGTAGGTGGTATGGATCAGAACACGATTACCGAGTTTTGAGGAAAATGAAGTTCGGAGGCGACTGGAAGATGGAGACCTCGGTAGTAAGGTTATTTTTATTGGAGATTCGGGTTACCAATGCACTCGTTACTTGTTCACCACATTGCGCAATCCAGCAACAGCGGCTGAACACATGTACAATAAAGCATTGAAGTCAACACGATCACTCATAGAACATACCTTCGGCGTATACAAGAAAGGTTTTCCATGATTGTGTTGCCTTTGGAAGCAGACTACGATTATGGTTTGAGTATAACAAAAATGGTAAAAATCAAAAAATAAATAACTATCACTATACTTTCCATTTATTAAATGAAACTTATTGTGATAGTAATTTATTTTTTGTTTGTTTTTATCTACGTTTTGGGAAAAAAAACTATGGAATTCTGTTTCAAAACGCTATTAAATGGGTTTATTTTCTGCAATGACGAAGTCATAAAAAGGTAATATACGGGATATTAGGGAAGTACTATTACCGAACGGCACAGCAAATCAATAACAGTCATAACCCTTTAGTTACAAAGATTTTCTGAAAAATGAATTAAATTCAACATTTCTGAAAAAAATGTCACAAATATTCAACAAAATCCAACAAATGTGGATATCATTAGAATTAACTCAACGAGCCGGTTATAATGACATCCATATTTGCATGCTTTTATTGAGAGATTTGGGAGATGCCTTAGGCTTTGGTGGGCTTCTTTTAGATAATTTTCTGGCCGCTTTTTCCTCTGAGTTGGGTAAACGGTTAATCACAAAAATGTAACTTTTTTCTTCTAGCTGGACAGAAGCATGGACGCAGTGGTTGCAACGTCATGCCTCCATGACACAGCCATTGATCAAATGATCAAAACAACCCAATACCAAACTATGATGAAATGACCTGGAAATCGCTGTCGACAAGGATGGTGACGTGGATGATCAACCAGCGGCGACTGTCAGAGGTTCCCTTATGAGACGTCGGTATACCACTGCCCACTTTAGCTGATATATTGACAATATACACACCTTATAAATAAAAGAAACAAGAAACGTATTCAAAATTTATTTGTTATCTGTTTCATAGTGTAGGGCCATGGCCCTTTTAGCTCTTTGCTTTTCTCTCTCAGATACCAGTCTCTCCTCCTCAACCTTTTTCTGTAAGGCAGTCAATGCCAGCTTTTCTCGGTACTCTTCCTCCATGAAATGAAAAGCTCGTTCTGCCTTTGAAGACGTCTCACGTTTACGCCCCCCCCCCCCCCCCGAGTTCCAGGATTTGCCGAATCTCCTGACTTGACACATTATAAAAAAGACAAAACAAAAACGTTTATTCTTTTTTAATGATTCTAGCATATTGCCTTAAAACCGACCAATGTATTGAACAATCTTGCCTCAGAATGACATAAGTTTGGAAAATTCACGCACTATGTCATTTCAATTTGTTTGTTGTGTTTAGCTGTTTTGAAGAAAATCGATTGCAAAATGACCTTCTGGTGGCGTAAATTACACCTCTTATCATAATTTTGCTTTTTTAATCAGCAACACATGCTTTTGACGAAAATTCCTCGGATTTTTCTACCAAATGTCCATCGTATTGTCATTTTAATATTTCATTGATTGACTGATGTATTGATGTGGGTTTTACGAAACTTTAAAAGTTGAGGCCATATCGTGTTGGTGAAAGATTTGCGGATTGGGGGTTTGGAAACCACCGAACAGCGACGCGAAAGTTTCAGCTCTCCAACGTAATAACCTCCGCAGAAACAAGGTCAGCAATGGTTGAGGGCATGTGTACCATCAACGTGCGATACACTTTAGCACACTGCATCGCCATGCTCCTAAGCGAGCAATGGGAATTAAGTGCCTTGCACAAGGATACAACACAGTTTACTAGGACCAGGCATAGAACATACGACCTTTCTCGAGACCAATGCTCTAATTACGAAAGTCACCGCATTCCCCCATTTAATATTTCAGGAAGTTGAGTTTAAACACTCCTTTACCAAATAATACAAATTAAAAATACGTACATGCACAAATTATGAACAAAATAAAAACATGAATTGTGAGTAGGTGATACACGCCGGTTCAACCATCAACGTACATGTACGTGTACGTGTACATGTACACCTCCATAGGATTTAGTGTTAAAATCGTGTACATGTACAAGATTTTTAAGGTTTTTTAGGGTGTGTTAGAATATATTTAACACTGAATTGTATCCTAGACGCCCGTAGTTTTACATACACGTACATGTACCGTTTTGATTGAAATCGGCAAATGGATTTCTCCCATAGGATTCAGTGTTAAATTGCGAGCAAAAAAACGTTTTGCCGTTTCTAACATCATCCTCTTGCCGATTCTAACAAACTGCGTCCGTACACGATTTTAACACTGAAACCCAATGGAGGCGTAGACGGAGATCCACTCTGCGGATTTTAGGTCTGAAATCGACTCGCGTGAAGAGGTGATGTTTGAATCGGCAAACCCACTGTCGCGTTTCTCGAAGTGAGACTGGCGCAGGTTATTGCGAGGTGATCTCGACGAGCACTTGATGGAAATGTTTTGAACGAAGAGTGTTGTTGTCGGTGTGTTAGAAATTCGCAAGCCCGCTGTCACGTTTTTTGATTGATATATATAGGGGAGAAAAAAAATATAAATAAATAGTTATTTAAAAAAAATAAATATATCAAATCGAATAGATAATAAAAAAAATACTTAAATCATGAGCGATTCTCAGAATATTAGAGTAAGGTTTCTTTTAAAAATGCTGATGAGAGCCTACGCATTCTGCGTGAACGAACAACTAGGTCGTCTCTTGTTAGAACGATGCGTCGGATGTCGGGATCACCTAGACTTCGATCACGAGAATCATTCGTGTCTGTGGATGGAAAGGGAAGATATGGTCGTCAAGTATTTCGAACCGGCGTTCGAACGCGTTCAAATCAATGAAGTGATCGCGTTTTGGAAGAGATTACTCTACTGTAAGGATCAAAGCAAGCCCACAGATTCGGAAGAACAGAAATTGGCGCGTAAAAGTCTGACTTTACGAGATAAGGGATGCATCATGAAATTATTGTTCAATGAAGCATACGTCTAAGTTTTCTCGTTGATATAAAATAAGGGAGAATAGAAAATAAAATAAATACACACATAAATTTTTTATCTAATATTAGAAAGAAAAAAAAACAAAAATGAGAACCAGAAATAAATTGTATCCGACGTTAGTGGACGACGAGGATGAGAAGGCGATCGACGTTTTGTCGACGGCACCGTCGCTAGAAGAAAGAGAAAGAGGAGAGAGGTATCGCATCGATCAAATCAGTAGAATCCAAGAGTATCTAACTCGAGAGAGAGATTCTCGTCGTTCCCTCAAGAAGAAGTATTCGCGTTTCGTGAAATTCGTCAACGCGATCGACACGACACTCATCGCGATTTCCATGGGTTTACACGCGGCCGGCATCGGATTGTTGTCGACCGCGGTCGGCATTCCGATCGTGTTGACTGTAGAAGGAGTGGCTCTCGCCGCCGGATTGTTTAGCACGCTCGGAAACTTTTTGAGTAGGAAATTATATCTGAAGGCGAGGAAACACGACAAGATTCGCGTCTTGGCCGACTCCAAGATCGACACGATATCCGAAATGATCTCTATGGCGTTGAAAGACGGTAGGATATCGGACGGTGAATACTTCGCGATATTGAGCGAGAAAACGAAATACGATGCCATGAAAGAAGCCGTGAGAATCAAGACTCGTCAGATCATCAAGGAAGAGATGAAGGATTCTCTCGTGAAAAAGGGGAGGAAAGAGGTCAGGGAGGAATTCAGTAAGATGATAGAACTTAAGAGCAGCGATTGAAAAAAAAAATATATATAATAAAAACAGAATTGATTCATTATTAAATTTATATATAAAATAAAAAAAACGAAATTAATTTAAATAACTCTTAAAAAAATGTATTGCGTAAAGTGTAAGAGAGTTACCGAGACGAGTAATTCTCGAGAAGTGCGAACTAAAAACGACAGACAGATGCTTTGCGGAATTTGCGACGTGTGTGGTTCTGTCAAGACACGATTCGTCAAAAAAAAGAACGCGAGCAAAGGTAAAGGCATCGTAAATAAAATGATCAATAATCTACCTTTCGAAATGCATCTGCCCAGTCACAGTTTCACGGGACCCGGAACGAAATTGAACAAGAGACTCAACGCCGATCTGACTCCCAAATCTTGGAGCAAACCTGTGAATAGGGTGGACGCGGCCGCGTATGATCACGATCTGTGCTACGTCGAACATCCCGACACCAAGACTCGAAACGACGTCTGCGATAAAAACATGTTGGGGAAATTGAGAGGCATATCGAATCCGACCAGGAGAGAGAAGATGGAACGTTCGCTGGTCGGCAATCTGATCGGTGTGAAACGTCGATTCGGATGGGGCGTTCAAAAAAAAAAGCGCATCTGAAAAGAAGAAGAAACGATTATTGACGAGCGAATTGGCTGAGGAGTTACACAAACCCATAGTGCGTAAATTTCGAAAAAGAAGGGTGTTCGTGAAGGGTCTGGATGATATTTAGTCTGCCGACTTGATCGACATGAGATCGTTTTCGAGGTGGAACGAGGGCGTCAAATATCTATTGACGGTCATCGACGTGTTTTCCAAATACGGTTGGATCAGAGCTTTGAAGAATAAATCGGGACCTTGCGTCGCCGAGGCTCGGAAGAGCGTGTTCGACTCGTCTTCTCGAAAACCGAGTAAATTGTGGGTGGATAAGGGAAAGGAATTCTACAACAAGCACGTTCATCGATTGGTAGACCTCTACTCGATCGAAAACGAAGAAAAAGCTAGCGTGGTGGAACGTTGGAATCGAACGATGAAGGAAAAGATGCACAGATACTTCACGGCGAATTCGACCAAGAAATACATATACGCTCTGAACGGTCTGGTCAAAGATTACAACAACACGCGACACAGATCGATCAAGATGACTCCCGCGGAAGCTAGCAATCCTCGAAACGAAAAACGGGTCTACGCGAATCTATATACTGAGAGATCTAAGATCAGGAAGAAGTCTAGAACGCCGAAATTTGCGGTCGGTGATCGAGGGAGAATTTACGCTTATAAGAAGCACTTCGAAAAGGGTTATACTCCTCGATGGACCTCGGAAATCTTCGTGATAATCAAAATATTTCACACCGATCCGGTGACTTACGAAATCGAATCTTTGGATGGAGAAGAGATCATCGGAAAGTTTTACGAACAACAATTACAGAAGACGAAGTTTTGATGAAGAAAACAATTTTTTTTTATTTACTCTCTTTAACATTTTCTTGTTTACACATATATATAAGAGAGAAAAAAATAATAATAAAAAATAATTAAAAACTATTTTTTAGATAAAGAAAGCAAGTTAATTAATAAACAAAAAACTAAAAATCCTTTAAAATGACAAATATACTAGATATAGCACAAAGCATAGTGAAAGATGAAAGTATTCAAGAATATGAGGTTCACGAATACGAACTGGTAACTGGAACGAGTTTGAACAATGCGGGAGAGATAAGAATCAACGTTGAAACTCAAGATCTATTCATACATCCTAGAGAAAGTTACATAGTGGTGCAGGGACGTCTCACCAAGGAAGATGGGAGCGACTACGCCGACGACGACACGGTTACTCTAGCCAATAATGGCATCATGCATCTATTCAGTAATATAAAATACATGCTATCTGGACAAGAGATAGAATCTGTGTTTCATCCCGGTCAGGCCACCACGATGTTCGGACTCTTGACGTATCCTGATGATTTTTCGAAATCCAGAGGACTTAATCAGTTGTGGGTGAAAGACACTGTAGGCCCTGCTAGCGCCGGTGCCGCCTTGATATTCGACTACGTCGTCAAGACGTCCAGACCTAAAGGAACGTTTTCGTTCAGGATACCTTTGAAACACATCTTCGGATTTGCGGACGATTACAACAAGATCATGTACGGATTCAAACACAATCTGACGTTGATTCGAAAAGGAAACGACGACGCAATAGTGAGACTCACTGCGACCGATGCGGGTAAGATAACTCTACACAAGATATCGTGGTTCGTTCCGCACGTGGAGCCTTCGATCGTGGAGAAAGCACGTCTCTACAAGATCATAGAATCCAAGAGTAAATTACCCGTGGGATTTAGAATGAGACAGTGCGACACGGCTAGCATTCCTCTCTCCACGAATCACTTCGATTGGAGATTGACAGTGAAATCCGCTTCCGAGAGACCGCGTTTCATCGTGGTTGCGTTTCAGACCGATAGGGACGGGTCTCAGGAAAAGAATGCGTCGCTGTTCGATCACTGCCATTTGAGAAACATGCAAGTGTTTCTGAACGCCACGAGATATCCAGCAATCGATTACAATGCGTCATTCGACAAGAACGATTTCTGCAGATTGTACGGCGACGCCGCTGATTTTAGAAAGAAGTATCACGGTCTAGACGAATTGATGAGCAACCCTAACATGTCTCCCGGCGAATACAAGTCGATGTATCCCATGTTCGTATTCGACGTCAGTAAACAGAGTGAACGACTCAAGGGTAGCGTCTTAGACATTCAGATCAAGATGCAATTCGATAGGAACGTGCCGAGAAAAACCGAAGCCTTCGCCCTGGTCCTGTCGGACAGAGAATTACAATTCGAATCGGACGGAAATAAGATGTCGATCATTCGATGAGAGACGAGTGTGAAAAAAAATAAAAAAACCAAAAAAAAATAAAAAGTAATGAGTAATTATTAAAAACAAAAACACAAAAAAAATAAATAAAGTAATGTGATCTAGAGAGATTGAACATCTTTCTAAATCTCATTACTTTTTTTTTTGTTTTTTTTGTTTTTAATAATCACACATTATTTTTTTTAATTCATTATTTTCCACGCGTTCACTGTTTGTTCAAAGGATCTAGTTCGATCAGTAGACTCACCACGGAAGTGGCGGCTTCGGGATTATTGGTTTTCGTAACGAAATTAATCCTGTCTCCGGCGTTCACTTTGAGAGGCGTGCCGAACGTGCTAACATTCACGTGTTGATTCTCAGTCTTTTCGATGCTGTATCTCTTATCACTCTCTACACCATTCACCATGAGATTGACGACCGCTCTTTATTCAAATCGGAGGAAGCCAGACTCATTCGAAGGATTTCACCTCCCAACGGCATGGGATATCCCACCTGACCATGTTTCGATCCGCTACCTCCATTTCCGAAAGACCACTCAGCTTTTCCCTCATCTAAGGCGCCGGCCTCTTCGGCCCACACAGTGATCAATTGTCTAGCATATTTAACTTTCTCCACCACCGAAATCAGGGTGCAGGCATCCGTCATGTTCACGGGATCCGGTAGATTCGTGAGCGTATGTCCACCCATGTCTAGTTTACCTTCCATGATGTCACCCTTTCTCCAGACCGAGTTGTCGTCCACGTACTTCCTGCTGACTGCGCTGGAATCGAATTCGGGATCGTGACTGAGTCTGAATAAATTCTTACCATTCATGTCGATACCACCCTCCATGTTTCTGCCATATTGTTTGTTCAGGTAGAGATTGTCCACTTGCGATTCTAGGTATTCTTGTGATCATATCACAGCAGAATCCACGTAGCCCTTATTGACCGCGGTTGAGTCCGCATCCGTGTCGTCGATCTTCAACAGATTCAATATCTTGTTGAATCCCGCATTCAGATCCGATTTCATTTCTCGTCTGTCAGACTTTCTCTGTTCCAGATCTACGTAGTGTTTGGTCGCCACGTCCTTGAGATTCGTGGGAGTGGCCACGTTCGTTATCTTGTTATAATTGGCGTTCAATTCCGAGTGCATCATTTTCTGAACGTATCTATTTCTAAGGTGTTCGCTGAATCTCACGTGAGAGTCGTCCGCGTATTTCTTGGTCGCGGCATCGGTGGGATCTATGGGATTCACGACGTTCACCAAACGTTTGGATTTCAGATCGAGATTGTCTTTCATGGTTTTATCCACGTAATTATCTAGCATGATTCGTTCGAAATCGGCGTTCCCCCTGTCGACGTATTTTTTAGTCGCAGCATCTGCGAGATCTATCAGCTCGGGAAGATTGTAGAGCTTCTTATCGTTCATGTTCAAAGGTTCTTCTCGAGTTTCGTATCTCTGAACGTAACGTTCGTCCAAGTTGGCAACGTCGTAACCATCGACGACTTCGAACGTCTTCCTCTTCTTTCTTGGGTTGACTTTTTCGTCGTCACTTCTACCAAATTTATCGACTGGCATGTTGTTATGGGATTTTTTGTTTTTAGAAAAATATATTCAAAACGCAGTTTATTAAAAATGAACTATGTTATTTTATTTTTCGTTTTTATTCGATTAAAATTTTTTTTTAAATAATTTTTTATCTTTATATATACTATAAAAAAAATCTCTCTCTAATGTAAGTCATTGAGAATGTCTTGAAATCGATCTCCTTCAGACCATCTCCCGAGAACGTAGAGACAAAGGTGACCGCAAAACACTTGATCTGGTGATTTCACTTGTTCCGTGTTGTAACGAACCATCGATTTGTTGAAATAGTTCTTTATTTCTTTTGGCGGTGAGATTCCGTAGCTGTCGAAATAATAATTTTTCTTCTTCCCATTCTTGATCCACGCCACCCAGTGAGTGCCTTCATCCGATGAATCGTCTAGATTTAAAATTCCACATTCCGATTGTCGAGGTCTTCTCTTCGGCAAGGCATCTCTGGAAAACACGCCTAGAAAATCTTTGATTTTCAAATCTTTTGACGCATTCAACAGATCGATGTTGGATAGGGGTTCGTTAGGTAAGACGACACCTTCTACGATTATCTTTATTTTCTTATTCATAAATGCGTATATATTTTTTTATTTATTTTATTATAATTTACTAAAAAATGACGTTATTTTTTTCTATTTTTTTCTTTTTCTTTTTAAACTAACACTCTCGATGTCTCTATCGATTTCCATAATCTCGAATCCATCTAATTCCTCTTGATTTTCTGGAATCCTATCATCCACAATCATATCTGGAATCCAATCATCCACATTCATATCATCTTTAATTAGATCTAAAGTCCAATGTCCGAGTGCCAAAGTGCTTATTTTATCGTCTAACACAAATCTCTTATCGTCGTCCGTCGGCCGTCAGCGAAATCTTGTTGACTATTTCAGTATACAAGTCATGATTTTCACTTCGAATCGATTTCATAGTCTTATACACCGGACCACTTCCTAACAGACAATCTTTATACTCTTGGAAAGAGATGTTTTTCTTCACCACGCACGCTTTAACTCCTTTGCACTTCTTGATCTCTTTATCATCTTCTAGACGATAAGCATACAGTTTGGGTCTCAAGCCCACGAATTCGACAATTTGTTTACCGCCGCTCTCGTCCTTAAATTTACCCAACACCTTCTTGTTGTCGTTTGATTGAATGTTGGACGGGTGATCGACGGGATAATTTCTCGTGTCGAACCACTCGGCCACGTCCTGAGATATATCTCGGTAGACGTCTTTTGTCTCTATCTCATAAACTAAACTGTCCATGTCGGTGAACAGTAGTTTGGCTTTATCACCAAATTTTCGTTTGATGTAATCGTAGTGAAACTCGTACATTAATCGCTTGCTGATATCTAAGGTGATCGGTCTGAGATAATACAGTTTGTTGAACTTCAGGTGCATCTTTTGCATGTGAACGGCCACTAGATTTTCGTCGAATATGGTTCGGTGTTTGTAATTGGGTTTCGCCACTAATGTTTTAGCTCTTTTCTCAGACGTGACGAGTTGAACGTCGGTTCTCTTCCTGATGTTTTCCATCGATTTACCGTACATGCAGTTGTTCATGAGTTTGAAAAAATCTTTTTCGAAATCGTTCTTGGCTCGAATTCTGAGATTCGTGTTGAGATCGATGTATTTTTTCATCCAAGGCTCTTCGTCGAATCGAATGATGCTATGTATGTTGACTAATTTCATCCTGTAATCGATGTACTGTTTCAAATTCTCGCTGTAGACGACGTAGTTACGTTTGTTAAATAAATTGGGAATGAGTTTTTCCTCATCTCCTTCGTTCCGTTCCATTCGTTCAGGAGCCAGCGGATAATCGTTGTGTGGATCGTGTAATTCTTCCGGATAGTTCAAATAGACTTCTAAAATGCAAGGATAGTCTCTCCATTTTTGCATCTCTTCTGGTTCCTTCACCCATTCGAAATTTCCAATCGGTAAAGGATGACTCATAGCCCAACCATACAGATTATTGGCGTCCCAATACTGTATGTATTTAGTCGACCGTTTCGAATCGAAACCTTCTTTCATGTAGGGATTGTTAGCTTCAGAATGTCTGTGAGAGATCATCGAGATGCCACCTCTCGCAGCCCTTTCGAACATGAGCAACATGTCCACGTCAGATAATAATTCCAATTCCAACCACTTTGGTGGTCTTCAACAGAGCGTCCCACGCCAGACCGGGTGCGGTGAAATACCAAGCGGGATCCAGATCGTAATTTCGACAACAGACGTCTCGAAAATTTTCGAACACGTCTGCCAAGAGTAGAACGCCAGTCTTCAGATAGAGATCGTGATAATCTCTCATGGTTTTCATATCGAATAATTTCCACACGTTTTTAGAATGTTTGTAATTCTCGTCGGAAATGTCGGATTCGTATAATTTCGAATAAAAATTTTCTTTCGAAGGTAGTGCGGTGTCTTCGAATCTCTTTAGATCGTTCATGTAATCGTAAGGATAGACTCCTTTCCTCAACATGACGTCTACTCGTTCTCCAAAATGTTCGCTCGTGATTTTAAATTTATCCTTGCTCATATTATCGACTAATTTTTCCAGAGCGGTCGACATGAATTTAAAACTGTCAATGAGACATACGGCTCTACGAATGGGTTTCGTTTTTTCTTCCAATGTCTCTCTGTCGATTACTCTTTTCTCCTCCATGAGCTTCCATTTCGTGAAGGAAATGTATCTTTCTTCGCTGTTCGTGATGCAATTTAATTCTTCGTGTGAGGTGCCGAGATTTTTCATGAAGAGATGACTGTCGTAACCTGAGAGATTGTGAAACATCACTGGATAGAAAACGGCATCTCGATATTTTAAATTACACTTGCTGTGAGCCGGACCGCGATACAGACCCGTGTAATGATCATGGTCTCTGACCTTCCTATTTTCCTTCGAATTCTCGTCGAACGATTGTTTGCATATGTGACATTCGGTGGCTCTGTTATTTTCGTCCTGCTGCTCTCGTGTGATGATCATTTTTGCTGGAGTTTTGAATTTGTCGTATAACATTTGAAGTTTCCATTCTAACTCTTCCACGAACCTTTGAGCCACGTCGTCAGCTTCATACTGTTTCGTGTAGGTGAAGGGACCCATGTCGTGTTGTGAGTCGAAAGCGCATTTCATGTAAATGCAATAGCCCGAAGGCATGTGTTTTTGATATCTTTCGACGTAACTTTGAAGAGCGTTGGGTTGACAGGAACTCATTTTCGTGGTGAAACATTTGAAATCAGCGTACACGACGAATGGTACTTTTAACCTTCTATTGTGATTTTCAAACTTCACGATGGTGTTAGGTTTTGGCATTTCGACGGCGACACCTTGATTTTCGTTGCAATATTCCTGATGTTTCGCCAACAAGTCTTCACTGTGAAACACGTTCATGCAGTTGCAACATAAACATACCTTATGTTCATGTTTATTATTTTGGTTGGACAGTAATTGGCTAGGATGTTTAACCCAACAATAATGACAACTGTCACCATTCGAAATCAATAATAAAATAATCGTCTTTTCTCTTCTGAGATACGACGTCTGTCTGAGAGGATAGATCATTCATTTTTCCTCGTCGTATCCCAGGATATTCACCGCTACGGTGGGATTTTGAACTTCGAAACGTTCGATGTGTTTTAACCACATTGGAAAAGTCACTCCGGTCCAATCGAGATTTTTAGAAGTCACCTCGTAAGAAGAAACTCTTTCGGTGTTCATTTTGACAGGGTATAAAGCGGAGGTGACTGCCCATTTAAAACACTGACCATCGTTATTTTTCACATTGATCATGGCGTGTTTCTTAACCAGGAAATATGGTAATTTCACGTAGGAAGACCCTCTCAACAAATCGTTTTTAGTTATGTGAATTTCGAGTTTCAACATCTCATCGAATGTCCAATTACTACCTTCATGTTGATAATTCGCGAGAGACGTCAACATCTTGTCTTTCGTCTTTTCGAAAAACGTTCGATAAATCTGAACCTCGAAATATGGGTTTGACGTTAAATCTGAAATATGCATTTTTCACGATGCTCTCGCTGGACTTCACATCGATTTTATTCATCACGCAATGGAGTATCATCTTAATTTTTAGTCCCACGTTCATGTATTTGCAAAACAAATCCAATACTTTTTTCTTCACCCGTTCCATGAACAATTTCGGATCGATTTTCTTCAACGAGGGAACCATGTCGAAAGTTTTAAAAATGCCTTTGATTGCACTCTCCCATTTCACAGACTTCGATTGAAATAATTCCGCAGCGAGTCGCGCTAGATATTCTTCTCCTTTCCCTTCGTCTATTGCTCATTGAAGTTCTCTCGATATATCTCGTTTGCCTAGAATCTGATGTGCATCACTCGTTTTCGTTTTAGTTTTTCTTTTCTTTTCTTTGGAAACTTGAAGTTCTTCTTCAATGGCTTTTCGTTTAGTTGTCTTCTTATTTTTCACAATCGAAACGTTTTCGGTTTTTTTCGACGTCAGCATTTCGATTCCTTTTACTATCTTTTTTTTCTTCTCATTTTTCACAACCGATGCATTTTTTGACGTCGCTGCTATCGACATTTCGTTTGCCTTTTTTTTTTGCAAATGTTTCTGTATGACTTCAATCATTTTTGATTTAGTTCTATGATTTCTGAAATGTGAAATTTTTAATAGTTTACAAATCTCGTTTAACTGAGGTACGGTTTTCTCATTTAAATTTTTCAATTTTTTTTTATCTGTTTGTTTCATGATTATAAGAATATATTTTTTTCCGAATTTTTTATTTAAATAATTTGTTTAAAAAGTTTTGTTTTTCTTTAATATGAAAAAAATAAAATATTTTTTTGATGAAATTAATCAAATTTTTATGTTCCTTAACGTCAAAAATTGAATTAATACGAGAAAAAAAGGATGTTAAAATTCAACTTTTATATATATTTAAAGAGAAAAAAACTTGTGTGGATCGTGTAATTCTTCCGGATAGTTCAAATAGACTTCTAAAATGCAAGGATAGTCTCTCCATTTTTGCATCTCTTCTGGTTCCTTCACCCATTCGAAATTTCCAATCGGTAAAGGATGACTCATAGCCCAACCGTACAGATTATTGGCGTCCCAATACTGTATGTATTAATCGACCGTTTCGAATCGAAACCTTCTTTCATGTAGGGATTGTTAGCTTCAGAATGTCTGTGAGAGATCATCGAGATGCCACCTCTCGCAGCCCTTTCGAACATGAGCAACATGTCCACGTCAGATAATAATTCCAATTCCAACCACTTCGGTGGTCTTCAACAGAGCGTCCCAAGCCAGACCGGGTGCGGTGAAATACCAAGCGGGATCCAGATCATAATTTCGACAACAGACGTCTCGAAAATTTTCGAACACGTCTGCCAAGAGTAGAACGCCAGTCTTCAGATAGAGATCGTGATAATCTCTCATGGTTTTCATATCGAATAATTTCCACACGTTTTTAGAATGTTCGTAATTCTTGTCGGAAATGTCGGATTCGTATAATTTCGAATAAAAATTTTCTTTCGAAGGTAGTGCGGTGTCTTCGCATCTCTTTAGATCGTTCATGTAATCGTAAGGATAGACTCCTTTCCTCAACATGACGTCTACTCGTTCTCCAAAATGTTCGCTCGTGATTTTAAATTTATCCTTGCTCATATTATCGACTAATTTTTCCAGAGCGGTCGACATGAATTTGAAACTGTCAATGAGACGTACGGCTCTACGAATGGGTTTCGTTTTTTCTTCCAATGTTTCTCTGTCGATTACTCTTTTCTCCTCCATGAGCTTCCATTTCGTGAAGGAAATGTATCTTTCTTCGCTGTTCGTGATGCAATTTAATTCTTCGTGTGAGGTGCCAAGATTTTTCACGAAGAGATGACTGTCGTAACCTGAGAGATTGTGAAACATCACTGGATAGAAAACGGCATCTCGATATTTTAAATTACACTTGCTGTGAGCCGGACTGCGATACAGACCCGTGTAATGATCATGGTCTCTGACCTTCCTATTTTCCTTCGAATTCTCATCGAACGATTGTTTGCATATGTGACATTCGGTGGCTCTGTTATTTTCGTCCTGCTGCTCTCGTGTGATGATCATTTTTTCTGGAGTTTTGAATTTGTTGTATAACATTTGAAGTTTCCATTCTAACTCTTCCACGAACCTTTGAGCCACGTCGTCGTCTTCATACTGTTTCATGTAGGTGAAGGGACCCATGTCGTGTTGTGAGTCGAAAGCGCATTTCATGTAAATGCAATAGCCCGAAGGCATGTGTTTTTGATATCTTTCGACGTAACTTTGAAGAGCGTTGGGTTGACAGGAACTCATTTTCGTGGTGAAACATTTGAAATCAGCGTACACGACGAATGGTACTTTTAACCTTCTATTGTGATTTTCAAACTTCACGATGGTGTTAGGTTTTGGCATTTCGACGGCGACACCTTGATTTTCGTTGCAATATTCCTGATGTTTCGCCAGCAAGTCTTCACTGTGAAACACGTTCATGCAGTTGCAACATAAACATACCTTATGTTCATGTTTATTATTTTGGATGGACAGTAATCGGCTAGGATGTTTAACCCAACAATAATGACGACTGTCACCATTCGAAATCAATAATAAAATAATCGTCTTTTCTCTTCCGAGATACGACGTCTGTCTGAGAGGATAGATCATTCATTTTTCCTCGTCGTATCCCAGGATATTCACCGCTATGGTGGGATTTTGAACCTCGAAACGTTCGATGTGTTTTAACCACATTGGAAAAGTCACTCCGGTCCAATCGAGATTTTTAGAAGTCACCTCGTAAGAAGAAACTCTTTCGGTGTTCATTTTGACAGGGTATAAAGCGGAGGTGACTGCCCATTTAAAACACTGATCATCGTTATTTTTCACATTGATCATGGCGTGTTTCTTAACCAGGAAATATGGTAATTTCACGTAGGAAGACCCTCTCAACAAATCGTTTTTAGTTATGTGAATTTCGAGTTTCAACATCTCATCGAACGTCCAATTACTACCTTCATGTTGATAATTCGCGAGAGATGTCAACATCTTGTCTTTCATCTTTTCGATAAACATTCGATAAATCTGAACCTCGAAATACGGGTTCGACGTTAAATCTGAAATATGCATTTTTCACGATGCTCTCGCCGGACTTCACATCGATTTTATTCATCACGCAATGGAGTATTATCTTAATTTTTGGTCCCACGTTCATGTATTTGCAAAACAAATCCAATACTTTTTTCTTCACCCGTTCCATGAACAATTTCGGATCGATTTTCTTCAACGAGGGAACCATGTCGAAAGTTTTAAAAATGCCTTTGATTGCACTCTCCCATTTCACAGACTTCGATTGAAATAATTCCGCAGCGAGTCGCGCTAGATATTCTTCTCCTTTCCCTTCGTCTATTGCTCATCGAAGTTCTCTCGATATATCTCGTTTGCCTAGAATCTGATGTGCATCACTCGTTTTCGTTTTAGTTTTTCTTTTCTTTTCTTTGGAAACTTGAAGTTCTTCTTCAATGGCTTTTCGTTTAGTTGTCTTCTTATTTTTCACAATCGAAACGTTTTCAGTTTTTTTCGACGTCGGCATTTCGATTCCTTTTTTTTCTTCTCATTTTTCACAACCGATGCATTTTTTGACGTCGCTGCTATCGACATTTCGTTTGCCTTTCCATCGTTTTGCAAATGTTTCTGTATGACTTCAATCATTTTTGATTTAGTTCTATGATTTCTGAAATGTGAAATTTTTAATAGTTTACAAATCTCGTTTAACTGAGGTACGGTTTTCTCATTTAAATTTTTCAATTTTTTTTTATCTGTTTGTTTCATGATTATAAGAATATATTTTTTTCCAAATTTTTTATTTAAATAATTTGTTTAAAAAGTTTTGTTTTTCTTTAATATGAAAAAAATAAAATATTTTTTTGATGAAATTAATCAATTTTTTATGTTCCTTAACGTCAAAAATTGAATTAATACGAGAAAAAAAGGATGTTAAAATGCAACTTTTATATATATTTAAAGAGAAAAAAATTTTTTAAACAAATTATTTAAAATACAAAAATTTAAAATATACATTATTTGCAAGAATTCGTAAAACAAAAAAAACCAAATAATCGATCATGACGACAACATCCACGACGGAATCTCGACATAAACGTTGACGTTGTTTAATAAATCGTTATTCTCCAAAAAACCAAGAAGAAAAAAATCGTAATTTATATTTATGCGTTTCGAAAGAAAACGATATGATTTGCGATAGAAAATCGAATAGTAATACTATTAGCGAACAAAAATTAATCGACAATGTCATTCGAACTATTAAAAAAGAAGGTTCAAGACAAATAGAACCTTTACGACTTTTACGCAAAGTCTCGCACGAGGTTCAAAACAAATTTCCGTGAAGCAGACGTGTGTTCATGTCACCCTATTCCTTCTCAGTAGATGATGATAACTGCAAGATGCGAAGGCCAATTTTTAAACGTTCGAAGTCTTGTCCATTCTAAAAACTCGTGAAAAAAAAAATTGAATTAATACGAAAAAAGGATGTTAAAATTTAACTTTATTTATATAAAGAGAAACTTTTTTAACAAATTATTATTTAAAATACAAAATTTAAAATATATATTATTTGCAAGAATTCATAAAAACCAAATAATCGATCATGACAGCAACACCTAAAAGATGTGAATTGAAATTGAAACGAGTCGAAGCATGTACGAAATTAGGTTTTAAAATCTATACATTACAACAACACGATCCCATCGAATTGAACGAGGTCGAGACGATGGGCTTAGAGCGCTACTACAACAAATATCATATGTGTTTGAAATTGGATGAAGCCATGCTCGATTTGTTTTGCGAGTACCAAAGCAATCTGGTGAATAATATCATCGTCCTCGAAGACAGAAAATTCGACAAGGACGATTTGTTGTTGTTCTTTAGAAATTACATATATCCAATAATCTCACTCGAACTCTTGGACAAATCGGGTGGTGAGAGCGCGTTCACCGATGTAAAAAAACTTAAAAGAGTAAAGATAAACATACAAGACATTTTCGTAAGTGAAAAAATGACGCGTGTCAACATGCTAATAACGGACTTGGGAAATATAAACAATAGAGAGATTGATTTTAGCAAAGAAGAAGGAAAAAAAGTAATGAGATCTAAAGGTGATCTCATTACTTCTTACAAAAAAAAAATTGACATTAAAGAAATTAAAAAAAAAAACTTTTTTTTATATATATATAAGGAGCAAATAAAAAAACAAAACTTTTTTTAAACAAATTATTAAAATACAAAATTTAAAATATACATTATTTGCAAGAATTCATAAAAACAAAAAAAACAAATAATCAATCATGAGGACAACAACACCTAAAAGATGTGAATTGAAATTGAAACGAGTCGAAACGTATAAGAAATTCGGTCATAAAATCTATAGATTACAATGACACGATCCCATCGAATTGAACGAGGTCAAGACGAAGGGCTTAGAGCACAAATACGACAAATATCGCATGCCTTTGAAATTGGACAAAGCCACGCTCGATTTGATTTACGAGTACCAAAACGATCTGCAGAACATCGTCATCGCTGAAGATAGATAATTCGACAAGGACGATTTGTCATTGCCCTATGGAAATTACATATTTCCAAACATCTCATTCGAACTCGTGAAAAGATTGGGTGGTGAGAGCGAGTTAACTGATGTAAAAAAACTCAAAAGAGTAAAGATAAACATTCAACACGTTTTCAAAAAAGGAGAAGACACGAGTGTCAGCATGCTAATAACGGACTTGGAAATATAAACAATAGAGTGATTGATTTTTAGTGAAGAAAAATGAAAAAAAAAGTAATGAGATCATCTTTAGATCTCATTACTTTTTTTTTGTTTTCCTTCTTCTTCACTATTACCATATATTATAATAACGTTTCCTTTTTTCTCAATTTTCAATTCTTCTTTTTCTTTTTTTCTTTTTTTTTGTGATATGATACGTTTATAACAACATTTTTGTTTATCCGAATCATAATTATGAACGAATGTTGTGCATCTCTTGGTAACACTCGCATCATCACCATTCTCTTCAGAAGGTAGTGGTGACGGTGGAAAGCGTCTCATTCTCAACCGTCTATCCCACGTTCTATCTATCTCTTTCATCAGTTCTTTCCTTAGATATCCATCATTAGCATCTAACCATTTTTTTATTTTTTCGCTCTCTGGCTTGCGATGTTCGTCATTATCGTCAAATTGTTTCTCCACCTTTTCATCCAGGTGATAAATTCTCCACCTTGTCATCCTGATGATAAAATTATTTCTCCACCTTTTTTACTAATTTTAAATATATTATTTTATACTTTCTATGATTTATATTTTATACAATTTTATATTATAATAACATATTCAAAATCGGTATATTCTTAAACGGCAAATTCTCACCGAGCAACAAACCCTTGCCGAGTCGCTCAACGTTCTGTCCACTCTTCAGATAGAGACCGTTACCTCTCAGAGAGTTGCCACCTCTAACGGGTTCTAGATACAATCCTTTACAGCTGTCGTCTACGTGGACGCGACACACGGCTCCTCCCTTCTTCAAAAACAGTCCGCTGCCACCCATTAATTTCTCAACTGCCGAACTAGCGGGTCCCGTGAGAGCTCCCACGCCGAGAGTCTTTCCGAGAAAGGGTAGTGCCTTTGTGGCGAAGGGTAATGCTTTTGCGGCGATTCCTGCCAATAGCGGTAGGAAACCACCTTTCATTCTCAAATTGTATCTCATTTGAGCGGGACTCATTCTCACCGTCAACCCTCTTCCATCGCGAATCGCTTTCTCCATCCTTTTGATTTGACTTCTGGTCCAGGCGATCGAATCCTGACCGCCTCTCGTCAGATCTTCGTGAGTGAATTTGAATCTCACCGCCTCGCCTCGAGTTGTTAACGCTCTCTTAAGTTTTTTCCTCTGTCCTGCGGATATGTTCACGTTTTTAATCACGTATCCTGTCATAATTCTGTTTTTTAAAATATATTTACATCAATTGTTTCTTGTTTAATAATTATATTAAAATAATTTTGTAAAATTAATATTGCGTTTATTTTATTTTTGTTATCTATATATATACACAATATTTTTTTTATTTTTTGCTTTTATATTTCTCTTATGTGAAATTGTATCGTCACCCTCTCTCCGCGAAGATCTAACAGTTCACCATTTTGATCCGTCAACGTGGTTTTGAGACTATACAACGTGTCTAAAATCACTGGTAGATAAACTAAATTTCGAGGTCGCTCCACGATCTTATAACCCGGCGACACGTTTGGAAAGAAGGAATAGATCGTCGGTTGAGCGCTACCATTCACGTAGCTTCCAGCAATCACGTCCACGTTCACCAGAATGCTATTGACTGCGAGAATGTCGACCGTATTTTCAGATGCCGCGTGGCCTCGATACATCTTTCGATCGAATCCCAACATCTTGCCTAAAGAATCGTCCGTGTTGAAATCCACTCGAAAATTATCTTCCAAATCCAACATCGTCTGTAACGTATTAGGATTGGGAGCGAGTCTGATCTTGTTGCTTCCCTTTCCATCCGTCTTCATTCGCGTCTGAATGTAATTGTTCAAATCGTCTATGTCGTAACTCCTTTTGGGAATTCGAATCTCCAACCAATCCACTCCGTCGGAATACTTGAACGAGTTATTCTTTTCGGTGACGTTGGGAAAGGAATAATAAGTCTCCAGATTCACCAAAGCCATCTCGTATCTTTTCTATCTATTCAATTCGATGGAAGGTTCGAACTTCGTAGCGAATCGAGTCGAATCGCCACTCACCACGATTTGAATGGATTGTTTCACAGCCGTATTCTCGGCTATCCCTTCTAACAATTCTCCATGTTCGAACATTATATATTTAATTTTATTTTTTTTATTCAAAACTAATTATTTGAAGATTTATTATTTTCTAAATTTTATTTTCACGCTCTATCTTATTATCATCAGAAACATAAAACTTGTCAAATCCGCACCGATATTTTCCGCGATTAAATTCGCTTGTCAAATCGATCACGACGAAATTGTAAAGTCCACCATCCCAAACCCACTTGCAGAATCTCCTGAATTCCGCCGCGCTCATGTCGTTTGCGACGTGATCGCCGTAGATGTGATTGAGATTCTTGAGATCTTGGCGAAAGAGACATAGAAAATTAGCGTTCTCCCTTATCGTCTGTCTGGGCAATCGAAAATAATTCTGTGACAGGTAGAAACAGTCCACGTTGCTGTGTCGACCCCTAACGTAATACGATTCGCATCGGTTCTGTCTCTCCAAAAGCAGATCGTCGAAAATCATGAGATTCTTATCTTCCGATTTCAGTTCTCTAGGATCCGGAACGTCGCTAGCGTTCTCATAAAATCGACACTCGACGTTCGAAGATGCATTTCTCTTCATCAGTTCCATCGCCGCACCGTCCAAAATGGTCGAAAGTGGAGCTTCGCTCTTGTCGAATTCCTCCCTACTGTCAAAGATTCTGGCTATGACGTCCTTGGGCAATCTACGAACCATGCACTCTCGAAGCAATCTGTATTCGGGTTGAAACAAGCTCTTGCCAAACACGAACAATCTGTCGTAATCCAACCAGTCGGGTCGGGACAACAGATTCATCAACAGATTGGTCTTTCAACAATTCGATTTTCCCACTATCAAGCCTCTTATGCTTTTGGGAAAGAACTCGTTATTCGACCTCTTGGTCGCGGCGTCGTTCCAAGACATATCTTTAATGTTCATCTTTGTTTTATTATTTTTTTTTTTTGTTATTTTAGATTCTTTTCAAACGCAAATTTTTTATGTTTTTCAAACTCAGTTTTTTAATGTTATTATTTATTTATATCACACCGTCGCGAGTTCTCTTCAATCCAGATCCACTCGTCATTTTGGCTAAATCTTGTATGGGTACCACAGCATCCTTAAAATCTTTCCAACTTTTCGGCGTTCGCTCTAACGCAGCTCGTTTCGCCGGCGGACTGATCAACTTGTCGATCAACGCGTCGGCTGCCCTCTTGCCAGCCACAGAAGCTATCCTACCACTGGCTTCGGAAGCGGCTTTCTTACCAGCATCCAAAGCCGTCTTCTTACCGACCTCAAACGCGGTCGATGCGAGTTTTCTACCCGCAACGCTCGTGAACGCTCGCATTATAGAATCGACGATGCCAGAACCGCCTTGAACGTAAGTTCTGACGTATCCCCTGTTCTTTATCACCCACATATTTTATTTTTATAATATATTTTTGTTTTTTTCACTGGTAAATCGTTTTGTTGTTTTTAAATACTTTTATTATTCTAGTGTAAAAATTTACTGTTTTATTTGTGTTTGTTTGTTTGTTTGTTTATCTCTACTTATTATATACACATCAATTCGTTCATCAGCCTTTTATAGTGGTTTTTATTCAAAACCTTCTGTCTTAACAATTCGTCAGATATAGTAACTATCTGATTATCTAATCCTGTGTTACCAGCCCGTCTGCTCGCCATCAACAAACTCAATCTCTGAGACAGAGCGTCAGAATCGCTCGGAAGAAAAGTGGTTTTCACCCCTTTGCCAGTCATCGATTCGATGAACTTCTTGTTCATATCCCATATGGGTTTCACCACTTTCGTCCACTTGTAACCTCTGTTGGCTTTGGGTCTCGTCTCTCTGGCATCGTTATTTCTCTTCATGGCGTGGGTCTGGACCAAAATGTCGTCGTAATTGTCGAAATCCTGTTCCGTGTAATCGCTGGGCTTGTCGTAAAGGAGCAATCTGCGCAGACCATCAGTCAATTCGTATCTGTTCGAACCCACGATCAATTCATCATCACCGATATCTACTTCTGTGTCTCCTACAAAAATCCTTCCCTCCGAATCCTTATAAAATCCATACAACTGATCTCTCTTACCGCCATCATCATCAGACGATGCGACGCTAATAGTGGTGATAGTCGAAGCTGTATCATCAGACTCGCTCTCTGTTTGAATTCCCGTGGGAACGTAATCCGGTGTAGATTGAACGGAATACCGATTTCCAAAACTAGGAGGCAATGAACCCATTCTCAAAGAACTCTCCTTTATGGGTCTCAATTCTTCGACTATCTCCTTCCTGCTTCGCTCTTGACCCTCCGTCACGGGTTTAAATATTTTTGTGGCTTCGCGTTTGAGTTCCATCTCACCAAGACGTCTGCTTCTATCAGCTGACTGAATGCCCTTCTTAGCACGCTCAAACTGTTCTAAAATTCGATCTCGGTGTCTAGAATCCATCTGTAAAAACATCTTTCGTTTTTAATTGTTTAATTATTTTCAAAATTAAATGTTTAATTATATTTTTATGTTTTAAGTAATAAAAATCTTTCCGTCTTTAATATAAACTAAAAATATTCACATCTCAACTGACTGTTGATTGAATTAGTGAAGTTTAAAAATACGTTTAAACAGTACATGACAAACCAGTTTCTGATTTAACGCATTTTGACAGTAGTTTTACATTTTGTCAAAAGATTTCCATTCACATATCAAAGAACCATTCACTCAGAATCGAATTAAGAGAGAATCCCTTTGATGACTGTTAAAACAGTTTCAACACGCAAAAGAAAACTAATTTTAGCGCTGAGAACTTATTCATTTTCAAATCTCTCTCTGATTGCTATCGTGAATATATTAAAAATTTTACCACTCAAAACCTAATTGATCGGAAAATGCGTTTAAACATTCCGCTAAGTGTTTGACTCTTTTGAACGAACGCTTAAAAGTCAATTTCTCTTCTTTACATCAAGACAAAACACGAATATCTATTACAGATCATATTTTTATCGACTCTTTCGAACAATATCCCATTAAACTCAATTTCTCTTCGTCACATCATGACAAAACACGAATGTCTATAATACAGACCATATTCATAATCGACTCTTTTTGAACGAAAACCTCATTCAGTCATAACGATAACATGTGTTAGTTTTTACTTCAGGAAAACGTGACAGCGGGCTCGCGTATTTCTAACACACCGACAACACTCTTCGTTCAAAACATTTCCATAGATCACCTCGCAATAACGTGCGCCAGTCTCACTTCGAGAAACGCGACAGTGGGTTTGCCGATTCAAACATCACCTCTTCACGCGAGTCGATTTCAGACCTAAAATCCGCAGAGTGGATCTCCGTCTACGCCTCCATTGGGTTTCAGTGTTAAAATCGTGTACGGACGCAGATTGTTAGAATCGGCAAGAGGATGATGTTAGAAACGGCAAAACGTTTTTTTGCTCGCAATTTAACACTGAATCCTATGGGAGAAATCCATTTGCCGATTTCAATCAAAACGGTACATGTACGTGTACGTAAAACTGCGGGCGTCTGGGATACAATTCAGTGTTAAATATATTCTAACACACCCTAAAAAACCTTAAAAATCTTGTACATGTACACGATTTTAACACTAAATCCTATGGAGGTGTACATGTACACGTACACGTACATGTACGTTGATGGTTGAACCGGCGTGTATCACCTACTATTGTGCCTTTGTGTCGGAGGTTATGCCAAGCTAAAAAGAGATGAGGTTGATGGGGGGTAAGTGGAGATAACTTTACCAATTGTTTGTGGGTTTTGAGTACATTTCCAATGTTTGACATTGATGCTGTCAGACGGTTGACTGGTGTGAGTGTGGGTGTGTGTGTGTGGGGTGTTGTGCAGTACCATTTTTTATAGTGTGGCGGAAGTGTGAGGTTGTGGGGGGGGGGGGACTTTTAAGACAGAAGTTAGTGTTGCTGTAGCCCCACTGACATCCCACTATTTCGGTGCAGACACACTTATGACCATCACGAATTATTTATTATATCATAACAAAATTATTCAGTGATAATAAAGTAGTTACCTTTCGTTGCCATTGTCGGCACATTGTACCGTAAGTAGAGTAGGAGTTAGAGGGGCGCTCGCAGCATCGCTTCCAGCTGGTTCAATAACTTCAAGATCCTCTGGGTCTTCTTCCCTGTAATTTTGACTCGATGTAGCACTGGGGGTACATCGGATATTATGGCGCTTGCATCGCTGTCAAACCGGTTCCTCGTCTGCAAAAGTTCGCCCGGAAAACATTCAAGGATGAGCCTTGTTTTCTGGCTCAGTTGTTGACTTTCCGGTCCACCTCCAGTTTTCTGTGAATCTTTTCGTTTCTGCTGCTCTACTGTCTTCGCCTTCAACTTCATTCTCCTCTACAGATCTTCCAGTTCCTTTATCGTTCTCTCTTGGCGAGCAGGAAAGTCTCTCCTCATTGTCTGCTTAATTTGATCCTATACAGCGGTCTTTTTCTTTTGACAGGGCCCGTCTGATTTTCTCTCTTCTAATACTTGACAATTCTCTCTCATTAATTCCAAGAATGTGGCCCTCTCTTCGGTCGTGAAATTCTCTTTTCGTTGTCTTTTTCCGTCACTCATTCTCGAAAACAGTATTAACCCGTAATAAAAATCGGTGTTTCACTGGCAATACTACTACCAAATAATGTTCAGCTCGGCTTACTAACATAATTAATTCGTTAATGACGAGACTAACTAAGTACAGGCTTAGACCTCGTTTGTGAATATGGATTAAGTCAAATTTCTTGAAGTATCTAGTAAGATTAGTCTAGGGGAATTTAGACCATTCTCCGGCTTAGACTTGTCGATATTTAGACTTTCTTCATGAATCTTAGCCCACGAAGTCTACGGCTGTGATTAATTTTTCCACTGATAGGCACACTCTACAAACTGAATGTCGCATCCCAGATGTAAGCCATGTTGCATTTATTTCTCCGAATGCAACTCGAGCTTTTCTTGCAAATCGCGGAAATTATTTCCTGAAACAGTTATGCTCGGTCGTCGCTTCTCACTGTCTTGATATTTTCATTTCTAGGAACAACTGTATCCTCGTCGCTCGTTTAGTGTCGCACGAGCCGTTCTCGACCTGTGGAGCTTATAAACGGAAGAAGTATGTCTCGCACGTTTCAGCACTCATTGGCAGAACTCTGGTCACGACCCGGATGCGACATCCTGTCACGTGGCCGAGTGGCGCCATGCTGTGTTGTTACGGTAACCCTCGTGATTGGCCATTTTTTGACGTCATCCTCATATTTCTATGGTAGCACGTAGAATTCTGTTATGACTGCTTTGTTCTATTGAGGTTTAATGACAGTACGTGGAGCATTAAACTTATCCACAACAGGCGTCTTGTCAGTACCAGTTCTTATCAATGAATGACAACAAAGGAAGATTGACCGTTAGTGAGCGTATCAATGAAGATAATATGTTATAATTATGCATTATCCCAACAGAGGCCTATGTACATAAATGAGGAGAACCTCCAATACAACACTCCTCCCCTGCCTGTTTAGAGCTATTTACATTTTCAGTCAAACAGACGGGGGTCATGATGTCCAAACAGGTGGACAAACAATTTATCTACAAACAATATATTATTAACAAAACGTCAGTGTAGTACAGTTCACCTATTCATAAAACTGTTGAGAAATGACAACAATCACCCCTTAATACGTATACGTACAAATCGTGCAGTCAGAAATGGATATTCGCGAAAGCTCATACTCCAAAAGGATGTGCAACTGAGCAGGTGAGTAATCATCGGCAGATCTACCAACTGGAGCATAACAAGGTAGCAAAAATCACCTCCCTGTCAGATTTATCCAGCTACTAAAACTGTCGACAATTCTTGTCAATGATGAGGCACGAAGAACCATTTGTGAGAAAAATGTTTCACAATTTTTACAATGTTTTGCAGACAGAGAACAATCATCCTCTAAAATCCGAGTGCAAAAATAAAACAGACTTCCATTTGGAACCCCTCCAATTTCTCAAATGGAAAAAATCCGAATATCAACAAATGTGATGAGTGGATTCACTAAAGAAAGAAACAAAACGGTACCACTCACCAAACATGTTCACTGTCATAAGAGAAGTTAACACTGGATAGTTAGTACGATAGTTAATAGTACCTTTAAATTTTGCACACTTTTTTAAATAAACTGACACAATGGTTTAAAAGGTTTAAAACACGTTATTTAAAAGTGCTGGTGATGTGAGTAAAAGTTTAAATTTAAAAGATAACGGTAGATGTACGTTAAAAAAACTGAGTGTGGGTGCGTGTGTGTTTGAGTGAAAGTTGCAAGGTGTAATGTGAGCGTAAATGTCCCCGTGAGGTAGCGATTAAGAACCTCCCTACGGAAAACATACTACGTGTGTATGTTATGCAATGTGTATGCATTTGTTGTGTGTGTCATTTATGGACGCTGTGAATGTTATCCAGGCAAGAAAGCAAGCAGAGCCTTCCTGCACTGAAAAGGTGTGATGTATGCAGTGGTGTTGGAATTGGAGTTATGTAATGTGTTGGGTGCTGTCCAGTCTTGAAAGGCTTGTTTCTGAGTTATCTACACCGTTGCATGTCTTCAAGGTAGCATTAATTGCCTCCCATCCAACAACAATGGCATTGGTGTATTTTACGTAAACGTGTTATGTGAGAAGTAGCGGTGTTCCAATCCAGCGGAACAGAGGAAACTGATTCGCAGAAGACATAGGCTGGTGACCAGTTACAAAGTTTGGATTCATTTTTGGTTTTGAATATAATGAAGGCATTATGCATACTGTGCTGTAGTTCGGATGTTGATGATTGGACACAGTAAACGTAGGTAGAAACGGTTGCTCTGTATAATACCGTCCTCTTGCAGATAAAACTGGTGTTGTATTTGGAAATAGATGAAAATGCTACTGCGAACTATTCATTGACTGTATGTTTTGTATTGGTCGAGCACCATTCACCAGTCTGTCTCGTGGAAACTTGTGACCTATGGTAGATAGATATGATGTATCTCTTGCAATCTGATCGCAATATTTTAAAATGTTCCATAGAATGACCCCATCATATATCTGTCGTTGATGATTCCCCCCTTAGCCTCCGAGTCCCATGGGTATAGTCTCCGCAACAATACCAATCTCACTGTCCCCTTCTGTCGTACTCAACGACACCAGGAATCATTCCCGCTGTCAACTACGCGACAATGGAATGCCCTTCCGCCACACGTGAGAGATAATAGTTCGTTACTTATTTTCAAGTCTTACTTAAACAGAAACAAGTCGATTGTCCCTGCCTACTTCAAACGCAATAAGGATCGTAAGGCACAGATACACCATTGTAGACTTCGCTTAGGCTGCAGTAATCTAAATGACCACTTGTTTAGAAATTACTTATCAGATTCTCCTGAATGTTCGTGTGGCACCCGTGAAACAAGCGACCATTTCTTATTCCGCTGTCCGATTTATGCAGATAATAGAGTTAATACACTGGCTACCCTTCCGTTCACAATTACCACGGACATACTTCTAAATGGATGTGTAACGTATACTGTGGAAAGTAACATAGAAATCATTGAAAAACTGCACAATTATATAAGTACCACAAAAAGATTTTACTGAATGTTCGTGCTGTGAACCTCTTCCTTTAACCAAATGGTGCATGGTGCCAAAGCAGGATTGGGAACCAAAACGTGGGCATTGTTTCGATAAGTGAGCGTCGCGGACCCGACGCAGATGCTCACTCATCGGAGTACAGCAGGGCTGATCCCAAGACACCCCCTCATCAAATTCCATTGGGGCTTTACCTATCCGTGAGAGTAATCGGACCTCCGGGTGAGATCTTTTTGTTAAACGCTTTTCACCACTTAATTCGTCTACATGTACATAAGCTGACCTCACTGCAGCGTCAACTGTCTCTCCCATGTCGCGACACTTAAGGAAACAGCTGCCTTGACCCTGGGTATTCTCCGTCCTTTACCTCTTCTTTTACAACCATTCTCCAAATAATTTCATGATGATAAAAGTGTATTAAATGCCATGAAAGTTTACTGTGCGTGTTGTCAGTTGGAAACAGCTTACATAAGTTTCGGCTGGCTGCTGAATCCAGATTTCATTAGCTCTTGTTAAAACATGTTATTTCATATCTTGTGTGCACTTGTATTTATCTATGAAATAAAATAATATTTAAACTAAACTGATCGGAAGCAAATCGAGTTGTTGGCATGCGATATAGCCTCTGCTGATGTGCCTGTTGATGTGGGGCTATGTCTGGTATTTGTTGGAGAGTGTTATTGCCGATTTGTAAGTTGGAACACACTTTGGGGCGTACATGTCTTTTTGCACGTTTTTCCGTTTTGATTTCCTCGCGCTCTTTCTCCAGCACTAATTTCTCGGATCTCTGCCATGGTCGAAAGATCTGCAAGATGATTCGTTGAGATCCTGGTCAAGTTTTGATGAAATTGTCTCATTCCACTGAGGTGATGCATTGAAGCAGACATTTTCTGAGGATGTAATATGAATAGTACTAGAGATAGTGTTGTCTGTTAATGGTATACTTGGAACACGGTTCGTAGCATTTTGTGGAGTATCCTCGGGATCTATATGTGGTGATAACTCCCTCACATTACATTCTACACTCTCGCGTGATTGTTCCATTGAGAATTCTACTGCATCAAATAGACGAGACAATCTTTCAAATTCTTCTGCCATAGATTCATTATCGTCTAACTTTAGAAACTTTTCAGCTTTCATTTTTGTAATCAGTTTCGTGTCGAAGATGTTACTGTGTTCATGCTCTTCGGCAGAGGTAAAACATGTATATGAAGTATTTTCGTTCCCATACGATTGGTCATTTCTGGATGGTGGGATTACATTTGTTAGTGCTGTGTTTAAAGTCCCGTTGAGCTTTGTACGTTCTACCGCTTGTCGGCGCAACACTCTTTTTCCACTTGATCAAACTTTTGCAACCACCGTGCATGTATTTGAGTAAGATCATCAAGCTGGGTTTCTTTCAAGATATAGTGATCCGTTAAATAGGTTTCCCACTTACTATCGGTATCGTCTGCAGCAATCCAATAATTTTCTTCCCATAATGTGTCTTTCCTATCTATTTCTAATTCGAGATCCCTTACTTCTGCTCTAAGAAGCTTCACTACATTATACCAATGATTATTCTCCAAGTCTGACGTCGGTTTTTCAAGTGAAGGATGAAAATCACCTTTTACTGTTGACGTGGATTCTTTTTCCGATGTCTGATCACGTTGTAACCTCAGTGTTATCTTTCCTTCCAGTGACAAATCGGACCACACATGAAGACAGATACTGGTTTTCCGGAGTAGATCCGACAATTCCAAATAGCCTTTTCTTTTTCTACACCTCGGCAATTTATATGCGTCATCCTCATCCATTTTTTTTTATTTTTAGAAACTCAACAGTTGCTGTTTGGATATTGATTAGACCCATTTTCCAAACAAAACCTATCAAATCAACAAAAATTAAAAATCGAGATCTTTTTATGAATCGGCTAACTTTCTCAAAACGACCATAAATTACAAAATTGTGTTTTAAAATATTCCCCTTCTACACCTACGAGGTACAAAGCAGAAATCTGTTTGAATACTGAGGTAATAAATGCAATTAATTGAACAGAAATGTTGTAAAAATGAAAACAATTTACAACTATTCAACTAGAACTGTACAATACAATAATGCAGGACAGTCAGCTGCTTGAATGAATATTTACACACGAGTGCCACTCAATGAACAATAGAGCTTACAGTGAGCTGTACTCAAGATTAATCAGTCACAATAACTCTCCATCGGCATTGAAGAAAACATTTACAAAAACTTCTTCTCCAGTACCCCAAAATTACAATATTCAAATTATCAAGCGAACAATGGCAAAATTTGTGAATCAGACAGCGATGAGATACTGCCCGATCCATGCATGTGCTCGTATCGTTCCTTGGGGAAAATGTTGAGACAGACAGAAAAAATTAACATTAAGCCGAGAGACATTTTTTTTAAAAAAGCACAAACGTTATTCCTCGCATCCAATTAGTCGCGGCGACGCCAGTGTTGTAAAATGTGGTTAAAAAGGTATATCCAATTTATTCATTGAGGTTTAACGACAGTACGTGGAGCATTAAGCTAATCTTTAAGGTGATTCTAAAGTCATGGCTGCCAACATGGAAGCCAGAAACAGAGAAAAATGTGAACATTTCAATGAACAATAACATGGCAACGAAACAGCCTTGCCCTAGGATACCAGGGATGGGGGGAATGGTCATGTCAAATAGAACGGGATGAGACCTGCAAAATGTGCATTTAACAAATTTACGAGTCATTTGGAGACATCAGAAAATGTGTACTGTCAAAAAGTCGGAAATGGCGTGGTCAGGTTTTCAAAAAATAGCGAGACGCCTCACCTTCCAATGAACAACCAACGAGAGCTATCGGTAATTTACTGCAACGGTTGAGTCTTATTTATTTATTTATTTATTTATTTATTTATTTATTTATTTATTTATTTATTTATTTATTTATTTATTGGGGTTTAAAGTCACATTTATGCACAAAGGCTAATCATGACCCCGACAGTTTTACGGGTGGAGGAAGCCGGAGTACCCGGGGAGAACCACCGAGCAACGGCGAGAAACTGTCAGCTCACCAACATACTAACTCTACTTAAGCGCAGGGTTAGCATTGGTTGAAGACAAGTGCACCATCGACGTGCAGTACGATCCTAGTACACAACGCCACCGTTAGTTTGTATTCATGCGCCAAAATTACCAATAGAGAACAAAAATTGCAGTTATCTTTAATTTACAAAACTGTGAGATTTTGTGGAATTAGAAACCCATGTAGTATTCTTTCCTTGTTGAACTATTCGTAAACTGGTTGCTTTTTCACTTCTTTTCATCGCAGATCGTGGGAATTGTTGTTCGTCATGTAATATTGATGGTACAACTTTATTGGTCTGTCATTCGGTCCCGTTTCGGTCTGGTTTCGGTGAGTTCCAGAAATGATGCTCCTAATTTTGTGATCTGGTGTGATTTACATTGCGAATCAATGTAAACGATGTATTTCATTTTATCACATGACTATTGTAAAGTTCAATGAAAAAGTCCATCTGATATTCTTCTATATGAGAACACGTGTAATATGACCTGCAAGGATTTTCAATGGCTGAATTTTAAGCCTCGTCACCTAATTAATATTCATATTGTACCACTCCATTGTTTACAAACAAAACATGTCGCGTGTACTTAACTATCGAGTGAACGAAATTGTGAAAATAGATGGAAAAAGAGAAGGGGAAATTGTTAAGATCATTGATTCCACAAAAGGCTTGTTATACACTGTGAAAATAATAGGTATCGACTTTGAAGTGACTCTCTCGGCAGAACGTTTGAGCCCATTACACGATGAACGCTACCAGACGCTAGATTGCCAAGAAACAGTTGGCGTTGCTAAGCAAACGGACGCTACTCAACAGCGTCGTTTTGTTAATGTCAGCGGTGCAGATATAGATGGACTTGTTGAAAAAGAAACAAATAAAACACTTTAAGCAAGACCTTTTATGATATGAATTTAGTAAGAAATTTTCTTCAAAGCAATGATATAAATGAGCATCGTGAAATTCACAACATACCGCCCAGTGAACTGTGTGTTATTTTATGCATATTTATCCTGTCAGTCAGAAAATCTGACGGCTCTGAATATGAACCAAGCTCGTTGCGTGGATTTATTTCCAGTATTGACAGAAATTTAAAACGTTTTAATTATGGCCACACAATAGTTAGCAGTGTAGAATTTGTGAAAGTGAGAGACATATTGAAGGCCAAACAACGACAAGTGAAACGAAGTGGCTTGGGCAATCGGGAAATGAAGGCGGAGCCAATAAGTGACAATGAAATTGACATTTTGTGGCAAAGCGGTCAACTGGGTTCTTCGACACCCGAATCTATAATAAACTCCTTGTGGTTTTTAAACACTATTCACTTTGGTTTACGGGGCTCAGATGAGCACCGTAAAATGTGTTGGGGGATGTTAGTTTGCACAGGGACCCAAATGGCCAGGAATATTTACAGTTTATAGAAAGACAAACAAAAACTCGCCCTGGTGACAATGTGAGAGATGTTCGAAGTGTGCCACCCAGAATGTGATTTACCAGAAAGATGTCCTGTGAATATTTATAAAAAGAACTCTCTTTTAAGGCCCTCTGGTTACAGTGACGAAAGTGACACTTTTTATACAACAACACATACTAAACAAGATATTATGAATGTCGGTGATCAGTGGTTTAAAAGACAGCCGATTGGAATAAATAAACTTACCTCTATCATGAAGCGCATGGCAAAAACAGCTGGTCTGTCACCGGAAAAGAAACTTACAAATCACAGTGCTCGCAAACATCTTGTTCAGAAACTTAGTAAAAATAACATCCCTGCTTACCAGATTATGCAAATCACAGGACACAAGAATATCCAGTCAGTTAACAATTACAGCCATATCAATGAACAACAACACAAACAAATTTATCGTGTGTTATCTAACTCCAATCTTCAAACTGAAAATGGGCCTCAATATCCTAAATCCATGGACACAGATGTAGTTTATCAAAACCAGTCAATTTCTAACACAAATTCCATTGATCGAAACACACAATTTGCGGGTAGACTACAGAATATGTTCACAGGCAACATTTATGGTGGGCACTTTGAAATACACATTCATAACTCAGAAACATCATCAGCCCAACCCGCTCAGAAACGTAGGCGCATCATTCTGTCCGACAGCGACTCGGATTAAAGTTTATAAAATATAGAAATTGCAAATCCCTTCTTTGGATTTGCTTCTCTTATTGTTGACAATTGAATTACTAATGAGGGTTTTGTTGCAGTCTGTTTATTAAATGTCAACAAGACCGTTTGTTTTGAAAACTATTTTGTAAAGCGGAAGTATTGAACGCATTCAGTCAACACGGAGAAAGTAGGTTAATTTTCTTTTTCCATGTACGGGAATACAGACTCGTTAAAAATAAATCGGTTCAAGTTCGTTTGTGTGTGTCATGTGATAAAAAGAATCTGAAATTCGTTTCTCTTTGACAAAAGATTTATGAAACACGTTTCGACAATTTTATTTTAGCTCGCCAGAGGCTCGCTAAAATAAAATTGTCTACGCTCGTTTCATAAATCTTATATCAAAGAGAAACTCATTACAGATCCTCTATATATTTGTCTGCGATCCACAAAGATCATCGATAATTTCAAATAATCTGTGGGCTATTAGACTCATTTCCGCAAGTATTTGTTGATCGAAGTTGTTGTCACCGGAAGGTCACATGCGTTGGTAAGTCGCTGTTCAAAGTGCAAAAAATAATATTTTTTCTTTCTATCCACCCCACTGAACCTCCTAATCACAAATTAAAATATGACAGAAGTGTGAACATGCAATTTTTCTCTAGAAAATTATTTTATCAGTCGTGGCATAGAAATTCTCAACGAAAGTGAAGTATGGCAACACACACAAGGCACAATCGAGCTTCAAATTTTTGAGTGCTTTGCCTTATCGAAATATTGGCTAATAAATCTGCATTTTCACAAAAAATCTCTGCACAAAGTTACAAATAGGGCCTCTAAATAATCAAAAATCCAGAAACGGAATTAAAAAACAGTAGTTAGATAACCAAAATACCAAGAAGACTATATACTAATTCATTGTCAATGGCTCGGCCACGCTGAATAGCACAAGAGTCTAAGAGATCCACACACACACAAAAATAAATTTACGTAATCTTCACAAGACATTATACACTCCATAGATCAGGCAAAGTACGTCCGTCCATCTGTCCATTGGTTTACTTTTTGCATTACATTCTTACTTGCCTCATAATAGTGATGGCTGAAAAATGGTGAGGTCTTGCACATTTGATAAAGGTTATTGAAAACTAATAATAGTGATTGCATTTTCACCTTTGGCCTCTTTTAAATAACAGTGGTGACTGAATTTTTTCTTCAAATTGTCATGTATAGCAGTAATTCAGCACTATTATTCAACAGGTCAAGGTATTCTAAAATTCTTACTAATAACACAGGATGGATGGATTCACAGTACTAGGAAAAAGGTTAAAAGAAGAAAATTCTAGCAAACTTTCTTCATATATTCCCGTGTGTTCGTTTAACCTGGTAGCCATGGGTAAAACACAGCTTTTTAAATGTATTAACTTGACTGAATATGGAAAGCACTGTATCTAACCAACATGTACATGTACAGTTCAGGGTTTGGGAAAGGGGCCTTTTTCATGGTCTTGGGGAAATTATACATTTAGCCAACTAGACATAAACCCAGCTGAAAGCTTTTTTCCAGAGAGAATACAGATTAAAATGGGTATAAGTTTATTATAATCAACTGTCAGAAAAACACTGGTTTTGTAACCTGATAATGCTGTATAAGTTAAGGAATAATAATGTTTTGTGCCAGAAATGAGGAATTTTATTGCATGTACCCCATTGGGAATGAGGCCTCAATTTGGCCACAGAATGTGGCCACACGAAACTCTGATGTAGTGGGCATATCAAAGCAGCACCATTCCCCAACATATAATTGAAAGGTTTTCTGTTTTTTATTTTCTGTACCTCAACCAACACCTCGTGTGAACAAGCTTTGGTTGAAATCGCAAGGATTGCTTATGGGAGGCAAACGATTAACGCTTTCAATAATGCAGAGGAAAGGTGGCACTTCTGTGATGTTTCCTCGTATCACAGAATATTTTCATTTTCTGCCTTAAAAACAGAGCTCATAACCTCCTGTTGGAATGGCTCCAGTAAGCTCGTCAGTTACCGTTGAAGATCATAATCACCTGCTATGTTTGTGTTGCAAAAGTTATACAAATAATGAAATCTGAATGGTCATTTATCTGTGCAACAATAGTGATTTGATCAGTGTGTTAGATAAATACTTGAAAGAAAGTTGTCATAAATATTGTCTTCAAGTTAAATTAAATACAAGTACATAGTGATAAAGCGGTAAGAGATTGTCATTTCATGGGACTCTTTGACTTTGAATGGGTGTTTTGGGGAAACAAAAATTTTTCATGAAAACATAATGTCAAGCAAAATGGTTGAGAAGAATGCATAACTGTATCATACCACTGGGGGTATGGATGGTTCTAGTCTAGAGGTCACAAACTGAATCAGACTAACATAGTCTGTCAACACTAGAGCCTAAAACCTGAACTCACTGTTTACAATATTTACTGCACAGTTTTCACAGTGTACATACTAGTAAGAGGGCACAAGAATCAAGAGAAAACCTTTATGACAAAAGTATTGAATACAGGTAGAAATTGAAGGTGTCTTGGGAATGCTGCATGATTCCAGTCCAATCTGGAAATGTGCCACTGTTAAAGGGGTCTCTGTTGTTGATGGGATGTGAACTAGCATCAAATGCTGAGTTGGTCTATTACTGTTGCAGACAATATTAATGTGTACCTTTTTTCCATGTACATTTTTTTCGGGGGACTATTAAAATAGCCGGTATTTGTCCGTTCGTGTATCCGTCCCCCTGTGGTTTCCCTATAACTTTAGTTATAGTTGACCAAATCAAATGAAATTTGGTACGCAGGTGTATCAACATAAAATACAGGTCCAGTTCGAATCGTGCAGTCTGACAACTTTTGCCCAAGTT
Organism: Pictodentalium vernedei; assembly: GCA_031216915.1. Lineage (NCBI taxonomy): Eukaryota > Metazoa > Mollusca > Scaphopoda > Dentaliida > Dentaliidae > Pictodentalium > Pictodentalium vernedei. The sequence goes on from CM062296.1 coordinate 380,752,451, forward strand.
ATGCCCCTTTTTCAACTTTGATAACTTCATTTTCTTTCAATTTCCAACCAATAACTTGAGCTGTAATTAGTTTAAACAATATTTTATTAAATAAGTATGCTATATGTTACAATACTGAACACCAAGAACGTGACAGTATATATAGAGAACATCAAGAATATAACATAGACTAACAAAATAACATATGTATATAATGGGGGATCTGACAGAAAGCTGGGAGCTTATGTTAGTCATCTCCCGGGATCATTCATAAATTTACACAAAAAGGTGGTATAATATAGTAAGATAGACTCATATATCGCCACCTGGAACCCGTGGCCTGTGGTCGATCGCCAGCTTGATCACCAGCCACGCGCCAAGCCGGGGCACCGCATCCATGCACACAGTAAGAGCTGCCTATCGGCCATAAGAATGTAGACCTGGTTGCAAATACCCGAGAGATCATTCAGATTTGATTTGTCAGCATCGTTGTTGACACTAGCAGGTAATCTCGAGTGCAAGGATACGACACCCCAGCCAGGGATAAAACTGGTGAGAAAGTTGGTGGTAATTCTAGTCGAAGAAAGGTAAGCACAGGGAGTCAAACTACCAGGCGGCGACATATGATATTGTTTAAACCTTGCTTGTGAATGAAGGAAAAGATGAAAAGAAAGTACAAAGAAAAGGAGCATTAGAAAACAGGGGATGCCAGCTTGAAAGCACCATGGGTTGCCTTAGCATTCAAGACAATCGCAAGTAGGCAGCAGAAGCACCGTTAGTGAGAAGTGAGACGGAAGCAGCCTTCATGGTGATCTATGCGAAGAAAACGGATAGGAAAGCAGGATTATAGGATTGGTGGTAAATTCGTCATATAGTAGCAGTCGTACGTGGTGGTTTAGCAGTCATAGAAAACGCCCACTTAACAAAATGAAGTCATGCACCACTTCAAAAACAAGATGGTTTTCCCGACTATTCAAAAATTCAGATCCAAAAAGAAATGTTTACAGTAAATGGCAGAAGGTTGATAGTACTATTACGGACATTTGAGTACATTGGACAGTGTGGGAAAAAATGCTCAGGTGTCTCGCACATCCCACACTGACAGAATGGGGTAGGTGACAGATGATTATCATATAAATGAGAATTAAGGTTACTACTATGCAATCGTAACCTGCAGTGATATATGTGGGCTGCCCGTGATTTCGCGCCACTGTAAAACACAGGTGGTCGCTGATTTCCAGCATTTAGGAAAGTCTTGAAATTGATCAGTGATGAGTTCTCGCGGACAGATAAAGGAAGTTTGTTCCACTGATCAGTGACATTCGGGATAAAAGACGACTGATACAATTGAGTCCAACAAAAAGGAACTCTGTGGTTATGACATGACCGGAGATTAAGCGATAGATTTGACGATGAGACGATTAGGGGAACTTTATTGGCAATATATAAGGGCGACATGTGGTGATACATTTTGAAATACTGCAACAGCTTATGTTTGCGAAGTCTGTCTTGTAAAGAGTCCCAACGTGTTTCGGAATAAAGCAGGGACTTGCTACAACTGACAGTTGCCCCAGTGACGATCCTAGCGGCTGCGATCTGTATTTTCTCCAGCTCGGCGACTGCTGAACAATTATCCCAGACAGCATCAGCGTATTCTAGTAGTGGTCTAACGAAGGCAAAATATATTTTTTCAAGGACGCTGCGATGGAGATTGAATTTCTGCTTCTTCAGTTGATCTAAGCGACACCAGACTTTAGAGCAGATATGATCAATGTGGTCGTTCTATAAACATGTGCTATTTAATATAACTCCTAAATGTTTATGATTATTGACTTCGGATATCCGCGAATCACCTAAGAATAGAGGTGGCTGGGCAGTAGGATTGCGTTTACGTGATATGAGCAAACTCCCAGTTTTACTGGGATTAAATTCAACCAACCATGTCTTAGCCCAACGTTCAATTGTGGCAAGGCCATGGTTGATTAATCTCGAGGCTTGCTCTGGATTCTCTACAATTAGATATAGGGAGGTATCATCTGCAAATAGGCGTATGCTACTGAGTAAGTTTTCGGTTATATCATTAATATATATAACGAACAATAAAGGTCCAAGTATAGAACCTTGTGGAACACCAGCATTAATGGTTCTCCAAGTAGATGCGTCCGACCCAAGCACAACTCGTTGCGATCTATCCGATAGGTACGATTTTAAGAACAACAGAAGTTCACCCGAGACACCGATTTTCATCAGCTTATGGATAAGACCAACATGCCATACCTTGTCGAAGTAACAACTTCGTTCCGTTTACGTTTATATTTTGCCCAAGCGTTCGGAAGACCGGTGCGTTTGGCTATACGATACAGACGCTTCCTCTGTCTTATTATTAGTCTTATTTCATTGTGCATCCATTTCGGTTGGCCCGATCGCAAAGTAATAATTTTGTTCGGAATATATTTGGATGCTGTATCGAGTAATTTGTCGGTGAAATTGGAGACAATAGTATCAAGACATAGGTTATCAAAAAGAGAATTCCAGTCAATGTTAGAGAGGGCCTCAATAAGTGCTCCACAATTACCCAGTGAATAGAGCCATATCCTACTCTTAAATGAGAGAGGAGAGGGTTTTGAAAATTCGACATCAATTGAAACAGGACAGTGATATCGAGTCCTGTCCGGGATAATCGCTTCTAGGACCTCACAGGCATTCACGTTAACCATGTTACTCACAGCAAAAAGATCTAGGAGAGTGGCTGACGACTCAGTAAAACAAGTTGGTTCACCCACAAGCTGCCTCAGATTAAAAAGATTGCATATTGCAGTAAAACCTACCCTCGAGGGAACCAGCTGGTTGTCATTAAAATCACCTGTAACAATTAAATCGACAAGTGACGTGTCTCTGACTTTTTCAATGGATGCCGATATGGAATCACATATATCCTGGGAACTGTTAGGTGGACGGTAAAAAGCCCCTAGCAATAGGGACTTACTGTGGTTCGTAAATACTTCAGCCCATACGCACTCCGTGTTCAGCACCTCAAGGTCCGGTCGATGTCGAAAAGAGATGTTATTTTTATGTAGATGGCAACCTCACCTCCCCTTGTCGGCTTGTCGCAGCACAATGGTTCGTGAAACCCATGAAGTAAGACATCAGATGTTGGATCGTTATTGTGCAGCCATGTCTCGGTTAGAGCCCAAATATTATTTGATGAGGATTCACATTGAAGTGTATCTAATTTGTGTTTTAAACTTTGGATATTAAGATGCAAAATCTTCAAAGTATTCTGGTTAGGGTTTAAGTTGATAGAGGTCGGTCCGGGATTGGGTTCGATGTCACCCGACAACAACAGTGAAATTGTACCCATGTAAAGAAAAATCGACGTGGCAAGGAAAATGGAGATTAGTAATTTCAAGATGGACAAAATTTTTGAGACGGGCACTCGCTTGTAAAGATGCGAGGTGGCTTCAGTAAACTCGGTCACACACATGGGAGCTGATTCAATGACGTTTTTTGTGGAAAAAGAGCAGCCATGACAGTGAAGCTTCTTTGGAGTTCAACCCCACCAAGGCGCAGGAGTAGGTAAATTAAGACGCAAACTGATTGATGCTTCAACAGTTTCTGCTCTTGGATGCGAGCATAAAGTGTAGCATTGAAAGTACCTATCCGAGCACGGTATAATTCAATATGACACATTATGTAATATGTTGTGCAAAATGTCGACGATAGCGTAAACGTAGTGCACGGATGTAAGTACTAATCACGATTGCAGGTAACAAAATGCTATTGTCTGGAAAGCAAACTGGATTCAAGCTGGCTTGGAAGAGAATGTTGTAGTGGGAGATAGTTGATGTGGAATAATTAGGCATGAAGATGGAGGAAACATAAAAGACTAGGAAAAGGTGAAGGAAAGTAGTATGTACAAGGTAACTGTGTAGCATCTATATGGAAATAGATATATTCTGCTTAATAGAAGTCATAAATTATCAATTTATGGAAGTGGATAATCCGTATTAGAGTATGGAACTAACTAGCTCTCGTAGAAGCGTGACAACATCAAGTAATATTATGACAAGGTTAAATTGAAAAGAGGTAGATAAGGCTAAAAGTTATGCCGTGACAGGTTGAAAACTTCATAAGCTGGAGACAGGAGAGAAAGATTCAACCAGGAGATAGAAGAAAAATTATATACTGGAGCACCAATTGTATGTACACAATATGAAGGTTGTTGGAACCCAACAAGATCCATGATATATATATATATATATATATATATATATATATATATATATATATATATATATATATATATATATATATATATATATATATATAACTTCGTCAAATTGCCGTCATGCTCGGAAGTTTACTTCCTTCTAAGCGGCTTTCATTTTTGACTAATACTTATTCCGTTACGTTAAGTGCCGTACCAATGTGTATCGCGTCATGGGAACGTAAAATTTAGCGTCACGCTGATCCTAATTGTTGAATGGGAATTATAAAATTGATCGTGATACGCGTACGTCTTACAGATCGATTTATTATTTGGCAAGTGGCTGCCTAGCTCCTAATTACGAACCCGTCTATAAAATCGCCGATGCATGTCTTCCTTGGGTGGCAACAAGTAAAGATATGTTCCGCATTACACGTTGTTCACCTTCTTTAATTGTAAATTATGGACAAACAAGACCGTATCATATCTTCCTAAGGTGGTAACGAGTGGAGATATATTCCGCGTTATCTCGCGCATTTTTTTGTTCTCAGCCTTAGAATTAGAAACATTCAATCATTTATCTCAACCTCGCCCTGGTAACAGAGGCAGAAGCGAGTTCGCATGCAGTATTCACACATTCAGCCATTCCTTGACCCGAATTGTTTACACGCGTTGTTCTCCATATTCAAGTGTATTGCTTATAAAACCACTGTATCATATCTCCGTTGGGTGGTAAAGATATGTTCCCCGTTTCATGTTGTTCCCCGTATCCGAGTCTATTACGCGCAAAATAACCGTATCATATCTTCCTTGGGTGGCAACAAGTAAAGATATGTTCCGCGTTATTACGTAAAAAGCAAATATGAATTAGACACTATTTCTAAAACCTCGCCCTGGTAACAGAGGCAGAGGCAAGTAACTTCGTATACCGTATTCACACATCCAACCACTCCGCGCGCCTCCATATCTCCGCCCCAGTACCCAAACCGCGTCAATCAGACATCAATACCGCTGATGGAAAATATAATTTTTCATACCCTCCTTGCGTAGTAATACCCCCCCCCCAACCCCGCCCGATCCTTCCAGGGTGTGTAAATGTCTTGTCCCAACCCACTATTGCAGCATATATATGCCCTCCACCACTGATCTAAGTGCAGTCCCTCCTATAATGTCTACACTGACAATCGTAGGCTAGGGTTCCATACCACCCCCCCCCCCCACACACACACACACACACCACATACACATGATGTACGCACTGACATGTACCAAATGATCATAATCTCGCAACATATACACGCTATGTCCAACACCAATGCGTGCGTGTTTAGGTGTAATTGCTCTGTAATAACCTAAACACGCACGCATTGGTGTTGGACATAGCGTGTATATGTTGCGAGATTATGATCATTTGGTACATGTCAGTGCGTACATCATGTGTATGTGGTGTGTGTGTGTGTGTGGGGGGGGGGGGGTGGTATGGAACCCTAGCCTACGATTGTCAGTGTAGACATTATAGGAGGGACTGCACTTAGATCAGTGGTGGAGGGCATATATATGCTGCAATAGTGGGTTGGGACAAGACATTTACACACCCTGGAAGGATCGGGCGGGGTTGGGGGGGGGGGGGGTATTACTACGCAAGGAGGGTATGAAAAATTATATTTTCCATCAGCGGTATTGATGTCTGATTGACGCGGTTTGGGTACTGGGGCGGAGATATGGAGGCGCGCGGAGTGGTTGGATGTGTGAATACGGTATACGAAGTTACTTGCCTCTGCCTCTGTTACCAGGGCGAGGTTTTAGAAATAGTGTCTAATTCATATTTGCTTTTTACGTAATAACGCGGAACATATCTTTACTTGTTGCCACCCAAGGAAGATATGATACGGTTATTTTGCGCGTAATAGACTCGGATACGGGGAACAACATGAAACGGGGAACATATCTTTACCACCCAACGGAGATATGATACAGTGGTTTTATAAGCAATACACTTGAATATGGAGAACAACGCGTGTAAACAATTCGGGTCAAGGAATGGCTGAATGTGTGAATACTGCATGCGAACTCGCTTCTGCCTCTGTTACCAGGGCGAGGTTGAGATAAATGATTGAATGTTTCTAATTCTAAGGCTGAGAACAAAAAAATGCGCGAGATAACGCGGAATATATCTCCACTCGTTACCACCTTAGGAAGATATGATACGGTCTTGTTTGTCCATAATTTACAATTAAAGAAGGTGAACAACGTGTAATGCGGAACATATCTTTACTTGTTGCCACCCAAGGAAGACATGCATCGGCGATTTTATAGACGGGTTCGTGATTAGGAGCTAGGCAGCCACTTGCCAAATAATAAATCGATCTGTAAGACGTACGCGTATCACGATCAATTTTATAATTCCCATTCAACAATTAGGATCAGCGTGACGCTAAATTTTACGTTCCCATGACGCGATACACATTGGTACGGCACTTAACGTAACGGAATAAGTATTAGTCAAAAATGAAAGCCGCTTAGAAGGAAGTAAACTTCCGAGCATGACGGCAATTTGACGAAGTTATATAAAATATTTGATGAAGTGTATATATATATATATATATATATATATATATATATATATATAGTGTATGTGGAGAGTGTACCATAAGAAAGTCCCCCACAGAACGAGGATTCCACCCAAGCAATAATTGCAAATTTATTCCAAAGCATTGCATAACAATCACAAGCAAAGTTCCAGCCAATGGACCTCGGGTTCAACTTGGAGGTACATTGGCTGGAACACTGCTTGTTTCTTTGAACATATGTACAGAGTTTGAAAGTGATCCTTTGGGTGATGATCTCATTCCACGGACGACCCAACAAGATCCATGATATATATATATGGTACATGAAGAGTGTACCATAACAAAGTCCCCCATACAATGAGGATTCCACCCAAACAATAATTGCACATTTATTCCAAAGCATTGCATAACAATCGCAAGCAAAGTTCCAGCCAACGGACCTCGGGTTAAACTTGGAGGTACATTGATTGAAACACTGCTTCTGTCTTTAAACATATGTACAGACTATGAAAGTGCTCCTTTGGGTGATGACCTCATTCCACGGACGACCCAACCCACACTCCACACCCCGCATATGGCTGCTGTGTTGCAGACATTTCTAAACCTTATATATTTATACACTTTCTATAATGGTAGACTGAGACGTTTCTTTTCACATTCCAAGCAGGAGATGGGAGAAGAAATGTATACTTGAGCACCAAATTATATGTACAAAATAATATATATATTATATACTACATGGAGAGCTTACCATCACAAAATCAATCCCCGCATGTTGGACATTCCACCCGAGCAATAATTGCAAATTTGTTACAAAGCACTAACAGTATATATAATAACGTGGAGAGTTTACCATCCCAAAATCAATCTCCGCGGGTTGAACATTCCACCCGAGCAATAATTGCAAAACTAACAAACTCAAACAAACATCCAGCCAATAAACCTCCGGGTGTAAACTCGGAGATCCACTGGCTGAAACATTGCTTGTGTTTTTTGACCATATGCATAGAAACTGAAAGTGATACTTTGGGTGATAACCCCACCCCAAGGGAGACCAAGCCACAACTCACACAGATTATACATTTGAGGAGGAAATGACACGAGTTTCTGATTTAGTGTGGGCACACACATGCCAACAGTAATGCATCGCCCGAGTGTCATGGTGTCCTATTTCTTCTATAAGTAATAGAAAACCATAGCACTCGGACAGTGAAAGGGCAAGGTTAAATTAGGCCCAAAGATCGATTCATCAATGACATATACCTATTGTGACGAAAAAAAACTCTTGTCGCGAAAATGACAAAAATTGACAAGAATGAGAAGCATATGCTATAATATGTTCTCCGCTGAGGTACAAAGGTACAAAGCAAGGTGGGCTCACCCCTGAGTATCTATTCTGTCTTGCAACTGATGGAAGAAAAGCAGGAAACACTCTGGGCCGATCAGTTTATTACACACGCCTTATACTTCACGCACATATTTGTGCCCTCTGACAAATAACACCCCAAGAGCCCCTCTTGGCTCGAAAGTGTCGAAAGTTGGCAAGAGGGGCATACATTTAGGATAAAGAAGTGGGATATGAAGCAAGGTGGGCCCACCCCTGATAAGTACATCCATCTTGCAACAAATGTGTTGGAAGAGGTTTTATTTACACTCGCGTACACACATACGCAGGCGTCATAGAATAACTCCATCCTTTGCAAGAGGGAATCAAGGGTGTCCCAGCTGCCGCTGATTGATGGGTCCAGCACAACGCTCTTTGGGACATTTGATTGTTACCATTGAAACATCGATGCAATGAGTGCTGTTAGACAGGGGTAACATATCCATTCCATAGCTTATGCCGGTCTCGAACATTCTGACAATCAGCAGTCAAAACCACCGCGACAACGACAACTGGACTGGACGCAGTCCAGCAATAATAACCGCGAGTGCTCCGACCACCGATTGACAAAATATCCGAAATTATTTTTGCACAAAGCAACATTTTTCATTAAGTGGAAGGAAAGCAAAATGACATCGTCTGTGAGAATGGGTGGATCATTGGGATTCATTCCAGCAGTCCTACCGGGCTGAAGGAATAAGCCGCCACTGATCTTCCAACGAATTGACCCCCCCCCCCCCCTCCATGATTCATTACACATAGTAGTACATCAGGCGCGATACTATCCAGAGACCCAAGATTTGTTACGCATTCGAGCTGGAACAAAATGACATTGTCTGTGGGAATGGGTGGATCATTGTCGAGTCATTCCACCAGTTCTACCGGGCTGCAGGAATAAGCCGTCACTGATCTTCCAACGAATTAAGCGCCCCCCCCCCCCCCCCCACCCTCCATGATTCATTACACATAGTAGCACATCAGGCGCGATACCATCTCGAGACCCAAGATTTGTTACGCATTCGACCTGGTATAAAATCACCATATCAATGTATGATTGGACGCTATATGTTGGTATAAGACTAAATTACATGTCTTAATTATCTCGAATAAGCGAGACTTATATTACAAATTGGAACTTTGTAGACGAGGGAAGTGGCTGCCACCACTTTTTAGAAAACAGCAATGTGACATGTAATGAGAAGGGTCAATGACTGTACGTAATAGTATCTACCTGAGTTGTGAGCTTTAATAAGTGGAGTTTGGATTCGGAGGTGAACATGGCTTGGGCATGGGTTAGTTGGTTGGTTTACAAGTAACATCTAGATTAATATTTAAGATTTAAACGTTTCACGGATGCAATGGGGCAAAGAAAGAATTACACATATACAAAACTCTATGTGGTATTTTCGCGATCTGATCGCGATCTGATTGCCACGTAATAGCACACCGGACAGTCGAGTATTCCTAAATACAAGTAAACAGTTACAAGCTTAAATCAGTTCGGCCAGAAATCAACCCATATCAACCGGATCGAGCGACCATGAACCGAACCGGGATCATACTCACTCAATCCAGCCGATCCGGGTAAATCCCCAACCGATCTCAGAGCATAAATAAAATAAGGTGGAATGCAGTACAATATACGGCAGATAAAATTTCCTTTCATGTTCGATGTTCACGCATGTATTCCTAGACAAATTGACTGAGCTTTGGGTCGGGATGTGGGACCAAGCCTCCGCATATACATATGTGTATACGCGGACGTTATGTTCCAAATCCCGATATCCATATATAACAATATGAGCCACTGATGTTCTTGGGGGACGGCCCCCATATATGGGTTGCGTGGACGAGAGAAGGTCCTCCTCTGGGTAACACCTCGAAAATGTATTAATCAATTTACAGAAAAAGATTAAAACGCTAATCTGGATTTCAAGATCTTGCTCAGAATCACAGTGAGACAGAGGCCAGAGTGAGCTCAACATGGGCATCGACTCGTCTCCTGAGTTACCACGTGCTCCACAAATGTCAGTAGGTACTCAGAACACATGTGACTGAGTCACATGCAAGCATTAGTAACTGGGTCCTATTTTACCAGTGAAAAATAGCTTGTTTACAACAAGCACTACTTCACTCCCCGGGGTTCATGCGGGGGGCACCGGGCAGTCGATTATTCCTAAATAAAAGTAAACTGGTAAAAGCTTAAATCGGACCGGCCAGAAATCGAACCAAATCAACCGGATCGAGCGACCATGGACCAAACCGGGATCATATTCACTCAACCCTGCTGATCCGAGCAAATCCCTAGCCGATCTCAGAGTGTAAATAAAATACTGAGAAATGAAGCACAAGACTGAGAAGACGGAATTTCTTTCATGTTCGATGTTTTCGCGTGTATTCCCAGATAAATTGACTGGGCTTGGGGTCGGGATTTGGAACTAAGCCTCCACATATAGATATGTATATACGCGGAAGCTGAGTTCCGAACCCCGATATCCACATATAACGAGATGAGCCGGTAATTTTCATGGGAGACATCCCCCATATTTGGGTTGCGTGGACGGAAGGAGATCCTCTCTGCTTAACGCATGGAAAACGTAATTCAGTTGACATTATGCCGGGAATAAACGCATGTATGTACAAGGGCGTGTTTCTATGTATTCGTTAATTGTGGACTGAGACCTGTTGAGATCGATTTTTTGCACTATCCTAAATTTCTTTTCTAACTCGGTCATCTGCGACTGGGCTGTGATTCTGTTGACGGAGCCATCCCTGAGCTTCACAAAGATGACTCCGTCAAAGTTCCACGAGTCCTGGATCTTCTTGTCTCGAGTTAGGATCCGAGCTCTGCGAGCTAAGTTAGCTCGGATATTAGTAAGGTCTTCGTTGATGAAGACACCATTTCGACTTGTTGTAAGTGGGTGGCCTGGGAATAGAGCTTAACAGTCTTGAGTTTGGTCCTACATCAACATAGCTGGTCTCTTGTCCGATAATTATTCAGCCTGAAAATTATGAGCCTTGCGTTGAAGTGTTTGCCATTGACTTGTCTAGCACCGACACGGTGGCTTAGAGATATGTCCTGAATAGTAAGACTAACCTCCAACTTGTCAGCGACGTCTAAGACAATTGCGCCGGTATTCTCGCCTGTTTTTTCATGGATACCCGAGAGCCTCAAATTATTCCTGCGTCCATATTGTTCCAGGTCATCAATTTGATCAGACAGTCGTTCGAGCCTTTTATCTTTTTCTTGTAACTCGTCCTGTAATCTCTGAACGGTCCCCTGGAGTGCATCTATGCGTTCGTTTGCAGCCTCAATGAAAACCGATTTCAGGCTCTCGCGGACTGAGGAATTTCTCAACACTTTAACCAATGCTTGACACAGCCTATCATCGGGGCTCATGGGTTCAGATTCTAGGTCAGCACTAGCCATGATGATACTGGAAAGATCAAAATCAGAGTCAGAGTTTAAGCGGAGTTTAAATCGTCATCCCTCCGGTTTTTTTTGTTCTCCGCAGGGGAGGGGGTATGATCAGTTGCATGCCACGGCCTTTTCTCACTATCGGCAGCTGAAACCGCAGTTTCGGAGTTATCCATATCTATCGGTTCACAGTTAATAACGCACAACTTTAAAGTTCACAGTGTGGTTTGAGGCATCTTAACACTTTCGGAAAACAGTGAAAGTTCACTATTAAAGTTATTGACTGAGCGTACAATCACAGCAAGTTTTTCAATAGGGGGAAATAATACAAGGGTGAGCAGACTTGGTGAATTGTTTGTTTCAGTGGACACGGTGGTGCAAGTTAATCAGTGATTTCAGCTGACAGACGCTCTCAATTCACACTTCACAGTTCACAATTCAAGAATGGTGACCATTTGATGACTAATACAAGTACGCAGCGATGGTAGCCCACGATCAGTACAGTTAGGGTACAAAATAGAGGTCAATCTGAAAGGAAAGGAAAGTGTAGGAAAGGTCAGGGTGCCAACACGGGAACTTGGGTACAGAGTGAACGAAGAACTGAAAAGGGCCGTAAAGGGAAGAAAAGCTAAATGTGCTGCATACAGGAGAAGTAGAAAACTTAACGGGGCGGAAAGCAATAAGGCCACAGTTGCTAAGGAAGAATACCACCAAGCACGAAATAAAGTAAATAAGACTAAAGACGATAATCGGAGAGTACGAAATAGCAGTCTTATTAGGACGATAAGAACGACAGGGGGGTCGAGTTCGAACGTATTTTGGAAATGGATGAATAAACGTAACAAAGGAAGTAACCCACAGAGTATTAAAGTAGATGGCAGAGTTACAGACGAGCAAGATCAAGTCGCATCAGAACTAGTCAAGCACTAAGAAAAGGTAAACGATAAGCGATGGGGCATGGGGAGCCCACCAGAGTGTCCGAATCAGGTCGACGAAAACCTATCGAGCTTCGTGTGCAGCGAAATTAAAACGGAGGAGGTGCGAAAGATGATATCAAAATTAAGGGATGGAAAAGCGGGAGGAGTGGATGAAATTCCTAACGAGTTTATCAAAAAAGGGGGAGAGGAACTCGTGGAAAGCCTAACTGCCCAATTCAATCTAGCCATTGAAATTCAAGAGGTCCCAAAGAAGTGGAGAGAAAGCAAGGTGACATTTATTCACAAAAAGGGGGAAAAAGACGTTTTGGATAACTATCGAAGGATCTCTGTCAGTAGCAACATTGGAAAGGTTTTCTGTAAAGTCCTGTATGGGAGACTAGAGGAGGTGATTGAGGAGAAAGGTTTTTTTGGGAGAAATCCAGAATGGCTTCAGGAAGGGAAGGAGAGTTACTGACCATCTTTTCACACTATCCCAAATGATAGAATCCGCGAAAGCAAAAACGAAAAAGATGTTTATGGCCTTTTTGGATATCAAAAAGGCATACGATAGAGTATGGAGGGATGGTATGTGGCGCAAGCTGGAGGCTATAGGCTTAGGAGGCGAGTTTGTTGGAATTATGAAAGCAGTATATAAAGATGTACACAGTGAACTTAGCCTGGGAAACATTACAACGAAACGTGTGCCTATGGAGATAGGCCTAAAACAGGGGTGTATCCTTTCGCCGATCCTGTTTGCATTGTACATCAAAGGTTTAGGAGATGAACTCCTGCGTAGCGAGGAGGGGGTAGCAGTTGGGGACTTGAAGATCCCAGGGCTATTTTTTGCAGACGATATGGTTCTAGTGTCAGAAAGCGAAGAGGGGCTAACAAAAATGCTGGGAATTGTTGGGAAATATGCGAGCAAATGGAGACTCGAACTTAATGAAAGCAAGAGCAAAGTTATACCTGTGGGCCGCAAAGTGGACCCCACTCGAAGGTGGAGAGTGGGTGAGTTCTGCATTCCGGAAGGGAGCAGCAAACTTCTCCGTGTGGGAGAGACAGGTGATTACCAGTATTTGGGGGTAAATATAAACATTACAGGAAGAGGCATCTACCGAAACCACACAAATAAATTGATTCTGAAGGGGAAGCGAATCCTTAACCAAATGAAACTTATAGGGATAAACAGTTTCAATAAGGTTTTCGTGGGAAAAACCATTTGGGAAATGATGGGGCTGCCAAGTCTAACATACGGTACGGAAGTGGTACCTCTAAACCAGACGGCCGTAAAGAGCTTGGAAATCCTGCAGAACGATGCAGGCCGATGGATAACGGGGTCGAGTAATGCCGCAGCGCTAGAAGCAATCAGGGTTGAGCTTGGGTGGATGAGGATCAAGGACAGGATAGACCTGTTGAAGCTCGGTTATCTTAATTATTTGGTAAATCTCCCCGACAGCCGATGGTGTAAAGTAATGTTCCTGAGAATTTTCAACTCAAATATCAAAACGGGGTAGCCTTCTCGTCCGAGAACCGCGACAAATCAGCGGCTGGCCAAAGTGTTATTATGTTATTATTATTATCTGACGTGAAAATCGAATCGGAAGGTTATATACTATCACAGAATCTTCAATCAAATCGTGAACATGATGAGTATCGCAATATATCGTAATATATGTTAGTCAACCAGAGTTAGATACTATACAACGTTTCTTTGCTCATTCCGATCCGTAGATACCAAACCACTCTCGTCTCCAATGTAAACAAGAAGCTTTCATGAGTGGAGAAAGACTACAAACAACGAACAATGCTCACCAACATCCAACATGTTGAACACCCTGGACAAGTCTCACAAAATCGAAGTCTGCATTCCCGAAAAATTCCCCACACACCTTTTATCCGTCCTTAAGACACATATTTTGCATATGATCAATCCTCTATAATAACTTGTACTCCATGAAAAAGACTTCGAAGCAGAGCAGAAAAAATCTCAATGTCCGACCACCATAGTCACGTGATCTCTTTCAGCTGTAATTGACAGAATCAAATAAAATTTGCAGGTGTATCAACATAAAATGTACGTCAAGTCAAATCAGGGTTTGATCCGACAATTTTGGGGGGATTTGACGATACACTTCCAACAGGGTCATCTCATGTCAAGACAGTATTACGCGTGAAAGAGGACAGAACAGATATATCACTTGTATGGCTAATATTTGCAGGGGAGGTAAACTAGACTACTGATTAGTGTGGTGTGCCATACTTTTGAACTGTAAATAGTTCCCTGTGAAAACATGGCTGGACCAGTGCATGCAGTGGTCTTTAAAAAATTTAAATTAACATTATTTATTTACATTTATTTATTTTTTAAGAAGTTATGACTCAACTGTTGTTCTCTTGAGCATATAGAAAACATATCCTTCAATGTGAGATTCATATTTTAAGTTTTGGTGGCAGGAAATTGACCGTGAGTTAGGGATTTTCAAAAGCATTTTTTGGTGAGTAAATTCTTTTTGTTTCAATTTTTATCTTATTTTTATAATCTACTAGGCAGGAAGCAATCATTCATGTATTAAATAACCATTACTGTTGAAAAGTAATGAAAAAACATCATGTTTTCCACTTGTCCACTCAAACTACAATCTTCAGTTTAGAATCACCATAACAAACGTCTTGTCAGAACCAGTTCTTATCAATGAATGACAACAAAGGGAGATTGTCCGTCAGTGAGCGTATCAAGGGAGATAATATGTTATAACTATGCATTAACCCAACAGAGGCCTATGCACATAAATGAGGAGAAACTCCAGTACAATACTATTGCAGATCATATGGGCAAAGGGGAAGTAGAAAATGTACATACTTTGTCTGAAAATATTATTGCGACGGAAGAAATGTTTTATAAAAATTTCTCCTATTTAATTTTAGTTCATTAAATAGAAATTTGTAAAAATTAACTGATATTACATGTACTTCACATTGGCCTTAATTATCCATCGGAATTTTATTCCCTCAGTTCACTGAGCAGTTCGTGAATTCTCTGCATGGACTTGGAAATTCTACTTCTCCTATTGATCACTTGTCAATGTCGTGTCTATAAAAACCCTGGTCCAGTAGGAATTAGAGGAGAAGACAATTTTCTCACAAAGATGAATCATTTCACTGACGTCTTTCTGAACAGAGTTAGGAAAATCCATGTTGTGGGACCAAACTTTCATCAGTTTGCCTCAAAGTTACAGTCGCCATATGCGTCTGTAAGTTCGTCCTGTCACAATTATACTGTATTTTAATAGTTACGAAGATTCGCCGTCGGGAGTTCGTTCTGCGTACTTTTGAGAGTGGTCCTTCGTACCTATTCAAGTACATCTTCCGACGTTTCGTACCACATAAAATTCTGATGTAATCCTGACTAAAATATGAACTTGCTATATACATTTGGACCCTGAAATATTTATTAAGTGTGATACCAATGTAATTTGATACATATAAATTTTGACCGTAAATGTTATTTACTAAATTCTGACTTATATTTTCACCTGATCAATTTTATGAATGTCCGTCACTTCACCCTCTCCACAGATTGAATGCTTTCAATATTGGAATAAAAAAATCATTAAACAGACATAAGATTTATTCTATTGTTGCCATTCAAGAGATCCAAAAGAACCTCTTACAGCACCCAATTATTTACTGAAAGGCTCCCGTTACATTATGAAGAAAACGAAACGTGCATAGAGAGTTGCTGGGAATTGTTTTTCATGCATGGAAAGAGTGAAATCCCTTTTCTTGGCTACCAAATTATTAAAAAGAGTGTCACACGTCACGAGTGGTATTTGATGCGGTTTTCACCTCATATTTGCGGGACACTGGGCAGGACTCTGGAAGTGATGTCATGTCACGTGACCCAGTGGCGCCATGTTGTCTTGTAATGGTAATCCGCATGAGTGACCATCTTGTTACATCATCCCCATAATGATACGTGGCGTTAGTGCGCATGCGCAGCACGTGTTGTTAATGTGGTACGTGTTTCCATCATCCATTTTGTATACTGGAGGCCGCAATCTTTGTTTCTATGGTAGCACGTGATTATTATGTTACTCAAAGGCATACGACAAGATGGGGAGGTGTGTTCGGAGGGTATGTTCCTTTATACAAGAGTAGTTTCCCGATCTGTATAATTACCCAAATGAACCCGACAATCCCTCCAAACCACCAAAAACTACATTATTTGATATGAAGTCCCTCAGAATCCTTTTTAGGACCGCCATTCCATGGATTTTAATAGTAGCATGTGGTGTTATACAGAGAGGCCCCTAGGGTAAGTTCAACTGAACTAGAGTAGTTTTTTTCTGATTAGGATTTTCCCCAGTATCCATATTTCTTTGGTAGAATTACCACAAATAACCACATTATTGTTTACTTGTCTCTGATTTCCCTGTAAATTCTCGGTTTCTACCTATGTATGTACAATCTCTGTTATGACTTCTTTGTTCTATTTATTCTGACTTCCCTAAACATGTGTAACGGTAAAGCTTGGGCCAGACCTAGCATGAGTAACAATGGATAGTTGTCACTCACGCCAAGACTGTCCACCAGACCCACCAGTTACTTAGATAAACATTTATAGAACATTCTAAATTTACAGCGCTGGGTATAAGTAAATATTTATAGACTGTATTAATTCAATGCATGGGAATAGCTTGAACCTATCAAGGGAGACAACCATGCAGTGTCTGGCAGAAAAGGGAAAATGTAAAGATTCAAGGAACTGTGCTAGTTTAAGTCTCACCTCCGGTAAAAGAAAAGAGGAATAAAATTACTTTTAACAATTTCTCTCACAATGATTGAATATATTATGAAAGGGACAGGCCAGGGCATATTTTGACAAATAGATCCAAAGAGCTATCAAAATTACAATCAACCCCAGCATGACCACATGTGCGCCTGTGATCATCCTGAGACCAAGTGTCAACTTGATCAATAAGGGCCTTCTCTTGCTTTCAACTAAACCCCACTAGCACAAACATTGTCAGGATGGAAACACCAGTAGACTTTAAGTCTACAGTAAATTAGTTAAACAAATTATTTAAATGTAATGAAATTTATTCTATTTAACTTTCAAAGTAGGTACAAAAATAGATATATCAAAATAGTTGCTTAGGTATTTACCTTTTCTCATTCATACCACACAAGACAAAACACAAAACAAGACATAGGACATGAAACATAACGCGACCCCAATTAAAATGAGACATATTGATGAAGTCCATAAAAGATGAAGTCGATTAGATGATGGCTGATAGGTTTCAACCCAAGGATGAGCGAATTAACAGCCCTCATCATTTAGCTGATGCCTATCAGCGCATGAATAGTTCTTAACTACTTATTCCACCAAAGGCAGCAGGCAGAGTTTGCAAGGCTATGCATGAGGCCTCCGACTCCCAGTGTTTCTTTATACTCCACTGATGAGGCGGGAAAAATATACCGAAGCCCACATGTATATTCAAATTGAACATAAGGCCTCCGTCTCATTGTGTTTCACCAATGAGACGGGAAAACACCAAAGCTCATGTGGGCAGGTAGCTAGGCTGCTCACAAGGCCTCCGACTCCCTAAGTAATATTCCACTTGAGAGACGGGGAAACGAAGAAACGAAACAGAGCGACAGCTCTAAAAGACTGTCCCATGATCGATTTCTCACAATGGGAGTGAATTACTCCCATCGTGAGGAATCGAGCATTGGGAACTACGAAAGTGTGCACAGTGGTTTAGCCACACCCAAAACACCACTATGCACCAGACGTGAAGACACAACCTAACTTTAAACGAAAACGGTCCAGGCAAACCTGAAGTACTTAATAGGGTAAGGTGCCTCTCTAATCACTGCTAATCAGAGTGCACCTCAGCGAAAAGGACAGTAAAATACTGTTCCTTTCGCTGATATGCACCATGACAAACAGCGATTCGGCTACTACAAAATTTCCACGGCGAATCCCAATACGGGATGAATTCCAAAAACCTTAACATAAAATAAGAATCTCATTTTCATCAACAAGGCAAACTCAGGATTGCTATTTTAACCCCTATCTGATTAACTTATGGATACCCTCAGCCTTGTATACCTAAAATGCCACTCCACCTCAAACACCTGAGTTTACAAACATATAATTTAACATAATTGATTTACTTGACTCAACGCCATGATTAACATTAACGACTAAACCATTTGGTCATTCAGTGTATTACGTCACGACAGGAGGACCCTTGATATGGATCATCGTGGAGTAACACCCCGAACAACCAAATTGAAAAACTAATACACAAAATTTTACTGAGAGTGGCAACCACCTATTTAATAGAAAAGGTGATTTGATTTACTTAAAGACAAACCTGTTTTAACCCTTATACCATTTTACCAAAGACTTATTTAAAGTCACGACTTAAAAATGATAAAAGTTAGCGAAACGAGCCTGTAACACATGTTCTGCACCACCGCAGCTCTAGGTGCAACACACCGCCAGATGGATCCCCAATGGAGATCCATCAGATGCTGTATCGCACACAGAACTAAAGTGAGAACAAATGGCAGAGCAAAGTGTCAACCTTAAACAATTAATAAAAAAAATAACTTTAGAAATGGTTTTAAATCAGTTCCATAGATGCCAAAACTGCACTAGCCTTGCACCAGTATTTATTACATATATAAAACTTTTACACTCTCTCACACTTTCGAAAAGGGGACAACTCCACTTACATGTGGTATATTAAAGAAACAAAGGAGTCATCCATACAACCCAAAATAGAATTTGCCAGACATTTCCTTGTGATGGGCATGAGTACCCATAGCCAGGCCCATCACTGTTTCCCAATAAACAATAGGATAAATGTCGGGCAAATAAAATCCAGACTGAATAGGTGCCACCTTACTACTAGGTATGGCAAAATATGGATAAAGTTTAACAATAACCCTGTCTTTACACCACGTATTAGTTTTATTTTATACCTGGAACTACTGAAAACACTAGCCTCTTGGCCCTGTTTCTCACAAAACTATTTGACATCATTGTTGAGAACTTCATGTATGGCCTCTTGGCCCTATACAGTACACTAACCTCTTGGCCCTGTGTACTCCTATGATTTATTTTGGCAACTGAAAATTATGACCTCTTGGCCCTGTATACTGGCCTCTTGGCCCTGTACACTCCTATGATTTATTTTGGCAACCGGAAATTTATGGCCTCTTGGCACAATAAAAAAAACTCTGTTGGCATTAGCTGCTTGACTCTGTGCCCCCCCCCCCCCCACACACACAAAGAAACACCTAGACACTGCTGAAACACTGTCCTCTTGGCCCTGTACACTGGCCTCTTGGCTCTGTGTACCCCTAAAAATATTAAAAGAAATACTAGGCTAGTAGCACTGGCCTTTTGGCCCTGTGCTTCTTAACAAAAATAAATAACAAGACTACTAAGGCCTGAGCTGCCTGACTCTATGCGTCCCCCCCCCCAAAGAGCACCTAAAAGCTGTTAAAAAACTGGCCTCTTGGCCCTGTGTACTAGCCTCTTGGCCCTGTACACTCCTAATCAAAACAAGAAGAAAACCTACAAGCTA
Source organism: Pictodentalium vernedei (assembly GCA_031216915.1). Lineage (NCBI taxonomy): Eukaryota > Metazoa > Mollusca > Scaphopoda > Dentaliida > Dentaliidae > Pictodentalium > Pictodentalium vernedei. Next base: position 380,772,533 of record CM062296.1, read on the forward strand.
CTGGTAGCAATGGCCTCTTGACCCTGTGCTTCCTAACAAAAATAAATAAGGCCTAATGAAACTGTTGTGGGCAATAATAGCCGCTTGGCTCTATGCCCCCCCCCCCCCCCCTCCCACACACACACACACACAAGAAACACTTAAATAAATATTTAAAAAGAACTATTTCGAGTGCCTCTTGGCTTCACAATAAAAATTTAAAATGAAATTGAGACTTACAAGTTACAAAGTATTTAAACGGACTTCTATTAGCGCTGTTTCGTCCACTGGATTCAGGCGACGCTGTGGGGTGACTTCTGTTTTTATAGCGTCCAAAACCCGAGGGGTCACGTGACACCTGTCAAAACATACCAGAGTTGACCCTTGCATGTTTCAACGGGTCTCAGGCAACTGAGAAAAGGTCAACGCTATAAAAGATGGTTGAATTTGTTTAACACCGGCACTGGTGTTGCCCAGCATCGATATTATCCAAACTCAAACATAAAATTACCAAATAATAGGGCTAAATAAACCGGGATAACTTTATACGACCGGCGAACGCAACAAGTGAATAAATTTAATCGAACTGATTTCCAAGTAAGGAATTTCCCAAGACGTATAGCGAAACATGGCAGCCTTCATGCAAAAACATGCCACAATACTACGGAATAAAATGATAAAATACAAGCTTATGGGATTATTTTTCAACAAACAAAGTTTGCCATGTATAAATACGAGGTGAAATAATTAAAGTTACGCAGTCACGCATGTAGACACACTGTCTAAAGAAACTAACGGTTCACTGAGAACTTCGAATTAACGAAATTTTGCGAAAAGACTGTGTTGATTTATTGAATTACTGAAAGAAGTGATATTGCTCCACGTAATATCTTGTCGGTATTACCTGAAGAAAATCACAAAAAAAAATTTTGCAGGTGAAACTGCGTGATAGCCATATTGTCACACATGTTTATGTTCTATTGTACACATTACAGGTAGCACATAGGATTCACGGGGGGACTTAATATCAAATAATGTAGTTTTTGGTGGATTGGAGGGATTGTCGGGTCTATTTGGGTAATTCCGCGAATCGGCAAACTACTCCTGTACAAAGGAACATACCCTCCGAACATACCCCGCCTTGTTGTATGCCTCTGGGTAACTTAACAACCACGTGCTACCATAGAAACAAAGATGGCGGCCTCCAGTATACAAAATGGACGACGGAAACACGTATCACCCTAACAAAACTTGCTGCGAGTGCGCACTAACACCACGCATCACTATAGGGATGACGTCATAATATGTCCACTCACGCGGGTTACCATTACAACACAACCTGGCGCCACTGGGTCACGTGACATGACGTCACTTCCGGGGTTCTGCCAATTTGAGGTGAAAACCACACCACATACTACTACTGTCATGCTTAATCAAACGTCTCACAAAAAGAGTTAGAGTTTCATTTTTCCCTCAACATGTAGAAGGCTTTTGACACATACAAAAACACGAAATGTTTTTGAATGTTGAAAGGAAGTTTTATTTGTCCGTGGTAGTGCTTCCGTGTGTTGGGGGGGGGGGGGGCGCTATTGTTGAAAACTTGCATTCAGGTGGGATTTACTGGTATATATCATTAAACTTTTTTTTCAAAGATAGTGACTATGGACTTCAAATTCTACTCTAGAAATTCCCTAAAGAGCTATAAGCTTGCGTCCATTCTATAAATTTGCGCCTGTAACTTCGCGTCCACTACTTACAATACAGTCAGAGCACCAAATGCTGTTCAGATCGATGCCAAGTGTTACAATGTTAGCAAACTACCCCGTGATACAGCACAAGGGAAGCAATCCTGATCACTTTTCGAGAATTCGTTGTATTGCCAATACACTGTCAATTTGTAACAGACCTGCTTTGGTAATCACCTCTCCACACGCATGAAGTACTGTACGGTGTGTGACCACCCGGCTCAGCGAGTTCAAAATTCATGATACAGTCGGCAAGTCAGCAAACACTTTCCAGCAAGAACTTCCATGCACGAATAGAACTGGAATACCACCGGTGATGAATCTCCAATTGTGTGATCGTACATATTCTATTAATAATGGCATACAAAGTGCACTTTGAGACCTTGCAGCGCTTTACCATTGAAATGTTTCGGAGCAGAGACAGCCCTGCACTTGCTGTTTGCCCAGTTTGAAAGATCTGTCACAAAGACTAGTGTCTGCCGTCGGCGATAATGACCAGACACACACTATTAGAGATTGTTAGATTCGTTAAGAAACCGATTCCTTCCACCCACCCAAATACACGTGCACAATGCTTACCGAAGACTTCATAACGATACACTTCTCGCATTAGAATAATTGATAAAAGAAATGTAGCTTTGCACTACCCAACAGATCCTTTGGTATTCTGGAACGCTGTTGCATGATTTGTCATTTTCGACGCGCTTCGCCACGATACATACACGGTGTGGAAGATACAACAGTAAACTCGTGAATCTAGCAGCAGTCATAGACATCGTAAATGGCCTCGAAACCTTTTGAAACAGAGATGCGTTGCCAGTAGAACAAATCTATCGTCATCTGGTCGGAGTTTACACTGATGTGGAGGAAATGGAACTCACTGAAAAGTCGGATAGACTTCGTGAAATGTAGAAAGTTTACAAGCATAGAGGAGCACCGATTTCATCCTGGAAAGGAAATGTTACCATTCAGTCATGGTAGGGTGTGGTTACAAGACGAGAACAGCTATAACGTGTTATCGGTATCGAGATCAAGGTCGCTTAGCCACAGCATGTTAACAGTCGAGGCACAAGGCCAATTTTGTACAGATAAACCGAAGACGAACGTCAACAGTAAGCAAAACAGGGGGTCAATAGCGGCATGCAGTAGCTGAAAGGAGGGAGACCCCGTGAGGCTGGGTAGCCTTGTATACCGACAGTGATAAGTGACCATACGATACATTCACTAATTGAAACTGAAGTAACATTGTCAATAGGGTCACAGAGTGTGAATGGCTGCGTGGAAAGTATGCTGATCCATCCCAAAGACAAATGAGAAGAGAATTAATGAAGCCAAACGTCAACAGCTTCAAAGTTATGTGAATGCGAGTTTTTTGTAATTCAAGGTCGGGGGTGAGTTCTGTCAGCTGGGGGTTGTAACGACAGAAAATAATGAATTCTCTAGTCCAAATTTCTTTAGTGGCAAGGCTGTATCATAGACGTACAGGAAAATACTTCGACTCTTGTCTGATGCGAAATCTACCACCTAGCCCCTTATATTTATTGAAGAGACAAGTGTAAGAACGAAGATGTAGGGTCGGAAATTTTTTTAGGAACTACATTAAGAATCATGGCCGAATGCGCTGGGTAAGTTTGTGTTGTTGTGTTTTTGTTGTTGTTGTTGTTGTTGTTGTTTTTTTTGTTGTTGTTTTTTTTTTTGGTTTTTTTTTTTTTTTGGGGGGGGGGGGGGTCTTTTTGTGGTACAGTACACGCCTAACTTTAATTATCCTATATTATCTTAACCATAAGTTAGTCTAGAAATATTCTATAACCCAACGACTATGGTCACCTTAACGTCCTTAACTTCTCTCCTCTATCTGTTAATTAAAACATATTTAACTCATCATGAAATTGTGCAATTGTTTTCTTGTAAATGTTCTATGTATGCTTTGTCATTATATATCAGAACAGGAACTTCAATAAGTTGCAATAACTTATGTTCCAATCCTTTTGTCAGTCAAAATCTAACGACAATAAAATATGTTTAATAATGGTGTCCCCGCTGTGTTCACGAAGAAAATGGACGTATCCCTGGGGATTAGTGGACGAAGTAATTTAAAAAGACTCACATCACTCTTCTGTCAGACTTTGGATCATTTGATACTAGTGTAATGGTTTTCCATGGCGGACTTTATGTCGGGCTATTGGTTATTGGATATGGCAGTCGCGCTTAGAAAACTGTTGTACTACGCAGAAGGAACTTTTAGCAGTGGTCAGTCTAACCAACACGTCACACCCTATCTATATGGGCAAAGCTTCTCAGCGAGAACTGATCACAGAGTACTCATGTGGTTAGTGAACTTCAAGAGCCCGAAGAGTCAGGGGACTCGTCCGCTAGTTGGAGCTGTTTTCTATGTATACTTGAACGATTTAGCAACGGCCGGGCGGTCCACAACAATGCTGGTGCCCATTCACGAACGCCATGCATTCAGTGTTACCGAAACGAGAATGAGCCAGAGGCTACTTCTGTTGCTTCAGCCAATATGATAGGAGTCTACACAGAAGTGATGACGGAGTTGTCGTGTGCGCACAGTGATATATCAGAAGTACTAGCATGGATGCAAAAAGGACGTAAACCAACAAGGGGGAGAGTTTTGGCTGACGAGTCGCGTGGTTAAAAAGATATAATCCAAGTGGTTTAGGCTGAAAGTGGAACACCGGATATTAGTTGTGACGGAAAAACAGAAGTGGCCATTCCATGCGCTAGAGAACTGTTGTACCCAGTAGTATTCAGTTGGAGCGGGGTAGATCAGAAACCTCAGGATCTAATTTTGGGGGGAGTCTTAAAAACAACCGAGAGATGCAAGATGGCATAGTATTAACTGGGAGTGAAGAATGGTGTTATAGTATTATCTGTCTCCGATTAGCGGTTAGACTCTTTCGTACCATCGAATCGCAAGTACTTGTGGATGGAGTTATCACTTGGTTCTGTAATGTTGAGCAATGTATTCAAATGGCAACCAATAACATTCTGTGTAGAAATTTGGATCAGTGCATAGGCACGATGTACAATCTACTTTTATTAATTAGAACAAAATAGGACGGGGTTTTCAAATTACTCCGTGTTATCGCTTTGAATGCATCACTATCAAAAGGTGTTTGGACATTTTCTGTTCTTAATACTAGCGATGATAAATAACCCCGCGGTTATCTCAGCAACGAGACAAGACTGAAACAACAGCTGATCAGGTATCATAAACGTAGTTTAAAAAGCCAGTGTTTTTTGGCAGCCCAGGGACAGAAAGAGAATATGAGGATGTGTTGTTGAGAGAGAGAGAGAGAGAGAGAGGGAGAGAGAGAGAGAGAGAGAGAGAGTTCTGCGGAAGCATTGATAGCCTGCAGTCAGAGAAAGTAAGTAAATAATGAAAGGCAACTCTTGTGTACTGAAGGACTCTGACTTCAGACAGCTCATCCTCTAATATCGTAATTGGTACGAAACGTAACTCCTTCGTATTGTTTTGATTAATAAAAGAGCTTCATCAATGTTAACTGTTTAGTGATTCGTCCCACAATTCACTAGTAAACCCCCAGTAAGATAGTGGGCTGCCCTCCATAATTTCATCCACTTTTGAAGGGTTGCGTACATTTTTTCCAAAGGCTCAATACTCCGAAGTACCGATATTTCGAACGTCCAATACTCCAATAATATTCGAGGTACCGATATTTCGAACGTCCAATACTCCAATAATATCCGAGGAGCCTATAGACTAAATGCCGAATAGTCCGGCGGTGCAATACTTCGAATGTTCAGAACTTCTAGGGCCCTATTCTCTGGCGGTCTAATGTTCCAAAGGCCTAATAGTCTGAACGCTTAATACTCTGAAACCCAACAGTACAAAGGCCTAGCGCTCCGTAAGTTGGAAGGTGCGTACCGTTGGAGTATCGGACCATCGAGGAATCAGACATTAGTTGCATTTGGACCTACGAAAAATAGGGCTTTCAATGTATTGGGCCTTTACGCTATTGGGCCGTCAGAATATCTGACCTTCGCAGTATTGGGCCATCGCAATACTGGGCAGTCGGAATATGGGCCTTTGGGGTAATTGGGACATCTGGAGTAATGGACCTTTAGTGTAACAGGACTTCGGAATAAAGGGCCTACAGTTCGAACAGTTCTTACATTCTAGTTTGAGATGAGAAGGGGTGGGGAGGGAGTAACATTTGGGAGCCCAGTAGTAATTAAGGCCTTCTCACATGAGAACCATGACAAACCAGCGGATAGCCAAAGATTTATTGCATATTATACTACCATATTGGCTCCTCCTGCGTCGTCAGTGTAATGATTAATAAATCGAATCCTAATGTAGATGCATGGTTTCAGCACGCCGGGGACTCGCATGAAAGATGTGGGGTTTGTTAATCCTTACTACCATATTAGCGGTAGAATGGTACTATCCAAGAAGTCGAAAAAAGGAAGTACCAAAAGAGACAAAGGGTCGGCCGAGACCCAGACCATGGTCCAGCGTCTATTGGAGATTGTTGCCGGCAGGCATGCAAAATCTGTCACTTAGGTGTTATTAGTCATTAAATGGGTCCACGGACCTCTGCGTACGACAAGACAACAGTGGTTTATATTTTCTTTATAGACACATTTTCGGATTAAATTCACAACATAAGTAATTTCTTCAGCTTTTTAAAATTAATTATTTATAGTGATATAGTAACACGAATAATATCGAAAACAAAGAGTTCAGAGCTACATATACTAGGGGACGGTTTGGGTCAGTTCCCTCAAGCGTGGTTTGGGTTAAATATCTGGGGACGGTTTGGGGCACGTAAGGGGAAGAGATGATTTGGCTAGGGGATAGTTCGCGTGCAGTTGCTCATGAAAGATGAGTACGTACATTAGTCATGATGTCACAATTCCTGAACCACGATTGTCAAGAGATACATAGGGGGGGGGGGGGGGGGGGAGGGGGGCGCAAAATATATGAAATACTGCAGGTCTAGTGGTGCTAATTATTGAATATTCAGGAATTTATGAATGAGGTATAGGAGGCGCCTGTGACTTTCTTCGGTTATAGATCACAGAGTGTAGACTGTCGGTTCATGGGGAGGATGGTGACTTGCGTTTCCTGTTGAATGACATTTTTAAGGAAGAAAGGAATTCATTACGCCATTGTAATTTTTCAGCCCACAGACCACAGGTTCAACCATTGTTCCGTGGTCTGGTTGGTAGCGGAAGCCTTTTACTTTTTCATATTTTCGACGCATGAGTGCTATAATGCTCTATCTACCATTTTACATTTTTGTGGGGAATTTGATTTGACCTTCAGTTCATGTATCCCGAAAAACATTTCATATAGAACCACACCAGATTTGGGTCGGGCATTCAAAATAATGTAGATTTGACAAATATTATAACAGTAGGCATTTTGGTTCCAGCGTAATAACCATTTTTCTGTTTGCAGAATGACGCAGATAGAACATTTTTAAAACAAATTTACCATTTTTGCTCATTGCTATAACGTCCGAGAACATAGAATATTTTACCACAACAATTATGGCGCACTTGTATTGCTAAATTAGTCTAACTGAGAAATAGAAAGGATGGGAAGCAATAGCTTTATTGTGTTTATTATTATCTTGGCTGTATGTATATACCCGGAAATAGGGATAGGTTGGTGGGATGACGGGGGTGGGAGTGGGTTCCACCGCATTCTCGGCTAAACCACAATCTCTTAGCTATCGACATCCAACTTTTGGAAAATACATTTTCACCCTCCCCCCTGTGGCAGAAAAGTGGGCTGGGGGAACCAGCCCCCCCCCCCTCCCAATTTTTTTTAGCTGCCCCCCCCCCCCCTCCCTACAAAAAACATTGACCCAATGCAAGTTTCACATAACTTAGAGTCCAAAAATGCTCTCCACTGTAGGCTACACATGCTACAATTGCCTCAGATGCGATCTTCGAGCACTGTACTTTGCGGGGGAAACCTTGTCTTAACTAGGACCCACTGGTTGCTAACCCCTCCTCCCACTTATCTGTCCTAACTAGGACCATCCGTCGTTACTCCCTCCTCCGACTTCCCTGGAGGGAATTGGGGGGATGGGTAACAACGGAGGGTCTTAGATAGGACTAGGGGAGGACCCCCGAAACCCTACATCTACATTCCAAATATCATGGTAGCCCCCTCCCCACCACCCACCTCCCAAAAAATTGATTAGGTACTCCACCCCCATTATAGAATCCTGGGTACGTCGCGCTCGTTCCAATGAGGGGTCATAATAACATGTTTTGGAAGCAAAAAATGAAAATATGGTTCTGGTCGTTACGTTATGTAAAGGGTTAACACGACCTGAACAACGTGCTCGCTGATGCTTTCACGTATATAAGGGCACAAGACTGCATGTGCAGTGCACACAGAGTCATTTGGAACTTTTACTCTCAGTGTGAGGACATCCATCAGTATGCATTTTTGTCAGTCTAGTAGAGCTTGAGAACTCGGCTGCAAATTTGCACACCGTGTGCCATCGGGTAAACTATCCTGTGGGCCACGGTGCGCACAGTTGCTATTGAGTTATCAAGTTCCCCCTGGAACTTCAGTTAAGGGAGAGAACAGATGTCCACCCACTCAAAGGCCAAGTACCAAATTCACTTAGAGTGTACTATATTGGACAACTCTGCTTTCTGAAAGTCGTGAAGTGGTGTTGAAAGGGGCGCTAACAACGCAGACCACGCTGTTACTTTTTTGAAGTAATAAAGGATTAGTTAGAAGGGTCATGCGGGCTCCAGGAAACGCCTTTTACCAAATGTGATCGATTTGTTTAATATCGTTAGAAGGCTAGAGGGAGAATTATCTCGCTGATCATCTCTATAAGGGCATTCCGAAGAGGTAAGTGGAAATCGAATCCAGTAAGTGCAAATCGAATGGATGAACTATTCACTCCATCGCTCCAAAAAGTGAGTAACAGTTTGATTCTAACCAGAGGGCTAAGAACGGAAAACACATTTGCGAAAGTAGGCTTTGATGACTATAACACCTCACCTTGGACAATTCTGGCAACGATAATGTCACAAACAGAATTCGTATGGCGGCGCAATGCAGAAATATCCGCATTCCGGATTACTTTTAATTTTAATTCTATTTGCCATAGTATAAACATTATATGCCTCAGTTGTTCAAGCTGAGGTGTTGATTCTTCAGGCAGGTGCAAAATGTACTTCTCGAACTGTTTTCGTTTCGTCTTGAGCCTGCAGGTTAAAGACACAATTTGGTTTTGCATGGGTGACCTGCGCGGTAATGCAGACCAGCGGATGTGGGCTTTATTTGTATCAGAAATCGATATAAAACTCTAAAAATCGTTAGGTGGTACACTAATTCAAAATGTGAGATTATCTGGTATGAACAATCAGAATATTGAAAATAGAAATAGATTACGATGCAACAGAATTGCCAAAAGCTAATGGGCAACCTTTCGAGTATGAAGCGGTCTCAAAATGGTCAAAATTATATATACGAGTGGTGATCCTAATGTTTAATGCTTTGGTTGGCATTTTTTTCTGCAATGTTCTGATTGGTCGCATCAGACATCGTACTTTGAGTTGGTGTAACTTATTCAAGACTGGTCTGAGCCAAAAGTGTTCTATCAACGGTGGAGTTAAACGAATACAATGAGGGCACAAAACATCTCCACCTGAAGTTCAGCATATTAAAAAAAACACGCCCATTTGATTAGGGTGCTAACACATGCACACGAAATGTAACAAAATTATGAACAAGGTTCAGTCCTAGAAATTCGCCACGAAAATCGGCAATGCCATGGTGAGAGGTCTGACATTCAGCCACGGCTCTTACCATCACATTGTCGATTGCCGTGGCGCATTTCTGAGGCTGTCGGTTTACCTGACGGCGAAGAATTGTCGTTTAACTGAACGCAACTCTGAGGGCGAAAAGCATGCCCACTAAAATTGAATTTTAACATGTTTAAAACCAAAAATGAACCAACAACCAAGCCCATAAAAGGGAAAATAAACAAGTCTTGAAGGCTAAACCTATGCCTACCCAAAGTTTAGGTCATTAATTGTCATAAATGAACAAAAAATACAAAGGAATTTCGCCTTTATACCCAAACGAGCACAAGAGATATATCAACTGTTTGCCTTTTAGAATTCGCGCAGATGAACAAAGAAAATTATTTATTGAAAAACAATTGTGTAGAAAAGATGTTGGCACACACATTTTCGTTGATCGTCTAACCTTAATGTCACTATTCTCATGTCAGTACCATGGAACAATCTTCGCGTCCAAAAGCTGAAAAAGTGATATCACTAAGCCCTTTTCCCTTTTTTGCACGCGAAGATTGCTTTATAGAACTCCCTATCCAGTAACGGCATACACTTAAACATGAACGTGGGGGGAGGGGGGAGGACTAAAACCTACTTGAAACACAAAACATTTAAAGCAATCCCAATCTCCCATAGCACATCGACACAGTCCATCAAAAATTGGCAGATTTTGTGAATTTATTTTGTATGGGCGGACTCAGCTGGTGAACACCCTACGCGGTCTCGCCCCTCCTTTCTAACTCCACTTTTCAAGCCCCAGGCCAAAAGGGCACAGTATTATCCACGATACAACATAGGCAGCGGATGCCTGGGGTAGTGGATGCCTGTCTAATATCGTGAATAATACCGTATCCCATGCACACGGATAGAGATTGTGTGTGTTACCAATGTCGTATGAGCCGTTATAGCCCCACCACCACGTCCATTTTGAATCCGTAACCATGTATTCGAAATTTCCTTATGGAATTACAAGCGATCGGATTCTCCACATTTGAGGTTAAGAACAGATACATTCCAACTACATATCAGGTTTGTTTAACAAGTACTGTCGTCTTCAATCCTAGACTGTTCTATCTGCAGAACATAGCACACGGGTGTATGGCAGTTAGTAATTTTATCCATGCTAAAATGTTCTATCTCCATGCTGCCTCAAAATAAATGTTTTTCAGAAAATTTAACATTTATATACATCTAAATTACAAGAAAACGATAAATATACAATTGTGGAGTAACTTGATTACATTGTGTGAATACAAGGTGCAAAACATTACCGATTTGAGATCATAATAACATTTATCTTTCGTTCCGTAAATTTTCATATGCCATTCGTTAGCTTTCACCATGTGATCCAATTTGAAGAGTCTCACTGGGCAAGCACATAGAACATTTACGCACGCAGGATTTTGTCATTTTTGGAGATAGGATAATTTTGCATAGCGTTTTGTGTGAATACGAACCAATATACCCCAGATATTTTTTCATCAGCCGACGCAGAATGGAGCGGCCAACATGATGACACCAATATCTAATGTTCGCGCCAAAATGCAGATAGAACATTATAGTACTCATACGTCGTTTTGTTAGAACATTTTCAGGTGAGACCCTTATAAGCAGTAACTTAATATTAGCTCTGAACATTCACATATTCATTCACCTCTACCTTGGCATAAATAATTCATATAACCCCTTCCCCAAATATGTGGGTACATGACACTCCCATCCATCGACACCCATGCCTAGTATGCATTTGTGTTGCTAATCTTCAGGTCGGTATTTAAACTTTAGCTAGGGACGACCAATATGTGAGCTGTTCGCGTTTTGTGCAGTTGCTCAAAAGTGGATGAGGTGAGAGTAGCTCACAGAACAGGCCTTAATATTACGAGCTGGAGGACGCGTTTCTCTCGCACGCGCTATGTACGTTTTGGCTTACATATTTCTGTTCTGAGTGCCGCACGATTACACAGCTATAGGAATTATAATATCAATTTGATACGCATATGCCGTTGGCGCTGCTCAGGGTGTAAAGGTGTACCAATATCAATGTCTTATAAATGAGCCTTTTTCGAAACTGCTATTGGCTTTTAATCTATGTAAGGTCAGGAATCGCAGGGTGTAAACAAAGTGATTTCCGTGTTCGTCTCGTTCAGTTCTGTGTCAGCCAAATCCACTAGATTCGTAAAATAGTATCAAGTTTAAATTCGTAGAATCGATGTCATCATTCGCATTACCTGAAGGGGCAACCCTAGATGACTTTAAACGATGAGATATCACAGGTTTTTAAAGACTTTTTACGGAGGCGAGGACATGTATTGGGTGGCAACAAAGAAACACTCATTGCACGAGGTATCTCGGCTTGGGAAATCCCCAAAAGTTGTCGAAACAGTGCTAACGGCCACAGAGTCGTGACACAGCGTGCATTCAAACACCATTTAAGTCGATAAGAACTCAATTCGAAATAATAAAATACATATTTGCAATACAATATTGCCATTGCCTTAAACAAATGGTAACCTTGGATAAATATTCTCTGAATTCGCACTAATGAACGTGATAGGGTCCGAAGCACTGCGCCTGCTCTCTTCTCCCATTGCTTACAATGTGTTTTCTTGAAATGTTTTATACCTCGCGACCTTTGACCTTGCATAGATTAAAAGCCAAGATGGCAGTTTCGAAAAAGGCTTATTTGCATTCTTTGCAATTCTATCCTGATCCTGTTTATGGGAAATAATGTATACAATTCTGTTTCTTTTTTCTGTTAACAAACAATAGATATCTGAATAAAAGAAATATGAAAAATTTAAATAATTATTCCAGATTTTTTGCTGTAAGAAATGTGAGATTTTTTTTTCTTTTTGGGTCAACTTACCCATCAAATGCGGTATCAACAGTTCAAGGAATTTCCTGCATTACTTTTTCGCAGCACCTCCACTGGGAATAAAAGCTGATTCAATTAATTATTTGCAGTATCAAATTGATTCTTCATGAAAAATAAATTAATGAAATATTAATCGAGGAGCTCCCTTTTTCGTGTTTTCAATCCGAGCATTGGTCTGGTTTGATGAAGAATATATTCGTTGTCCCTCCTTCAACATCCAGCAAAATAGAATGAAGATTTGGCTGAGGCAAATGGTTCATCGGGCTGTAGTACAGGGAAGTCTAGGTTTAACTGTGTTGGTGTAGGGGGTTCAGTACAGCATCTGGTGCATATGGCAGCAGCAATGAGTTCCTCTGATTTCATCTAGGCATTCTGTCCTGCATTTATCGTGGAAGCGGTAGAACAGCAATTCAGCACGTGCACTCTAATTTCATCATCAACATAGCACATCTGAAAGAGGGAAGACGCAGTCTTAGAGAATGAGGCAGCATTTTGTTGTAGTAGGTATGATCCAGTTATCAGGAGCACATTGACTGTACCTTTATGTGTGTCATGGTGCATATTTTTCAGTGGCTTCCAAACAGAATGAGGTTGGCCAATTTTCGCCAACTCGGGAGTCGGGATTTAGATATTTCAGTGATGACTTACTTCGTATTTCATCTGTTGTCTGCTGTTCCCAATATCCATTCACACCATCATCAATAAGCTTCTTACAATATTTTTTCTTCATTGGATTGGCCAAGACATAAAAAATTGAAGGAAAGTTGTACTGTCACTGGCTCCTTCTTACTTTGATAAAGCAGCTATCCAAATCAAGTGACTTTGTTGAAAGCTTCGGGTTGAATCTCTGTCTTAACTGAAGAACCCAGTCTGCCTTGTAAGTCTTCCCAGGAGTGGGTTGTACCGGTAACATCAGTTTATGCAATATAATTTCCATCGGCAGTTGTTCGTAGATGGAATAAACTGCAGCGGTGGAAGGCTAGAGTTGCATCGGGATTTTTCGCTGAGGCACTTCTATCTGTTCTAGTTCGTTTTTAATGTGCGTTACTTCAAGTCCATGCAGCATGCAGGGTAACAAAAATTCTCCACAAATGGATGGATATATGTGGAGCAAGGCCATTCCTTCCATATAATCGGTTCCTAGACAACTCGTACCCTGGACGATCGTACCCTAATATGAAGGTACGAATTATCTCGTAAAGGTACGAATTGTCCGGCACAAAGGTACGAATTGTCCAATGTAAAGGTACGAATTGTCTGTTGCAAATGTACGAACTTTCTCATGAATTATCATAAAAAAATAAAACATGTTTTAGAGAGCTGATGTCCAATATCTCAGAAAGTGCAATTGAGTCTTGAACCTCTAGTGGTCAAATGCGTTCGACAGAATCAAAGAGATAAAAATAAACATACGAAAAAGATGACCAATAAAAAAGACATATGTTCCATTGTTTGTTTTATTTTATTGAAAGCAGTACCCAAAAGAAGGAGAGTTTACACAACACTACCAGGTTATTCATGTGTATTGATTCATTATCAAATTGAACTCACTTTCAAAAACCGCCTGTAAAACTCCCGACTGATGTAGTAAACCTTTATCACAACACAAGCAGTCGGCAAATATCCTTTAAAAAGTGTATATATACTGTATATATACTGGAGAATTGATAGGTTTTGTCACTCTATGGTCATATACCGGGGTAGATACCAAACTGGCGTTGCTGTTTGGTTTTCTTTTCTCTTCTTCCCTTAAATTTGCCATCGCACAACATTATATTCTGGCTCGCCACCATGGTGGGACTCAAACCTCTACCACCGCCGAACTGGACCCGAATAGAGCCCACTCTCTAATAGTCTTAATGGCGTTGATGAATTGAGTATTGATAATCTTTCACTCCAACGTAAACTGCCGGGAATTCTAACCGCGTGCATACCCCCTTAGACCCCATTTGAGGCAATAAGAAAGCTAGGCCTGTGTGATCCAAGTGAAATAAAATAAGGTTAACCGGGTCGCAAGGGATTTGTAAATCCCACATCGTCCCTGCGAGCCTTCGGTGCGCTAAAATCATTCATTCATTCTTCTTGTCATTCCCTGTGTTTTGTGCAGTGAGAATATCCCCCCCCCCCCCCCCCCCAGGCAAGAGGCATTACAATGTGATGTTTGTCAGAACTGGCAACATAGAAAATGTTACACGGGAATCACACGTGATCTTTCTCGTAGAGTTGTACGAGGAGAAGTAGAATTGGGTGAATGGTCATGTAGTTAATGTCAAAATTCTGCACCGGATAATTCAAGCATCAAGCTCAATGCTGCCAAAACTCAACAAGTTACGCTCTTCAAGAAGCAAAGATAAAAACAGTCCCCAGTATCGATCTCCAGCTGTACGGTCACAAATTAGAATCAAGCAACGAGGCCAAATTTTGGGGATTTATACCTGATAACAACCTCAGTCTAAACAATCACGTAAACTCCATCACGGTTAGAGCTACTAAACGTTGACATAGCAGTTTTCTCAAGCTCCACAACTCATTTATATGTCCGGTACTAGAATACGGTGCCATAATAACAAGTGACCGGAGAAAAACCAACATTCAGAAGCTACACAGGGTTCAAAATCATGCCCTGCGTGTGGCACTGTGCAAACCCAAATGGAACTTCACGAGCTAGCAAAAATAGAATCTAATGATACGCGATTAAAAGGCCTACAAAACAAAATCTTCAACAGACTCCAAGATAGTGAATTAGTGACTGAGCTGAACGAACACCGATCTCTTAACAGAGAAACAAAATACGTTTTCAGAAGATAAAAGTTATTCAATATAAATAAATTGCGTGGAGTCAGTGAGGGTTGCCTCGCAGCTCATTGAGAACTTTAGAATTGAGTCTGTAAAGACTACCTCGCAACAACTCTGCTGAAGCGCGATTGAAACGCGTTTAATAAGCCCTATATAACAAAACTCTCCACAGACTCCAGGATAGTGAACCAATGGTAGAGCTGGACGAACCCTCAACAGAAAAACAAAATAAGTCACAGTAAATTAAACTTACTCAATAGAATTAAACTGTGAAGAGTCAGTGGGGATTGCCTCGCTACTCATTGAGAACTTTAGCATTGAGTGTGTGAGGACTGCCTCGCAGCTCTGCGAGTGGAGAGTGGGCTCCGAAGAAAACCAAACCTCACCTCATTCATAGTAACAATCACACAACAGTCACAGTATACAATAGCGCAGTTCTATTCTTTGTCTATTAAAGAAACGGAGTAGTGGTGTCAGTGACGATTGCCTCGCCACACATCAGGAATTCTAGGGTCGAGTCTGTGAAGACTGCCTCTCAACTCTGCGCGTGGGGAGTAGGCTCCGAAGAAAGCCACCTCTCGTCCCATCCATAGCAACAATCACACAACAGTCACAATATAGAATAGCGGATACCTATCTTTCTGTCTGCCTATAACTTTTTTAATTGAACATTCTCATTTTTTCTTGCAACACCTTTATCAAGAAAAACGCATGGAAATAGTAGTCGAAGCGTAGGGGAATCGCTACAACCTATACCTTTCTGTTAACATATACAGGGAACCATCAAACACCAGAAGGATTGAAACAAGCGAGCCTGGCTAGGACGGGTGTACATTTTAAATACATAAACATTTGAATAAAGATTTAACAGCCCTTTTAAGGGCTTTCGGGTGTTTGTTTTTTTTTTTTTTGGGGGGGTTTTATTTTCTGTTTTGTTTTTCCTCCCATCACCCCGCCATCTGTTCTCCCCGAAGGCAGACCAGACGGCTAAGGCTCAGCATCCACGCTCCCTTAGAGGCTGATGGATGACTCCCAGCTTCAAAAACACATAATTGGTGGATTTGTTTTCCTTTTTGTAGCCGTTATGGATAACATGCTGGGGCTGCTCCTAAACGAGCGACTGTATGAGTTTCTTTTTCTTTTCTAATAGAACCAACAAACCGCGGTTTCGGTATTACCATAAATATGCCCATGTCTGCAGGCAAACACAGAGCAAAATTCCTAGTCGTCTTCTAGTTCGAGGTTCTCGGAGATCTGCCCCCACTACTCTACTGCCAGTACGCACACTTAAACCAAATAAGAATATTGGTTCTCGCTTCCGACTCTCGTGGATTCGTAGGCAAATAAAGTTATAAAGCAAATTAAGTTTTTCGGGTCGCAAGGGATGTAAATCCCACATCGTCCCTGTGCGCCTTCGGTGCGCTGAAACTTTTCATTCATTCGTTTTGTCATTCTCAAGATGGAAAACCACCCTTGTGTTTTGTGCAGTGAGAATGTCCGTCACAGGCAAGAGGCATTACAATGTGATGTTTGTCAGAACTAGCAACAAAGAAAATGTAACACGGGAATCACTCCCGATAGTTATCGTAGAATTGTACGAGGAGAAGTATAAATGGGTGAACTGTCATGTAGTTCATGTCTAAAAATTCTGCACCGGATAATTCACTCGATAATACTCTGTCAAATGTTGCAAACGCAGAGAGTCTCGCAGAAAATCAAGATTCCATAAATGGTGTTATTTCTTGTTCTGTTGAAAACCAGATTGTGCAAAATGTAGACACAACAAATGACATGCCCGCTAGAGCAAATAATTCTTTTGACATTGATTAGGAATTTCACTGTGCCTTCTGATCCCACAGTCATGAAACCTCCGTGGAAGAGCCATCGCCTAACAGTTTAACCGACAAAGTCATATTCAGTATTATAGACTGGAGATTAGAGCACGGTAAAAGAAAAGTATTGGCGAGTAGTGGATATATTATATATGTCCTTATTTTTTCACATGTAGTCTCCAGTCGTCCCGGGTATGAATCATTTACGGGTCAGTGTACGAATTGTCCACAGAAAGGGTACGAGTTGTCCAGAGGCGGGGTACATGTTGTCCAGAGCGGGATATTAGTTGTCCAAGGAAAGGTACGAATTGTCCTGATACCATTGTAGTCTCGTGGGTGTCTATCGAGACTATATGAGAAAACTAGATATCAAAAGCACATGTACTAACTAAACTATTTACCTGACATTTTAACATCAGCAGGTGCTGTCAAAGATGTCTTGCAGTAATAGTTCACCAAATACCATCAATCCATAAATAACATTCACTCTCGACATCAATCTTTATACATATTATTCAAGATGGCGACGAACACAGCATCAACAACATGGCGGATGCAATTCACACAATTGCATACGCGAAGTCCACATTTATAATATCGAAACAGTTTATAATAAAAGCATCATGCAAGATGCGGCTCTTCACGTGAAGAAAATTGGTTATAAAAGCATCTTTATAACACCATGAATAAAAATGAATACATTGGAAATAATCTGTGTCAAATACAATACATGTTTCCAAGACGAAGATCCATGGCCAAATGCGCAGATTGTCTTCTCCAGAATCCGGATATCACATGACTTCCAGTATGTTATTTCTCGTGCAGTGAGTACAGTTCAGAGTAGGATGTTTAACCCTATTTTACTACACTCCTCCCAGTTTTCAAGAACTTTATATAATGAATATCTTAGGAAACAGTTCAAACATAGTTGATTTGCTAACATGCAGGATTGCAGGTTATCATGCAGTTCTATATGTTGTAGAGACACTTTGCATTTTCAGTTGTGACATCCATGATCTGCTGAAGGGTTTCAGGTCGCTGTTGTGAAATCATTTGTGCCACCATACCCACAAAATGAGGTATATTGATTTCTGTTCCACAAGCCTTACCAAAATATGGAGAGTCAGTTTCAAGTAGTAACCGATTTATTGGTACCTTTTGCAAGGCGAATTTTTGACCGGCATTGAAATTCTTGACCTGGCCCGTGAAACTAAAGTAGCAATTTTAAAACAACCCATCCATGGCTGTAATTGTTCTATGCCTCCAGTAAAGCAATGGAGATGAATCCGTCTTGTTTTGTACTCAGATAGCTGGGGAACAAAGTATTATGTTCTACAATAAAACGGAATAATGAATTCCGTTTTCTATGGAGTATTGATATTTACTGCTCTTACTACCCTCCTTTTGATCACATTTAACCAATGCAACGAGAAAGAATATCTTCTTTTACACACTTTATATTACTCTGTTATAACTCCTCTTGATGTTTCTTTCCAGTCACAAAATGTATTGTCTTTATTATTTTTGATTCTTCAGGTCTCCTTCATGCTTATGTGCCGTGGTGTTGCTGATGGTATTTGTGTAAATCATGGCGGGTAATATAATTTGGACGAGATCCAGACTGATTCTAACTGCGACTTCAATTATCTGATGAATGATAGGATCAACATATTCAACACAGATAGTGATTCCCCATCTATATATAACATTACCGCTCTCCTTCCTAGTGAGTTGCAATCAGAACTCATGGACATGCGCGGATCTTTTTCTGCTTTTCACCTCAATTGCCAAAGCCTTAATGCCCACTGGGACCCACTTAATCACCTGCTGTCTGAACTAAACAGCAATGAAAATACATTCGATGTTATTGGCTTACAGAAGTCTTTCAGGTCCCCTCCAATATATCTTATACACTAGAAGGATATCACCCATTACAAAAACACACTATACCCATTGATGACGATGGTCGAGGTGGAGTAGGACTATTTATAAAAAAATGAACTAAACTTCATTATTCGCCGAGATCTTTCTACATTCATACCACATGTGCTTGAGTCAATTTTTATAGAAATAAAGGATAAAAATCTGTCGAGAATTATTGGTGTAATATATCGACCAAACACGGCCCCCAAAGCGGATATAGATATTTTCCAATCAAAGATCAATTACATAACTAATATACTTAACAAGGAAAAGAAAACAACTTTAATTATGGGCGATTTCAATATTGACCTTTTGAAAGTAGCTTCCCACTCGAAAACTGATGCGTTCATAGATTTAATGTTTAGTGAGGGATTTATGCCTGCCATTACCAAACCAACCAGAGTGACTGATCATTCTGCGATGCTCATAGACGATATATTTTCAAACAATCTAATAAACTCTTTCAAATCCGGCATAATTCTCACTGATGTATCCGATCATTTTGGAATCTTTTATGCTGAATCTGTAATTATGTCATTAGATAGAAAATGTCCTGTTGGAAAATAAAAGCAATCTGCGAATCACGTGGCAAATTCTAAATAAAGCTCTGAACAGAAGCAAAAACAAAAGTAATTTACCTTCTTTTTTTAACCTGGGTGAAAAAAGGATAAGTACCACGAACGAAATCGCTCAGGAATTCAACATTTTCTTTGCAAAAATAGGACAGGAGACATCAAAACAAATAACGAATCCCCGAAAACCTTTCGTCGAATTCATGAAATCTCCACTCCCAGATAATATGTTTGTTCTACCAACGTCGTCTTTTGAAATTAGAAATATCGTAACTAAAATGAAGCCTAAAGCAAGTCAGGACTGTGAAAATATTTCATCGAGTATCCTTAAACAATCGATAGATTCGGTTGCCGACCCTCTTGCTCATATTATGAACATTTCCTTCAGCCAGGGAATAGTTCCTGACAGAATGAAAATTGCAAAAGTAATCCCAATTTTTAAATCAGGCGATGAAAACAACTTCACAAATTATAGACCAATAAGTATTTTGCCTGCCTTTTCAAAGATTTTAGAAAAACCTATGTTTGACAGATTGATGAAATTTCTGAACACTTTGATATCCTCTATCACCACCAATATGGTTTTAGGAAGCAGCACAAACTTGAACATTATGGAATAAGAGGTAACGATATTAGTTGGTTCAAAAGCTATCTAGAGAACAGGAATCAGTATGTATCGTTTGGTAATAGTAAATCAAATCTAACTAAACTGACATGTGGAGTGCCACAAGGTTCTATATTGGGTCCCATTTTATTTTTAATATACATTAATGACAAAAGTAATTCAACTACACTAAATGTCTTATCGTTTGCCGATGACACAGAAGCAAACGGAGCGGAGATAAATGCCCTAATCTCAGATTTCAATGAGCAATTACAAAATATATCTGACTGGTGTGCAGCCAATCACCCAGTCCTGAACGAAAAGAAAACGAATACATTTTACTTAATCCAGGTCACAGAGAAAGGAATGTTACTCATCAGAATGTCTATATAAACAATCGGGCAATCTGCAAGGTTGGCAGTGGGGAAAGTGAGAAGTCCTTAAAGTTTCTTGGTATAAATATTGATGACAACTTATCGTACAACGCCCAGAAATCTCACCTCTGCACGAAAATCGGACTTGCCAACTTCGTTCTCAATAAAGCCAAAAAGTTTCTCCCTCATAATGTTAAGAAAACTTTATATTTTACTTTCATACAGAGCCACTTCATCTATGGAATTCCTTTATGGGGTGCGTCCAAATCCTGTGATCGCCTTCAAAAACTGCAGAAACGAGCTTTACGAATAATAAATAATAAGAAATACAATGCCCACACTGACCCCCTATTTATCAATGATAGTATATTGAAGCTAAAAGACTTATAAAAACTACACGCCTTATTATTCATGTTTGATTGGCATAATGGAAACCTTCCGGGTTCATTTGTAAACTTCTTCTCAACTAACCAATCTAATATGAATACTCGTCAGGCATGTCTTTTGCACAGACACAAAACTAGAACCAAGACTCTGGATAAACTACCGGTATTTGTGCTACCAAAGCTATGGAATGAGCTAGAAGTAGACATCAGAAATACAGAGAATCGGAAAGAATTCAAGAAAAAGCTAACTACAATGTTTTTTTCTTCTTATTCCGAAGACATTTCCTGTTCAAACCCTTATTGTCCGGATAGTCTCCGCTGATCTGGATGCCATAAAAACTAATCAAATGTCTAGCACCGCTCACATTGCCTTCTTGGCGTAGTTTTTGAAAAACTATACATTCTCAACCTATAATTCAAGGACATAGCTCATGCACCCCCTCCCCCCCCCCCCCCCCCCCCCCCCCATTGGCGCGAGCTCAACGAGATAGTTCCAGTGAGGGACCAAGTGTTGTGGTTTTGAGGCAGAGTGTGAAAACAAACAAAAATGTGAATAGGGACTTCTATTAAGGGCGCGGGGTGGTTTCGGAGGTTACGTTGGTAAACGGTTAACGATTTGTTATCCACAGTAATTGTTGTTGTTGTCTGATTTTCTCGTCCATGTCGCCTCTCTTTCAGCTCCCACCAACCATTTCATAGATCTTCTCAAACTTGTACTATTTCCATGATAACGGGAGGAATGGTGTCAGCAGAATTAAGAGAGCGACATTTCGCTGTTGGCCATCAGCGACACTTTGCGCGCATGCTGTATGAGACCCATTCAAGACACAGTAACTTGAATTCTCAAATGCTGAAGTGTAATATCCACCTCTTTCTCTTTCTGTTGATCTTTCTTTCTGTTTCTTTTTCTTCCTTCTAAGGGAAAGGCAGGAAGACAGCCAATCTGGCTATGCCTTCCCCTGCCAGTACACAATGCAACAATTAATTGGAATTTTTTGTAATTTAATGTACAATATGCAATATTTCTTCTTGTTGAAATTCAATATTTTTATTACATGTACTATAATGTATATATTGTCATATTTTAGTGTATTGGCACATAAAATATCAATCAATCAATCCGTTGAGTAGGTGCGCAATTTCTTTTTACAGCATCCAGACATTTGGAAAAGAGTAAAGCAGTATCTATATGGTTAACACCGCGGACATGTATAATGATAGGTTTTCTTTTGGTACAGAGGTCCAATAATTCTTCGAAGACTTCCTCCTGCTTCTTCCAATACTTCTTATCTGCTGTGTGATCCAGCCCGATTTCACCAACAGCACCGATCTTTGGTGAATCGATGAGATCTTCGAGTTGACAATATCTGGATGTTGTTAACTTCTCAACTTTTTTAGGATGCATTCCAATAGCGACCTTCCAAGAAGATGAACTATCGGGCAATGGGAAGTCGTAGTTTTCCGGATCACAATGAACATCTATTCCACCGACAAGCTTTACCGGAATGGTAGGTTGTTTTGGCATATAATGCAATAAATCTTCAATCGATGCAGTAGATACACTTTTCAGTTCATGACGAGTTCTGTCCAAGTGGAAGTGACTGTCAATTGCCATTAATGTAGGATTTGAGGATGTGATTGATACAGTACTTCTGGGTGTATTTTCAATAAGGACGCTGAGATTTTCTTGGAGATCCAAAACCGGAGGTTTAGATACCAGAGAAGTCATTGCCAGATTTCTACATTATGTGAAGTTGGCGTTGCAGTAACCGATGATTCAGATTGGCCTTCCGTATTAAAGATGACAGGTTTTCTTTGCTGATACATCTTGTTGATGCTCCGTGATCGACCATCCCATAGTTAAAGAGCTTTTCTATCGGTGGGTGTCAGTTTACTAATCAAAATCATAGCAATTCTCCAATGTAATATGACCGCCGGTGAGTTGCAAGGTTGAAGAGTAAAAGGCTGCGGTATTGTCCAGCGTTGATCCTTGCATAAATTAATCATGGCTATTTCATCAATTGGAGATATCTGTACATCTCTAGGAAGACTAGCTGAAGATACTACATTCATCAAATCCTGCAACGTTCGATTTGGCCCAATAATAAGAGAGCAAAGTTTGTCAAGTATAATCATTTGATTTGACGGACTATAATCGTCACAATTCAAATCTCAATCCCAGAATGCTATAGGTATATGAGAATAATAACAATGCTTCTTCATTTTCTTTGTTACCATATTGCAATCCGAAATCGGACATTTAGAACCACTTTTCTTCCCACTTGGTGCTTCAATATGGATCTCACCAGTCTTTGCTTGGTCGTGGGTTACCGCTCTGTTACTTGATGGTGTTAGTATAGATGAGATGTTACATGGTTTCTTTGTCGCTTTCTCATATAATCGACTGGAGTGTGGCGATTCATCCATTGCACTCTTCTTATTACATCCCTTCGACCTTGGCTCCGAAGTGATAGTTATCTGACCAGCGTGCACCACAATGTCTGTTTTAACTGCATTGCGATTCCCTTTTGAAGATAAAGAAATCTGAATGCCAGACATTGTTCTACCCACCGGCCCACCACCCACCACTCACATTATCAGCTGAACCGGAAGGAGATGCCTGTTCTCTTTGTTTTTGGTAAGATGGTGGCCCATCCGTAAGACAAGTAGATCTCCCCCAGATGCAGCAATATCCGCTTTTATTATCAAGCCACCCCCTAAAGGGGAAGAAGCTTGTGTAGCAGCCATTGCGTCACCCGTGGGGCCATCCATCGAGTCCCGGCCGAACCAAACCTGACCCTTAGAAGTGGGACCCAAGACCCGAGTTGATCTCCCGCCAGTCGCCACACCGCCCACCTTTATAATCAAATTACCTCCCTTAGAGAGAAGAATATGACCTGTAGGCGTTGTGTCGACTTTTGGGCGACCCAACAGACCCCATCCAGGTCCAGTTCCAGAAGGTCGTGGCTGAGGCTCCCTAGGTACTCGGGCTGATCTCCCCCCAGATACCACACCGTCCACCTCTATTGCTTGGTCACTCACCAAAAAAGGCAGAGGGACCTGACCTGCAGACGCAGTGACATCCATGGGGCTATCCCGGAAGCCATTGGTGAACCTATTTGTGGAGTCAAACGATCTACCGCCAACTGCCGGACACGTAAATCCCCCAGAGTGCACTACACCGCCTTTTGAAATACTTTATCTAGGCCTACCATTGGCCTAGACGTTGTATTACTCTCTGGGCGATCCACCAACCCACAACCAGAGGCGGTGCTGGACTCCTTTCTTTCCTGTGATGAGGCTACCACGGCGCTTGCAGAGGAGGTGGCAGTTATAGTAGTAGCGATCCTCTGTATTTCCGGCTGCGTCTTCAAACGTATATCCTGACAGGAAGATTTTGAATAATTAGCCGAATATTTAGCCTGTGCAGTCCCAACACTTTTCTTGAAAGCAATTTTTTTTCCATCTAAAGGTGGAAGATGCTCATCCAGCCAAGAATTTGAATAAAGAGTTTGACCACTCTTGCGTAACTGATTTATCCATTTACCATCTCCAGTATATTTTGCAATGGAATATTGTTGGATAGTCAGTTCATTCATCTCTTTCTGGGTGATCACGTTTCTTGGCACCATAGCTAAGTCGTATATCAACTTATCTGCTGGTCTGAATAGCTTTCCCTCATCAGTCATTCGTCTCACATGTACAAGTATTTTAAAATTTGGTGTACTCATTGTGCCTGTAATAAATAAAAATATTTAGTAAAAAAACAGTCTGTTTTAAAAGTTATGTACATGATCGGCACTGATATGTATCTAAATTCTTAGCCCCCTCAGAAGTTATATTAACACATGATCCATGAAACCATTCATGACAATAGTCACATTGTATCATAAATTGTCCGAGGTCTGGTTTTTGACAGAAACAATAGAGAGCTTCTTTAGAAGAATCAACTTCCTCAGTTGTTGTCTCTCCTGAATCTTTGTCTAGATAATTTTTCACCCATCTCGGAATTACACGATCCTTACAATGTTTCAATCGATCATGGTTAACTATTATGGTTCTATTTCCTCAACTTGATTTCATATAGATAAGGGGTCAATTTAGATATGATCCCTGGTCCTTTCCATAAAGGAGATAATTTTTTAGATTTTTCCTTTTTAAAAAGGATTTTATTTTGCTCTTTGTGTCTGCAAAAGCAGAACACGTTTTAAAACGCTACTTCTTAAAAAACAACAATCTATTGCCGCTCATTGTGCACAAGTTAAAACACCATATATATTTTGGCCCCTGTGTAAAACATTTACATAACTTTCTAAAAACAACCTAGAGTAAATGCTTTAATCCCCCAGGGTCCCAAGGCCAAATTGGTATTGGCACAGCTTGGAGTGCTCTTTACTGGCCTATACATATAAATTGTATTTACATTTCTTGGCCTTCCAGGACAATATCCCCACGGAAATGTTTTGCATTTCTTGCATTTTTGACAATTTTTGCACCCCTCTTTCTCGTGTTTTCCTGCGATGCAGTAAATTGGAGATGGGTTAATTTCCAAAACATCTATTGAGTGTTCGTTTCCCTGTTGCATTTCGGAACAACTGACAACAGGAATCTTGTCATTACATGGTGTGTGCACTTGTGTTTCAAAAGACTTCCAAATTTGTTCTACTTCAGAATTTATTTCTGTAGTGTCGCCAAATATTTCATATGGACCAAGTTTACCGGTCTGATCAGAGCATGTGCTATTTTCGGGGTTATTCAGTTCTCTGTTTTCACCCGCATGTGCACCAGGCTCGTGAACCAGACTGGTATTTATATTTATACTGTCAAATATTTTGTTTGGGTTAAATTTAACAGACTGGCCCAAACATGTGCTATTTTGGGGATTAATCAGTTCTCTGTTTTCACCCACATGTGCACCATGCTCGTGACCATGACTAGTATTTATTCCCAGTAGAATATTTGACTGTTTAAAACTTGGATTATCTTAAGCTGGTTGTAAATTGTGATTACTTGTGCCAACTTTATTGCCACAAAAGAGATTAGTTGTGGAAGCCATTTGAGCAGCAAAACGAGATACTCTCGTTTCAACAGATTTTATTTGTGCACTAGACACTTGACCATTTTGGGTGGTATCAACTCCAAATGAAGTATCTGACAATTCACGAATCTCATTGACAATACCAGCAAGAGCGGTCTGATCTCTCAACCAATTCTGAGAGGGTGAGAGTTGTGGTTTTCCACTCTCATTATTTTGATCTAAAGGATAGCTCTGGTCTGTTGACAAAATGCCAGAAGTTGTAACATGGTTGATTTTGCCAGGTTTCAATTTTGATTGCACTGCTTTGAGATTTATCGAATTGTCAGATGACTTTAAGTTTGAGTTGTTAGAAGTTGTTTTCATAATTTTATCTTTCTCAATTTTTAGCTTACTATCAGAAACTTTATCATAGAACAGATTTATTTGGGGGGACATTGTCTCCCCTTGAATGTCAACATTGGCCTGTTCTATTCCCATGATAGTCCGATGAGTAGCACTAACTTGTCTATCAGTGTATAGATTGGCTTCTTCGGGCAAAGTTGGTAGAGGACATGTTGTCTTCCCTTGTTGAACCCGAGAGGCCACATCTGTTTCTGTGACAACATGACATTGAGTGATGCCAACTTCATTTTTAACATCAGTCTCAGTTTTGCACTGATGGCCAAACTTTTTCTCCATTTTTTTTAGGAGATCCAAAAATTTTATGTTTGGCTCTCATTTTAACACAAGTGAATAAAACTCACTTGCTTCACCATCCAAACTCCAACCAAGATTTTCTACACATTAATGTGGGTTCCAGTCTTGCAACTGTGAATATTTTAGGAACTTAATTTTGTTTGTAGCCCAATCTGTCCTCCCATTATATATCAATGATTTGAGATATTTTGAGCATTTATCTTTACCCTCACTATCTCCTCTTTTATTATAATGAGGATTGGGTGAATGTGTGGGGGTTGTGTAATCAGAACTGTACGCAAACTGTTGTTGTTGTTGTGGCTGCTGCTGCTGCTGTTGTGGAATGTAAGTTTGAAATGGTGCGTATACTGGGTATGGTGATTGCCACATATAGGCTTGTATCTGTGGATATTGGCTGGTAGAATGATATGAACTGTTTGGATCCACATATTGTTGGTTGGTGTTTCTCATACGTTCATCATTTATGCACGTAGACTGGTTAAGCTCATATGTTCAGAAAATAGGCCCATGTCTACCTGGATCCCCATAATGTTGGTTGGTGTTATCCCCACATTCTCGATTGATATGTGTAGATTGGTTAAGTTCAAATGCTCTAAAGAGAGGTCCATGTCTACATGGATCTTTGTATTGTTCTTGAAAATATTTCTAGTTAAGTTTTGTCAGTTACTTGGTTAATGAACTGAAATTAGTACTAAGAATTTCTCCTGCTTGTTATTTCAGTTCGGGTGTCTCTAATACTTGTGGCCTGCTAGCTGGAAGTGGCCAAATGATTTAGCCAGTTAATTTTTTCAACTAATTTTACAATTAATTTTTCAAATATTTCACTTTTTCACAAAATACAGAAACCCAAGCAAGTAATTCTTCTTGCGTCTGGTTTCCCGTTGAATCCTATTCAAAACGTCCCCAAACCAAAACACCCCCTAACAGGTTGGTGAAAACGTCCCCAAAGAGTTGATCAAAACGTCCCCAAAAATTAGTCAAAACGTCCCCAACATTTGGTCAAAACGTCCCCAAAAGTTGGTCAAAACGTTCCCTTTGTTGTTTCGTGACTGGGACCATTGAAATAGCTTGTGAGGTTATTTTAAAACAAATTTATTGCGCTACAAAACATTAATTATAAATAACCTCACTTCTGCCAGGCCGCTGTTTATGCGTGCCTCCCCTAACTTCGCATGTGCCTTATGAATAAAAAACACTTATCAATACCATAGCCGGGGAAAGGGAAATTCGCATCCAAGGTTAATTCTATTAAGGGCCTCCTTTCAAAAGTGTCGGGATACAAAGGTATTTGACGCGAGCCATGATCGATGATGCGGAAGAGGAGCTCCCCCCCCCCCCCACCCCCCCCCCCCAACCGAAAAACCTGAAATCAGTTACTTCTGGCGGCTTTTACGCCAAGTTGATTTAGTAAAGTTATCACTTGCAGTCCAAGATTATAACTGTTGGTCAAGCGCAGAGACCCATTCACGATACTGATGGAGGGGGGGGGGGGGGCTAGTGCAAACATGTCTTGATAGCCCATATTTGTATTTTTTTGGTCTGGTACGTTCATTGACAGGACGGACAAAGCAAAAATTAAAATACAGTATTCAGGCCATTTGTATTGGGGAGGGGGATGCATGTGTAGAATCTATATATTAAGTGCAAGAGGTGAGAGTATATGGTGGGTGGGTGGTTTATTAAAAGAAAAAAACGACTCTGAATATCAACAAATTTTATTACACACCAATGAGCTTTGCATCATTAAACAAAACGACAAAATAAAACGATATAATGTAATACAAAAACACTCAACATGACTTCGGAGATGAATGCGATTACAAGTTGGGAATTTTACCAAGAAACGTACCTCAATTTCCCGTATCAAAAGAGCTTAATGGTTGACAAGATTATCACTCGTAATGTCATTTTTTTATGCTATTCTGTTTGTCATTCCTGGTAAAGCAGGATACCATCATAAAAATGACATGCATACAACTAACAAATCATTCGAATGCGTGCGCAGACTCCCGGAATAATGACTGTATTTGATACTCGTTTGAGAACAGGTTTTTATCTTACAATCAACATGTATTTTGTCTGTATTAACTCAGCAACTGTCGTGTATCAGAACCCCTGATACAGATGTTTGTATCAGGGGGTCGGATACACGCAGTTTCCTTTCGCGTGAGTTCCATTTTTTTCTTTTTGTTCATCCGTACAAATAAATAGTTCGTTATATATTCGTCTACATTCTTGACTTATCCCCAGTATATTGTAAGATAAAATGATTATTACCATTTCGTGGATGTACAAAATATGTATTCGAGTCTCGCTCCGGGTTCTAAGGGTAGATCACGACTCGGTTCGATTCGTCGTGATATGCCCTTAGAACCCGGAGCTCGACTTTGTACATCCACATAATGGTAATAATCTCTATGTATCGGTTTATTGATATACAATGCATCCTTACATGCATGTATGATTGAAAATTCATTCGACACGTTTTGCAAAACTCACCTCGACCAAGCAAATAGAAGGAAATCAAATATCATTAACCCGTTGAACCCTGATATATTTTCAACGTGCAGCTTTGGATTTACCCTACACACGTACTTGGCACCCATCGGACTGGAATCATGACGTATCGTGTCCGTGTCCAAAAAGCGGCTACGCACTTGGCACCCATTCTAATGGAATCGTGACGTATCATGTTCCTGGTCCGAAAAGCGGCTACGCACTTGGCACCCATCCCAATAGAATTATGACATATCGCCCGAAAAGCGGCTTCTATGCCAGCTTAAGATAATTCAAGTTTCATCGTGCTATAAGTACAGAACACAACCCTGGTGGTGAACGGAGGACAAGACTCAACGACCATTGATGAAGTGAAACATATGTAAAACTCGGGCCGTTAATGCATTTCTGTCCCCTGTACTCCACCAACGTTGTGTTATGTATTTATAGCACATTAAAATAGCATGCATCTGTACCACTGCCGTTAACAGGGCTCGATATAACTGGATTGGCATAGCGATTTTCGAATCAATTTTCAACTATAACTAATCAATTTCACATGTCAAAAACATATAAAGAATAGGAAATGCTAATCAAAATTTATCCAAGTTATTAAACTGCTATTCACTTTTTAAAAATTAAATCGACCCCTGCGGCACTGCCGCATACCAATTACCATCACTTAATAATTTTTATCCTACAGCCTTGGTCCATTCAGTTTGCTGTACTCTTTCAAAAGGCGCTCAGAGTTAAAAGTGTCCCGTTCAAAATTGTTCCACAAAATGTCCAGTCTTCCCTGAATCTCCCTCACATGTTTTCTCTGTGCCCTCTTCAACTTCCCATCACTGATAAGCTTAATCTGTAATGGTATCAGTTTGGCTTCGTTGTGCAACAGTGGTATCAAAACATACAGCGGTTTCTGTTGTTGTCTCGCCTTCACATTAATCCGATAATACCAGCCTGTGAAGTTAAATTTAATAAGTCAGTTAAACATTGTTGTATAATTAGGATTATCATTAAAGAAAATTTGGATTCTGACATGAAGTAAAATAGAGTCTCAAAGCAAACAATTAATCTGAAGAGCCATGATGGCAAATTTAAGGGAAAAAGAGAAAAGAAGACCAAACAGCAACGCCGGTTTGGTAGCCGTCCCGGTATATGACCATATCGGTTACAAAAAAAGGAGTGGAGAAAGCTCCAACAGTTTAGTTTTGAAAAACCGGGAGTTGAATGTTTGGACGGAATGGTTTCGCGCGCCGGGACGATTTGGGGCAAGCCCCTTTCGAATAGGCTAATCATTAAAATAGGTCTTTTAAACGAGGAAAAGACAGGAAAGTAGCACCCCCGGGTGTGGCTCTGTGTGTAAGCCTGTTCGCTCGACTCAATACAAAATAGGGAACGAGAAGGTGAACTAACAGGCAGATTAACAGCTCAGCTGTGGCCTTCTACCAGAAAGGGCTGCTTCACCAACTCAACTAAAGTAACTAAAAATCGGAAGCCTGGAGAAAAAATAGGGAACGAGAAGGTGAGCTAACAGGCAGATTAACAGCTTAGCTGTGGCCTTCTACCAGAAAGGGCTGTCTTCACCGACTCAACTAAAATTACATCACGTTTAAAGACTGTATAAAACTAAACATGATCGAGAAAAAATAGGGAACGAGGCGGTGAGCTAACAGGCAGATTAACAGCTTAGCAGTGGCCTTCTACCAGAAAGGGCTGCCTTCACCGACTCAGCTAAAATCACATCATTTTTAAAAACTGCATTAAACTAAATATGCTATACTTATTTTTATATTTTACATATTCTAATGATAACTAATTCTGCCTTCTTCTTTTAGTAGGTACACAGAAGATGCTTTTTGACCAGCACCCCAATAACCGCTAAGGAAACTATAACCGTTATGGAAACTGTAATCCCCATGGTTCCTGAACATCCTCCACTCCATCCCTAGAAATGGTCCACCACTTCAAGGGAGGCGAGCGTTAGTCCTGCATCCCACCTCTGCCCCTTTTTGTAAGCGTCTATTTTGCGCATCCTTTGACCCAGCCAAATAGAATCATAATGCAGGCCTGCCCCCGAACCAGGGAAGTTCCGGTCTTCTTCCTGGTGGTCCCCGAAAGGGATCGTTGTTGTTATCTCTCCAAAGATGTCCTTCCACGAACATAAACACCGACTAAGACAGCCTGAGGCAGACTATACTTGCCAATGATGGCCCACCATCGAAATCATCTCCGAAGTGGCAGACTATACTTGCCCGAAAATAAAACACCACAGCCTCCTCGGGGAGAGGTAGCACCTTTGTGAGAGGACCCAACCTCCCACACTGGTCTTCACCCGAGGGTTCAATCAACATCAATCTACGCAGCCAACCTTCCACCCGTGACACCTCTGCCGAGTACCTGAACCTTTTCCTCTTTCATCACGTCTTGACATAAATCCAAAAGATCTCAAACAGCCAATGAGGGTCGAAAGGGGCTTGCCCCAACCGTCCCTGCGCGCCTTCGGCGCGCGAAACCATTCCGTCCGTCCTGGATTTCGACCAAATAACAGCATAAACATTGCCAAATTAAAAAAGAATCTTACTTCAAAGGGTGCAGACCAGAAGAATTGTCATGGCTAAATTGGAAATCCCAGTCAGACTGCAGAAGGCCCTGTCTACTCTGGATATCTGTCCCATCGAAGCTAAAATAATCACAGACCAAGGATTCCACCATCACATAGGACGTATACTCACAAGCCCTTACAAGAAGAAAAGCAAGGGAAAAAGCTGATCCCGGATACCTGCTGAGTACCATCATCCCTTCTCCCCCTTCAACGCCTTACCCCAGATACTGGAAAGTCAGGTCATGTTTTACGCAAATCATCCCGAATTCGTTCAAAACCCAGTCATTTCAAAGAATATGTTCCACATTAGACGGATATTATAAGTTACCCAGTTTGGTAGTGACCTAACATGGTATATATGGGGTCAGTTAATTCCATATTGGGCGAGATATATATATATCTTACCTTCTACAAGTATCTGGTAATTTCATTGGTTTGCAAATGTCACATGAAAACCCCATATAAAACCATATACCGTCAGTTGCAAGTCATATGCGACTGACCGCAAAAGTATTCTCCCCTTTGTTCGTTCATCTTTCAAAATGTCGGAAAACAATAAATGCTTCGCGCAGACGACAGACGAGGAGGTAGATGCAGAACGTCTTAAGCTGAACGCGGACAATACCATTAAAGCTAATAAAAGATGTGCCAATATTTTAAGAGAGTATCTCAAAGAAAAAATGACACAATTCAAAAGTGCACTGCTGTAAACACAGTGCAATCAAACCCCAATGTTTATTATGGAAATGTTACAATCATCCACAACATTATAATAAACAAGAATTAAGATTCAATTCTTGGCAATTTTCAAGATGCATGTACATTCATTTCAGTGTTATCTGATTCTTCATTTGTGAACGATTCGAAATTCTGGAAGTCACAGAATCGCGTTAATTTTTGTTGGTTTCGATATATGTATTTGTGTTAATTAGAACAAAATGTGTTGAAATTAAAATTAACAAGAAGGAATTTTACCATTTATCAGTCATTGTATAGTCTAATTCATTATAAAAAAGGTAGTCGGTAAGATATATTCGTTACACAGTTTGGTCCGAGAACCGCGACAAATCAGCGGCTGGCCAAAGTGTTATTATTATTACGATTTTTCTTTTGGAACGTTTGTGTTACGGTGATTCTAAACTGAAGATTGTTGTTTGAGTGAACAGGTGGAAAACATGCTGCTTTTTTCATTATTTTCCAATTTAATACATGAATGATCGCTACCTACCTAATAGATTACAAAAATGAGATAAAAATTGAAAAAATGAATTTACTCAAAAAATGCTTTTGAAAATTCCTAACTCATGGTCAACATCCTTCATCCCCAAAATAATATATGAATCTGAAATTGAAGGAAATATTTTCTATATGCACCAGAGATCAACAGTTGAGTCATAACTTTTCAAAAAATAACTCCAATTGCATGTAATTAGAATTTTTGAGGGAGCACTGCATGCATTGGTCCAGCCATTTTTTCACAGGGAACTATTTACAGTACAAAAGTATGGCACACCACATTGATCAGAAATCTAGTTTACCTCCCCTTCTTATATAAGGCATATATTAAATTTCAAATCCATGTAGCCAGAGATTCAAGTGTTTTCAGATCTGCATGGCAGGAATATGACCCCCTAGAGCTTACCTGAACTTGTTCTTAAAACATTATCCAACACAATCTTCAAAAAAAAATTATTTATATTGAAAACATATTTGAGACTTCATGTATCAGTTAATCATCATCTTTCAGTGTCATTTTCCTCCAACTTGAAATTAATTCACCTGTAACCAGTTTCTTGTGTTAACCTTCCAAGAGGTTATTTTTGGGTGAATCTCAACCCATAATAGTAATTAAACATGATGCATCAAAAGAAACATCTCTCATTATTATCATAAAAGTACAAATTTCCACAAGCAACAGCAGTGAAGAACTTTCTCAAAATAATAACATATATAAAAATTTATTAGGTATGTGTATATTCATAATAATAATAATAATAATAATAATAATAATAATACTTTGACCAGCCGCTGATTTGTCGCGGTTCTCGGACGAGAAGGCCTTGGTTACCCCTGAACTCCCAACTGCCTCCCTGTTCCCACGCTTCTCCTCTCCTCCCAACATTCGGAGACGAACTGCTTGATGACATCCCTTGCCCCAATCTTCCCAATCTCTCCGATTAGCACATTAACCCTCTCCTTTGAGTCTCCCCCTAACCACATGTCCTTCATTCTCCCATCCCACTTCCCCATTATACTCCCAGTGAATCTCATCCTTTTAGACTGATACTTTGGGCATTCTAGAAGGAAGTGTTCCAGGGTCTCCACCATGCCCAAGTTACACATCTGGCACTCCCTTTCACCGTCTTTCCCAATTTTTCCCCTCAGCTCCAGGGATCGCGACCTCAGCTTGAACAGCAGTGACCCCCAAAGGTGCCATCAAGGTACTCTTCAAAACCTGGCCTCTCTTTATCACGCAGGCCACCCAAAGACCTCTTTGATTTGACCCCCTCTCGCCAATTACGGTTACAATCCTCCATGACCCTTTCTCTGACGATTTTTTTACCCTGGTTTGCCCCAACGTCCAAGTCCGAGATCTCCAATGAGTAGTTCTCTACTAGCTCCCTCACTTAGACCATCCACCCCGTCTTGATATTTGAGTTGAAAATTCGCAGGAACATTACTTTACACCATCGGCTGTCGGGGAGATTCACCAAATAATTAAGATAACCGAGTTTCAACAGGTCTATCCTGTCCTTGATCCTCATCCACCCAAGCTCACCCCTGATTGCTTCTAGCGCTGCGGCATTACTCGACCCCGTTATCCATCGGCCTGCATCGTTCTGTAAGATTTCCAAGCTCTTTACGGCCGTCTGGTTTAGGGGTACCACTTCCGTACCGTATGTTATACTTGGCAGCCCCACCATTTCCCAAATGGTTTTCCCCACGAAAACCTTATTGAAACTGTTTCTCCCTATAAGTTTCATTTGGTTAAGGATTCGCTTCCCCTTCAGAATCAATTTATTTGTGTGGTTCCGGTAGATGCCTCTTCCTGTAATGTTTATATTTATCCCCAAATACTCGTAATCACCTGTCTCTCCTACACTGAGAAGTTTGCTGCTCCCTTCCGGAATGCAGAACTCACCCACTTTCCACCTTCGAGTGGGGTCCACTTTGCGGCCCACGGGTATAACTTTGCTCTTGCTTTCATTAAGTTCGAGTCTCCATTTGCTCCCATATTTCCCAACAATTCCCAGCATTTTCGTTAACCCCTCTTCGCTTTCTGACACTAGAACCATATCGTCTGCAAAAAATAGCCCTGGGATCTTCAAGTCCCCAACTGCTACCCCCTCGTCGCTACGCAGGAGTTCATCTCCTAAACCTTTGATGTACAATGCAAACAGGATTGGCGAAAGGATACACCCCTGTTTAAGGCCTATCTCCATAGGCACACGTTTTGTTGTAATGTTTC
The DNA here is from genome assembly GCA_031216915.1 of Pictodentalium vernedei. Lineage (NCBI taxonomy): Eukaryota > Metazoa > Mollusca > Scaphopoda > Dentaliida > Dentaliidae > Pictodentalium > Pictodentalium vernedei. The sequence goes on from CM062296.1 coordinate 380,807,747, forward strand.
CCAGGCTAAGTTCACTCTGTATATCTTTATATAATGCTTTCATAATTCCAACAAACTCGCCTCCTAAGCCCAGAGCCTCCAGCTTGCGCCACATACTCTCCCTCCATACTCTATCGTATGCCTTTTTGACATCCAAAAAGGCCATAAACATCTTTTTCTTTTTTGCTTTCGCGGATTCTATCATTTGGGATAGCGTGAAAAGATGGTCGGTTACTCTCCTTCCCTTCCTGAAGCCATTCTGGATTTCTCCCAAAAAACCCTTCTCTTCAATCACCTCCTCTAGTCTCCCATAAAGGACTTTACAGAAAACCTTTCCAATGTTGCTACTGACAGAGATCCCTCGATAGTTATCCAAAATGTCTTTTTCCCCCTTTTTGTGAATAAATGTCACTTTGCTTTCCCTCCACTCCTTTGGGACCTCTTGTTTTTCTATGGTTAAATTTGATTAAGCTGTAGATCAACTAAAAGAAGAGACCAGTTAATCAATAATTGTTTTTCATATATATATTTGCAGCAAATATAGATATTTGTCGAATACGAATTTGTTTATTTCCAATTTACCTGAACATTTCGTAGACAGTGGAGCCCACTTAATTGGATATCTCTTAATTGTATATTCCTGTTAATTGAATATCATTTTCAAACACAAAACCATTTACCATACCTTCAGTACAAATTTGATCTGTTAATTGCATATGAGTTGTAGAGTAAACTCCTGTTAATTGTATATAAATTTTTGTAATATGTCAAAAAAGTTACTGTGACACGCTCCAAATTCCCCTTATAATATTATCAAACTTTTTGGCCTCACTACATTCAATACAGGCATTTATTGTATTATATCTTGTTTGACAGAGCTTTATGAGCGCTGTCAAACAAGATATAATAGAATAAATGCTCAGTTTACCTCCAGAACACAGGAAAATGACCAAATCCCTGTTAATTGTATACTCCTGTTAATTGAATAATTTTCACTGGAAAAATGGATATCCAATTAAGAGGATTCTACTGTATTTTACCTTATTGGAAAGTGGCCAATGTCGCTCAATCAATGTGGGCAATAGATGAAATGCTGATATCAAGCATAATTTAGTCTAGAAATCTTAAAAAGAGGAATGAAATATCACACCACACATGTCATGAGTTTGGAAGGTACCGAATTGGAACAATTTGAACATTGAACAAAATCACTGTGTGTTGTGCAGCATTTACAGTTAGCTGACTTACTTACCAAGTGTCAATAAACTTCACCGAGGAACGATGATAATCCTCCACCAGATGGTCAACTTCATAAGTACCTTCCTCCCCCTCATATGCGACATCGTATACAGCATTGGCAGCACCATCTCTCCTCTTTACCAATCTCTGAATATGGCCTTTGAACCATTTAGTTGTTCCTGTAACAAACAGAAATAAAATAATCAGATTAAAAACCTATTGGGCAGTACTTCAAGCACACTGTTATGGATAATGTGCAGTTTATTTCACTCATAAACTGCTATATGGCAACATGTGGTTAAACAAGAACGATGGATTTAGACCTGACATATTTTTTATTGCTAACAGAAGAAAAATATATTCCCTAAATGAATAGTGACAGTAAGCACTAGAATTAACAGAAAAAAGTAATAAACACAAACAATTTCACCTGCAATCAACATATGTTACCTGATGTTATTCCATGAAACATTACAATAAATGTAGAAAAAGAATGTTTGAGGTTAGTTGATGTATTTCACAGAGTTTAAAAAAGAAAACATCCATTCCTAAAAGCCGTCTCTGACAAGTATGTTTGAAGATTCATATATTCTCACACTAATGGAAACAAACTGACGCGAGCAGTTGAATTTTCATCAAACAGGGAACAATACTAAACTACATATATTTTATCATTGTACTAGTGAGTTCTGGGAATATTACCATGAACTAGAACTATTTTATTAAATGATAAGTATCGAACATTCTAAAGACATAAGATAAGTACCTGTGCTATCATCATCAATCCACTCGTGTAGTATTTTTCTGCCTACAAATTTCACAACTGGTACAAGAACCCTATTCGACGTTCTGGCCTTTGGAAGTGCCTTTGTTCTTTTTCTCTTAGCAGATGTTGCCTCTGCACCATACTGAAAATAGAAATATGTTACTCATTAACTTTAAGTCTGCTGTAGGTGATTCTTCTGCCAATGCTTTTAAAATACAGTGTTATACAGTGAGCATCGGTTAGGTTCCATTTCTCCTATGATGGTAACAGAAATTTCTAACAGCAATATCTTAGAAAGATTACCACACATACTCCCCTAAGAGTGTTTAAAAATATGTCAAGGACAGGAATTCTCTACCAAAGAAGGCTGTAATAATAAACCAGTTTGACATTTTTGCTTTTACATCATTAGCAATCAGCTGCCCCCACCCTCAACCATTTTTTTTTCAATCTGCAAAAGAAAACCCACCAAATCTAAAACATCACAAAAGTGTGTGACAAAACACAAACACATGGAATACAATTTAACTGGAAGAGTGCTGAATTATTTTTGGTCATCAAAATTTGTTCATGTGTCTTTGTCTTGTTACAATTGATGAGAGAGTGCCTATAGGCACTCTCTCATGAATTGTAACAAGGCAAATCCTAATAGACAAAATTAGTTAACTTCAAAGTTAATGTGAAGCTTTTAAGCTGAAGCACCTGTATTTCAGAATAAAGCCCAAATATGGGCTTCCAGCACTACGATTTAAGTGATTTAACAACAGAAATATACATGTACCACAATTACTATAAAAACCAAACATTCTGGCATATTCATGGATGATACAGTATTACACCCACCGATACTCAAGTAAATCATTACACATAACAGTAATTCATACATTCTTTTCCAAAAATAATAGTAATAGCCCCAACACTAGTGTTTATTTCACTTCCCTGGAAGAAATATGGGTGAAAAACAATCACTGAGTTTTACACTCCATGCATTCCTTAACTCGTTGGGCGCTGCAAGCCACTATCAGGATTTCCCCCCAAATTAGGGTACCATGAACAAAAGCTAATATTTTCCTTTCCCATGTTTCCTATTCATCAATCAGAAATAAAATTTGATATGTTTTATTACAAATTATTGCAGAGTGCCTGTGAGCACTCTCCAATAATTTATAATAAAGCCAATTTTGATAAACAAATTCAGACCACCAACAATAAAATACTAGTCCTCAACCAATTAAGAGACATTTCAGTAAAAATAAAGAAAAATATTTGTTTTGTTGAAATTGATTGGAGTCCCCTACATGTAACACAATCCCCAAGAAATTGTTATAAAAGGATTTTTTTGTAATGTATGAAAAATATATTTATAACCTGAAGCAATCCTGCCACTAGCAAGGTAAATGTATCTTAATACATGTATCTCAACATATTATGAATGACCTGGAAAAAATATATTCAATCAATAAATATTTTGCATGTGAAAAATGATTATTTATGGTTCTAGATACCACTTTCAACAATCTGGCATGAATCACACAAAATAAAACCCTAACATATTGAATGTTTTACTATCAATGTAAGTTTCAGTTGCATGTAGCACATTTTTCACAATGCATCACAAAGCACAACAGTTAGTACAAATGTTTTAGTCAACATAGGAAAAGATGCTTTATTAGTGTGTGAACTTGATGGAGAGGGTTTTGGATCCCTCGGGTCGATTCTTACCCAATACCCTGGCTCTCTAATCGCTGGATATTTTCCCTTTCTCGGGCAACACAACTCTGGCAAGAGACATTCAAAAAAAAAAGATTTTAATTTTGGAAGCATTTTAGTTTTCCAAAGGTCAGAATTTCGATATATTCTCTGGATGAAGAGAACATGAGGGTTAATGGTCCTGACAACAAAATCTAGCCACTCAGCACCTACAATGTTCAGCTGACCCTGAACCTGCCAGTAGTATCTGTGATTCTCCTTCAGGCACATGTGGTTCTTTACCAGTGTCAGGGGGAAATTTTTGACTGTCTTACAGGCATCCGCAAGTGTCACTTCTTTATTTTGAAGGAGGTTCTTGATTTCAATTAGGCCCCACTCTGATGAATGGTCGTAATTGACTACACCATCTGTGCTGGCAGCTAGATATGGATGGTCTACATCTATAAAAAGCCCGCGAGGCTCAACACTGACAATCTCCCCAGTCTTTGTCTTCTCGTGGATGTATTCAGTAATGGTGGCTTTTTCTACTCTCAGCCCAAAGGAAGTGTAGTTATTACCCTTGAATGTTCCATACAGTAATCTGTTAACTAAAGGAGTAATGGCAATGGAAGGTTTTCTGTTGATGATGTCACCAAAAATAGATGAAGTCAGCCGCTTCTTTCTCTCATCTATCCACAAAGCGCATTTGCTTTGAAGTCTGGTGCTGAATTCAATTGTGGACGTAGGGTCTGAAGATACTTGAATCTCTTTTTCCAAATACTGTGTCTTCAGATTCTGGAGTTCTTGGAGACTGACATCTGGCACCACATCAACAGCAGTATCACCATATTCTTCCCTGGCCTTAGCTGAAGTGCTCTGCTTAACACTGGCCATCTTTTTCTTCCACCTCTTAGCTTTATAGGTCTCTTTTGAAGATCTGTTGATAACTGCCTTTTGCAATTTCCTATTGTATGTTGCCTCAAATGCAGGAGTTGGATCCAATTCTGTCACCATGCGGCATACTTTTGGAGACCATTCCTCACCAAGGTTCTGCCTTAAAGCTCCACCATAACATCGTGCATGCCATGAGGCTCTGTTACACCTATTGTACATTTTTCCACCATCAAATTTGGTCCGAATGTTCATCCATGCTTCTGCTAGATTTGTGGTGAAATTCCCAAGAAGCCGAGAAGATTTTGATGCAAGCCTGTCCAAGATTTTGGAAACATCAGCGATGATGTCGTGGTCGATGTCCATAACAGGTGGTGTTGCTATCCTGGATGCTTCTTGGTCTTTCAGGGATGTACCATCCGTCCAATAGGCATGTTGGTCCTGTAGCGTAGATGTAACAGGCTCATCATCAACAAGATGATCACTAACATCTGATACTATATAATCAGGTAACAGTTTTGCTGGAGCCTTCTTGCAAAACTCTGAACAACGATCATGATGTCCAAAAACATGATAAACAGCATTTCTTATGTCATGTTCCAACTTCTGAGCAGCTGTAGATCTGTTGGTTTCTTCAGATCTCAATCGAATGGCACATCTTGCTCCAGAAACAAGTCGAATTATGGTGGTTTTGGACAGTTTACCCTTCCCTTTGAACTGTGGCTTGGCATCGACAAGTTTCTCCAGGCTGCCGCGAAGACACTTGCAGGCATGATTGGAACATTCCAACTTAGTAACATGAGGACCCCATACAGGTACAGATTCTTGAATCCTAGCGTAGACTGAACTGTCGCCATCACCAATGAGACGCATGTAACGAATGCCATGTTGTTTTTCAGCATCAAGAAATCCTTCCACAATGATATCCGATTCCATAGCCTGGCTAGATTCCTCCCAGTTCCTAAAGCAGTCATGATTTGGTGGTTCTGTATGTTTATTTGCTACTGTGGTACAAATGTAGCAAGATTTGTTTCGGATACCAATGTGCAGTATCTTCTTCGATGACAAACCAATGATGATGGCTACTCCACCAAGGGCATTATAGGTGTGTTTGTGGCTCCGTTTACTCCATCCTCCATCACAAACAACAGATATGGCTGGTACCCCTTGGAAATAATCATTTCTTTCTATCGCTAGTCTCCTTTCCTCTTTCCCTGTGGCTATCATATCATCCCTCAGCGCTTTCCACCACCAGTCACTGATGTCACAAAAGGTTGGCTGTGACATGCTAGGGATCCCCATAGTTCCGAGCCATTCCTCAAGTCTTCCTGATCCTCCTCCGGTAACCATACTTCCCCACACTGCCCTAACATTGATGTCATATCTCTTGTGAGGTGCTGAAGATAGAATCTTAGGTGAAGTGTCAAACTCAAAAGTTCTGGAACATCCTTGGCACTGTGCCTAAATGATGCTTGCAAGTCCCTGCCGTTTCAATTCAGCAATAATTCTGATAGGAGAATGCCCAGTTGATGCTAATTGCTGTGCAGGGATACATATAGCAGAATGGATTGTTATGTCAGAAACGTGGTGCTGTAGTTTCTCTAAGTTAATGATTCTGTAACCATCTGGCAGAGTGCTACGTCTTCTTTTAAAAATTAATTTTAAGCTGTCTAGACAGGTAATTAATGTCATATCTTCTCTTGTGTGGAGGTGTCTGCTGAACATTCAGTTGCCTTGCCTTGGCTCTGTTTTTCCAGTGGTGTCGACCTATACCACGGTTGAACCCAGATCGATTCCTTTTCCTTTGGATGGCCATTGATCCAGTCCAAGTTATCGGTGAGATGAAGTGGTAGGCTGTCTGTAAAATGACAACACAGTTTTGAAAACATTGTACGTTGGCCATCAAAGTTTTGTATTGGGTACCACTAATCAAAACTATCCTTTTCTGATTCCCAGCATTCATAAAGCTGACATAAATTTACAGTACAGATTACATGATTGCATACCTACTAAGGGCTATGCAAAGCATGGGCATGTTCGAAGTAGCCTTTTGTTAAAACTATTACTGACCCCCTCCCCCAGTTACAATTTGGGCTCAGTGCAGAAGCCCAATTTTTACAACAGTGTTATGGCTGTCAGATTAATGTTTGTACAAATCCAGTCTCACGGATAATATTTGGGCTCCCTATGGGCCCCCTTATTTTAACTTAGTACAATATGAGGAATAATTCTGAAAAATCTTCGTCTTTAGATCCACCATTCAGAATCTATTGATACTTGGTATAGGGCATTCTGGGTGGAAGGGGAGGAGTCTGATTCGAGTTTGTTCAAGATAAGTCGGGGGTTGATATTTGGGCCCCCTAGTTTGCACTACTGGAAACTGGGGATTATTTCTGTGGTAGTATCCCTCTACTAGAAGAAATCATCTGGCATGGTGAACAGAGAGAAATAATTAAATTACTTCATTCATCTGTAAAATAAACAGGTTAAGTGCAAGAAGCCACTATCATGGCTCTGTTGAAAGTGCTGGAAGCCACAATTGTGGCTTCACATTGTACGCATTAGCTTGGGAAAACAATTACCTAAAATTGTTTGGTTACAATTCATTGGAGAGTCCCTAATGCATTCCAATAAATTGCATGAACTCAATTATTTATGCACAAAATATTGCAAACTGAGGAAACTTGTGCTGGTGGCAGAGTATCTTTAAAAATAAATAATTCCCATGATTCAATTTACCTTGCAAAAAACAAATTCAGCACTCAAGCAGTTAACTACCCACAGGTACTAATGAAATCCTTCTTTAGACCATGTTAGTCAGGTGAGCACCCCAGACCCCATGGACCTTTTTCTCATGCCCCCGACTACCGGAGAAGGATGTGGGGGTTTCTAGTGAAGCCCTCCATCTGTCTGTCTCTCTCTCCGTACAAGCATTTTGCATTCTAATTCCAAAGCCATCGGTCGGATTTGGATCCCCTTTGGTGTGCTGATAGACCAACTTGGGAGAACTGATAGTAATAGTTTTAACAAAATGTTAACTGCACCCCCTTCTCCCTATTTTGTACACTGAGGATCAAAAGAATCTGAGCTGTGGTTCTAGAGTTGAAATCTTTTTTATTTGTTGCAAAAAACCTGACTCAGCATATTTTTGATTTACCCTACAGTACACCTTGACACAACCAATAACATTTCTGTTACTTTTCAATTCTACTGGTCCAAAGGATGCTTCATAGTAAACAAGAAGGAGGGAGGGAGGGGGGGGATACCCACACGGTGCATCCAGCAAAAAATGACAAGAGAAGAAATGAATCATGATACTGTGAAAACTATTCCCATAAACAGTCTTCATTCCAAATTTCAATGAGATCCGCTAAACCCAAACCAGGAGATATTATGCGAATAGACAAACAATTTGCTATTTTTCCAGGCAAACAGCAAAATTATTGTCTTTGTTTTACAATAAGGTAATTGTGAAGACCACAAACACCTGTTACTGAAATCTAGTCACAATCGGACCATTCACAAAAGAGATGTAGAAAAAATACATAATACCACATGTGGGGAGGTGATTTGCATGTATTTTCTTTGTTTGTTTTATGGCAGGGACGTGACTCATTTGAAAGCCTTTCCCATAAACAATGTTGATTCCAAATTTTATTGAAATCTGATAACCCAGACCTGAAATATGAGGCAAACAGACAAAAAATGGCTATTTTACTTGACAAGCAGCAAATTTTCAAAGTTAAAAAGGGGGATATGTCTAAAAAGTGAAAAGTAAGAAATATTATTAGAGACTCATTTGAAAGCCTTTGCCATAAACAATTTTCATTCCAGATTTCATTGAGATTCAATCGCCTACACCTGAGATACGATGCAAACAGACACAAAATAGCCTATTTTTGTATATTCAAAAGGCCACAACTCACAGAAAAAAAACAACAGCTAAACAGCTGTTGCTTAAAGATTGCACGATAACATCCGTATGAAATTTCATCGACATTGAGCAGTAATGTTGAAGTTATAAGTAGAACAGACATCTGAATCTGCATGGGCGGACGTCTGAACACATGCACAGACAGGTACAATCCAATATATCCCACTTTTTGAAAAAAGTGGCGGTATAATAACATTTCCCTGTTCCATGTGGTTTGGTAAAATATGGGCATTTGAAAATATTTCGATTTTTAGCTCCTGGGATTCCCATTGGGACATAGGAAAATCTTTTTCTTATGACTCAATATACCCAAACAAATTTGCTTCAAATCACGCCATCGTCTGGGAAAACAGAAATTATTGTTGCGGAAAAAAATCCTGCACCTCCCATTACAAAGGCAAATAGTGTGTCCACAAACTTTGTTTGAACAAACTTCATTCTCCAGGTCGAAAGGAAGCTCAGTCTCAAGTTGGGGAAGCATGTGTAACCACCATGTTCGTGGACAACGGACTGTGAGTGATCACAATAGCTCCTCCCGACATTCAGTCGGGTGATCTAAAAATGCTCTACTGTTATATAGAGGTCCCCCAAAACTATCTTATCATCGGTAACAATGTTGTATCCTGGTAAATTCTATTTTGAACACTTTGATACGAGAGAAAAGAGCAACCAGTTGACTCAGCCCATTCATCTAGTCACATTACAACATCCACAATTAATTAAACAAGAAGCCCCATGGGGGGGGGGGGGGGCTGAGGGCGCTCACCTGACATGGTAGTCTAAAGTCTAAATATCAAACCAGGGACTTGACTTGAAAAAGCTGCATATGCCCCCCCCCCCCCCCCCCTAAGAAAAGCATATACCAACTAGATGAAGCAGTTGTGCCCACACAATACACAGGATTTTCCATTTTCCTTCTATTTTCAGTTCCTGCACTTTTACGTCCCAAAATTGAGATAAACGCATTTGTTCGGAAATTTTCAAAGTCCCAAACAAAATATTTTCAGCCTAAATTTTAATTTTCTTCTTAAAATTGACCAAAACGCATAAAAAACAAAAAACTAATTTCCGAATTTTGGTCCAAAATTTCTAAGTCCGGAACAGGACCCCAAATTTTCATCCTGAATACGAACCCAGGGTCTTGGGTTGAAGAAACTTGAATCTCACCACCCGCCTAAGGATGCTGCATACCAACTATCAAACGATTCTTATTGGTAGATCTGAAGAAGATTTTTAAAGAATATTCCTCATACTGCACTAATTTAAACATTTGGGCTCCCATAGAGAGCCCGAATATGGACCCAGGGAATTGATTTCAATAAACGTGTGAAACAATCTTCCAAAGATGTTATATGTGAAATTTGAAAGCTTTTGGAGCAGTGGTTTGGGAGAAAAGTAGTCTTAAATGTTTTTCCCATTACCCACACAGTGTTAAAAAATGCTGACTCAGCACTTTTTCAAAGTCCCAGAAAAGTACCTCATGATAAAACCGATAGCAATTTTTCTTGACCACTCCATTCTGTAGGTCCTAAGGAAGCTTCACACCAATTAAAAATTTGGGCATAAATTAAGTACTTATGACCCAATAAGTCCTCATACCAAATTTGGTCCAAATCTGCCTCTCGGTTTGGAAAATAGAAATTTTTGGAGGGGCAAAAATTCTTGCCCCTCCCATAACGACGGTAAATATAGCCCCACAAACTTCACTTGAACAAATCTGAGTCTACACCTCAAAAGGAAGCTGCACACCAAATATCAAGTCTCTGCTACTGCTGGTTCATGAGAAGAAGATTTTTTAAGATTTAAGCACACTTTTTGGGCGTGACCCTACCAAGGGACGAGGCAACTTGATATGAACAAAATCAAATTGCGATGTCATAACAAACTATTATCTCAAATATCAATTAAACTGAATCAGCGGTTTGGGAGGAGAAGACGCAAACACCATGTTCGCGGACGACAGACGGTGAGTGATCACAAAAGCTCGCCTGACTGAAAGTCAGGTGATAGTCCAGGCACATAGACATAAAAATGAGAAAGTAAGGAAAAAAATCGGAGAAAGCTGATTTTTTTATATGTTTCCGGGACACACATTGCGGATAAAGTGTGAAAAGTCCCCGCGAATCCGAGTTGAGCTTTTTTATAGCGTTTTTTTGATGAAAAAAAAAATTTTTTTAAAAATTCGACCCAGCTCCATATTTCTCATTCTTATTCGCCTTAGTAGGGTGAGAATCATAAATATCGTGCTGAATTATATTGAGAGTACATATCCCCAACAGAAAATGTCAACTTTGTACCAATCCTCACACTCAATGGTGAAATATTCACGAAAATGTACAAAATTACGAAAAAAAATTTATTGTTTTCATACACACAACGGTACACAACGTCCATTAAATCGAATCTACGACTACTTTGGGAGTTAAATTATATATCAAAAATTGCAGAAAAGCAGTGGCTTTATAATGATATATAACAATAGTCATTTATTCCATAATGAACTGGTGAAACGTTTGAAATATTAACCATACCCCCTAAACTCAAATTCAAACGGCATCGACTTTTCTCATTCAAATGCCGTATTATAGCATCATTGTTTCAATTTCCATGTTCGATTAAATCACATAATGTGTGTTTGTCCAGTGACGTTTGACCAACCACTTTATATCAAAGCAGTGGAGATTGTGTCTTCGTCAGATAAGTTGACAAAAGTTTTCGTTAGACTCGGCGGCTTCCATATGATTATGTCATATTTAGGGGCAATTGGTTCGATCATGGCTGGTAGCGGCTTGGATGAACTTTGGGGGACTGTTTATGCTGGTGGGTCAATCCATCATTTGATCAGTGGTCATGCATATTCAAGAGCAGTTCGTGCCCATTTGCTAACACAAATTGCCATTACAAAACTTGTGTTTGAAGAAAGCCGAACACTAGATAACATAGATTGCACAGAAGTCAATGAAATATTCTGTGGACTTGCCAGAGGTGACTGTACAACAGCTGACGCTGTCAATCAAGAAAGTGTCAACCATCTACTGTCAAAATTACACGAACTGCTCCAGAATGCGTCCGTAGGACGCACAGGAAAGCTTTGGGTACAATACTACGAGCAAATAAGTCTTCTCCAGTTGTTCTTGAGAGCAGAGCGCACAGGCGACTGGGAACTCCACACATACTGTGTTCGCAATATGATTCCAGTATTTCACGCAGGTGGTCATTTTGCATACGCAAAAAGTTCTCATCTCTATTTGCAGCAGATGAATGAGCTAACAGAAATAATGCAACAGGATGATTTGAAGTTGTTCACTGAGAAAGGTTACTTTACCATAAGGCGCTCAGATAAATTCTGGGACGGGATATATTCTGATCAGACCATAGAGCAGTGTTTAATGAGAATGTTCAAGCTCCCTGGTGGTCTCACACATGGCAGGGGAATAACCGATAGCACTGTTGCGAAATGGGTACATGGACTACCTCTTTGCCTTCCGATATGTAATGCTCTCGAAAATTTTGTTCATGTTCACACTGGTCATGGCGAACAACATCGGGATCTCCGTCAAAGTTCACAATTGACTGATGCCAATGATATCACCAAATTATTGAACTGGCTCAGAGTGCATTCCTCCTTTCAGAATAGAGATCCACTACAATTAGTCTCTATAGCGACCGGGCTTGTGGCCGACGAAACTGTGAACTGTGACCAAGTTCGCAAAATTGGTGAATGTTGTGTATCGAATGTTGTAAGCAAAACGTTCAACAGCATCAAACTACGACGTGTTGACACTGTGAAGTCTTTCGCATCGATGGCAAATAGCATCAAAGTCCGTGGAAGTAAGGTAGTGATTGACCCCACAATTCTGTTCAACCGCATCACATGTGTTATTCAGTCACAAGCAGAGATGGAAGAGTATCTCAAATATGAACTCGCCCCGAAACCACCAGCATTGTTTGATTCTGCTGGAATGAGGAAGACACAGAAAAGCACGCTCGGTAAGATCCTCAAAACATACGGTTCCGAGCAAACTAAAATCCCAGAACATTCTCTGTTTGTTGTAGATGGTGGATTTTTATTGAGGGCAGTTGTATGGCCTAAACAGTCGTCATATAAGGACATATGTACATCATATTCCAATTATCTAGTGAGACATTTTGGGGCGAACGTCGTGGTTGTTTTTGGTGGTTCTGCTTGTACAATGTCGACAAAGGGCATGGAACAAGCCCGTAGATCTAAAGACAGGTATTCCATTGATATCAATATCTCACCCGAGTTACCAGCCACCACACCCCAATCCGATTTCCTTGCAAATGCCAAGAACAAAACCCAACTGATCGATCTTCTAATGCAGGAGCTATCTGCTATCAATATTCAGTCCAAGCAGGCCGAGGCTGATGCTGATGTACTGATAGCCGAAACTGCACTTGACATCGCTCAAGATGACAACAATGTTGTCGTTGTGGGAACAGACACAGACTTGTTAGTCATTCTTACCTCTCGAGTTCAACCGGGATGTAATATTCACATGATGTATTCCATTACCCCAAACTTACTAGTTTCAGTTCGTGAAATATCAACCAAAATGGGTGACCATAGAAGCAACCTCCTTGTAGCACATTCTATAAGTGGTTGTGACACTACTTCTGCACTCTTTCGAGTTGGTAAGAAGAAAGTATTCAGTACAATTGTCTCCGATGTTACTAGCGACTCACAACAGTATGTCAACACAATTTTGGCGGATGACAGTACACCAAGTGCAGTAGCCGCTGCCGGGGAACAACTTCTCCTGATCTTATACGGGAGTAAAACTGTTTCCTCTCTCGACCAATATAGATATGTCACTTACAAGCGTTATGTAGCAAAATCTAAACTGAATAAACCCATCGACCTAGCCTCACTCCCACCAAGCAGCGATGCTGCACAACAACATGTCTACAGATGTTATCTCCAGGTCCAACAATGGCTGGGCACTTCGCTTCCTCCGACGGATTGGGGGTGGTCGCTAGACAATGGACATCTTGTACCGACTGCAGCCACAAAGCCATGTGCCCCCGATAACCTACTGAATCTGATCAGTTGTGGTTGCAAGAGTGCTTGTACAAAAAGGTGTGGGTGTAAGAAGGCAGGACTCTCTTGCTCAGGTTTGTGTAATTGCAGTTCGGATTCTTGTAACAACCACAGAAACACTGTCCTGTCGGAAATTTCTGAGTTCGATGAAAAATATGTATATAGATCATGTCATTTCTGTATATAGCGTTGATAATAGTCAATGTAACTTAATCCATGTTGATTGATTTGAACATTCTGTAAATATTATTTATTGATTTTTGTACATTCTGTAAATATTATTTATTGATCTAATGCTGCCAGACACAGACGTGTCTGTTCGGTCCCAAGCCCGAAAATAGTTGAGTTCTCATGCTGACGAATTTTATGCCAAAAGGGGAATTCGGCCAGAAGCAGAGAGGGTCTTCCATAATGTCTATTTTGTAAGCAATGATAAAAGTCTTCAAATGGTGGTGGATTTTTTATCGTCTGTCCAACTAACATCCCGTTCTGTACTACGACCCTTTGGGCAAATCCGTTAGGAAAATCGTCATTTTTTGCGTAAATCCGATACTTTTTTGTGAATTTTCAATAATTTTTCGCAGAAATTGTCACAGAATGCACATTTTCCTCTAGGTAAATGTATATTAGACATTATGTAGCTCGAAATACGCGTAAACAAAAAATACAGTTGGATCAATTCGAGGTTACAAAGTTCGTGCGATTTTTTTGATTTTTTTCAAACGCGTTTTCGAAAAATGGCTGTAGAAAAAAAAGCTCAACTGGGATTTTAGGGGACTTTTGTCTAATCGTTCAGTGACATGTACTCGACATTCCCTGAAAAAATCAGCTTTCTCCGATTTTTTTCCCTAGTGAAACCTAATGTTCTTGGGCTATGAGCTAAAAACAAAAAATACCCTGCCCAGTGTTAAAAAATGCTGGCTCAGCATTTCTTCAAATTTGACAAAAGTCCCCAAAAAGTACCCTATGATAAAACCGATAGCATTTTGTTTGACCTTTCCCTTCTGTTCAATGTTGGTCCTGAGGAAGCTTCACATCAAATAAGAATTCTCAGAGCCATGTAGTTTTGGGGATATGGGCATTTGACATTTTTTCTAGTTTTAGCTCCTGTGGTTCCCACGGGGCATTTTGAAAAAGAATTTTTGAATAAATCAAGCACTTATGACTCATTAATACTTCATATCAAATTTGGTTCAAATCAGCCTCTTGATTTGGAAAACAGAAATTTTTGTCAGAGCAAAAATTCTTGTCCCTCCCATACAAATATTGCCCCTCGAACTTCTCTTGAACAAACTTGAGTGTACACCTCAAAATAAAGCTGTATACCGAATATAAATTCTCTGCTCTAGCTCGTTCATGAGAAGATTTTTTTTTAAAAACTGACGCATTTTTGCTACACCCCCTCAGGCCTGGCCTTTTGAAAAATCCAGGGGAGCCGCTATGGCCCTCCTAAATCTGTTTCAGGAGAGCTATTTCACACTAATATCAATTTTACAAGGTTATTAATATGAAAATTGAGGAGAGCCATTACAGTTTAAGGAAAGCAATTATGGCTCTCCTCAATTTGCCTTTAGGAGAGCCAAGGAGAGCCGGAGCAATAGCTCCCCTCAAACGGCCAGGCCTGACCCCCTCCTCAATATGAGCAGAAACCCAATTTGAAGAAAAACCCAAATGCCCCTATATAGCCACTACTCATGTGAAATTTCATTAAAATTGTGCCAGTGGATTGAGAGAAAAAGACCTAAACACCACCTTCACGACGGACAGAAAGTGATCTGAATAGCTCATCCTGACTTTTAGTTAGGTAAGCTAAAAAGGTCCAGATGGATTTATGTTTAGATGACCAATTAAATAACTTCCCCAAGACAAAAGAAATAGGCCACTTTCCCAACCTGCTTGGATCAAATACTTAACCGTACATGAAGGTTAGGCACAGCGCTTTTCAGATCCAGTGCTGGTAATCATGCCTTTGTACCTGCACGTCAGAGCATTTTGCTCCAGCCGCATGACGGCGCATGTGACAATATACAAAACAAGTACATATCAGTGTATTTTGAAGCATAACTAACCATATATCAATAGGGGGTAATGTTGTAGCTTTGAAAAATTTGATGAGAACGGTCATTCCATTCAGGCTACACAAATTTACAAGTAAATCTACCGCAAACAGATGGCTGTTTAGCCAAATATTGCATTTTGAATGGTAAAGTCTGAATAACTTAACCAGCCATTCTTATGTTTGATAGATTTCTAGACTTTTGCCTTAAGAGGCTATATTCAATTCGCTGCAATATATGAATACTTGTTTATGATAGATAAATAAGCATATTCTCAAGAAAGTTTATGCAACCGAATGTATGCTTAGCCATCCCCTAACCATGTGAACGGTCAGCCTGTTAAGAGTCATTTCACATTGTGATAGTGCAGCGCAACCCCCCCCCCCCCCCCCCCCCACACACACACACACAATTAGCCTGTCATCTCAAGAACTAATCCCTAGAAAATAAATTTTGTATGGAGTACTCAGTATGGTGGGGGCATGGGGAAGGGGTGTATATAATATCCCCACACAACCCCAAAAATTTATGCTTCAGACTATATTATAATCACAACACCCACAAACACAAAAAGTGCTTTCGGAGCCTTTCTTACAACAAAGTCATATAAATCTGAAGTTGGGTTTCAGCCACGACAACCAGACTGAACACAAGAGTATATACAGGCCTTTAAATTCATTTTTGGCTATACTCTTTTTTCTAATCTGAACACATTAAAACCAGAAATAACAGCCTTATTCTGTTAGGTTTTATTACTATGCTTTTATTTGCTTTTCACGGTCATATTATGATGGAAGTTATTCTCAAATGCAGAAGAGCCACAGAAAATTTATATTTTTTCTTGAAATTATCACACCTTCTTTAATTTGGGCACACCGGGAAATGGTGTGAATTTGGGGTAATCTTAAGGCCTGGTATGTATGAAGAAACTTTGCTAGAATTTATTTCTTAACTTTTTCATATTGAAATGACTCCACCCATCTGGTGTTATTGATGAAAACTTTAGAGTACCTTCACCTGTCGAATAATAGTGATATTACCATTATACATGCAAAGTTTACAAAAAATTTTATCCACCACTATCCTTTCGGAACAGCCCAAAGGTGAAAATGATGTCACTATCTATGCCTATTATTCATTTTTAGCAATTTTTCAGCTATTACATATACATCCAAATTGTCCTCTGCAATTTTACCCAAACTGGCCACTACATTTTGATCCGAACTGGCCATTACTGGATCCAAAGCAGCCTCTAGTAGAAATATGTAGAGAACGAACAGTTTTTGTAAATATATTAACATATTAAATATCATGTTGAATAACCCAGCTTGTGGTATATGTTAGCTAACCATTAATAGCAAATTGTGTGTTTATGCCAAGTTGGTAACACAGCCAAGAAAAATATTATGTGCTTTTTCAGAAACATGATCAAGTATTGATGCTACCAATAATTTTCCTTGAGTGATACCAGCAACAAAATAATATTTGCAAACATAACCTCAGCATTATTTCAGAGTTATGAAGTAACAAAAAAACCGGTGCTTCTTTACAAATATTTTGTTACTACCTATTGAAAATTGGCTCTGGTGCATTTAAATACCAGATAAAAAAACATTACTTGTACAAAGAATCAATTATCCAATGCACATAACTGCCTCACATAACATGTAATTACATTAATTTCCAAATGTCATTCTTCAGACCCTAATCATTTTTTTATTCAAGCGTATTTCAGATTTCCGACAAGTTCTTTTATTTTTATTTATCTACAGAATAAATTACAGTCTAAAATTGTAAAAAAAAAAAATAATAGACTGACGCATGCCCCCACACAGCACATGGGTACAGAAGGTTGAAGGTGCCAACTGTGATTTGTTACTTGTACATGAGCTGTGCCTGTCAGACACATATGATGCCCCTTGCAAAGGATACTACGCACAAACGATGTACCATACATGTGAAATTTTGTACCAAACATCTACCAGCTTCCACAACCTGTAAATTAGGCATTTATTTTCTGAAATATTGAAGCAAATCAATGTACAAATATCTCGTGAAATACAAAGGTCTTAACTTGAAAAATCTAAAGGAGTTAGCCAGACATACAAGGTACCATATAACCGGATTGACAGTGAAATTCCACCAAAAAATTCACTAAGTTCCACAACCTGCAATTTTGTTAAATACTGAACCAACTCAAAATGCTGACAATATGCACAACTGTGGTATACTGGCATGTACAAACATCCTGTGGAATAAGAAGGTCCTAGTTTCTGTAAGAGGAGTTCTCCGACTATTTGACGCGGGCCAAAAAGTAAACAAATCTGGACGCGGAAAAAAATAAACAATTTATGTCCTGTTATTTTCCATTTCTTATTCATCAGAATCATTCAGTTTCTGTAGGCTGGTTTGGGCCAAATTGTTGGGGGTCGGTTCAGCCACTGTGGAACATAGTTCGGGTTAAATTGCTGGAGGGCGGTTTGCCCTGAGGTTGGCTTGGGTGTATTTCCATTTTCAACTATTATTAGGCAGGTAAGAGTATAATGATTAATGCAAAGCGTAAATCAACGGACAGATAGGTGGATGTACTTTATCTAAAAATATGATGTCTTTTATGGAAAGTATAATGAATATCAAGCAAAGATTATGCAATTTTATTGTGTTTTTATTATTTGAATGTTTTGTGGTATTCAGATTGGCCGTCTAACCCTGCCTGTGTTGCAGTGCGGAGTTACGATGTTGGGGAGCCGGCAGCTGCTCGTCGTTGCTCGGTGGTTCTCTCCGGGTACTCCGGCTTCCTCCACCCGTAAAACTGTCACGGTCATGATTAGCCATTGTGCATAAATATGTGACCTTAAACATCAATAAATAAATAAATAATTCAGAGTGGCCGAGCCATTGACAATGAATTGGTATTATCTTGGTACTAATTTGATAATTAAATACTGTTTTTCAATTCTGTTTTCTTGATTTTTTTTATTACTTAGAGGTCCTATTTGAAACTGTGTATAGTTTTTTTTATGAAAATGTGGATTTATTTGCCGATATTTCAATAAATTACAGGTGCTCAAAAAAATTGGAAGCTCGATTGTGCCTCGTGTGTGTTGCCATTCTTCAGTTTCGTTGAGAATTTGCACGCAACAGCTCGGAAAAAATTCACAGCGAAAAATTGCATGTTCATACCTCTGACATATTTTAGTTGTGGTTAAGAGGTTTGGTGGGGTGAATAAGGTACAAAAAATACCATTTTTCGCACTTTGAACAGGCGACTTACCAACGCTTGTGAATTTACGGTGACAACAAACTCCGATCAACAAATACTTGTGGATGTGAGCAAAAGCCCAAAGATCATTCGACATTATCGATGATCTTTGTGGATCGCAAAGAAATATCACGCAATACCTTGTTCAAAATGATTTGCAATATAAATCACACCAGATCGAGCAATTAAGAGCATTATTTCTGGAACTCACCAAGATAGCAAGATCAAGGCCGACAAGCAGCCGAACGACAGACCGATAAAATCGTACCATCAATGTTACATGATGAACAATAGTTCCCCCAATTTGTGACCAAGAGAAGTAAAATATTTAGCAGTTTACGAATATATCATCAACCAAAGAATACAGCATGTGTTTGAAATTCCGCTTTATGTCACAGCTTCGTTAATTAAAGATAACTGCAATTTTTGTTCTCTGTTTGGTAATTTTCGCGCAAGAATACAAACTGATGGCAAGGTCGTTCCATGTAAACAAAGTGCTTGTAGCGGTTGGTGAAGGAAGAATATTTACAAAGAACGGAAAATCAATGCAATTTTCCCATATTAGTCTGCTTCCCAGGACATATTTCGACAATAACAATTTCAGAAGTGGCATTGCCATGAGAATTTACAGGCACAAATGGCGAGATTTCTCGCAACAAATTTGCCCACAACTTTCACTGTTTTGATTTTCCCACCGTCAATATGGTGGACACTTTTGATGCAGAAACAACCCTGGTTGAAAACATACCTCATCCTGTGTTCGATGTGTTTCATTAAAAATTAAGACTCAACTGCTGCAGTGCATTACTGATAGCTCACGTTGATTGTTCAGTGGAAGGTGAGACGTTTCCCCATTTCTTGAAAACCTGGCCATACCATCACAGACTTTTTGACGGTACAGATTTTCTAATGTCTCCAAATGACTCGCAAATTTGGTAAACGCATATTTGGGGGGGGGGGGGGGCACCACGTTCTATGTTGCATAACCATTCCCCACAACCCTGGTATCCAAGGGCTTGACTGTTTTATCGCCGTGTTATTGTTCGAAGAAAAGTTCACATTTTTCTAGGTTCCTGGCCTCCATGTTGGCAGCCATGACTTTAGAATCACCTTAAATTTCAAATTCTTGAAAAGAAATTATTATTCTTTCATGCATGCTTTGTCTAGTGGATTCAAAATTTGCAAAATAAGATTTTATTTCTTTTGAACAGGATTTTCTTATTTTTAAAGGTAAGTGCATAAATTAATATTCCATAATTGTCTGTTTTTTATTAAAAAAATATAAAAAAAAAAATATAAAAATAAAGTTACATTGTATTAAAAAAAATTTGTTGGTGGGTCTACTGGCCCCAAACCAGGCGCGACTTGACCCGGAAATATATGTGGGGTGACTTGACCTGGATAATAATAATAACACTTTGGCCAGCTGCTGATTTGTCGCGGTTCTCGGACGAGAAGGCCCTGGTTACCCCTGTACTCCCAACTGCCCCCCCCCCCCATTCCCCCGCTTCCCCTCTCCTCCCAACACTCGGAGACGAACTGCTTGATGACATCCCTTGCCCCATTCTTCCCAATCTCTCCGATTAGCATATTAACCCTCTTATTTGAGTCTCCCCCTAATCACATGTCCTTCATTCTCCCATCCCACTTCCCCAATATACTCCCAGTGAATCTTTTTCTGTTGGACTGGTACTTTGGGTATTCTAGCAGAAAGTGTTCCAAGGTTTCCACCATGCCCAAATTACACATCTGGAACTCCTTTTCACTGTTTTTCCCAATTTTTCCCCTCAGCTCCAGGGACCGCGACCTCAGCTTGAATAATAGTGACCCGCCACCCCCCCCCCCCCCCCCCCAAAGGTGCCATCAAGGTACTCTTCAAAACCTGGCTTCTCTTTATCTCGCAGGCCACCCAAAGACCTTTTTGATTTGACCCCCTCTCGCCAATTACGGTTACAATCCTCGATGACCCTTTCTCTGACGATTTTTTTACCATGGTTTGCCCCAACGTCCAGGTCCGAGATATCCAATGAGTAGTTCTCTACTAGCTCCCTCACTTGGACCATCCACCCCGTCTTGATATTTGAGTTGAAAATTCTCAGGAACATTACTTTACACCATCGGGTGTCAGGGAGATTTACCAAATAATTAAGATAACCAAGTTTTAACAGGTCTATCCTGTCCTTGATCCTCCTCCACCCAAGCTCACCCCTGATTGCTTCTAGCGCTGCGGCATTACTCAACCCCATTATCCATCAGCCTGTATCGTTCTGCAGGATTTCCAAGCTCTTTACGGCCGTCTGGTTTAGGGGTACCTTCCGTACCATATGTTATACTTGGCAGACCCACCATTTCCCAAATGGTTTTCCCCACGAAAACCTTATTGAAACTGTTTCTTCCTATAAGTTTCATTTTGGTTAAGGATTCGCTTCCCCTTCAGAATCAATTTATTTGTGTGGTTTCGGTAGATACCTCTTCCTGTAATGTTTATATTTACCCCCAAATACTCGTAATCACCTGTCTCTCGTACACTGAGAAGTTTGCTGCTACTTTCCGGAATGCAGAACTCACCCACTCTCCACTTTGCGGCCCACAGGTATACCTTTACTCTTGCTTTCATTAAGTTCGAGTCTCCATTTGCTCCCATATTCCCCAACAATTACCAGCATTTTCGTTAGCCCTTCTTCGCTTTCTGACACTAGCACCATATCGTCTGCACAAAAAGCCCTGGGATCTTCAAGTCCCCAACTGCTACCCCCTCGTCGCTATGCAGGGGTTCATCTCCTAAACCTTTGATGTACAATGCAAACAGGATTGGCGAAAGGATACACCCCTGTTTTAGGCCTATCTCCATAGGCACACGTTTTGTTGTAATGTTTCCCAGGCTAAGTTCACTCTGTACATCCTTATATAATGCTTTCATAATTCCAACAAACTCGCCTCCTAAGTCCATGGCCTCCAGCTTGCGCCACATACCTTCCCTCCATACTCTATCGTATGGAAAAGGACAGTTGATCGCCAGATTGAACTTTCTCAGACGAAATCGTTCCATAGTTTCCTTTTGGATAACGGACGGGAGGATTTTTGCCTTAAAATCAGGAGGTGACAGACCAAGGCTGATCAACAACGATCAGGATGTTCTGAGCTTGGAGTGACAATATTTCACATCGGACAAAACCTGATGTTTGTGCAAATATATTTACTCTAGGAAGGTAACTTTTTTACTACTAATATTTTACATCGGACAGAACTCGATGCCTGTGTATATAATTCGACTCCAGGGAGGTAACTTTTTAACACCAATTTGCCAGTTTGTGATAATGAATCTCATCCAATGCCCACTGGTCAAAGGTTGAAAATTCTATTATTTCATTTATTCATTTATTCATTCGCCTTCATTTTTTCATTCACCTATACTTCATTCTTCCTTTTCTTCTTTCCTTTCCTTCCTCCCACTTTCATTCATCCAGTCATTCTTCCCGTCCTTCCTGCATTTGTTCGTTTATTCCCTCACCCCTTCATCTACTCTTTCACTCGTTCCTTCGTTCATTCCTATATCTTCATTCTTCCTCTCATACATTGCTTCCGTCCCCTTCCAGTTCCTCATTCCTTCATCTATTCATTTACTCGTTCCTTCATTCATTCCTTTATCTTCATTATTCCCCTCATACATTCCTTCTTTCCTCCCTTCCCCTTCAGTTCCTCATTCATTCCGCTTTATAGTTTTTGTACTATTTGTCCTTTGCTTTGATTTATGCCCCCACCTCGTCACAGACCATTTCATTTTGCAGTTCACCATAAGCAGCCCCAGCCGGAAGATAGTTATAATCCGACTGTGGAGGATAATCTGGGCATGCGCCAAGGTGACTCATAATGCATCCAAAGTAATTGTTTTACTCAATTCAGGTATAATCACCTTCAAAACAATTTCCAATGTTCAAAAAGTAAAAAATACTAAACTTCATTTATTTCCTCACATTCATCTTTTCATTCACCTATGCTCCACTCCTCCATGCCTTATTCCCTTCATCCATTCCTTCCTTCCTTCCGTCCTTACTTTCTTCCTTCCTCTCTTTACTCGTTCATTCATTCATCCATCCATTCATTCATTCCTCAACCTTCCTTATTTCATTCCTCATTCCTTCCTTCCCTCATTGCTTCCGTTCTTCATTCAATCAGCTTCAAAGTCATTGTTATATTTTTCCTTTGCTCTGATCTATGCCCCCACCTCGTTTCAGACCAATTTATCCATCTTGCAATTGACGATAACCAGTCCCAGCTGGAAGATACGTATTGTCCAGCTGGGGCAGATTATCTGGGCTTGAGCTAAGGTCACCCTAATTACTTCCACAGTAATTGTTTACTCAATTCCTGTATACACACTCCTGTATATACTTCTGAATATGCTATAATTTTATCAATTCACATTCAATTTTTTATTCATTCATCCAATTAATTATTCCTTTATTCACTCGTCCTCTCAATCCTTTATTCGTTTCTTATCACTGTCCTCGTCGAGCTAACTCTAGCATTATGCAGCCATATCATCTTGCTTTCGTTTCTTCACACAATTATATCTCCACCTTAAAATATCTTCCCATTGGTGAAAATTAAGTTTTCCGCACCATTGCTAAACGCCTCATGAATATTTACACAACTCATTAGTGTTAGAGTTTGTTCCCTGACAGCGACGTGGCTGCTGCAGAGCAGCCACGCTGCAGTTTGAACACATGCTGAAAACCCTGTGAGTGCTCAACCACTATGGAAAAATGATACCAACAGAGGAGCCGCGTCGCAGTTTGTGTGCAAATGCAAACGCCATATGAGCAATGCCCCCATTATGAGCAGCTATGCTGTGTTGCTTTTGTGCTTTCACCATAAATATATCCTTACCCCACGGTAGAATATCCTTCAATATCCAAAAAACAATTTCTCAAACCCTTACGAAACGAAACATGATTATTTACACAAATTTATTGGTGTTACCGTCTGCTTCCAGATTGCGTCATTGCTGCTGAGGAGCAGCTATGGTGTAGTCTGTGTGCAGACTGTGAACCAGTGAATGCTGAACCTCAGTGGAAAAGTTATTTCCAGTTTAAATTACATTTCAATGCCCTTCATTGTGTGCAGTTATATTTCCGCGCTTTCCATTATTTATCCTAACAAATTCTGCACCCATTAGTTTGAATATCTCCGCATTAATGAAATCTCAGATTTTCTTACTCCTGTTAATCGTCACATGGACCATTACACAGCTTACCTGTATTACCGCTTGTTCTCAGACTGTGACATGGCTGCTGCAATATTTCCAATACATATATCCCTATATAACCAAACGATAGAATACCCCTCCATTAGTGAAAACTAATTTCCTCACACTCCAATTAAACACCACGTGAATACTTACTCATCTTATCGGTCTGTTTTCGGAAAGCAGCATGGCTGCTGCAGAGCAGCCATGCTGCAGTTTGCGCACAGACTGATAAACCATGAGAGTGGTTGACCAAAATGAGAATGAAATGTCAGTTTCTAACACGCTGGTTCAAGATCATATGAACATTTACGCAACTTACTGAAATTCTATTTATCCTAACAAATTCTGCACTCATTAGTTTGAGTATCTCCACATTAATGAAATCTCGGATTCTCTTACTCCTGTTAAACGCCACATGGACAATTACACAACTTACTTGTATTACCGCTTGTTTTCAGACTGTGACGTGGCTGCTGCAATATTTCCAATACATATATCCCTACCAAAACGATAGAATACCCCTCTATTAGTGAAAACTCATTTCCTCACACCCCAATTAAACACCACGTGAATACTTACACATCTTATCGGTATGTCTTCGGAAAGCAGCATGGCTGCCGCAGAGCAGCCATGCTGCAGTTTGTGCACATACAGATAAACCATGAGAGTGGTTGACCACAATGAGCATGAAATGTCAGTTTCTAACACTCTGGTTCAAGATCATATGAACATTTATGCAACTTACTGGAATTGATGTTTGTTCTCAATCTGCAGCATGGCTGCTGCAGTGCAGCCATGGTGTAGATTGCCTAAACTGAAAACCTGGAATTTAAATCAAAATAAAAAAGTGATACTGACTTCAAACGAAATTTCATTGCCCTCCATCATGTGCAGACATATTGTTTTGCTTTTGTATTCACCAAGAAATACCCATACCCTACGTTAGAATTCCTTTAATAACAATAACCCAGATCCTCATACCCTTATGAAACGCAACACAATTACATATTCCACTAACTGGTGTTACCGTCAGCTCCCAAACTGCGACATGGCTGCTGCGGAGCAGCCATGGTGTAGTTTGTACACAGACTGTGGACGAGTGAATGCTGAACCTCAATGGAAAAGTGTTTTCCAGTTCAAATTATATTTCAATGCTCTCCTTTATGTGCAGTCATATTTTCGCGCTCTCCATTATTTATCCTCATAATTTCTGCACTCACACGTTTGAATATCTTCGCATTGGTGAAATCTCAGATTCTCTTGCCCATGTTAAACGCCGCATGGATAATTTCACAAATTACTTGTATTACCGCTTGTTCTCAGACTGTGGCATGGCTGCTGCAATATTTCCTTTACATCCCCTATATCCCTATCCAAACGATACAATATCTCCCCATTAATGAAAAGCCATTTTCTCACACCTCATTTAAAAATCACGTGAATACTTACACTACTTACCGGTCTGTCATCAAAATGCAGCATGGCTGCTTCAGAGCAACCACGCTGCAGTTTGGGCGCTGACAGATAAAACATGATAAACCATCTTAGTGCTTGACCGCAATGAGAATGTGTTACCCAGTTCAACACACATTTTAAAGCCCCTTATCATGTGCACCCATATTATCTCAACCTACTGGAGTTGCCGTGTGTTATCAAATCACATCATGGCTGCTGCGGAGCAGCCATGGTGCAGTCTGCCAAAACTGAAAACCTGGAATCTTCATCAAAATATATAAGCGATACTCGGAGCAGCTATGGTGCAGTCTGCCTAAACTGAAAACCTAGGATCTTTATCAAAATAGAACAGCGATACCCGCTTTAACCCAAATTTCAATGCCCTCCATTGTGTGCTGTCATACTGTTTTGCATTTCTGTATTCACCAAAAATATATACTTACCCCACATTAGAATATTAGCAAAAAACCCTATTATGTCCAGCTTGGCTGCTGCAGAGCAGCTATGATGCAGATTGCCTAAACTGAAAACCGGGCGTCTTAATCAAACTTCAGATAAGTGATACTCACTTCAAACGAGACTTCAATGCTCTCCATTATGTGCAGACATATTGTGTTGCTTTTGTGTATTCGCTAAAAATATATCCCTACCCCAGGCTAGAATATCATTTAATAGTAAAAACCCAGATTCTCATACTCCTACGAAAAGCAACATGATTATTTTCTCAACTTACTAATGTTGCCGTCTGCTCCCAAACTGCATCAAGGCTGCTGCGAGGCAGCCATGGTGTACTTTATACACAGACTGAGATCCAGTGAATGATGAACATCAATGAAAAAGTGATTTCCATCCATTTTGTGCTGTCATATATTTGAGCTTCTCTTACCCCTGCTAAACGTCAAATGGATAATCACACAACTTACTCGCATTACCGCCTGTTCTCTGACTGTGGCATGGCTGCAGCAATATATCCAAATATATCCCTATCTAAATGATAGAATATTCCTCGATTAGTAAACTCATTTTTTACACCCCAATTTAACAACACGTGTATACTTACTCAACTTAATCGGTCTGTCCACAAAATGCAGCATGGTCGCTGCAGAGCAGCCGTGCTGCGGTTTGTGCACAGACTGATGAACCATGTGAGTGCTTGACCAAAATGAGAATGTGTTACCCATTTCAACCCACGTGTATACTTACTCAACTTAACGGTCTGTCCACAAAGTGCAGCATGGTCGCTGCAGAGCAGCCATGCTGCAGTTTGTGCACAGACTGATAAACCATGTGAGTGCTTGACCAAAATGAGAATGTGTTACCCAGTTCAACCCACATTAAATGCACCCTATCATGTGCTCCCATCTTATGTCAACATAAAGAGCAAAAAAAAAGAGATTATCATACCACTTCGATACGCAACATGATTATTTACATGTACACAAATTACTGGTGTCACCGTTTGCTCCACAACTGCGTCATGCCCCCTATTATGTCCGACAACATTATCTAATATCTATGGATTTATTCAAAGATATGCACTCCCATATGTTAGATTATCCACCCATTAATGAAATGTCAGTTTCTAACACTGGTTTAACATTATACGAACGTTTACGCAACTTACTCGTGGTGCCGTCTGTTCACAATCTGCAGGATGGCTGCTGAAGAGCAGCCATGAGGCAGTTTGTGCGCAGACTCATAAACCATGTGAGTGCTTGACTACAATACAATGAGAATGTGTCACCCAGTTCAACCCATATTTTAATGCACCCTATCATGTGCACCCATATTATCTCAACTTACTGGATCATTTAATAGCTCAAAACCCAGTTTATCATACCCTTTCGATACGCAACATGATTATTTATATGCACACAAATTACTGGTGTCACAGTTTGCTACCTATCTGCGTCATGTCCCTTATTATGTCCAACACCATGATCCTACATCTGTGTATTTATTCAAACGAATCCCCACCCATATGTTAGATTATCCACCCATTATTGAAATGTCAGCCTCCAACACTGGTTGAACCTTTTACGAACATTTACGCAACTTACTGGAGGTGCCGTCTGTTCTCAAACTGCAGCATGGCTGCTGCAGAGCAGTCATGGTGCAGTTTGTCCTAACTGCAAACCTGGCGTCTTAATCATTAGAAAAGTGATATCCATTTCAAATGAAATTTCAATGTCCTCCATTAGGTGCAGACAAATTGTTTTGCTTTTGTGTATTCACCAAACGTATATCCTACCCCACGTTAGAATATCCTTTAATAACAAAAAACCCAGTTTCTCATACCCTTACGAAACACAAAATGATTATCTACACCAATTACTGTTGTTACCGTCTGCTCCCAGACTGCGATATGGCTGCTGCGGAGCAGCCATGGTGTAGTTTGTGTGCAGATTGACAACCATAAATGCTGAATCACAATGGAAAAGTGACTCCCAGTTCAAACTACATTTCAATGCCCTCCACTGTGTGCAGTCATATTTTCGCGCTTTCCACTATTTATTCCAATATTCCCGACACTCACACGCTGGAATATCATAGCTCTACTGAAATCTTAGATTCTCATACCCCTGCTCAACGTCACTTGAATAATTACACAACCTACTTGTATTACCACCTGTTCTCAGTCTGTGGCATGGTTGCTGCAATATATGCAATATATCCATATATATTCCTATCCAAACGATAGATAGAATATCTCTCCATTAGTGTAAATTCATTTTCTCCCACCCCAATTAAACGCCACGTGAATACTTACTCAACTTACTGGTTTGTCCTCAAAGTGCAGCATGGCTGATGCTGAGCAGCCATGCTGCACTTTGCGAACAAACTGATAAACCATGTGAGGGCATGACCACAATGTGAACGTGTTACCAGTTCAACCCATATTTTAATGCCCTCTATCATGTGCACCCATATTATTTTGTTTTCTTATATACACCAATATTTTTCCCGACCCACACGCAAAAATAACCTCTCCTTACAGAATACCTAGTACCTATGATTATTCATAACCCATCCAACCAACTCCCGGGTTCATAATAAGACAGACTGCCTAAGTCCACATTTCAGGACTCGTGCCCTTGTCCCAACTTCTCCAACTGTACCTCAAGTCACAGTAATCTAGACAGCAGAGTAGAACACTTGTGTTATTAAAACTCTTTGTTTCCTTCATTGTGTACCAAACTTTATGACGACTAACTTAGTCTCGCTTGATGATGTTCAGAACGATGCAGCCTTTGACTTTGTTATACAATTCAACAATGAAATTGACTGTGTTTCGGAAGATGATCCTATTTCTCCACTCAATGCCGACAGGAATAACTGCAAATTCTACACTCCGGGAACGTTCTCTTCAACAGTAGGCACGTGCAAGAAATATTTTGCTTTACTTAACATTAATTGTAGAAGCTTGAATGCCAATTTTGAACAACTACAGAGTCTGATTTCTGATCTTCAAACAAATAATGATATCTTTGACATCATAGGTATCACTGAAACTTTCAATGTGAAGGAAAACATCTCTTATACCTTAGACGGCTACCATCCGCTTGTTCTACGTACTTATCCCGCCGATGATGATGGTAGGGGTGGGGTTGGTATTTTTGTTAAAGATTCTATACCATTCAAAACTAGGGACGATTTAAGCATTTTCATTCCCCATGTGTTTGTATCACTATTTATTGAACTCACTGGAAATTACAAATCAATTGTAGGAATTATTTATCGCCTCAATTCCGCACCAAAAGCCGATCTTGGCTTGTTTTTATCTCAATATTCCAACTTACTCGACAAAATCACTTCTGAGAAGAAGACAACCTATCTGATGGGCGACTTCAATATATATCTACTAAACTTTAACCAACACCAGAAAACTAATCAGTATTTATAATCATTGTTCAGCACTGGATTCACACCTATGATAACCAAACCTACAAGAGTAACAAATCATTCAGCGACTATAATTGACCATATTTTTTGTAATAAACTCGACTCTAATACCTCCGGAATAATTATTACAGATATCAAAAACCCCCAATAGTACCAAATCCAACGACAATACATTCCAACCAAAGAGAATCTTCAACACAAGGAATATCAACTTATTTAAGCACCTGCTATCTCAATCTGATTTCAATAATGTATGCCAAGAGGCTCGTGCAAACGAAGCTTATGAAAAGCCCCTATCAATTCTTAATACGACGTTGAATCAAGCCTTCCCACCGACGATAAAGAAGACCCCGAAAAAATACGTCAAACGAGAACCATGGATGACTTACGGTCTTCTACAGTCCTCCCTAAACAAACATAAACTGCTTGAAAAAAAGCTGAGGGCCCCAACCAACGACAATATACAAGATACAAAACCTACTGTCAAATTTTTAACCAACTCAGACGTAAACTTAAAAAAAATTATTATAGTCAATTAATTTTAGAAAATAAGGGAAACATTAAGAAAACTTGGGAAATTCTCCGCAAAGCAATAAATAAGTCAAACCTTCCGCTTCCCCTACCATCATCGTTTATTGATGATAATGTAGAGTTCACTGACCCTATCCAAATTGCTGAGAAATTTAACAACTACTTTATTAACATTGGAAATCGAATTACCAACAACATGACAAGCTCCACACATCGATTCTCAGATTACCTCAATGACAGCGTCCCCGGATCATTTTTCAAATCGCCCACAAGCCCTGAAGAAGTAGTATCTTCTGTAAAAAGTCTCCCAACAAAAACTTCTGCTGGTAATGACAACATTTCTCCGAAACTACTAAAAAACATTATACAAGAAATTGCTGTTCCTTTAACCCATGTTATTAATACCTCATTCTCAACTGGAATTGTACCATCAAAAATGAAAATTGCAAAAGTAATACCAATTTTTAAATCCGGAGATAAACAGTCATTCGAGAATTATCGTCCAATAAGTATTCTTCCCTCATTTTCTAAAATCTTAGAGAAATTAATGCACAAAAGGTTAACAAACTTTTTTAGATGCAAACAACATTATTTATAACTATCAGTTTGGCTCCAGAAAGGGACACTCAACATTTCATCTGATAATGCATCTTATCAACTACGCTTCCATAATGAATAACAATGCAACTAAAGATTGCACATTATCTATTTTTTTAGATTTTTCCAAAGCATTCGACACTATTGCTCATGAAATCCTCGTCAGGAAACTTGAACATTACGGAATTAGATGTATAGCTAATTCTTGGTTTCAGAACTATCTCTCTGAGAGATCCCAATTTGTGCAATTCGCGAGTGAATCCTCGAATCAACTCAATATTACTACGGGTGTCCCCCAGGGTTCTGTTCTCGGTCCTCCTTTGTTTGTGCTCTTTATCAATGACATTTGTGAGGCGACCGACATGAGTATTTTATCCTTTGTGGATGACACAACATCCTACGTATCTGGTAATGACCTCAACCTCCTAGCATAGAGGGCAAATAATGAATTGTCAAAAATCAATGACTGGTGTCTAGCTAATAAGTTATCATTAAATGCTAATAAAACTAAGGTCCTACTTCTTCATCCCCAAAATGACAATTACAATTTCAACAATGTACAAACCCAAATTTCACTAAATAACTCAAGCTTAATAATAGGAGGTAATAATCGCTAACATAAATTCATAAAATTCCTAGGAACTGACATGGATGAGAACCTTAGATTTAATCATCATGTATCCGTAGTTGGTACGAAACTATCCAGGGCAATCTATATCCTGAATAGAGTCAAGAATTTTTTGCCGCTGGAGACACTACGTATACTCTATTTCACTTTATTTCAAAGCCGTTTAATTTACGGGATACAAATTTGGGGCAATACACCAGCCACTAAACAAATTCTGAATCTTCAAAAGAAGGCTGTGCGTATCATAGCGAACAAAAAGTTCAACTCACACACCGATCCTCTTTTCAAACGTTTGAAAATCCTGAAATTTAATGATCTGTACAAGTTACATTCACTTCTATTCATGTACGACTGGTCTATAAACAACCTCCCTGTCAGTTTTGATAATACATTCCAAGTGTACTCTAACCCATCTGGTATGAATACTAGGCAATGTGGAAACCTAATCACACACAAACCCCGCACACAGTTCTCAGCCGCTATTCCATATTTTTATTTTCCCAAACTGTGGAATGACTTAGACACAATGATAAAAACCCTCACCCAAAAGGCATTTAACAAAACTTTATTCAATCAATTTTTAAACGCATATGAAGTCAATGTTAGGTGTTCCAACTCAAGATGCCCTGACTGCTTCACCTAGTTGAAACTCTCGGGGTCGTTATTACCTTCATCTCTTCTCTTCCCCACAAGCAGATGAAAAGGTTGTCCCGCGGTATTCCGGTTTTTACATCACCCCATTAGCCTACGATAATTGTACTGGCCTACTAAGGAATGCATATAAAAATTGTTTTGTTTTTTTTTTATTCGGAAACACTGTTGATTCGATTAGGATTCGGAAACACAGTTGATTGACGGGTTAAAACAACCCGAGACAGAACTCTTGGAAGTTTGATCCATGATGTGGAAACAATACTCAATTCTAATGTAAAGGATGTTAATATAACATAACAACTAACTGCTGTCTGGATCGACTACATTTAACTTGAATTTAACACTTGCCATTTGGCATTCTATTTTATTTATTATTTTGATTGTCTAGGGGATGACAGGAAGACAGTCGCAAGGCTTTGTCATTCCCCACAGTATACATTTATACATCATTCAATAATTTTGTAACTTTACTCTCTCTCTCTCTCGTTTGTATTTGTATGCTGTGAAATAAAGATTGAATTGATTGTGTACCCCGGCTCCGGCCCCGGCTCCGGCCCCGGCTCTGGCCCCGGCTCCGGAAAAGGTGTGCCTGGGAAATATAAAGTTGCATTTCTTTCTTATTCGTATGTACAATGTGATCTTTTTTGGTATGTAGCATCCTTTAGGGATACTTTAAAGGTTTATGGAGAAATATTTAGAATTATTTTATTTGTGTGAGTTTTATCGAAGTTTTCCCTTCAGAAACACACTAAAAAGTGTACCCCGGCCAGGTCGTTAATTAATTGGCCACAGTTTATCTGATGACTATATACTATAATCTGATCACACCTTCATGGAAACAATGTAAGTGTTGTAGGAGTGCATTCACAGTTAACTTAATTGAATTGTTTTCATCTTTTGAAATTTGTATCTTTTGATGTTAACAATTTCTAACGGTAGTAAGAATACAAACTTTCGGCGATTTTGCTCTAAAACAACTTGGTACAAGTGTCTCTACAGTATATAACCTTCATATAAATCATAACCTGTCCTACGACCCCTGTTACCACCTCTGTTCTCACTGGTCCGGCTTGCAGTCTTGCACTCCGCCACACTAGCCTCCATGCCTACTTCCACCTCTTCTGACCCAACCTGCTCCTCAGAATTCTCGAAACTACCTAACACACTGAATCTGTTTTGGACACAGCACTCCACTTTTTGCCCACTCCCACTACAAGCCTCCTTGTCCTCGTTTACCACCTTCCTAGCCTTCCCTCTGACTCCTGCCCCGACAGACGCCACATGGTCCTTGCTATCCCCTTCACTATCCAATTCTAAACGAATATGCCTTTTGCCCCCCCCCCCCCCCCCACCCCCCCCCCCCCCGACTCACACTACTAGCTTGGGGATTTGACATTCAACAGGAAACCAGAGGCAAGAAGAATTACTTGCTTGGGTTTCTGTATTTTCTGAAAAAGTGAAATATTTGAAAAATTAATTGCAAAATTAGTTGAAAAAATTAACTGGCTAAATCATTTGGCCACTTTCAGCTAGCAGACCACAAGTATTAGAGACACTCGAACTGAAATAACAAGCAGGAGAAATTCCTAGCACTAATTTCAGTTCATTAACCAAATAACTGACAAAACTTAACTAGAAATATTTTTAAGTTTCAGTTGAAAGACCACCATCCAAACTACGAACTGATAGATCCAACCAAAAGTAAAGTTGATATGCATGGACCTCTGTTTCAAGCATATGAATCAACCAATCTACATATGTAAATCAAGAAAGTGGGAATAACACCACCGAACAATACAAGGATCCATGTAGACATGGAC
Organism: Pictodentalium vernedei; assembly: GCA_031216915.1. Classification (NCBI taxonomy): domain Eukaryota; kingdom Metazoa; phylum Mollusca; class Scaphopoda; order Dentaliida; family Dentaliidae; genus Pictodentalium; species Pictodentalium vernedei. The sequence continues at coordinate 380,841,465 of CM062296.1, forward strand.
CTCTCTTTAGAGCATTTGAACTTAACCAATCTACACATATCAATCGGGAATGTGGGGATAACACCAACCAACATTATGGGGATCCAGGTAGACATGGGCCTATTTACAGAACATATGCGCTTAACCAGTCTATGTGTATAAACGATGAACGTATGAGAAACACCAACCAACAATATGTGGATCCAAACAGTTCATATCATTCTACCAGCCAATATCCACAGGTACAAGCCTATATGTGGCAATCACCATACCCAGTATACGCACCATTTCAAATTTACATTCCACAACAGCAGCAGCCACAACAACAACAACAGTCTGCATACAGTTCTGATTCCACAACCCCCACACAGACAACCTACTAATTAAACTATTTACCTGACATTTTAACATCACCAGGCGCTGTCAAAGATGTCTTGCAGTAATAGTTCACCAAATACCATCAATCCATAAATAACATTCACTCTCGACATCAATCTTTATACATATTATTCAAGATGGCGACGAACACAGCATCAACAATATGGCAGACGCAATTCACATAATTGCATACGCAAAGTCCACATTTATAATATGGAAATAGTTTATAATAAAAGCATCATGGAAGATGCGGCTCTTAACGTGAAGAAAGTTGGTTATAAAAGCATCTTTATAACACTGTGACAGAGTCACGTTTTTTGTTGTTTTTTTTGTAACTTACCTATTTTCGTCCTGATTTTCATTGGAAAATTGGAAAATTCTATCCAAAAGGATTATTTCGTCAATGGGCAGTAATGTCCATCCAATTCACATATTTTCTGCAGTTATTTCGATTTTTTTTTTACATACAACTTTTGGCGTTTTGGAATGCTTGCTTTTGGCAACTCTCCTATTTTCGCCACGTTTTCCGCAGTAATGCTCAAAAGTCAATCTAAAATCATTATTGTGTGGATGGGCGATAATATCCATCAAATTTACGTATTTTTCACTTTCTTTTGGCTAAGTTTTTTTACCTATAACTCTTTGGCAATCTAAAAGTTACAGAATTTTTGGTCAAATTTCTTGTACTTGGCAAAGGTTGAAAATCGCCATTTTGCCTTCTTCATGGTCACCAAAAGTAGTTGAAACAAGCATTTTGATTGGCTTAGACATTTGAAAGGGGAAATAATTTTAGCTCTGGAATAATCTTTCTACTGATAGGCCCAGTGTGTTGGTCGAACTATCAGTCAGCAAATGAGACTAGTCACTGACTTTTCATGTTGAATTTTGGCTATAAATTCGTAGTTTTTTCTCACTTCAGTGTTCACTTGGTGATTTTTTCCTGGGCAATTACTAGCCCTTCTGAAAGGTCAGCCTTTTGAGCCATGCCTCTTTAGAATAATTTAACTCCAGTACTTTAAATAAATGTAAAACAAAATGATTTAATTAATTTTAAACAATTTAACTTCAAAAATTTCAAAGTTAAATAAATAAATGTAGATAAAAAAATGATTTAAGGTCTGTAAAGTAAATTAAAGTTTCTAAATTTTACTAAAATAATACCCCAGTAAATTAACACAGATTAAAAGTATCTGCAGTTTAAACAGATTTAGTCAATGTTTATAAAGGTTTTTTGTTGTTTTTGTTTAAACAGTTCTTCTTGAACAGTTACATTTTTTTCCATAAAGTAAAACTGACAAAACAAACAATTGTACAAATTTCACAAAATAAACTGTTATAGATTCCATTTCAGAGTTAGTGCTTTATAGAACCTGGTCCAGTTTGGGTAACACAGCCATCCATCCATTTCGTGAAGTCCTAACAATCACTCGATGCCCGAACTGTTACATTTGGTGCCATGACCAGGATGGGTTTTTTGGGGTTGAAATTGAGTATAAAATAGTAATTTGTTAGACAGTTTTCAAAATTATTCTATTTTTCTGGGTTTTTTTTTAACAGGCAAGGCCGAAATGCTTGATTCAGAAAAGGGTTATGATAGGCCCATAGAATGGGAACCAACTGGACCAAGAGTGCCAGGGGCACTAGAAGTTAGGTACTCATCCTCCCGGGATGTAAATAAAAGAAGGGGAAGAAATGAAATGAATTTGGAACTTTGTACAGATTATTCTCCTGTAGATTTAAGTAAAACACAAGTAATTATCTCCCCTTCTGCCACAAAAAGTGATCAAAGTTTTCACACTCGGCATTTTCCAGTGTTGTCATCTTACACACCTACACCTTCTACCAACACTGAAACAGATGTTTGGATTCGTTCTGTAGAGTTTGAAGATAATAAACTTAGAGGTTCTGCAAGCAGTGTAGGTATACAGTCCCCTCTAAAAAAATGTGTGAAGGTCAAGATCTGTATGGTCACTTGTATGTTTCAGAAGGTTCTAGTGCTCATTTATCTTCTAAATCAAATGTATTTTCTGACAGTGATGAGAGGTATTGACATCTATTGACACAGGAGTGAGGAAAGTAAATAGGTCCAGTCTCTCAAAACCAAGAGTTGTTTCTTTCAGTGATCAATTAGAGAGGACCCCAAGTCTAAAAAATTGATACACTAGGCAGTGAGTTGCAAGAATCAAGGGTCTATACAGGTGTTAGGCCAAAAAGTTGGTCACATGGGAGTGAGTGGGTCCCACCCAGTACAGTTGATATGAGTTCCCAAAGTTCTGAACAGGATCAATTGGGTTTTCCTGGTGAACATTCACCTATTCCGCCCAGTATTTTGAAATCAGATTTAAGGAAAAATAATCTGTTGCTAAATTGTTCTGGTGGGAATTCATTGCTTTCATCGGGAAATCAGCTGTTGAACCCACTGGGAAGGGGAAATTCTCCTCTGTCTAGTCCTAGCAAGAACTCCTATAACTACTACCCCAGATGTCCTCAGACAAATTTTTCTCAAAATCAAGTAATGTTTTCAGATTATTCTGATAGGGATAATTCCATTGAGTTTGGTTTTCAGCATTTATCTAGAGATGTATCTATTATGCATAATGAAGGTCACATTCAAACAGTGCCCAATATGCCTGATTTTCAAAGGATTAGGTGACAAAGTCGAGAAATGTATAATCCTAGAGTAAATCAATTTCCTTCATTCAGTGATCAAAGATCCATGGCTTTTGATGGCCCGCAAAATAGAATTTCTTATACTCCCCAAGATTTCACAGGAGGGGGTCCGTCTGGGAGAATAAACTTTCACTATCCAAACAAAGTTTCAAATTTACCCGCACATTTTAATATCAGAAACTCCTTCAATGTTTATTCATGACAGGGGAACTTCATCAAGGGATGTACAAATGCTCTGTTTTGAAGGCACAGTTCAAAGAGACTCTGGAGTAAGGAATCAGTTTATGCAGAATGTGCCAAGTGATTTTGTATCAACTCCTATGGTGAATTATTCACCTTCTCAGCAAAATTTAGGATTTAGTTCTCATGAAGACATTAATTTTGAACCAACCTGGGAAAATCCTAGAATCCTATATAGAATGATGTTACATAAAACTGTTGAGCCAGAAACATTGGATGACTCTGTTTGGAATATTAAAGATTATTTGGAACATTTTGAGACTGTTGCCAAAATAAATAGATGGGGTGATAGTGAACAAGCTCCTCATCTCTTTTTCTAGCTTTAGAGGAAATGCACAGTCACTCTTGATTGGGTTGAATTCTCGGCAGATGCAAAGTTACGAATTACTTAAACAGGCTCTGTTAAGTAGATATAACCCCAATCAACATTTGTTTGTGAATAAGGCAATCTTTCGCCAAAGTTGTTGGAATGAGGGGCAAAGTTTGAGAGAGTTTGGATATGGAATTGGGATGTTAGCAAGAGAGGCGTTTCCTACAATCTCAGTTATTGAGCCCATAGCAGTGGAGCAATTTGTTTGGGGTTTGGGTGATAACAAGTTAAAACGGCATGTGTAGCTGGGTCATCCAGAGATATTGGAACAGGCTATTGCTTTAGCCACTGAATATGAAGTTATTGAAGGTCCTATTAGTCATAATCGTTATCCCCCAGATGAGCCCGGTATTGAATGTGATTTGGTTCAGAGATTACAACTATTAGATCAAAAAATTTCTCAACTTCAAAGACTGCCCAGGGTTCCTACAATCAGTTGTAATTACTGCCAGACAAATGGACATGTGGAGGCCTATTGTAGAAAAAAAATGTATGATGAACGTGCCCATGATCAACAAAAACAGTTACAACAACAAGATTACCGAAATTCGGGAAACAGCCATCAGCTGGGTTTAGGGTTGCAAACACAGCCGCTGAATTTGAAATGCAACCAAAAAATTTTGCCATTTCTCAGGACATGTACATAAGCAAACAAAGGTAGTAGAGTCCCGTTTTGAACACATTCCAGATAATGCCAGTTTCCCCAAGGAAGATGATTGTTCTGAATTGTTTAATAAGCAGCAGGGAGATGTGGTTTTAGATGAAAAATTCTTGGAAAAGAGTACATCTGCTTTAGTTTTAATTAGAGTTGCTGACTCTAGCTCTCTTTCTGTAGTCTTACCAACTGAGTCGATGAGTAAGAAAGATTGTGAATTAGCTGAAAGGAAAGGCATAAATGATAATGGGGATATACAATCAGTTGAATTGTTATTAGATCTGAGCAAAGAGTCGGAAATGCAGTCGCCATTTTTATCAAAAGACTGTGATTTTTCTTGTTTGTTTGCCAGAGCTTTTGTGAATGAGTCAGTTTGTGTGTTTCTAGTGGATACCAGATCTCCTTGTTCAATTTTGGATATTGAAACATTTCACCAATTAGGCTTTGTGGATTCTATGTTGAACAGAACAGATAGGCATCTGGTTACAGCTAATGGAAGTGAAATGCAAGTAAAGGGTGAAATGGAATTGGAGTTGAAATTCAGGTCCTTAACAGTTACCCAGTCATTTTATGTGGCAGAGTTAGATGGTCTATGTGGTATTCTGGGATTCGACTTCATGAAAGTAAATAAGGACATTCTTGATGTGAAAAAGAAAACATTATCCACTACTAAGGGTCTCATTGAATTATTTTCAAGGCAACGTTATAACCAAGAGGAAATCAGTTCAGATTCCAGCATTGTCTGAAATGTTTTTAGAAGGCCATTTAGATAGGCCCTTGGATGAAGAAAGTGGGTTAGTGGAATGTTCTAATGATTTGATGGAAAGGGGAATTTTGATTGCAAAATCCATAGTTTCAGCCAGTTCCAATACTGTTGCTATATCAGCTTTGAATTTAAATGAAAAGCTGGTTGAACTTTCATTGGGTTGTAAGGTTGGCAATGTTTCTAGTATAGATCAAGTCTTACACAATAATTTTGATATGGAGAGTTTGCCTACAGGGAAGGTTGAATTTCCAGATTTTTTAAAAAGAATGGTTGATGAATTGACAGATGAATTAAATGATGAACAAAAATCCAGGGTTGCTGCTTTGCTGTTGCATTTTAGGGATATTTTTGTTGGCCCAGGTGATACAGTTGGAAAGACACATCTTGTTTCTCATTCCATTGATGTGGGTGAAAATAAGCCTCATAAAATTCCACCAAGGTGTATACCATTGGTTCATAAAGAAAAGGTTGATATGGAACTGGATGCCATGTTACAAGATGGAATTACTGAACCTTGTTGGAGTGCTTGGTCCTCACCCCTCTGTATTGTGACTAAGAAGGATGGTTCCCCTATGACATGTGTGGATTTTAGAAGGTTGAATTCAAAGGTTTCAAAAGATGCTTTTCCTTTTTCTCGCCTTGATGACACATTGGATAATTTGGCAGGGCAAAAATGGTTTTCCATTTTGGATTTGGCAAGTGGTTATTGGGAAATTCCATTAGATTCCAAGTCACGTGACTTTACTGCTTTCAGTTCACACCGAGGTCTACACAGGTTCACTGTTATGCCATTTGGTTTGTCAAACACCCCGGCTTCATTTGAAAGGCTGATGGAACATGTTCTTCATGGTTTGCGATGGAAAAAATGTTTGTGTTACTTAGATGATGTTGTTATATTTGGGAAAAAATTTGATGAAGCTTTGGAAAACTTGACACTCGTTTTTCATAGATTATGCCAGGCAAATTTAAAACTAAAACCTTCTAAATGTGCATTATTTCAAGGAACAGTCACTTCTTTGGGTCATGTGGTCTCAAAGGAGGGCATTCAGTGTGACCCAAACAAGACATCTGCCGTTCAGGAATGGCCAGTCCCTACAACTTGGAAACAAGTTAGAAGTTTTTGGGATTTTGTGGGTATTATCGGAGATTTATTCAGAATTTTTCAGATTTAACTCACCCACTCTCTCAACTGACTGTTTGTTTGTTTGTTGGTGGTTAACGTCAAATATTTATGCACCATGGCTAATCGTGACACAACATGGAGATGAAGTCAAGTTTAGTCAATCGTTGAACTACATGTTGCCCATTTTAGAGGACTTTCACCCCAAGCATTGGTGACTGGGTCCTATTTTACTAGCAAAGCGGAACTGGTTTACCACAGTAAACAAGTGCTGCTTACTGCCCGGGGTTCCCACGGCAATTGACTCATAAAAATACTAAATTTATCTGGACACAAAATGTCATGATTCCTTTGACCTCATAAAGGAACTTTTGTCATCACCTCCTATTCTTGCCCTACCCCAAGGGGATGATAAGTTAATTTTGGACACTGGTGCAAGTGGTTGTGGACTTGGGGCAGTCCTTTCCCAAATTCAGGAGGGAGAAGAGCGTGTGATTGCATATGCGAGTAGAACACTTCTAAAAACACAACAACATTATTGCACAACTAGAAAGGAACTGTTGGCTGTAGTTCTCTTCCTAAAACACTTCAAGCATTACTTATTGGGTCATCCATTTTTGTTGCAAAACAGATCATGCATCATTAGTCTGGATGAAAAATTTCAAAGAACCTGATGGGATACTTGCTTGGTGGTAAAGTACCATAGAAACTTTTGATTTTCAAATTGAACATAGAGCAGGAAATAAACATAAAAATGATGATTCTTTGTCCCGAATTCCTTGGAAACTGTGTTCGGGAGAATGTTCTGATTGTCCAAGTTGCTGTTAATGATAAAATAAACATTACATCAAATGAAGTAAATAAAACTCAACACATTTGTCCTTTGAACACTACTAATGCACTATATGATTTAACAACAGGAACTGCATCTCCTGCACCTTCCTGTAGTAATTGGATAGATTGTTGGACAGTTGAAGAGTTAGCTGACATGAAGGGGAGGGATGTAGATATTGCTTGGATAATTAGTGCAAAACAAAAATCAAATGTATAACCTAATCGGACAGAGCAGTCACAGGCCCCTGTTGAGGTCAAATGTTTCTGTAATCAATGGGAACAATTGTTTATTGAAAATGGATTGTTGTATAGGAAAGGAAGGTCTTCAAATCAGGATGTAAATCAATTAATTGCCCCTGTGGAAATGAGAGTTTCTTTTCAAAAAGTTGCATGCAGATCGAACAGGTGGACATTTAGGTTGTGATAAAATGATAAGTTCAGTAAAAAGTAGGTTCTATTGGCCAGGAATGAATGAAAATATCCAAAGATGGTGTGCCGATTGTGAGGAATGTGCCCAAAGGAAACCAGGACCTGGTTTAGGGCACAATCCTCTTAGTCAGGTCTCAAATAAAAAGCCAATGAAGTGTATTGCTATTGATATTTTAGGACCTCTACCATTCACTGACAATGATAATGAGTACATTATGGTAGTGGGAGAATATTTCACGAAGTGGAAAGAAGCTTTTCCCATAAGAAATCACACTGCTCAAGCTGTAGCTGATGCATTAGTTACACAATTCATATGCCGATTTGGATGCCCTGAACGTATTCACACAGACCAGGGAAGGGAATTTGAATCTGCTCTGTTTACTGAAATTTGCCATATGTTAAATGTTGAAAAATCTTGAACCACACCATACAGACCTCAATCTGATGGTATGGTCGAGAGATTTAACAGAACATTGTTACAAATGCTTTCACTGTTTGTGAACGAAAATCACACTGATTGGGATATTCATCTACCATATCTGATGATGGCATACAGGGCCAGTCAGCATAGTTCTACACATTGTACACCAAATTTATTAATGCTTGGGCATGAGATTCAGTTGCCACTCGATTTGATGGTTGTACCCCCACCCAACTCATCTCCTGAATGTCCAATTGCTTATGTAGAATGGCTCCAGAAAAAAATGGTGTCTTCATTTGAGTTTGCAAATAAACAGTTACAAACATCTGCAAAAAGACAGAAAACAAATTATGATAAAAACATAAAAAAAAAATCGGTGCTATCAAATTGGGGATTGGGTTTGGCGGAGGTATCCGTCTAGAGGTACGAAAAAATTAGGACTAAGTTGGACCGGGCCTTATTTGGTGGTACATCTCATCTCAGATGTAACAATCAGTATTCAGGGTGGACCTGATGCAGTAATAAAAAATGTACACATTGATCAATTAAAACCTTATGTAGGTACAAATCTTCCGGATAAATGGTTGCAGGCTTCGGATAACAATCCTTCAATAATTAATTCTGAAATTAACCTAAACAAAACAGATATTGGCCTTCTTTTTGATTTAACAATAACTTCTGGTAGTGACACTGAAACAGATAATGATAGTGTTTCTGAATTATTAAGTCCTCAAATTAAAACTAGGAGATGCAGGCTCATTAAGAAACCAGAGGTGTATAGTCCATAATAAATTTGGTAGAAAGAAAATGGAGCTCCTAGAAGGAATTGATGAAGAGTTGAAGGAATTTAAAGAAGAGAATCGAGGAGTATTTAATTTACTTGGACAGACCTGTCCTGTACCAAATTGTGTGGACAGACCTGTCCTGTACCAAACATTTTATAAAACTGCCAATTTGTACGAACATTGGAACAATATACACAAAAAGACTAAAAAGTTATTTAAGTGTTCCTCATGTGGGAAGAAGTTTAAAAGAAAATGTGACATTAATCGACATCACAGGGTTTTTGGACATTCAAATTTAGAAACTGTTGAAACAGATAACCTAGGTTATATTAGTCCAGGAGATGTTTTACCACCACATGTGCCATCAGCTTCTGATAAACTATTAATAAGGGACCAGATAAAAGTTTTAGCCAGTGAGAAACGGAAGAGAGGAGAGGACATTGTGAATAATTATTCTTCAGGTAGAGAAGTTGTGCGTCGGGATGAGGAGGTCATTGAGTGTGATGGACGAATTGTTAAAAAAAGAAAACAGAACTGGGTCAGAGAAGGAGAGAAGCAAAGTGTAGGAGAAATTAAGAACTTTGATGGTTATGTGTCAGATTAATGGAAAAAAAACCTAGGTTTTTTGTTTTTTTAAAAGCAGTGAGGAATGTGACAGAGTCATGTTTGTTTTTTTGTAACTTACCTATTTTCATCTTGATTTTCATTGGAAAATTTGAAAATTCTATCCAAAAGTATTATTTCATCAATGGGCAGTAATGTCCATCCAATTCACATATTTTCTGCAGTTATTTTGATTTTTCTTTTACATACAACTGTTTGGCATTTTGGAATGCTTGCTTTTGGTAACCCTCCTATTTTCGCCATGTTTTCCGCAGTAATGCTCAAAAGTCAATCTAAAATCATTATTGTGGGGATGGGCGATAATATACATCAAATTTACGTATTTTTCACATTCATTTGGCTAAGTGTTTTACCTATAACTCTTTGGCTATCTAAAAGTTACAGAATTTTTGGTCAAATTTCTTGTACTTGGCAAAGGTTAAAAATCGTCATTTTGCCTTCTTCATGGTCACCAAAAGTAGTTGAAACAAACATTTTTATTGGCTTAGACATTTGAAAGGGGAAATAATTTTAGCTCTGGAATAATCTTTCTACTGATAGGCCCACAGTGTTGGTCGAACTATCTGTCAGCAAATGAAACTAGTCACAGACTTTTCATGTTGAATTTTGGCTATAAATTCATAGTTTTTTCTCACTTCAGTGTTCAGTTGGTGATTTTCTCCTGGGCAATTACTAGCCCTTCTGAACGTCAGCCTTTTAAGCCATGCCTCTTTAGAATAATTTAACTCCAGTACTTTAAATAAATGTAAAATAAAATGATTTAATTAATTTTAAACAATTTAACTTCAAAAATTTCAAAGTTAAATAAATAAATGTAGATAAAAAAATGATTTAAAGTCTGTAAAAGTAAATTAAAGTTTCTAAATTTTACTAAAATAATGCCCCAGTAAATTAACACAGATTAAAAGTATCTACAGTTTAAACAGATTTAGTCAATGTTTATAAAGGTTTTTTTTTTTTTGGTTTTTTTTAAACATTTCTTCTTGAACAGTTACATTTTTTTTCCATAGAGTAAAACTGACAAAACAAACAATTGTACAAATTTCACAAAATAAACTGTTATAGATTCCATTTCAGAGTTAGTGCTTTATAGAACCTGGTCTAGTTTGGGTAACACAGCCATCCATCCATTTCGTGAAGTCCTAACAATCACTCGAAGCCTGTACTGTTACAACACCATGAATAAAGATGAATACATTGGAAATAATCTGTGTCAAATACAATACGTGTTTCCAAGGCGAAGATCCATGGCCAAATTGGGAATGGGACAACTCGCCGGCGGGACAACTCGCCATGGCCGAGGTGGGACGAGTCACCATTGGGACAGGTCACTGCAGGACAAGTCACCGTGGGGTTGTAAGTGACAATTAACTAGTGGCATATATAGGATTAATTATCTTTATTCTTCGCAACAAAGACATGTAACAATAATAATTTAACACACACAATAGTGACTATAATTGAACAGGATTCGTTAAATTCATTTTTCATGTGAATACGCAGATATAAAATAAATATAATTTCAGAATTCTGTATTTTCTATCAAGTTTCTATAATTCACAAAAAGTAATATTTAAAGATTAACATTTGAAAGAACTATAATTACTTAATATAAACAGAGGAACATTTCTTAAAAAAGGCTGACGTTGACATTGATGGAGGGCCTGACATATATTCGTCTCAATAATTCTGGATCTTCTGGGCCATTTTAGTGTATTTTGAGAGTGTGTCCATCTCTAAATCTGATGCCTGGACCCTTAATTCGACATTTTCTGCTTCTGTCTGTAGAGCCGGTACCAATATGTAGAAACTCAATCTGGTCCCAAGTGTGTTCAGACACTGATGCCAAGCTGTAATAGGAAAAAAAACTTTTGGTTATTAGCATTTTACATACACAGAGAGAGATTGAGAGAGAGAGAATGAGAATGAGAAGGAGAAAAAAAACTCACCTTCAATGTCATTATTGGTCCGGACTGTATGGCCAAAAATGCTCCATTCCTGAAGGCTGAAAGTTGTGGAATCTACCCATTGTCTCTGGACATAGTCCACAAAGTCTTGGAGTTTTGTCTCGGGTTGAGTTTTGTTGTATAACGCTTCAGTTTCTCGGATATGAAGAGCCGGCAGGAATGGCAACGCTAGTATCTGGCGAATGAAATCGTGTACAGGTCCCCCTTCTCTACATGCAGTCTGGAGCCCGATCCTCGTTACATACCTATACACGGCTTGGCTCCAATGGAAGCTGGATCATCTGTTGGCAGTCGATTACCCTTGGGTAGGTCTGGATCCTCAATAGAAATTTCCATAGCTTCTGGTGGGTTGCCATTATTCCTGTGTGGCAGATAAAATGTGCCGTCCAAAGCTGACGATGTAGAGCATGTAGATGCATCGTGACTCTGTGTACCTTCCATTAATTCCTGTAGAATCTCAGCATTTTGCTGGTCAAACTGATCATGTCATCATCAGATAGATTCATAGGCTCATCTTGCAGGATATCTGAAGCTGAAGATTCTGTAGTTCCTAATGCAGCCGCAACCTCTCTGAGTCTCTCACCATCTCTCCTGCAGAAATAGTAAAAATTTTAAGATTACGAAAATGTTTTTTCATTGAAACGATACTAGCGATAATTGCACCAAAGTTATTTTCTGTTTAAGCGATACTTACTTTTGTTGACAAGGTGTGCAAACAAAATTCAGAACAAATCTGCGGTGCATGGAGTCTCGGTATTGCTGGAGGTCAATGCCAGTATTGAATACATTGCATTGAATACAAAATGTGAAGGCATTTTGGAAATGATGCTGAGTCTTGCCGTCTGACTATATTTATAGGTCGGTAAGTGAAAGGGAATCCCCAAAACACTCTGAAATAACTGTGATCTTGGTTAAGTGAGAAGCCATTACCAAATCAAAACACAATCATTACAGAAACAATACTGTAGCAGCTGACAATTGGATTTAATTGGATTTAATTCTGTTTATTTCTTACAATTCACGGAGGTTGGATTTATTTATCAAAATACTCTACAGGTAAGTAAGTGATAAATTTAACAATAGTTCACCCCAAAAAATAAAATAATAAAAAAAATAAATTTAAAAAAAAACGGGACAAGTCGCTGTAAAAATCGAGACAACTCGTCGTCCGATGGCGACTTGTCCCGTACCTGGCCAAATGCGCAGATTGTCTTCTCCAGAATCCGGATGTCACATGACTTCCAGTATGTTATTTCTCGTGCTGTGAGTGCAGTTCAGAGTAGGATGTTTACCCCTATTTTACTACACCATACAATCGAGCACCCACTAGCCCATACAGTGTTCTTCTTCCCTTCTGTATTCGACGCCTCCACGTCTAACTTGTTTTCGTTGCTCCTATTGATACCCTCATGAGTTACAGGGTCTGGAGTTGGAACAGTCTCATCTTCATATGTTATCACGGTGGTTCCAGATGACTTCCTTTTTATTTTAGGTTTTCTAGAATATGTTTTAAAGAATAATATATACGGCGTACCTACCTTTATTCCTAAAGTAAAAATATATTAAGCACAAGACCAATCCATAATGAATAATAAAATATAAAATCCATTGTATAAAATCCACAGAACTGAATAACAGAATGACAATATATGTGTTCCAGTGCCGACATGTAAACCCGAAATGATATGTTTCTTCTTGGATGTTGTTTGGCACACCTCATCTTAAAAATTTTGTTTTCATAAGTTCTTCTGGATGAAGTAGTGATCAAAGTTCTGGCCTTTGATGAGATACTTATACAGAGTTTTTACAGGACAACTGAATCTTGATTGATTTAATAGCACTTGATTAGGAGATCATACTGTTTTTTTACATTTTCAAGAAGTAAGAGGAAGCATGGGAGAAATATATGGGAGAAATATAAAGAGAATGATATAACTACATCTAGATTTTTGAGGTTGTGTTCCAGTACATCATGAGGTATATATAAAGTGTAATTGTATTTTGTATTTGTCAATATATCTGTCAATGTATTTTATATTGTATATTACACTGTATTTATTTTTGTTTTTGGTTGTAATAAAGGTGTTTAAACTCATCTTAACCCGTGTCTCTTTTAGTCTCCCAAGTTTAAAACGTAGGCCGAATGTTCCCAGGCCGAATGTTCCCAGGTCGATTGTTCCTGGGGCCGAATGTTCCCGAGGTCGATAAGCCCCGCTCCCCTTAGATCATAACATGTGATGGTGGCACTTTTTGGGGGTAATACTTTCCGGTAAAAAGGACGGTATCCGGTAAAAAGGGAGGTAAGTGTATGAAAACTACGTTTTAAAGTACTAAATGTACCTCTGAATGTGTGAAAAGTGATTATTTAAGGAAGCTTATGCAATAATAAATATATAGAAGGAAGATTAGGTATTGTTTGTTTTATTGTAGACTATTTTCAAGACAAAATAGATCATTTCGCCATTGACACGCCATTTTGAGCAAGGAAAACAATGAATTCGCTGAGGTGCACGACGGGGTGAATATTATCATACTTGCTCGATGGAGGTGTAGCTAATTTTAGATGTTACTGTTTGCTACGAGGGCTTTTGACAAAAAGTATTTTTGGAGAGAAACCATTTATAATTTGAAAATAGTCTACGATAAAACAAACAATACTTAATCTTCGTTTTATATTGCGCACACTTCATTAAATTGTCACTTCACACTTTCAGAGGTACATTTAGTACTTTAAAACAGTTTTTATACACTTACCATCGTTTTTACCGGCAAAAAGTAGTGTTCAAGCTTTTTTTTAAACGAGGGTTCAGGGTGATCCCGTCCAAGATTTTATACGACAGATGCTGGCTCTACCTTTCTTACCTGCGAATCAGATCAGGGAAACATTTGAGGCACTGCAACAAAAAACAGAACCAGAAACCAAGCTCTGTAAATTTACTGATTATGTACAAGAACAATGGATTAACTCCAGTACATTCTCCATACATGAATGGTGTATTTATGGACATACTGTTCGCACAAACAACGACATGGAAGGTGTGCAGCTAATCATGTTTTGTATTTATCGTAAAAATGTTATATTCCGGATTCCTCAAATAAATAAATAAATAAATAAATAAATAAATAAATAAATAAATAAATAAATAAATAAATAAATAAATAAAAAAAAAATAACCAAATAAATAAATAAATAAATCTCAAAGAGCTTGTATCAGAAGCACTTTCTACTTTACACTTTATGGGGGGTACTGTAATAAATTATCACAAAGATATTAAATTTTTGCTTCATAATCTGAACTAATCAATATACTTTTTTCATTCCAGCCTGGCATAGAAGAATGAATACCATTGGAACCAATATCAGCTTCTGTAAACTCGTCCCCCTCTTGTACCAAGAATCCAAGACAGTTGAGCTTGGAGTCATGGCAACCGACTTAGAGAGTGGCATTCGGTCAAAATATACAAAGACAGCTGCAAGAATACAGGAATGTTGGGATGATTATATGGCAGATCCTCCACGTTTGACAACAGCAGCTTTCTTAAGAAAATGCGCATGCATTTACACAGAACAGAAAACTTCACGGAAACGAAAAAGAACTGATGACACAACCACGGCAGTTTGATTGAACACAACCACAGCAGTTCGACTGAATCAATTAATAAATGCTACATGTAAGTTAGGTAAATGGTTGAAGAAACGGCAAAAATAGCTATTCAATTTTTTTTCCAATTTTCATTTTTTGCTTCCGAAACCTAAATTATGTTTTGGAAGACCCATTTTGGGGGGGGGGGGGGTTTAAATTTATATAAAATCATCATTA
Organism: Pictodentalium vernedei; assembly: GCA_031216915.1. Classification (NCBI taxonomy): domain Eukaryota; kingdom Metazoa; phylum Mollusca; class Scaphopoda; order Dentaliida; family Dentaliidae; genus Pictodentalium; species Pictodentalium vernedei. The sequence continues at coordinate 380,856,524 of CM062296.1, forward strand.
AATGTGGTGTTAGATAAATGGTTAAACATTTTCCATGTCGTGAAAACAGCTATTCAATTGTTTTTTCATTTTTTGCTTTCAAAACATAACTTCTAATCGCTCATTGGGATCGTAAGCTACGCTTTGGGAGCAAAAAACGAAAATTGTTAAAACAGAAAAAAATTGTTAAGTAATTACGTATACTCTCCCAAAAAAGAAAGTGTGCATGCTAAAAAATAACAGTAAAAAAAGATATATATCATTTTCATTCATGGAAATTTTATTCAATCACAGATGAATCAATTTGTGATCAACATGAGAAATTTCATTACGCTACAACGAATACTGTTGGTGCCATGGAGAGTCAAAGACACTAAGGGTCAAACACAAAAGTCACACACTCAATATCTGGTATGACCTCCGTCTGCATCGACTACTGCTGTGCATCTACGCCTCATGCAAGCGAACAAGTTAGCATGGAAGTGTTGTGGGATGTTGTTCCATATTCTGATAAGCTGTCTTTGGAGTTCTACAAGCGTTGACGGTGCATGGGAAAGCCGGCGTAGCTGACGTTTCACTTCGACCCATACGTGCTCAATGGGTGGGATATCGGGCGAATTTGCGGGCCAGGGAAGAACATCCACTTGTTATTGCTGCAGATACTGTTGAACAACACGAGCTGCGTGGGGAAGGGCGTTGTCCTGCTGTAGAATGACGCCGGGGCCGTGACGTTGCAGAAATGGGACAACAACAGGTGTAAGCACTTCATCACGATATCTGGCTGCATTGAGATTGCCATCAATAATGACCAGCTCAGTTCTGTTACGGGCAGTGATGCCACCCCACACCATGAGAGACCCTCCTCCATAACGGTTTCTCTCCACGACACATGGATCTGCGTAGCGTTCGTTTCGATGTCTGTACACTCTCTGGCGGCCATCTGATGATGAAAGATGGAAACGACATTCATCTGTGAATAAAACAAGTCGCCACCAGTGTAAGGGATGCCTGAGATGTTGTCTACACCACTGCAGTCGAGCACGACGATGACATAACGTCAAAATCGGACGAATTGCAGGTCTTCGAGGACGTAAGCCGTATTCTCTCAGCCGGTTGATTACTGTTTGAAGATGTATCCGTCTCAGGTTAGGGATGTTCCTGGCTGTCGTCGTTGCCGTTTGTTGCCGGTTCCGGAGATGGACGACACGGATATACCGATCTTGTGCAGGGGTGGTAACTCGGGGTCTCCCAGAGCGGGGTCGGTCTCGAACATCATCATGTTGTGCATGTCGATGGACTAGCCTGTCTACAGTGTTACGGTGACAGTTCAAATGCTGAGCAACCCCTCTGTGTGTTCTGCCAGCTCTAATCATACTCAGGGCAAGGAGACGTTGATTCATTGTCAATCTTGGCATGCTAATGTGGAGTCGTTTTAACAGCAGCGCAAGTTTGAATGTGAACGATAGGAAGGCCTTTCTTTAGTGTTTAAATACCCAAGGATTCACATTGCTGCATGAATTTTCAGACTCTCCACGTGCAAAACATGCCTTTTCACAAACGTGCAGCACGTCATTTAACGTTAAAGCAATTTTAATGGGGAAAGCTGTTTTTGTGTTCAATATAACTTATTCATGAACAGGTTAACACTCTTTACAACTACAAAATTATTTTTTTTTTGGAGTTTGATCAATTTCTGCAATGCACACTTTCTTTTTTGGGCGAGTATATTTTTTTAATAGGCCGGTTATAGAGGCACCGAAATTAATTAATAAACGCCATGTTAAATAAATGTTTAATGCAATCAAGAAAAATATCTTCTATCACACATTTTAATTGCTTCTCCATCATCAGGTTTCAAGCGTTATGAATCCTAAGTTATTTTGTTTTATTTTTATATATTGTCAGCTTTTGTTATTTATGTGTTATACTTGTTATATTGCCGCAAAATATTATGTCAGGCTACTGTTATTTACTACCAACTATATTGATGAAATTTAAAAAATAAACAACATATATTTTGTCGAAGCCAAGCGTTCTGTTGTCTGTTTTCTATTTCCCACTCCCGGTAATCCTCTTCTAGTCAATACCACTGATCTAAAACTAAAGTTTATTTTTAGACCAGTAAATAACCCCGAATGGCGAATCGTCCCGCCTACGAAAAATGGCAAATCGTCCCGATGGCGAACTGTCCCGGTCGACAATGGCGAATCGTCCCGATGGCGGACCGTCCCGTTCCCCATAAAACTATGTTTTAAAGTACTAAATGTACAGCTGAATGTGTGAAAAGTGACAATTTAATGAAGCGAACGCAATAATAAATATAGGCCTATATAACGAAGATTAAGTATTGTTTGTTTTATTGTAGACTATTTTCAAATTATAAATGGTTTCTCTCCCAAAACCTTTCTGTTAAATCTCCTCATAGTGAACAGAAACATCTATATGTTACGCACAGGAATTAGTTACCCCTCCATCGAGCAAGTATGATAATATTCACCCCGTCGTGCACCTTAGCGAATTCGTTGTTTTCCTTGCACAAAGTGGCATGTCGATTAGTGTCTATGGCGAAATGATCTATTTTGTCTTGAAAATAGTTTGCAATAAAACAAACAATACCTAATCTTCCTTCTATATATTTATTATTGCGTAAGCTTCCTTAAATAATCACTTTCCACACATTCAGAGGTACATTCAGTACTTTAAAACGTAGTTTTTATACACTTACCGTCCTTTTTACCGGCAAAAAGTATTACCCCTTTTTGGCATTAATGAGATATCTATCGCTGTGTGAGTAATCCTTCGCTTCATGCGTAATCCTCGATTTCATTCTCCCTTGGGGTCCATGAAGATTCGGCCTCGGGAAGATTCAGCCCCATCAAAATAAGTGGGAAGATTCGGCCTTCGGCTGAATCTTCCCGATTTTCTTTTTAAATTTGGGTCCTTTAAACTTTTTGTAAAATTTTTTCAATGCTTCTTGTAATTATTTTACGCTTTTAAATTGGGATAGAACTGAAAATAATTACTAACCTTTACGTAAAAATCCTTCACCTTTCCACAGAAATCCGATAAATCCCCCAAAACACTGTTTATTGTTCACTGGACAAAAAGCTACTGAATTACTTTTTTTTTTGCTTCTGCTGCTGTATTGCACAAATCTGATTAAAGTTAACTTTAGAAATGTTTGGTAATGTGTTTATACAGTGCAACAAAGTGAGACAGTAATTAACAGCTTGATGACTGTGAAGTGTTGAATTGAAAGTTATGATTGTTCTTGCCCTCAAAGTACAAGTCCGACATTGTCCTTCTGTTTGTTTACACAGTGGTATGCATAGTTTTGATTCGGAAAAAGAAAAGATGAGACACGTTTACGTCTTTTAATCTCCCGACAGATAAGGTATTTAACGTCCGTGGTTGCAGCTGTTGTTCACAAGTGATTGCAGCTGAAATTGAACTTGACCACAAACACGTGGCCATCATATCATATTATAACAAGCCGCAAGCAACAGTAGACAGTAAAGTATTTGATTTTTTTACCAACAAGTACAAGCACTGCATATTCTTGGGTGATTTCAATTCCAAACACCAGGTATTCGGTTGTCATAAGACTGAGCCTAATGGTGACGCCCTTTTCCACATCATTGAAGAACTCGATCTATTCATGGTAAATAACGATCAAGACGTAACATACATAAGCAACAACCCACTCCATCAATCAGATATCCTAGACTTGATTATCAGCAGCAAATCACTAACCAGCCAAATGCAAGACATATTTCTAGGAGATGATGATCTAGGCAGTGATCACCTGCCGGTTCACGCCACTTTGAAATGTAATATTGGTCCCGCAAGGTATCCTCCCGTGAATAGGAGGAACCTATCAAAAATTGACTGGAACCTCTTCAGAAACATTATCGAAGTAAAAATAAAGGCAAATGACCCCTCAAATGCTCATGAACTAGAAAAAGCCTGCACCCACCTTAACGAGGTTATCAACAGTACACTAGATGAAATTTGTCCCAAGGAAACAGTAAAGACGCGGATAAACAGAATAACCCAAACAACTCTTCAAATAATCAAACAAAAAATAAAAGCCTTCCGGGCTTACCAATCAGAGAATGATCAAATGAAAAGAGCAGAACTTAAAACCGCGTATAATCGCGTGAGATGGGAAAAAGCAACCGAAAACCTAAATGGGCTGAGAGAACCTAAGAGGTTCTGGGATACATTTAAAACTCTTACTGGCCAAAAGAGCAAAATTGCCAATAATAATGCGCTGAAGACTAGCGACGGAACTATGGCCATAGACGACAAGGCAAAGGCCAGCGCTTTTGCCAAACTTCTAAAGAAGGCGCATCGTCCACAAGAAGAGAACAGATATGACAACGATTTTAAGGTAAAAGTAAATAAATTTGTCCAAGATAACAACTCAATTTTCAATGAACCGAACTTCGACCAAAGGCATGAAGACGGGGACGACCATGAATTAACCGAACCAATAAGCGTAGAAGAGGTCATGGGTGTAATCAGAAAATGCAGGTCATCTTCGTCCCCAGGAGAAGACGAAGTCTGTTACAAAATAATGAAACAGTGACGCAACATCTTCTGCTGCAGACTTACCAAACTCCTAAACTGCTGTCTCTCCTGTGGGTACTTCCCAAAATGCTGGAAAGTGGCCACAGATGTCATGATACCTAAACTCGACAAAGACCTTACCAACCCTTCTAACTACCGCCCAATCAGCTTGCTTAGCTGTGTTGGGAAAATATTTGAGCGGATTCTCACTACGAGATTTCGCAGCTATCTCGACTCAATCAACTTTTTCAACAAATGGCAAAGGGCGTATAGGAGTCAGAAAGAGGGAATCGAACACGTATATAGACTGGTCGATTATATGAAAACAGCATTTAGTCAAAACGAAATCGGAACAGTGCTTTTCTTGGATGTAGAAAAGGCGTTCGACTCGGTATGGCACAATGGCGTAAGATATAAACTAGCGAAAATGGGATTACCCACTAAAATTCTGAGGATCATATCACCATTTCTAACTGACCGAAAAATCAAGGTGAGGGTTAATCGCGAGGTGTCAGAGGAAGTAATACTCGAAGCGGGAACACCACAAGGGTCGGTTCTAAGTCCGCTTCTTTTCATAATATATATGAATGATATAGAAAAAGTAGGGAAAAACTTTGTTGAACTATCGCAGTTCTCAGACGACAAAGGCATTTGGATGGCCAGCAAGTCCAGAAACATAATTAAAAATCGTCTACAGGATACCATTCGCGATCTTGAGAGCTGGTGCGCCCTGTGGCGCATCAAACTCAATACCGCCAAAACTCAAAAAGTTACGTTCTTCAAAAAGCAAAGGAAAAAACCAGTCCCCAGTATCGATCTCCAGTTATACGATCACAAACTAGAAGCAAACAAAGAGGCCAAATTTGGGGGATTTATCCTAGATAGCAATCTCAGTCTAAACAGTCACGTAAACTCCATTACGGTTAGAGCTACTAAACGTATCAATTTTCTGAAGATGATCAGAGGTAGAAATTGGGGAGCAAACAAAGATGTGCTTCTCAAGCTTTACAAAACATTTATACATCCGGTACTAGAATACGGTGCTATAATAACAAGTGACCTAAGCAAAACCAACATTCAGAAGTTACAGAGGGTTCAAAATTATGCCCTGCGAGTGGCACTATGCAAATCGAAATGTACACCGATAAAGGAACTTCACGAGCTAGCAAAAATAGAAACTATTGATATGCGATTAAAAGACCTACAAAACAAAACCCTCAACAGACTCCAAGATAGTGAATTAATGGTTGAGCTGAATGAACACCGATCCCTTAACAGAAAAACAAAATAAGTTTCCGGATAATAAAATAAAATAAAAATTATACAATATAACTAAATCGCGTGGAGTCAGTGAGGATTGCCTCGCTACTCATTGAGAACTTTAGGATAGAGTCTGTGAGGACTGCCTCGCAACTCTGCTGGAGCGCAATTGAGATGCGTTTAATGAGATCTATATAACAAAACACTCCACATACTCCAGGATAGTGAATCAATGGTGAAGCTGAACGAACACCAAACCCTTAACAGAAAAACAAAATAATCCAAGTAAATTAAAATTACTCAATAGAATTAAACTGCGTGGAGTCAGTGAGGATTACCTCGCTACTCATTGAGATCTTTAGGATTGAGTCTGTGAGAATTGCCTCGCAACTCTGCGTGTGGGGAGTGGGCTCCGAAGAAACACACCCCTTACCCAGTCCATAGCAACAATCACACAGCAGGTACAATATACAATAGCGGATACCTATCTTTCTCTCTACCTATAACTTTTCCGCAACATATACAAGAAACCTCCAAACACTAGGCAAGGATTGAAACAAGCTTGTCTGGCTGGGGACGAGTGTACATTTTATATAAATAAACATTCGAATAAAGATTTAACAGCCCTTTTAAGGGCTTGGGGTGTGTGTCAGTGAGAGGGTGGGGTTTTTTTGTTTTTTTTTTGGGGGGGGGTGGGGGAGGCCATTTGGAATTCCCGAAGGATAACCAGATACCTCAAAATCGCATACGGCATCCTATCTCCCAGAAGGCTTGATGGATGACTCCCGGTTTTTCAAAACTAAACTGTTGGAGCTTTCTCCACTTCTTTTTTGTAACCGCTATGGTCATATACCGGGGCCGCTACCAAACCGGCGTTGCTGTTTGGTTTTCTTTTCGGGTGCTGGTCAAAACGTCCCCAAACCAAAACGTCCCCAAAAATAAATAGGTCAAAACGTCCCCAAGCATTGGTCAAAACGTCCCCAAGCATTGGTCAAAACGTCCCCAAGCATTGGTCAAAACGTCCCCAAAGGTTGGTCAAAACGTCCCCAAGCGTTGGTCAAAACGTCCCCAATATAGTTTCCTCTCAAACCATCAACTATTTTGACTATTCCACCAGATTTTACAAAAGAGAAGCTGGTGGGAGAGTGGGAGAACTGTCCGTCGGACAACCTAACACTCACAGGGGTTAGGTGGAGCATGAGAAAGTGAGACCTGTGACATTGGTCAAAACGTCCCCAACTCTTGGTCAAAACGTCCCCAATACAATATCCCCTCAAACCGTCAACTATTTTATGAAAACAGCCAAGCCCCATCTTGTAAATCAGCCAAGCCCCATCTTGTGACAATGAATAATGGATTGGATTGATCCTCCCTCTCCCTCGACTTTTATTTTGATCTCAGATAAATAGAAAAACATCCAAAAATATGGGCAGATCTTGGAAATTTTGAGGGGGTGCTAATGGTTCACAACATCATTCGAGTAGTGTTTTAACATAACTTAGGAAAAAATAGTGGAGCCCCCCCCCCCCCCCCCACCTCACCCCCATTGGATCCGTCCATGTAAAAATAAACACCAGTTTCACAGCTGCCGATTTCAGCAGTGTGATCGTATTAAGATCTGACACATCCAATTATCTGTGCAGTGAAGTCGTCTTGTCAAAAAGATACGGTACTGTACTTACATATTGTTTCAACAATTTATAGGTTAGCTGCAGAAGTCAATATTTTGGGGGAAGTCAACAGAAAATGAATTCTGTATTGAAATTTGTGTAATAGAGATTATGAGAAGCACATTGTTCTGCAATAACTGTCAACGAAAAGTGTTAGGTCTGATAATTGCGGTGTTATTCCAACCATTTCCTAAGAGGTGTGGGGTGTATGGCTTTTCACACCATTTACCAGAAAGTGGACATCAAAGTTGAATACCACTTGGAATCAAGCAGACTAAAGTAGCACTTGTTTTAAGGGTATGTTGTGATTGCAATCGGGTTTATCGTATAAAGGATGTCAAATCCCGGGTACTGTCATCTTCAGTCATACTAATAATAATAACTCTTTGGCCAGCCGCTGATTTGTCGCTGTCCTCATAAGAGAAGGCCATCATTCCCCCTGCACCCCACCCCCTCTTCCCCTCCTCTCCTCCCAGCATTCAGATATAAACTGCTTAATAGTGTCCCTCACTTCCTCTTTTTCAATTTCTTCAATAAGCATTCCTACCCTCTCCCTCGTGTCCCCCTTCAGCCATCTATCCTTTGTTTCTTCACCCCACTTCTGCATTATTCTTCCAGTAAATTTTATTCTATGAGGTATATACTGTGGGCATTCCAAGAGAAAATGTTCCAGGGTCTCCACTACTCCAGAGTGGCACATTTGGCATCCCTTTTCCCCATCTCTCCCAATTTTTCCCCGAAGCTCCAGTGATCTTGATCTCAGTTTGAACAGCAGTGACCCTCCAAAGGTGCCATCTAGGTACTTCTCAAAAGCTGGCTTTTCTTTATATTGTAACCCCTGCAGTGATCTTTTCACGCTAACCCCTGCTCGCCAGTTTCGATTGCAATCTTCCATGACTCTCTCTTTGACAAACCTTTTGCCTTCTTTCATTCCTACTTCTATGTTTGTGACCTCTATAGAGTAATTGTCCATTAGTTCCCTCACATGTTTTGACCACCCCGTTTCTATATTAGAATTCCAAATGGTATCGAGCATCAATTTGCACCACCGGTTGTCAGGCAGGTTTCTCAAGTAGTTAAAGTAACACAGTTTTCCCAAATCTACCCTGTCCTTGATTTTCATCCACCCAAGCTCCCCCCTTACTGCTTCCAAAGCTGCAGCATTACTCGACCCTGTTATCCATCTGCCGGCATCATTCTGAGTACTTTCCAACTTCTTAATAACGGTTTGGTTTAATGGAATCACGTCCGTGCCATACGTTATACTTGGTAAACCCACCCTCTCCCACAGTGTTTTCCCCACAAAGACCTTGTTGAAACTATTTTTCCCTAAAAGTTTTAGTTGGTTCAGAATTCTTTTCCCCTTCAGAATCAGTTTGGCTGAGTAATTTCTGTACACCCCTCTTCCCGTTATATTTATGCTTACCCCTAGATACTCATACTCTCCCGTTTCTCCTACAGTGATTTGTTTGCTTTCCCCTTCGGGGATTGAGAACTCCCCCACTCTCCATCTCTTTGTCATATCTACCTTGCGTCCAACGGGTATTACCTTGCTTTTATTCTCATTTAGTTCGAGCCGCCAAGTGTTCCCATATCTACCAACAATTTCCAGCAGTTTCTCTAGCCCCTGTTCAGTTCTAGACATTAACACCATGTCGTCCGCAAAGAATAAGCCTGGTATCTTTATGTCTCCAACATTTACCCCCTCCGCACTCTGAATTAGTTCGTCCCCTAAATCTTTAACATACAATGCAAACAAAATCGGTGAAAAGATACACCCCTGCTTGAGGCCTATATCCATAGGGACTCGTTTTGTAGTGATACTCCCTAGACTGAGTTGGCTTTGCACATCTGTATACAGTGCTTTCATGATTCCCACAAAGTCACCCCCCAGTCCGATGCCCTCGAGCTTTCGCCACATACCTTCCCTCCACACTCGGTCGTACGCTTTTTTCACATCTAGAAATGCCAGAAACATCTTTTTCTTTTCAGCCTTTGTTGATTCTATCAGTTGGGTGAGTGTAAATAGGTGATCAGTGACTCTTCGTCCTTTCCTGAAACCATTTTGAATTTCTCCTAAAAAACCTTTCTCTTCAATAACTTCCTCTAGTCTACCGTATATGACCTTACAGAATACTTTTCCGATGTTACTACTAACTGATATCCCCCTATAGTTATCTAGAACTTCCTTATCCCCATTTTTGTGTATGAACGACACCTTACTTTCCCTCCACTCTCTGGGGACCTCTTGCTTTCGCAGAGCCAGGTTGAAAAGGTTTGTCAGGACTTCAATAAGTGCCTCCCCTCCATTTTTGAGGAATTCGTTCGGAATTTCATCAGTCCCTCCCGCTTTACCATTTTTTAATTTCGAGACCACGTTCCGCACTTCTTCTGCCGTTATTTCGCTACAAACACGATTGGATAGGTTCTCCTCCACCAGTGTATTTCTTTTTGGTGGGGACCCACAGCCCCATCGCCTATCGTTTATCTTTTCCCAGTGCTTGACTAACTCTGAAGCGATACGGCCTTTATCTTCTGTACTTTCCCCATCCACTTTGATACTCTGTACACTACTTTTCCCCCGTTTATTTACCCAGTTCCAAAATACGTTTGAGCTCGAACCCCCCGTTTTCTTTATTGTTCTGGCAAGACTGCAATTGCGCTCCTTCCTATTATTATTCTTTATCTCATTCACCTTTTTCCGTGCCAGTTCATATTCTCCTTTCATTAGTCTCGTGTCATTGTTATCCACCCCTTTAAGCTTCCTACTTCTTCTGTAAGCAGCGCATTTTACCTTCCTTTCTTTTATAGCCTTTTTCAGTCCCTCGTTAACCCTGTATCCAAGCTCTCTCGTTGGGACCCTCACCCTTCCTATACACTCCTTCCCTGCCTCTGTTAGGCTATTTACTATGCCATCTGAAATACTCTGGACATTTGCATCCCTAGGTCTACAATCAAGATTTGGTTTTAGTTTTTCCCGAAACTGCTTCCAGTCGGCTCCTTGTTTTAGTCCCCAAACTTCCATGAAGGTATTTCTGTCTCTATTCGTCTTGATCGGACGTGTCTGTGAAAGCTCCTGACTGAACACATCTCACAGCTTGGATATTAACAAAGCCTATTGTTCTCTGTACCACTTCTATGCACTCTAGTGTAATTTTGTAAGTGTTTATCTTTAACTCTATCTATTTACTGTCTGCTTTTCTCTGTTAAAACTAAAAACGAATATTTAAGTCAATACAATTAAATTAAAATCTTTAATAACTTAAAAAATAAAATTTAGAATTTTAGAATTATTTACAAATAAAAATAATGGATAAACAAAGTCAAGCTCAGTTAAACAGTTCTGGCTTTAATTCTGGTAGTCTGAGCAACAGTGGAAATTCCACTAATACTGATATGACATCGATGATGTCTGGCTTCCAGAAAGAAATAGCCAGATTAAATGACACCATAGAGGGTTTGCGGTCAGAGCTTCAAGCCCAGAAGCGACAGGCAGATAAAGAAAAGGCTGAATTGAGAAGGGAATTGGAAAAGGCAATTCTGAGAGCCAAACCAGGTAAGGAGGACCATGCTCCCCCAGTTCCTGGTTTACCATGTATTGACGCTGCTACAGAAATGAGAAGACCTGCGTCCGCCGGCTCACTGGCGGGGATATCTGAAATAGATTCAGATCTAATTACCCCCAACCAGGATAACTGGCTGCGTTCCATAGTAGAAGAAGCTACCAACATGGTCGCAGTTTCCCCGCCGTGGCGGTTGAAATTCAATTGGATAAAAATTCAGCTAAAGTCCCCAAATGGGAGCAACAGAAAAAATCACCAAACCAAAATCGATCGAAAAGGAAACTCTCCAATGAGTTACGTGAAAATGATGAAACCGTGGACGTCGAAGACGAAAATGGTTTATGTATGACTATTGATCGGCATGTCAAGAAGACAAAAATCATCAAGAAAAATTCACAGAGAACCGCCGCTGAAAAGGACTTGGTGGTCACACCAAGAAATTGGGACTCTGTTAACGAGTCTACATCACCGGAAATAGTGAATGCGACAGCTAGCCCAACCGATAGAGCGACGTACGCCGATAAAGTAAAAGCCAAAACGCCCCCTAAGGTGACCAATAAAACCAACAAGACACAGGGCCATCCGTAACCAAACCCGTGTGTCGTAATCACACGCGTCCACCCCAAAACGGAAAAAACACGATTGATAAAGCCCTTCCAGGATGCTCGTGGGAGAGACTAATCTCCAAAGCCACGGGTAACCATACTTGGAAAATAAAAGTAAAATGCCCTAATAGAGCAACGAAATTAAATCTGATAAGCAAAGGGGCAATTATTAATGGCACAAAATACGAAACCGAGGAATATCGTGTTCTTCCGCAACCCGTTCAGTGTCACAAGTGTCAGAAATTTGGGCACTTGTCACACAAATGCAACGGGGAGCAACGATGTATGAAATGCGGTGACAAACACATCGTGAAGGAATGTAGTGCTAAAACTCTGAAATGCCCGAATTGCGGTGGTCAACACCCCAGCAACTACCGGGGTTGTAGCCACTTCAAAAAAGTTAAAACAAACATCCAGCTTAAAGCTCTAAATGTAAGTAATGTCGAGAACTCATCTTCCCCTTATTCCACGTGTACTCTAATGGCTGGCTCTATTTTCAGCATAATGAAGAAACACTTGGACACCAGTCTTTCGGACGTTTGCAAAGAGATTAGTAAAACAGCCTCTAAGTTATATAATACTCAAATATCTCACACGCTATTAGAAGCGGCCGTCAACAGAATATAATTATGTAACAATATTACAAATAGTAATTAAACTTAAATAAACTTAGTACAGTAATTCCTAAACCATTCATGGATACACTAAAAATAGTCCAGTGGAACGCTCGAAGCGTTAATCAGAAATATTTGCAAATGTCACATTATTTAAAAAATATGGACGTAATTGGAATTAGCGAAACCTGGCTTAAACCAAACAAACAATTCTCGTTATGTGGTTTTCATATTATTAGAAGAGATCGCCCCGCCCAAAAAGGCGGCGGTGTCGCTCTGCTAATAAGGCAGGAGATTAAATACAAATCAATACCATGCGACCACCTCAATGCTGAAGTGATTGCAGCTGAAATTGAACTTGACCACAAACACGTGGCCATCATATCATATTATAACAAGCCGCAAGCAACAGTAAACAGTAAAGTATTTGAATTTTTTACCAACAAGTACAAGCACTGCAAATTCTTGGGTGATTTCAATTCAAAACACCAGGTATTTGGTTGTCATAAGACTGAGCCTAATGGTGACGCCCTTTTCCACATCATTGAAGAACTCGATCTATTCTTGGTAAATAACGATTAAGACGTAACATACATAAGCAACAACCCACTCCATCAATCAGATATCCTAGACTTGATTATCACCAGCAAATCACTAACCAGCCAAATGCAAGACATATTTGTAGGAGATGATGATCTAGGCAGTGATCACCTGCCGGTTCACGCCACTCTGAAATGTAATACTGGTCCCGCACGGTATCCTCCCGTGAATAGGAGGAACCTATCAAAAATTGACTGGAACCTCTTCAGAAACATTATCGAAGTAAAAATAAAGGCAAATGACCCCTCAAATGCTCATGAACTAGAAAAAGCCTGCACCCACCTTAACGAGGTTATCAACAGTACACTAGATGAAATCTGTCCCAAGCAAACAGTAAAGACGCGGATAAACAGAATAACCCAAACAACTCTTCAAATAATCAAACAAAAAAGAAAAGCCTTCCGGGCTTACCAATCAGAGAATGATCAAATGAAAAGAGCAGAACTTAAAACCACGTATAATCGCCTACATGGGGAAGTAAAAAAGGCCATAGCTAACGATAATCGCGTGAGTCACACATTTGCAGTTTCGAATAAGGTGGAGGTCTGTGAGAAGTTGCCTGTCAGTAAATTAGTATTTATTCTATTATACCTTGTGCGAGCTCTGTCAGACAAGATATAATAGGTTAAATGCTAATATTAGGTGTAAAAAAGGCCAAACATGTCTGTCAATGCTGGAAATTTACCGGCCGTCCAGTTGCCGAAAATGACAAGATCAAAGAAAAACCGACGTCGACAGTAAGTAATGACGATTCAAAAGTAAAAATTGAAAATACCAGTGTGTGACACTGGTAGGCAGTTGTATTCTCAGTGATAGAAAGACAGCTTCATCGCCTAATGTTTAAGTTAAAACACATTATTTAGACGTAATTGCGGTTCAAAGGTAAAATAAAAAGATTATGTGGTCATGTTTAAACTACAAGGTGAATATGATTTAATTCGTTTCGTAAATAATTATGGATAGAGTCTGTGAAGACATTCGAGGTGGCGTTGAGCTGCAAGAAAAGTTGAATGGTATGACTTGGTATATTCGTTCTGTTAAGCTAGTTTGTTATTAATTTAATAAAACATTTGCAATTTCTATGCTTCATCTCCTCGTCGGGAGTAATAATTTGCGGGAATTACATACAAGTTATTTAGAGGTGTTCATTGAATAATAATTTCATGACGCATCCCTTATCTTCTAAAGTCAGACTTTTACGCGCCAATTTCAGTTCTTCCGAGACTGTGGGCTTGCTTTGATTCTTACAGAAGACTAATCTCTTCCAAAACGCGATCACTTCATCGATTTGAACGCGTTCGAACGCCGGTTCGAAATACTTGACGACCATATCTTCCCTTTCCATCCACAGACACGAATGATTCTCTTGATCGAAGTCTAGGTGATCCCGACATCCGACACATCGTTCTAACAAGAGGCGACCTAGTTGTTCGTTCACGCAGAATGCGTAGGCTTTCATCAGCATTTTTAAAAGAAACCTTACTCTAATAGTCTGAGAAGCGCTCATGATTTACGTATTTATTTTATTATCTTTTCGATTTGATATATTATTTTTAATAACTATTTATTTATATATTTTTTTTTCTCTCCTATATATCAATCACTATTTTTTATTTCTTCAGGAAACGTGACAGTGGGTTTGCCGGTTCAACAATCACCTCTTTTCCGTGTACCGTACACGATTCGATTCCGACGTAAAATCCGCAAATGGATTTCAGTGTACGCCTCCATAGGGATTCAGTGTTAAAATCGTGTACAGACGCGGATGATTTAGAATCAGCAAGATGATGATTTAGAAACGACAACACGTTTTTTGCTCGCAATTTAACACTGAATCCTATGGGGGAAACCCATTTGCCGATTTCAGTCAAAACGGTACATGTACGTGTACGTAAAACTACAGGCGTTTTTTGCACTCTTGGATACAATTCAGTGATGTTTGAATCGGCAAAGCCGATTCTAACATCACCCTAAAAACGTTAAAATCGTGTACAGGTACACGATTTTAACACTAAATCCTATGGAGGTGTACATCGATGTACGTGTACACGTACACGTACATGTACGTTGATGCTTGAATCGGCATTTATTACCTACTACTGTGCTATAAATCTCTTTTGTGGAAAATAACGTGTGTAAAATATTTGTTTTTTATAAAGATGTATACCTGTATATAATTTTGTCGATATTGTTCTTGTTATTTGAACCCTTTAGTTTCCTCCAAATTCTTCCACGTGACAGCATAACTACTCATTGGAGATCTCGGACCTGGACGTTGGGGCCAACCAGGGTAAAAAAAATCGTCAGAGTAAGGGTCATGGAGGATTGTATCCGTACTTGCTGAGAGGGGGTCAAATCAAAGAGATCTTTGGGTGGCCTGCGCGATAAAGAGAAGCCTGCCCTTATAAAAAAAAGTACCATGGTAAATCCCAAAATACAATGGTATTACCAGGGTATTTGGGGATTCACCATGGTTTACCATGGTACTTTTTTATAAGGGTGGTTTTGAAGAGTACCTTGATGGCACCTTTGGGGGTCACTGTTGTTCAATGTGTAGTCGCGGTCCCTGGAGCTGAGGGGGAAAATGGGGGAAAACAGTGAAAATGAGTGCCAGATGTGTAATTTGGGCGTGGTGGAGACCCTGGAACACTTTCTTCTAGAATGCCCAAAAATACCAGTCTAAAAGAACAAGATTCACGGGGAAGTGGGATGGGAGAATGAAGGACATGTGGTTTGGGGGCGACTCAAAGGAGAGGGTTAATATGCTAATCGGAGATATTGGGAAGAATGGGACAAGGGATGCCATCAAGCAGTTCGTCTCCGAGTGTTGGGAGGAGAGAAAAAGCGTGGGAATAGGGAGGCAGTTGGTAGAGAACGAGAACCGCGACAAATCAGCGGTCGGCCAAAGTGTTATTATTATAGGCTCATCAGAACAACTTTCAATAGTTAACTGAAAGCCTAGGGTGGCTTCGGTATAAAAGTTTGAAATATCCAACTGCCTTGTTGACTAATTCTTTTGATATACTTTTATTGCCGTTAAAGTTCACAATGGGCAACCCGGGAAGCGGCAACAAATATAATAAAATATTTAGTCAACAAGAGGCCCCAAGGGGCCTGAGGGCGCTCACCTGACATGGTAGCCTTAATATCAACCCAGAGAATTGATTTCAACCAGTTGGATCTGCTCCTCCTAAGAAAAGCTTATACCAAATATCCAAAGATTCTGACCAGTGGATCTAAAAAAAAAGATTTTTAAAGAATATTTCTCATATTGAACTAAGTTATAATTCAGGCTCCCACAGGGAGCCCATATATGAACCCAGGGACTTGGCTTTAACAAACTTGAATCTCAACCCCCCCCCCCCCCCCCCCCCCCCCAAGGATGCTGCACACCAAATATCAAAACATTCCGACTGCTGGATCTGAAGAAGAAGATTTTTAAAGAAAAGTCCTCATTTTGAACTAAGTTACAATTCGAGCTCCACAGTGAGTCCAAATATGGACCTAGGGACATGGCTGAAGAAGAAGATTTTTAAAGAAAAGTCCTCATTTTGAACTAAGTTACAATTCGAGCTCCCACAGTGAGTCCAAATATGGACCTAGGGACATGGCTTGAACAAACTTGAATCTCACCCCCTAAGGATGCTGCATACCAAATATCAAAACATTCCGACTGCTGGATCTGAAGAAGATTTTTAAAGAAAATTCCTCATTTTGAACCAAGTTATAATTCGGGCTACCACAGTGAGCCCAAATATGAACCCAGGGACTTGGCTTGAACAAACTTGAATCTCACCCCCCTAAGCATGGTGCATACCCAATATCAGAAGATTCTGCCTGCTGGATCTTGAGAAGAAGATTTTCAAAAAAATTTGCCTGAAATGCACTAAGTTCAAATTTGGGCTCCTATACTGAACTCAAATATAAACCCAGGGGGCCGATTTGAACAAACTTGAATCAGATCCATCCCACAATGTTGCATACCAAATATCAAAAGATTCTGCCTGCTGGATCTGGAGAAGAAGATTTTTTAAGAAATATGCCTGAAATGCACTAAGTTAAAATTTGGGCTCCTATACGGAGCCCAAATATAAACCCAGGGGGCCGATTTGAACAAACTTGAATCAGATCCACCCCACAATGTTGCTTACCAAATATGAAAAGATTCTGAAGCTGGATCTGGAGAAGAAGATTTTTTAAGAAATTTGCCTGAAATGCACTAAGTTCGAATTCGAGCTTCTATAGTGAGCCCAAATATGAAACTAGGAAGCCGATTTGAACAAACTTAAATCAGATCCACCCCACAATGTTGCATACCAAATATCAAAAGATTCTGCCTGCTGGATCTGGAGAAGAAGATTTTTTAATAAATTTGCCCGAAATGCACCAAGTGCGAATTCGGGCTTCTATATTAAGCCCAAATATGAATCCAGGGGGCCGATTTGAACAAACTTGAATCAGATCCACCCCACAATGTTGCTTACCAAATATGAAAAGATTCTGAAGCTGGATCTGGAGAAGAAGATTTTTTAAGAAATTTGCCTGAAATGCACTAAGTTCGAATTCGAGCTTCTATAGTGAGCCCAAATATGAAACTAGGAAGCCGATTTGAACAAACTTGAATCAGATCCACCCCACAATGTTGCATACCAAATATCAAAAGATTCTGCCTGCTGGATCTGGAGAAGAAGATTTTTTAACAAATTTGCCCGAAATGCACTAAGTGCGAATTCGGGCTTCTATATTAAGCCCAAGTATGAATCCAGGGGGCCGATTTGAACAAACTTGAATCAGATCCACCCCGCAATGTTGCATACCAAATATCAAAAGATTCTGCCTGCTGGATCTGGAGAAGAAGATTTTTGAAGAAATTTGACCGAAATGCACTAAGTTTGAATTCGAGCTTCTATAGTGAGCCCAAATATGAATCCAGGGGGCCGATTTGAACAAACTTGAATCAGATCCACCCCGCAATGTTGCATACCAAATATCAAAAGATTCTGCTTGCTGGATCTGGAGAAGATGATTTTTTAAGAAATTTGCCTGAAATGCACTAAGTTCGAATTCGAGCTTCTATAGTGAGCCCAAATATGAATCTAGGAAGCCGATTTGAACAAACTTGAATCAGATCCATCCCACAATGTTGCATACCAAATATCAAAAGATTCTGCCTGCTGGATCTGGAGAAGAAGATTTTTTAATAAATTTGCTTGAAATGCACTAAGTTCAAATTTGGGCTCCTATACTGAGCCCAAATATAAACCCAGGGGGCCGATTTGAACAAATTTGAATCAGATCCACCCCACAATGTTGCTTACCAAATATGAAAAGATTCTGCCTGCTGGATCTGGAGAAGAAGATTTTTTAAGAAATTTGCATGAAATGCACTAAGTTCAAATTCTAGCTTCTATAGTGAGCCCAAATATGAATCTAGGAAGCCGATTTGAACAAACTTGAATCAGATCCACCCCACAATGTTGCATACCAAATATCAAAAGATTCTGCCTGCTGGATCTGGAGAAGAAGATTTCTAAAGAAATTTGCCTAAATGCACTAAGTTCGAAATCGGGCTCCTATACTGAGCCCAAATATGAACCCAGGGGGCCGATTTGAACAAACTTGAATCAGATCCACCCTACAATGTTGCATACCAAATATCAAAAGATTCTGCCTGCTGGATCTGGAGAAGAAGATTTTTTTAAGAAATTTGCCTGAAATGCACTAAGTTCGAATTCGGGCTTCTATAGTAAGCCCAAATATGAATCCAGGGGGCCGATTTGAACAAACTTGAATCAGATCTACCCCGCAACGTTGCATACCAAATATCAAAAGGATTCTGTCTGCTGGATCTGGAGAAGAAGATTTTTGAAGAAATTTGCCTGAAATGCACTAAGTTCGAATTCGAGCTCCTATAGTGAGCCCAAATATGAATCTAGGGAGCCGATTTGAACAAACTTGAATCAGATCCACCCTACAATGTTGCATGCCAAATATCAAAAGATTCTGCCTGCTGGATCTGGAGAAGAAGATTTTCAAAGAAATTTGCCTGAAATGCAGTAAGTTCAAATTTGGGCTCCTATACTGAGCCCAAATATAAACCCAGGGGGCCGATTTGAACAAACTTGAATCAGATCCACCCCACAATGTTGCATACCAAATATCAAAAGATTCTGCCTGCTGGATCTGGAGAAGACGATTTTTTAAGAAATTTGCCTGAAATGCACTAAGTTCGAAATCGGGCTCCTATACTGAGCTCAAATATGAACCCAGGGGGCCGATTTGAACAAACTTGAATCAGATCCACCCTACAATGTTGCATACCAAATATCAAAAGATTCTGCCTGCTGGATCTGGAGAAGAAGATTTTTTAATGTTTTTCCCATTGCCTACAGTGTTAAAAAGTGCTGACTCAGCACTTTTTCAATGTCCCGAAACTGTACCCTATGATAAAACCGATGGCAATGTTTTTTACCAATCCTTTCTGTTGGTCCTAAGGAAGCTGCACACCAAATGAAAATTCTCAATGCCGTGCAGTTTTGGAGATATGGGCGTTTTAATTTTTTTCTATTTTTAGCTCCTGCGGTTCCCACGGGGCTGCGGGAATTTTTTTTTGCATAAATCAAGTACTCATGACCCAATAAGCCCTCACATAAAATTTGGTTCAAATCAGCCTCTCGGTTTGGAAAATAGAAATTTTGGGCGGGGCAAAAAATGTTGCCCCTCCCATAACGACGCCAAGTATAGCCCCACAAACTTCTCTTGAACAAATCTGAGTCTACACCTCAAAAGGAAGCTGCACACCATATATCAAGTTTCTGCTACTGCTGGTTCATGAGAAGAAGATTTACAAAGATTTTGGTGCCCCTTGGGGGCGTGGCACCACCCAGGAGGAGGGGCAACTTCATTTGAACAAATCTGAATTGGCATTAGGTAATAAACATTTAGCCAACATTTGAATAAAATTGGGCTAGTGGTTTAGAAGGAGAAGTCGATAATGTAAAGTTAACGCCGGACGGACGACGACGGACGATGGACGACGGACGACGGACAGAAAGTGATTAGTAAAGCTCCCCTTGAGCTTCGCTCAGGTGAGCTAACAACGCAATTGGAAATTACAAACCATAATTAGGGTAAAAGGGCAATGCATTATTTGAAGAAAAAAAAGGACCGTTATCTCTCCTGCATGCCTTCATATACCGAAGGCGGGGTGGGAGGCCCACTGATCCGACACTTCTACGGCCACAGGCAATTTTTAAATGCGAGAGCTTGAAATGGTGAATTGAAACCATTCTCCCTGAAAAAAAGTCATCTCAACGCCGCTCAGTCGTAGGCCTACGCCCTTCTTAGGAATCCTATGACCGCCCATGTCCTTGTTATACAGATAGCGGGATTTTTTTCTGATCATCCTCTCAAATGCATTCTTGTCCATATTTTATTTATTACAATGGGTAACTCACAATAAAGGAACATTTTGAAAGAATCTTTTTGTGTTAATGCTTTATTCCCTTGATAAAGACAGGCAGTCATGTGGCCTGTTTTTTTTTACCAAGATTTGGGGACGTTTTGACCAAGAGTTGGGGACGTTTTGACCAAGAGTTGGGGACGTTTTGACCAAGTGTTGGGGACGTTTTGGCCAAAACGTGTCCTAATTTTCTGCGGGTTTTATCAACTTAGGGACAGGGTTTTACTTATGGTAACTGACGAAAAATGACGAAAATATGACAACAATTGAAACACTTGAGGGTTTGGGGATAAATATAGTTAAAATGGGTAATAGTTTGGGGACGTTTTGACCAAAGGTTGGGACCAAAAGTTGGGGCCGTTTTGACCAAAAATTGGGGACGTTTTGACCAGAATTTAGGGACGTTTTGGTGGGGACGTTTCGGTTTGGGGACGTTTTCTCTTCTTCCCTTAAACTTGCCATCGCACAACATTACATTCTGGCTCGTCACCATGATGGGACTCAAACCTCTACCATCGCCGAACTGGAACCGAATAGAGCCCACTCTCTAATAGTTTCAAAGGCGTTGAGGGATTGAGTATTGACCATCTAACACTCCAACGTAAACTGCCGGGTATTCTAACCGCGTGCATACCCCCCTCCGACTCCATTTTGGGCAATAGGAAAGCTTGGTCTGTGTGATCCAAGTGAAATAAAATAAGGTTAACCGGGTCGCAAGGGATTTGTAAATCCCACATCGTCCCTGCGCGCCTTCGGCGCGCTAAAGCTTTCATTCATTCATTCATTCCGTTGTTCACAATTGCAATCATGTTCCCTTGCCTGAAATGTTCAAACGAAGTTAGGGCTAGACTGCATGCAATATCTTGTGATGAGTGCGGAAACTGGCAACACAGAAAGTGTGATAGGGATATCAGCTATCAGGAATACGTGGATGCTAGGAGGTGAAACACAGAGCTCAACTGTACTAATTAAAGAAGCATGTACACTGTCAGGGTGAATGTTACAGCAGGAGACTTGGAGACAGAGACACGTCAAAAGTATACAAAGATAGCAAAGAAATTAGAAGAAATATGGCAGAAATATAGAGATAATGACATAACAACTTCAAGACTTTTGAAGACCTGTGGTACCATTTATAAAGTAGGGTGATTTTTGGTGTGTATATATGCAGTGCCACATGTTGTGGATGAATCGAATTGTGTCAAAGATGTTTTATTGTCAAGAATATTGTAAATTATTATCAAAATTTATTTACACATGCAATTAATCGAATTATGTCAAAGATATGTTTTTGTCAAGAATATTGTAAATTATTAATTATCATTATCTATTCACAAATGCAATGACAATGTTTTCGTAATCGGTAAACAATAAATGATAGATGAGTTTTAAGAACATTGTTATGTTTTTCTTTATGTTTTAATTGCAATTAAAACATTACCAAACAATAGATTGAAGTGAATCTCATTCGTCACTACAAGGAAAATCTAAGTATTCACACCTTGTGGCATTTTCCCTGCTGTCACTCACGAAATAATTCCTTTTCTACTCACTAATCCTCTATCTAATCGCTCCATAACACTTGGTATCATTCCATCACCCCAAGGCCGAATCTTCCCGGGCCGAATCTTCCCGAGGCCGAATATTCCCGAGGTCGATCTTCCCGTTCCCCTCCCTTACACCTTCAACAGGGGACGTGTTGATCCGCTAAAATTCGCTGTGGGAGAATTGGTCGGGGCAATTTTAATCGGACCTGCAATCGCTTCAGTAGAACACAACCATCTTTAGATCTATTTTGGAAAACATTTCATTCCGAAAATAGGAAATTTTGTTTCTGCAACTTCCTTATTTAGCAACAACCAGCTTGTTCAACTTCGAACTCATCCGATATCCACCCGTCGTATATTTTAGGCCGGTGAAGTACACCTAGTGCGGCACACCTTGTTCATGTTACTAAAAGAAAGAAAATAGTGACAAGTGAGTTCGCTCTTCTTATATTGAAGTTATGGCAGGGACACACGAAAAAGTTGTGCGACGATTTACCACACAGAAGCACAAAGAAGCACACAGAGGCACAAAGAAGCACACATGGGGCACAGGGGCTCGTTACAAACAATGACTGAGGAATTAAATATTATTATAAAAGAAGCATAACTGGATACCTCCTAGTATATAATATAATAACAAAAGGGAGGACACACAATTCCTACCTCGATTTTTCAAACGGTTCAAAATATATTCATTATTCTGCCTACGCTACGGTCGGCCATCGACTTCTATGCACCGTTTTGTCAGGAAAAGACTTATCTTCCAGACTGCACACATGTTTTCATTGTATTAAAATAAAATCAATGCACAAAACATGATTTATTGTCACTTTCCTTCGAAAAGAACTCTGGTCGTACCGGAAGCTCGGCTTTCGGCTCTTGAGTCTCATCATCACGTCCCCAAGAAAAGCCGGCCCTGAACGTTTCGTCCGCAGCGGCGTTTCGTTTTTGTCAGTCATTTCTTCCATATTCAGAGGCCGGAAAGCGGCGGGGAGTGTCTGCCCCGTACAGTTGTGAGAATTTATGTGAAAAATATTTGGCAACTGAGTGTCGATAAATGCTTTTATTATTTTTATCACGGCTTATATGTGTTTACGACTAAATTGCCAGTGTAAGTGTCTATTTTAATGTTTTCAGCCAAAGTACTTAAATTAATTGAGTCTTCTTTTCGAGAGGACAGATTACACAAGGTTGGCATATTGTTCGGTCTGGGTGATTTCAGTGAATTCCTGGACCACAATGAAAAGTTTTGGACATGTAGTATGTTATAGTACTTCATATTGATTATTATATATATTGTTGTGTAGATATAGGGGCAGCCGTCCTTCCATCCCTACCATCCCCTTTTTTCAGAGTTCTTACGATGTTAAACTCTGATATTATTAGACACTGCCACTGGGTGCTTCTCCGTATCCACTGCCCCCCTGCCCCTCCCCCCCCCCCCCCCCTGCACAAAAAAACATTGAAGCCTCGGCGTGGTCTCGCCTGCATTCGGCATCCGTCAATGTGGCAGATGGAAAATATAGTTACGTGGCAACTCGGCCTTGGTACAACTCGACCCGAGCCGATTCTCAGGGACAACTCGGTCATGATTATCCATTGTGCAGAAATGTGACCTTGTAAATATATAGATGAATGAATAAATAAATAAATAAATAAATAAATAAATAAAATAAATAAACATTGGACCTGAAAGGGTGTCAGGCACAACACTCACAGGAACCAAGTGATCCGATTCTTGACTGCTACATATCGTCTGATGGTTCTAGAATTTCTCGAAATTATCCTCGATAATTACAATGTCATACTGACAACAAAAACTTGACCAGAAAATTAGAAACACACATGTTACTGTCAAATACAAGAGACGATGTAAGTATACTTGAATTGAGACAACCAAACACAAGCAAGCATCAGACATCAGCATGAGTGTTCCCCTTAACTACAGACGTTGCACGATATCTGGGGATCATTCTTCATGTACATGTAATGTACGAGTCCAGACGTGGCTTGTCCTGTGCACCATGATGGTTAATGGTCATAAGCCCCCGACTTGGAATGGCACGACGAAATATGGGACCCACACGGTCAAAAGGGGTCCCCAAGCCACAAGCTCACGGAAGTGAGAAAGAGAGAGAGTGGGGGCGAGGGAGAGAGAGAGAAAGAGAGAGGAGATAGAGAGAGAGAGAGAGAGAGCGAGGAAGGATGTCTGTATTTACAGGAATTTGAATTCATGTATCGTAAGTCACCAACTGTACTTCGTGTACACAGCATATGGGCCTCAGTCGAGATCCCCAAGCCACAAGCTCACGGACGAGGGAGAGAGAGGGAGAAAGAGAGAAGAGATAGAGAGAGAGCGAGGAAGGATGCCTGTATTTGCAGGAATTTGAATTCATGTATCGTAAATCACCAACTGTACTTCGTGTACATTAGCATATAGGCCTCAGTCGAGAAACGAGACAGGTACCCAACCAGTATCTGTATATGAAGACACCATGGACTCCCCCCCCACCCCCTCCCCCCATTCCCACCCAGAAAAATAATCTTCTTTATTGAAGGTTGCATTTTATTAAAGTATCTCAAAACGCACTAAAGGTGCACTCTGTTTCTTCCGTTGGAGGCTCCTTCCAGTGTCTAGAGTCACTAAACCCAAACTACATGTACATTGCATATTCTCTACTGACGAACATGAAATCTACATCTTGTACGATCTTAGTAAGAATCGAGGATTTTATTCCTTTTCATATGCAATTTTCAACATTGGGCCCCTGATGGTTTGAGAAAAGAAGAATGTCCATATGCAGAAATAAAAGAAAACAACCAAGTGGGGTTTTATCCATGGTGGCCGTGTTCTTTTTTGGGGCGTTAGAGGAGTCGTCATTAGGAAAGTATAATCTGCATCTGTCTTGTTTCTAATCGTTTTTGAGGAGCGAACAAACAACGGCTCCTGACGGGATTGTGCCTACTTCAACTTCGCCGAATTGGGAATAGCCCTGCATGAAAAAATGGAAAGAGACATGGGGTGCAGCAGAACCATGATGGCATCTTTCACAGCCTTATTGGCGGAACACCCCCTCACGTGGGGGGTGTAATAGTTTGCGAGCGCCGAAGCCGTGTGAATACGTTATTCTATCCCTATGCCATCCCCGCGCAAACCATTACCTTCAAGAGATTGTATCCATGTTATATACATGTAGTAACAAGAGTGAAAGTCACAAATCTGATATTTTCAGATCGCGTGTGGCGCATTGTTTTGTTGGAGATTTGTTTTCATTGCTATAAACTGAAATCCAGATTATCCAACGAGAAACACTATTCCCAAACGATTGGACACAGTTCTACTATTTCAGGGTTTCAAGGAGTACATCTTGTGTTCAATTAAGTCGAGGTGTTTTAATACAAATTTCGTTGGATCATCCCGTAATGGCGACATGTGTGTAAAAGAGGACTCTATGATTGGAGGTGGGCGTTGGGAGTACCCCATAATATGAATTCACTACTACTAAACACCAACACAAGAGTTGTGTGAAACATAACATGATAAATGTGTGTTTGGGGGTGTAGAAGAGGTGAAAAACGATTTAAGGAGTAGCGAATAGTGAATGGTTTTCTATAATTCAAAAGAATATTCTCCAAAGGCCAATCTTGAAGTACAGTCAGAAAACTCAGTGACCGGGGTGTGGGGTTCTTGTTTTTTGTATTACTTTTAAAAGGCGGAGGCGCTGAAATGTAAAAGGTCGTTTCCGAAACCATGTCTCGGAATTCATGTAAAACTCTGTGACCTGAGAAGTAATCCGGCCGATTTTAGCGTATACGATAAGTGTATGTAAGTGGCCAATTTCGGATTGAGAGACTGTGAATTCGACCTCCCCCCCCCCCCCCCAACCCTTGAAATTCGCTACGGCAATTGGCAATGCTGTAGTAAAATGCCGTACTAAATCAAATTTACTATGGCAAATTGCCATAGCAGGTGACCTCTTTCATACAGAATGAATAGTGTTCTTATTGCAAATGCCGTAGCAATTGCCATAGTAAAATAATTTTGCTATGGCAAAAGTGCCATAGCAAAATGTTCCCAATGTCAAGGGCTGCCCCCCCACCCCCCCACCCACCCACCCACCGTGTCTGGCATCTGTCATTAAACAATAATAACAACAAAAACTACTTGCTTCAAGTTGGTTGTGTGGTCAATACACATAAAATCCAAATCAAGTTTCTCGTAACAGTGG
Source organism: Pictodentalium vernedei (assembly GCA_031216915.1). Lineage (NCBI taxonomy): Eukaryota > Metazoa > Mollusca > Scaphopoda > Dentaliida > Dentaliidae > Pictodentalium > Pictodentalium vernedei. The sequence continues at coordinate 380,882,625 of CM062296.1, forward strand.
ATTTCACTGAATTGACAAGTCTGACAGTTACATATCGGCTGTTTTGTGCGGTTAGTTCGTCTTCATTGATCCGTAAAATATTCCGGAACAATCTTACGTTCATGCCTTAAGAGTGTAATAATCAAAAGGAACTAAATAATAATAAAGTCAGGTCCACTGAAATGTAAACAACATTTTTGAGACCCTTTCAGAGAGATTGATGTGTAGCTTTGCGATTGAAGAAGTGATCAGGAGAATCGGGTCGAGTTGTCAAGTAGTGTTGAACAGGTAGCCATACCACTCCCACCCTACGTTCAACAACCCTCAAGACTTACCAGACACATGCACCCTTTCCACTTCAGACAGATCCACACAGGAGCAAATTTTTACAAATTTTCATTCTTTCCACATGCCATTGTTTTATGGAATGATCTTCCATCAAACACTGTAACACTCCCTGACAAAGAGTCCTTTGGTAAGGCAGTGAGAGATTTAACCTATCCCTGAAGCCAGACTCGATTGTTTTTAACCTGATTTTATCTTTTTAAACACTGTTAATAAAATACTAGTCTATCATCTTTTTTTCAAACCTTACTATTCTTATTTTCATCTCTTTTCACACTAACCCCCCGACGTTGCACCTTTTCCTGCTCATAATACCCGCAAGGGGTGTGCAGCAGTATTTAAAGAAAGAAAGAAAGAATTCTCACGTAACTATATTTTCTATCTACCACATCAGACATTTGCCGAAAGCAGGCGAGACCACACCGAAGCATCTATGTTTTTGTGCAGAGGGGGGGGGGGGGGGGGGGAGTGTCTAATAATATCAGAGTTTAACATCATAAGAGTGAGAGATAATCCAATGTTCAGAACTCTGTAACAAGGGGGATGGTGGAGATGGAAGGACGGCCGCTCCTATATCCACACAACAATATATATATAATATACAATATGAAGTTCTCTAAGATACTACTTATTGTAGTCCAGAAATTCACTGAAATCACCCAGACCGAACAATATGCCAACCTTGTGTAATCTGTCCGCTCGAAAAGAAGATTCAAGTACTTTGGCTGAAAACATTAAAATAGACACTTACACTGGCAATTTAGTCGTAAACACATATAAGCCGTGATAAAAATAATAAAAGCATTTGTCGACACTCATTTACCGAATATTTTTCACATAAATTCTCACAACTGTACGGGGCGGACACTCCCCGCCGCTTTCCGGCCTCTGAATATGGAAGAAATGACTGACAAAAACGAAACGCCGTTGCGGACGAAACGTTCAGGGTCGGCTTTTCTTGGGGACGTGATGATGAGACTCAACAGCTGAAAGCCGAGCTTCCGGTACCACCAGAGTTCTTTTCGAAGGAAAGTGACAATAAATCATGTTTTGTGCATTGATTTTATTTTAATACAATGAAAACATGTGTGCAGTCTGGAAGATAAGTCTTTTCCTGACAAAACGGTGCATAGAAGTCGATGGCCGACCGTAGGCAGAATATATTTTGAACCGTTTGAAAAATCGAGGTAGGAATTGTGTGTCCTCCCTTTTGTTATTATATTATATACTAGGGGGGTATCCAGTTATGCTTCTTTTATAATATTATTTAATTCCTCAGTCATTGTTTGTAATGAGCCCCTGTGCATGGGGTACATAGAACCCCACAGAAGTGTATGAATGCAGCTCGGCACAATATGGTCGACGTACATAGAAAAAAGGGCTCGAACAAGAGCCACCTGTGACCGTAAAAAGTGTCCCACCATCGATCGGAACCGGCTCTATCTGTTTGCCGATTTGTACGATGAGCTTACAGAGACACGTCAAATTCAATGGTGTTTTAACGCTGAAGACATTTTTTTTTTTTTACCCACTTCCATGACACTGTGTCCTAATATTTTATTTTACAAATTACTGTGATGTTTTAGCGGTTGGGTGCAATGTTCTCCAATTTGGTATGATTTCACGTGGATGCATTGCCTGTCCTGGACTTCCGCTGCCCTTTTCATGCAGTAGACCGGGTGTGTTAAAAAATTAACTGACACACGAGTTTGGGTTCCGAATTGTGTGAGAAAATATGTGTGTTGCGGAGGGGGGGGGGGGGGGAGTGGGCTCATCGGCCCTGTTGAAGAGTAAGTTTATTCAGTTAGTTATCACTTATAGCATTCGAGGTTATTTCTGTTTGATGTCTTTGGTGCTTTCATCATACAAGTGGACTTTAGAATTTAATCCACCTGTTGTCTGTCAGGACTTCAATTTCAGTTTCTAAAAGTTGACTTTAATTATTCTCTGTGACCTTGCGAAACGGTTCTGTTTGCCCCCTGGGTCATTTCGCCCCAGTTCCTGTTTGCCCATTAGTGGAAGTGGGTGGTTTTGTCCCCAAATCAGACAAATAGAGAGGGCTTTTGAGGTATGGATTAAGTAATAACAAGACTCGCAGTGATATATATGTATGTTTTATTCTTGTTATTCCTGCATTTCTTTATTATATTTTCAGAGTTTTTGAACATAAAATAATAAAGCATAAAAGCTGGACATAAAGAATATAATTGTACATTTATTGCATCTGTAACAATTTTCAGTCGTCCTGTGTCGATTCTCTTCTGTTGGTTTTTTTCCCCGGGCACCTCTCCATATATGTTGCCACAGAGGCAAAGAAATTTTGTTGTTGAAATCTGTTTGTCTTCATAATGTTCCCATGCTGTGTTAAGTTTTTGTTCACTTTTGCTGAAGCGTGTTGTTGTCTCTCTGTAAATCATCAGCCATTACATTAGATTCAACTCTCCACCTCTCGTCTCAGCAAAGGAATTAATTTGTATAGTCCCAGGCCTTTAAATTCTTCCCAACTAACGATGGTAAATGCTGTGACCAAATAAGATAATTGCGCCCAAATTATGCGGAGTTTGAAACTTTTTCCAACATTTTGCAGTGTTTCTGCAATATATAGTTTGGCCATGTTTCTCTGATGCTTGCAATATAGCTTAGAGCTTACCCTAGAATTAAACAGTGCAACAGATAAATATTTTTTTTAAAAAACCCACAGTTCACCACAGAAAAACAATCGGCGTCGACAGTGTTTCTGTGGCGAATTCTATGTAATCATGTACTTAAAGCTTGAGTTCTATTATATTCATGTTTGTGGCATTTCTCAGTAAACACCATGCGTAATTTACATTCAAGTAGACCTTTGGCTCGACACTGGAAAACTAAGAAGCCTTCTCGAGTTAGTCGACTAAACTTACGTCAAATGGTGGTGGGAGGGAACCAGTGATAATGGTGAAGATCTATAACAAGGGGTTGTAAACTAGCATTTTAAGACGGTGGACCTAAAACAGTCGGCAAGAAGAAATACAGGTGCTTTTTCTGCAACCATGCAGGCCACATCCATATTTGCCGTTGTGCCCGAATTAGACTGATCTAAAGGTCTGTATAGTCCAAGGCACCCAATTATAGCTCTACTGTTGAGCCTGTAATGCCACCCTGAAAAATAAAGTGAAGGAATTAAAAACTCTATACAGTATGTGTTGGGTAGATTACTACTTAATCACTGTGGAGTAGATTTTCATTCAGATTTGAAAATTTACCACATCGCGATTGGGTAATAATTCTGCTTGTATTGTATACATACAACATAATCTATATTTATGTAAGTGCAATCATTTATCTGCATATTTGTTTATTAATAAATAAAATGTGAAATCTACTCTTTTTTGTTACTCTCTGTACTACAGGTTTAATTTATTTTTAGCTCACCTGATGGAAAGTCAGGGTGAGCTATAATGATCACTCACCATCCGTCCGTCATCCGTGAACATCATATTTGCACTTCTCCTCTAAAACCGCTGAACCGATTTAAGTGAAATTTGAGGTGATTGTTTGTTATGACATCGCATTTTGTTCAAATCAAGTTGCCACACTCCTCAGTAGGGTCTCGCCCAAAAAGTATGCCTAATCTTAAACAATCTTCTTCTCATGAATCAGCAGTACCAGAGACTTGATATTTGGTGTGCAGCTTCCTCTTAAGGTGTAGACTCAGATTTGTTCAAGAGAAGTTCATGGGGCTATATTTGCCGTCGTTATGGGAAGGGCAAGAATTTTCACCCCGCCAAAATTTATATTTTCCAAACCACGAGGCTGATTTGATCCAAATTTGATATGAGGGCTTATTGAGTCATAAGTACTTAATTTATGCCCCCCAAAATTTTCCCATCACCCCATGGGAACTGCAGGAGCTAAAATTAGAAAAAATTTAAAACGCCCATATCTCCAAAACTACATGGCACTGAGAATTTTTATTTTGTGTGAGGCTTCCTGAGGAACAGCAGAAAGGAATGGTCAAAAAAAATTGCCAGCAATTTTATCATAGGGTACTTTTCCAGGACTTTGAACAAATGCTGAGTCATCACTTTTTAACACTGTGAGTAATGGGAAAAACATTAAAGAATCTTCTTCTCCAAAGGCTTTTGTATTTCACATATAACATCTTTGGAAGATTCATTCACAAGTTTGTTGAAATCAAATCCCTGGGTCCATATTTGGGCTCCCTATGGGAGCCCAAATGTTCAGATTAGTGCAATAAGAGGAATATTCTTTAAAAATCTTCTTTTTCCAATCCACCAATCAGAACAATCAGAATCTTTTGATATTTGGTATGCAGCATCCTTAGGGGGGTAAAATTCAAGTTTGTTCAAGCCAAGTCCTTGGGTTCATATTTGGGCTCCCTGTGCTCATTCCAGTGAGGGTTATAAGCTATGTTTTTTAGACAAAAATTGAAAACATGATAAAATTTGGAGATTTTGTAAAAAGCACTAACCGGCTTTGTCCATTACGTTGGGTAAAGAGTTAAAGCTGTAAATCCACAAAAGTACTGCAGTTATTTATCTATGTATTAGGGTAAGTGATTAATCGGTTAACCACGGTTAATCCATGTGATTAATCGATTAAGAAAACCCTTTAACCATTTCAAGCCTAGTTTAAATTGTCCAACTACTCTAAAAGTACCGTCCATATACCATAATGATGCTGTTTTCAGAAGCTGCAGTTGAAGAAGGGTGGCAAATAAAAGGTGCCATGCTGTGTCAACTCTTAATATCGTCAACTAAGAAGTCATCACAATTCAAAAATTCTTGGTTGAGCTGAAAAAAAAAATACAGTATTAGTTAACTACATGGAACACTAGTCTATTAAGTTTAACACCTTCACCACCACTCCCCTCCTACCCACTCCCTAAAAAAAACCCAACTCCACCTGAAGGTCAATTTGAAATATTTAATATTTAAATTGATTAGAAATCAAATGAAAATATGTATATGGTGCAAATGCTTACCATGAATTCTAGGTCTGTGGGCTCATTAGATCTAAGATTTGCCCTCTGTCTATTGGTAGCCTGCTTTATCAGTCTGGAGCTTGGTTTTAGAAAGTGGTCATTGAGGCAAACTACATCTCTGACAGTATCTTTGATGATATCTGTTGCAGACTGGAACACCTGTTGACTGGCAATTTTCTTCACTTTTGGTGATACCCCTGTTTGCAGTGGTAATTTGAGATCAGGTGGATGGATGTGCTTTTGTAACCCAGTTCTGAAGTCATTATTACTGTGTACCACTGACGTCAAGCACCACATCTTCTTGGATCTAACACTACACACCCACCAAGTAGAGAATTTATTTTCTCTCTGAAAAAACGATAAAAAAGTTTTGAAAGTTACAGGCGAGTGAGGGGTTGCAGGAGTTTGGGACAGATCTCTGTCTTTCATATATGCCTTTATCTTTGACTTTTTTGTCCACATACTCAAACAAAATGAATGTCGGTACTGATACACAGAACAAACTGCACAAAGAAATAGAAATATGCCCGTTGAGGTGTTAACTTTAATCATGGCATCAATGGGGATAGTCACTTCAGTGGCTTGATAAATGGACACACACATCACTGTTGATTACAATATTCAATTATGGTATTGTCAGAAGTTTGTGGATGATTTTTACACTACAACAACATTGCTGATTAACTTTAATCATGCCAAGTTTATGTAAGTTTGAGTCATTCATGACATTACTATTAATGAGCAATTTCTTTTGCACTTTTGTAATAATACCAATACATTCATCCAATTAATTTTCTCCCGGTGGAGGGGAAATTGTTTTCTGCCATTGAGGTGTTCAATTGTTTTCAAGATGGTAAGAGTGATGTGTCCATATTAGTTATATGCGTTTTAATGTTAAGTGATGGTGGAAAAGTACTTTGAAACCATTAAAAAAATTAATAAAATCGTGTTGTTTCACCTCTCATACCCGGGTCATTTTGCACCAATATAGGAGACAAAACAACCCAGGGCAAACTGGAATTGGGTTGAAACGACACAATACCCTGGAAACCACAACAAGGAAAAGGCTTTCATGGGTTCACATCACTTATTTTCAAACAAGTTATTAGCTCAACTTGACAACGTCAACTATGAGCTATTGAGATGGGTTGTGATCTGCCATACGTCTGTACATCTGTCTGCCCATCCACAATTCCTTTAGCACACCCTACAGACTGCAGATCTCACCCGATCAATTCCAAATTTCGTACATGGCTTTCGGGCAATGTCTAGATGGGAGCTATGGAAATGTTTTGAATTTCGTTGAAAAACATGGCCATCAGTGGCTATCTTGGATTTGGATATAAACTTCCAACAATTCCTTTAGCACACTCTACAGGCCACAGCTCTCATCCAATCAGTCCCAAATTTCATATGTATCTTTGGGGCAATGTCAAGATGAGAGCTACCAAATTTTTCCGAATTTCGTTGAAAAACATGGCTGCCAGCAGCCTTCTTGGATTTGGATATAAATTTGTCCAGCAATTCCCTTAGCACACCCTACAGGCCACAGCTCTTACCTGATCAGTCCCAAATTTCATATGTGACTTTGGGGCTATGTCTAGATGGGAACTGAATTTCATTGAAAAACGTGGCCATCAGCGGCAGTCTTAGATTTTGCATATGACTTGTCTATAATTCCATTAGCACACCCTACAGGCTGCATTTCTCACCTGATCTTTTTCAAGTTTCATATGTAGCTTTGGTGTGATGTTTAAATGGGAGCTATCAAATATTTCTGAATTTTGTTGAAAAACATGGCTGTCAGCAGCCATCTTGGATTTGAATATACATGTACATTGACAACAATTCCATTAGCACACCCTACAGACTGCATCTCTTACCTGATCTTTTTTGAATTTCATATATAGTTTAGTCTGATATGTTGAAGGGAGCAATCAAATTTTTCTGAATTTCATTGAAAAATATATTCGTCACCAGCAGCCATCTTGGATTCGGCATATGAATGGTCAACAGTTCCATTAGTACACCTCCTGCAGGCCACATCTCTCACCCAATGTTTTTTTCAGATTTCATATGTAGTTTTGGTGTGATGTCTAATTGGGAGCTATCAAATTTTTAGTTGAGTTGTGACGAAGTGAAACTCGACTTACAATTTGATGAATGGCAGTTGGGCGTGCGTAAACAATTGGTTTCCGGATAACTTGATAACGGTTGAACCCACGTTCATGAGACTTCATAGGTAGATTGGCATCAGTGAGAGGAAGACCCCTATGTATTTTGGACTTGCTACGTCAAAGGTCAAGGTCACAGGGACCTTGAACATAGTAAATCATAAACAATTGGTTTCCAGATAACTTGACTATGGTTCAACCCACATTCATGAAACTTCATATGTAGGTTGGCCTTCATGAGAGGAAGAATCCAATTTATTTTGGGCTCACTAGGTCAAATGTCAAGGTCACAGTGACCCTGAACATAGTAAATCAAAACAATTGGTTTCTGGATGTTAACTTGATAATGGTTCGACCCACATTCATGAAACTTAATAGGTTGGTTGGCATCAGTAGGAGGAAGAATCCTATTTATTTTGGACTCACTAGGTAAAAGGTCAAGGTCACATTGACCTTCCACATAGTTAATCATAAACAATTGATTTCTGGATGATAATTTGACAGTATTTCAACCCACATTCATGAAACTTCATAGGTTGGTTGGGCTTGGTGAGAGGAACAACACTTTGTATATTAGATTCGCTAGGTGAAAGGTCAAGGTCACAGTGACCCTGAACATAGTAAATCATAAATAATTGGTTTCCAGATGATAACTTGATAATGGTTTGACCCACATTCATGAAACTTCATAGGTAGGTTGGCTTGATAATTTGACAATAGTTCAACCCACATTCATGAAACTTCATAGGTAGGTTGGGCTTGGTGAGAGGAAGAACCCTTTATATATTAGATTTGCTAGGTCAAAGGTCAAGATCACAGTGACCTTGAACATAATAAATCATAAACAATTGGTTTCCAGATGATAATTTGACAATGGTTCCACCCATGTTCATGAAACTTCATAGGTAGGTTGGCATTGGTGCAAGAAAGAGCCCTATTTATTTTGGAATCACTTGGTCAAAGGTCAAGGTCGCAGTGACCCTTCACATAGTAAATTGTAAACAATTGGTTTCTGGATGATAGTTGATAATGATTAAACCCACTTTTGTGCTGTCACAACTTGTCATTGGATCGGTGATCCCATCAGCATTTTTCTAAATTTTGTTGAAAAGCATGGCTGCCAGCAGCCATCTTGGATTCGGCATATAAATTGTCAACAATCTTATTAGCACACCCTACAGGCCATATCCCTCACTCCATCTTTTTCGAAATTTCTAATGTACCTTTGATGTGATGTCTAGACGAGAGCTTTCAAATTTTTCTGAATTTTACTGAAAAACATGGCCATCAGTGGTCATCTGGGGAGCACGGTGGCTCAGTGGTAGACTGTTGGACTTCTATGCTAGAGGTCCCGAGTTCAATCCCTGTCCAGGATGACCCACGTTATGTCCTTGGGCAAGGCACTTTATCCCAGTTGCCTGCATGGTGGCTCAATGATGCTGTGTACTAAAGCATACTGCACGTCGATGGTTCATATCTCTTCAACCACTAATCCTGCTTGAGCGGAGCTTGAGCAGAGTTACAATGTTGAGGAGCTGACAGTTGCTCATCGATACTCATTGCTTCTCTCCGGGTACTCTGGCTTCCACCACCTGTAAAGATGTCATGGTCACAATTAGCCATTGTGCATAAGTATGTGACCTTAAACACCAATAAATAAATAATCTGTGGTCATCTTGCATTTGGCATATAAATTGTCAGCAATTCCATTAGCAGACCCTACAGATCACTCCTTTCACCCAATCTTTTTCAAATTTCATATGTAGCTTTGGTGTGTTATCTTTTCTGCAGAAACTAGTGAATGACTTGGCATTACTGGATCTTTTTATTTCGTTCAGTCCCTTGTTGAAGAAGTTGAGCTGCAGTGTCATTAACACTTTCATTACAGTTGCATTCCTTGAATTTGAGGTGTATGCTTAGAGCACCATGCCTACATCTTAAGAGGACTCAACTTTAACTTTAAACAAATATTTTTCTGTGCACCTAACCGCCATGATGTTCAACTCTTTGTCTGTTCTGCAAAGTGACATGAAATCTTAGATCACAAATCTACAATGAAAAGAAAGTGATATTGTTTTTGTCAGTCGATAGCAAATACATAATAATCTCAGGCGCACATGCAAAATTATTGAACCACCAAGACAAAAATAAAACCACTTGTGTTTCCGGTTAACCAACCAACCCAATTTTAAGCTTTTGACCCTAAAAAGGTATTCATTACCTTAATGCGGATATCGTATGTTAAATGCATCTGCATTCATCGCAAGGGTGATGATCAAGAGCCTGGGAACAGAATGGTATTTGTCATCATGGATACTCCAGATAGGTTGGTTTGTGCGCAAGACGGCTTGAGCCTCTGGAGGAAAATTTGGGCCTGCCACCAGGCTGTTGATGTCAAAAAGTGTGTGTTCAAGCACTGCTATTCCTCATGTCTATTAACCCTTTACCTAACATGAAAAGCAGACGACACTTGCAAAAAAAATTCTTGAATAACTATTTTTTTTCATTTTTTGTCTCAAAAACATAGGTTATGACCCCTCATTGGAATGAGCTCGACGAGCTCGTTCCAATGAGGGGTCATAACCTATGTTTTTGAGACAAAAAATGAAAAAATAATTAAAATTTATAGGCGATTTTTGAAAATAGCGCTGGCCGGTTTTGGCCGTTACGTTGGGTAAAGGGTTAACCCTTTACCTAACATGAAAAGCAGATGACACTTGCAAAAAAAATTCTTGAATAACTCAAATTTTTCATTTTTTGTCTCAAAAACAAAGGTTATGACCCAACGAGGCAAAAAATGAAAAAATAATGAAAATTAATTGGCAATTTTTTAGAATAGCACTGGCCGGTTTTGGCTGTTATGTTGGGTAAAGGATTAATATAACAGTGAGACTATGCACTATGTACTGTGGCAAGTCACTCGAGATACACCTTTTGGTCAAAATAATCCACCAACAAAATTAAAAAAAAAGTAAATCCTTCCCTGGTAGAATTGGACAAATCACATCCTCACCATACTCCCCACCTCTTCTCCTCATTTATGTAGTTTTTGCATAGTTTATTTGCTGTGCATAATACATGTAGGTCAAATCCGAATTACATCTTGATTCAGTTTTATTAAACAACTTGATATTGTTAGATTTTGGCATGTCTTACTAATTGAAGAAAAAATGTCCGATGTCCGCCTGTTGTCCATGCCACTGATGTCTTGAAGTTAACCAGCTTATTGTCTCTTTCAGCACTTTAAGTTCATCTGTCCTTATGCATACAGAAATCAGAAAGGTTTTAGTGACCTAATTTTAACTATTTGGAATAATTTTTAAACATCTTTTTCTGATCCACTAGTCAGAGTGATATTCGGAAAACAGCATCCTCAGGGAGATCATGTCCCTGGGTTATTATTTGGTCTCCCTGTTGCTGTTGGAGCCTGAATTTTAACTAAGTCCAATATGAAGAATAATCTTTAACCCTTTGAACACCGGAGGCCGTTTTACCAGCCCAGGGACATGATACGTCATACTTTCATTAAGTAGGATGCCTGCTAAGTTAAGGGTGGGGTAGACCAATCAATATTTTCAACGTGCAGCCTTAGGGCTGCACGTTGAAAATATTGATTGGTCTGCTCCCAAATAATGAATATGGACTCTTCTGATTGCTGCATATGAACTGACATGGAAGATACCACCAGGGTTCAAAGGGTTAAAATTCTTTCTAAAGAACCACTAGTCAGAATTTGAGAGTTGAATGATTATGTAGACCTTATAAAATGTAAAGACGTAGGGTCAGATCTGTACAACAACATTCTGAGGTTTGTTTGTAAAGTGAATGCCTGGGTTTAAATCATTTCTGATTCGATCAACTTGTATTGTTCACTAACCTTGAATGGTCACTTCATGAATAGACCATTTACTCGGCGAGTTTGTGTGCATGATTATACATGCAAAGGACTCACATGGTGAGATCACTGTAATGTGGCCCAAGACCTCAGTTCTGAGTAAACATAGTGATTTTGTGCACAATCATTTTGTCCTTTTTGAAAAATAAACCGTCTTCAGAGAAAACATCCTAATCAACTGGAGTGACATCAGCAATAATTCTGCTTTTGAGGATCTCATGAAAGAGTTTGGTTGACTCTCGGGCCTGTCACTCTGAGGAGGGTGATTGCTTCATATTCTTACAGCTCCCCTGAAATTCTGCTGAGAAGAGCAAGTAACTTCCCTCCTCATTAGCATGATTCTGATGATTTGGGTATGTACCAGCCCACATGGGTGGGCTTGTGCCCAACTGAATATAGATCAAAGAGAGCCAGCAACTGTCCTCCTGTGATTTTCAAAAGGACAGGCCTGAGTTGAGAAATTTTGTGAAGTGGGGTCAACAAGTAACCATGATTCTGTTTCAAATTGTGTGGCAGAAAGGTACAGGAATATGCAGGCCTTGGATATTGGCATACTAAATTCCAATTCCCTTGATCTAGTATGGTCATTATCCACGACTTGCAAATGCATATCTCCTGTGTGAAGCAGAATGTTAGAATGTGCCCCATAATGAAACTCATGACCAGAAAACAAATATTTGCTGGGTCTTTTTCATTTAAAATAATTTTTTTTTATTATTACTGAACACCCACAATAGCAAGAAATTAAGTGAGAAATATATATAATTACCTTTTGGGGGGTCAGGATCAGTATTTCAAGTCAGATTTGGTCAGATTTGGTGTATTGTGAGACCAAATAATAAAAGTACGGGTTGGAACATTTATCAAAATTAAATAAAAGTATAGACCCAAATAATAGTAGTGGATGGAAATCCACTGGGGGGGGGGGGGGGGGGGGGGGGGGGGGGGGGGGAGATAATGTTCAGTAATTTTACATGTATCTAATGGGCAACTTATTTTCCAGTATTGCAGTTCTATTACAGAAGACTAAAAGGCATTTGTGTATCCTGATTTCAACAATAAATTGCCTCTATTGAACGAAAACAATATCACACAATCTTTTGAAGATTTATTGATTTGAAGATCTCCTCCCTGTTAGAAAGGCAGTTTTAATAAACATACAGGCCCAAATGAGATGCCTCATAATTAGATGAAAAATTCTCCAAAATTTATAAACATACATGTATGTTTATTAGGAACAAAAAAGTATGTCACTTCTTCTATTTATAATAAAGTACAGTCGCTGTGGACATTCACTTTCCATGGGTGGGTAATATTTCCATGGATGCAACAATATTAGATTCCAAACACTAAGTATTGGAACAGTCATCAAAAATTTAATTAATGAAGCACCGAGTACAGCCCGGTGCTTAATTAAAATTTTGCTGATAATGATAATTTATAACCACATAAATGTATGCTTGGACTTCACTGCACATGCATGGATTACGAGTCATTTACAACCAGTCCACTGCAGCTGTATTATAGCAACTACCATTTAATTATCACTGTATCAGCTTACATGTATGTCTAACATATATGCTTGTTTCTACATATTTTGCTAATGGCAATTTTTAATACCTATTAACTAAATAATATTTAGAAACCAGTTCTGTGCCCATATTCAGTACCTGATAAAAGAATATTTCTAAATGGCAATGCACCCTTTAGGACTGTGCCCTTATTGAAGTTAACGAAAGTAATGTATTTATTAGGCTTTTTTCTCAATATCGAATAAATGATAAATTTTTAATTATTGCCATTTGATTATAAAAATCGAGTTACTGGCCAGGCCTACATGTACAGTGCAGCCACTGTGGACCGGTTGTAATCCATGTGTAGACAGTTATGTCCACATATGCCTTCACCATGTAATAAAAATCAGCATCAGCAAAATTTTAATTAATCAAGCACCGAGATTAATTAAATTTTTGCTGATTATTCGTATAATCAGTGTTTGGAATCTAATATTATTGCATCCATGAAAATACCGCACACCCGTGGAAAGTGTCCAGTCCACTGCAACCGTACTGTACTACTATTTATTTATTTATTTATTTATTTATTTATTTATTTATTTATTTATTTATTGATGTTTAAGGTCACATATTTATGCACAATGGCTAATCATGACCGTGACAGTTTTATGGGTGAAGGAAGCCAGAGTACCCTGAGAGAACCACCGAGCAACGACGAGCAGCTGCCAGCTCCCCAACATCGTAACTCCGCACTGCAGCACAGGCAGGGTTAGATTGGTTGAAGACATGTGTACCATCGACGTGCAGTACACCTTAGTACACGGCGTCATCGTTCCCCCACGCGGGCAATGGAGATGAAGTGTCTTGCCCAAGGACACAACGTGGTTGCCGCAGGTGGGATATGAACCGAGGACCTCTCGGCTTGCAGCCTGCACCTCTACCTACTGAGCCACCGCGCTCCCGTACTGTACTACTAAGTTACTCTGAGTATTGTACAGTTAAAATTAGAAGTCCTGTCATGAAATGCACACAATTAGCACATCAATCTGCTCGTTAATCTATGCCTTATGACCATAGTAAGGCTATCAAATTCTGTACATATGGCCTGTGAACAAGCAACGTTTCAGCCAATAGACCTCCGGGTAGCCCGGAGATCCATTGGCAGAAACATTGGCTGTGTTTGCTATGAGTAACCAGGAGAACCTGCCATGCTTTGGATGCCATTGGATATGGCAATTACGTGGAATTCCTACGCGCAATTAAGCCTAGATAAGCACACAGTTCATGACAGCACTTCTAGTTTTAACTGTATTCAGTATTTCCTCAGCTTCAGACCCACAGTAATTGACTAATTCACTATATTTTTATACTGTACCAATGACCCAGACATAGCTGGTGCTAACTCTTAAAAATCTTGGGCCAAACACAAATTTTGCCCCCAAATCCCCAAAATTTGCATCTAAAACCAAAGAAATCATGTCCTGAATGGCCCTCCATACTTTGCCTCTACTGCGCATTGCACAGTGTCAAGGAGGTCCCGAAATTGGCGCCAATTATCATTCTTTGTTTGGCCCTTCATCAGTTCACATCTGACTGATCTTTGTGCTTGTAAATCTGAGTTTAAATGATGCCAGACACATAAATATTAGAGAAATGGTGGATCTAAAGAGGAAATAGAAGGAGGAGAGGAAAAATGAGTGACAGAAAATAATCAGGGCTGTAACTTAAAATTTTTTTATGAAATTATGTTAAGTTACCTATTTTCGAGGCATGGGCCTGTTGTTGTCATTCTTGCTATAAAGTTACACTGCTTGTTCAGTGTTTCCTCTCTCCCTTTCCTTTAAGTCCCCCCTTGCTATTCTCCCATGCTTTTGGCATATTTTCTGTAATATTATTACTAAAATTTCTTGGGAGTTTTAGCTGGGTAACAGAATGAATTCTGTTCTTTTCCCCATGTTTACGTCCTCACCCATGGGTGTTTAGGCGTAGTGTTCTGCATCTACCGTCTGATGTTCTGCAGTTTCTTCCCTGGAAGTCTCTGTTTTGCATCAGATAGTGTATTATTGGTAACTGATTTCGGGCCATGGTTATCAGTGCCTGGAGTCATGTTTCTGGTGTTTATACACTTCTTGTTTACATTGACAACATTCTCTGTGGAGGGGGATTTCTTGTCTTTGTGTTAGTTTAATCATAACAAGATACATTATTATTATTCGTAAGTGTTGCATTAATTTTTTTAAATATTTTAAAAATTTTTGTCCACACTTAGGCTTGGGATCCATTGGGGCTCAACGTTACTTTTCAGAAACTTTGGCTTTTCTGAAAAAATATTTAAAAAAAAAATTTTTTTGATTTCAATTATTTTTTCTATGTTAATGGATCATGTTATTATGTATCTTTGTTTTCAGGGGTTGGTGCGAGTACTAGGACTTTTTGTATTCTTTTCACAATGAAAGGATATTGTTCAAATTGTAATAAGAGGAAATCTTCCTCTTACTTTCATAATCATTGTATTAATTGTAGTCAGTGTTCTCGCACTAACTCCTGTTCAGTATGTGTCAATTGGGATGACAAACATGGGAAGCGTGTGTCACGGTATGTTGTTAGCGGGGAAATGGTCATGCCGATCCTTTCTCGTCAGGGTCACTCTAGTTTATCAATCTCTATTTCAGAGGAACAAGAACAGGGTGATGTATCCATGATGGCTTCCAAAAGTGTGCCTCTGTCGTCACAATTAAATGAAGAGCTAGCGGCAAAGTGCTCATGGAAATACGTCAATTGCCTAAGAGGTCCCTAGTAGGATCGACGGCGTTGACGTCCGCTAGCTCGCCCGGTGTAGCGTCCATTCATCGAATGGTTCGGCAGCCAGGTTCGTCCGTTGCGGTCCAGGAAGGAGTTTTGGGTGATGCAAGCACTATAAATCAACAAAGTGCACACCCAGTGACGGCGGATCAGAGGAGAGAATGGAGGAAGCCTATTAGTCCGGTTCCTAGCTCGTCCAGGTCCATCCGGGCTGCAAGCGAGAGAGGCCCCTCTCTCGTACAACAACATCTGGGACCAGATGTTGTGGTACAAAACATTTTGCAATCGGAGCATACGTCCGCCGCTCGGGACACTCCGTTATATAGACAGTCCGGAGAGACTGTCGATAAGGCTTCCTCATCCTCACGGCAGTGCACACGACCGCACCTTGGCTACGTGACCTTGGATATCCAGCCAGCTTCGCCAATCAGAGAATCCACGGTGACCAGGTCACGCCATCCAGTAGCCAGGGACACGAGGCCTGTAGACTCCGGACGTTCGCATAAGAGAAGTATGCAGGAGTCCACGTACACGGAGCTTCCAGCAGCAAAGCAACGTAAGGCCGCTACTCCACAGGCCTCAGTGACGGACGTGCTATCCCAAATAGCACAACTTATCGCAGCATCCCAGCAATGACAGAATCTCTGTCGGATCAGGTAATATCCGACGAAGCTGGGTCGGTACGCTCCGCTGAAGCATCAGGTACGGACGACCGAAAACTTCATAGGGTCCGACAGGATGGCGAAAGGGATTCGGAGGATTTCGAGCTTTCCCTTTCGGAACAACATAAGCTGCCGTACATTTCAACTGGCAATATCTTCCAGAGGTTGTTTCGTCGGACCAGAATGCTGCGATGCCGGATAAGAGACTGATAGCGTCTTTGGACACAAGAATTTTTTTGATCGGTTCAGTGACATCGTCCCTGAGTTTCCGACACAGTCCAATAATGTCACAGAAACATTCTATTTATTGAACGACGCTATATATATATGCTTGCTACTAAACAAGCAAGTCTGGTTTCTTGTTCGCAAAAGTTTCCGTGATGTCTTCCAAAAGTGTGCCTCCGTCGTCATAGTTAAATGAAGAGCTAGCGGAAATAAGTGCTCATGGAAATACGTCAATTGCCTAAGAGGTCCCTAGAAGGATCGACGGCGTTGACATCTGCTAGCTCGCCCGGTGTAGCGTCCATTCATCGAATGGTTTGGTGGCCGAGTTCGTCCGTTGCGGTCCAGGAAGGAGATTTGGGTGATGCGAGCACTATAATAAGACAAAAGTGCACACCCAGTGACGACGGATCAGAGGAGAGATCGAAGGAAGCCTATTAGTCCGGTTCCTAGCTCGTCCAGGTCCATCCGGGCTGCGAGCGAGAGAGATCCCTCTCTCATACAACAACATCTGGGACCAGATGTTGTGGTACAAAACGTTTCACATTCGGAGCTTACGTCCACCGCTCGGGACGCTCCGTTATATAGACAGTCCGGAGAGACTGTCGATAAGGCTTCCTCATCCTCACGGCAGCACACACGACCGCACCTTGGCTACGTGATCACGGATATCCAGCCAGCTTCGCCAATCAGGGATTCCACGGCGAACAGGTCACGCCATCCGGTAGCCAAGGGACACGAGGCCTGTAGACTCCGGACGCTCGCATAAGAGAAGTATGCAGGGGTCAACGTACACGGAGCTTCCAGCGCCAAAGCAATGTAAGACCGCTACTCCACAGGCCTCAGTGACGGACGTGCTATCCCAAATTGCACAACTTATCGCAGCATCCCAGCAAATGACAGAATCTCTGTCGGATCAGGAATAATCCGACAACGCTGGGTCGGGACGCTCCGCTGAAGCATCAGGTACAGACGACCAAGAACTTCATAGGGTCCGACAGGATGGCGAAAGGGATTCAGAGGATTTCGAGCTTTCCCTTTCGGAACAACATAAGCTGCCGTAGATTTCATCCAGCATTATCTTCTAGAGGTTGTTCTGTCAGACTAGAATGCTACGATGCCGTATAAGAGACTAATAGCATCATTGGACACAGAATTTTTTTTTGATCAGTTCAGGGACATCGTCACTGAGTTTCCGACACAGTCCAATAATGTCACAAGAACATTCGAATTATTGAACGACGCTATATATAAGCTTGCTACCAAAACAGGCAAGTCTGGTTTCTTGTCTGCAAATGCTCTAAATCTGCCTTTCATCAATTCAAGGAATAAATTCGAAACGGCAGGACAGGGCATACCGAGAGTTCCTCTGCGTCTTGACGACGAGGCTGAAGACTTGGAATTGTCTATACCGTCGTCTATATCAATTCCAACCACGACGTTGGAAACGACAATAATGTCTAACAGACTTAACTTAGACGCTTTATCATACGCAGACCACCTTACTAAGGCGTTATCATTACGTCTTCAAGGGAAAGAATTCCAGGATATGATCCTCATTGAGATTTCTTTCAAGGGCAGTAGCTTTTCCACGTATAACTCCGCCCTTCAGTGGCAAACCTGGAGTTGGTTAGACGTGACGCAGCCCTAGCTACATCCACGCGCGTGGATAGTAAGGTGAAGAACTCTCTCAGAGTCGCTTCGGTCTCGGAGAAGCTTCTCTTCGACGGCAAGCTTTCAGCAATCTATGAATTGCTTGATATAAACGTTCTCTTGTCAAATCAAGTGTAACAAGAGATTCAGACTTGGGCAAACATTCAGTGGTTGACTCAGGGAGTTCCACTGCAGTTGCCGGATCCGAGTTTTACGATTATGACGGATGCCAGTCAAACAGGTTGGGGTACAACATTGATCCCAACGGATTCGAAGTGCCAGGGTCTTTGGGTTCCGCAGTTTCTAGGCAAGCACATAAACATCCAAGAAATGATGTCAATTTGGCTTGCACTACGTCATTGGATGAACATTATTCAGAAAGCGCATGTCCAAATCCTGTCTGACAATACGACAATAGTTGCATATATCCGGAACCAGGGAGGCACTCATTCCGTTCCGTTATTCAATTTAACGGAAAGAATCCTTCTGTTTGTTCTAGAACACCAAGTTCTGCTTTCGGTCCGTCATATTCCGGGTCGTCTGAATGTATTAGCAGACTGCCTTTCACGGAAGGGTCGCTTGTTGCCGTCAGAATGGACTCTCAACAAACAGGTGTTCAATCAGATTTGCTACCAATGGGAGCGGCCAATGATAGACTTATTTGCGACACAACTCAACAATCAATTGCAGACGTATGTGTCACCATGTCCGGATCCCCGAGCATATGCAGTAGACGCTCTATCGATCTCGTGGGACGGAATGATAGGATATGCGTTTCCTCCAGCGCCGTTGATTCAGCAAATATTTCTAAAGATAAAACAATCGCAATGCAATTCTGTTGGTAGCATCTCTGTCTCACAGAGACCGTAGATAAATCTACTCAGGTGTCTGCTGTGGGACTTACCACGAAAACTTCCTCCACGAGAGGATCTTCTTTCACAGGGGAAATAGTGTCAGCTTCATCACAACCCGCAAGGTCTCAACCTTCACGTATTCCGTTGTGCGGTGCTTCTTGCACGGCAAGCATTGTACAGGACGAGCAGTGGACGTGATTTCTAACTGTAGGAGGACCTCCTCTTCGCTATACTATGCGGCTAAGTGGCAGGTCTTTCGTCGTTGGTGTAGGGATCATTCTGTTGATATTTTTGATCCCTCCATACCAGACATTGCAAACTTTCTAGTATACTTGTTTGACGAGATCAACTGCAGCCAGTTGCTATTAAAGGTTATAGGTCTATGTTATCGGATACCTATGCACACCATGATAGTTTACAATTGGATCTAATGTCTCTTTATCTAAATTAGTTAGAAACTTTTCGATAAATAGACCTAGAACCCTTAGATTAATTCCTAATGGAATTTAGCTTGGGTTCTTCTTAAACTAAAAGAAAACCATGTGAGCCTCTTGAGACAGTAGATTTCAAATTCTGGTCTTATAAGACAGCATTTCTCTTAGCTTTCTCTTCTGCTTGAAGAGTCAGTGAGCTTCATGCACTATCGGTGGACGATTCTCACTACCGGTGGACGATTCTCACTATCGTAGTGTCGGGAACACTATTACCTTTACTACTAATGTTGGATTTTTGGCTAAGAATCAGTCTCCTAATAAATATCCGGAACCTATTGTTATTAAGGCCCTTCCGTCTTCAGACGGGCATAGGCCTTTACTCTGTCCATTTAGAGCTTTATGTATTTATAAACAAGATCTCAGTTTATCAGAAAGGGACGTAAATGCTTCTTTCTGTCTCTGATGCCTAATAGAAAGGACATTACAGTCCATTCTATTGCTAGATGGATTCAATTAACTATCCGTACTGCTTAGGATAATCTATCTTCAACTCAGCAGTCTGTGCTTAAGATTTCGGCTCATGAAGTAACAGCTCTTTCTACATCTTGGGCTTATGCAAATAGTGTTGCTATTACAGATTTAATGAAAGCTGCATATTGGTCTCAGCCATCCACATTCACAAATTTTTATCTCAGAAATATTGAGTCCATTTCTGGAGACCTGCATTGTTTAGGTCCGTTATCTGCTGCTCAGAATGTCGTTCACTAAACAGTTGCAACTATAGTTATGCAGGCTTTCTGTTCAGGCAGTGACTCCATCCTGCTGCCCTCTTCGCTCTGGGCTATTTGACCCAGGGGAAGGGGTGGGGGGGGGGGGTGAGGGTGTTCCCTTAGGTCACCTGTTTTATAGTGAAAACAAGGGGATACCTCCTCCGGAGTCAGTAATTCTGAGTTGTTACCGGGATGGTTTTAAAGTGTAAAGTTAATGTTTAAAAATTCATTCATGTCATATTTTTAAAGTGTAGCTCGGTGTGAAGCATTTGTATATGTCACGTGTCAAACAGGCGTTAATATACAATCCTCGGACACTTTTAAAAGAGTATAAAGAGTCTCAATTCTCTGGACTAACTTTATTTATTGGCTTACTTTAAAAATAATTAGTATAAAGGGTTATACTGGATGTTAATAGATAACATGAATGTTATTATGCTCAATTATGGAGGGTGTTGTGTCTTTCTAATTTATCATAAAATAAGAAAGATACATGTAAAGCCTAATACTCCTTTTCTCCTCGAGGGGATGACTCTATTTTATATAGTTGAGCTTATTGGATTTTCCTTCATGTCCTAGGCCCTCCAGCCTTTTTACTTTTCAGCTATGTCTGGGTCATTGGTACAGTATAAAAATGTTAAAAAATTTATAGTAATTTATATATTTTTTATACTTACCAATGACCCAGACGGGGATGGCCCTCCCAGGAGTTGGGAACTCATACCTCCCCGCTGAGTACATAGCGCTGACCAGGCACTGCTTGTAAGAATGATAATTGGCGCCAATTTCAAGACCTCCTTGACACTGCGCATGCGCAGTAGAGGCAAAGTATGGAGGGCCATTCAGGACATGATTTCTTTGGTTTTAGATGCAAATTTTGGGGATTGGGGGGCAAAATTTGTGTTTGGCCCTAGATTTTTAAGAGTTAGCACCAGCTATGTCTGGGTCATTGGTAAGTATAAAAAATATATAAATTACTATAAATTTTTTAACTTTTAAATACAATAGATATAATGATACAACTTGAGTAGAGAACCGCTCTTAATGTAATACATGTACACTAGTGGGAAGAGTTTCCAAGTCTCTTTCACAATCAGTAGCCTGATGAGATTTCAAAAAACAAGATTACGAAATCAACACAGAATTAAGAAAGAAAAAAGTGAATGAAAATTATGAACTCCACTTAATTGGATATCTAGTTCTTAATTGAATTACACCTTCAATTGAATATAATTTAGAAACACAAAACCATTTTCCTTAACTTCAGTACAAACTTGACCTCTTAATTGCATAAGAGTAAATTCTGTTGATTGATTGAAAGATTTTGTTAAAATGTATGTTGAGAAATTACTCTAACAATCACCAATTTCCCCTTGTTTACATGTATACACGTAGACCTTTTGGGCCCCAGTACTTCAATACAGGCATTTAATTTATTATACCCCCGACCGATCTGGTCAGACCAATCTGGTCAGAGGGGGTATCTAGTAGGGAGCTGCGTCTGTTTGTATGTACGTTCTTAAGTTCATACGTTACATACATTACGTACGTTCGTAACACAAATGTATCTGTTCAAATAATTTTTGCTATGCTTGTATCTCAACATGGGGGAACAGATCCTACAGCAGAATTAATATTTTTCCATAAACATTTACAGAGTTATTTGCACGTGTTTAACTTAGGGGATTATTATTGAAAAATGTGTCTTGTAGCACTGTCATTATTTGTTGGATTGATATAATTTTTGCCATGCTTATACCTCAGTATGAGGGAACGGACCCTACATCAGAATTAATATCTTCATACAAACATTTACAGAGTTATTCTCCCTTGTTTAACTTAGGGGATAATTGAAAAATGTCTTCACACTCATTTCCGGATAATAACTTTTGTACTGTTGGTTGCACGATGCTGATACTTTACACATAGGTTGCCCATAATGGGACAATGTTTTGTGTTGATTTTGAGATCTGAAGGTCAAGGTTACTGTTGCTGTAAATAGATTTTTGGTTTCTATGCAATAACTTTAGTTTCCTTTTGCGTACGATGCTATAACTTCATATTTTGATTGCATATGAGGTATCAATGGTTGGGATTGCATTTGAAGTCAGTAGGTCAAATGTCAAAGTCACCGTTACTATAAATAGATTTTTGTTTTCCATGGAATAACTTTATTTAGTTTCCTTCTATGTACGATGCTATAACTTCACACACGGATCACCTATGAGGTATCAATCATTGGGATAATGTTTTGCTATTTTTGTTTTTTTTGTAATGCATTGTTGGTATCTAGAGGAAGCATCCTTTCGATTTTGGTTATGCCCCAAAGAGACTTACCTGCCCTTTTAGGACACTGTCAGGGGCACATGCCACACTTCACATTGCTCTTGTTGTATCTTGTGTGACAGAGCTCCAAGAGCCCTGTCAAACAAGATATAATAGAATAAATGCTCAGTTTATCTCAATAATACAAGAAAGTGACCAAGTCCCTGTTGAAATACTCCTGCAGGGTTCCCACTCAAATGAAAATCCTTGAATTTTGGCCCCTTCCTTGAAAAGTGCTTGAATTTGTTTCTAGCCTTGAAAAGAACTTGATTTTCCATCACTCTCCTTGAAAAGTACTTAAATTCAGTTAACCTATGACCTCAGAGAAAATAAGTCTTAGGATAGCCCTCACCACATATCAAAATTATAAAAAATTGGTCAGGAATCACATTTATTTGATCTTTACATTGTCCCCTGTGAGCAACAAGGTTTCATCTGCAGTGCTTTAGCATTGCAGATGGCTTCTTGTTGAACTCAAGGAACAATATATATCTAGCTACAGTACAGTCGCTATGGACTGGTCGTGATCCACACATGGACAGTGATATGACCTCAGACCTCAGAGAAAAGAACCTGTACACGCATGTGTTTACCAGGTAATAAAAATCATCATCAGCAAAATTTTAAGTAATGAAGCACCAGGTTGTACCTGGTGCTTCATTAATTTAATTTTTGATGATTATTCCTATAATTAGTGTTTGGAATCTAATATTATTGCGTCCGTGGAAATATTGACCACCCATGGAAAGTGACCAGTCCATGGTGGCCGTACTGTAGTTGGGTTTTCCAGAGATCAGGTACTCGAGACTGGAATTCTTTGTGTTGCCGTGGTATTGTAAGTTCATATCATAATTATAACAGTCCTTGAAAATCCTGGTCAGAGTCCTTGAAAAGTGCTTAAATAGTGCTTAAATTTGATTTTCTTATACAATTGGAAACCCTGTCCTGATAATTCAATATTTTTCACCAGCAAAGAGTGTAAATGTATTCAATTAACAGGGTACACTGTATTCCATGTTTTGAAGTTGCTTTTTAGACCAGTGAGATATTACAATGATGTGGGATGGAATGTGGATTGAGAATTCTGACCAGTTTGCGACTGACATGCAGTAGCATACTGATTTGAGGAATGAAACTCATGAGTAGCTGCAATCTTCTTGGTTTCTCAACTTTAACTTTGCACCAACAATGTTGTAAATACATGTATAATTTTCTCTTCCTTTATACATGTACATAGGGTTCTGCGTACAGTGATGGAAAAATTCCTGATTCTGACAAATTTGTTTGTGCTTCCACCTGTCACAAAATTTTAATTCCACATATATTAGCATTTTGTGTGTATGCCTAGGTTCAGTTGTTTTGAACATCACTGGTATCTCAAATACTCTGACTAGTTTCTTTGATAAAGAGTAAAACAGAATTGTATTAAGCCTGCCTTTGATCTTGAACCCTCAAAAAAGTAAATTTTCTCTGTCTAATTAGTCTGGGGCCTGTTGGGTTAAGAAATTATGCCTAGAATCCAGGCAGAATTTCTTGCTCAATCAGCCCTTACTTGGGGTAGAGGGGTTTGTAAAAAACATACATGTATACAGGTTCTGCAGCAGTTTATTGGCATTGATTGGCTTGAATGCATTCATGGAGAATACATGCCATTTATTAGGCATTCAGAGGATTTTGTGAAAATAGTTAAGTAGCTAGGGCTTAAATTTCGAGAGATTCTGTGGTGGTTAATAGAGCAGTTCTTGAAACCTGCCCACCATCAACTTAGTTCGAATGCTGCTTAACTGGTAGAGTGCTGGAAGCCCATATTTGGGATTTATTCTGAAGTGCAGGTGCCGCAGCTTAGAGGCTTCGGAGTTGGTGGATCTGCCTCCTATTATCTTTGAAATAAAATGATTTAGTCTGTAAGGACTTGCCTTGTTACAATTTATGGGAGAGTGCCTGCAGGCACTCTCCCACAAATTGTAACAAGGCAAAGGCATGTGAACAAATTTTGATGATCAACAAAATTCAGAACTCTACCAGCTAAAAAATCTGAAACAGGATTTCCTGAAATTTGCTTGCCGGATATAGGGTGGTTTCTTTTGCGGTCTCTGAAATTTCTAATTTGTCTTGATCAGAACATTGATATTGAAAATTAATTATTTTTGTCTTTTTCAGGGGTGGTAATGGCATCAGAATGTTAAGACTGTAGAAATATGCCACATCCATGCTGCTGAATACTAAAATAGTGAACATGAATATTCATCCTTTTTCCCATATACACAATTTATGTAGGGTTTTGGTAAACCTATGATATAGATCCTGACCTTCATCTACATATACATCCTGTGAGCTGCAAATCTCACAAGTCTGCCTCATCCTTAGTATACTGAATTCTTACTATAACCATTTGATGATAAATGTTTGATAACTAAACATAAGCCTCTTGGACTCAACAAGCATTGTATCATAAAGGAAGTGGTACTCTCACAGAATTGTCTCTTCTCTTTACCCTCTACTCAGTCATGCTTTGGAAATTAAATGCTTGTTCCGGCACTAGACCAGAACAAACATGTCAGATAGTTTAGAAGCATTAAAATCGGAATATTATCGTCTTACCACCTACAAAACATGGCCAGAATGGGCGAAAGCTGATCCAGGCGACTTGGCCAGTGCAGGACTATTTTACAATGGAATCGGCGATAAAGTGAGGTGTATTTTCTGCAGTGGAATGATCGCAAATTGGGAAGATGGAGATCAGCCTTTCAAGGAGCATGCAAGACATTTTCCAGCTTGTCGTTTTATTCGAGGAGAAGATGTTGGAAATATTCCAATGAGCAATAGTATTTCCAGTTTGGCCATTTGTGGGGAGAAGTACAGTAAATCACCAGAAAAACCTCATCATCCACAATACATGTCTGAGAATGAGAGAATGAAGACATTTCATTCCAGTGCTACATCATCATCATTTCCTAATGTAACTGACTTGGTGAAAGCAGGGTTCTTCTATGCAGGTAGGTCATGCAAATGTGAGGCAGTCAAATAATTAGAGATGTGAAAATTTGAAGGGAGTATTGCATGTGTATGGGTTCTTAACCAATAGAACTGCAGTATTGCCCAGGAACATAAAATTTAGCACAGAACTCCCTGTAAGTTTATTGACGGAAGCATTTGATTGGTTCGGGAGCGCGGTGGCTCAGTGGTAGACTGTTGGACTCTATGCTTCAGGTCCCGAGTTCGATCCCGTCCGGGATGACCTGCGTTGTGTCCTTGGGCAAGGCACTTTATCCCGGCTGCCCACATGGGGGCACAATGACGCCATGTACTAATGTGTACTGCACATCGATGGTGCACATGTCTTCAACCACTGTAACTCTGCTTGAGCAGAGCTTGAACAGAGTTAGAATGTTGAGGAGCTGACAGTTGCTTATCAATGTTCTGTGGTTCTCTCCAGCTTCCTCCACCCGTAAAACTGTCACGGTCATGATTAGACATTTTACATAAGTATGTGACCTTAAACACCAATAAATAAATAATTTGATTGGTTCTATTTATAAACTGTGTGACATCAGTAATATGGTTGTGCTAATCACAGTCACTGGGATATTCCTCGGTCTTTAAGGGTTAACTTAATAGCTTTATATCACAGTAAACACAGACCATGTCTCTCGTACACTTATACATGTTATTTCTCCATATACTTAACTGGTTGAGACATGGTAGAAGCCACTATCCGGGCTTGCAAAAAGAACTCAAAAGCCAACATTTTCCTTGCTGATGTTTCATATTCAAACACACACAAATAATATTTTGTTTATAAATGTGTTTTAATACAAATTATTGAAGAGTGCTTGTGAGCACTATCCAATAATTTGTAATCAAACAAATTTTGAATAACAAATTCAGACCACCAGAAATAATCTAGCCCTCACCCAGTTAAAGATGGTTGTGCTAATCACAGCCACTGAGATATTTCTAGTCCTTTAAGGGTTAACTTAATAGCTTTATATCACAGTAAACACAGACCATGTCTCTCGTACACTTATACATGTTATTTCACCATATACTTAACTAGTTGAGTTGTGGTAGAAGCCACTATTCGAGCTTGCAAAAAGAACTCAAAAGCCAACATTTTCCTTGCTCATGTTTCATACTCAATCACACACAAATAATATTTTGTTTATAAATGTGTTTTAATACAAATTATTGGAGACTGCTTGTGAGCACTCTCCAATAACTGTAATCGAACAAATTTTGAATAACAAATTCAGACCACCAGAAATAATCTAGCCCTCGTCCAGTTAAAGATGTAGTTGGCGGCTATTCTCAATACAGCTTTTCTTACATAACGAAAAAGTATATTTTGGTATCAGTATAAAGTGTAATGGGGTGTTACCCTGGATGAAGGTCTACATACCTTCACCAAGGCACATGCTATCCTATATAATTCTTTACTCATTAGGATGGATGCCACTTTCAGACCTCCATGTTTGGCTTTGCTGTTTTGTATTACCAACTCTTATTCGTGGTATATCCAGAAGATGTTCTGTTATAAACATCCCCTTTTCCTGTGGGGTTGGTTAGCCACTATTGTCTGGTCTGTAACTCGGATCTCTGGCCAAAGGCAGGTGACATTGCCCCATGCTTATGAAGTGCTCTGGTTGTTTTTTTGTCGTTTACAGCAATATTCAATAGGTTCTTCCATATTTCTCACAGTTAGTGTTCATACAGTCTACAAAATATCCACATGATATATTTAGACCGTTTCTATTAGTCTGTCCACACTATATACAAAACATGTTTAGATTTCTTCCTTTGATGAATTTTAAATGCGTATATTTATATTCTACATGGAGATTAATTTAGTGGTACCGTTCATTGGTTAATATTAATAACGCAATCTGCATTGTAGTGTTGTTGTCCATGAAATGTCTATCTTGATAATTAGAACTTTCTCATCTTCGGCTACCATTTCATACTCAGTTCATATTAATGGTATTTTTCTGGCACAAATTCACCATTTCACAGAATAAGGTAGTAATCATTCTTGGTAGTTTTTGCTGCATATAATGGCTATTTACCACATATGTCATTGATCTGAAATCACAGTATTCTGTCTCCTCTCGTCTCATGAATATTAAGTGAACTTCCTTTTCCGTTCTAATTATCCATTTTCATGAAACCATTGTGGGCAAGCCTGAATATAAGCAACCTGTCATTTGCAAAAGAGGGTGAATTTTCTGATGCTGTCCCATACAGTGGGCCAATTTATCCTCTAGGTACATCTTTCTGTTTTGGCTTGAGACCTTAATTCAGACTGAGGTTCACAGAGGGTAAATTTTGTGATGCTACCCTGCTGTGCAGGGTAGCATCCCCAAATTTGCCCCTTGGGGACCTTATTTTGCAGATGACAGTCTGCTTATTTTCAGGCTTGATTATGGGGCTAAGTTAGGCAACACAAAGTAGATATTCTGTTTCTCAGGCCATTATTTATGAAATTCCATGCGGGCGAGCAGTTTTTTATTTTATTTTTTATTTCAGTAATTACTTCTTAACCATCAAAAGTTCATGTTCTTGGTTCAAGTTTTAGGCCTCATAATCTACAGAATAGCATGGGTGGTGGTGTATTTCATCCCTTGAGTGCAAGAAGGCTTTGCAATGCTAAAGCATTGCAAAGCCTTCTTGCACTCAAGGGACAAATTCATCAATTGTTTTAGCTTGGGTAAAATATCTGACATAAACCATTTAATTTTAATTTTTTTAAAGTTTAATTTGGTTATACAAAGAGAGCATGCGGCAGCCAAAAGGACCACATGGGAGGGCCTGAGAAACAGATTTTTGATTTTTTTTAGGCCTTACTCAGATTGTATCTTATTGGGCATGCGTGCAGACATACTACATGTAGTTGCATTGCAAACTTTTGTTTTTCTATGTCCAATTTTGGGACAAAATTTTCATATAATTTATGAGAGAAGAAATGATACAATATCCTTTCTACTGTTCATTTATGGCAAAGCACAACAAGAATCTTATTCTCGCAAAATTCTTCCCCTCCAATTTACAACACATTTTGTTTAGACGTTTTTCCTTTCCTTTATTACAAAGGGTACTGCACGTCGATGGTGCGCATGTCTTCAACTACTGTAACCCTTCTTGAGTGGAGCTTGAACAGAGTTAGAATGTTGAGGAGCTGACAGTTGCTTGTCGATGCTTGGTGGTTCTCTCCGGGTAATCCAGCTTTCTCCACCCATAAAACTGTCATGGTCACGATTAGTCATGTGCATAAGTATGTGATCTGAAACACCAATCAATAAATAATACGTATCAGGAATACATCTTTCTATTTTAATTGTTTCATAATAATATCTGGGTGCCAAGAGAATTATCCGACATTTGGATGGCTAACTATTGCTTCAACCTTCCAAGCTTTATATCTGCCAAATAATCCTGATTCTGTGACAGGAAATCTCTTTAGCCTAAATTACCTGTCCATAACAGTTTACTAGCTACAGCCTACATCTTTAGTATTTTACTATAGCCATAGCACAATATTTTTTATTTACTCTCCCTCCAAGTTTTGCATCAGATAGCAAAACTTGGTTGGTTGGTGTATATGTTTTAAGACTATCGTCCTTAGTCTTTGACATAGGTTGATTTGTGGCCCTCTTTATACATGTTACTATAATGTTATCTTCTATATAAGGGTTTCTCTCTCTTGTGTTAGTTCAGTGACCTATAGTTTTGCAGGGATACTCATCTGTGTTTCAAGTCTTTTATTTATGAGTTCATCCAATAATATCTCAAGATTAAAATATACATAATGTCTTAATTTTCTTTAGGCATATTTATATCCTGTGTACATTTATCTATTTTAGCATTTTAGGAAATGTTTGGTCGTTGTATTATTATGGATATACTCCAGTATAGGATTGATGTGATTTCAACTTCTAACAATATATGGTTATCCATTATTCTTGGAAGTAGATTTAGTTCTGGTGCTCCCTAAACTCTCTCAGGAACTCATTCATCCTGGAGTATAGTAGAACCTGTGTTGAGAGACCACCCTTTTTGTCAGACAAAAGTGGTCTCTCAAGACAGGTCCATTACAGAGTAAAACAACCAATCCATACAAGTGACAGTGGTCTCTCAAGACAGGTGGTTTCTCAGTACAGTGGTCTTTCAAGACAGGTTTTACTGTAACAATACAAGCCTGCTCATACTCGTTATAGTCCTGTATCGGCCTTTCTTCCTTCTTATCTATTCAGCATGTCTGGCCGGGCCAGTAGTAATGGTGGATAAATAATGGAAATTTCAAGTAATTTCTGTAATCATTATACCTACAGTATGTGGAGAGTGGGTTGTAACTAAATCACCCGTGGAATGAAGTTGATCACCCTAAGCATCAATTTCAAATTATATACATATGGCCAAAAAACACAAGCAATGTTTCAGACAATCCACCCCCGGGTTTAAGCTGGAGGTCCATTGGCTGGAACTTTGCTTGTGATTGTTATGCTTGCAACAAATTTGCAATTATTGCTTTGGTCGAATCTCCACTCTGCAGGTGATTTAGTGAGAATACACTCTCCACATATTGTGCCACTGTGTCAGACAGGAAGTGCCCTCCTGTGAGTTAATTCCCACATCTCCCTGCATATAACTATTTACACTCAGCAGGCACCACAAAAGAATGGTTATTGGTAGTATTGGAGGACACTTTCGTGGCTCCGAACATGTGCATATGTTATGTACGTAAGCCCATACAAGACTAGTTATCCCCCCGAAATTTAAATTTTGGGGGATATAGCAGTGGTGCTGTCTGTCCGTCTGTAGACGGAGTTGGTTTCCTCTCTAACTAAAATTCCGCATGGCCAACTGAAACCAAACTTGGCATGTGGGGTAGGCACGCTGAGAGGAAGAACCCTATTTATTTTGGGATTGTTGTGTCAAAGGTCCTGGTCACATTGACCTTAACTTTTATTTTTTATCAGTGTTGGTTTCCACTCTATAATTAAAGTTCTGATTGGCTGAATGAAGCCAAACTTGGCATGTGGGTTAGGCACGAAGAGAGCAGGATCCCTATCCATTTTGGCATCATTATGCCAAAGGTCAAGGTCACAGTGACTGAACTTGAATTTTTATCAGTTTTGGTTTCCGCTCTGCAATTAAACTTCAACTTGTCCAACTGAAATCCAACTTGGCATGTGGGTTAGGCATGATGAGAGGAAGAACCTTATGTATTTTGAGGTCATTGTGCCGAAGGTTAAGGTCACAGGGACCTTGAACTTAAACATTTACCCGAGTTGGCTTCTCTAATTAAAATTTTGCCTGATTAATACTGAACTTGGCCATTGGGTTGAGGATGATGGAAGGAAGAACCCTATTTATTTTTCAGGTTATTGTGCCAAAGGTCAAAGTCACAGTGACCTTGAAATTGAAATTTTATCGATCAGAGCTGGTTTCTGCTCTCTTAATTATTAAAATTATGTATTTCCGATCGAAACCCAACTTGGCATGTGGGTTGAGCATGATGAGAGGAAGAACTCAACATATTTTTAGGTTATTGTGCCAAATGTCAAGGTCGCAGTGACCTTGAACATGAAATTTTATCGGTCCCGGTCGAAACCAAACTTGACATGTCATCAAATACAGGTAATCTTATCTGTATTATTTGAGTAAATAATACCAACAGCGGCTGTGTTAATTTAATGTGATATATTACCAAGGTTTCTGTTTTGGGGGGGATTTGCAGCCCTTTGCAGCTACCTCTAGTTTTAACTCACCTGAGCTTTACTGATCACTGCCGTCTGTCGTCCGTCTGTCCGTCCATTAACTTCACATTTTTGACTTCTTCTCAAGAACCGATGGGCCAATTTAGATGAAACTTGATGTGATTCTTCCCCAACATGTGTCCACCCAAGTTTGTTCATAAGATGTTGCCACGCCCACCGGGGGCTCTACCAGGGGCATAACTCTAACGCTACCATCAATTTTCTTAAAAAAATCTTCTTCAGAACTATTTATCAGAATCTTTTAATATTTGGTATACAACATCCTTGGAAGGCTGAGATTCAAGTTTGTTCAAACCAAGTCCCTAGGTCCATATATGGGCTCTGTATTGAAGCCCGAATTTCAAAATTAGTGAAATCTTAGATTTTATCTTTAAAATTCTTCTTCTTAAGATCCCCTGCTCAGAATCATTTAATATTTAGTATCAATAAACTATATGGGGTGCAGATTCAAGTTTGTTCAAACCAAGTGCATTGGGTTATATTTGGACTTCCTATGGGAGCCTAAATTTCAGCTTGGTGCAATGTAGGGTTAATTCTTCGAAAATCATCTTCTTCAGATCTACCAATCAGAATCTTTTGATATTTGGTATGCAGCATGCTTAAGGGGTGAGATTCAAGTTTGTTCAAGCCAAGTCCCTGGGTTCATATTTGGGCTCACTGTGGGAGGCCAAATTATAACTTAGTTCAAAATGAGGAATTTTCTTTAAAAATCTTCTTCAGATCCAGCAGTTGGAATGTTTTGATATTTGGTATGCAGCATCCGTAGGGGGGTGAGATTCAAGTGTGTTCAAGTCATGTCCCTAAGTCCATATTTGGGCTCACTGTGGGAGCTCGAATTGTAACTTTGTCCAAAATGAGGAATTTTCTTAAAAAATCTTCTTCAGATCCAGCAGTCGGAATGTTTTGATATTTGGTGTGCAGCATCCTTAGGGGATGAGATTCAAGTTTGTTAAAGCCAAGTCCCTGGGTTCATATTTGGGCTCCCCGTGGGAGCCCGAATTATAACTTAGTTCAATATGAGGAATTTTTCTTTAAAAATCTTCTTCAGATTCAGCAGTCGGAATGTTTTGATATTTGGCATGCAGCATCCTTAGGGGGGTGAGATTCAAGTTTGTTCAAGCTAAGTCCCTGGGTTTATATTTGGGCTCACTGTGGTAGCTTGAATGATAACTTAGTTCAAAATGAGAAATTTTCTTTAAAATCTTCTTTTTCTGATCCATCAGATGAATGCTTTTGATATTTGGTATGCAGCATCCTAAGGGGGTGTAAGATTCAAGTTTGTTCAAGCCGTGTCCCTAGGTC
Source organism: Pictodentalium vernedei (assembly GCA_031216915.1). Lineage (NCBI taxonomy): Eukaryota > Metazoa > Mollusca > Scaphopoda > Dentaliida > Dentaliidae > Pictodentalium > Pictodentalium vernedei. Next base: position 380,915,317 of record CM062296.1, read on the forward strand.
CATATTTGGGCTCACTGTGGGAGCTCGAATTGTAACTTAGTTCAAAATTTGAAATTTTAATAAAAAATTTTCTTCTTCAGATCCAGCAGTTGGAATGTTCTGATATTTGGTGTGCAGCATCCTTAGGGGGGTGAGATTCAAGTTTGTTAAAGCCAATTCCCTGGGTTCATATTTGGACTTTCTGTGGGAGCCCGAATTATAACGTAGTTCAATATGAGGAATATTCTTTAAAAATCTTTTTTTTATTAGATCTGCTGGTCAGAATCTTTGGATATTTGGTATAAGCTTTTCTTAGGAGGGGCAGGTGCAACTTGTTGAAATCAATTCCCTGGGTTGATATTTAGTTTACCTTGTCAGGTGAGCGCCCTCAGGCCCCCTGAGTCCTCTTGTTTTTATTGTTTTGGCTTTATTTTCGGGGTGTGGTCTGAATTCTCCAAATAGAGTGCCAGTCTGTCTGGGCCAGTGGTAAGTATGATAAATACAGAAATTACTTGAAATTTTCATTTTTCCATTAGCATCCATGGCTCAGCATATCACATGACCTGTAAGGTGTTAACAAAGTTTTACCGTGTCTCCAAACTTCTGTTAATATACTGGAGAATTCCCTATTAAGTGATAATGCAAATTTCTTTTTGCTGTTGCATCTGCTTTAACCCTTAAGGGCCTATTTCTAACTTTTATGACCTCAGAACAGGCGTCCTTAGCATGCCATTATAAGGAGGTCTTTCTGATAAAAGACAAATTACCTTGGCAGTGGTTTCTAGTCAAGTCTTGGATGCCTTAACAGGCAGCCGAAACTTGACTAGAAATCACTGCAAAGCCACTGGTTGTGGACTACTTTTAAAATCCAGGACAGTTGGCTAGTCCTTTAAGGGTTAAACAGTGGTGGCATTGCAGTAACTCATCAGAGCAACAAAGCTAAGCAACGTCGAGCCCGGTTAGTCCGTGGATGGGTGACCGTCTGTGCGATCGATTCGGATTTCCATGTTGTGTCCTTGGGCAAGGCACTTAACCCTGATTGTCCACATGGGGGCATGATGATGCCGTGTATTAAGGCGTATGGCATGTCGATGGTGCGCATGTCTTCAACCAATCTAACCCCCGCCTGTGCTGCAGTGCGGAGTTATGATGTTGTGGAGCTGGCAGCTGCTCGTTGTTGCTCGGTGGTTCTCTCTGGGTATGCTGGCTTCCTCCACCCATAAAACTGTCACCGACATGATATGACCTTGGCTGTTAAAGTGTCGTTAAACTCTAATGAATAAATAAATAAATAAGGGTTAAGCAGTTTGATAGTTTTATGAACGTATCTCATTCCTTGCAATTGGTACATGATATTACAGCAGGGCGGTGTTGAAATTTCAAGTTCAGTTTTGCTATTGATATTTTTAGAATGATTTACCTTGGTATCAGTACTGTATTCAGTCAACAACATACATGATTTTACATCAATACATCAGCTGTTATTTTTGTTATTCTCTCCAGCTGCAGGTCTTCATTTTGCAGATGAAAAAGTCGCAGAATTGTGAAAATGTTGGAAGTAACATGTGCCAGTGGTCATTTGATGTAACAAAAAAGCCGAGAGAAAATACCCCCTGGTTACATGTATGTTCTCTGCTTATTTGTTGCATCAAATGACTGGTGGTGGTGACATCCTTCAGAAATGTATAGTCCATTGGCACTTCCTGTCATACTTTTTGCGAAATGTTCTGTTGTTGCCCATTCATTTTTTAAGTAATCCTGGAATATTTTTCAATACCTAAATTTTGTTATTTTGAGATTCCCTTGATATGGTAAATTGGTACTGGCTTGATACTGATACCAAACAGTATTTCTGGTACCCTACCCATCTCTACATAATATAGATGTACTATACTATTAAAAAAAAGTAGGGGATATCCAAACTGGAGTTGATATTTTCAGAAAATGGTATTGGATATGTGTGATTGGACACATCAGTGTATTACCAAGTTTAGTATGGATCATGAAGGTCACCAGCCCACGAAAACTTTGTGCAGGTTTTTCGCATGAGTGCCGCGTTAATGTCTGTGGAGTACGTTTTGAAATTCATTTGTACTGAACAAGCTTTTTTCTGAGGTCTCATCTTTCTTTTCTTCGTATAAACTCATCGATCATTCATCATTAGTTTCTGGTCCCAACGTAACTTTTGAGATATGCGAAGACTGACACATGATGAATGTTTATGTACCGTTGGAATGTTGGAAACTGGCAACAGACAGACTGCAGTGGCTCAAATGCTCAATATTACTCAATCGGTGATTAGCAGGTTGGTGTTACGCTACCGTCAGAAGGCAATGTTGATGACAAACGTCGGTCAGGACCTCCAAGGGCAACAACTGCTGACCAGGATCATTTCAGCTGAACCACAGCATTACGTAACCGCCATCAAAGTGCCTCGGAAATTGGACAGCAGCTGCACCGAGTGGCAGATGTGCGTTCAGTGGTCACACTATCCGAAATCACCTATACAGCTGGAATTTGTATGTTCGACGACCTTGAATAATTCCACATTTGACTGAATGTCACATCGCAGCAAGACCTAATTGGTGTGGATCAAGACAGCGCTGCAAACCAAGGAGGATTTACTAGGTATTGAGGTCTTGGACTGAATGTAGTAAATTCTCTTACTGACCGTCCATGTCTTCTACAGCTCAGTCCGTGGAACGTCTGCTTGTCAGACACCCAACTATCGCTGAAATCATTCACCAGATGTCACAGTGCAATGCCTCAACTGACTGTCAACTATAAATATATTTCTTCATATATCTCACTTTTATCAAATATCTCCTACTGTTTTTTTAATAGTATAGTTTTGCCTTCTTTTGCAAGGTTATGGTGACTCAACTCATTGTTTCCACTGTGATATTAGTTTGAGAGATTGGCAAAAAACAGATGATGCATTTATAGAGCATGCTCGCTGGTCACCAAAATGTCGTTTTCTTCAAGAGATCAAAGGAGAAGATTACATCAACCAAGTACTTGCTAGATTTCCAACACCAATCAGTACTGGGGTAAGTTTTTATATAAAGCTTCCAAACTTAGCTGTTGTGATGGAAGTGACAAGCTTCCAGTTTTAGCCTTCAAAGTAGTGTGCACACAGCTGTTTGATACAAGACCGATGCAAGGTACATTATTGTTTTCAAATAAACAAAAGCAAGTCATTTGTGCTTTCTTTGCCCAAATAAATATGATGATACTTAACCAGCCCATTACTGCATATACAATCACTTAAGATGTCAGTTTATTTCATGTGCTCAGGTGTGCTAATTTTAACACTTCCCGTGGTAAAGCGATATGTGCGAACACACTCTTCACTTTAGAATCGGAGGACAGCTGAAGATAATATTATGAAGACACGAGTCTGTTTTGTTTTGAAGTTGCGGAATTACACACGAAATGTCCACTGCAATCGCGAATAGAGCGTCTGCAAATAAACTGCCATTTTGGGTGTAATTTTGATATTCAGACATAACAGAATGTCAAAGAAGTATATTTTACAACTGTTGGAAGACTTTGATCCTAAAAATTAACTCAAGCTCAAATTGCAAAAAAACCAAAATCTATCCCTACCAACCGCCCCTATTTTTTTCTGCTATGTAACCTGAACCAAACCATTAATTTATTTTGTCCTGATGCCAAGAGGGTGGTGGGGGTAACTCAGGCTACACCCCCCCCCCCCCCACTTCCCTGCCCCAATCTGGGTGGTCTAGACTCCTGTCAGGAATACAGGAAACTCCTCTATTGTGGGCTTGTTGGGGAATGCTCTAAAACCCCTCCTCCCAGCCTATCCCATGTCAATGAGTGCAAGCCTACTTGTCAAAGAAATCCTGGTGTCACCACTGTTGTAAGGACACAAGAAGTTTGTGTAGATTGAGGAAAGTTCTTTAAAATATTTTTAGCTCAACTTTGGCAAAGCCAAATTTGAGGAATTGCCATGGCCCGTCGTCCGTCCATCCATCTGTCTGTCCATCTGTCGCGCCGTCAACACGGCTCAGGCTAGAGGCCGTATTTATGAACCGATCTTTACAAAACTTCTTGGGTACATTTGTTGTGACCGTGGGACGAGAACGAGTGTTTTGGGGTCTGGTCGGAAAATCAAGACGGCCGCTGGCAGCCATTTTGTACAAAATTAGGTGTAATCAGATTTTTGCGCAGAACTTCCATATGAAAGCTCTGATTTAAATAATTTTTTGTTTGAATGTTTAGTACCATGGGATACATCACATATAATACAGGGGTTTTTTGTGCGTATATTATGCAAATTAGACTAACTTGGATTTATTTGGTGTTACTTTCAGCACTGTAAGTGCAAATGCCAATACGGCTCGGGCTAGAGGCCGTATTTATGAACCGATCTTTACGAAACTTCTTGGGTACCTTTGTTATCACCGTGGGACGAGAACAAGTGTTTTTGGGTCTGGTCTGAAATTCAAGATGGCCACCAGCAGCCATTTTGTACTTTAGTCAGTGCAATCAGTTTTTTGTACAGAACTTCTGTATGAAAGTTCTGATTTGAATAAATTTTTTATGAATGTTTAGTAACATGGAAAACATCACATATAATAAGGGTTTTTTTCTCGTGCATAAATTTTGCCAATTAGACTAACTTTGATCTATTTAGTGTTACTTTCAGCACTGTAACTGCAAATGCCAATACGGCTCGGGCTAGAGGCCGTATTTATGAACCAATCTTTACGAAACTTCTTGAGTACCTTCGTTATCGCCGTGAGATGAGAACGAGTGTTTTGGAGTGTGGTCTGAAATTCAAGATGGCCACCAGCAGCCCTTTTGTACTTTAGTTAGTGCAGTCAGTTTTTTGTACAGAACTTCTGTATGAAAGTTCTGATTTGAATAAATTTTTGTATGAATGTTTAGTAACATGGAATGCATCACATATAATAAGGGTTTTTTTCTTGTGCAGAAATTATGCAAATTAGATGAACTTTGATTTATTCAGTGCTACTTATACACTGTAAGTTCACATGTCAATACGGCTCGGGCTAGAGTCTGTATTTATGAACTGATCTTCACGAAACTTCTTGGGGTACCTTTGTTATCACCTTGTGTCAGGAATGAGAATGAGTGTTTTTGGGTGTGGTCCGAAATTCAAGATGACTGCCGGCGGCCAAATATGTACCAAAATTAGGTACAATCAGTTTTTGGTACAGCACTTCTATATGAAGGTTCTGATTTGAATAAATTTTTGTATGAATATTTAGTAACATGGAATAATCACATATAATAAGGGTTTTTGTCTCGTGCAGAAATTATGCAAATTAGATGAACTTTGATTTATTCAGTGCTACTTATACACTGTAAGTGCACATGTCAATACGGCTAGGGCTGGAGGCTGTATTTATGAACCGATCTTCACGAAACTTCTTGGGTACCTTTGTTATCACCTTGGGACGAGAACAAGTGTTTTTGGGTGCGGTCCGAGATTCAAGATGACTGCCGGTGGCCATTTTGTACCAAAATTAGATACAATCAGTTTTTGGTACAGAACTTCTATATGAAGGTTCTGGTTTGAATAAATTATTGTATGAAAATTTAGTAACATGGAATACATCACATATAATACAGGTTTTTTTCTCGTGCAGAAATAATGCCAATTAGATGAACTTTGATTTATTCAGTGCTACTTATACACAGTAGGTGCACACGTCAATATGGCTCGGGCTAGAGTCTGTATTTATGAACGATCTTCACGAAACTTGCTGCAAAATAAAAAATTTACTTACTTACTAATTTGCTTTATTACTTTCCAAAATGTGATTTACTGAGATTTCCCAGTTTGATTATAAACGATAACTTCACAAGTGAATTATGCAATGAACAATTGTGTCATGTATCCGTGGCCGCAAATGAAGACGCTTTGCCATGGGTGTAATGGGGACTTGAACATGAAAATATGAAAATCAGACGGCACTTGCAAAAACAATTCTTGAATAACTATTATTTTCATTTTTTGTCTCAAAAACATAGGTTATGACCCCTCATTGGAATGAGCTCAATGAGGTCGTGCCAATGAGGTATCATAACCCATGTTTTAGAGACAAAAACTGAAAAAATAATGAAAATTAAATGGCGATTTTTGAGAATAGCGCTGGCCAGTTTTGCTCGTTACGCTAGGTAAAGGGTTAAATAATATAATTATCGTTAATAATGTAAAGTAATAAACAGAGTAATCCCTTGACTGGACTGGTTACGTGAAATAATTCATTCGAGCTGAGGAACTATATTGTAAAACACTCGTGCGCATTTGCGCACTCGTGTGTGTACAACCTCCCTCACCTCATGAATTATTTCATGTAACCAGTCCAGTCAAGTGATTACTCTCTATATCATCCATTTGGAAGAAATAATGATCATGCATGATGATGATTCTTCCCAAGTAGTTGGCCAAACTAAATATAATTGACAACGTTATCAAAATAAAATGGTGCAAGTTATGATTTCTGGTTATTGAAGCCATGTTGTAAATATATTTATTTAAAAGAATTATTACTTCCACCTGAAAAGAATAAACTTTTGATGCTGCACTCAGTCACAGTCCTCAAGTTTTCAAGTTGTCAAGTGGTACAGTATCAGTCATGAGGAAGTCGTCTCATGGTGGCGCTTCAGGTCTGTAAACAAACTGAACAGCCTAAAACAGCTGACTGAAGTTGTTAGCATGAGCATACCAATGAGATCTTAAATCAACCTATTTCTTTTTAAAATTGTTGATAAACCATGTTTACCAAACCAACCCAAAGCAAATCAAGTGACTGAGTCTGAGTGAAAAAACTTTCATAAAATGGCCAAACATGTGTGATTTCAGCTACAAGGTCGACAGGGATGGAAAGCTGACCAATTTACAGTTCCAGATATTAGGGTTGGGCGGTATTTCGGTATACTGATTATATTCAGTAATATTTTCAATACCGTTACCGATACCGGCAAATAATTGTTTAATCGGTATACCGAAAACTCGGTTTTACTGCGATATCCAATTCTCAAATTGCCCATCGCGGTTGGCTGTGAAGAGTTTCACGTCAATCAGGCTCGATACATTTGGCTTAAATTAGGATAATTATTGTATTCTATTTACTTTCTTGCTGTGTGAATCATAGTAAAGTTCAAGATATGTGTGTTTGCAGGTTTCTGCCTGGTCATTTATATTCTGTGGAGGCATTTAATGAATAGCTGACTGCTGGAACTGAAGCAATTCTGTTTACCGTGAATTTGAAACAAGTTGAGGTGGAAGGTACGCACTAAGCATGCGTAGTTAGTCACGTGGACACTTTCGACCAATGGCACTGCCGTCTGCTGAAGTTAAATAAAAATAGGACATTTTCTTTGGGGGAAATATCAGGGGATTCCAAACGAAACTCACAGTGATTGGCTGCTAGGACACTCATTACGTCATTGCTGCCTCGTGACTTCAGAAATGTACTTGCAGGATTAGTCAAAACAAAAAGAACAAAAGTCTTGTCATTGTTTCAAATAAATAAAAAAGCCCAACTCACTTACATTTTCTACCAAGCAGCATTCGCTCCATACAACCTTTTTATTTGAATGGTGATGTGTTATTAATTTTAATCAAACATGAAAATTATTGTGATGAACTGTGGCAATCGCATGCCCTTGTGTTGTTACTTGTTGCACACTTCACTTCTCAATCTCATGTTACTGGACGATTCTGATTCGAAGAATTATTATCTCTAGGTTTGATTTTATTTTGAATTTCCTTCGACAAACATTATATACCTCAAGATGGCCCAAATGAACTTTGTGCTTAACTAAAATCATTTGTGAGTAAATATTTGAAAAAGTTTTGATTTTTGACGGCCGTCTTGTGCAAAGCTTCAGGCTCAAATTTTACAGTTTCGACACGTTGAAGTTGCTTTTTTCTGTTAAGGAGAAGACCCCCTTTGATTTTAATCGGTATTTCGGTATACCGCAGTAATATTCTGCGATTACCGCGGTATTTATTTTTCCCAATACCGCCCAACCCTACCAGATATATAGGGTTACCTTAATTCAAAAGGGTTACCTTAAAAAAAATTGCCTTAATTTTCAATTGGTGCCTGATTTGGAAGTTGGGTATTCATATTCATAAAATTTTAAAGTATTCGCATTCATCTTTCTATACTATATTTTATTATTTATATTTATTTATTTATTGGTGTTTAAGGTCACATATTTATGCACAATGGCTAATCATGACCGTGACAGTTTTACAGGTGGAGGAAGCCGGAGTACCCGGAGAGAACCACCGAGCAATGACCAGCAGCTGCTAGCTCCCCAACATCAACATCGTAACTTTGCACTGCAGCACTGGCAGGGTTAGATTGGTTGAAGACATTCGCACCATCGACGTGCAATACACCTTAGTACACGGCGTCATCGTGCCCCCATGTGGACAATCGGAGTTAAGTGCCTTGCCCAAGGACACAACGTGGGAGTCTGAATCGATCGCTCAGATGATCACCCATCCGAGGACTAACCGGGCTCGATGTTGCTTAACTTTGGTGATGTGACGAGAACCGGGTACCGCAACACCACTGCGCCACAGAAAGGTTCAGAACTTAAAGTCGGAGTTAAGTGCCTTGCCCAAGGACACAACGCGGGAGTCTGAATCGATCGCTCAGATGGTCACCCATCCGAGGACTAACCGGGCTCAACGTTGCTTAACTTTGGTGATCTGACAAGAACCAGTTACCGCAACGCCACCACACCCCATATTATATTTTAGAACATACATACATACGTCTGTCCGTCCGTCCGTCCATCCGTTCTTCTGCTGGGGCCATCCCCGAGTGTCCAAAATGGGTCTACTAGGAGTACTTTTTTATGGTGGAGGTCATCGTCAGGTTTAAAAAAGTGTGGGGGTGGGGTTGTAGGGGGGCACCAAAAGTTATGACCAAAATTTTTCTCACCGATATAGGTCTTCAAAGGGGTCTACTAGGGGTAATTTTTTACCAGGAATCTAATGGTGAGGTTTAAAAAAGTGCTGTGGGTGTAGATGGGCACCAACAGTTATAATACTCTCCTTAGCCCGAGCAACGCCGGGTAACCCTGCCAGTATTCAATACATTCACAGTGTATTCACCCCAACTCTAAACCAAAAAAGTGCCTCTGCAGTTGTTCTAGGTAAATCTTGGCTGCCTATGTAGGCAGCCAAGACTTGCCTAGAAACAACTGCAAAGCCACAGGATAAGGACTATCAAAGTATAACAAATATGTATTAAAAAATCTCCAGGTCCTTTTGGGTTAACGTTTGTTCAAGACATCATGCCAGATTAATTTTAGGTGCAAAAGAGGGGCAAGAAATTTAACCTAGAACCCAAAAGAAAATTTCTTTTCATTTTTTGAAATGAATTCTCCCATGATTGATAGTGCTGATTGTGGTCAAATTTGGTCAGATGTATTTGCAGGTGGATAAGATTAACATTTGTTCAAATGGGTCCCACCAGGCTGCTTGAAGCCCAGAGGGTGATGTGGGAAAATTGTATGAATTGGGTGATTTTTTTTTTTAACTTAAAAATGAGTTTTGAAGGATTTGGAGTGATTTTATGCAAAATGTTAGCATATTAATAACGTGGTTTTTGGGGTCATTGGTTGAATTTAGATTTTTTATTGTTTTAAAATGAGTTTTGAAGGAATTTGAGTGATTTTATGCCAAACAAATATTCACATGGGAATATTGAGTGACTTTTTTTGGCTTTAAAATGAATTTTGAAGAATTTTTTGTGATTCGTGCAAAAAAATTCTTTTATTCTCATCTGGGGCAATTAAGTGAATTTCTTATCTTTTTTTTTTTGTGCACAAAATCCTTTCAAACCCATCTTGAAGCAAGAGAATTCCACAACCCAAACCCGTCCCCAGTTGCATTTGAATGCTGGGGTTTGCCAGCATTTCTGGGCATTTAAATCACCATATCTGACATGGACAACAGAGTTCTAAATAATTACATGATATGTTAAGTTATGAGCCATAGATGCTGAATATAACATTACATATTTCTTTAAACAACTTTCTCAAGTGGGCAATTAAGTCCCCTTGAGGTCTATTGTTTGGTGGAGGGAGGGATGTTTACAAAAGTATAAAACTTTGGTGTTCAGTAGCATCAGTACGTCATGCTGTAAAATCCAAACTCTTGGACATTTTCATAGTGTTCAAACAATTGACAAATCACTGTCAACTACATTTTTGTTGTTAATCAATAGCAAAATCACCAATCAACTGGTTGCTCCCTTCTACCAATACAGTAGAATCCTCTTAATTGAATATCCATTTTGCCAGTGAAAATTATTCAATTAAAAGGAGTATACAATAAACAGGGATTTGGTCAGTTTCCTGTGTTCTGGAGGTAAACTGAGCATTTATTCTATTATATCTTGTTTGACAGAGCTCTATGAGCTCTGTCAAACAAGATATAATAGAATAAATGTCTGAATTGGATGTAGTGAGGCCAAAAAGGTTGATAAATTAGGGGAATTTGGTGCATGTCACAGTAGTTTTTTTCGACATATTACAAAAATTTATAGACAATTAACAGGAGTTTACTCTACAACCCAGATGCAATTAACAGATCAAATTTGTACTGAAGGTATGGTAAATGGTTTTGTTTTTGAAAAATATATTCAATTAACAGGGATATACAATTAAGAGATATCCAATTAAGTGGGCTCCACTGTAACAACATATCATAAAAGTTGTGTAGTTACCAGCACACAAGTCTTATTCATTCATAATTTACTTTGTAAAACACCTGTGGATGGAGAAGGTTAATAGATTCCAGAGTCGTCGTGGCTCTCTGCTCTATGATATTCTGTTTACACATTGACACACAGTGAATTGTTGTCGCATTTTAACAGGTCTGTAAACTTTTGTTGTCTCTTTTTATGTTTAATCCGATCATCTGATTAATTATTCTCTTGTCACAGGATTTACCACTGCACAGGCTGGTGTCAATATTTTCAACAACCTCAACTTATTTTCGAACTGAGGCTATGATTACCAATCACATTTAATCTTTTGATGTCATTTGATTAGTTCAAGTCAATGCACTGGATAAACTCAGACATTTTTTTGTTCGAAATTACAGAACACAGACACTGGTTCATTTGGAAACGGGGAGTGCATCCTTTTTAGAAAAGATTCTTGAATTATTCCAGTGTATTATGTCAGCTTAATGGCCATTTGCTTATCGATGTGCATTTTAAAATATGCAAGAAGATATTTAGTAGCAGATTCTGGCATTGTACACAGAATACTTCCACCTAAAAATGAGTTATAAACTATGAAGTTAGAAGAGAAAATCATCAGGATTTCATTATTTATTGGGTGTAATGATAGGTGCTGCCTGAATAGTTTAGTATCCTATACTACGGTGTTGTGGTAATGGGTGTTAACTAATCGATTAGTCATCAAATAATGGCTGCCGACTACAAAATTCCTTAATCATTTCAAGGCTAATTTTTCAAGGAAAGTGTGTTAACCCTTGAGTTCCAAGACAGTCCCAAACTGCCCCTCTCACATTGCATTGAAAAAGTTTTCCACAAATGTTCTTTTCTTTTAGAACTCTACTGTTGGGTTGTATTTATCATGACCGTGTTTTTACATTATTGTAGATGGCTTGCACAGGCAACCAACAATGATGTAGAAATAATGTTAAGTCATCTATCTGCAGCTGTGTACATGTCTATACGCTAGTTATTAGTTCCCCATGGTTTATCATGAGGGGACTTACAGATTGTACCCATCTCTCTCTCTCTCTCTCTCTCTCTCTCTCTCTCTCTCTCTCTCTCTCTCTCGGTCAGTCTGTCCTTCTGTCCTGTTGCCACCTGTATCTCAGAGATGGTTGAATGCTACTGTTTCAAATTTTTGACATTTAATCAGACGTTATGAAAATATATTACATGTCAAATGTAGAAATTTGACAAATTCAAGATAATCTATTGCCATCATGCGTGCGGAAGTCTGTTAGTCTGTTTACATTTTCATTTAGTACAGGCTGCACTCTGTAGTTCTTGTCTGATCATCACAAAATTTCATATGCATGTTTGAGGTCATGCCTAGATGAGAACGCCCCCTTTTGGTCGTGATCGGTCACCCATGATGTCTGCCCAAGCCCAAAACCCAAAAACCTTTAGCACAGTCTACAGGTCATATTTATGAAGGGATTTCATGGTAACTTGGTAGGATGACTCTGTATAATATCTAGATGAGAACATCCGACCCCTTTTGGTCATGATCTCTCGACTGTGACGACTGCCTACGCCCAAAACCCAAAAACTTGTAGCACAGTCTACAGGTCATATTTAATATGGAGGGATTTAATTGTAATTTAGTAGGATGACTCTGTATGTTGTCAAGATGAGAAGTTCCCCATTTCGTCACGATCTGTCAACTGTGACGACTGCCTGAGACCAAATCCAAAAAACCTTTAGCACAGTCTACAGGTGGCATTTATGGTGGGATTTCAGTATAACTTGGTAGGTTGACTCCAGAAAATGTCTAGATGAGAACGTCCCCCTTTGGTTGCGATTGGTCAACTTTGGGGGCTACAGAGCCTGAAGCCCAAAAACCTTGAGAGCACAGTCTACAGGTCATATTTATGACAGGATTTCGTTGTAACTTGGTAGGATGACTCCAGATAATGTCTAGATGAGAACGTCCACTTTTGGTCGCGACCATTCAGCTGTGACGGGTACCCAAGCCCCAAACCCCAAAATCTTTAGCACATGGTTGGGTGACTCCATATAATGTCTAGATGAGAACGTCACCTTTTCGTTGCGATTTGGCAACTGTGATGGCTACAGGGGTCCAAAGCCCAAAAACCTTTAGCACAGTCTACAGGTCGTATTTATGAAGGGATTTGGGGATGGCTGTGCCTCGGTGGTAGACTTCTTTGCTAGAGGTTCCAAGTTTGATCCCCATCCAGGATGACCCGCTTTGTGTCCTTGAGCAAGGCACTTTACATGGGGGCACAATGACGCCATGTGTTAAGGCGTACTGCACATCGATGGTGCACATGTCTTCAACCGCTGTAACCCTGTTTGAGTGGAGCTTGAACAGAGTTGGAATGTTGAGAAGCTGACAGTTGCTTGTTGATGCTCGGTGATTCTCTCCGGGTACTCCGGCTTTCTCCACCTGTAAAACTGTCACAGTCACAATTTGCCACTGCGCATAAGTATGTGACTTTAAAAACTCCAAGAAATAATTCAGCATGAATGGATTTCATTGTAACTTGGTAGGATGACTCCAGATAACGTCTAGATAAGAACATCCCCTTTTAGTCAAGAGCATTCAACCATGATAGCTGCCCGAGCCTCAAAGCCAAAAAACTTTAGCACAGGCTGCAGGTCGTATTTATGAAGGGATTTTATTGTAACTTGGTAGGATGGCTCAGTATAATGTCTAGATAAGGACGTCCCCTTTTGGTTGTGATCAGTCAACCGTGATGGCTACATCGGCCTGAAGTCCAAAAACCTTCAGCGCAGTCTACAGACCGTATTTATAAAGGGATTTCATTGTAACTTGATAGGATGACTCGTTTTGGAATAATTTCACTGTAACTTGGTAACTTTGGTTGACATACCTTAACTGTGAAAGCTGCATACATTAACTGTGAGAGCCACATTTACCAACCCCTCAATTCTTGAGTGCAGAACACACCTCAAAATATTTTTTATTGAAAATAATGCATACAGGGAACAGAAATTAACATATTCCCAATTATCACAATTCTTGTCTTATTTCATAATCCTTTCATAAACATTGAACATGATCCTTTTTCATCAAAAACAACACACTGTCAAGTTAAGCTACAATGTCCTTGACACTTTCATTTCATATTTTTATACATTACCACCTGTATCTCCTGGATGCTGATTTGGTGTTTCAAATTTTGTAATATTAATCAGATATTATGAAAAATGATGCACATCAAATTTTGTAGAAAAAAATTATAGTTGGCCGATCGGCAGCCATTTTCGTGTAATTTTTTTTCATATTTTTTCAATCATTTGTATCCTACCGCCAGGTATTTTTTTTGTTCAGGTTTGCATAGCTGTTTGCAAAGCAAGATCTCCCAGGTGCAATCCAATGACCCAAATTTGGTTCGCATGATGCGATTCAATATTTTATGCGCTCATCCAACATTCCAATTCAAAAATGTTAAAACTACAGATAAACAGTGTAACAATACACCAATTTATTATGAACGTCCATTGTTCAGGCAAAATAATAAATTTAACTACTATTTTATAAGTGTTTTCAAATATGTTGACAAAACTCCACTGGTGTTTTCTTTGATGTTGGTGCAAATAAATTAGCTCCCTTCATGTGCACCAGTCATTCTTCATAATCATCATCCACAACTTTTTTCGTTTGGGTGGATCGATTTGAAAATTGCAAAGTGGAAGTCGAATCATGAACTGCGAGAGCATGTCTCAATCACTGATGTATTTATTTTTCATTGCCAACCAACGAGACCAGGGTACTTTAGCTTTTCATGTATTTTAAGGTTAGTTGTCGCGATCATCAGATGACTACTTACCTATTTCCACTGTAATTACCAGTGCCTGTGACTAAAATCGTCTTTATTCTAAAACTGAAAAGTAGAAGGGTGTGCTTAAACTCAGAGGGGCCACTTGGGTAACTCACATTTGTAAAGTGAGAGATGGGCTAATGCTAGAGTATTAGCTCAGACACGAGTAACCAGGCAGTGCAGTACATGATAGAAATTGGGAAATTTGTGGTGGGGTGGGGTGTGTGTGTTGGGGGGGGAGGGGCTAAAGTTGAACTTGGGAAAAACTTGTCTTCTCAACGCATGAAAAAGCACTCATGTCACAGCGAGTACCATCTGTGTGGATGCCTGAAAGCTTTAAATAACATCAAACTGATACATTTAAAGATTTGCAGCTGCATGTCCCATACCCACCCCCACCCCCTTCAGGACAGTGACCATCTAAGCCTGAACTGCCTGATGTTCAAGTTGAACT
This sequence comes from Pictodentalium vernedei, assembly GCA_031216915.1. Classification (NCBI taxonomy): domain Eukaryota; kingdom Metazoa; phylum Mollusca; class Scaphopoda; order Dentaliida; family Dentaliidae; genus Pictodentalium; species Pictodentalium vernedei. The sequence continues at coordinate 380,930,328 of CM062296.1, forward strand.
CTTATTCGATTTAATTTGTTTGATTTTTGTTCAAATTCATCAGATTTATGTTCTTGTTAATAAAAAGGATGATTGGACTGAAAAAGAGGGTTTCTCTGAAATTTATTAGTCTCTTTATAACTGCAAATCAGTTTGTTCCTCCCCACTTCTAATCAATTTTCCGATAAAAACTGCTAATCAAATTTTAAAAGACAAATATACCTTGTAGCTGGTATCCTGCTGCCTCTATATCAAAGAGCGATAACTTGAACAAATATTAATGGATTCTGTCAGTATTTGGTATATGAGAATTTCTCAATAATGTCTTGGAAAAAGTTTTATGACTGGTGCAGTTTGATGATACTGAGCAGAGTTATGGCCCTTACTTAGTTAAGTTTTGCACATTTTATACAGTTGGTCAGTATTTGGTATATGAGACTTTCTTACAGTCTTAAAGAGTTTGAAAATGGTGAAGTTTGATCGTACTGAGCAAAGTTATGGCCCTTCATTAGTTATTGTTTGCCTGTTTATAGTAGTTTAGATGTTATGCCCCTTAAAATAGAAAGAGACTGTTGTAAGTGAGATTATTTCTGCACTTTTCGACCATCTTAAGTGTGATAAAATGCAGGTCAAGTTTGATATCTGCTTCTGAACTTCCACTACTTTGAGCAATGTCCCTTGAATTATGAAACAAAAATTGTAAATATGAGGTTTTTCTTCTGTTTCTGTCAAATGCAATTTACTTCATGTGACTGATTTTCTTTTTCAGACTTCTCTGACATTTGAACAGTCAGGGAAAAGTAAATGCAGATCAGTTTCCTGTTACATTGGACCACTTCCCCATCTGTAAAATCTCCAGACCCAGGAAGCTGTTGGGGTTACGGTTCAGTCAGTGAGATCATCATGTACTAAATGATTTTAGGACAACTAGTTGTAATCTCTCCATGGATTCAATTCTATGGATGACTGGTTCAGTTTAACAGGGCATGATCATGAACCAGTCCTGACTGTATCTGGTGTTCCTCTGTCCAGAATCAAGATGCAAATGTCTTTTGTTTCTAAAAGTGTGATGCTTATGAACCAATAGACATGCCATCCTGTGTATAATTATGCAGTTTCAGTGTACATGTTGCTGAAATGACACATTTTTATACTGTACCAATAACCCAGACTTAACTGGTGTTAACTCTAAATTATTCAGGGCCAAACACAAATTTCCCCCCCCCCCCCCCCACCACCCCAATCCCCCAAATTTGCATTCAAATAAAAAAATCCAATGTCCTATATGGTCCTCCATACTTTTGCCTACTGCACATACGCAGTGTCAAGGAAGTACCGAAATTGGCGCCAAATCCTCATTCTTTGTTTGACCCTTCTATCAGTAACATCTCACTGATATCTGTGCTTATAATCTCAGTTAAAATGATGCCAGACACAAAATCATGATGGAAATGGTGGATCCAAGGATGAAATAAAAGGATGAGAGGAAGGAACAGTGGAAGGATGTGTTCAGGGCTGTAACTTATAATTTTAATGTAAAATTATTTCATGTTCCCTAATTTCGGGGCATGGGCCTGATGTTTTCATTCTTGCTATGAAATCTCCACTGTTTGTTAAGTGTTTTCTCTCTCCCTTTCCTTGAAACCCCCCTTGCTAATCTCCTATGCTTTTGGCATAATTTTTAAAATTTTTTTTATGGAAATTTCTTGGGAGTTATTGCTTAGTTACAGAATGTTTATTCTGTTATCCCCATGGTTACGTCCTCACCCTTGGGGTGTTTAGGCGTTTTGGTCATGCATCTACCATCTGATGTATTGCAGCTTCTTCTGTGGAAGATTCCGTTTTACATCGGATAGTGTTTTAAATTGGTTACTGATTTCGGATCATGTTCAGTGCCTGGAGTCTTGTTTCCGGTTTTTATTGACTTTTATTTACGTTGACAACGGTTACTTTCTGTTAGTAATTCCTTGTCTTCTGTAAGGTTTATTATATAGTCAGATACATTAATATTATCTGTAAGTGTAACATTAATTTTTAGAAATGTTTTAAAAATTTTGTCCACACTTAGGCATTCTGGGGATCCATTTGGGCTCATCGTTTCCTTTGGGAACTTCGGCTCATGTCAAAATTTTTTCGAAAATTTTCTTTTGATTGGATTGTATTTTTATTATGTATCTTTGTATTTTCGAGGGTTATTGCGAGTACTATGGCTGTATAATATTTTTTAATTATGAAAGAATGTTGTTCAAATTGCAATTCGAGGAAGTCTTCCTCTGATTCTCATGCTCAGTGTATTTACTGTTGTCACTGTACTCGCACTAATTCTTGTTCAGTTTGTGCCAGTTGGGATGACAGACGTTGGAGACGTGTGTCACGGTATATTGTTAGTGGTGAGAGGTTGATGCCGGTCCTCTCACCACAGGGTCACTCTAGTTTTTCAGTCTCTGTTTCAGAGGAACAAGAACAGGGTGATGTTTCCATGATGTCTTCTGGAAGTGTGCTGCCATCATCACAAATCAGTGAAGAGCTAGCGGCAAAAGTGCTCAAGGAAATGAGACAAGTGCCTAGATCCTTAGTAGGATTGACGACCTTGTCGCTAGCTAGCTCGACCGGTTGATCTATCACTCGTAATGTGGTGATGTGATGCCGGGTATGTCCGTTGCAGTCCAGGAGAGGAGAAAGTGTGTTGCGAGCACTATAATCTCGGATCACACACACCCTGCAACGACGGATCGGAGGATGTAACAGAGGAAGCCAGTCAGTCCGGTAGCTAGCTCATTCAGGTCTACCCGGACCACAAGCGAGAGAGGCTCCTCTCTCTTACAGCAACATCTGGGGCCAGATGTTGTTGTGCATAACATTCATCATTCGGAGCATAGTCCACTCCTCCTGCTCGAGATGCTCCATCACATAGACAGCTAGTCTATTGGCTTCCTCTTCCACACACCAGCACACACGACCGCAACTTGGCTTCGTGACCTCAGATATCCAGCCTGTTTCACCTACAAAGGACTCCATGGCATCTAGGTCACTCCATCCGGTAGCCAAGGACACGAAGCCTCACCAGTCAGGATGTACGCATAAAAGGATTATGCAGGATGTACTGTCCAAGGAGCTTCCAGCGGCTAAACAACGTAAGACTACAGCTCCACAGGCCTCCATGACGGACTTGCTACCACAGATAGCGCAACTCATCGCAGCGTCCCAGCAACGGTTTCAGATCAGAAACTGTCGGAAGAAGCTGGGTCGGTACATTCTGCTGCAGGGTCAGACAGGGATGACCAAGATTTGCATCTGGTCCAGTCGGATGGTGAAAGGGAATCTGCGGAGCTGGATTTTTCCCTTCTGGAACAGCATAAGGTTTCGGTAGATTTTTTCTGTCCGCACCTTCCAGAGGTTGTTCCATCGGACCAGAGAGCTGCGATACCAGATAAGAGACTGATAGCGTCACTGGATACATACTTTTTTGGCTGGACTAAGGAAGATGCTCCTCACTTCCCGGCCCAGTCCAGCAATGTCTCACGGACATTTGAATTGCTGAATGATGCTTTCTTATCAACCTACTCACAATTGTTTACTTCAGGCTTGCACTACAGTGGAAGTCCCTAACTCGGATAAAATACTCTCTATTTTTGTCTTTCCCAAGCAATTTGGGAAAGAAAAGTGGTGCAAAAGCACGAATAAAAAATAAGCCAAAACTGGGTCGAGTGCAACCGGCGCAGACCCGGTACGGGACGCTCTCTCCCAAGTACAACTCCACGACTTCCGTTGCCAGTGCGCATATACCTTCTCTAAAGACTCATTCTTTTTATAATCTGCTTCGTGTCGAGATGTTTTTGCATGCTTATCAGTGTTTCTCCAGCTCGATGTTTGATGATTCCTGATTCATTGTGCATCAGTGTATCCTTTGTATTCTCAGGAACAGTGTTTTTTATATTCTCTTTTAATATTATTTATCCATAATGTATATTTAATTGTTCTCTCTCGAGTCGCGCGTGAATTTCGTGTGCCATGCGGTTCGGACTTATAATATTTCACAATTATTGTTAATGCTTTATTTGCTAAATTTTCTAATTGTGTTAGAGTTAGGTGTCAGCGGGGTATCACTCCTACAGATTTTCTTCTTTCTTTTGAGAGTAGTCATCCTGTTGTGTGGTTCCCGGTCGACCGTCTGGGGTCTTTGTTTCTGTCACCTTTCTCTGTTCTTTGGGGGTGTTCTTCTGTTTTCTGATTTCACCTTCTCTGCTCCTCTCACCTCTATCATGCCCAGGACAATTCCTTGTGGGCAATGTCTGCTGCCAAAGCATGTGGACGGTTTACATTTGTCTTGTTCCTCCTGTAATGGGTGTTCGGCCGAGCGGCCATATGGTGTCTGTGGATCATGGTCATCCACTTTCTGGGCGTCAGTTAACCGTGTCGTTCATTCTCGTGGCCGTGCCTCCTGCTCCCGTGGGAAAGGAGAACGTGGTCGTTCGGGGCCTCCCGAGCCGACCTTGTCTGGTGAGAGTTATTCCTCCTCCGTGGATAAAATACTCTCTATTTTTGTCTTTCCCAAGCAATTTGGGAAAGAAAAGTGGTGCAAAAGCACGAATAAAAAATAAGCCAAAACTGGGTCGAGTGCAACCGGCACAGACCCGGTACGGGACGCTCTCTCCCAAGTACAACTCCACGACTTCCGTTGCCAGTGCGCATATACCTTCTCTAAAGACTCATTCTTTTTATAATCTGCTTCGTGTCGAGATGTTTTTGCACGCTTATCAGTGTTTCTCCAGCTCGATGTTTGATGATTCCTGATTCATTGTGCATCAGTGTATCCTTTGTATTCTCAGGAACAGTGTTTTTTATATTCTCTTTTAATATTATTTATCCATAATGTATATTTAATTGTTCTCTCTCGAGTCGCGCGTGAATTTCGTGTGCCATGCGGTTCGGACTTATAATATTTCACAATTATTGTTAATGCTTTATTTGCTAAATTTTCTAATTGTGTTAGAGTTAGGTGTCAGCGGGGTATCACTCCTACAGTTTTTCTTCTTTCTTTTGAGAGTAGTCATCCTGTTGTGTGGTTCCCGGTCGACCGTCTGGGGTCTTTGTTTCTGTCACCTTTCTCTGTTCTTTGGGGGTGTTCTTCTGTTTTCTGATTTCACCTTCTCTGCTCCTCTCACCTCTATCATGCCCAGGACAATTCCTTGTGGGCAATGTCTGCTGCCAAAGCATGTGGACGGTTTACATTTGTCTTGTTCCTCCTGTAATGGGTGTTCGGCCGAGCGGCCATATGGTGTCTGTGGATCATGGTCATCCACTTTCTGGGCGTCAGTTAACCGTGTCGTTGATTCTCGTGGCCGTGCCTCCTGCTCCCGTGGGAAAGGAGAACGTGGTCGTTCGGGGCCTCCCGAGCCGACCTTGTCTGGTGAGAGTTCTTCCTCCTCCGTGGGGGATGTGCAGTCTTTTCCTGTAGTGGATACTGCGGGAGCCTTTGAGTGTTCTGGTGAAGAGGTGCCTGGTTCCGGGACTACGGTCCCCCTCCAGTCGACATCTGAGGCTGTCACTAGGGTTGTGACTCCTCCTTCGGAGCCGAGCCGGTGTGCTCTCGCCACTATTTCACCAGCCTCAACGACTCCCGACGTATCTACTACTACTGCTGGTCCGTCTGCTTCGTCGTCAGTTTCAGCCGGCCTCGGCTTTTCGCTGCAGGGGACTGCAGGAATGTCCAGTACTGTAGACGTGGGATATCGGCCTCAGCCTTCCCTGACTTCAACTCGGCGAAGTCGGAAGGGGCTGCCGGCCGAACCCATCTCTGTGGTCTCTTCGCCGTCGAGCACCACAGTTGTGTCTTTGGACTCGGATGTTCTTAGTGGAAACACTATGAACTCTGTGGCGTTTCCATCTACTCATTCTGGCTTCACGACCGGTTTTGGGGGACCAACGCCTTTTGTGCAGCCTGGACCTTCTGCCCTGCAGAGGTCTGCGGTGACTCTCATGAGTTCTCGCCATATTGATCCTCGGGGTTCCTCGTACCCCTATACACGTCTGCCTTCAGATGTTTCGGCTGCCGCCCGTCGTCCCGCGTCGGGTGTTTTGGAGGATCGTGACCCTTCGCTGGTTAAGATGGTCAGAGGTGAAGCCACTTTGCCGGTTCGCTCCCCTGTCGAACCGGTCGGTACGGGCAGTGAGCTTAGGGAGGCCCTCTCCTTACTCACTCAGGTTCTTTCTAAGAGCCTTCCTGTTGCTTCCAGCGAGGCTATGAGTGGTTTCCAGGCGCCTCCTATGGCGCCGCCTCCCAGGATTGGAAACAGGCCGGTTTCTGATTCCCCAGGTGTCCCGACACCATGGGAGGTGTCGGCTGGTTTGCCCACGATGGGCTATATGTCTTCCGACTCTGGGGAGGAGTCCGACATGCTTGAGGTCAAGGGCCAGCAGTTTTCGGACTTGGGGGCAGCTCTTGACTTTGTGTTTGGGTTTCTGCCTGATCTCAAACCTGCTAACCAGCCGACAGTGTCAGCCTGGCCGCGATCATCGGTCGCGTACCAACAGCCTATGGAGCAACCTGCTTCTGGGCGCCTTCGACCATGCCAGTCGGTACAGGTGGTTGAAGCTTTTTCAGCATTGGACTCCAAGCTGAATTCCAAGGCTCTGAAGACTTCGTTCTTCACCAGGGTTGACACCTTTTTGCCTCCTGTGCGTTATCGTTCCTACGATTCCGCCAATCCGTCGGTCTGCCAGACTTTGACGGTTCTGGTTCAGGACTCCACTTCCCTCGGGCTTTCCAAGCCCAAGTCTGCCGTCATTCCAATGACGACTCGGGAGTCCACGTTGGACTTATCTAGAGAGATGCTTGGCATGTTTTCTCTCTCAGATCACGTCGTCTCAGCTTTGGCTGCTTATCTGCCTCCAGATAAGTTTGACGAGGTACAGGCTCCTTTGCATGTGCTGTCCAAGGCGCTTATGCATCTTACTCACACGCATGCCTGTAACACGGCTAATCTGGAATTAGTTCGAAGGGACGCTGTGCTGGACGCAGTCCGATCCCTTCCCGAGGAGCAGCGTGCTGCTCTTCGATCTGCTTCTTTGGCAGGTACGCAACTTTTCCATGGTTCCGTGTCGACGGTCTGGGATGACGTCCTACGTCATTCCAAAGATCAGCTGCTGTTTCGTCAACTTGATCAGCCTTCTAGGGGAGGCAAGGGCCGTTCCAAGCCTAACAAGTACCCTTCTGCTTCCTCTGTGAAGCAAAAGGCTGGTCCTTCTGCCGCTGCCTCTACTTCTTACTCAAGGGGTAAAGGTAAGGGTCAGCAGAATCGAGGGAAGTCTCAGGATTCTTCATTTAGTAGAGGAGGTGGTTTCTCCTCTCGCGGGCCTCGTCGGGGCTCGAATTGAAGGCCCTCACCTCGACTCATCCCAGGTTGGAGGAAGGATAGCAGAGTTCGCAGACCATTGGGCCACCATCACATCCGATCCATGGGTGTTAGATGTTGTTCGGTCCGGGCTGCGAATATCCTTCCGACGGCACCCCACTCTGTCAAGGGTGCCTCTTCCAACCACAGTTCCTTCAGACGTTTTACGTCGGGAACTTTTGTCCACGAAGATTGGCAATCTCCTGGCAAAGGGGGCGATCGAGGTCGTCAAGAACATTCAGTCAGTAGGTTTCTATTCCCGCCTGTTCTTGGTGCCGAAGAAGGACGGCCGACTCTGACCGGTTATCGATCTGAGTATCCTGAAGCAGTCTATCATTGCTCCCAAGATCAGCATGGAGACTTTCAGGTCGGTCCGCCAATCAATTCACCAGGGAGATTTCGCAGCCAGCATCGACCTGCGAGACGCTTACTTCCACGTTCCGATGCATCGGGCGTCACGGAAGTATCTCAGGTTCGCTTTTCTGGGGCGAGTTTACCAGTTCAAGGCCATGCCTTTCGGCCTCAACCTGGCTCCTTGGGCGTTCACCAGACTGATGTCGCATGTGATAGCATTCCATCGCACACAGTCCAGGTTGACTACTTCGGCATATCTGGACGATATCCTTCAGAGGCATTCCAATGCCGCCTTACTGGAGTCGGATGTCGCCACTCTGTTGAGCTTGCTCACGTCGCTAGGATTCAGAGTCAACGAGGAGAAGTCGGACCTGGTCCCTTCTCAGTCGTTTTGTCATCTGGGGATGTCTTTCCAAACCAAATTCAATTTGGTAGCGGTTCCCCAGGCCAAGGCTGTGATTCTCTCAGCCTTTGCTCTGACTCTGTCCCAGTCCACGTCCGCGACCGCTCGGAGTTTTCTCCGGCTGATCGGTCTCTGCGGTTCGGTGACGTATCTCATTCCTCTAGGTCGGCTGCGTGTCAGACCTCTCCAACACTTTCTGCTCAGTCGTTAGAGGCCGAATGTAGATTCTCTGGATCAGGTGCTTCCGTTTCCAGAATCTCTGTATCCTCACCTTCTTCCCTGGACAGATGTTCAGTGGATTACGCAGGGTGTTCCATTGGACTTACCCACGTCCTATCGCGTTCTGACAGCAGATGCCAGCGATCTCGGATGGGGTGCGACGTTGGATCCTCTCGGTCTTTCCCTACACGGGATGTGGGACCACGATGAAGCAGCTCTACACATCAACCAGAAGGAGCTTCTTGCTCTTCTTCTGAGTTTCAGGCAGTGGATCCCTCACCTGTCGAATCGCCAGGTCCTTCTGCTATCCGACAATTCGACAGTGGTTGCTTACATTCGGAACCAGGGCGGCACGCACTCGGTTCCGATGTACGAATTAGCTCGGGATCTTCTACTGCTCGCTCAGGATGTTCACGCCGGAGTGGTTGTTCGTCACATTCCCGGTCATCTGAACATCCTAGCCGACTCCCTATCCCAACAGGGCAGAGTTATTTCCACCGAGTGGATGCTTCACAGGGCAGTGTTCCAGTCGCTTTGTGATCTCTGGGGACGTCCCCATATCGACCTCTGTGCGACTCGTTGGAACCATCAGGTGGACACTTTCGTGTCCCCGTGTCCAGATCCTCTGGCTTTTGCCGTGGACGCTCTGTCACTCGATTGGAATGGTCTAGTCGGCTACGCCTTCCCGCCGGTTCCGATTCTTCCTCAGGTTCGCGCCAAAATTTGAACCTGCAGTTGTCGAATCATTCTGATCGCTCCCCTGTCGCCTCAGCAGGTGTGGATCAATCAGCTCTGCTCGCTGATGGCGGCGGTTCCGGCACGTCTCCCGCTACGTCGCGACCTTCTTTGTCAAGGAGGTTTCACGTCGACCCGACTTCGTTATGCCTTCACGCATATCTTTTGTCAGGTCCTGTCTCCTCCGTAGAGGTTTTTCGAGATGAGCAGTGGAGTGCATTTCTTCTTCAAGGAGGCACTCCACTGGTTTAGCTTATGCAGCTAAATGGAAGGTCTTCATGTCGATGGTGAGCTGATCACTCTGTTGATTATGCCAATCCTTCGATTTCACAGATTGCGGAGTTTCTGGTATATCTGTTTGATTCTCGGGGTCTCCAGCCTGTTGCCATCAAGGGTTACAGGTCCATGCTTTCACAGACTTTTTGTTATGTGGGGAAGCGTCGTATCGGCACTAATCCTTACCTCTCCAAGCTTGTTCGGCACTTTTCTTTGAAAAGGCCTCGGACTTTGCAGCTTACTCCACGATGGAATCTTTCGTGGGTGCTGCTTTGCTTGGGGGGGGGGGGGGGGGGGGGGCGCCGTTCGAACTTTTATCCCAGGTGGATATGCATTTTCTCACATATAAGACGGTTTTTCTGATGGCATTTGCTTCGGCCAGACGGGTTAGTGAGCTTCACGCCTTCTCGGTTGACCCGGCCTTTTTTAGGAGCTCTCCCAACAGTGTTACTTTTACCACTGATTGCTCCTTTTTGGCCAAGAATCAGTTACCAGATACTACTCCTCCTCCTATCTGTATCAGGGCTCTTCCTTCTGTTGAGGGTAATCGCCCTTTGCTCTGTCCGGTCCATGCTATTCGCATTTATCTCGATCAGACACGCTTCATACGGAAAGGCAGGAAACGTTTTTTTCTGTCTCTTATTCCGGGTCGACAGAAGATCTCTCCTCAATCCATTTCTCGATGGATTTGTCTTGCTATTCGTACGGCTTATGGTCGTTTAGCAGCTGGCGATTGTATTACCAATCGTATTTCTGCCCACGAGGTGCGGGCACTGTCCACCTCTTGGGCTTATTCTAACTCCGTCAAGTTGTCGGATGTTATGCAGGGAGCCTACTGGAGAAATGCTTCTACTTTCTCCACCTTTTATTTGCGCCAGTTGCAGGAGCAGTCGGGGGACCTTTTTGCCCTGGGTCCTCTTTCTTCTGCTCAGGCTGTTGTCTGCCATAGCCATTAGGCTTCTTGAAGGTCAGTTTCAGCCTTGTGCTGTTACTGCCCTTTTTCTGTCTGTGTGTCACACAGGCCCATATGTCTCCTTTCATTGTCCTTTTCCAATGATTGCGACATTATGGTTGATAAGCCTCGGGACCTCTTCCTTCTGCTTCACGGTTCCAGTGCACTGGGGTTATGTGTGGGTTGGTTTTGCGATTCCCTCCGGCCTTTTGTCTATTCAGCCTGAAGTAAACAATTGCGAGTAGGTTGATAAGAAATCTAAATTTTATAGTAAATTTCCTTTCTTATTATACCTACCACAATTGTTTACATGGAGGCCCTCCCGTCTTCTTTACGGGTAAAGAATCTTTCCTCCCCGCTGATCACATAACTCTAACGTTGACGGATTCAAAAAGAATGAGTCTTTAGAGACGGTATATGCGCACTGGCAACGGAAGTCGTGGAGTTGTACTTGGGAGAGAGCGTCCCGTACTGGGTCTGAGCCGGTTGCACTCGACCCAGTTTTGGCTTATTTTTTATTGGTGCTTTTGCACCACCTTTCTTTCCCAAATTGCTTGGGAAAGACAAAAATATAGAGTATTTTATCCGAGTTAGGGACTTCCACTGTAGTGCAAGCCTGAAGTAAACAATTGTGGTAGGTATAATAAGAAAGGAAATTTACTATAAAATTTAGATATTTTTAGGTTAGCCTCTAAGACAGGCAGAACCAGTTGCTTATCGCAACATGCTCTACATCTGCCATTCATCTTAACTGAGGTCAATTGAAGCACACTCTGAACAGCGTTCTGAAGAGTTAATCTGTCGCCACATCTCTGAAGAATGTCGTCCAAGTAGGACATCTCGGATCTAGTTCTGTCCAAGTCGTTCATTCACTTGGGAATGAGCTTTGAGACGCACAACATTCTGGTTCGTCTTCCGTTACCCAGAGCGAAATTAGTCAGTTGTTATGCCCGCTTTTGTCTACACTCAGGCATAGTAACAGCGAGAGAATTTATTCGACTGATTGGAGCCACCGCAGACCTTATTCCGATGGGGCGCTTACGCACTCGTCCACTCCAGATATTTTTCACTCAGAATTTGAGTGTGAAGATTCATTCGCTCGAAATGAACATTGTCTTGTCGAACCAAGTAAAACAAGAGATTCAGACTTGGGCAGATATTCAGTGGTTGACTCAGGGAGTTCCACTGCAACTGCCGGATCCGGTTTTCACGATTATGATGGATGTGAGTCAAACAGGTTGGGGTGCAACATTGAGCCCAACAGATTCGTGGTGTCAGGGTCTTTGGGATCCGCAGTTCCTGAACAAGCACATAAACATCAAAAAGATGATGTCAATTTGGCTTACACTACATCATTGGATGAACATAATTCAGAATTCTCATGTTCAAATACTGTTTGACAATTCGATAGTAGTAGTGTACATTTGGAACCAGAGAGGCACTCATTCCATTCCGCTATTCAACTTAACGGAAAGAATCCGTCTGTTTGTCTTAGAGCATCATGTTGGTCTGTCATATTCCGGGTCGTCTGAACTTTCTAGCAGACTCTCTCTCTCGGAAAGGTCGCATGTTGCCGTCAGAATGGACTCTCAACAAGTGAGTATTCAATCAGATCTGCTCCCAATGGGATCATCCAATGATAGACTTGTTTGCGACGCATCTCAACAATCAGTTGCAGACGTATGTGTTGCCATGCCCAGATCCTCGAGCATTCACAGTAGACGCTCTCTCGATCTCTAGGGGCAGAATGATTGGATACGCATATCCTTCAGCTCCGTTGATTCAACAGATATTGCTAAAAATCAACCAATCTCGATTCTGTTGGTAGTATCTCTGTTGCCCGAGAGACCATGGATAAATCTACTCCGGTGTCTGTTATGGGACATTCCTCGGAAGCTTCCTCCATAGGAGGACCTACTCTTGCAGGGGAAATCGCGCACACTGCATCACAACCCGCAAAGTCTCAACCTTCACATATTTCCGTTGTGCAGTCCTTTTTGCGTCCGCTGCTCGTCCTGTAAAAGCAATTTACAGGACGAGCAGTGGACGCAATTTCTAAATGGAGGAGGACCTCCTCTTCGCTAAATTATGCAGCAATGTGGAAGGTTTTCTCAGGTTGGTGTAGGGATCATTCAATTGATATTTATGATCCCTCCATTCCAGACATTGCTAATTTTTTGGTCTACTTGTGTGACGAGATCAAGCTGCAGCCAGTTACTTTTAAGGGTTATAGGTCTATACTATCGGATACTTATGCTCATCATGATAGCTTACAAATTGGATCTAATGTCTCTTTATCAAAGTTAGTTAAAAACTCTTCGATAAATAGACCTAGAAACCTTAGGTTAATTCCAAAGTGAAATTTAGCTTGGGTTCTTCTGAAGCTCAAAGAAGTGCCATTTGAACCCCTTGACAGGTTAGACTTCAAATACTTATCTGATAAGACAGCTTTTCTCTTAGCCTTTGCTTCCGCTAGAAGAGTTTGTGAGCTTCATGCTCTATCTGTTGATGATTCTCACTATCGTAGTGATGGTAATGCTATTTAACTACCAATGTGGGATTTTTGGCTAAGAATCAGGCTCCTAATAAGTACCCGGAGCCAATTATTATTAGGACTCTTCCGTCCTCAGATGGCCATAGGCCATTGCTGTGTCCAGTTAGGTCTATTCGTATTTACAAACGCAGATGAAAGGGATGAAAACGTTTCTTTCTGTCTCTGCTTCCTAATAGAAGGGGCATCACGGTCCATTCTATTTCTATGTGGATTCAGTTGACTATTCGTACTGCTTATGAAAGATTATCTTCAACTCAGCAGTCTGTGCTTAAGATTTCAGCGTACGAAGTTATAGCGCTGTCTACATCTTGGGCTTATGCTAATAGTATTGCTATTACAGATCTGATGAAGGCTGCATACTGGTCTCAACCTTCTACATTCACAAATTTTTACCTTAGAAATATTGAGTCTATTTCTGGCGACCTTAGATTTTTAGGTCCGTTATCTGTGGCTCAGAATGTCGTCCACTAAACAGTTGCAACTATAGTTATGTAGGCTTTCTGTTCTAGCAGTGACTCTGTCCTTCTGCCCTCTTCGTTCTGAGGTGATTCACCCAGAGCAAGGGGAAGGGGGGGAGGGGGTGGTGTTCTCTTATATCACCGGCTTTATAGTGAAAAGCAAGGGAATACCTCCTACTGAGTCAGTAATTCCGAGTTGGTGCTGGGATGGTTTTAAAGTGTAAAGCTAATGTCTATCTCATTTATGTAATATTTTGAAGTGTAGCTCCATGTGAAGCATTTGTATATGTCACGTGTCATACGAGTGTTAATACACAATCCTCGGACACTTTTAAATGAGTATAAAGAGTCTCACTCTCTGGACTATCTTTATTTATTGGCTTTCTTTTAAGAAATTAGTATAATGGGTTATACTGGATGTTAATAGAGATCATTGATGTTATTGTGCTTAATTACAGATTGGTAATGTGTCTTTCTTATTTTGTATAAACAAGAAAGATATATGTAAATCCTGTTTCTCCTTTTCTCCTTGAGGGGATAATTCTGTATATGTAATTGAGCCTATTGGATTTTCCTTTATATCGTAGGCCCTCCAGCCTTTTTTCTATTCAGCTAAGTCTGGGTCATTGGTACAGTATAAAAATATGAAAAAATTTATAGTAATTTATATATATTTTTATACTGTACCAATGACCCAGACATAGCTGGTGCTAACTCTTAAAATATAGGGCCAAACACAAATTTTGCCCCCCAATCCCCAAAATTTGCATCTAAAACCAAAGAAAACATGTCCTGAATGGCCCTCCACACTTCACCTCTACTGCGCATGCGCAGTGTCAAGGACGTTCCGAAATTGGCGCCATTAATCATTCTAAGTTTGGCCCTTCATCAGTTAACATCTGACTGATCTTTGTGCTTGTAAATCTCAGTTTAAATGATGCCAGACACATAAATATTAGTGAAATGGTGATTCTAAGGAGGATAGAGAAGGAGGAGAGGAAAAATGTGTGACAGAATATTATCAGGGCTGTAACTTAAAATTTTTTAATGAAATTATGTTAAGTTACCTATTTTCGAGGCAGCAGCCATTTTGTTGTCATTCTTGTTATTTAGTTACACTGATTTTTTAGTGTTTTCCTCTCTCCCTTTCCTTTAAGTCCCCTCTTGCTATTCTCCCATGCTTTTGGCATAGTTTCTGTAATTATTATTACTAAAATTTCTTGGGAGTTTTAGCTGTATAACAGAATGAATTCTGTTCTTTTCCCCATGTTTACGTCTTCACCTATGGGTGGTTAGGCGTTGTGTTCTGCATCTACCATCTGATGTTCTGCAGTTTCTTCCCTGGAAGTCTCTGTTTTGCATCAGATAGTGTATTTTTGGTAACTGATTTCAGGCCTGGGTGCCTGGAGTCTTATTTTAGTGTTTTTACACTCATTGTTTACATTTACAACAGCCCTCTGTGTGAGGGGGGGATTTCTTGAAAATAATATCTTGATGTTAATTTAATCATAACTAGATACATTATTATTGTTCGTAAGTGTTGCATAAATTGTTTAAAATATTTTTAAATTTTTTGTCCACACTTAGGCTTGGGATCCATTGGGGCTCAACGTTACTTTTCAGAAACTTGGGCTGTTCTGAAAAAATATTTTTTCAAAATATTTTGATTTCAATTATTTTTTCTATGTTTAATAATGGATCATATTATTATTATGTATTTTGATTGTCAGGGGTTGGTGCGAGTACCAGGACTTTGTTTTCTTTTCACATTGAAAGGATTTTGATCAATTGTAATAAGAGGAAGTCTTCCTCTGACTTTTATAATCATTCTATATGTGGTCAGTGTACTCGCATTAACTCCTGTTCTGTATCTGATGATTTCGATGAGAACATGGGAAGCGTATGTCACGGTATGTTAGTGGGGAATTGGACATTCCGGTCCTTTCCCCGCAGGGTCACTCTACTTTATCAATTTCTATTTCAGACGATCAAGACTAGGGTGATATATCTGTGATGTCTTTTCCAACAGTGTGCCTCCGTCGTCACAATTAATGAAGGGCTAGCGGAAAAGTGCACATGTAAATACGCCAATTGCCTAAGAGGACCCTAGTAGGTTCGACGGCCTTTGACGTCCGCTAGCTCGCCCGGTGTAGCGTCCATTCATCGAATGGTTCGGCAGCCGGGTTCGTCCGTTGCGGTCTAGAAGGAGTTTTGGGGTGATGCGAGCACTATAAATCAACCAAATGCACACCCAGTGACGGCGGATTAGAGGGAGAACGGAGGAAGCCTTTTAGTCCAGTTCATAGCTCGTTCTGGTCCATCCGGACGGCGAGCGAGAGAGGCCTCTCTCTCGTACAACAACATCTGGCCCCAGATATTGTGGTACAAAATGTTTCGCATTCGGAGCATATCTCCGCCGCTCGGGACGCTCCGACACATAGTCAGTCCGGAGAGACTGTCAATAAGGCTTCCTCATTCTCATGGTAGCGCACACGACCGCTCTTGGCTACGTGACCTCGGATATCCAGTCAGCTTCGCCAGTCAGAGAATCATCGGCGACCAGGTCAGAACATCCGGTAGCCAGGGACACGAGGCCTGCAGACTCCGGACGTTCGCATAGGAAAGTGTGCGGGAGTCAACGTACACGGAGCTTCCGGCGGCAATGCATCGTAAGACCGCTACTGCACAGGCCTTGGGGACGGACGTGCTATCCTAAATAGCACAGCTTATCGCAGCATCCCAGCAACAACTGAATCTGTCGCATAATGTTTTATCCGACGATGTTGGGTCGGGACGCTCCGCGGAAGCGGGTACGGACGTCCGAAAATTTCATCCGGTCCGACGGGATACCGAAAGGAATTCGGAGGATTTCGAGCTTTCCCTTTCGGAACAACATAAGCTGTTGTGTATGTCATCTGACTTGATCTTCTACAGGTTCTTTTGTCGGACCAGAATTCTGCGATGCCGGATAAGAAACTGATAGCGTCGGTGGACTTAGAAATTTTTGGTTCGGTTCAGGGACTTCGTCCCTCAGTTCCGACATAGTCCAATAATGTCACACAAACTTTCGAATTATTGAACGACGCTATATATTTATTATTATATGCTTGCTATTACCAAGCATTTCTGGTTTCTTGTTCGCAAAGTTACGGAGATGTCTTTCAAAAGTGTGCCTCTGTCGTCATAGTTAATGAAGAGCTAGCGGCAATAAGTGCTCATGGAATATGTCTATTGCCTAAGAGGTCCCTTGTAGGATCGACGGAGTGACATTCGCTAGCTCACCCGGTGTAGCGTACATTCATCGAATGGTTCGGCTGCCGGGTTCGTCCGTTGCGGTCTAGGAAGGAGATTTGGGTGATGCGAGCACTATAATTACTTTAGTACTCACCCAGTGACGGCGGATTGAGGACAGATCGGAGGAAGCCTGTTAGTCCGGTTCCTGGCTTGTCCAGGTCCGTCCGGGCTGTGAGCGAGAGAGGTCCCTCTCTCGTCCAACAACATAGGGGACCGCATGTTGTGGTTCAGATATTTTACATTCGGAGCACATGTCCGTCGCTCGGGACGCTCCGTTATATTGACAGTCTGAGAGACTGTCGATAATGCTTCCTCATCCTCACAGCAGTGCACACGACCGCACATTGGCTACGTGACCTCGAGTATCCGATCAGTTTCGTCATTCAGTGATTCCACGGCGAACAGGTCACGCCATCCGGTAGCCAGGGGACACGAGGCCTATACACTCCGTTCGCTCGCATATTAGTAGTATGCACGGGGTAACGATCACGGAGCTTCCAGCGGCAATGCATCGTAGGACCGCTTCTCCACAGGCCTCAGTGACGGACGTGCTATCCGAGTTAGCACAGTTTTTTCGCAGCATCCCACCAATAGACAGTTTCTTGGTCGAATCAGGAATTATCTGACGGCGCTGGGTCGGTGCGGTCCGCGGTTGCATCAGGTACGGACGACCGAACGCTTTATAGGGTCCGACAGGATGGCGAAAGGGATTCGAAAGATTTCGAGTTTTCTCTTTCGTAGCATCGGAAGCTGCCATACATATCTTCCGGCATTATCTTCCAGTGATTGTTATTTCGGACTACATTGCTGCGATGTTGGATAAGAGACATTGGACACGGAATTTTGGATCGGTTCAGGGACATTGTCCCTGACTTACCGACACAGTCCAATAATGTCATTAGAACATGTGTATTATTTATCGACGTTATATATATATATATAAGCCTGCTTCCAAGCATGATAGTTTAGTTTCTTGTCCGCAATGCTCCTTTCTGCCTTTTATCATTTATACGAATAATTTATTTTGGCAGAACAGGGCATACCGAGAGTTCATATGCGTTTAGACGGCGTGGTTAAGACTGGAAATAATCTTTTTCGCCGTCTATGTCTTTTCCAACCACAATGTTGGAAACGACAATGATGTCTAATAGACTTAACTTAGACGCTTTATCATACGTAATCCACCTTACTGAGGCGTTTTCATTACGTCTTCAAGAGAAAGAATTCCGGGATATAATCCTCAATGTGATTTCTTTTGAGGGCAGTAGTTTGTTCACATATAACTCCGCCCTTCAGTGGCTGCTTGGAGTTGGTTAGACGTGACGCAGCCCTAGCTACATCCACGCGCGTGGATAGTAAGGTGAAGAACTCTCAGAGTCGCTTCGTTCTCGGAGAAGCTTCTCTTCGACGGCAACTTTTCGGCAATCCATGAATTGCTCGATTTACACGTTCTCTTGTCTACCTAGTGTAGCAAGAGATTCAGACTGGGGCAAACATTCGGTGGTTGACTCAGAGAGTGCCACTGCAGTTGCCGGATCAGAGTTTTATAATTATGACGGTTGCCGGTTAAACAGGTTGGGATATAATATTGATCCCAACGGATTCGAAGTGCCAGGGTCTTTGGGTTCCGCAGTCTCTAAGCAAGCTCTTATCTTCCACGGAATAATGTTTTTTTAGGCTTGCTTTATGTCATTGGATGAACATTATTCAGAAATGCATGTCCAAATCCTGTCCGTTAATTCGACAGTAGTGGCGTATCTCCGGAACCAGGGAGGCATACATTCGTTTCCGTTATTCAATTTAATGGAAAGAATCCTTCTGTTTGTTATAGTACACCAAGTTCTGCTTCGGTCCGTCATATTCCGGGTCGTCTGATTGTATTACCCGACTCACGTTCACTTATGGGTCGCTTGTTGCCGTCAGAAGGGACTCTCAACAAACAAGTATTCAATCAGATTTGCTATCAATGGGAGTGCCCAATGATAATTTATTTACGACACAACTTGCTTGTCAATTGCAGACGTATGTGTTTGCTTGTCCAGATCTCTGAGCTTATGTTGTTAACGCTCTATTGATCTAATAGGACGGAATGATAGGATATGCGTATCCTCCTGCGCTGTTGTTTCAGCAAGTATTGCTAAGATAAACAACCACAATACATTTCTGTTGATAGCATCTCTGTCTTCACAGAGACCGTGGGTAAATTTACTCTGATGTCTACTGTGGGACTTAACGCGAAATCTTCCTCCATGAGAGGATCTTTTTTTCGCTGGGTAAAATCGTGTCATCTTTATCACAACCCGCAAGGTCTCAACCTTCACGTATTCCGTTGTGTGGTCCTTATTGCATTGTAAGCATTGTACTGGACGAGCTTTGGACGCGATTTCTTACTATAGGAGAACCTCTTCTTCGCTATACTATGCGGCTAAAGTGGAGGCTCTTCCGTTGTTGGTGTAGGGATCACTATGTTGATATTGTTGATCCCTCCATTCTAGTCATTGCAACTTTTTAGTATACTTGTTTGACAAGATCTACTGCAGCCTGTTATTATTAAGGTTATAGGTTTATGTTACCTCATACCTATGCACTCTATGATAGTTTACAATTGAGTCTTATGTCTCTTTATCTAAGTCAGTTAGTAACTTTTCGATAAATAGACTTAGAATGATTAGATTAAATTCCTTTCTGGAATTTAACTTCGGTTCTTATTTAGCTAAGTAATCATTTGAGCCTCTGGAAACAGTAGTTTTCAAATTCTGACCTTTTAGACAGTAATTCTGTTGGCTTCTCTTTTACTGAAGAGTCAGTGAGTTTCATGCACTATCGGTGGATGATTTTCACTTTCGTAGTTTCGGAATCACTACTTCTTTAATATTTAGGTTGGATTTTTGCATAAGAGTCAGGCTCCTAATTAATATCCGGAACCTATTGTTATTAAGGTCCTTCCGTCTTCGTACGGGCATAGGCCTTTACTCTGTCCGGTTAGAGTTTATGTATTTATAAACAGATATCTGTTTATTACTACGGGCGTAAGCTTCTTCTGTCTTTGATGCCTAATAGAAGGACGTTACACTCCATTCTATTGCTAATGGATTCAATTAACTATCGATACTGCTTATGGTATATCATTGACTCAGCAGTTGTGTTTGAGATTTCGGCTCATGAAGTAAGAGTTCTTCTACATCTTGGGCTTACATTAATAGTGTCGCTATTATAGATTTTTGAAGGCTGCTCATTGCGCTCAGCCATCCACATTCATGAATTTTTATCTCAGAAATATTGAGTCCATTTCTGGAGGCCTCTATTGTTAGGTCTATTATCTACTGCTCAGAATGTCATTCACTTAACAGTTGCTACTATAGCTAGGTAGGCTGTCTGTTTCGGCAGTGACTCCGTTCTGCTGCCCTCTTCGCTCTGGGCTATTTGACCCAGGGCAAGAAAAGGGGGGGGGGGGGGAGGGTGTTCCCTTGGGTTACCTGTTTTACTATGAAAACAAGAGGATACCTCCTCCGGAGTTAGTAATTCTGAGCTGTTATTGGGATGGTTGTTTAGTGAGAAGTTTATGTTTTAAAAATTCATTCAGGTCTTAGTTTTTAAAGTATAGCTTTTGAATATAGCACGTGTCAATGGACATTATTATACAATCCTCAGACACTTTTAAGGAGTATAAAGAGTCTCTATTCTCTAGACTTACTTTATTTATTGGCTTACTTTAAAAATTATTAGTATAAGGATTATACTAGATATTAATAGAGTACATGGATGTATGATGCTCAATTTTGGAAGGTGTTGTATCTTTCTAATTTATCATAAATAAGAAAGATACATGTAAGGCCTAATACTTCTTTTTCCCTAGAGAGGATGACTCTATTTTATATAATTGAGCGTATTCCATCTTGCTCTATGTCCTTGGCCCTCCAGCCTTTTTACTATTCAGCTATGTCTGGGTCATTGGTACAGTATAAAAATGTTAAAAAATTTATAGTAATTTATATATTTTTTATACTTACCAATGACCCAGACGAGGATGGCCCTCCCAGGAGTTGGGAACTCTTACCTCCCCGCTGAGTACATAGCGCTTACCAGGCACTGGTTATTAGAATGATTAATGGCGCCAATTTCGGAACGTCCTTGACACTGCGCATGCGCAGTAGAGGTGAAGTGTGGAGGGCCATTCAGGACATGTTTTCTTTGGTTTTAGATGCAAATTTTGGGGATTGGGGGGCAAAATTTCTGTTTGGCCCTATATTTTAAGAGTTAGCACCAGCTATGTCTGGGTCATTGGTAAGTATAAAAAATATATAAATTACTATAAATTTTTTAACTTTTTATACTTACTAATGACCCAGACTGGGGCTGCCTTCCCATGAGTTGAGAACTTATACCTCCCTGCTGATCATATAACATTTACAAGGCACTGGTTGTAAGAATGAGGATTTGGTGCCAATTTCTGTACTTCCTTGACACTGCGCATGCATAGTAGGCAAAAGTATGGAGGACCATATAGGACATTGGATTTTTTTATTTGGATGCAAATTTTGGGGATTAGGGGGGGGATAAAATTTGTGTTTGGCCCTGAATAATTTAGAGTTAGCACCAGCTAAGTCTGGGTAATTGGTAAGTATAAAAAATACATAAATCACTATAAATTTTTCCATCCTGTCAAAATTGAGTTAAAAAAACAGCCTGGTCTGATTATTTCAGGTTGATCTTCCACTACTTGCAGTATACTTTCCTAAAATAGCAAGCCTTACATGTGTGAAAAAAACTTGACCCTGCATCAGTGCTGCGTAGCCCTTGTATTTTTACCTGCGACAAGCAGCTCTGTATGTGGCAGTGTCGGTCTGTCAGTCGGTTTGTCACCAATGAGTTGAAAGAAACACCATAACTCCTAAAATACTTGATAGAATCACACCCTGCTTAGTATGCAAGTATATCTTCATGATGTCTACACCCGCTCCATAGTGCATGTCATTCGGATAATTTCTTTCACATTTATGGACTTGTCACCAACAAGTTTTTTTGTCACCAACAAGTTTTTTGTCACCAACGAGTTTTTTTCTCACCAACAAGTTTTTTTTTCTCACCTATGAGTTTTAAAACATCATTGGTATTACAGCTTTGGCACTGTGACAGTGCATCTTGTTCATATTATGCATCTGCCAATTTAGCAAAGGGCGATTAAGTCTTACACTTTTCCGTCCGTACATCCATACGGTCATCCTGAATATGGTTTCTGGACAATAACTTTTGTTTGACTGAACGAAATGAAACAAAATTTTATACCTAGTTTTATAACCACATAATACAGGTTGGGATTGATAGTGGGCTTGGTGGGATATTTTTTTGACAGAGTTATGGTCTTTTTCCCACATAGAAGATGTGTTAGCAGGTGCATTATTGCCCAGTGGACACTTTTGGTGGCCTGCTGTATTGGTGTTATTGTTTAATGGAGATAAGATAAGATATTTATTAATTCACCATCACCAAAGTTAAATGACTAAAATTCATGCTTGGCAGGTGGGGAATGGGGGCATAGCCACCCTTGGCATTGCACTTGTTTTTTTTTAAATCACAACCTGTTGCTCACTGATATTTTGATGGTGTGCTTTCATTCTTTCTACATTCATCAGACATTAGTTCACCATTTGTTGATACTCCCAGCGATAGGGGACTATTGTCTGATCACTGGCGATCGACGTTGCACTTCTTAAGATGAAAATTAATCTGAGGATTTTAAGGTTAATATGAAATGTTTCTTTTTTTTTTTAAGGTACTTAATGGACCCAGTACCAGTGGTGAGTTTTTGTTTCTTCTAATTGGAATATTAACATTTATGGCAATTGTATTAGTGATATTGATATTCAGTACAGTGGAATCCTCTAAATTGGATTTTGAAATATTGGAATATTTCCGTTGTTGTTCTTTAACACTTTACTCAATGCAATGGCCAAAACCAGCCAGCCTTATTAACAAAAATCAGCACTCAATTTTCATTATTTTTTCATTTTTGGCTCAAAAACAAAGGTTATGAACACAAGCTCGTTCCAGTGATAGGTCATAACCTATGTTTTGAGACATAAAATGGAAAAAATTTGTTATTCAAGAATTTTGTTTGCAAGTGTCGTCTACTTTTCATGTAAGGTAAAGTATTAAGGCAACACTGGGAAAAGCTTGATCCTCAGGCATTTTTTTGCTCAAACAATTGCATAAGGGCTGGTTTTATTTTTGGTTTTGATGATATAATTAATGATAGTATATTAGATGGTCTTTTTTTGAATACTAGAAATATTTGTCGAGTGGATGGTTTGAAAAAAGAAAAATAGAGTGCCTTTGGGCAGTTCCCTGTTTAATTATTTTCCCAACAGTTCATAGCCAAGGCTGCACAAAGTAGATCTGTTTCTAAGGCAATTTTTATGTGTACCCATACTATGTATGGTACACATAATGCCGGCATCCGGGGTGGCCATCCGTCGTTCGTCCATCCTTTGTACATCTGCCTGTCCATCTGTTCTTCCGTTCATCTGTCCATCCAGCATCCGTATCCATTTCTTTGGCATTCGATAACTTGAAAAATATTGCTTGGATTGTCAAGTTACTTTATATTTGTGTTCAGGTTACTGATGTGCCGAGCTAGTTTTTGGTGTAAATCTGATAATTTGATCCTGAGATATTAACTCTTTATCCTTCAAATTGAGAATTCTTCCAATCCCTTTAGCATGAGATAACTCAAAAAATATCAATCCAATTGTCATGTTACTTTATATATATCTTCAGGTTACTGATGTTCCGAGCTGTATAGTTTTTGGTGTAAATCTGTTACTTTGATCCTGAGATATTAACCCTTTATCCTTCAAATTGAAAATTCCTCCAATCCTTTTGGCATTCGATAACTTGAAAAATATTGCTTGGATTGTCAAGTTACTTTATATTTTGTGTTCAGGTTACCGATGTGCCGAGCTGTATAGTTTTGGGTGTAAATCTGATAATTTGATCCTGAGATATTAACCCTTTCAAATTGAAAATTCCTTTGGCATTCGATAACTTGAAAAATATTGCTTGGATTGTCTAGTTACTTTATATTTGTGTTCAGGTTACTGATTTGCCGAGCTGTATAGTTTTTGGTGTAAATCTGATGATTTGATCCTGAGATATTAACCCTTTATCCTTCAAATTTAAAATTCCTCCAATCCCTTTGGCATTCGATAACTTGAAAAATATTGCTTGGATTGTCAAGTTACTTTATATTTGTGTTCAGGTTACTGATGTGCCGAGCTGTATAGTTTTTGGTGTAAATCTGTTATTTTAATCCTGAGATATTAACCCTTTAACCTTCAAATTGAAAATTCCTTCAATCCCTTTGGCATTCGATAACTTGAAAAATATTGCTTGGATTGTCAAGTTACTTTATATTTGTGTTCAGGTTACTGATGTGCCTAGCTGTATAGTTTTTGGAGTAAATCTCATAATTTGATCCTGAGGTATTAACCCTTCATCCTTCAATTTGAAAATTCCTCCAATCCCTTTGGCATAAGATAACTCAAAAAATATTAATCTGATTGTCATGCTACTTCATATATGTATTCAGGTTACTGATGTGCCAAGCTCTATAGTTTTTGGTGTAAATCTGATAATTTGGTCCTGTGATATTAACCCTTTATCCTTCAAATTGAGAACTCCTCCAATCCGTTTCTTCGGCATGTGATAACTCAGTAAATATTAATCCGATTATCAGGTTACTTTATACATGTATTCAGGTTACTGATGTGCTGTGCTGTATAGTTCTTTATGTAAATCTAATAATTTGATCCAGAGATATTAACCCTTTATCCATCAAATTAGGCACTCCTCCAGTCCATTTCTATATGTACCCATACCATGTATGGTGTACATAATGTCAGCATCCAGGGTGGCCCTCCGTCATACAGCTTTCTACTAGTTGTGCATATAGGTCACATTTGATGATTTCATCGGCCTATTTTTTGTAAAATTGCATGCGTGGGGGCATTTTTTTTTATTTTATATTACATTTTTGTAATTATTTCTTTACCATCAAAATTTCATGTCCTTAGTTTGTTTTAGGTCTCATAAGCTATAAAATAGCATGGCGGCTGGTGTATTTCATCCCCTGAGCGCAAGAAGCATTGCAAAGCCCTCTTGCAATCAAGGGACAAATTTATCAATTTTATTAACATGGGTAAAATATCAGACATAAACCATTTGGTTTATTAAGTTGCATTGGTTATAAAAAGAGAGATTGCGGCAACAAAAATGACCATGAGAAACAGATTTTTAATTTTTTGGGGGCCCAAATATGCTGTTTATTATAAAATTATGCATACCTTTGTTCTTTATTTTTTGCATTATGCTCTACGCAATTGAAAAATGGCAGCAATTACTATCAATATACTAAAACTTGTTTTGGGATGTTTTGGGATGTCGTTTGCCAATTGAGGCAACCATTGCCCACATGGGGGCACGATGACGCCGTGTACTAAGGCGTACTACACGTCGATGGTACGCATGTCTTCAACCAATCTAACCCTGCCTGTGCTGCAGTGCGGAGTTGGGGAGCTGGCATCTGCTTGTCGTTGCTCGGTGGTTCTCTCTGGGTACTCTGGCTTCCTCCACCCGTAAAACTGTCACGGTCATGATTAGCCATTGTGCATAAATATGTGACCTTAAACATCAATAAATAAATAATAATTGAGGCAACCGAGAGAGTCTGACACATTATAACTTAGCCTGTCATTAACCCTTATCCAATGCAGATGATATCAAAATTGATTATTTTAAACATTTTTTCTAATTTTTCGAACAATTTAAATAAATAAAACCATATCATTTGACCCCATCACTGTAATAATCAAATGAGCAGACCATATTATGGTTTGACAATGTCTGTCTGTCTGTCTGTCTGTCTGTCTGTCTGTCTGTCTATGTCCGTCTGTCCATCCATCAGTCCGTCTGTCTGGGCCAACATTGGAGGTTTAGGGGATATTATTATTAGGGGCTACCTCCAAATTAAGGTAGTGTTAGGGTTAGGAGTGGGGTGGGGTTAGGGGTAGCACCAGAGTAGGGCTTAAGGTTGGGGAGGGTTGGTCCCAGGGGGGGGGGATTAGGGTTGGGGTCAGGGGTGGGGTTTTAGTGTTAGTAGCCCCTAAACAGAAAAATAGCTCCTAATCCTATTGGTTTGGCTAGGGTGGGGTTGGGTCAGGGGTGGGGTGGGGTGGGGGTTAGGGTTAGGGGTAGCCCCAGAGTAGGGCTTAATGTTGGGGGTTAGGTCCTGAGGGTGGGTGGGGGTTAGGGTCTGGGGTGGGCTTTGGGGGTTTAGGGTCAGGGTGGGGTAGGGTAGGGTTAGGGTTTGGTTTTTGGGTGGAGGGATGGGGTTAGGGTTAAATATAAATTCTAGGGTGGAGGGGGTGGGGTTCTGGGTAAAATAAGGTTTTGGACATACAAAATGTTTTTTTGGTAGCCCATAAACCTCGAAATGTTGGAGCGTCCGTCCGACCGTCTGTCCGTCTGTCCATTAACTTTTGTTTGTCCACGCGATAACTTGAAAACAAGACATCCAACTGATTCTGTTTCTGTATGGTTGATTAGTCATAACTAGAGGATGGTTCCTTTCGATAACCAGCATTCTGCCATTTCCAGTATGGCCACCACAACAGCCATCTTGGATCTTCAGGGACTTTTGATTGTCCATGCGATAGCTTGAAAACTATAGATCCAACATACTGCTTGTTATGGTTGATTAATCAAGACTCCTTTCGATAATCAGCATCCTGGCATGTCCAATATGGCCACCATGGCAACCATCTGGGAGTTTTGGTGAGTTTTGATTCTCCACGCAAACCTGAGAACAATATATTCAACTTTAATGGGTCCTAAGCCAGGAGTGTAAAATTATTTTTGAAGGAATTATTGACCTTTTGTTCAACTAAAAATTTCTTCAAAGCGCAATTTCTTCATAGGCAACCATATATTGATCCACCACCTGGCGGTGCACTTGCTTTTTAATCAGCTGCTGAATTTGTGTATTACGCAAGTGGATGTGGCTGATTCTGTAGATAAAGTGTTAAGCAGGTTCTGAATTCTCCCTAAATTTTGAGCCCTGTTACATTACAAATGTCATTTATTCATTTAAAGTATGAAGATGATCAAGTGCTTTGACAGTCTGTAGAATTTGCAGTTAAGTTATTTGAGATTCAATTTGTTTTTTTTTCTTTGATGTACTGAATAAAAGGTGAAAAGCAACCTACTTTTTGTCATGCAACCCTAGCAATACCATAATTCCTCTTGCCAAACTGTGTGGACACTTCATTGTTTTTGTAATAAATGTAAGTTACATTTTTAGCTCAACTTTGGCGAAGCCAAATTTGAGCTTATGCCATGGCCCGTCTGGCCATCTGTCCGTCAACAATTGGATACGGCTCGGGCTAGAGGGCGTATTTATGAACTGATCTTTACGAAACTTCTTGGGTACCTTTGTTATGACTGTGGGACGAGAATGAGTGTTTTTAGGTGCGGTCCGAAATTCAAGATGGCTGCCAGCTGCCATTTTGTACCGACGATGCAGAAATCTGTTTTTTGTGCAGAACTTCCATATGAAAGCTCTGATTTGAATAATTTTTTGTATGAATGTTTAGTACCATGGGATACATCACATATAATACGGGTTTTTTTCTCGTACGTAAATTATGCAAATTAGACTAACTTTGATGTTTTTTTGTGTTACTTTCAGCACTGTAAGTGCAAATGCCAATACGGCTCGGGCTAGAGGCTGTATTTATGAACCGATCTTTACGAAACTTCTTGGGTACCTTTGTTATCACTGTGGGACGAGAACGAGTGTTTTGGGGTCCGGTCTGAAATTCAAGATGGCCGATGGCAGCCATTTTGTACGAAATTTGGTGCAATCAGATTTTTGCACAGAACTTCCATATGAAAGCGCTGATTTGAATAATTTTTTGTGTGAATGTTTAGTACCATGGGATACATCACATATAATACGTTTTTTTTTTCTCGTGCAGAAATTATGCAAATTAGATGAACTTTGATTTTTTCAGTGCTGCTTACACACAGTAAGTACACATGTCAATACGGCTTGGGCTAGAGTCTGTATTTATGAACCGATCTTCACGAAACGTATTGGGTACCTTTGTTATCACCTTGGGACGAGAACGAGTGTTTCTGGGTGCAGTCCAAAATTCAAGATGGCTGCCAGTGGCCATTTTGTATCGAAATTAGGTCTAATCAGTTTTTTGTACACAACTTCTATATGGCTCAGGCTAGATGCTGTATTTATGAACCGATCTTTACGGAACTTCTTGGGTACCTTTGTTATTACCGTGGGATGAGAACGAGTGTTTTTGGGTGTGGTCCGAATTTCAAGATGGCCACCAGCAGCCATTTTGTACCAAAATTAGTGCAATCAGTCTTTTGTACAGAACTTCTGTATGAAAGTTCTGATTTGAATAAATTTTTGTATGAATGTTTAATAACATGGAATACATCACATATAATACAGGTTTTTTTCTCGTGCAGAAATTATGCAAATTAGATGAAGTTTGATTTATTCAGTGCTACTTATACTCTGTAAATGCACATGTCAATACGGCTCGGGCTAGAGGCTGTATTTATGAACCGATCTTCACAAAACTTCTTGGGTACCTTTGTTATCACCTTGGGACGAGAACGAGTGTTTCTGGGCACGGTCCAAAATTCAAGATGGCTGCCAGTGGCCATTTTGTACCGAAATCAGGTCCAATCAGTTTTTTGTCTCAACTTCTACACAGCTCAACTGATCTTCACAAAACTTCTTGGGTACCTTTGTTTTCACCTTGGGACAGGAATGAGTGTGTTTTGGGGTGCCTTTGTTATCACTGTGCTATGAGAACAAATATTTTGGGGTTCAGTCAGACCCACTGTGGGACTCAAAGATTTTTTCTAGTTTAGCATCTGACTGTCACCCACCTTTACAATACTTTACCTATACATTTGTTACAGGCAACGCTCAGTATTTATGTACAGACCGTTACAATACTTTATATGTACCTTTGTTACCAGGTCATTACCTAGATGTTTGTCATTGCTGTGTCACATACTATACATGTACATGTCTTTGTCTTGACAAGTTGAGCTACAGTGTCATTGACACTTTCATTGTAATATGGTCAGGGGAAGAAAACTTCCAGTCATTCTCTGATCTGGGCGCCTTAGGGAAATGAGCTTCATTATCTGTTTGATATATTTTGTAGGATCGTCTTAGATGGGGGAATCTCATGGTGCAGACCAAACTTTCGAAAAAGGAGCCCAAATTCACTTTTTAGGGGCCTAAACCCTAATTTGGGGGTTTTGACCCTCTGATGCTTTGAAACCCCCATGGAAGGCATTCTCTATCTAATTATTGGTCATTATCAAAATAATACAGTGCAGCAGTTGTGGACTGGCCACTTACCACATGTCAGCAATATTTCCACAGACGCAATAATATTAGATTTCAAAATGCTAATTATTATGAATAATCATGAAAAATTTAATTAATGAAGCACCAGGTACAACCCGGTGCTTCACTAATTAAAATTTTGTTGATGATGATTTTTATTACAGTCGAACCCACTTAATTGTATATCGCTTAATTGTATATTTCAGTTAAATGAATATTATTTCCAAAACCCCGATCCATTTGCCATACAGACAATACAAAGTTGATCGGATATTTGTATATCAGCTAAATGGATATCCCGCTTAACTGTATGTGGATTTGGGGTGAAAATGTATCCAAGATCGGATAATTGAATAAAAAGTGAGAAAATGGCATTTTATCGACGTTGGGTCATCAACTGATTTTGAATCGTAGGTGATAATATTTAATGAAATTATAATCATTTTGCTTTCGACTGTACCGGATGTTTGAAAATTGCGTACTTACCGCGACAGATTTTTTTAAATAAAATATCCCACAGAATTTCTCATCATATTTGAATGAACCCGTAATAAATGATACTTCACTAAAAAGAAAATCCATCATGGTTATTTTTTGAATTTACCTCACGTTAAAACATTGCATAAACTCGGTATTGAAAAAGCAAACATTTTGTTTTCTTTGTACGTGTACATTGTGGTGTTTTTCAGAGGGAGGTGAAAAGAATGGCTCAGTTCACAAAGTGCAAAATTGATCAGTGCAGACTTAACATACATGTTTGAATGAGCGTTTGAATGAGCGTGTTTTGAGAAAGCCCAGGCACTGAGTAGTCTTTAATGATGAAAGAATGTCCAGTTCTTTTATCCTCCGTTTTGCCTAATCATGAAGGGAATAGGTGTGACCAATTGTTTTATTGAAAATAAAAAAAGTAGATAATGTTATGTCTTTGTTTCTTTTATGTCTTGCGCCTGTATTGTTTCAAAGTCACTTGGGTATGATGAGTTTAAAGATTTTTTCTGTATAAAATGAAAGTTCTGCTTACAGAACGACAGTTTCAATTTTTTCATCATGGCAACAAAACGTAAAAGAACCCACCTCACATTGTCCGACAAATATGATGTTGTAAAATTGCTCGAGCAGAAAACACCATAGGCTGAGATTGCTCGAAAAATGGGATGTTCACAGCCTCAGATATCAAGGATTAGTAAGAGGCAAGAAATAAAAGAAGAGTATGAGTCAAACGCCAATCATGACCGAAAAAGACAGAGAACTGGAAAAGCAGCAACTATTGAGACTGCCCTCTCTAAGTGGTTTACGGAGGCTAGAAGTAGAGACATTCCGCTTTCAGGGCCTGTTCTAGCTCAAAAAGCCTCTGATTTAGCTAAGAAGTTGCAGGACGATAATTTCACCCCCACCAATGGATGGCTCAGTAGATGGAAGGAAAGAAATAATATTGTATATAAAAAACAACATGGAGAGAAAAAAGATCCTGACGAACAAGCAGCTGAAAAATGGATTGCGTCTGTTCTTCCCTCACTTTTAGAAGGATATGATGAGAATGACATCTATAATGCAGATGAGACAGCCATTTATTACAGGGCTTTGCCTGATGGGACTTTAACCAAAAAATCGGAAATGGTTTACGGTGGAAAAAAGGCAAAAGATAGAATTACGTTGATGGTTGTGACCAATATGAGTGGGACTGATAAAAGACGGCTACTTGTCATAGGAAAAAGTAAGCTGCCACGGTGTTTTAGGGGTAAAAAGATTTTACCAGTTTCATACGAAGCCAACAAAAATGCATGGATGACGGGAGATATTTTTATAAAGTGGCTAAAGGACTTCAATTCGGACATGAAAAGACAAAATCGTAAAATCCTCCTGTTTGTTGATAACTGTAGCGCTCATCCCCACACCTCTGGAAAAACATTGACAAATATCCAATTAGCATTTCTACCACCAAACACTACATCAATTATTCAGCCATGTGATCAGGGTATAATTCATAATTTAAAGTTATTGTACAGAAAGCAAGTTGTGTCATGAGTGATCAATGCCATAGACAATGAAACAGACTTAGGGTTCGAACCAAATCGCAAAATCCATCAACAGGTAAATGCATGTGTGGACTTTACTGCCCATGCATAGTTTGCCACCAGTCCGCAACGGCTCTACTGTAGTACCATTTAAAAACATTTGGTACCCTTAGAAATAAGGTTTCATGGATTTAGTGGGTCTCAGAACCACAAAAATGGAGCCATCCCTATAAAGTTGGGGACTTTTGAAGCTTCTCATTTATTACAAGGTTTTTCTCCAGCTTATACTAGAAAGACAGTCATCTCTGAGGTTTAAAAAATTGTCAGCATCTGTACTGGTCAGGCCTTCAAAACCTTTTCTGATCACTGAGCCATTCACCCAGGGGACCGTAGGTTACTGATTCCATCAACCTCATGGTGGATCGTTTTTTCTTACCCATACAGATTAAATTTGATGTACTGGTTCCTAGCTTCAATGTTTAATATTTTGAGTGGATATTGTCTGTTCGTGAACAACGCCTCTAGGTAAGGTCACCACTTGTAGTGGTTTGTTTACTCCTGGAATTGCTCAGGTTGGCATATTTTTGTATATGGTAAGTTATTTTGTTCCGGGGATTATCATATATGTCACTGGGCCATGTCTATGGCAGATGATAGCTACAATTACGTGAGTTTACAAGAACAAAGTTTTTCAGAACATCGTTGCTGCAAGATAACATTATTTGTTTTCAAAATGCTCATATATATTTAACAGATCCCTTATCTCACCTGTAATGAATATGCATGCAAATTGTTCATTGACAGTAACTAATACATAGCAGTACAGGCCTGGCATTCTTGAAAATGCAGGAGGGCTAAAAATCGCTCCCCTCACATGTCACATGTCCTAGGGGAGCGATTAGCTTTCCTCAAGCTTACAAAAGCTAAAATGCTCATATATATTTAACAGATCCCTGATCTCACCTGTAATGAATATGCATGCAAATTGTTCATTGACAGTAACTAATACATAGCAGTACAGGCCTGGCATTCTTGAAAATGCAGGAGGGCTAAAAATCGCTCCCCTCACATGTCACATGTCCTAGGGGAGCGATTAGCTTTCCTCAAGCTTACAAAAGCTAAAATTGGCAATATGAAGTTTTACTACTAATGTAGTCTGTCTGTACATTTTATTTGGTGCTGCTATCAAGGTAGTCTCTGAGAGATGGTCACACTGCCCCTCCCACACCTCCGGGCCTTGGCAAGGCCCGTGGGTTTGGGAGGGGCAGTGTGGCTATCTTACAGAGACCACTGACATAGCACAGATCTGAAAAGATGTGGGTTTTAGGAATAGGCAGTTATGGTAATTATTATTTTCTAAGGCCAGGAGGGCTTATTTTCGCCCTCCTTAATTATTTTAAGGCGAGCTGTAGGTGAGCGAATAAATCACTCTCCTGAAAATACCAGGCCTGGCAGTACATAGGAGAGCTGTTAGATTTTGTAAATTGGTAGTGATGCTCAGCATTCAGACCTGTCAGTTGTGTGACATTTTCCCCGTGGGAACCCCGGGAAGTAAGCAGCACTTGTTTACTGTGGTAAACCAGTTCCACTTTACTAGTAAAATAGGACCCAGTCACCAATGCTTGGGGTGAAAGTCCTCTAAAATGGGCAACATGTTGATCAACGATTGACTAAACTTGACTTCATCTCCATGTTGTGTCACGATTAGCCATGGTGCATAAATATGTGACGTTAACCACCAACAAACTAAACTTGTGTGACATTTACAGTTCGGTTGGGGAGCGACTATATTCAGTTTACATTTGGCTTTTAATTGAAAATAGAATATGTTTTTATTTTTGGAATTCTCTTTGAAAAGATTTACACAATCGAGTATAAGTACTTCCACTAGTTCCTTAAATCCTGCACCCTACATGTACGTAATTCATAAACCAACTAGATCAGTGCATTTTTATAGCCTTAGTGTACATTTTCATGTATTGTGTGATATGGCAGCCTATCAGCTAATCCTGTGCAATTCCTATGGTTATTCAGTTATGTTAGCTTACCAACTAAGCCTTGTGCAATGCACAGGGTTAGTCACACTTTTCTTTCTTGTTAAAATAAGATCATCTCTATTTTGCGACAAACCCTGTATATTACACAGCCTTGGGAGCGTACATTTTCATGTAGGGAGTGATATGGCAGTTCACACTATTTTGTAACCAGAATGTGTGACTAACCCTGTGCATTGCACAAGGTTAGTCAAACTTCCGTTTTATAAAAAATTTTCATTATTAACTGAGTAACTAACCCTGTGCACCGTATTACCATAGGATGAATCTCATCTGCATCAACTGTTTATCCAATGCAATGGCCAAACTCGACCAGTACTGTTCTCGTAAAGCATTCAAACTCGGCTTATGACCCATCATTGGAAAGGATCGTGGAAAGGTTTTTTCATTATTGGCTTGTTTTATGTCTATATACCAAACAAGACCTTTAGCACTATAGCCAAATGTCCATAACCTTGTACCTCATTTAGCGTGTTTCAATGAGGGGTCACATGATATTGTTCTGTTGAAATTTTTTTTAAAAATTAAAAAAAATAGTAATTAAAATAATAAATTTTGATATTCTCTACATTGGGTAAAGGGTTAACTCACTGAGAAAGCTTTATTTTCAGGATCTGTTTGTGCCAGGTTGAATAAAGATGTGTGAATACCAGTATTTGAAGCTTGTAGTTTAGTGTTGCAACGATTAGGGAATTTCGTTGTCAACTGGTCATGTCCATCAGTCAACGATTAAATGACTTGTCAACATCCATCACCATGACACTATAGTATAGGGGCAGGCAACACCTATCATTACACCCAGCCTGATGATAAAATAGTGGCAACTTTCTGCTTCTAACTTTGCAGTTTTTAACTTATTTTTAAGTGGAAATAATCTGTACGAGAAACCACAATCGACTGCAAAATGTCTTCTCAAATATTTTAAACTCACATCGATAATCAAACAGCTATTAAACTGACATAATATACCAGAATAATTTGAGAATCTTGATGCAAATCAATTGAACCAGTGTTTTTGTCATAATTATTTTTTCAGCAATTTTGAGTCAGTAAAATCTGTAAAAATAATTGCATCACACTGAGTTATGTTTTACTTAAATAAATCATTGTTCAGTATTGTTCTCCTTATTCATTATCAGCAATTTCGAATGTCAACAAAAGAAAATTCTCAATACACATGTGCAAAGTATGTACCACTGTCTTTTCACTACAGTCATGTGTCAAGAATTTAGCATAGACATGCCAACAAAAGAACTGCAACAAATCATAAGGTGGACAATGTGTTATTACTCCAGTGCAATGCAGATAAGCAAAGTGTCCTGCTTCTGTTTTGATTAAACAACATAACTTATTTCTTCACAATGTTTTGATTCTCTAATGTAAGCTTTCATCTAGTGAATTGATGTCAGAAGGCTGAGCGATAATCAGTATCAAAACAAAGTTTCACGAATTCAAGCTCAATACAGTACAGTGTCGAAGTTGTATGTAATTTTGTACCCAGAACCATTTGGCACCCTGTAAAAAAAGTAATTTTGTACCCCAAAAACTAAAAATAAAAATAGATTAATTA
The DNA here is from genome assembly GCA_031216915.1 of Pictodentalium vernedei. Taxonomy (NCBI): domain Eukaryota; kingdom Metazoa; phylum Mollusca; class Scaphopoda; order Dentaliida; family Dentaliidae; genus Pictodentalium; species Pictodentalium vernedei. The sequence goes on from CM062296.1 coordinate 380,965,033, forward strand.
GAAAAGTTATAGGTAAAGGGGGGGGGGGGGGGGGGGGGTGGGGGGGGGGGGGGGTGCAGTAACCGGTTCTCGTCAGATCACAGAAGTTAAGCAACATCATCAAGCCCGGTTAGTCCTCGGATGGGTGACCATCTGAGCGATCGATTCAGACTCCCACGTTGTGTCCTTGGACAAGGCACTTAATCCTGATTATCCACATGGAGGCATGATGACGTTGTGTACAAACTACAAAGGTGTACTGCCTGTGATGGTGCGCCTGCTCGGTGGTTCTCTTTGGTTACTCCGGCTTCCTCCACCTGTAAAACTGTCATGGTCATGATTAGCCATTGTGCATAAGTATGTTACCTTAAATGCCAATAAATAAATAAATAAATAATAATAGGTAGAGAGAGATAAGAATTCACTATTGTACATTGTGACCAATATGTGATTGTTGATGGGGCAATGGTTGGGTTTTATCCTAGCCAACTCCCCACCTGCAGACTTGTGAGACGGTCATCACTGACTCGATTGTAGAGTCTCAATGAGTAGCGAGGCAATCCTCACTGACTCCACACACTTTTATTCTGTTGGATAATTATCTGTAACTTGTTGGGGTAAAAGTCTTAGTTGTCTTTTAAGTACACTGTTCCATTGAGAATGGCAAGTGTCATGCGGAGGGGCTAGCCAGTTTTCCCTCCCCAAAATTGATGGAACACCCGACTGCAGGTGGACATTTTTCTGATGATTCCAAATCCCACTGGTAACAGAGGCAAGTTTTCATGCATATTGTCACCTGCCGCTGGTCCAGGTTATTTACACCAAGTATCCAGCCCTTCCCAACGCGGTAAGGTAATGTACAATACTTGCTTTGAACAGTAAGGCAGTCCTCACTAACACAACCCCAGATGTTTGTTTGACTGACGATGTAAACCTCGCTGCCTTTTGTCTCTATTCAAGCTGTGCACCAAAAACATTCATCAAAATCCAAAGGACTCTGGACATGATGCTGCCAGGCTGTCACATGTTACTCTGCATTGTTGTCTGCTGCCACAGTGTTGTATGTAACACCATTTGAATGCATATTGGTGTAAGGAGAGTGAACCCCAGCACTGTTTTTTGTGTTCTTCAGTACTAAATATGTTTCAAACCACAGGACAGTGATACATACACTGTGAAACAAAATCACTGATGACTCTGCAACTAAAAATAACCATTGACAGTGATATTCATTGACAGTTAATTGATTAATAACAGACTAATCATGGCAGCCCCGCCACTTATCAGTTATCTAATCCTCCCCAAATGCTCTACTTGAAAATGAGGGGTTTTTTTTAATCCTCCTCTATTAAATTATTTTCATACTACTAAAGATCTTGTCATTTGCCTTTGAATTCACAGACTTTGTTAAGAAAGCAATTCAAATTTAATGCGTTAAGAAAGCAATTAAAATTTAACCCTGTACGTAACATGAAAAAGCAGACGACACTTGCAAAAAAATTCCTGAATAACTAATTCTTTTCATTTTTTGTCTCAAAAACATAGGATATGACCCCTCATTGGAATGAGGGGTCATAACCTATGTTTTTGAGACAAAAAATAATGAAAATTAATTGGAGATTTTTGAGAATCGCACTGGCCAGTTTTGTCGGTTAATGTTGGGTAAAAGGTTAATGCATAATCGGTGTCCTGAGGGAGTGCAGTGGCTCCATAGGTAGAGATGCGGCAACTGCATTGTGTCCTCGAGCAAGACACTTAATTCCAACTTCCCACATGTGGGCATGGTGGCATTGTGTACTAAGGCCAAAAAAAATAATGGTTTGGTTCCGATTAACTAACCAACCCTAATTATGCGCCCCGACCCTAACAATTTTTAGCTCAATTTTGGCAAAGCCAAATTTGAGCTTATGCCATGGCCAGTTGTCCGTCTGTCCGTCAACAATTCAATACGGCTCGGGCTAGAGGCCGTATTTATGAACCGATCTTTACGAAACTTCTTGGGTACCTTTGTTATGACTGTGGGACGAGAACGAGTGTTTTTGGGTCCGATCCGAAATTCAAGTTTGCCGCCAGCCGCCATTTTGTACCGACGATGCAGAAATCTGTTTTTTGTACAGAACTTCCATATGAAAGCGCTGATTTGAATAATTTTTTGTATGAATGTTTAGTACCATGGGATACATCACATATAATACGGGTTTTTTTCTCGTACGTAAATTATGCAAATTAGACTAACTTTGATGTATTTAGTGTTACTTTAAGCACTGTAAGTGCAAATGCCAATACGGCTCGGGCTATAGAGGCTGTATTTATAAACCGATCTTTACGAAACTTCTTGGGTACCTTTGGTATCACCGTGGGACTAGAGCGAGTGTTTTTGGGAGCGGTCCAAAATTCAAGATGGCCGATGGCAGCCATTTTGTACAAAATTTGGTGCAATCAGATTTTTGCACAGAACTTCCATATGAAAGTGCTGACTTGAATAATTTTTTGTGTGAGTGTTTAGTACCATGGGATACATCACATATAATACAGGTTTTTTTCTCGTGCAGAAATTATGCAAATTAGATGAACTTTGATTTTTTCAGTGCTACTTACACACAGTAAGTGCACATGTCAATACAGCTTGGGCTGGAGGCTGTATTTATCAACCGATCTTCACGAAACTTCTTGGGTACCTCTGTTATCACCTTGGGATGAGAATGAGTGTTTCTGAGTGTGGTCCAAAATTCAAGATGGCTGCCAGTGGCTATTTCGTACCAAAATTAGGTCTAATCAGTTTTTTGTCCTCAACTTCTACACGGCTAGAGGCCGTATTTATGAACCGATCTTTACGAAACTTTTTGGAGACTTTTGTTATCATCATGGGATGAGAACGAGTGTTTTTGGGTGTGGTCCGAAATTCAAGATGGCCACCAGCAGCCATTTTGTACCAAAATTAGTGCAATCAGTCTTTTGTACAGAACTTCTCTATGAAAGTTCTGATTTGAATAAATTTTTGTAGGAATGTTTAGCAAAATGGAATACATCACATAACAGTACGGGTTTTTTTCTCGTGCAGAAATTATGCAAATTAGATGAATTTTGATTTAATTAGTGCTACTTACACACTGTAAGTGCGCATGTCAATACGGCTCGGGCTAGAGGCTGTATTTATCAACCGATCTTCACGAAACTTCTTGGGTACCTTTGTTATCACCTTGGGATGAGAATGAGTGTTTCTGAGTGCGGTCCAAAAATTCAAGATGGCTGTCAGTGGCCATTTTGTACCGAAATTAGGTCCAATCAATTTTTTGTCACAACTTCTATACAGCTCGTATCTATGAACTGATCTTCACGAAACTTCTTGGGTACCTTTGTTTTCACCTTGGGACAGGAATGAGTTTGTTTTGGGGTGCCTTTGTTATCACTGTGCTATGAGAACAAATATTTTGAGGTTCAGTCAGACCCACTCTGGGACTCAAAGATTTCTTTTCTATTTAGCATCTGACTGTCACTCACCTTTACAGTACTTTACCTATACATTTGTTACAGGCTACGGCCAGTATTTATGTACAGACCGTTACAATACTTTATATGTACCTTTGTTATCAGGTCATTACCTAGATGTTTGTCTTTGCTGTGTCACTTACTATACATGTACATGTCTTGACAAGTTGAGCTACAGTGTCATTGACACTTTCATTTTTTATTGAAATTGAAAAAGAAACAAAACAACATGTAAACGCCAACTTTTACAACAATGACACAAATAGTGATGGGCAGTTTTTTGGTATACCGATTTATATATGTAATCTGTGTTCAAAACCATCACCGGCAAATTAAATCAAAATTGGTAATTGTATACTGATGTCGTTTTAACTCTGGTATGCAAATTTCAACTTGTTTATTACGGTTTACAAAAAGTGAATTTACTTCACTGGTGCAGATTACTGTTGGTTTAAATTGGGTCTTTCCCTTTTTACCACCCTGCCTACCCTCATAGACTATGAGACCTTTCTTTTCATTCCAAACTGCTCAGGTGGTTTGTCTTGACAATCGCCATTATTACAAAAACGTTAGAACATTGTTTACCTCGAATTTGTCAGAAACAAGCTGAGGTGAAAAGCTACAACCACATGTACTGCTTTACACAAAGTATGCATAGTCAGTCACATTGAACATTCAACCAATCACATTCCTACTATTTAAAACCAGGAAATCTTTCTTGGGAAATGCCAAGGGATTCCCTGTAGTTTTATACTTGTACTTCCAAATGATTGGCTTTTTTACACACAGTGACGTCATGTTTGCATCTTAATTGCCTTCAAAATAGTGTGTATGTAAGTGTTTGATAGAAGACCGACACAAGGTACATTGTTTTCAAATAAATAAGAGCAAGTCATTTGTGCTTCCTCAGCCAAGATAAATATGACACTAACCAGTCCATTAGGCCATAAAAAAAGAACCTCTGTTTCTCAGGCCTGTGTGCATGCTCATTTTTGGTGCGCATGCAACCTTTTTATGACCCCAAAATTCGTTAGTATCGAACGCTTGTGGTAGCGAAATCTAAATTAACACATTCCAAGCTTATTCTTCATCACACGTTGATAAAGTAGGTGGATTTTAGCAACAGAAAAGTCACGACAGAAAATGTTTTATTCTGCAAGAGGTAAGTCATAACGACAGCCAGAACGACAGTGTATTTCACTGTTTCACACTGACAATAAAGAGTCACAAAGGGGAATGGTGAATTTGCGCCAACCCAAAGTTGCTTCACACCATCCCATAAAATGGTGCAATTCGACTTTTGAGATGGTGCGAATCAACTTCGGCATGGTGCGAATCGATTTTGGAGGTGGTGCCAATCGATTATTTTTGTAATAGTATATTCTCAGGGGTGAACTCGCTTTGTGCAAATGACCAGTTTTAACAAATTTTCGTTTCCAGGTTGTGTTTTTTACTCAACAGTTTCAGCATTGAGTTGCTTGGAAACGCGAACGTGCAGATCAAGGTTGACAGCCATTGATGTTTTCAATATTTATATTTACACACAGACGTTTCTTAAAGTTTTAATAATATCATACATTTGTATTAGTTTGAATGCTTTTACCTCTTGAAGAAAATGCCCTGTCTGATTTCTGTTCTGATGAAGTTAGCTGTAACTGTTGTGTTAGACTGGTGCATTATAGACGACTTTAATCCAAATGGCACTCTCAGCGAACTGTTTCAGGGTTTGTGCACAGGGCAGGTGGGGCATGGGGAATTGAAACCCGGTCTTGAGAAGTACAGTTCGTCACGTAGAATGTTTTGTGGGCACAAGTAGAGAGCCTGATAAATTTCAACGCGTATTTCTTCAAGCAGCCTTGAATGACGTAGCAGTGGAGTTTGGAAAGTATTTCTGATTTTGCATTGATAATCATGACAGAACATCCGGGATTGAACCTGCGTCCACTCGGTCAAAAACTCAAAATGTTTTTTTTTGAATTGATGAAAAATCGTCCACTGCAATTACTGAATCCTTATGATGACACACTTGCTTCTCGAAACAATAAATCCAGACTTTATAATGGTTTGATAAAAATGCTTAAAACTGAAAATGTTGGGTGGTCTGTTGAGTCAGTTGACACAGTGGGGAAGCCATTTGTGGATACCCTTGTGAATATCCTGTGGTACTTAGACCCCCATCTTGACAAACTGAAGGAACGGTCTTGTTTTCTACCTGAAATGTTCACCCCCTTTACTGGTTACAAATGTTTTCAGACACATAAACATACTGTACCCCCAATTGATAAACAAAATTTACTGACACTCTTATCTGCACTTGATAGATTTGTAGATTCACCTTGGATGAAGGGAAAGGTTTGGCGTAAAATCAGTTGTGAAATAAAAAAACTTTGTGAGTGCATGAGTAAATATGTTGATTATTTGAATAATAAAATAGAAACAATGTGGACAGTTCATGATGCCACAGAATTGTTTAGATCTCCTGGAGATTCTCAGGTTATTACAGTCATAAAACCAAAATTCATAGTAAAGCCAAGTATATCTGCACGCTACGAATGGCTTAATGCAAAATTAACAAGTGCAGATTATTATTAGGTCATAAATTTAGATGAATATACACCCTGAGATACTCAACAACGGAGATACTACCTTGATCATTTGGATGAGGGGTTGTCAAATAAATGTATTCATTTTAGCATTTCATGTGGAAACACTTCATTTTATTTGGAAAATTTCAGCACATATGAATGAGACTGACCTTACTTCAGAGACTAATAAAATTATAAAAGACATTGAAACTGATATACCTTATTATCACACCAGAGCTATGCGAAAAAACTTTCTTGCGACATGTGGTTTACGTATGCAAACATCTCCTGCTATGCTCAGACACATATATGCTCGCCTTACAGGTGATTCATCTGTTGCAGAAGATAAAATTACTGCAGCTGTTGAGGAAAGGGTTAAATTATCCTTTGAGTTAGAAGATCCTGATATAATTATCGACTTAAGGGAAAATAGCACAAGACTTAGCAAATATGAACTTTTCTTTGAAAAATGTAAAGAATATCTCCCCAATATTGTGGAAGAAGCCGTTGATGAATGGCGACATGACAAGTACACTCATTTGGCAGCAGCCATATCAATGAGAGATTTAAAAGAAAGTGTCACAAAAATGTGCCCTGAGAGTACTCCAATACCCAGTGAACAATGGATACGCCTTCAGTTTGTGCCAAAAATTCCATCATCAGTAAGCAGCTTGCAATACACAGGCAAATTGAATATTAAATATGCTGTCCAGCTCGACAATTCAGAAAGGAACACTTTGACAGCCATTATGCCTCTGCCATTTTCCGATATCAAATAGAAATGGCTGTGAAATTCAGAGAGTATTCTACATTTGCTGCTATGGATGATAAACATGCATGTAAGGTTGGGGAGCCGGGATTCCCTGTTGCTGTGGTAGAAAGGGGCTGGGAGGTTTTAGTTTCAACAAATAAAAAGTATGTTGTTGGAGACCATGATTTTACCAAGTTCACCCTTGTACCAAGTGTAACATTCCTGATAGACATCCCCCAAGATATTTGTGGGTCTTTTTACGATGGGCAGGTTTATATCGGTGTGAAAAATCATATCTTTGAGCAATCGACTCCTCTCAGACATGTTACCAAACTACAAAATATACTTAAATCTACACCTGGAAAGGAAATTTTGTTTCTTTACACTGATGGAGGGCCTGACCACAGACTGACCTTTCTTTCAGTGCAGTTGTGTTTACTATGTTTATTTCTTTCTTGTGATTTTGATATGATTGTTGCTGCAAGAACACCCTCACATTGGTCATGGAAAGATCCTGCAGAGAGAATCATGTCTGTTTTAAATCTACGTCTACAGTGTATTGGGTTGATGTGAGAAAGTATGAGTGATTCTGAGGAAGCAGCGATTTCATCATGTAATGATTGTAATGATATAAGACAAAAAATGGATATTTTGCCAGATCTTAAGAATTCAATCCACCTTAGTTTAGAACCAGTTAAAAATCTAATGACCACCATTTTTCAGCGTTTGAAATTAAAGGGGAAAAGTTTTCAGACATATTCACCTGCAGCTGATCAGTAGATGTGTGACCTTTGGTCTGTTCTTTCAAAATTTGGTGAAACAGACACCAATGATTTTTCACAAAAAACTCTAAAAAATATTGTTGATCAGAATACTGAACTCAAAACTATTCTGGATCACTGCAGTAGGGTGAGACATTATTCATTCTGCCTGAAAAAGTGTGGCCAGGAAGGGTGCAGTATTTGTATGCCTGTAAGTCTACCAAAACACATATTTGAAACACTTCACTTCATCCCAGATCCTATGCCAGGCGAGGATGGGCATTACAGAGACTTTTCTGATGTTTATGAAAAAGATACAACTGAAGATCATAGACCTTCTCTTAAAGAAGCATCTGCTAAAGGACATGGCATCCCATTCAACCCGTCAGGTCAGACAGCTAAATGTGTGAAAGAAGTTGTAAAATGTGTGGACTGTAATAAACCCTGTGTCATTCATGCAGCCAAGAAACTCACTTCCAAAGAAATTGACATTTTGCAACATATCCTGCAGTTTTACCAATACAGCTGTGGTTCAGTTCTTCAGGATTTGATGACTAATGATGACAAAACCTCACACATAAATGCTCTTCTAGAAAAAATTTATGTGAGAAAAAACCTTTTATGCAGTTTGTCTGTTGAGGTTCCCTACTATAGCAGTGAATCATTTGTTGATGTGTGTTACTTTTGTGCAGATACTGATGATATAGTATGAGGGGAAAGGCCAGAGAGTATTCACCCCACGTGCGAAATGTACTTTCTTAAATTCAAGAAACAGTTGCCACTGAAGCGCAAGAGAAATCTGTTAACCACAGAAACCACAGAAACCTCTAAAAAATTAAAACAACAGAAGTTAAAGTCCCAAGTGGACTCCTCCTGGAAGCAAACAGTATGGGTAAAATGAATTCCTACCAAAACACCAGAGAGTGAATTCCCCATCCCATACAACTTTAGAATTCAGGGAAAGAAGCACAAGAACCACTGGCAAACGTTCTTTTAATGGACCACTGGCTCAACCCAGTGGACCATTAACAGAATGTTTGCCAGTGGTTCTCTTGTTTTTTTTTTCTCGGATATAGAAATTGATTTTCAGATAAAAAGTCCACCCCACAGTTTTTGTAGAAGACCACTCTCCATGCACTAAAGAGTTGAGTGGGTTTACTGGAAAAGATATTCTGAGAAGAGTTATCTCCAAATGGGTAATCAAGAATTCAACCAGTTATATCTTGTTTGACAGAGCTCTATGGGCTCTGTGAAACCAGATATAAGTGCCTGAAATCTTGATGACACAATAGGATATAGCTTGGGTTGACAGTTGTTGACTTTTCACATCAGAGAGAAGGCAGTTTGAAGAAACTTTTACGTCAATGTTAAATCAGTGGGACCAAGTTTTCTTGTCTGAATTGTTACAATATGGTATGGTGAGAGTAGATGATGCCTACCATACACCACCGGCAAAACACTTTCAAAATCACATTAAAAGCATAAGAATTGCTAGCAAACATTCTGTTAGTGAACCACCAGGTTTATCTGGTAGTACATTAACAGAAATTTTGCTAGTGACTCCTATGCTTTTTCTCATATTGTAAATTTATGTCAGGTGGATAATCCACTCTACAAGGATAGTGTTGGAATCCACTTTTCCTTTATTACTATTTATATATAAATGTGATTATAATACAGTAGACCTGTAGGTTGTTTTAAGATTTTGGCGCCCAGTGGTAAACAACCAATGGCAATGCCACAAATTGTGGCTGGTATTTGTGTTTCTATGTTTCTACATTCTTTATTTTATCGCAAACTACCCCAAACAGCTGAACTGTTTATTAGATATTAAGAGGGGTTCTGTTTTGGTGTTTACACACCCAGGTGCAGTGGATCTGCTTTTTAAGTTTTACACCAATGGTCAGCAGTAAACAGTGAATGGCACAAACAGTGGCTGATGATACTAAATGTTGAAAAGAAGATTTATTTCTGTTAAAATAGAATAAAATCTTTTTTCAACATTTTCTATCCAAATTCCTCCCCTCCCCCCCCCCCCACCTCCGGCAAACCTGGAAATTTAATTTAGGGTTGAGAAGTAGGGGGTCATGACATTAGAGTGAAGGGAGTTGAAATATTGTCTTCAACAACTGTTCACCAGATATTTCTGTTCTATATTATCTGATGTACAATTGTTGAAGGCAATATTTTAACCCCCTTCACTCTGATGTCAACCCCCCCACTTCTCAACTCCCAATTTAATATGAATTTAGGGTTGCGAAATTGGGTGTTTTGACCACAGAGTGAAGGGAGTTAAAATATTGCCTTCAACGATTGTTCACTGGATATAAATTTCCATTAGATATTATCTGGTGAACATTTGCTGAAGGCAATATTTCAATTCCCTTCACTCTGATTGCCCCTCCCCCACCCTCCAACTTCTCAGCCCTAATTTGATATCTAAGGTGGGCAGGTGGGGGATTTTGATGTAAGAGTTGAGGCCATTGAAATATATGAGTACGGTCACTGGTGACTACCTTAGATGGTAGAAAGTATATTAAGTTGAACAAGACATGTTTTTTTTTTGTTGATTTGTTTTATTCGAAATAAAAATACAACTTCTTTAAAATATACATGTGCATTTTTTATTAGTCAGATTGTCAGACCATTATTCTGACATGTACAGCTTGACATCTAACACTATTTTTGCAGTATTCTGTATATTTGAGACCCTGAAACATGAAGCACATTTTCTATATTAAGCCTCTGGGGAAAAATATAAAAAAAAAAAAAAACCTGCCCGCCCGCATGCTTTTTTGAAAAAAATGGCCTGAGAAACAAACAATCAACTTTGTATGGCCTTACCACAATCAATTAAAATGTCAATTCATTTCATGTGCTCAGGTGCACTAATTTTAACACTTCCCTTGATAAAGTGAGACATGAGAATGCACACTTCACTTCAGAATCTGAGTACAGCTAACAATAATATCAAGACCTCTCAGAGTCCGTTTCATTTTCAAGTTACAGAATTACACCCGAAATGTTCGCTGCAATCACAAATAAAGTGTCTGCTGATAAACTGCCATTTGGGTGTAATTTTGCAGTTCAGACGCTACAGAATATCAAAGCAGTATATTTCAGTCACATCTATTGGAAGAATTTTGTCCTTAAAATTAACACTCACCCAAATTCAAGGGAAAAGAAAAAAAAGAAATATATATCCCGTCCTACCGACCCTATTTTTTTCTGCTATGTAACCGGAACCAAATCATTAATTTTTTTTGCCCTAAGGCATACAGCACATCGATGGTGCTCAGAGACAACTTCTATGCCAGGGTACCCAGAGGGGACTTCGGCTCTGCCTTTAATTGCACCTATCCAAACTGCTTTAGGTATCTTGTTAATTTTGAGGCCAGATATCACTGCGAAATTATATAAGAGCATCATAGCTGCTACAATTGATGCTGTAGAGCCGTCCAGTAAGAGACATATGTCATCTGCATATTGGGTGAGTTTAAATTCCTCGACTGCTATCTTGATGCCTGTTTTGTCGACATTTTGCTTAATAAGAAGAGCCAGTTTTTTCAGCAGGTCTCCCTGCTTACACCCCCGTTCTAGATGCACTGGGTCCAACATGAATCCAGACTGCAGCACGGTGGAGAATGTATTGCTATAAATTGTATTTATCCATCTCTGGAACGAATTTACACTTTACAATTTTCAACCAGAGGAAAGTTGTATGGACGGAGCTTCTTAAGTATAGGATCACTTTATTACAGTGGGTAGAAACAGGAACCTTGGGGGGTTTGTTGTCAATCCTCTCAAAGTAAGCATAAACGATATATAGTTCTCCAGGAGGAGTCTACTTGGGACAACTTGTTCAAAGCAGTATAAAAGTGACAGTTTGTGGCTTATTGCACCTCTGGGTTAATTTCTATTCTTTTCTATTTATATAAAATTAATTGAGAATTAGTGATGGCATCTTATTCTATCATTTACATTTTATATATTTATTAGTACATGTGACAAGATTGGTAACAAATTGCTCTTAAATCTCAGAAAATGCAACTTTTTTCTTTTTTTCTTTTGCCATTACCACATACAGGTATTTCAAACCATGAAAAGGTAAATGTTGACGACCTGATGGGAAGTGCAAAAGTGGAAGCAGTCATAGAGAATGGGTATTCACTGGACATTGTGAGGAGAGCTATTGAAGATCGTATTGGACACTGTGGTAATTTATTATTTGATTATGTTACAGGAATGCAGTGATAAATTTGCATCTCCCTTTACACAGATCGAAATGCTGTGACCTTCAACAGTCCTGTCAATCTTTAGATGTACAGTGTATTCAAATTATAATTGCTTTCAGATTGAAGCCGTTAGTATATTTTTATACGAAAACCAATGGCCCAGACTTAGCTGATGCAAACTTGATATTATCCAGGGTCATCTGGTGCTCCATACTTATGTGTACTGTGTATGTGCTGTAACCAGGAAGGTTCCGAAATTGGTGCAAAGCATCATTCCTTTGTTTTGCCCAAGTCAGTAAACATCTAAACTGACATCTGTGCTTTAAAATCGCTTTTTTGAAGATGAGACACAAATCATTGATGGATACGGTGGATTCATTGTTGTAACAGAATTCTGGAAGGAAACTATGGGGTTTTTTTTATTTATTTTGAAATAATTTGCTTGCCAACTTATTGTATCCTTATTATGTATAATTATATGTTAGGAGTGCAGTGGACTTTGATTTTGGCTTGAAATATTAATGATTAAAATTTCTGCTCAAAGTGTAAGTCGAGGAAGTCTACCTCGGATTAACATGCTTGTTGTCTTGCTTGTAGTCACTGCACTTCTACTGATACATGTGCTACTTTTGTACTTTGGGATTCCAAATGTTGGATGCAGGTGTCGCGCTATGTCGTGCACGGTGTGGTTCCGATGCCGGAACTATCACTGCAGGCTAAGGTGCTCATGAATATCGAACAAGGGATAAGGCCTCTTATGGGGTTGAGTGAGCACCTCAAAAATGAAAGCTCACCCATCGACAACAACAAAAGGGAAGAAGTCTGCAAGTTTCTCATCGGGATGCTCGGCGAGATCTGGGGCCAGATTGCGAGTGGGAGAGTCTTCTCCGTCCCGTCAGTGGTCGACTGTTGCTGTTGCAAGAAACTTCACTAAGTCGGAGCTAACATCCTCACTGGCCATGCAGGATGCTCCTTCTGCACTGCAGCTGGGGTCGGCAGCAGTTATGGCTTCTTCCTCGGCTCCAACAAAGCACATTAGGCCTCTCACTAGCTGTCTGACTTCAGATGTTCAAGCTGTTTTGCTAAGACGCTCCCAGTCTTCACCACCGAAGTTGGTCCATCTGATAGCTAGTGGTTCAAGGCTTGATTATGCAGGATATTTGTTGAAGAGATTTGAGAACAGATCTCTGTCCCACGAGCAGCATGCGGCAAAAAAAACAGAAGACCGCTGTTCCACAAACTTCAGTGACAGACCTTCTGTCGCAGATTGCACAGCTTCCCAGCAAACACAGGTTTGGCCATCAACAGACTCCGGTAGTGAGCTGTTGACAGATGGTGCTGGGTCGGCCTGGTTATCTGTTCATTCAGATGGAGTTGACCATAATTCACAGTTGGTCCATATGGAAGCTATGAATTTTATTCATAAGTGTTTTCCAGTTCTGGTTCCATCTGGTCAACAAGCTGCGTCAGCTGGGCAGAAACCGCTATCGTCCCTAGATAGGGACACCCTGCAGAGGAAAGACGGCGCTCTTTCCTTCCTGGGTCAGTCTGTTCATGTGTCGGAGTCCTTCAGCCAGATTGATGACGCAATCTTTAGCCTTAGACATGAAGGAGCCTTAGCATTGTCTTCATAGACGATAGAGTAAAAAGCTCTCTCAAGAGTGCTCCGGTTTCCGGTCATACCTTGTTTGATGACAAGCTATCATTTGTGTATGACGAAGCTACCAAAAAGGCTACCTAGGTCAATTTCCCTCCAACTTCGCGAGAAACTGGATGGAGATAATGGAAGATCATTGGGTAAGGAATGTAGTCAGAAAAGGTCTTCAGCTACCATTCCAACAAAACCTCTACTTACAAGAAGTCCACATTGGATAGATCTGCCGGCGAATCCTTCAAAAAGGGAGTCTCTTCTTGCAGAAGTTTAGTCTCTCTTAATAAAGGAAGTAATAGAGGTCATAGAAAATCCAAATTTTTATACTAGAACCAATGGCCCAGATAGAGCTGGTACAACCTCAATATTATCGAGGGCAAAACATAAATTTTGAACCCCCCAATCCCCAAAATGTGTATAGAATACCAAAATTTAAAAGTCTCATCTTACCCTCCATAATTTTAGTACTTGCACATGCACAGTACCCAGGAAGAGACCGGAATTGGTGCGAAGCATCATTCTTTTGTTTGGCCCAAGTCATTAAACATTGAACTGACATCTGTGCAATAAATTCTCATTTTTAGCTTAACTTGACAAAGTCAAGATAAGCTATTACCATCACGTGTGTGGAAGTCTGTTAGTCTGTGAGTCTGTTCACATATTTTTATACAACAACCAATGGCCCAGACTAGCTGGTGCTAACTCAAAAATTAATCTAGGGCCAAACACAAATTTTTCCCCCAAATCCCCCAAATTTGCATGCAAAACCGAGAAAATTAAGTCCTGTCTGGTCCTTCATACTTTATAGATCTGCGCATGCGCAGTATTCAGGAAGGTACCGAAATTGGCGCAAACCATCATTCTTTTTTGGCCCTGAAGTCAGCAACATTCAACTGACATCTGTGCTTTTAAATCTCAGTTTTGAGGATGTCAGACACAAACGGTGGTTATTGAACAACGGTGGTTAGGAACGTTCAGGGCAGTAACTTTATTAGCTTAACTTGACATAGTCAAGATAAGCTGTTGCCTTCACGTGTGCAGAAGTCTGTTAGTCTGTGAGTCTGTTCACATTTTCCTTTAGCACAGGCTACACCCCGCAGTTCTTGTCTGATCGTCACGAAAGTTCATTTGCAGGTTTGGGGTCATGTCTAGATGAGAATGTCCCCTTTTGGCCGCGATCGGGCAACCGGTATGGCTGCCCGAGCCCAAAACCCGAAAACCATTAGCACAGTCTACAGGTCGTATTTATGAAGGGATTTCATTGTAACTTGGTAGGATGCCTCTGTATAATGCCTAGATGAGAACGTTTCCTTTTGGGCATGATCTATCAACCATGATGGCTGCCCAAGCCCAAAACCAAAAAACTTTTAGCACAGTCTGCAGGACATGTTTAATGTAGAGGGATTTCATTGTAACTTGGTAGGATGACTCCTTATGATGTCTAGATGAGAATTTCCCCATTTGGGAATGATCTGCCAACCGTGACAACTGCCCGAGCCCAAAACCTGAAAACCTTTAGCACAGGCTACAGGTCATATTTACTGAGGAATTTCATTGTAACTTGGTGGGTTGACTTCATACAATGTCTAGATGAAAAAGTCCCCTTTTGGACGTGATTGGGCAACTGTGACGGCTACAGGGGCCCGAAGCCCGAAAACCTTTAGCACAGCCTACAGGTCATATTTATGAGGGGATTTCATTGTAACTTGGTAGGATGACTCCAAATAATGTCTAGATGAGAACGTCCCATTTTGATAGCGATCATTCAGCCTTGATGGGTACCCGAGCCCAAAAACCTTTAGCATAGGTAAAAGGTCATATTTATGGAAGGATTTCATTGTAACCTATTAGGTGGACTCCATATAATGCCTAGATGATGACATCCCCTTTTGGTCCTGATTGGTCAGCTGTGATGGCTACAAGTGCCCGAAGCCCGAAAACCGTGAGCACAGTCAACGGGTCATATTTATGAAGGGATTTCATTGTAACTTCGTAGGATCACTCCAGATGATGCCCAGATGAGATTGTCCCCTTTGGTTGCGATCATTCAACCATGATGGCTGCCCGAGCCCAAAGCCCGAAAACCTTAAGCACAGTCTACACTCTACAGGTCATATTTATGAAGGGATTTCAGTGTAACTTGGTAGGTTGACTTCATATAATGTCTAGATGAGAACGTCCCCCTTTGGACATGATTGGGCAACTGTGACGGCTAAAGTGGCCCAAAGCCCAAAAACCTTTAGAACAGTCTACAGGTCATATTTATGAGGGGATTTCATTGTAACTTGGTAGGGTGACTCCAAATAATGTCTAGATGAGAACGTCCCATTTTGATCACGATCATTCAGCCTTGATGGGTGACCGAGCCCAAAAACCTTTAGCATAGGTAAAATGTCATATTTATGGAAGGATTTCATTGTAACCTATTAGGTTGACTCCATATAATGCCTAGATGATGACATCCCCTTTTGGTCGTGATTGGTCAGCTGTGATGGCTACAATTGCCTGAAGCCCGAAAACCGTGAGCATAGTCTACAGGTCATATTTATGAAGGGATTTCATTGTAACTTCGTAGGATCACTCCAGATGATGCCCAGATGAGATTGTCCCCTTTGGTTGCGATCATTCAACCATGATGGCTGCCGAAGCCCGAAAACCTTAAGCACAGTCTACAGGTCATATTTATGAAGGGATTTCATTGTAACTTGGTAGGTTGACTTCATATAATGTCTAGATGAGAACGTCCCCTTTTGGACATGATTGGGCAACTGTGACGGCATCAGGGGCCCAAAGCCAGAAAATCTTTAGAACAGTCCACAAGTCATAATTATGGAGGGATTTCATTGTAGCTTGGTAGGATGACTCCAAATAGTGTCCAGATGAGAACGTCGCCTTTTGGTCACGATCATTCAGCCTTGATGGCTGCCCGAAAACCTTTAGCACAGTCTACAGGCCATATTTATGAAGGGATTTTAATGTAACTTGATAGGATGACTCCTTTTGGAATAATTTTACTGTTACTTGGTAACTTTTGTTGATATACGTTAACTGTGAGGGCCACATACATTAACTGTGAGGTCATATTAACCCACCCCTTAGCTCTTTAGTACAGTGTACACCTCATATTATTTTTATCATAAACATAGCATACAGGGAACAGAAATGAACAGATTCCCAATTATCACAATTCTTGTCTTATTTCATAATCCTTTCATAAACATTGAACATTATCCTTTTCATCAAACACAACACACAAGTTAAGCTACAGTGTCATTGACACTTTCATAATTTTTATCAAAATTATTTCATGGGACATATGCCTCCTGACATCATTATTCTTGCTAATGATTTATCCACTGTTTGTTAAGTGTTCCTTCCCTATCCTTCCTTGAAGCCCTCCTTTAAACTTCCAAGCTTTTTGGCTTATTGTTATTGAAATTTTTTTATTAAATTTCTTGGGAGTTTAATGTGTGTTACAGAATGTTTATTCTGTATATCCCCATGGCTGCATCCTCACCCTAGGGGTGTTGGGTCATTTGGGTCATGCATCTTCTATCCGATGTATTATTTTCTCTTCGTTTGAAGATCTTGCTTTACATCTGGTAGCTTTAAAATCTTTTACTGACTTTGGGCCTTTTTGTTCTGTGCCTGAAGTCTTGTTTCCGTTTTTTTCTTGACGTTTACGTTGGCAACGTCCTTAAATATATGTAGAACTTAGGTTCTATCGCGATACTTTTGGGCTCTTTATGTTCCCTTTGGGAACTTGGGCTTTTGTCATAATTTGATTGTTGATTATTATGCATCTTTATCATATATTTATTGTGGAGTTGGTGGAAGTTCGATCGACTTTGTTGTTTTGATTATCATGAAAGCTTATTGCTCAAAATGCAAGGCGAGGAAGTCTTCCTCAGATTTACATGCATGTTGCCTTGCCTGTAGTCGTACTCCTACGAATTCTTGTCCTGCATGCGTTGATTGGGATGACAAACATTGGACACGGGTGTCACGGTACATTGTTAGTGGTGAGAGGCCAATGCCGTTACTCTCACCGCAAGGTCATTCAAGTTTTTCAGTTTCTTTTTCAGAGGAACAAGAACATGGTGATGGTAATGTGACACCTACCAAATGTGTGCTACCATCGTCACGCTCTGATGAGCAAACAGAGCTAGCTGCTGAGGTGCTCTTGAATGTTAGGCAAGGGATAAGGCCACTGGGTGGTGGTTTTAATCCATTGCCAGCAGCTAGATTGACCGGTGAAGCGGTAACTCATGGTGGGAGCCATGACACTGGGTATGTCCATTGCGGTTGAAGGAAGTGTGTTGGGTAGAACGAGCACCTTGAAAACAAAACAAGCTCACCCAGCGACGACGGAACTAGGGAAGAAGCCAGAAAGTTTTTTGTCGGGAGGCTCGGCAAGGTCGGAAAAGGCCGCGAGCGGGAGAGGTCCCTCTCTAACTCAACAACATCTGGGGTCAGATGTTATGAAAAACTTGTGCATGCCGGAGCATATGTCCATACCTGCCATTTGGGACACTCCGTCTAGACTGCAGCCGGCCTCGGCTACAGTCACAGCTTCTTCCGCTACGATTATTACGCACACACAACCGCATCCTAGCTACACGACTTCGGATATCCAGTCTGCTGTGCAAAGAAGGAACCACTCTTTGCCCATTAAGTCAGACCATCCAGTAGCTAAGGAGCCGAGGCCAGGATCATCAGGATGTTCAGAGAAAAGATCCATCTCTGGAACGCTGTCCCAGGAGCAGCAATTGGCTATGAAACCGCTGTTCCTCAGGCCTTGATAAAGGACTTGCTGTCGCAGATTGCGCAGCTGATCGCAGCATCCTAGCAAGTGCGGGAACAGCCTCCCTCAGACCTGAGTTGTCGGACAGTGCTGGGTCAGTCCGATCGTCTGTTCACTCGGATGGTGAAAGGGATAAGAATAAGATTACCCTTCCCTTTCTGAGCAACACATGGTTGCGATGGATTTTATCCATCAATACTACCCTTAGTTTGTTCCACCGAATCAGCAAGCTGTGACAACAGTATAGAAACCACTGGCGTCTCTAGATGCAGACTTTATACGGAGGAAGGAAGAAGTTCTTTCTTTCCTTGTTCAGTATAGGCAGGTGTTTCAAGCCTTCGGCCATGTAGACAGCTCCATATTTTTTAACCTCTCAAGTGCAAGGAAAAAGGCGGCTTCTTGTCAACATCTTCCATAAATATACTGTTCCTTGGAACACGTTCATTTAAAACAGTTGGAGAAGATGTGGAGAGAGCTCCACTGCATTTGGATGAGCAGGCCGGGGATTTAGATATATATCCTTACCTGCATCATTCAGTATTCGCTCAGATGTAATGGAAATAGAGCGAATTTGGACGCAATGTCCTACACAGATCACCTTACCAGAGCGATGGTGCAAGGTCTCAGCGGAAAGGAATTTGAGGACGTGTGTACTTCTCTTAAGAGTTCTTTCCAGGGCAATTCATGTATACCATGTACAATTCTGCCCTGACAGTAGCTAATGTGGAGTTAATTAGACGTGATGCTGCCCTTGCATCATCATCACTTATAGATGACAAGGTGAAAAGCTCTCTCTGGGTCACTCCTGTCTCTGGACATACTATATTTGTTGGTTTATGAACAAGCTACTAAGAAAGTGTCCAGTGCTCTGTAATTGAAGTCAGCGTCTCAACAACCCGCTTCAGCAGACTGGAGTAAGCGAGGACGTTCCAAATCAAAATCATCAAAAGGAAACTCCTTGCGAGGGTACAAGAAACCCTCATACAGTTACTCCGAAGGTTGTCAGTACAGTGACTAGAGAAAGGGGCATAAGTCTGATCGGGACTATTGGTCAGATGCCCCTAAGTCGACAGGGCGAGGATATTCGTGGGGAGGACGTAATTTCTCCTCCCGTAAGCCTCGCAAGTCCTACAGGTGACATTCAATACCTCTATTGCTGGCCAGTTGGAGGAAGGTTATCAAACTTTGAGAGAAACTGGATAGCAGTCATGGAAGATCAGTGGGTGAGAAGTGTAGTCTTGGATGGCTTACGGCTATCATTCAGAGAGAAACCCCTACTAATGAGATGTCTGCGTTGGACAAATCTTCTGCCAGATCCTTTCAAAAGAGAGTCTCTCAGAGGTACAGGCTCTCTTATTAAAGGAAGCAATAGAGGTTGTCGAGAATCAAAATTCTCAGTTTTTACAGTCACTTGTGCCTTGTACCAAAGCCAGACGGCTCGTTCCAACTGGTAATAGACTGGAACTGGATAAACAAGCTTATCGTGGCTCCAAAGTTCTATCTGGAGACCATTCGGTCAGTAAGAGTGAGCATTCGAGTGAACGACTATGTGGCAAGCATTGATCTAAAGGATGCTTACTTTCATGTCCTGGTACATCCGGCATTCAGAAAGTACCTGCAGTTTGCCGTACAAAGGAAGGTTTATCAGTTCAGAGCAATGTGTTTTGGTTTGAACCTGGCTCCCTGGGCATTCACTCGAATAATGAACTCGGTAATGTCATACTTCTGAGCTCATTTGTCTGTGGTAACGTCTGCTTACTTGGACGACATTCTGCAGAGATACGGCAACAGAATTTTACTTCAGGACAATGTTCAGAGACTGCTTCTATTACTCTGACGTCTCTGTTTCTTCGTAAACGAGAAGAAGTCGGATCTATCTCCGTCCAAGTCGTTCACTCACTTGGGAATGAGCTTCGAGACTCACAACAATCTGGTTCGTCTGCTGCTCACCAGAGCGAAATTAGTCTGTTGTTATGATCGCTTTTGTCCGCACTCAGATGCATTAACAGCAAGGGAATTCATGCGACTGATTGGGCTGTGCGGAGCTGCTGTGGATCTTATACCAATGGGTTAACTCCAGGAGTTCCACTGCAACTGCCCGATCTGGCTTTCACGATTATGATGGATGCGAGTCAGACGGGCTGGGGTGCGACCCTAAGTCCCGCAGACTTGAAGTGTCAGGGTCTTTGGGACTCTTGGTTCCTAGAGAAGCACATAAACATCAAAGAGATGATGTCAATATGGCAAGCACTTCAACATTGGATTTGCCTAATGGTGAACATCCATGTTCAAATTCTGTTGGACAATTTGACAGTAGTTGCTTACCTCAGGAAACAAGGCGGCACTCATTCAATTCCATTATGCAAATTAACGGAGACGATTCTCCTGCAGGTCATGAATCATGGTGTTCATCTCTCTGTCCGTCTGGGTTGTCTGAATGTACTAGTAGACTCCCTCTCTAGGAAAGGTTGCCTGTTACCATCAGAATGGACTCTCAACAAGCAAATATTCAGACAGATTTGCTACCAGTGGGATCGTCCCATGATAGACCTTTTTGTGACACACCTGAACAATCAGTTACCAACGTTCGTGTCGCCATGCCCAGATCATCGAGCATATGCAGTATACGGTCTGTCGATCTCATGGGACGGAATGATAGAATGTGCATATCCTCCAACTCTGTTGATTCAGCAGATTCTATTAAAGATCAAACAGTCTCATTGCAAAATCCTACTAGTATCACCTCTGTCATCACAGAAACCTTGGATCAATCTTCTGAGGTGTCTGTTATGGGACATTCCACAGAAGCTTCCTCCATGAGAGGACCTTCTTTATCAGAGGAAGTCACGCACACTGCATCACCATCCATAAGGTCTCAACCTTCACATATTTCTGTTGTGCGGTCCTTCTTGCACAGAAAACAGTTTACAGGACGTGCAGTGGACGCAATTTCTAACTGCAGGAGGTCCTCCTCTTCATTGAACTACGCAGCGAAGTGGAGGGGTTTTTTTTCCATCCATAGCCCTAGAACCCTCAGATTAATTCCTAAGTGGAATTTAGCTTGGGTATTCTATTGAAGCTCGAAGAAGCTCCTTTTGAGCTGTTGGATGTCGTAAAGTTCAGATTCTTGATCTATAAAACGGCGTTTCTCTTATCCTTTGAATCTGCTAGAAGAGTCAGTGAACTTCATGCTTTATCTGTTGATGAATCTCACTACCGTATTGTGGGTTTTTGGCTAAGAATAAGTTCCAGACACGTGGTCAGAGCCGAAGTAATTGAGAGATTGGATTTTCCTTTATGTCCTAGGCCCTCCAGCCTTTTTCTATTCAGCTAGTCTGGGCCATTGGTTGTTGTATAAAAATATTATAAATTTTAAGTAATTTGTATATTTTTAATACTTATCAATGGCCCAGACAGGTATGGCCCTCCCATGAGTGGGCACTCATATCTCCTTGCTGTTTATAACATTTAACAGGCAATTATAGAAAGAATGATGGTTGGCGCCAATTTCTGTGTCGTCCTGGATACTGTGCATGCGCAGATCTGAAAAGTATGGAGTACCAGATAGGACATTCATTTTTCTGTTATGCATGCAAATTTTGATTATTGGGGGGCAAAATTTGTGTTTGGCCCTGGAGTATTAGCTCTACTTTGGCAAAGCCAAATTTCATGGCCCATCTGTCCGGCCGTTGTTCCATAGACACGGCTCGGGCTAGAGGCTGTATTTATGAACGGATCTTTACAGAACTTCTTGGGTACCTTTGTTATCATTGTGAGACGAGAACGAGTGTACAAAATTAGGTGCAATCCGATTTTTGCACAGAACTTCCATATGAAAGCTCTGAGTTGAATAATTTTTTGTATGAATGTTTAGTACCATGGGATACATCACATATAATACAGGTTTCTTTCACGTGCGTAAATTATGCAAATTAGACTAACTTTGATTTATTTAGTGTTACTTTCAGCACTGTAACTGCAAATGCCAATATGGCCGGGCTAGAGGCCGTATTTGTGAACTGATCTTTACGAAACTTCTTGGGTACATTTGTTATCACCATGGGACGAGAACGAGTGTTTTTGGGTGTGGTCTGAAATTCAAGACGGCTGCCAGCGGCCATTTTGTACCAAAATTAGTTCAATCAGTTTTTTGTACAGAACTTCTGTATGAAAGTTCTGATTTGAATAAATTTCTGTATGAATGTTTAGTAACATGGAATACATCACATATAATACAGGTTTTTTTCGCGAGCAGAAATTATGTAAATTAGATGAACTTTGACTTATTCAGTGCTACTTATAAACAGTAAGTGAATGTGTCAATATGGCTTGGGCTAGAGGCTGTATTTATGAACCGATCTTCACAAAACGTCTTCGGTACATTTGTTGTCACCTTGGGATGAGAACGAGTGTTTCTGGGTGCGGTCCAAAATTCAAGATGGCTACCAGTGGCCATTTTGTTCAGTAAATTACGTCCAATCGGTTTTTGTACACAACTTCTATATGGCTCAGGCTAGAGGCCGCATTTATGATCCGATCTTTATGAAACTTCTTGGGTACCTTTGTTATCACTATGGGACGAGAACGAGTGTTTTTGGGTGCGGTCCAAAATTCAAGATGGCCGCCAGAAGCCTTTTTGTACCAAAATTAGTGCAATCAGTTTTTTGTACAGAACTTCTGTATGAAGGTTCTGATTTGAATAAATTTTTGTAGGAATGTTTAGTAACATGGAATACATCACATATAATACAGGTTTTTATCTCATGCAGAAATTATGCAAATTAGATGAACTTTGATTTGTTCAGTGCTACTTATATACAGTAAGTGCACATGTCAATACGGCTCGGGCTAGAGTCTGTATTTATGAACTGATCTTCATGAAACTTCTTGGGGTACCTTTGTTATCTCCTTGTGACAGGAACGAGTGTTTTTGGGTGCCTTTGTTATCACTGTGCAATGCGAACAAATATTTTTGGGTTCAGTCAGACCCACTCTGGGACTCAAAGATTTCTTTTCTAGTTTAGCATCTAATTGTCACCCCACTTTTACAATACTTTACCTATATATTTGTTACAGGCTATGGTCAGCATTTATGTACAGACTGTTACAATACTTTACATGTACAGGTCATTACCTAGATGTTTGTCATTGCTGTGTCACACACTATATATATACATGTCTTAAACAAGTTGAGCTACAGTGTCATTGACACTTTCATTTTTTGAGTTAGCACCAGCTAGTCTGGGCCATTGGTAAGTATAAAAAATATACAAATTACTTAAAATTTATAATATTCCTTGCAATAGTGCCATGTTCTTCATGTCTCTCTCCGTCCTTAGTGTCATTATGGATTTAGTCATATGTGAGGGAGCCCTACAGTTTTATACTATCCTAGATAACTAAAATAAAACATTACTAGTCATGCCAGTGTCCCACGGTATCTCCCCCCCCCCCTGTGTCTTACCCCCCCCCCCCCCCAGGAGAAGATACACTAGTGCATCTCCCCCCACAGGGGAAGATACACTAATGTATCTACCCCCCCTGGGTATGCCCCCCCCCCCCCCCCTCCTCTAATTTTTTTTCAACATGGATTTGAGTGCTCTAACCACATTTATTTTTTTATGACATTCAGTAGTGGAAGATACACAGGGTGGAGGGAAGATACCCTAGTGTTGATATAGGGTGCTGGGGGAATCCCTAGATTTGAGTACCCAAACTACATTTATTATTTTTTATGACATTCAGTGGATAGAGTGTGTGTGGGGGGTGGGGGTGGGTGGAGGGGGGTGGGGAGATACCCTAGTGCATCTCCCCCCCAGGAGAGAAGGTACCCAGGGGGGGAGGATACCCTGTTACAATGGTATCTTCCCCCCGTGTATCTTTCCCCACCCTCCCACCCTGGCTTTCTTACCCCCTCTAATCTTTTTTCAACATGGATAACATCAGGCATGTGTTGATATATGGTGCTGAGGGGGAATTCCTAGATTTGAGTACCCTAACCACATATATTATTTTTTATGACATTCAGTGGAAGATACAGAGTGTGTGTGTGGGGGGGGGGGGTGCATCCCCCCCCCCCCCATTCAGAGCTCCCTGCTTATACCAAGTAGTTACTATTTGAATTTTTCTCTTATGAATAATGCTTTTCAGCTAAAAAAAATGTTCAGTTTGTCTGTGTTGTGTGTGGGTAGGGAGTGAAGATACTCAGGGTGGGAGGAAGATAACCTAGTGCATCCCCCCCCCCCCATAGGGGAATCTCCCCAGGGGGGGGGGAGATACCCTGTTACACCGGGTTAAATTGGTCATGCTTGTTCAGACTAACTATAAGCTTTTTAGCTGTATTACTCTTTGTTGAGAATAGCAGCAGCAGTATAGCTTTGGGAATGTACCGTAAGGTTTCCTTTTCCTTTGGCGAAAAAGGAATTTGTTACAGTTCCAAGATTTAGTATTACAGCTCCGGCCTTACTTTTCTGACGATTCAAGTAATGCATGGGTGGGGGATTCCCCGCCAATATGTTAAGAGGTGATTGCAGGGCAGGATGTAGTTCTCTTCCCAAAAGCCTTGTATACATTCAATTATATGCATGCCTTTCATTGCTCTTCAATTGGAGGGTGAGTTGTGGTCTAATGGCAACTTCAGGGGCACATCCACTCTTTAGTTTGTTTGCTTCCTGTGGTTGTTCATTCATAAGTTGTATACAAGCATATGATTCCTTAACAGTAACTGTTTTTGTCTCCCACTTTTTGAAAAAAACGGGAGATATTAAATTCGGGGTGTCCTTCCCTCTTTCCATGTTTTTCGTTTCCAGACTCAAACTTTCCTTACAGTGACTGGATTTAGATTAAATTTGGGTAATAGATCACTTTCATCAATTGTGGGTCCTTGTTCGAATATGGGCATTTTCCGTGCATATTTAATTAGGTTGCTGAAATTTGATTGGCTGACGGTTTCCAGACTCTGACTTTCCTTAAAATGAACCGATTTCGATGAAATTTCATATATGGATTACTTTTATCAGTACTAAGGCCAAGTTCAAATGTGGGAAATTTTGTACCAGAAATCGGTCCGCCTGCCCGTCCGTCCATCTGCCCCGTGCATCAGCGCACCTCTGACTAAAAGCCGCATTTATGAACCGATCTTCACGAAATTTCTTGGGTATCTTTGTTATCATTGAGAGACCAGAATATGTGTTTTGGGGTTTGGTAAAAATTTCAAGATGGCTGCCAGCGGCCATTTTGTTCCGAAATTGGGTGTAATCAATTTTTTGTACAGAACTTTTATATGAAAGTTCGGATTTGAATAAATTTTTGTACGAATGTTTAGTAACATGCAATACATCACATATAATAAGGGTTTTGTTCTCGCGCAAAAATTATGCAAATTAGGGAAACTTTGATTTATTCAGTGCTACTACTAATACGCAGTAAGTGCACACCTTCCGTGTTTTTCGTTTCCAGACTCTTAACTTCCCTAACAGTCAGTTGATTTCAATGAAACTTGGGTAGTAGATCACTTTCATCAATTGTGGGTCCAAGTTCGAACATGGGCATTTTCCACACATTTTTAATTAGGTTGCTTAAATTTGATTGGCTGATGGTTTCCAGACTCTAACTTTCCTTAGAGTCAACCGATTTCAATGAAATTTCATATATGGATTACTTTTCACATCAGTTTAATGTAATATGTCTTACCATACAGTCTTAATTTTTAGTGATTCTCACAGTTATACTCCACATCACTTCACTTGCTTTGACAGTGACCTCCATGAAAATAAATCTGATAACCACTATCTGAAGCACTGTCTGTTCTGTCTCTTCTGAATAACTTCCATTGCAACTCAACTATATTCTACTGGATGCATTAATTCCTTTTGAAACTGCTGCCCAGCAGGTTCTGTCTCTTCTAAATAACTTCCACTTGCAACTCAACTACATTACACTGGATGCATTAATTCCCCTTGAAACTGCTGCCCAGCGGGAGACATGGATTCACTGAATTTGCTTGTTGGATTCCGAATTCTTTCATGAATACATTCGGTTGATTTTGCTAGCCTTCATGTTCCTGTGTGGCAGGCATGTCGGCTATCTGGACGACATTCTCAGAATATGGCAATAAGTCCACTCTCAGAGTTGTCTGCTTTTGTTACGATGTATGAGTCTATTCCTCAGGTTAAATTGCATTAACGTTGTTTTATTCCTTCAGTTTCCTAGGTATATTGCATCACTCTGTCACACAAATGATACAGACTGTATTTACGTGAGGGTACATGCGTGATTCTGTTGATTGTGTGCATCATATGTATTTATCATTAGGCAGACGTTTTATTAAATAGATTCTCTTATTTCTTGCTCTATGTCAGTATAGAGCTTATGAGAATTTTGGGCTAGTTGGATCAGTTATGGAGGTTCCTTCAGGCCGTCTATACAAACGTTCTCTATTTTAGGCTTCATCATTCAGAGTGGTATATTCTTTCTCCGAACAATCATTGGTTTTAACAGACCTAGAGAACAATGATTTATTTGGGGATGGTCCATGATGGGCTTTTTAATCATATCCCATTCCAGGTTTTGAATCCAGTCTTCACCCGCAAGCGGTATACAAGGGGAATCCTACTCTCTCATTCTGGTAGATTGAAATGTGTCAATTTGGAAGTTCATTATTGGAATGTACTTGTACAACCTGAACAAGGTTGCCTGTGGGTTGGCTCAGAAGCATATAAGTTCTATCAGATAACTTTCCATTGGGATTCAATTGGACAAGTTTTAGGTTGTACATATTAATATCCCCTGTTATCGACCTATCTACGTATTCCGGATGCGGCATACATTTAGAAGCTTGCGATGTTAATAATCGGGATTGCCACAATATAGCCTTAGCTGCTGATGTAGCATTAAGCACCAATAAATAATGAATAAATAACCGGGAGCCTTTTAGGTGCATATATATTATTCGGTACCACTTTTTCACCGATTCCAGGCCGCTTCCCTTTGTTTTGAAGATTAATTCCTTCAAAAAAGATGGGGGGGGGGGGGGGGGGGGAGGCGATTTCTCCATACCTCTTCTGGCCTTATAATAAATGTGTAACTATGAGTGAAGCTTTTGTTGTCTATAGATTATAATGTGCTTATGTACAGCTTGTTGCATTACATACGGTGTGTGTCTGTGGGCGTTAGTCTCCAACTCTCGGACACGCTTTTTCTAATTTTAAGTGTCTTAGTCCAGACCAGCCTTAAAATTGGGGGAATAGGGAATTACTTGGATATTACTCCTTATTTCGGTGGTATGTCCTTCTCTATTGTTGTATAGAGAAGCATATATGTAATTCCTAAAAAATTGAATCTCCTATTCACCTTGGGAGTTCTATGCAGCCTAAGGAGCTGAATTTTAGTCTGCAATTCCTTTAATCCTAGGCCCTCCTGCTTTTTTATGATTCAGCTAAGTCTGGGCCATTGGTTCTAATTTAAAAATATAATAAATTTAAAGTAATTTGTATATTTTTTATACTTACCAATGGCCCAGACAGGGATGGCTTTCCCATGAGCGGGCACTGATACCTCCCCGCTGAGTTATAACATTAGTAGGCACAACTAGGAAGAATGATGATTGGTGCCAAGTCCGGCTTCTTCCTGGGTACAGCACATGTGCAAGTACTAACAGTATGGAGGGCCAGATAGGACTTTTAAATTTCAGTATTGTATGCAAATTTTAGAGATTAGGGGGGGGGGGAGGGGGGGGGGAGCAGAATTTGTGTTCAGCCCTTGATAATATTGAGGTTGCACCAGCTAAGTCTGGGTCATTGGCAAGTATAAACAATATACAAATTACTTTAAATTTATCATATTCTCCGGGATTTTACAGTCACCTGTTTCTTGTGCCGAAGTGAAATGGCTTGTTTGACTGATGATAGACTAGAGCTGGATAAACAAATTAATATTAGCTCCAAAGTTCTGCATGGAAACCATTCGGTCGGTAAAAGCGAGCATTCGAGTGAAAGATTTTGCAGCAGGCATAGACCTAAAGGACACGTACTTTCACATCTTGGTCCATCCAACTTTCAGAAAATATCAGTATTTTTATACTGTACCAATGACCCAGACTTAGCTGGTGCTAACTCTAACAAAACCAGGGCCAAACACAAGTTTTGCCCCCCAATTCCCAAAATTTGCATCCAAAACAAAAAGAAATCATGTCCTAAAGGACCTCCATACTACGCCTCTACTGCGCATGTGCAGTGACGCAGACGTCCCGAAATTGGCGCCAATTATCATTCTCTGTTTGGCCCTTCATCAGTCAACATCTCACTGATCTTTGTGCTTGTAAATCTCAGTTTAAAGGATGCCAGACACGTAATTTTTGGAGAAATGGTGATTCTAAGGAGGATATAGAAGGAGGAGAGGAAAAAGAAGTGACAAAAAATAATCAGGGCTGTACTTAAAATTTTTTGATGAAATTATGTTAAGTTGCCTATTTTCGAGGCATGGGCCTCTTGTTGTCATTCTTGCTAAATGTTGCACTGCTTATTCAGTGTTTCCTCTCCCCTAGCCTTCTAAAGTCCCCCCTTGCAATTCTCCCATGCTTTTGGCATATTTTTGAGAAAGTTCATTTCTAAAATTTCCCTGGGAGAGTTGCTTGGATACAGAATGTTTTCTGTTATTTTCCCCATAGTTACGTTTTCACCCATGGGTGTATAAACGTTGTGTTCTGCATCTTCCATCTGATGTTCTGCAGATTCTCCCCTGGGAGTCTCTGTCTTGCATCAGATAGAGTGTAATTTGGATGACTGATTTCGGGCCAGTTTTTTCAGTGCCTGGAGTCATGTTTTCTGGTATTTTACACTGTTTGTTCACATTGGCAACAGCCTTTTTTGAGGGGGGCTGTTTGCCTTTGGTGTAGTTTATCTCACTACTAGATACATTTATATTGTCCGTAAGTGTCTCATTAATTATTTAATATAAATTTAAAATTTTTGACCACACTTGACCATCCATTGGGGCTCAACGTTACTTTTCAGCAACTTGGGCTTCGCTGAAAAAATATTTTTTCAAAATTATTTTGATTTGCAATTGTTTTTTCATTTATTAATGGATCATGTTATTATGTATCTTTGTGTCAGGGGTTTGTGCGAGTAACTAGGACTTCTTGTTGTCCTTTCACAATGAAGGGACATTGTTCAAATTGTAATGGGAAGAAATCTTCCTCTGACTTTCATGATCATTGTATTAATTGTAGTCAGTGTTCTCGCACTAATCCCTGTCCTATATGTGAATATTGGGATGAGAAACATTGGAAACGTGTGTCACGATATGTTGTTTCTGGAGAAAGGGCTATGCCGGCTCTTTCTCCGCAAGGTCACTCTACTCTCTCAGTTTCTATTTCAGAGGAACAAGAACAGGGTGATGTTTCCATGTTATCTTCTACAAGTGTGCGTCCGTCGTCACAAATGAATTCAGAGCTAGCGGCAAAAGTGCTCATGGAGATTAGACAAATGTCGTCCGCTAGCTCGCCCGGTGTAGCGTCCATTCACCGAATGGTTCGGCAGCCGGGTTCGTCCGTTGCGGTCCAGGAGGAAATTTTGGGTGATGCGAGCACTATAAACATAATAGATGCACACCCAGTGACGGTGGATAGTAAGCGAGAATGGAGGAAGCCTTTGAGTCCGGTTCCTAGCTCGTCCAGGTCCAGCCGGGCCGCGAGCGAGAGAGGCCCCTCTCTCGTACAACAACATCTGGGACCAGATGTTGTGGTACAAAATGTGTCGCAAGCGGAGCATACGTCCGTCGCTCGGGACGCTCCGTTGTATAGGCAGTCCGCGGAGACTGCTAAGGCTTCTTCTTCTCGTCAGCGCACACGACCGCACCTTGGCTGCGTGACCGCCGATATATTACCAGCTTCGCCGATCATGGATGTTACGGCAACCAGGTCACACCATCCGGCAGCCAGGGATTCGAGACCGATGGACTCCGGACGTTCGCATAGAAAAAGTATGCGGGAGCCATCTGATGCGGAGCTGCCCTCGGCGAAGCAGCGGAAGACTGCGCCTCCGCAGGTCTCGACGCCGGACATTCTTGTGCAGATAGCACAGCTTATCGCAGCATCCCAGCAGCCGACAGAAATGGTGTCGGATCGAGAATTATCCGACGGCGCTGGGTCGGTACGCTCCGCCGAAGCATTGGGGGCGGACGACCGGGATCATCATGAGGTCCGACCAGATGGTGAAAGGGATACGGATGATTTGGAGCTATCCCTTTCGGAACAACATAAAGCTGCGGTGGACTTCATCCGGCACTTTCTCCCTCAAGTTGTTCCGTCGGGCCAGACTGCTGCGGTTCCGGACAAGAGGATTATAGCGTCATTGGACTCTGAATTTTTTGAGCGGTTCAGGGACATCGCTCCCGAGTTTCCGTCGCAGTCCAATAATGTTGCAAGAACATTTGAATTATTGAACGACGCTATATTTAAACTTGCTTCCAAGACGGGGAAAGCAGTTTTCTTGTCCGCTAATACTCTCAACCTGCCTTTCATTAATGCAAGGAATAAATTCGATACGGCAGGACAGGGTATACCGAGAGTTCCTCTGCGTTGGACGACGAGGCGGAAGACTTAGAGCTATCATTACCGTCGTCGACTTCTATTCCAACCGCGGTGTTGGAAACAGCTATTGCGTCTAACAGAGCCAATTTAGTTGCCTTATCTTACGCAGATCACCTTACTAAAGCGTTATCACTGCGCCTTCAAGGGAAAGAGTTTCAGGATATACAATCCTCTTTAAGACTTCTTTCAAGGGCAGTAGCTTATTCCACGTGTAACTCCGCCCTTTCAGTGGCAAATCTGGAGTTGGTTAGACGTGACGCAGCCCTAGCTACATCCACACTTGTGGATTCTAAGGTGAAGAACTCTCTTAGAGTCGCTTCGGTCTCCGGAGAACTTCTCTTTGACGGCAAGCTTTCTGCTATTTATGATAAAATTACAAAGAAAGCTTCGGATTCTCTGTTGTTCAAATCTGCCTCTAAGAAGCCGGATACAGCAGACAAGAATAAGACAGGCACTTCTGGGTCTAATGCGCCCAAGAGAGGTTCCTATAAAGGTTCCGGTGGGTCCTCTTGGTCTTATTCGAGAGACCGTCAGGGTAGCGACTCTCGTTCGGGACGTCCTTCGAGCCGGGACAATCGGTCGGACGCCCCGAGGTCGATGGGGCGAGGTGCGAGTCGTGGAGGACGTGGTTTCTCCTACCGCAGGCCTCGCAGGTCCAGGAGGTGATGGCTTAAACCTCTATCGCGTACTGGTTGGCGGAAGGTTGTCGAGCTTTTCACAAGAATGGGCGTCGATTACGGACGACCCTTGGGTGAGAGGAGTGACTTCGGAAGGTCTAAAGATATCCTTCAAACGAAAGCCTCCATTAACTCGCAGTCCAAAGTGGACTCAGCTTCCGTCAAATCCGCAGAAAAGAGACGCTCTGTTATCAGAGGTGCAGTCTCTTTTAATGAAGAACGCGGTAGAGGTCGTAGAAAACCAGGAAACTCCGGGATTCTACAGCCATCTGTTTCTGGTTCTGAAACCAGATGGCTCGTTCCGTCCAGTTATAGATTTGAGCTGGATAAACAAGCTGATCGTCGCTCCGAAATTTTATATGGAGACGATTAGGTCAGTCAGAGCGAGTATTCGGGTGAACGATTATGCAACAAGCATAGATCTCAAAGATGCGTACTTTCACGTCATGGTACATCCGACATTCCGAAAGTATCTACGCTTCGCAGTCCTAGGAGTGGTGTATCAATTCCGGGCGATGTGCTTCGGATTGAATCTAGCACCCTGGGCTTTCACTCGGGTAATGAACTCGGTAATGATCTATTTCCGAGCTCATTCGTCTGCGGTAACGTCGGCCTACTTGGACGACATTCTTCAGAGGTACGGCAACGAGTTAACGCTTCAGAACGATGTTCAGAATCTACTTCTATTGCTCCAACGTCTCGGTTTTATAGTAAATGAGGAGAAGTCGGATCTGGTGCCGTCCAAGTCATTCACTCATCTGGGAATGAGCTTCGAGACGCACAACAATCTCGTTCGTCTGCCGTTAACCAGAGCGAAATTAGTCAGTTGTTACGCTCGCTATTGTCTGCACGCAAACAAAGTCACAGCGAGAGAATTTATGAGACTGATAGGTCTGTGCGGAGACGCTGCGGATCTCATTCCGATGGGGCGGTTACGCACACGTCCTCTTCAAATTTTCTTGACTCAGAATTGGAGTGTGAAAATTCATTCGCTCGACGTAGACGTTCTCTTGTCAGATCAAGTGAAACAAGAGATTCAGACTTGGGCAAACATTCAGTGGTTAACTCAGGGAGTTCCGCTGCAGTTGCCGGATCCGAGTTTTACCATTATGACAGATGCCAGTCAAACAGGTTGGGGTGCATCATTAATCCCAACGGATTCGAGATGCCAGGGTCTTTGGGATCCGCAATTCCTGTGCAAGCACATAAACATCAAGGAAATGATGTCAATTTGGCTTGCGTTACGTCACTGGATGGACATTATTCACAATGCTCATGTCCAAATCCTATCCGACAATACGACAGTAGTGGCGTATATACGGAATCAGGGAGGCACTCATTCAGTTCCGTTGTTCAATCTAATGGAAAGAATCCTTCTGTTTGCGCTAGAACATCACGTTCTTCTTTCGGTTCGTCACATACCGGGTCGACTGAATGTGCT
The DNA here is from genome assembly GCA_031216915.1 of Pictodentalium vernedei. Taxonomy (NCBI): domain Eukaryota; kingdom Metazoa; phylum Mollusca; class Scaphopoda; order Dentaliida; family Dentaliidae; genus Pictodentalium; species Pictodentalium vernedei. The sequence continues at coordinate 380,997,998 of CM062296.1, forward strand.
AGCAGACTCCCTTTCACGAAAGGGTCGCTTGTTGCCGTCGGAGTGGACTCTCAACAAACAAGTATTCAATCAGATTTGCTACCAATGGGAACGGCCAATGATAGATTTATTTGCGACACATCTCAACAATCAGTTGCAGACGTATGTGTCTCCGTGTCCGGATCCAAGAGCATTTGCAGTAGACGCTCTGTCGATCCCCTGGGACGGAATGATAGGATATGCGTATCCTCCAGCGCCGTTAATTCAACAAGTATTGCTAAAGATAAAACAATCTCAATGCAAGATTCTGTTGGTAGCATCTCTGTCGCCACAGAGACCGTGGATAAATCTACTCAGGTGTCTGTTGTGGGACCTACCGCGAAAGCTTTACAGGACGAGCAGTGGACGCAATTTCTAACTGTAGGAGGACCTCCTCTTCGCTAAACTATGCGGCTAAGTGGAAGGTTTTTCGTCGTTGGTGTAGGGATCATTCTGTAGATGTATTCGATCCCTCTATACCAGACATTGCAAACTTTCTAGTATACTTGTTTGACGAAATCAAACTGCAGCCTGTTACTATTAAGGGTTATAGGTCTATGTTATCTGATACCTATGCACATCATGATAGTTTACAAATTGGATCTAATGTCTCTTTATCTAAGTTAGTTAGAAACTTCTCGATAAATAGACCCAGAACTCTTAGATTAATTCCTAAATGAAATTTAGCTTGGGTTCTTCTTAAATTGAAGGAAAAGCCATTTGAACCTCTTGGGACAGTAGATTTCAAATTCTTATCTTATAAGACAGCTTTTCTCTTAGCTTTCTCTTCTGCTAGAAGAGTCAGTGAGCTTCATGCACTGTCGGTGGATGATTCTCACTATCGTAGTGTCGGGAACACTATCACCTTCACTACTAATGTGGGTTTTTTAGCTAAGAATCAGGCTCCTAATAAATATCCGGAACCTATTGTTATTAACGCTCTTCCGTCTTCAGACGGGCGTAGGCCTTTACTCTGTCCTGTTAGAGCGTTACGTATCTATAAACAGAGATCTCAGTTCATCAGAAAGGGACGAAAACGTTTCTTTCTGTCTTTGATGCCTAATAGAAAGGACATTTCGGTCCATTCTATTGCTAGATGGATTCAATTAACTATCCGTACTGCTTATGAGAGTTTATCTTCTTCTCAGCAGTCTGTGCTTAAGATTTCCGCTCATGAAGTAAGAGCTCTTGCTACTTCTTGGGCTTATGCTAATAGTGTTGCTATTACAGATTTAATGAAGGCTGCTTATTGGTCTCAGCCATCCACATTCACGAATTTTTATCTCAGAAATATTGAGTCCATTTCTGGAGACCTGCATTGTTTAGGTCCGTTATCTGTTGCTCAGAATGTCGTCCACTAAACAGTTGCAACTATAGTTATGCAGGCTTTCTGTTCCGGCAGTGACTCCGTCCGGCTGCCCTCTTCGCTCTGGGCTATTTGACCCAGGGCAAGGGGAAAGGGGGGGGTGGGGGGGTGTTCCCTTAGGTCACCTGCTTTATAGTGAAAAGCAAGGGAATGCCTCCTCCAAGTCAGTATTTCTGAGTCGCTTCCGGGATGGTTTTAAAGTGTAATATTAATATTAAAATTCATTCATGTCTTATTTTTAAAGTGTAGCTCGGTGTGAAGCATTTGTATATGTCAAGTGTCAAACGGGCTTTAATATACAATACTCGGACACTTTTAAATGACTATAAAGAGTCTCAATTCTCTGGACTACTTTATTTATTGGCTTACTTTAAAAATAATTAGTATAAGGGATATACTGGATGTTAATAGAGAACATGAATATTATGGTGCTCAATTATTAAGGGTATTGTATCTTTCTAATTTAATATTAAATAAGAAAGATACATGTAAAGCCTAATACTCCTTTTCTCCTTAAGGGGTTATCTCTTTATTATATAGTTGAGCTTATTGGATTTTCCTCTATGTCCTAGGCCCTCCAGCCTGTTTACTATTCAGCTAAGTCTGGGTCATTGGTACAGTATAAAAATGTTAAAAAATTTATAGTAATTTATATATTTTTTATACTTACCAATGACCCAGACGGGGATGGCCCTCCCAGGAGTTGGGAACTCTTGCCTCCCCGCTGAGTACATAGCGCTGACCAGGCACTGCCAGTAAGAATGATAATTGGCGCCAATTTCGGGACGTCTGCGTCACTGCGCATGCGCAGTAGAGGCGTAGTATGGAGGTCCTTTAGGACATGATTTCTTTTTGTTTTGGATGCAAATTTTGGGGATTGGGGGGCAAAATTTGTGTTTGGCCCTGGTTTTGTTAGAGTTAGCACCAGCTAAGTCTGGGTCATTGGTAAGTATGAAAAATATATAAATTACTATAAATTTTTTAACTTTTTGCTGCCCAAGGGAGGGTTTACCACCTTAGAGCGATGTACTTAAGTCTAAACCTGGCCCCTTGGGCTTTCACTCAAATAATGTACTCGGTCCTGTCATACTTCCGAGCTCATTCGGTAGTAGTAACGTTGGCTTACTTTGACGGCAACAAAATTGCACTTTAGAACGATGTGCAGAGTCAGCTTCTGTTATTTCAATGTCTCGGTTTCATTGTGAATGAAAAGAAATCGGATTTATCTCTGTCCTCCATGTCGCCGTGTCCAGATCATCGAGCGTATGCAGTAGATGCTCTATTGATCTAATAGAATGGAATAGTACGATATGCATTTCCTCCAACTCTGCAGATTCAGCACATTCTGTTACAAATCAAACAGTCTCATTGCAAAATTGTCCTGGTAGCACCTCTGTCAGCTTAGAAACCTTGGATCAATCTTGTCAGGTGTCTGTTATGGGACATTCCTCGGAAGCTTCCTCCAATCAAGGACTTTCTATATCAGGGGAAGTCCCACTCATTGCATCACAACCCGGAAGGTCTCAACCTTCACATATTTTAGTTGTGCAGTCCTTCTTGCATGGAAAGCAGTTTATAGGACAAGCATTGGACGCAAATTTCTAACTGTAGGAGGACCTCCTCTTCATTGAATTACGCAGCGAAGTGGAGAGTTTTCTTTTGTTGGTGTGCGTATCAATCGGTGGATATCTATAATTCATCTATACCTCAAATTGTCAATTTTCTGGTCTACCTGTTTGACGAATTAAAACTGCAGTCTGTTACTATTAAGGGCTATATGTCTGTGTTATCAGACACATATGCTCATCATGATAACTTGGCTATTGGATCAGATCCTTCTTGATACAAGCTAGTTAGAAATTCTCTGTCAGTAGACCTAGAACACTGAGATTAATTCTTAAATGGAATTTGACTTGGGTTCTCTTGAAGCTTCAAGAAGCTCCTTTTGAGCCGTTAGATGATGTAGAATTCAAATTCCTGACTTATAAAATGGCATTTCTCTTAGCCTTTGCTTCTGTCAGAATGAATGTTAATGAACTCCATGCATTGCCTGTTGAAGATTCCCATTTCCGTAGTGTGGGTAATACTATTACACTTACTACGGAAGTGGGATTGTTGGCTAAGAATCAGATTCTGGATAAGTGACTGAACCCTATTATTATTAGAGCTTTACCATCCTCGCACAACAGTTGGCCAATATTGTGTCCAGTGAGAGTGATGTGCATTTATAAACATCGATCTAGCTTTATTAGAAAGGGAAGAAAGAGATTTGTTCTTTCTCATATGCCTAACAGAAAGTATATTTCTGTTCATTCAGTTGCTAAGTGGATTCAATTAGCAATACAAATTGCTTATGAGAATGTAACTTCAGATCAATGTTCCATCAATAAGATTTCAGCGCATGAGGTTAGAGCACTGTCTTCTTCTTGGGCTTATTCAAATAGTATTTCCATTACTGATTTAATGAAGGCAGTCAACTGGACGCAACCGTCTTCATTTACTAAGTTTTACCTTAGAAATTTAGAGTCTATCTCTGGTGACCTTAGATCCTTGGGTGTTCTTTCTGTCAGATAGCCAAGTCTGGGCCATTGATTTTAGTATAAACAATATGATAAATTTAAAGTAATTTGTACATTTTTGGCTCACCTGGCCTAAAAGGCCATGTGAGCTTTTCTCATCACTTGGCATCTGTCGTCGCCCGGTGTCCGTAAACTTTTCACATTTTCATCTTCTTCTATGTAACCACTGAGCCGGTGTGAACCAAACTTGGCAGGAATGGTCTATGGGGGGTCCTCTACAAACGATCCTCATTTTGTTCCCGTCGGATGAAAAACATGGCTTCCGATGGCATTCTCTGATTCTGGTTGGTGGATTTTCAAAACTCTCCTCTGAAACTGCCAGGCCGAATGTTTTGAAACTTCACATAAACAATGACTGGGACCCCCTGTACCAATGATCCTCATTTAATGTTGATTGGGTCACAAACATGGCTGCAATTGCAGCTTATAGTTACTGTAGAAACCCTATGAGAAATCACATTTTCATCATCTTCTCTGCAACTACTGAACTGACATGAACCAAACCAGCCAGGGATAGTCTATGGGAGGTCCTCTACAAACGATCTTCATTTTGATCCCCTGGGTTTAAAAACATGGCCGCCAGAGGCATTCTTTGATTCTAATTGGTGGATTTTGAAAAATCTTCTCCTCTGAAACCAAAGGGCCAAATGTTTTGAAACTTTGCTTGGTTGATGACTGGAAACCCCTCTACCAACAATCCTCATTTAATGTTGATCGGGTTGCAAACATAACTTCAGTTGTGGCTAACAGTTACTATAGAAGAAATCACATTTTCGTCTTCTTCTCTGGAACTACTGAGCTGACATGAACCAAACCTGGCAGGAATGGTCTATGGGAGGCCCTCTACAAATGATCCTCATTTTGTTCCCTTGGGTTGGAAAATATGGCCACCAGAGGCATTCTTTGATTCTGGTTAGTGGATTTTCAAAAATCTCTTCTTTTCTGAACCTGCCATTCCAAATTTTTTGATCCTTCACATAAATGATGCCTGAGACACCCTCTACCAATGATCCTCCTTTAATGTTTTTCGGGTTGTAAACTTGGCTGTATTTACGGCTTATAGTTGATATAGAAATCCTATGGGAAATCTCATTTTCATCTTCTTCTCTGGAACTACTGAGCCGACGTGAACCAAACCTGGCAGGGATAGCCTGTGGGAGGTCTTCTACAAAGGCTCCTCATTTTGGTGACCGTGCATCGAAAAACATGGCTGCCAGAAGCATTTTTTGATTCTGATTGGAGGTTTTTGAAAAATGTTCTCCTCGGAAACCACAGGGCCAAATGTTTTGAAACTTTGCATGGTTGATGACCGCGGCACCCTCTAGCAACGATCTGCATTTAATGTTGATCAGGTTGCAAACTTGGCTGCAATTGCAGCTTATAGTTACTATAGAAACCCTATGGGAAATGATATTTTCATCTTCTTCTCTGGAACTACTGAGCTGATGTGAACCAAATTCAGCAGGAATGGTCTTTGATAATTACTTGTATCATACACCAGGTACCGCGATTGCACATTTGCACTATTCGCTGATTTTATTCGCTATTTCGTTTATGTATTTTACGCGACTCGCGATCATTCACATTTTTAATTGTATGAAATTTTTTTTCAGTGCACCGGCTATCACTGGTCTCACCGCCACAAGCCCGAACAATACGCACTTGTGTGATATTGTCAGCCTGCTTGCGAGATCTGAGAGCTTCACTGCCACAAGCCTATATTGAATACGGATTTTTCTGTAGACAATTTGTCTGCTTGGAAGCTCTCCCGATAGCCGAGAAGTTTGACACCACAAGCCTGTGTTGTATACTACCTGTATACCTCCTGCCTGCTTGCAAACTTCGATGTCGCCTGTGACTGCCCAAGACGGTACTACTGTCAGTCAGTCGGAGCTTCACTCCACAAGCCCGTGTTATACACAGTTTACTGTGTATCTCCTGCCAGCTTGCAAGCTCCCCGGGCGACTTACAAGTCACTGATTTATCAGACAGTCTAACCAATAGACTGCATAAATCACTATAGTTCCCCAAGTGGAACAAATAAATTCAAGCCACAAAGGCATAAACAATAGCACAAACAATAAACAATAAAGTGCAAACAAACAAGTGACCAGTCTATCACAACACCTTGTCCTCATAACCCATTACTAGAGGGTGTGAAATTAGTGAGTGAGTGCCCAAACAACTCCTCACGGTCATAAAATCGTATTGACGATGTAATAGTAAACCAACAATCATATAGCAATAAAATATCGCCATAACAAAACACCAAACTTGCGATAATTTACTTTTAATCCATACTTACTGTTGTGGTCAAGTAAAACATTGAACGAATTGGTCCTCATACACAGTGACCGATATATTCTGACATACCATTATAAAATACCGTACTGACCAAAAAGTCGGCAATTACAGACTTAAATTGAAGTCTTCAGGTATTTGTTTATTTGATAAAACCGTAAAGGTTGAAACTAGTCATACATAGCGGATTAACTTCCGGACAAATACCAAGAGGCTTCAGGTCAAATATATCAATACCGAAGCAAATACAAATTTTAATGTACCATACTAAAATGAGCTCTTATCTCGAGCTCGAAGCTCCCAAAGCTCATAAAGTACAAAATGTATAGCTCAGTGCCTTTCAGTTCGGGGATAATATCCCCTTGATTGGTGACAGTTACTTACCTAGATATGGGCCTCATGAGAATGTGCATACCTCCAACAATGCATCGAGCACATATTGATAGGCCTTTTTGAACGGTCACATTTTATGCTTAAACTGATACGATTCTATATGAACATTGTACCATTAATAGGGCAGCATCAATTTATTGAAAACAATAATAGCCCTGGCGTCATGTTATTCGAAGCAATCAGTAATGCGATGCATTCGCCAATTTGGCATGCGTGCATAGATGGGCCTTAGAGCGAGGGCTAGGGGTGGATGGAGGAAACGGGTAGCTAAGCCATTCACCCTTGGTCTTCCACCAGTGCCATCGACTATTACGCATGCCTGATATGGTGCGATGTCGGAAACAATACATGTTACACGCCGTTATTATATGGGCGGAGTTCACATAGTGAAAAAACGCACTCGCCCATGCAGTGGTTACTCGAAATTCACGAACCACACATTGTATCAGTCGCGTATGATGGGCATACATAGCGGATTAACTTCCGGGCAATTTCCTATAGGCTTCAGGTCAAACACATTCAATACCGGAGCAAATACAACTTTTAATGTACCACACTAAAATGAGCTCTTATCTCGAGCTCGAAGCTCCAAAAGCTCAGAAAGTACAAAATATATAGCTCAGTGACTTTCAGTTCGGGGATAGTAACCCCTTGATTAGTGACGGTTACTTACCGGGACAATAATATGGGCCTCATAATTAGAATGTGCATATCTCCAACAATGCAGCAAGCACATACTGATAGGCCTTTTCGAACGGTCACATTTCATGATGTAAACCTATACGACTTTACTTGCAAAACATTGTACCGACCTAATAATAGGGCAGCATCCACTTATTGAAAGCAATAATAGCCCTGGCGTCATGTTATTCACAACAATCAGTAAAGTACATGCACTCAACAATTTATTACGCATGCCTGATATGATGTGATGTCGCAAACAAAACATGTTATACGCCGTTATTATATGTGCGGAGTTCACATAGTGAAGTATCGTTGTCTGGAATGAGTACGAGAACTGGTCCTTTGCGGAAAACACACTTAGCGGTCACAGAATAACTCGTACGTAATTGCGAAAAGCACACTTAATGGTCACAGAATAACTCGTACGTAATACAGAGACTCCACGGTTGCTCCTGGCAGCTCTTTGATGCCTGCCCTCCCCCCACTTCACATGGAAATATGTGGGTGCCAGAGGCTATATTCTAATGCTTAACCCAATGCCTCTCCTATCTGCACAAAGATCGTTACTGGTAAGGGTTGGTTCCAGTTTTCTCCACTGAGAACTGGGAAAAAACCCCCAAAATATTGTGTATACATTACAAGTCAAAATAAGTTGTAGCATAACTACAATAAACTAAGTAAACTACTGCTACTGCACTGACAAGATCAGAATCTGACATTTTCTGGAATGCTGTCAGTGATAGCTTTCCAGAAAATGATGTCAGCTTCTGGTCTTATCAGTGTAGGAAGAGTAAAGATACATAGTTTATAGCATTATCCTACAACTTATTTTGACTACTACTGTAAACAAGTGCAGCTGTAATTATGTTAATACATGTATTACTCTCAAGTTACTTATCTGATATACTAATTGATGACAGGTGTTTGGAAAGGCATGGAAGTTTTATTTTCTTTTCCCTGAAGCTGTCTAGTAAAAATAAATCATTTAAGATATGACAAAATTGGAGTAAAATGTGTTTCCTGTAACCCTTTACTTATCCAAAGCTATTTGAAAGAGAATACTGTCTGAAAAAATTGTAATTTTCAAAATATTTAACCTTCTTTTTTTGATTTTTTTGTTGAAACAGAATTCATAAATGTGTGCATTTTCAAGAAATCTTCTTTGAAATTACTAGGCTAAATGTTTTGAAACTTAATGTGACTGATGACTGTAAACCCCTCTACCGATGATCCTCTTTTAATCTTCATCGGGTTGCAATTATGGCTGCAATTGTGGCTTACACTTACTATAGAAACCCTATAGGAAATCACATTTTCATCATTTTCTCTGAAAGTACTGAGCCAATGTGAACCAGACTTGGCAGGCATTGTCTATGAGAGGTTCTCTACAACTGTTACTCATTTTATTCCTGTTGGATGGAAAACACGGCTGCCAGAAGCATTCTTTGATTCTGATTGGTCAATTTTGAAAACTCTTCTCCTCTGAAACCACAGGGCCAAATGTTTTGAAACTTTGCATCGTTGATGACTGGGATGCCCTCTACCAACGTTCCTCATTCAATGGTGATCGTGTTGCAAACATGGCCACAATTGCTGTTTATAGTTACTATAGAAAAACCCAATGGGAAATTTTGCCCCCAATCCCCCAAAATTTGCATGCAAAACCGAAAATTAGAAATCCTATCTGGCCCTCCATACATTTACCCTCCGCACCTGCGCAGATGCCAGGAAGTCACCGAAACTGGTGCAAACATCATTCTTTGTTTGGCCCTTGTCAGATAAGAACAAACTGACATTTGTGCTTTTTAAATCGTTAGTTCATGTTCCCCAATTTCGGGACATGGGCCTGACATCATCATTCATTGATAATAATCTGTCCACTGTTTGTTTAGTATTCCTTCCCTTCATCCTCCCAGTTAAGCTTCCAAGCTTTTGGGCTTGTTTTATTGAAATTTTTTTTTATAAAATTTCTTGGGAGTTTAACGTATTATACAGAAGATATTCTGTACATCCCCAGGTTTACATCCTCACCCTTAGGGTGTTTAGGCGTTTTGGTCATCATTTTTTCTTCTGATGAAGATCTTGCTTTACATCGGATAGTCTTGTTTCTGTTACATGACTTTGGGCCGTGTTGCCTGGGGTCTGGTTTCTGGTTTTTTGAAGTTGTTTACATTGACATAGCTCTAGGCAGTTTCCTATTATTTTTAAGGAACAACAGCTACAAGTAACATTAAATATCCTGATAGTGTGGTAGTTAATTTTATGACATATTATTATAATTTTGTCCACACTTAGGCTTTTTTGGGCTCATCGTTCCCTTTGGGAACTTGGGCTCTTATATAAGAAAAAAATTTTCAAAAAAGTTTTTATTTTTTTGAAGGAATTTTTTCTTTTGGATGTATTTATTTCATCGATTGTGTTTTAATGTTATCTTATATTTATGTAGATTTGGTGGTGCTACAATTGACCTATGTTAGATTTTAGATATAATATTTATCTAATAGTAGGGCAAATAAAGGATGTCTTTCCTCTATTTCCTCTATTTACACGGTCATTGTCTTGTGTATAGTTCATGTACTACCACTAATTCTTGCTACATGTGTCAGGTTTTGACAATGTTGATGACGGGTATCATGGTTTGTGTTAGGTGAGTGGACACTATCGGTCTTATCGCGGCGAAGGGACACTGCTGGTCCTCTCGCCAAAATGTCACTATAGTTTTTTAGTTTCTATTTACGGAGGAACAAGAACATGGTGTGGTTTCATCACGTCATTGGAGTGTGCTTCCATCGTCGCATTATACTATTAGAGCTAGCGGAAAAGTGATCAGTGATATAAGACAAGGGCTAGGCTTTTGAACTAAGGTTTACGTCCCTTGTCTCCAGCTAGCTCAACCAGCAGATCTATCACATAGAATATCAGTGGTGTGACGCCGGGTATATCCGTAGCGGTCGAGAAGGGGAATAAGTGTGTAGCGAGCAATATAAAAATATGAACATGCTCACCCTGCGATGACTGAAAGGAGGAAGCAGACAAGTTCTGAGGTATGCTCGTCCAGGTCTACCATGATCGCGAGCAAGAGAGAGGCCTCTTTCTTTTATAACAACATCTGGGGTCAGAGATTTTTAGTGTTAGTTGGAGCTTACCTTCATGCCTTCCTGTCCGGGACGCTCCTTCTTATAGCCTGCCAGGGTCGCCTAGTCTTATAGCTTCCTCTACATTCGAAAAGCACACACGACCGCACAAAGTCGGTTGTCGCCAGCTAGCTCGACCAGTGATGTGGTAACTGAGGCCTCTGAGAACTGTGATGCCGGGTGTGTCCACTCCAGGCTAGGAGATGATATAGGGTGGAGCAAGCACTATAATATACAACCATGCTCACCTAGCGATGACGGAAGGAGGAAGCCGGCAAGTTCTGAGGTATGCCCCTCCAGGTCAGCCAGGACCGTGAGCAAGAGAGAGTCCTCTGTCTCTTACAGCATCATCTGGAGACAGATGTTGTTGGTAGAAACATGCATCAGTCAGAGTATACGTCCATGCCTCCTGTCCGGGATGTCCCTTCTAATAGGCTGCCGGGGTTGGCTAGTCTTACGGCTTCCTCTACATAACGAATAAAGTGCTCTTTATATTGCACAGGCTATAAACCGCGATCAGTGGTTTCATTTCCTGATGCCAGTGAAGCGTTCAAGATTGAATATGAGGGCTGTGACACTAGTTATGTCGCATGTGCATTGTACTCAGAGCTAGCGGCATAAGTGCTCAATCATATAAGACAAGTTCTAGACCTTAGAACATCGGGTTTCTGACCTTGTCTCCAGCTAGCTCGACCAGCAGATCGTTACTCAGAATATGGGTAGTGTGACGCCGGGTATGTCCGTAGCAGTCGAGAGAGAATAAGGGTGTAGCGAGCACTATTTAATCATTCTCACCCTGCGTTGATGGAAGGAAGAAGTCGGCAAGTTCTGAGGTAGGTCTCCCCGGACCGCGAGCAAGAGGGAGACCCCTCTCTCTCTTTTAACAACATCTGGGGACGGGTGTTGTTTGTAGGAACTTCCATCAGTCAGAGCTTATGTACACAGATATTGTCCGGTATGCTTAGTTCAATTCTTAGCCGAGGACAGCTACAGTTTGACTTCTTCAGCGTCTACCAAGCAATCCCGACTGCACCTTGGCTAAGTGACTTAGGATATCTTGTCTGCATCGTCAAAAGGTCCATCTTTTGTGAAGAAAGTTGCACCATCTAGTAGCCAAGGAGAGGCTTTATTCATCGGGATGTCCACAGTAAGAGCCATCTCGGACACACTGTCCCAGGAGTAGCGGGCGGACAAGCAATTCATGACCGCTGTTCCTTCGGCCTCCGTAACGGACTTGCTGTCGCAAATTGCGCAGCTAATCGCAGTATTCCTGCTAAGGCAGAAGCATTCAACATCAGTCTCAAAACTTGAGCTGTTGAATGGTGCTTGATCGGTCCAGTCATCTGCCTGTTCAGATGCCGGTGACCGTGATTCTAACTGATTTAGATGAATGATGAAAGGGATATGGAAGAGGATAACTTTGCCTTTCGGAACAACTCATGGATGGTATGGATACTATACTTTATCATTTCCTTGAACTTGTTCCAGTGAATCACAATGCTGCAAGTAATTATGAGAAACTGCTAGTGTTGTTAGATACTGACTTCATCCAGACAAAAAGCAGGATAATAAGATCTCTTTTCAGTTAAGTCTACACGGGTGTCACAGGTCTTCGATTAAACGACAGGGGAAGATGTGTTGAGAGTTTCTCTGCAGAGAATGAGCAGGCTAAGATCTTAGTTGTAGCCTTACCTTCATCATTTATCTGTTCGCTCGGACACAATTGAGAAAATAATTTCTTATTCAGAGCGAATTTAGACTCATGGTCTTATGTACTTCAATTTTAAGTACTGTGACGCAACGTCTATATGGAAATGAATTTTGTGGTAGTTTGTACCTTTTAAAAATTCTTTCCAGACCTATTATAATATATATCTCTGTCTTAACAAATGTTAAGTGGGAGCTATTCTGAAGTGTCGAAGCCTTGCGTCTTCATCTTTAACATTTGACTAGGTGGAAAACTTGCTACAGGTTGCTTTAGTTTTTCAGACACTAGTCTTTGATGGTAAGCTTTCATTAATGTAGGATTAAGCTACAACAAAGCATCAATACTCGACTCTTTAAGTTGGGGTCTAATCGACCAACACCAGCAGAAAGAGTAGGAGAGGTTTCCTAGACTCAGATCGTCTATAAGGACTCATAGCGAAGGTATAGGTATTCCTAAGTCTTTGATGGTAAGCTTTCATTATTGTAGGATTAAGCTACAAGAAAGCATCAATACTCGACTCTTCAAGTTGGGGTCTAATTGACCACACCAGCAGAAAGAGTAGGAGAGGTTGTCCTAGACTCAGATCGTCTATAAGGACTCATAGTGAAGGTATAGGTATCCCTCCTATATATTTCTATAGGAACTGTCTATACAACCACTTGAATAGGGGGTTTACGTCTGTCTGTTTGAGTTACTGATCAGACACCCATGAGCCAGTGGCTCGAGGCTCTTTTTGTGCTCTGTCTGACCGATTTTGACTGGAACTGGATAATTATGTTATTTATGATAATCTTTCAGTCAAAAAGCGAGCGTTTGGCGATGCAGCGAGGATAGTTCATTAGATCACTTGAATTATGAACTAGATAATGTCTCATGGGATGAATGATAGGATACACGTATCCTACAATTCATTTTCAACAGGCTGGTTGATCTGTTGTTTCACAGAGTGAATTAGCCAGTTGTTTGGCTTGCTTTATCTTTTATCCGATGCATTAACAGCGGAAAATTTTATGCGCCGGATGGGGATGTACGGACCGGCTATGAATGTTATTTTGATGGGTCGCTTTCGCACACGTCCCCTCCAGTTTTTCTTAACTGGAGTGGTAGATATTTTTCGCTCTAGACCTGTTTTGTTTTAGACAGTCTTATAACAAAAGATCAAGTTTGGGCATATTTTCAACGGTTTTCTCAATTATGACGGAGGTGAGTTCATGTATTGGGTTACAATCCTGAGTCCGATGGTCTCTCTATGCAGGGATCTTGGGACCCTATGTTCTTGGAAACCACATATTCAGAAATGATGTCTCATTGTTTACTCTACATCATTGAATTTATATTATTACCGATTATGTATTTATAGACGCAGATCAGAATTTATCAGAAGAGAAGAAACGCTTCTTTTGTCATTAATTTCCAATAGAAGGAACATTTAGGTTCATTCTATTGTTAAATGAAGTCTGTTAGCTATTCGTACTGCTTAGAAAAATTTATCTTCCAGTCGGCAGTCAGTGCTTAAAATTTCACTGCATGAAGTAAAGCACTGGCAGCATCTTGGGCGTATTCTAAGTGGCTATTACATGATCTTATATAGGATCACTTCAGATAATAGTTTCCATTATTTGTGTCGCCAGTATTAAACATTTGAGTGCATACATTTGACTCTCAGCCGTTTTCATGGGAATGAATGATAGGATATGTGTATCCTTCAATTCATTTGTTTTTATTGATTACATTGAGGTTATGGTGTCTGTTATTCAACATTCGCCAGAAGTTTCTCCCTTGAGAGGGTTTTCTTCTTCAAGGGAAGTTTTGTTCTTCATGTCATTCTCTGCTCGCAGTGGCATTATGGAGTATGTCAGACATGAGGAAGCTTTGTGGTCACTATATTATTGCTGTTTGGATCAGCAATGATTAATAATGTGGGTGAGGAGTTTTCGACATATATTCAAATTCCCCCCCCCACCCTCACGCACTGTCGCGTATATATATTTTAATACACACATACTTTGCGTTTGGGTCGTGTTGTCTGGCACCCTCACAGACATATATGCAGTTCTCTTGCATTAGTTTCCGGTGTTTATTTTCTGATTGTCCCCCGAAAAATTTTTGAGGGGACTATAGAAATCAGCGGTGTCCGTCTGTGTGTCCGTCTGTCCATCCATCTCTGTGTCCGTCCCACTTATTAAAAAATCTTCTTCTCCAGAACCAGTGGGCAGAATCTTTTGATACTTGGTATGCAGCATCTTGGTATGAATCTGATTCAAGTTTGTTCACATCGGCCCCCTGGATTCATATTTGGGCTCACTATAGAAGCCCAAATTTGAACTTAGTGCATTTCCGGCAAATTTCTTAAAAAATCTTGTTCTCCAGATCCAGCAGGCAGAATCTTTTGATATTTGGTATGCAACATTGTGGGGTGGATCTGATTCAAGTTCGTTCAAATTGGCCCCCTGGATTCACATTTGGGCTCAGTATAGAAGCCCGAATTCAAACTTAGTGCATTTCAGGCAAATTTCTTAAAAAATCTTCTTCTCCAGATCCAGCAGACAGAATCTTTTGATATTTGGTATGCAACATTGTGGGGTGGATCTGATTCAAGTTTGTTCAAATCGGCCCCCTGGATTCATATTTGGGCTCACTATAAAAGCTCAAATTCGAACTTGGTGCATTTCAGGCAAATTTCTTAAAAAATCTTCTTCTCCAGATCCAGCAGCCAGAATCTTTTGATATTTGGTATGCAACATTGTGGGATGGATCTGATTCAAGTTTGTTCAAATCAGCCCCCTGGGTTCATATTTGGGCTCAGTATAGGAGCCCAAATTTGAACTTAGTGCATTTCAGGTAAATTTCTTAAAAAATCTTCTTCTCAAGATCCAGCAGGCAGAATCTTTTGATATTTGGTATGCAATATTGTGGGGTGGATCTGATTCAAGTTTGTTCAAATCGGCCCCCTGGATTCAAATTTGGGCTCAGTATAGAAGCCCGAATTCGAACTTAGTGCATTTCATGCAAATTTCTTAAAAAATCTTCTTCTCCAGATCCAGCAGACAGAATCTTTTGATATTGGGTATGCAGCATGCTTAGAGGGGGAGGGGGGGGGGGGGGGGGGAGAGAGATTCAAGTTTGTTCAAGCCAAGTCCCTGGGTTCATATTTGGGCTCACTGTGGTAGCCCAAATTATAACTTAGTTCAAAGTGCGGAATTTTCTTTAAAAATCTTCTTCTGATCCAGCGGCCAGAAAGTTTTGATATTTGGTATGCAGCATCTTTAGGGGGGTGAGATTCAAGTTTGTTCAAACCATGTCTCTAGGTCCATATTTGGGCTCACTGTGGGAGCCTGAATGATAACTTAGTTCAAAATTAGGAATTTTCTTTAAAAATCTTCTTCTTCAATCCAGCAGTCGGAATGTTTTGATATTTGGTATGCAGCATCCTTGGGGGGTGGGGGGGGGGGGGTGGGGGGGGGGGGGGGGGGTGGGGGGATTCAAGTGTGTTCAAGCCATATCCCTAGGTCCATATTTGGACTCACTGTGGGAGCTTGAATTGTAACTTAGTTCGAAATGAGGAATTTTCTTTAAAAATCTTCTTCTTCAGATCCAGCAGTCGGAATGTTTTGATATGTGGTGTGTAGCATTCTTAGGGGGTGGGGGGGGGAGATTCAAGTATGTTAAAGCCAAGTCCTTGGGTCCATATTTGGGCTCACTGTGGGAGCCCGAATGATAACTTAGTTCAAAATGAGGAATTTTCTTTAAAAATCTTCTGATTCAGATCCAGCAGATGAATGCTTTTGGTATGCAGCATCCTTAGGGGGGTAAGATTCAAATTTGTTAAAGCCATGTCCCTAGTTCCATAAAATTTGTCTCTCATGACTTCATTCATTTGTAGTGTTGATGAACCATGTCTAACTGAATGTGACCCCAAATACTTCTTTGAACCACTTTGTTTGAATCACTTTGCCCTGTGAGCGATTAAGGCCCCTTGGGGCCTCTTGTATTTCTAATATACAAGCACTTATTTAATCATCATAATGGCTGCCATTTGAGTTCATAGGTGACTACATAACCATTTAGTGGTTTTTAGATGATTGCAGGCTGGATTTTTATACACTCGCACAATATGTAATTATGCTATCGCTTTGGTGGACCTTGAAATTCTTATATATTTTGGGGGAGGTCTGTGTTGGAGCCAGTTAATCATACGAACTTCCATTTCTAGATCCTAGTCTCTATTTTGTCGGTTCTCAAATTGCATATTCTCACGTGTTTATAGTGGTAGATACCAAATAGTACATGTTGGAGAGTGTTCTTACCAGATTTAATTGTTCAGAGCCTTGTGTGAATGATCTTGAAGCATGTTTTCTCTGCAGAGATTGTTCATCGTATCTCGCTTTTGTATATGTATGTTATATTATTATTTCACTGATTTTGTCATACCTGATTACGCCATCTGCAGTGCATATTTTGTAGCGGATAATGTTATTTACCAAAATCATCGCTATAGCCTTGGCTTGTGAAGTGGCATGAAGCACCATTTATTATTCATGAATTAATTTTTGAGTGCCGGATCAATATTTATTTATATCGTTTCCGGGTACTGCTTATTGATTCCAGAGCTCTCCCCTCTTTCTTTTGAAGATATGTTAAAAAAAGGGGAGGGGGGTCATTTTGTCCACTTCTCTGGCTTATTGGGTATGTAACTATGAAGGAAGCTGTTTTGACTCTACTATATTCGATGATCAGCTGTAGTATTATTGTTTGGCGTAGGTTTATGGGCAATTTTTTCTCATTCTCAATATGCCATTCTAATTTTTAGGGCTTAGTCCAGACTAGTCTTAAAAATTGTTTATTTGTTACATCCAAATAAACATGATTTCATGCTCGGATTTAGGATTTACATAATTGGGATCCATGTTAGGATATGTCTCTTTTACCACCCACCTCCAGGCCTCATTGACACCAATCAATAACTTTATCCCAACAAATGTCCGGATAAAGTGACACCTAGTCATAATAACTCTATTATTAAACAACATTTATACTCTATCAGAGATCATGAAAGAAGCATCAACGGGAGAAAATCAAAATATTGAATTATCAATATCAGAATTTTCAACAGAGAATTGAAAAAAGAAAGAAGACTTAATGCATGCATCCAAGTGAGTGACACCACATCATCATAATGATCAGTTAAATCAACTTAAACGTTATTTCTCCTGGTCTTTGTCACAGGTACTCATGCCCCCATAATATTTATGTATACATACCATTGTTGGGGCACATCAGCATCGATTCAAAAATGCTATCAGATATCATTTTTCTTTCGATTTCTCAGCTTGTGTTGTTTACCTGTGGTCTATGTATGTTCAGAAAAATACTAGGGTTCACTGGCAATTCCTCACTTACGTAATCAATTTTGTGTCACAGGATGCGAACTCAATCGAATAGTCGTGGCAGCCCTAACCATGGGTACTCAATTAAAAATCGGAATCGGCTGGTTATGACTCCAAATAATCAGTTCATGGGTCTATAATATAATCGGTTGATCACTTCTATTTCGTCTCCTGAGTGCAAGAAGGCTTTGCAATGCTAAAAAAGCCTAGTTGCATTCAAGGGACAAATTTATCAATTTTATTAACTTGGGTAAAACATCCGACATAAGTTATTTAATTTTTATGCCCCTGAGAGGTTTCCATCATGTCCATCCATCGTTTCCACCTGCCTTCTGTCATCCGGCATCGGCCCGTTAACTTTTGGTTTCCATCTAAAGAACTGCTTATTTGATCAAATCATGATTTTAGGAGTAACTTGTGGATGACTAGACAATGGTTCCTTTTGTTTTTGGTCTAGCAAGCTAATTCAATAAGGCCGTGATGGCAGCCATGTTGAACTTGGTTTACGTCCAATAACTAGTCAATGCTGACTCAAAATCATTTTTATTTTTTAATTATATATTGTTGGTGTCTAGAGGAAGCTTCCTTTTCATTTTGGACCAGTCAGCTCATCCAAGATAGCTGCCAGGGGCTAATTCATTATGGCTTCCTTGGCAGCCATCTTGGAAATGCTCTATGTCCAATAACTAATGAATACTGACTCGAATCAAATTGGTTATGCATTATTGGTGTCTAGAGGAAGCTTCCTTTCGATTTTGGTCCAGCTAGCCAATTCAATATGGCCACCATATTGAATTTGGTTTCCATGCAACAACTAATGTATGCTGACTCGAATCATTAGTTCAACTTAAAGTCAAGATAAGCTCTTGCCATCATGTGTGCAGATGTCTGTGAGTCTGTTCAAATTTTCTTTAGTACAGGCTACACCCCATAGTTCTTGTTCAATCATCACAAATGCAAACTTAAAAAATAAAATAAAAATTAAATGGTTCATGTAGCATCGTAACAACTCTTCACCAAGCTTTCGGCACTAGGCCTTCATCAGGACGCTACAGATAACACAGCTTAGTCTCAAAACAACACAATTACAAAATTGTTTTGAGACTAAGCTGTGATGGTGTAGCTGTGTTATCTGTAGCATCCTGATGAAGGCCTAGTGCCGAAAGCTTGGTGAAGAGTTGTTATGATACTATATAAACTTTTATTGTCTCTTATAGTCTGGACATTTTATGCTGATATTATAAATGGTTTATGTCTGATATTTTACCTAAGTTAATAAAACTTCTTGCACTCAGGGGATGAAATACACCACCACCCATGCTATTCTGTAGATTACGAGGCCTAAAACATAAAACAAGTCAAGAGCATTAACTTTTGATGGCGAAGAAATAATACAAAAATAAAATGAAAAAACGTTCGCCCACATGCAATTTTACAAAAAATGGCCTGAGAAACTGAAGATCTACTTTGTGAGGCCTAAAGCTATAATATAAAAATGCACAGTGTTATTTGGTTACATTGGGTACAGGGTTCAAGGAACTGATGAAAATGCTTGTTCTGGATTGTGGAAAGTTTATTAAAGTGAATTACAAAAGTGAAAACATATTCTTTCAATTAATGACTTGTTATGAGCATTGTGAAAATTCATTTCTTCACTATTTTTAAATATTTGAACATTTATATTGACAAAAAAGTGAAGGTGACCCCAAGCTGTCAGGACACAGGTCTAATTCTGTAAGAAATTTGTCTCTGTTACAGATCTTCATTTTAAAGGCATCCAATCGCTCTCACGCACCTTTGCTCATGCAACCACAATTTGCGGCAAATGATCAATCGCACACATGAAAAAATTATGATCATCCGACAAATTACTTCGAGTTTCAACCATAACTGAAGGCAAGTTGGCATAGTTGAAGTAAGTCTTTGAAAAAGTGGACCACAATCATTGTTAGTGTCTAGCCAAGCTTGTAGGTAGCCTACCAGTAAAAAAAATCTGATATTTTTTTTCTGAAGTGTGAAAATAACATGAAATTGGCATGCGAGAAGCTCCGCTGTTCAGCACCGTATGCACTCATGTAACTGACCAGCTGCCCAATATAACTTTTAAAACCTAAAAGTTAAAGCGTCGATCATATACTGTGCTATATGTTTAATGAAGATTGATTTTATTCATTGACACTGAGTAAAACAGACATGGCACACCGATACAGGGTATAGTTAAAGCCATTGTGTGGTGAAAATTAATGCGAAAAGCCGAAAACGTGTTTGAAATTCACATTGTATTGATTGTAATCACAAACCCCCATTGTGCTCCCGTTATAAAAATACCATGTGTATCCAATTTAACTTCTTCCCATTAGATGAGTCCACTTCTGACATAACTTATCAATATGGGGATGAATATTATCACTCATCATGAAGCTAAGATTTGTAAGTCATGGCCCAGAAAGACGTTTACAAGGCAGAGTTGAATGTACTAAACCATTGTCAATCCGGTAAACCATTTCACATTCTTATAAATGTGTCGAAATATATTAATGTTCAATCTTTTATCAGTTATCAAATCTTTGTTGTGTCTTATTGTAATTTATCATGGTTTGTCTACCCCAAACACACATGCTTAAGAAGTGGACTTCCATGCTTGCGCAAGCTAGTGAAACATTCCATTTCAATGGATAAGTCCAATATCTGATAGTTAGAATGGGCATACCTGTTCTCGTTACTGACAAAGGTGAAATTAATTAGTATTCCGATATACGCCTGTGTTATTTTCCAAATCAACTGATAAATTCAAGATGATTGAATCTAAAAACTAGAAATATTCTTTTTTTTGAATCCATGTAAGCTGTCTTGGAAATGAGATGGGTGCTAGTGCAATTGCTCCCCTCAGCACCCATGTTTTCTATTTCACAGGAGCTAAAAAATTCACTCATCAAAAAATATTGTGGAGCACTAATATACTGTGAGGGCATATAAATGTGTGTTGTTTGAGAAAGCAGCATTCTGTAGCCAGTGGCAAGTTACTGTCATAATTCAGCAATTCTTTATACATTTAACCCTTTGAACACTAGTGGTATCTGCCATGCCAGTTCAATGGCAGCAATTAGAAGAGTCCGTATTCATAATTTGGGGTAGTCAAATTAATACTTTCAAGGCTGCACATTGAAAATATTGATTGATTTACCCCACACATTAACTGAACAGCCATCCTATTTAATGATGTTATAACGTATCATGTTCCTGGCTGGCAAAGCAGCTGCTAGGGTTCAAAGGGTTGAGGTTTCTGGTGTTTGGTGACAGTATTCCCTTGAAAATTCATATACTAACATTTTACGGGTGCAATTTACTTATCCTCTCTGATTTCGCAGGAGCTTAAAACTGCACCCGTCCATTTTTACCTCAACTTGACAAAGTCAAGCTGAGCTATTGCCATCACTTCTTATCCGTTGGCGTACTTACTTTAGTACATACACTAGTACGTACGTCCACAATTTCCTTTGGTACACCTCACAGGTTGCATTTATGATCAGATCGCTTTGAAACTTGGTATGCTTGTTTGTAGTGACCTCTAGATGGGAGCTATCGATATTTTTATACTGTACCAATGACCCAGACTTAGCTGGTGCTAACTCCACAAAAACCAGGGCCAAACACAAATTTTGCCCCCCAATCCCCAAAATTTGCATCCAAAACAAAAAGAAATCATGTCCTAAAGGACCTCCATAGTACGACTCTACTGCGCATGCGCAGTGACGCAGTCGTCCCGAAATTGGCGCCAAATATCATTCTCTGTTTGGCCCTTCATCAGTCAACATCTCACTGATCTTTGTGCTTGTAAATCTCAGTTTAAAGGATGCCAGACACGTAATTCTTGGAGAAAATGTGATTCTAAGGAGGATAGAAGGAGGAGAGGAAAAAAGAAGTGGCAAAAAATAATCAGGGCTGTACTTAAAATTTTTTGTTAAAATTATGTTAAGTTGCCTATTTTCGAGGCAAACGCCTCTTGTTGTCATTCTTGCTAATTGTTGCACTGCTTTTTCAGTGTTTCCTCTCCCCTAACCTTCTAAAGTCCCCCCTTGCAATTCTCCCATGCTTTTGGCATATTTTTGAGAAGTTTCATTTCTAAAAATTCCCTGGGAGAGTTGCTTGGTTACAGAATGTTTTCTGTTATTTTCCCCATAGTTACGTTTTCACCCATGGGTGTATAACGTTTGTGTTCTGCATCTTCCATCTGATGTTCTGCAGATTCTCCCCTGGGAGTCTCTGTTTTGCATCAGATAGAGTGTAATTGAGGACTGATTCCGGGCCAGTTTTTTCAGTGCCTGGAGTCATGTTTTCTTCTGTGTTTACACTGTTTGTTTTCATTGACAACAGCCTTTTTTGAGGGGGGCTGTTTGCCTTTGAGGTAGTTTATCTCATTATAAGATACATTTATATTATCCGAAAGTGTCTCATTAATTATTTTATATAATTTTAAAATTTTTGACCACACTTTGCCATCGGATCCATCGGGGCTCAACGTTACTTTTCAGCAACTTGGGCTTCTCTGAAAAAATATTTTTTCAAAATTATTTTGTTTTGCAATTGTTTTTTCATTTATTAATGGATCATGTTATTATGTATCTTTGTGTCAGGGGTTTTTGCGAGTAACTAGGACTTATTGTTCTTCCTTCACTATGAAAGGAACTTGTTCAAATTGTAATAGGAAGAAATCTTCCTCTGACTTTCATGATTATTGCATAAATTGTAGTCAGTGTTCTCGCATTAATCCCTGTCCTGTATGTGAACATTGGGATGAGAAACATTGGAAACGTGTGTCACGATATGTTGTTTCTGGAGAAAGAGCGATGCCGGCTCTTTCTCCACAAGGTCACTCTACTCTCTCAGTTTCTATTTCAGAGGAACCAGAACAGGGTGATGTTTCCATGTTATCTTCTTCAAGTGTGCGTCCGTCGTCACAATTAAATACAGAGCTAGCGGCAAAAGTGCTCATGGAGATTAGACAAATGTCGTCCGCTAGCTCGCCCGGTGTAGCGTCCATTCACCGAATGGTTCGGCAGCCGGGTTCGTCCGATGCGGTCCAAGAGGAAATTTTGGGTGATGCGAGCACTATAAAAATAATAGATGCACACCCAGTGACGGCGGATAGTGAACGAGAACGGAGGAAGCCTTTTAGTCCGGTTCCTAGCTCGTCCAGGTCCAGCCGGGCCGCGAGCGAGAGAGGCCCCTCTCTCGTACAACAACATCTGGGACCAGATGTTGTGGTACAAAATGTGTCTTTAGCGGAGCATACGTCCGTCGCTCGGGACGCTCCGTTGTATAAGCAGTCCGCAGAGACTGTTAAGGCTTCCTCTTCTCGCCGGCGCACACGACCGCACCTTGGCTGCGTGACCTCCGATATCTTGCCAGCTTCGCCGATGAAGGATTATTCGGCGACCAGGTCACACCATCCGGCAGCCAGGGATTCGAGACCGATGGACTCCGGACGTTCGCATAGGAAAAGTATGCGGGAGCCATCTGATGCGGAGCTGCCCTCGGCAAAGCAGCGAAAGACCGCTCCTCCGCAGGTCTCGACGTCGGACATTCTAGTGCAGATAGCACAGCTTATCGCAGCATCCCAGCAGCCGACAGAGACGGTGTCGGATCGAGAATTATCCGACGGCGCTGGGTCGGTACGCTCCGCCGAAGCATCGGGGGCGGACGACCGGGAACATCGGGAGGTCCGACCGGATGGTGAAAGGGATACGGATGAATTGGAGCTATCCCTTTCGGAACAACACAAAGCTGCCGTAGACTTCATCCGGCACTTTCTTCCTCAAGTTGTTCCGTCGGGCCAGACTGCTGCGCTTCCGGACAGGAGAATTATAGCGTCATTGGACTCTGATTTTTTCGAGCGGTTCAGGGACATCGCTCCCGAGTTTCCGTCGCAGTCCAATAATGTTGCAAGAACATTTGAATTATTGAACGACGCTATTTTTAAACTTGCTTCCAGGACAGGGAAAGCAGGCTTCTTGTCCGCAAATACTCTCAACCTGCCTTTCATTAATGCAAGGAATAAATTCGACACGGCAGGTCAGGGTATACCGAGAGTTCCTCTGCGTATCGACGACGAGGCGGAAGACTTAGAGCTATCATTACCGTCGTCAGCTTCTATTCCAACCGCAGTGTTGGAAACAGCTATTGCGTCTAACAGAGCCAATTTAGATGCCTTATCTTACGCAGATCACCTTACGAAGGCGTTATCACTGCGTCTTCAAGGGGAAGAGTTTCAGGATATACAATCCTCCTTAAGACTTCTTTCAAGGGCAGTAGCTTATTCCACGTGTAACTCCGCCCTTTCAGTGGCAAATCTGGAGTTGGTTAGACGTGACGCAGCCCTGTCTACATCCACACTAGTGGATTCTAAGGTGAAGAACTCTCTTAGAGTCGCTTCGGTCTCAGGAGATCTTCTCTTTGACGGCAAGCTTTCCGCTATTTATGATAATATTAAAAAGAAAGCTAGTGATTCTCTGTTGTTTAGATCCGCTCCTAAAAGGTCGGATTCAGCAGACACGAATAAGGCGGGCACTTCTGGGTCTTATCCGCCCAAGAGAGGTTCCTATAGAGGTTCCGGTGCGTCCTCTAGCTCTTATTCGAGAGACCGTCAGGATAGCGACTCTCGTTCGGGACGTCCTTCAGGCCGGGACAATCGGTCGGACGCCCCGAGGTCGACGAGGCGAGGTGCGGGTCGTGGAAGACGTGGTTTCTCCTACCGCAGGCCTCGCAGATCCAGGAGGTGATGGCTCAAACCTCTATCGCGTTCCGGTTGGCGGAAGGTTGTCGAGTTTTTCTCAAGAGTGGGCGTCGATTACGGACGATCCGTGGGTGAGAGGAGTGACTTCAGAAGGTCTAAAGATATCCTTCAAACGAAAGCCTCCATTAACTCGAAGTCCAAAGTGGACTGATCTTCCGTCAAACCCTCAGAAAAGAGACGCTCTGCTATCAGAGGTGCAGTCTCTTTTAATGAAGAACGCGGTAGAGGTCGTAGAAAACCAGGAATCGCTGGGATTCTACAGCCATCTGTTTCTGGTTCCGAAACCAGACGGCTCGTTCCGTCCAGTCATAGATTTGAGCTGGATAAACAAGCTGATCATCGCTCCGAAGTTTTATATGGAGACGATTCGATCGGTCAGAGCGAGTATTCGGGTGAACGATTATGCAACGAGCATAGATCTCAAAGATGCGTACTTTCACGTCATGGTACATCCGACATTCCGAAAGTATCTACGCTTCGCAGTCCTAGGAGTGGTGTATCAGTTCCGGGCCATGTGCTTCGGATTGAATCTAGCACCCTGGGCTTTCACTCGGGTAATGAACTCGGTAATGATCTACTTCCGAGCTCATTCGTCTGCGGTAACGTCGGCCTACCTGGACGACATTCTTCAGAGGTACGGCAACGAGTTAACGCTTCAGAACGATGTTCAGAATCTTCTTCTATTGCTCCGACGTCTCGGTTTCATAGTAAACGAGGAGAAGTCGGATCTGGTGCCGTCCAAGTCATTCACTCATCTGGGAATGAGCTTCGAGACGCACAACAATCTCGTTCGTCTGCCGTTAACCAGAGCGAAATTAGTCAGTTGTTACGCTCGCTATTGTCTAAATACAGACAAAGTCACAGCGAGAGAATTTATGAGACTGATAGGTCTGTGCGGAGCCGCTGCGGATCTCATTCCGATGGGACGGCTACGCACACGGCCTCTTCAAATTTTCTTGACTCAGAATTGGAGTGTGAAAATTCATACGCTCGATGTAGACGTTCTCTTGTCAGATCAAGTGAAACAAGAGATTCAGACTTGGGCAAACATTCAGTGGTTAACTCAAGGAGTTCCGCTGCAGTTGCCGGATCCGAGTTTTACCATTTTGACGGATGCCAGTCAAACAGGTTGGGGTGCATCATTAATCCCAACGGATTCGAGATGCCAGGGTCTTTGGGATCCGCAATTCCTGTGCAAGCACATAAACATCAAGGAAATGATGTCAATTTGGCTTGCGTTACGTCACTGGATGGACATTATTCACGATGCTCATGTCCAAATCCTATCCGACAATACGACAGTAGTGGCGTATATACGGAATCAGGGAGGCACTCATTCAGTTCCGTTGTTCAATCTAACGGAAAGAATCCTTCTGTTTGCGTTGGAACATCACGTTCTTCTTTCGGTCCGTCACATACCGGGTCGTCTGAATGTGCTAGCAGACTCCCTTTCTCGAAAGGGTCGCTTGTTGCCGTCGGAGTGGACTCTCAACAAACAAGTATTCAATCAGATTTGCTACCAATGGGAACGGCCAATGATAGACTTATTTGCGACACATCTCAACAATCAGTTGCAGACGTATGTGTCCCCGTGTCCGGATCCAAGAGCATTTGCTGTAGACGCTCTATCGATCCCTTGGGACGGAATGATAGGATATGCGTATCCTCCAGCGCCGTTAATTCAACAAGTATTGCTAAAGATAAAACAATCTCAATGCAAGATTCTGTTGGTAGCATCTCTGTCGCCACAGAGACCGTGGATAAATCTACTCAGGTGTCTGTTGTGGGACCTACCGCGGAAGCTCCCTCCACGAGAGGATCTTCTTTGGCAGGGGAAATCGCGCCAACTGCATCACAACCCGCAAGGTCTCAACCTTCACGTTTTTCCGTTGTGCGGTCCTTCTTGCATGGCAAGCACTTTACAGGACGAGCAGTGGACGCGATTTCTAACTGTAGGAGGACCTCCTCTTCGCTAAACTATGCGGCTAAGTGGAAGGTTTTCCGTCGTTGGTGTAGGGATCATTCTGTTGATATATTTGATCCCTCTATACCAGACATTGCTAACTTTCTAGTATACTTGTTTGACGAAATCAAACTGCAACCGGTTACTATAAAGGGTTATAGATCTATGTTATCTGATACCTATGCACATCATGATAGTTTACAAATTGGATCTAATGTCTCTTTATCGAAATTGGTTAGAAACTTTTCGATAAATAGACCCAGAACTCTTAGATTAATTCCTAAGTGGAATTTAGCTTGGGTTCTCCTTAAATTGAAGGAAAAGCCATTTGAACCTCTTGGGACAGTAGATTTCAAATTCTTATCTTATAAGACAGCTTTTCTCTTAGCTTTCTCTTCTGCCAGAAGAGTCAGTGAGCTTCATGCACTATCGGTGGATGATTCTCATTATCGTAGTGTTGGGAACACTATCACCTTCACTACTAACGTCGGTTTTTTAGCTAAGAATCAGGCTCCTAATAAATATCCGGAACCTATTGTTATTAAGGCTCTTCCGTCTTCAGACGGGCGTAGGCCTTTACTCTGTCCTGTTAGAGCACTACGTATCTATAAACAGAGATCTCAGTTCATCAGAAAGGGACGGAAACGTTTCTTTCTGTCTTTGATGCCTAATAGAAAGGACATTTCAGTCCATTCTATTGCTAGATGGATTCAGTTAACTATCCGTACTGCGTATGAAGATTTATCTTCTTCTCAGCAGTCTGTGCTTAAGATTTCTGCTCATGAAGTAAGAGCTCTTTCTACTTCCTGGGCTTATGCTAATAGTGTTGCTATTACAGATTTAATGAAGGCTGCTTATTGGTCTCAGCCATCCACATTTACTAATTTTTATCTCAGAAATATTGAGTCCATTTCTGGAGACCTGCATTGTTTAGGTCCGTTATCTGTTGCTCAGAATGTCGTCCACTAAACAGTTGCAACTATAGTTATGCAGGCTTTCTGTTCCGGCAGTGACTCCGTCCGGCTGCCCTCTTCGCTCTGGGCTATTTGACCCAGGGCAAGGGGAAGGGGGGGGGGGGGGGGGCGGGTGTTCCCTTAGGTCACCTGCTTTATAGTGAAAAGCAAGGGAATGCCTCCTCCAAGACAGTATTTCTGAGTCGCTTCCGGGATGGTTTTAAAGTGTAATATTAATGTTTAATTTCATTCATGTCTTATTTTTAAAGTGTAGCTCGGTGTGAAGCATTTGTATATGTCAAGTGTCAAACGGGCTTTAATATACAATACTCGGACACTTTTAAATGATTATAAAGAGTCTCAATTCTCTGGACTACTTTATTTATTGGCTTGTTTTAAAAATAATTAGTATAAAGGTTATACTGGATGTTAATAGAGAACATGAATGTTATTGTGCTCAATTATTAAGGGTAGTGTATCTTTCTAATTTAAATATTAAATAAGAAAGATACATGTAAAGCCTAATACTCCTTTTCTCCTTAAGGGGTTACCTCTTTATTTTATAATTGAGCTTATTGGATTTTCCTCTATGTCCTAGGCCCTCCAGCCTGTTTACTATTCAGCTAAGTCTGGGTCATTGGTACAGTATAAAAATGTTAAAAAATTTATAGTAATTTATATATTTTTTATACTTACCAATGACCCAGACGGGGATGGCCCTCCCTGAGTTGGGAACTCTTGCCTCCCCGCTGAGTACATAGCGCTGACCAGGCACTGCCAGTAAGAATGATATTTGGCGCCAATTTCGGGACGACTGCGTCACTGCGCATGCGCAGTAGAGTCGTACTATGGAGGTCCTTTAGGACATGATTTCTTTTTGTTTTGGATGCAAATTTTGGGGATTGGGGGGCAAAATTTGTGTTTGGCCCTGGTTTTTGTGGAGTTAGCACCAGCTAAGTCTGGGTCATTGGTAAGTATAAAAAATATATAAATTACTATAAATTTTTTAACTTTCTTCAATTTCCGTCAAAAAATGTTGGTGCGGCCAACATTCTTGGAACTTAGTTTAGTCAAACCTCAATATTTCCCTTTGAACACCCTACAGGGCACATTTATGATTGGATCGCTTTGAAACTTGGTATGCTTGTTTGGGGAGACATCTAGATGGGAGCTATAGATTTTCTTCAATTTTCATCAAAAAATGTCGTGGCCAACATTCTTAGAACTTAGTTTAGTCAGAAGACCTCAATATTTCCCTTTGGCACACCCTACAGGGCAGATTTATGATCGGATTGCTTTGAAACCTGGCATGCTTGTTTAGACTGACTTCTAGATGGGTGCTATCGATTTTCTTCAATTTCCGTCAAAAAATGTTGCCGCGGTCAACACTCTTAGACCTTAGTTTAGTCAGACCACAATATTTCCCTTTGCCACACCCTACAGGGCACATTTATGATTGGATTGCTTTGAAACCTGGTATGCATGTTTAGGGTGACCTCTAGATGGGAGCTATCGATTTTCTTAAATTTCTGTCAAAAAATGTTGCCACGGCCAACGTTCTTAGAACTTAGTTTAGTCAGACCACAATATTTCTCTTTGGCACACCCTAAAGGGAACATTTATGATTGGATTGCTTTGAAACCTGGAATGCTTGTTTTGGGTTACCTCTAGATGGGAGTTATCGATTTTCTTTTATTTCCGTTAAAAAATGTTGCCGCGGCCAATGTTTTTAGAACTCAGTTTAGTCAGACCTCAATATTTCCCTTTGGCACACCCTACAAGGCACATTTATGATCGGATTGCTTTGAAACCTAGCATGCTTGTTTGGGGTGACCTCTAGATGAGAGCTATCGGTTTTCTTCCATTTCCGTCCGTCAAAATATGTTGCTGCTGGCAACGACCTTTGAACTTAGTTTAGTCAGGCATCAATATATTCCTTTGGCATGCCATAAAGGGCACATTTATGATCAAATCGGCTTGAAACTTTGTATGCTTGTTTGGGGTTACCTCTAGATTGGAGCTATCGATTTTCGTCAAAAAATGTTGCCACTGGCAATGACCTTCGATGAAAAAGTAAAACCTTAGTGCAGTTAAGCATCAATATTTCCCTTTGACACACCCCGCGGGGCACATTTATGATTGGATCACTTGCAAACTCGGTGTGTTTGTGTGGGGTGACATCTATATGGGAGCTGTCGATTTTCTTCCATTTCTGTCAAAAAATGTTGCTGCTGACCTTTGAACTTAGTTTAGTCAGACCTCAATGTTTCCCTTTAACACACCCTTTAGGGCACATTTATGATCAGATCACTTTGAAACTTGGTATGTGTGTTCGGGGTGACCTCTATATGTGAGCTATTGCTCTTTTTCCATTTCCATAAAAAATTATTGTCGTTATCACCAGCTTTTGAACTTACTGCATTTATGCATCAACTTATCCCTTTTGCACTCTCTGCAGGGTATATTTATGAATTTCCATAAAAAAAAATAATAAACCATTGCCACAAGCAATGACCTTCTACTTAGTGCATTTGTGCATTAGCATCTTCCTTTGGCATGCCTCCGAGGGCACATTCATTATCAGGTTGTTTTGAAACTTTGTAAGCTTATGCAGGGTGACAAAGATAGGAGCTATTGATTTTCTTTTCATTTCCATCAAAAACTGTTGCTGTTAGCAACAATCTTTGAATTTATTGCATTTGTGCATCAACATTCTTTGACATGGCCTGCAGGTCACATTTATCATAGGATTGTTTTTTAACTTGGTGTGCTCATTAGGCAAGACCTTTATTTAGATATGAGCTATTGATTAGCATTCATTTCTGTGAAAAAAGTTGCCATTTACAATAACCTCTGAGCATACTGCATTTGTGTATCAACATTCTTCCTTTAGCCAGTCTTACAGTTTACATTTAAAAATGCATGGATTACTCTAACGTTGTGCACACACAATGCTGTTATGTTGAAATTTCATCAAATAACATTGGTACTAAAGATCTTAAATTTTGCCATTTCATTTATAACTTAGCAAGTTCAAGTTTGTCAAGTTGAGCTACAGTGTCATTGACACTTTCATTTTCATTTCCAGCACTGTGTAAGAAATGTTTCTCAATCCAGACTTGATTTGACAGAATCTTTTATGATACAGAGGAGCCCACTTAATTGGATATCTCTTAACTGAATAACCATGTTAATTGAATATAATTTCCCAACTCAAAACCATTTACCATACCTCCAGTACGAATTTGACCTGTTAATTGAATATAGGTTATAGAGTAAACCCCTGTTAATTGAATAAAAAATCTTCTGACCTGTCAAGAAATTACCCTGCCTCTCATGGAGTTCTGTCAAACAAGATATAATAGAATAAAAAAGTTTATCTCTAGAATATAGAAAAGTGACACAATCCCTGTTAACTGAATACTCGGGATCGCGGTGGCTCACTGGTAGACTGTTGGACTTCTATGCTAGAGGTCCCGAGTTTGATCCCCGTCCGGGACAACCCACGTTGTGTCCTTGGGCACTTTATCCTGGTTGCCTACATGGGGGCACAATGACGCTGTGTACTAAGGTGCACGTCGATGGTGCACATGTCTTCAACTGCTGTAACCCTGCTTGAACAGAGTTAGAATGTTGAGCTGATAGTTGCTCGTCATTGCTCGGTGGTTCTCTCTGGGTACTCCGGCTTCCTCCACCCGTAATACTGTCACTGTCAACATTAGCCATTGTACATAGGTATGTGACCTTAAACCCCAATAAATAAATAAATAAATTGAATACTCCTGTTAACTGAATAATTTTCATTGGCAAAGTTGCTATTCAATTAACAGGGTTCTACTGTATTGTCATTATGAATGAAGACTCACCATAGCAGCTGCTGTGGTTTTATGATTATGCCAGTTTCACAAATTATGTTAATATTTTGAAATATTCAAGTGAATTAACTTGTTGAGGGCTAGATTATTTGTAGTGGTCAGCATTTCTTCATCACAATTTGTTTTACTACAAATTATCGGTGAGTGCTCACAGGCACTCTCCAATAATTTATAATAAAACAAATTTATATAAAAAAATAGTATTTGCTTTTAACTGAATTTGAAACATGAGTGTGGAAAATATTGGATTCTGTTTCTCGTTTTTATAAAGTACTGATAATGGCTTCCAGAACTCAACCTGTTAAATAATGATCGGTTTATCTATAACTGGAGCCTCAAGGAATACCTGCATCTCTTTGTGAATACAGGAAAATCAGATTGTATCAACAGTCATCTGTGTGCCAACACCATGAAAAGTTTGTTAAAAAACAGCCCATAATAGCTTCAAATTCTGAATAGAATAAGACTGGTGGGCTGAGAGCTTGAGGTGACCCCTGAGTAATTGCGCGAGGATATGGATGTTGTTAGTCTTGATAAAAACATACTAATTTGTTTTGTAATCTCCATTACAGGAATAGATTTTGAAAGTGCTGAGGACTTGTTACTTTCAGTTATGAACTTAACCGAAGGAGATGGCCTTTTGGATACTTCAGACACAAGTCCCCCTTGCCAACAGATACCCAACAGTGATAATCCTCCTAAAACCAAAGATGTGTTTGAGACCAGTAAGGCAGCAAGACCTAACACATTCACGTTTGACTTTCCAAATAAAAATGGTAAGAACTTGCTA
This sequence comes from Pictodentalium vernedei, assembly GCA_031216915.1. Classification (NCBI taxonomy): domain Eukaryota; kingdom Metazoa; phylum Mollusca; class Scaphopoda; order Dentaliida; family Dentaliidae; genus Pictodentalium; species Pictodentalium vernedei. Next base: position 381,029,942 of record CM062296.1, read on the forward strand.
TCACTACAGGGTTTTTAGATTGTTGGTGGTACAAGTGTTTGATATGTGATTACCTGGGTAATACTGATCTAAGAGTTTTAACACTTTACCCAACATAATGGCCACAACTGGCTAGCACTATTCACAAATATCACCATTCAATTTTCATTATTTTTTTCATTTTTTGTCTGAAAACGTAGCTTATGACCCCTAATTGAAACCAGTTCATTCCAATCCTTCAGAAATTGTAACCAGATGTTGAGTTGAAAAGTCACTGTGGTGTTTTCCTTTATTCTGCTTCAGGGCACTTCCTAAAAAATAGTTTGAATTATCTCATCCCTCACCCCGGCTTGGGTCTCATTAATCCCTCCCAAATAACTAAAAAAGAATCATAGTTTATCAGGCCTCGAAATAAGCCATGAACTGTCATTCAGGTTATGCTGTGGTCACAGCAACGGTGAAACACGCAAATGAATTATAGATCACTACAAAATAAGAGATTATTATGTATGGCTGGTAAATTATTTGCTACGTTGACAAGTTTCACGTCTCTTGAAAATCTTTATTGACTCAGTTGGCTCAGTTTTTGTCAATTGCTTTTTAATTTTTTCTAATAATGAGGCACAACTGTAGTTGGTTTTCCATGCATTTGGAAGGTATTGAGTTTTTTCATGTTTTTTCTACACTTAAATTGAGTCAACTTTGGTTCAAGAAAGGACCAGTGGTGGTCACATGATCATGAGGCCATTGAATATAATATAAAAAATGAAATGGAGTATTCTTTCTTGCGACCAGCTGAATCCATTTACCCTACACAAATTTTATTGATATAATTATGTCAATAAAATCATACTAATATGTATGTCAATGAGCCATTTCTATTGACATCCATATTTGAATGGTTTTATTGAGAATTGGGAAATTGAGAAAGTTCCATAATATCTCAGATCCTGTTAGCTTTGTGTTGGTTAAGCTTCTTATAATATAACTATTGAGTGGTAGCAGTTGAGAGTGGACAATTGATCAGCTATAAACAATTGCTCACTCTGGTTTCAATGCCATTGTAGGTATATGTATAACTACAATAATATAATTAATACTTCATAATTGTTAATGGCCCTCAATTTTGGAAACAATTTTTAACTGCAGTTTTAGTCAAATTTAGATGTTTAAGATTGTTAAGTTAATGGTCACTGGTTAGTTATTTTCATATATGGTGTTGAGCAGATGTGGTCAAAGTGCAGAGGGTTAATCTCTTTTAACCTATCTGAGAAATTATTTCACTCTCAAGGACCATTTTCTTGGCTTCAATTCATCTTGAGGTCTCTGTAGGTACCGAGCATGCTGTTTTAAGCAGTTCTTCCAGAATTGTATTGACTTCCCAAGATAGTGTATTCACAGGCAGAACACAATGAAGATGGAGTACAGGAAACTGGTATCAATTATCCAAGTTTGAGTTTTTCCTGTATTTCATGCACACTTTCAGCACAAGTGAAATAAAAGATAAACTCCAATTGATTCCTTCCCATGTACTTGTCCAAGTTGTGTTCTGTATTCAAACCATGATTACACTTGAATTAAGTGAATGAAACTGACATTTTTAACTGGTTGAGTACTAGAAGCCACTATCAGGACTTTAAATAAATGAGGGTATCAGAGCAAAAGCCAACATTTTTAGCTCACCTGGCCTAAAGGCCATTGAGCTTTTCTCATCACTTGGCATCTGTTGTACGTAAACTTTTCACATTTCCATCTTTTTCTCTGTAACCTCTGAGACGGGTTGAACCAAACATGGCAGGAATGGTCTATATGAAGTCCTCTACAAACGATCCTCATTTTGTTCCCGTCGGATGAAAAACATGGCTGCCAAAGGCATTCTTTGATTCTGGTTGGTGGATTTTCAAAAATCTTCTCCAAAACTTTAAGGCCAAATGTTTTGAAGCTTCACATAAATGATGATTGGGATCCCCTCTACCAATGATCCTTGTTTAATGTTAATCAGGTTACAAACATGGCCACAATTGCTGCTTATAGTTACTATAGAAACCCTATGGGAAATCTCATTTTCATCTTCTCTGGAACTACTGAGCCGACGTGAACCAAACCTGGCAGGGATAGTCTACGGGAGGTCCTCTACAAATGATCCTCATTTTGTTCCAGGCCTGGATATTTCATGGTAACGATCGTTCCGTTTCCGTGTTGTTACTGTCACAGCAAAAACACGGAAACGATTTTTCATTTCTTGTGCATTTTATGCACACTCGGACTCCATGACGTGTTCATAATTTTATAGGAATATGAGGTCCATTTCAACATCACACTGTTGTCTGTCATCGCCCCGTATTACAACCATGATGTCGACAGCGAAGAAATGAAAGAACGAATCGGTGTCTTTCAAGGTGAGCCCCCCCTTGCAGGGGTCGAAATAACGCTTGTCTACATGTCGCCAACAAGTAATTTCTACCAGCGACAACCAAAAAATAGACTGGCTTGTTCCGGGCGACAAGTGCTATTTTTGGCTTCAGTTTCATATTAAACTTAAAAAGCTATGTGCTGTTAACATATTTTTTTACCATGAGGGCGAATCCAGGCATCGGCGCACTTGGTGTGCTGCCCCCTCCCCCACTAGTTTTTCCCGGAGATGGATTGTGCATTGTCGATATCTGCATCGGGTGCGAGGTGATCGCATCTTTTCAGATTAAATTTCAAAATTTGGTTGACAGTACATGCCGGTAAACTTGAGCCTAGGTGCTGCCCCCTCCCCCCCGCCCTGGCCCCACAGTTTTTTGTAAAGTCCTTCACCCGCCACTCAACCAACTCTGAAACGGTATTGGGATGTAACGACTGTACAAATGAACTCACCAGAAGCATAAAAATGACTGTAATGTAGAAAGGTAATTCTAGTCTAGTAAGGGAGGTAATCAAATTAGCTATCAAAGAACTCGGCTATTTTCGAAATTGCTGACAGGGCTTCCTCCATACATGATGCCCCATATCTCTCACCAAATTTAATTTGCTTCGTTCCATGGCTGATTTTAAATAACATAAGTGATCTCAGACTTTGATATCACAAACCTTTTCAATTTTTAGCTCAACTTTGGCGAAGCCAAATTTGAGCTTTTGTCATGGCCCGTCGTGTGTCTGTCCGTCTGTCCGTACGTCAACAATTGGATACAGCTCGGGCTAGAGGCCGTATTTATGAACCGATCTTTACGAAACATTTGGCCCTGTTGTTTCAGAGGAGAAGAGTTTTCAAAATTCACCATTCAAAATCAAAGAATGCCTTTGGCAGTCACGTTTTCAAACCCACGGGAACACAGGCCTCAATATTTCAAAAATCATGGGAAACCATATTTTGTTTCCGTCATTTTGCATCATGGGAAATGACCGATAACGATTTTCCCGTTGTCAACAGGAGTGTAAAAATACAGCAAAAGTCACTCGCCCTTCAGGACTAGTAGACTTTAAAATGCACTCGCCTGCCCTTATTTTCTACTTGACCCACTTTTTGGCACTCACTTGCAGTTTCAACTATATTTCTTTCGTCTGACAAAACGAATAAATTAAGCCACAGTTAAGTGACTGCATGGGGGATGTTTTAAGGCTGGAACCCCAAATCAGCAATCCATCAGAGAGGGTTTTTCAGGCACTTTTTAAAACCCTGAACGGATGTACTGTGTCGAATATGGAATGGTAGACTGTTCCAGATTTCAGGTGCCTCAAAACAGAAGGCCCATTGTCCCCAGTGTTTTAAGTTCATTTTTGGACAGGTAAGAATTCTGTTATCGGCACTAGAGTGCAGCGAGCGTGTTGGTGTGTATGCTTTAAGGTGTGTAGAGAGGTAGACTGGGAGGTTATCATTGAAGTATTTAAATACTAAAAGGGCAATTTTGATTCTAGCCTAGACTGGGAGCCAGTGGAGCTTTTTCAGCAATGGTGTTACATGGTCCCTTTTGGCCTTACGGAATATTAGTTTAGCAGCGTGGTTTTGAATCTTTTGAAGTCGTTAGAGCTGCTTCAATGTCAAGCCAGCTAACAAAGAGTACAATAATCAAGTTTAAATAAGACAAAACAACAGACAAGTTGTGCAGTTGTCTTTTCTGTTAAAAGATGACGAATGGCACTTATTCTCCTAAGCTCTAAATACGAAGAGCAACAGATGTGTCCAACTTGCTCATTCATTGCTAAACCAGAGTCAGTATGAACCCTGAGGTTCTTATCACAGTTTCTGGAATGGATGACTGAATTACCGACTGCCAAGTGATGGTTAAGGAGTGGGGTGACTTTTGCATGTGTGCCTATCAATATGGCTTCTGTCTTGTCGTCATTTAATTTCAATTTCTTTCTAATCATCCATTGTTTAACAGATTTGGTGCAATTTTCAACAGCTTGCAGTGATTCATCAAAATTGTCAGGCACTGAAGGTTTCAAAAGCTGGGTGTCATCAGCATATTTGTGATGGTCACAGCCATTTTGGCTGATTATTGGTGAGAGGGGTTGGGTATACAGTGTAAAGAGTACAGGGCCAAGGACAGAGCCTTGTGGGACACCGAATTCGAGTTTCTGAGGGTGAGAGAGCAAGCCACCTGTACTGACAGTCTGATATCTTTCAGTCAAATATGATGAAAACCACATGAGGGCATTGCCCATGATACCAAAAGTGGTCTGAAGTCTCTCAAGAAGTATTTAATGATCAATTGTGTCAAATGCTGCAGATAGGTCTAATAGTGTCAACACCGTTACTTTGCCTTTGTCTGCATGGCTACGTAGAGAATTTGTGATGTGTAAAAGAGCAGTTTCAGTGCTATGGTTCTCACAGTAAGCAGACTGAAATATATCGAGGAGAGAATTATTTGCGAGATGCTCTTTTAACTGAGTAGGATGGTTTTCTCAAGAATTTTCGATAAGAATGGCAAATTTGAAACCGGTCTGTAATTCTTTAGAATATTTTCATCAAGAGTTGATTTTTTAAGAAGAGGTGTTACAACTGCTTGTTTGAACTCAGAAGGCACCGATCCAGACAGGAGTGAAACATTTATGATTTTGGTTATAATAGTCACCAACTCGAGCAAAGAAGATTTCAGTAAACTAGTGGGAATTGGATCTAGGATACAACTTTTGGATGGTGACTTTGTTGTTAATTTATGAATGAAGTCATCTGTAACAGGTCTGAAGGTGGACAGTTCATCTCCATCGAATGGGGTATGTGATCTTTCAATAGGACTGTCAGTCATTTTATTGCACAGACTTTCAATTTTCTGTATGAAGAAATTTGAGAAAATGTCTGGTAGTTGAGATTCAAGTACATTATTTGGCAATTTAGATGTTTTACTTTTAGCAGGCATTTTATTAGTCATTAAGAAAAGCTGTTTTGATGAATTACATTCCTCTAGTTTGTCAGAGAAATATTGTTTTTTGAATTTTACATACATTTTTTTAAGATGGTTATGTTTGTTGACAAAGATTTCACGATGAACTGTTAGGCCACTAGATCGCCAGAGCCTTTCTGCCTTCCTGAGGGACCATTTTTCACACCTTATGTCATCATTTATCCAGGGTGCTGGTGGTCGAGATGTAACTATGCATGTTTATCGAGAGCAGATTTTAACAGTTCCTCAAAGCGTGGAAGCAGCTGGTTTTCTGGATACTGCACTAGCGATTGGGTGACATTTTTCATGTCAGCTTCCCATTCCAATGAGGTGATGCCATTTATATTCCTACTAGTTATTTCCTGTTTTGACCTTGGTGGTTTCTTTAAGGAAACATCACAGAAGATTGCTTTATGGTCTGAAAGACCAGTGTCCACTACCGAGACATCATTAATGAAGTCTGATTCTTCATCAAAGTGAAAATTAAAATCACCAACAATAAGTATTTCATTTTTGTGATTGTTTATGGAATGGAGAAATTCTGGAAATTCATTTATGAACATGCTGTTTGTCAATTTGTTTTTTGTTTGCTTGGAGGTGGTCGATAAAGACAAGTGATTGTTGAAGAGATATCCTTGTAGTTGACACCAATCTCAACTGCTTCGAATGTGGTATACGACAAACATTTTATTATTAAGTGTTTATCACCTTTTGGCAATGATGTCTATGCCACCGCCCCTTCTATCCTTGCATGGAAATGACTTGATTGTGTGACAACTGGGGGTCATTTCAGCAATATAAGACTCATCTCCTTCATGCCATAGCCATGTCTCCGTGATAAGGCATAGGTCAATGTCATTGTCTTCAATCACGTCACGAATCTCATGTGCTTTCTGTCAGCAGGACTGAGCATTAAAGTATGCGAGGTGGAATTTTAGGGATGGATAACTTTCTGTTTCCTTTGTTGTCTTTATTTGAATCACTGCTGGTTTTGTTGTTGTTGTATGAGCTTTACTTTGTGGTGTTCCAATTTGGTGTAAGAGTCTGGATGGTATTGATACTGGATGAACAAGTGAGCGTGTGTGCAGGTTTTTGTATTTTGCTTTGTTAAGTACAATCTGGATGTTGTAAATTTTGTTGGATCTCTTAACAAATTTTACGCAAAATTCTGGCCTTAGAAGTATCAACCTTTTAAGAGTTTTGAACACAGTTGTATTCAAAAGAAATGGACCAAAGTCAGTGTTGTAGTTGATGTTGTGCAGTTCAGCTTGGGTGTATTGTTTCAAACACATTTCTTGGTTCAGTTTTTGTCCCGAAAAATAAAGAGACACAGCTGATGTGGAATACTGGTTAGCTTAGGTGTATTGTTGACTACAGTGATCTCCAGTTGAAATGAATACTGAGAGAAACAAATGAAGTGTAACCATGAGTAAATTAATGTAATCCATGTGCTGTGACCGTGACTAGGTTTCCACAGATTTGAAGAATGAATCTGTTCCAAAAACACTAAAAGGTTTAATAAAAGTTTTTATGCGTTCAACAATTTCAGTCTATAATTTATGATGGTCTATGTGAAATTGCAGACAGTTTAACAAAATTATAGATACAGAAAAGACACAAAACAGTCAAGAGCTCAGAAACAGTGACACATTAAGTGACAAATACAAATCCCTGTATTTTCATCATCTTCTCTGGAACTACTGAGCCGATGTGAACCAACCTTGGCAGGAATGGTCTGTGGGAGGTTCTCTACAACTGTTCCACATTTTGTTGCTGTTGTTGGATGGAAAACATGGCCGGCAGAGGCATTCATTGATTCCGATTGGGCGATTTTGAAAAATGTTCTCCTCTGAAACGACAATGCCAAATGTTTTGAAACTTCGCATGATTGATGACTAGGACACCCTCTACCAAAGATCCTCATGTATCGGGCTGCAAACATGGCCACAATTGCAGCTTATAGTTGCCATAGAAACCCCAGGGGAGATCACATTTTCATCTTTTGTTCTGCCAGTTGAGTGATTGCAGGCTCTTTAGAGCCTCTTGTTTGTGTCATAGCATCTCATTCACGGCATAATGTTGGTCAGATGCATAACAACCAATCAAATGCATTCTTGCAAGACTTTCTCACATGTAAGACAGATTCCATGCATGGTGTACCTAGCACATTTCTCAATGTCTTATATCGGATAATGTTAAATACACAAAATTGTAGTATGAAAGTCTCTACTGTCATTTTAGGCAGCCAAAAGTTGATGAGGAATAACTGTCTCACTACAGTGGTGCTCACTTAAATGGATATCTCTTAACTGAATAACGTATAATTGAATATAATTTCTAAACACTAAATCATTTACCATACTTTCATTACAAATTTGACTAGATAATTGCATAAAGGGTAGAGAAACTCCTGTTAATTGAATAAAAATTCTTGCAATATGTCAGGTAATACCCTGGCAATTACTGAATTCCCCTGTTTATAGACCTATTTGGCCACTGGGCATCTAATATAGACATTTAATCTATTATATCTTGTTTGACAGGCACCATGAGCTCTGCCAAACAGAATATAATAAAATAAATGGTCAGTTTGTCTCTAGAATACAGAAAAATGACATCCCCCTGTCAATTGAATACTCCTGTTAACTGAATATTTTCAACTTGCAAAGTGGCTAATCAATTAACATGGTTCCACTGTACAAGGCTTATACGTGGTGAGATAACTGAAATTCTGAAGATTTCTCCTGGCCCTTGAGGGTTAAGTGGATATGCAATATTTGCTTTTCTCAACCCCACAGCATGTTTGGTTTGGTGAAATCCTTATTGATAGTTTTTGATGAGAGATGTTATATTTTTATACTGTACCAATGACCCAGACTTAGCTGGTGCTAACTCTTAAATTCTAGGGCCAAACACAAATTTTACCCCCCAATCCCCAAAATTTGCATCTAAAACCGAAAATTACATGTCCTATATGGTCCTCCATACCTTTCCTCCACTGCGCATGCGCAGTGTCAAGGAGGTCTCGAAATTGGTGCCAAAAGTCATTTTTTGTTTGGCCCTTCATCAGTTCACATCTGACTGATATTTGTGCTTGTAAATCTCAATTTAAATGATGCCAGACACATAAATATGAGAGAAATAGTGGATCTAAAGAGGAAATAGAAGGATGAGAGGAAAATTCAGTGGCAGGAAATAATCAGGGCTGTAACTTAAAATTTTTTATGAAATTATGTTATGTTCCCTAATTTCGAGGCATGAGCCTGTTGTTATCATTCTTGCTATGAAAGTTCCACTGCTTGATCAGTGTTGCCTCTCTCCCTTTCCTTTATTCCCCCCTTGCTATTCTCCCATGCTTTTGGCATATTTTCTGTAATATTATTACTAATTTCTTGGGAGTTTTGGCTTCGTAACAGAATGAATTTCTGTTCTTTTCCCCATGTTGACGTCCTCACCCTTGGGTGTTTAGGCGTTGTGATCTGCATCTACCATCTGATGTTCTGCAGTTTCTTCTATGGAAATCTCTGTTTTGCATCAGATAGTGTTTAAATTGGTAACTGATTTCGGGCCATGTTTATCAGTGCCTGGAGTCATGTTTCCGGTTTTTGTACAACTTCTTGTTTACATTGACAACGGTTACTGCTGACCGTGATTTCTTGTCTTTACTTTAGTGTAGACATAGCAAGATACATTAATATTGTAAGTAAGTGTTGCATTAATTTTTTTAAATGTTTTAAAAATTTTTGTCCACACTTAGGCTTTTTTGGGATCCATTTGGGCTCGTTGTTCCCATATTTGGGCTCATTGTTCCCATTGGGAACTTGGGCTCTTCTGAAAAATTTTTTCAAAAAATTTATTTTTTGAAAATTATTTTCTTTCAAAGATTATAATGGATTATGTTATATTATGTATCTTTATTTGAAGGGATAGTGCGACTAATATGACTGTGTATTTTTCATTGATAAAAAAAAATATTTTTTATTTATAATGCGAGGATATCTTCCTCTAATTCTCAGGTTCAATGTATTCACACTAATTCCTGCTCTGTGTGTGTTGATTGAAATGACAACGTTGGAAGCGTGTATCACGATATTGTGTTTGCGGGGAGGGGTCCATACCGGTCCTCTCTCCGTATGGTCACTCTATATTATCATTTTATTTTTCAGAATTCAGAGTGATGTTTTCGTGATGTCTTCAACAAGTGTGTCTCCGTCGTTGCAGTGTTAGGGCTAGCGGCTAAGTGCTCAGGGTAATACGACAATTGCCGAAGAGGTCCCTAGTAGGATCGAAGGCATTGATCGTCCGCTAGTCCGCCCGGTGTAGCGACCATTCATCGAATGGCTCGGCAGCCGGGTTTGTCCGTTACGGTTCTGGGAAGCAGTGTGGGTGATGCGAGCACTATAAACTTGGAATGTGCACACCCAGCAACGACGGATCCGAGGATTTTACGGAGGAAGCCTGTCAGTCCAGTAGCTAGCTCGTCCAGGTCTATCCGGACCGTGAGCGAGAGAGGCCCCCCTCTCTCTTACAACTACATTTGAGCCGCAATGTTGTTGTATGTTTGTTTGTTAGTCGGAACATACGTCCAATCCTCCTGTTCTGACGTTCCGTCACATACACAGTCCGAACTGGCTGTGTTATGGGCTTCCTCATCCTCATGTAAACACACACCACCACACCTTGGCTTGTGACCACAGAGTTCCAGGGGACGTTCGCATATTATATAAATGCAGGAATGAATGTTCCTAGAGCTCCTGCTTTGCCGACCAGGGAATATTGTCGATCAGGTTACTTCATCTGTTAGCCAAGGATATGAGGTCTTTCCTGATGGGACGTTTACATATTATATAAATGCAGGAATGAACGTCCTTGGATCTGCCAGTGGATATTATGTAAATTGCGGCTCCACAGGCCTCATTCAGGAATAAGAATGCGGTGATTTTCTGTGATGTCTTCAAAAAGTGTGCTTCCTTCGTCACAGTCAAATGAAGAGCTAGCGGATAAGTGCTCATGATATTACGTCAATTGCCTAAGAGGTCCCAAGTAGGATCGACGGCTTGGGCGTCCGCTAGCTCGCCCGTGTAGCGTCCATTCATCGAATGGTTCGGTAACCGGGTTCGTCCATTGCGGTCCAGGAAGGAGATTTGGGTGATGCGAGCACTATAAAATATACTACGTGCACACCCAGTGACGATGGATACGAGGAGGGTACGGAGGAAGCCTTTAAGTCCGGTTCCTAGCTCGTTCAGGTCCACCCGGGCTGCGAGCGATAGAGGTCCCTCTCTCGTACAACAACATCTGAGAACAGATGTTGTGGTACAAATGTTTCTCATTCGGAGCATACGTCCACCGCTCGGGACGCTCTGTTATATAGACAGTCCAGAGAGACTGCTCTAATGGCTTCCTCATCCTCACGGCAGCACACACGACCACACCTTGACTACGTGACCACTGTTATCTAGCCAGTCTCGCCGACCAAGGATTTCACGGCGACCAGGTCACGCCATCCTGTAGTCAGGAATACGAGGCCTATAGACTCCGGACGTTCGCGTAAGAAATATGCAGGAGTTAACATCCTGGGAGCTTTCAGCGGCTAAGTAATGTAAGACCGCTGCTCCACAGGTCCCTGTAACGGGCTTGCTATTACAAATAGCACAAATTATCGCAGCATCCCAGCAGATGACAGAATCTCTGTCGGATCAGGATTTATCCGACGATGCTGGGTTGGTATGCTCCGCTGAAGCATCAGGTACGGACGACCGAGAATTTCAAGTGGTCCGACAGGATGGCAAAGGGATACCGAGGAGTTGGTTTTTTCCCTTTCGGAACAACATAAAGTTGCCATAGATATCATCCGGCATTATCTTTCAGAAGTTGTTCTGTTGGACCAAAAGGCTGCGATGCCGGATAAGAAACTGTTAGCGTCACTGGACACGGAATAATTTTATCGGTTCAGGGACATCGTCCCTGAGTTTCCGACACAGTCCAATAATGTCACAAGAACATTTGAACTATTGTAGGACGCTATATATAAGCTTGCTACCAAAACGAGCAAGTCAGGTTTCTTATCAGCGAATGCTCTACATCTGTCTTTCATCAATTCAAGGAATAATTTCGAAACTGCAGGACAGGGCATACAGAGAGTTCCTCTGCATCTAGACGATCAGGCCGAATATCTAGAATGATCTATACCGTCATCTGTGTCAATTTCAACCGCGATGTTGGAAACGACAATGTCTAACACAGTTATCTTAGACGCATTATCGTACGCAGATCACCTTACTAAAGTGTTTTCATTACGCCTTGAAGGGAAAGAATTCCAGGATGTACTATCTTCCTTAAGAGTTCTTTCAAGGGCAATAGCTTATTCCACGTATAACTCCGCCCTTTCAGTGGCAAACCTGGAGTTGGTTACACATGACGCGGCCCTAGCTACATCCACACGCGTGGATGGTAAGGTGAAAAACTCTCTCAGAGTCGCTTCGGTCTCTGGAGAGCTTCTCTTCGACGGCAAGCTTTCAGCAATCTATGATCAGATAACTAAGAAAGCTTCGGATTCTCTGCTATTCAAATCCGCTTCTAAAAAGTCGGATACAGCAGAAAAGAGTAAGACAGGCACTTCTTGGACAAGTACGCCCAAGAGAAGTTCCTATAAAGGTTCCTATGCATCCTCTAGGTCTTATTGTAGAGACCGTCAAGGCAGCGACTCACGTGGGGGACGTTATTCTGGCCGAGATAACCGGTCAGATTTCCCTAGGTCTGCGGGGCGAGGTGCGGGGTGTGCAGGATGTAGTTTCTCCTTCCGCAGGCCTCGCAGGTCCAGGAGGTGATGGTATGAACCTCTATCGTGTTCTGGTAGATGGAAGATTGTCGAGTTTTATAAACAATTGGGCGTCAATTACGGATGACCCCTGGGTTCGAGGGGTAATTTCGGAAGGACTAAGAATATCCTTCAACCGAAAGCCTCCATTAACTCGAAGTCCAAAATGGACTCAGCTTCCATCAAATCCGCAGAAAAGAGACGCTCTTCTATCAGAAGTTCAGTCTCTTCTGGAGAAGAACGCGGTAGAGGTCGTAGAAGACCAGGAATCACCGGGTTTCTACAGCCATCTGTTTCTGGTTCCGAAACCAGACAGCTTGTTCCGTCCAGTCATAGATCTGAGCTGGATAAACAAGCTGATCGACGCTCCGAAGTTCTATATGGAGACAATTCGATCAGTCAGAGCGAGTATTCAGGTGAACGACTATGTTACAAGCATAGATCTTAAGGATGCGTACTTTCATGTCATGGTACATCCGACATTCAGCGAGTATCTACGCTTCGCTGTCCTAGGAGTTGTATATCAGTTCTGAGTGATGTGCTTCGGTTTGAACCTAGCGCTTTCACTCGAATAAGGAACTTGGTAATGATACATTTCCGAGCTCATTCGTCTGCGGTAACGTCGACCTACCTGGACGACATTCTTCAGAGGTCTGGCAACGAGTTAACGCTTCAGAACGATGTGCAGAATCTGCTTCTATTACTCTGACGTCTCGGTTTTATAATAAACAAGGAGAAGTCGGATCTGGTGCCGTCCAAGTCTCATTTACCCACTTGGGAATGAGCTTCGAGACGCACAACAATCTCGTTCGTCTGCCGTTAACCAGAGCGAAATTAATCAGTTGTTACGCTCGCTATTGTCTTCACTCAGACAAAGTTACAGCGAGAGAATTCATCAGATGATAGGGTTGTGTGGAGCTGCCGCGGATTTTATTCCAAATGGATTTGTCCTCTCCAAATCTTTTTGACTCAAAAAGAACAGAGTTGGAGGGTGAAGATTCTTTCACTTGTTTCGTACCTTCTCTTGTGAGTCAAGTGAAACAGATTCAGACTTGGGCAGATATTCAGTGGTTTATTCAGGGAAATAACTTCCACTGCAATTGCCGGATCCGAGTTTTACAGTTTTGAAGGATGCCAGTTAAATAGGTTGGGACCCAACATTGAGCCCAACGGTTTTTAAGTGCCAGGATCCTTGGGATCCGTAGTTCCTAATCAAGTGCATAAACATCAGGAATTGATGTTATTTTGGCTTGCGTTACGTCATTGCATGAATGTTATCCAGATTGCCCACAGGCAATTCTGTCCAACAATTCGACGGTATAAGTGTATTTTCGGAACTAGGGAGGTACTCATTCCATTCTGTTATTCACTATAATGGAATGAATCCTTCTGTTGGTACTAGAACATCAAGTTCTCCTATCGGTCCGTCGTATTCTGGGTCGTCTGAACGAATTAGCGGACTCCCTTTCACGAAAGGGCCGCTTGTTGCAGTCAAATGGACTTTTAACAACGAGTATTTATATCAGATTTGCTACCTATGAGAGCGGCCAATGATGGACTTATTTGCGACGCATCTCAACAATCAGTTGCAAGTGTATGTGTCAACATGTTCGGATCCTCAAGCGTTTGCAGTTGATGCTCTATCCATCTCGTGAGACGGGATAATAGGATATGGGTATCCTCCAGCGCCGTTGATTCAGCAGATATTGCTTAAGTTAAATAATTTCAATGCAATTCTGTTGGTAGCACCTCTGTCTCCACAAAGACCGTGCATTAATCTATTCAGGTGTCTTTGTGGCTTATGCTGTGGAAGCTTGCTCCACATTTCGGTCCATTCTATAGCTAGATGGATTCTATTAGCTTTCAGTACTGCTTATGATAATATCTTCAACACAGCAGTCTGCGATTAAGATTTTAGCTCTTGAAGTAAGAGTTCTTTCTACTTCAGAGGCTTATGCTAATAGTGTTGCTATTACAGTTCTAATGACGGCTGCATATTGGTTTTATCCTTTCACTTGCACGAATTTATACCTCAGAAATATTGAGTCCATTTCTAGAGTCTGGCATTGTTTAGGTTCGTTATCTGTTGCTCAGAATGTCGTCCACTAAACAGTTGCAACTATAGTTGTGTAGACTTTTGGTTCTGGCAGTGACTCTGTGCTGCCGCCCTCTTCGCTTTGGGGTATTTGACCTAGGGCAAGGGGAAGGGGGGGGGGGGGTGTTCCCTAAGGTCACCTGCTTTATAGTGAAAAGCAAAGGAATACCTCCCCTAGAGTCAGTAATTCTAGTCGGTACCGGGATGATTTTTAAAGTGTAAAGATAATTTTTTACTCATCCATGTAATATTTTTAAGTGTACCTCGGTGTGTAGTATTTGTATATGTCACATATCATGCAGACGTTAATATACAAGTATCGGTCACTTTTAATGAATTTAAGAGTCTCATTTATCTGGACTACTTTATTTATCGGCTTTCCTTTAAAAATAATTACTGTAAAAGCAGAAAATTTTGTGGGGTTAAATTTTTGTGGTTTTGTGAATTCAGGCATTTTCGTGGGGATTTAATTTCGTGGTCAGCCGATTTGAAAACATCAATATGATGGCGCCGCTTCTGAGCATAATGTGCTCTAGTATGAAAACACCATTAATGAAAGAAGCCAGCAATATTGTCCTGTGTGTGATTAACGCCCTATAATGACTTCTAGTAAGTGTCCACCTCTATTAAATGGTGTGAAACCTATTTAATAACTAACACAATAGGAACATTAGTAGTATTATAAAAGCGGTCATGGGTTTCGTTCCGGCATGTAGCACAGAGGAACATCAACCTTGTGATAGAACGGTGAACAGGAAATTAAAAGGCGTGGTCAAACAAAACTTTATCAAATGGTATGTCAATGAAGTGTCAATGCTTGTGTCAAAGGGGAAGCCAGTCGAAGATGTCAAAATAGTCTTACGTATGAGCCACATAAAACTTATTCATGGCAACTGGGTATTATCGGCTTTTGATCAAGTGTCGAAAGACAAAGACTGTATTGTGATGGGCTTTCGCCTTGCGGGCATAGCGGAAGTTTTAGATAAATAAATATTCCATTGGACTCATTGACGCTAATTAAATGATGTGATGACAGTTTGTGATAAAATGAAATCTATTGTGTTGTCCATGTGTTCATTTAATCCTGTTTAGTTTGCTAGCAATACTATTTGAATGTATTTCATTTTCTTTCATAAATAAAATTTTAGTGTGATTAATTTGTTCTGGCTATTAAAATGTAGTTGGTCAGCACTTTCGTCATTCTGAAATACCATTTTTCATCACCGTGGATTGAGAAATTTTTGTCATAGATGTAGGTGTCGTGGGCATAAATTTTGTTGGGATTTAATTTCATGGCTTTTTCTCACCCACAAAAACAACGAAATTAAATCCCCAATGAACTTTTCTGCTTTTACAGTACCATAATGGATTATACTGGAGGTTAATAGACATCAGTGATGTTATTATGCTCAAGTACAGAATGGTGTTGTGTCTTTCTCGTTTTGATGTAGAATAGAAAGATACATGTAAAGCCTATTTTTCCTTTCTTCTTGAGGGGATAATTCTGTATATATATAGTTGAGGTATTGGATTGCTTTATGTCCTAGGCCCTCCAACCTTTTTACTATTCAGCTAAGTCTGGGTCATTGGTACAGTATAAAAATGTTAAAAAATTTATAGTAATTTATATATTTTTTATACTTACCAATGACCCAGACGGGGATGGCCCTCCCATGAGTTGGGAACTCATACCTCCCCGCTGAGTACATAACGCTTTTCCAGGCACTGCTTGTAAGAATGACTTTTGGCGCCAATTTCGAGACCTCCTTGACACTGCGCATGCGCAGTGGAGGAAAGGTATGGAGGACCATATAGGACATGTAATTTTCGGTTTTAGATGCAAATTTTGGGGATTGGGGGGTAAAATTTGTGTTTGGCCCTAGAATTTAAGAGATAGCACCAGCTAAGTCTGGGTCATTGGTAAGTATAAAAAATATATAAATTACTATAAATTTTTTAACAGTTAAAGAAAATACCATTTTTCACAAACACTGCTGCAGGCTTTCAAAAAGTGTGCATAAAACTTTTCACTTCAGATATAAAAAAAAAATGATTACCTGCCTTACTCACAAATTTCTGACTTGATGTTGTACTGGAATAAACATTGCCATCATCGAAGAAATAAAGAACCTTTAACATTCAAGTCCCTGTTGGAACCCCAGGAATTGAAGCGGTTCTTGTTTTCTGTGGTAAACAAGCTCTGTTTTACTGGTAAAGTAGGACCGGGTCACCAATGCATGGGTTTTTAAGTCCTCAAAAATAAGCAACATGAGTATAAAAGAAACAGTTGGCTGGCCTTGACTTTATATCAATGTTGCAGTCACAATTAGCCATTGTGCCTGAAGTATGTGAGCTTAAACACCAATAAATAAATGAAATAATGCAATTTAACATTCAAATTAATTTGAAGGTTAATACCTATTAACAGTCGGATAAAATCATTTCTGTTTTGTCCTTACAAATCTTTCATACCAGTTTAAGCACAGTTTTTTGTCTGCAGAAAGATAGCTCTCTGCACTGAGAATGCACTTACAACTTTTCAAATGAAAACCAGATTTGAAATAAAGTTAACTGAATCTATCCAGCAGAAATTACGAAGAACCTTGCACTTTTTCATTTGGAAAAATGAAAGTCGCATGCAATTACATTATCTGTCAGTTTTAAGTACAGTGGAGACCACTTAATTGTATATCTCTTAACTGAATAACCCTGTTAATTGAATATAATTTCCTATCAACCTACCTTACAATTGTTTACAACAGGCTTGCACTACAGTGGAAGACCCTAACTCGGAATATTTGATCTTTCCCAAGAGATTTGGGAAAGAAAAGTGGTGCAAAATCTCTACGAAAAAATAAGCCAAAACTCCA
Source organism: Pictodentalium vernedei (assembly GCA_031216915.1). Classification (NCBI taxonomy): domain Eukaryota; kingdom Metazoa; phylum Mollusca; class Scaphopoda; order Dentaliida; family Dentaliidae; genus Pictodentalium; species Pictodentalium vernedei. The sequence goes on from CM062296.1 coordinate 381,047,075, forward strand.
TTGAGTGCCATCGGCACACATCCAGTAGGGGACGCTCTTCTCTTAGTACAATTCCACAACTTCCGTTAACCAGTGCCCAAGGCAGTCACTAATGAATCATTCTTTTTTCGTCTGACGTCAAAGGTTGACATGTGGCCATTTGTATTACAAAACAGTTATAATTCAGCTCGTCGATAGTGGTTTCCTGTGAATGGAATTATGGATCTGAGGATCGTATAATAACAGGACTGTGTTTTATATATTCTTGTTATTATTTTCAACCACTTTTTCGATGTATTTTATATATTTTATGTGTCGCGTGCGACTTTCGCGTACCATGCGGCTCGTACATAAAATTTTTCGCTTGATAAATTTTATTTTTATTGGAGTTAGGTGTCAATGGGGGACTGTTTGGACAGGATTTCTCCACGCTGTAGAGAACAGAATTTCGTTTTTTTAGGTCCCTGTCTGCCGTCTGGGTTCAGTTGTGTTCCCGCCGGTACTTTTTCTGCCACCTTTCTCTCGTAGTTGGGGGTGTTCTTCTACTGTCTATATCTGTTGAGTTCACTTTTTTAGCTCATCTTGACAAAGTCAAGCTGAGCTAATCTCATCGCTCTCCATCCGTCATCCATCGTCCATCCGGCGTCTCTCATCCGTCAACACCATGTTTTGGTCTTCTCCAAAGCCACTGGGCCAATTCAAGTGAATGTTTGTGTGAGTTATGGTCCCGAAGGGGCATTGAATGTTTGTTCAACTCAACCTGCCCAGCCCCATAGGGAGGGAGTGGGGAAAGTGCTCCAAAATATTTTTAAAATCTTGTCAAGAGCCAGTGTGTACAATGACTTGGTATTTGCTATGGAGCTTCCTTTTGAGGTGTAGAATCAAGTTTGTTCAAACGAAGTTCGTGAAGCAATATTTGGCTTTGTAATGGGATGGGTAAGATTTTTGGCCCCACCCAAAATTTCTATTTTCTGAACCGATGGTCCGGTATGAACCAAATTTGGTATGTGGTATTATTGGGTCATAAGTACTTGACCCATGCGAAAAAAAAAAATTCCTGCATCCCCATGGGAGCTAAAAATAGAAATATTTTCAAACGCCCATATTTCCCAAACCACATAGAACAGAGAGCTGTTATCTGGTTGGAAGTATCCTTAGGACCAATAGAATTGGAAGGTAAAAAAAATTGCCATCGGTTATGTTAGGCTGTTCTCTAATGGGCATCGAAAAAATGCTGAGTCAGCATATTTGCAAAAATTTTAAAAAATCTTTTCTCGAGAACCAATCATCAGAATCTTGTGATATTCGGTATACATCGTTCATAGGGGGGAGGGGGGGGGGGGGGTCGGGGGGGTCAGATACAAGTTTGTTAAAATAAAGCCCATTGGTTCATATTTGGGCTCAATACAGGAGCCCAAATTTTTTACATAGGGTAATATGGGTTATATTCTTTAAAAATCTTTTTCAGAACCACCAGTCAGAATCTTTTAATGTTTGGTATACATCATTGTTATGAGGGTCAGATTCGAGATTGTTCAAACCAAGTCCCTAGGTTAATATTTGGGCTTCCGTAGGAAGCCCAAATTTTAACTTAGTTCAATATGGGGGATAATTTTTAAAAATCTTCTTCTTCAAATCCACTGGAAAGAATGCTTTTATATTTGGTATGCAACATCTCTAGGGGGGTCAGATTCAAGTTTGTTCAAATTAGATCCCTAGGTGTATATTTGGGCTTGCTATGGTAGCCCAAATTTTTACTTAGTGCGATATGAGGAAATTTCTTTAAAAATCTTCTTCACATCCACCGGTCAGAATGCTTTCATATTTGGTATACAACATCTCTAGAGGGGTCAGACTCAATCAATGCGAGTGCTTGGGTTAATATTTGGGCTCCATAAGGGAACCTGAAATTTAACTTACTACAATATGAGGGAATTTCTTCAAAAATCTTCTTCAGGTTCACTAGTCAAAATGCTTCCATATTTGGTATACAACATCTCTAGGGGTGTCAGATTCAAGTTTGTTCAAGTCGGATCCATAGGTTAATATTTGGGCTTGCTATGGTAGCCCAAATTTTAACTTAGTGCAATATGAAGAAATTTCTTTAAAATTTCTCTTCTTCATATCCAACAGTCAGAATGCTTTCATATTTGGTACACAACATCTCTTGGGAAGTCAGATTCAACTGTGTTCAAATCGAGAGCCTGGGTTAATATTTGGGCTCCCTATGGGAGCCCGAATTGGCCAAGTTGCTGAAGAATTAAAAATTTTGTATTCAGTACCCTCTAGAGGTGTGTACTAAGATTAATTCACATAGGTTGTATCAAGGGGCTTCATAGGGGAGATCTACATTTTACATTATGATCAACTGAAGAAAAGGCATGATGCCCGGATTATTTTTGTCACTCCTGAGGGACTCGAGGATTGACAGTGTATCCTATGAAGATGGATTGCTTATTGTAGACTCATTCTTGGACTCTATGTATATTGAGATTCAAGATGAGTGCTTCAGGCCCTGTGGGTCCTCTTGTTTCTTCTTCTGCTCTCACCTTTGTTATGTCCAGTACGGTTTGTTTAGGGCAATTCCTTTTGCCCTTGCTTTGGTGCGTTCTCGTGGCCGTTCCATGGGAGGGGAGGGGGGGGGGCAACGTTGGATGCAACCACATCTGGTGAGAGTTATACCCCCTCTGTGTGGGATGTGCCGTTCCTCTGCTTCCAGGGGGTGGGGGGGGGGTATGCAGGGGAGAAAGGGAAACGCTGTCGGTTCGGGGCCTCCCAACACAATCACGTCTGGTGAGAGTTATACTGCTCCATGACAAGGGGGCAGCTCTTGACTTTGTGTTTGGGTTCCTTCCAGATCTCAAACTGTCAAACCAGCCGACAGTGTCACCCCGGCCTTGATCATCGGTCGTGCGCCTACAGCCTGTGGAGCAACCTGCTTCTGGGTGCCTTCAACCGTGCCTCTCGGTACAGGTGGTTGAAGCATTTACAGCTTTGGACTTTAAGTTGAGTTCCAAGGCTATGAAGACGTCGTTCTTCATCAGGGTTGACACTTTTTTGCCTGCAGTGCATTATCGTTCCTATCTGTCAGTCTGCCAGACTTTTGACAGTCTTGGATCAGGACAACTCCCAAGACAGCAATTTTTCATATGGAAACTCTGGAGATAGCGAGAGAGAGAGAGAGATGCTGGACATGCTCTCTCTCTCTCTGATCATGTTGTCTCTGCTTTGCTGCTTATCTGCCCCCAGATAAGTTTGACGACATACAGTGTCTTTTGTGTGTGCTGTCCAAGGTGCTCATGCATCTTCTCACACTCATGCCTGTAACACAGCTAACTTGGACTTAGTTCGCAGGGATGCTGTGCTGGAACAAGCTGTTCCCTTCTTGAGGGGCAGCGCGCTGCTCTTCGATCTGCTTCTTTTTTCGGGTCTGCAACTATTTCATGGTTGTGTGGCGACGGTCCGGGATGACTCCCGATGTCATTCTATCGATCAGCTGCTGTTTCGTCAGCTTGATCAGCCTTCTGTTGGAGGCAGGGGCCGTCCACGGCCTAACACGTACCCTTCTGTTTCCTCTGCGAAGCCAAGGGCTGATCCTCCTGCCACTCTGCTTCTGCTTACTCACAGGGTAAGGGTTGGCGTCGGAAGTAGTCACCTCAGTTCGTTCCAGGTTGAGGCATCCAACTCATTCGAGAGTGCCTCTTCCAACACAAGTCCCTTTCAATGTTACACATTGGGAACTTCTGAACATGGAGATAGGCTATCTCCTGTCAAATGGGGCAATTGAGGTCATCAGGAACATTCATTGGATTTTATTCCTGTCTGTTCTTGGTGCCGAAGAAGGACTGTTGACTCCAACCGGTTATCGATCTGAGTTTCCTGACCCAGTCTATCATTGCTCCTAACTTCAGCATGGAGGCTTTCAGATCGGTTTGCCGCTCCATTCACCAGGGAGTTTTCCAGTTCAAGGCCATGCCCTTTGGCCTCGACCTGGATCCTTGGTCCTTCACCCTCCTGATGTCGCATTGTTAGCCTTAAATCGCACATAGTCCAGGGTGTCTTCTTCGACATATCTAGTCGATATCCTCCAGCGGCATTCTAATGCTACCTTTCTGGAGTCGGATGTCGACACACTGTTGAGCCTGCTCACGTCACTAGGGTTCAGAGTCAATGAGGAGAAGTCGGACCTGGTTCCTTCTCCGTCGTTTTTGTCATCTAGGGATGGGCTTCCATACTCAGCTGGATACAGTGGCGATTTTCCCTGGCAAGGGCTGTGATTTTCTCAGCCTTTGCCCTGACTCTGTCCCAGTCCTCGTCTGCAACAGCTCGGAGCCTTCCCTGGCTGCTCGGTCTCTGCGTTTCGGTGACGGATCTCATTCCTCTAGGTCGGCTGCATGCCATACCTCTCCAATACTTTCTGCCCCGTCGTTGTAGGCCGAATGTTGATCATCTGGATCTGGTGCTTCAGTTACCAGAGTCTCTTCCTCGTCACCTTCTCCTCTGATGGTTGTTCAGTGGATTCTGCAGGGAGTTTCCGACGGACTTCCCCATGTCTGATCGTGTTCTGACAGCAGTCGCCAACGATCTCAGATGGGGTGTGAATTAGGATCCTCTAGGTCTTTCCCTTCATGGGTTAAGGGACCAGGATCCAGCAGCTATTCAGGTCAACTAGAAGGAGCTTCTTGCTCTTCTTCTGAGTTTCCGGCAGTGAATCCCCCACCTTTCGAATTGTCAGGTCCTTCTGTTGTCCAACAATTCGACAGTGGTTGCTTACATTCGGAACCAGGGCAGCACGCACTATGTTCCCATGTATAAATTGGTTCGGGATCTTCTACTGCTCATAAAGGATGTCAACGCCAGGGTGGTGGTTCGTCACATTCCCACTCATCTGAACGTCCTAGCCGACTCCCTGTCCCGACGGGGCAGCTTCTTTTCCCCCAAGTGGATGCTCCACTTGGCAGTGTTCCAGTCACTTTACGATCTCTGGGGTTGTCCCCACATCAATCTCTTTGTTGTGACTTGTTAGAACCATCAGGTGGACACTTTCGTGTCCCCCATGTCCAGATGCTCTGGCTTTCGCCATGGACGCACTGTCCCTCCTTTGGAACGGTCTTGTCAGCGACGTCTTCCAGCTGGTTCCGATTCTGCCTCAGGTTCTAGCTAAGATACGAACCTGCAGTTGTTGAATCATTTCGATCGCACCCCTGTCACCTCATTGGGTGTGGATCAATCTGCTCCGCTCTCTGTTGGCGGCGGTTCCGGCACGTCTCCCCCATGTCACGACCTTCTTTGCCAAGGTCGCCCGAGGAGGTTTCATGTCGACCCAACTTCATTGCATATCTTTCGTCCTGTCTTCTCCGTAGCGTTTTTTCAAGACGAGCGGTGGAGTTGCTTTTCTTCTTGAAGGAGGCACTCCACTGGTTTTAGCCTATGTGGCTAAGTGGAAGGTCTTCTGTCGATGGTGTGCAGATCACTCAGTTGATTCAGTCACTCATTCAATCACACAGATTGCGGAGTTTCAGGTATATGTTTGATTCTTTCGTATGTGGGACAGCGTCATATTGGCACTAAGCCATGCCTCTCCAAGCTTGTTCGGCACTTTCCTCGAAAAGGCCAAGGACTTTGCAGCTTACGCCAAGATGAATTTTTTCTTGGATGCTGTTCTGCTTGGTTGGTGGGGGGGGGGGGGGGGGGGGGGGGGGGAGGGGAGGGAGGGAAGGTGCCATTCGAGCCTTTATCCCAGGTGGATATGCATTTTCTCACATACAAGATGGCTTTTCTGATGGCTTTTGCCTCAGCCAGATGGGTTTGTGAGCTTCACACCCTCTTGGTTGGCCCGGCTTTTTTCTGGAGCTCTCCCACCAGTGATATGTTTACCATAATAATAATAAGAACACTTTGGCCAGCCGCTGATTTGTCGAGGTTCTCGGACGAGAAGGCCATGGTTACCCCTGTACTCCCAACAACCTCCCTATTCCCACGCTTCTCCTCTCCTCCCAACACTTGGAGACGAACTGCTTGATGATATCCCTTGTCCCATTCTTCCCAATCTCTCCGATTAGCATATTAACCCTCTCCTTTGAGTCTCCCCCTAACCACATGTCCTTCATTCTCCCATCCCACTTCCCCATTATACTCCCAGTGAATCTCATTCTTTTAGGCTGATACTTTGGGCATTCTAGAAGAAAGTGTTCCAGGGTCTCCACCATGTCCAAGTTACACATCTGGCACTCCCTTTCACCGTCTTTCCCAATTTTTTTCCTCAGCTCCAGGGATCGCGACCTCTGCTTGAACAACAGTGACCCCCCAAAGGTGCCATCAAGGTACTCTTCAAAACCTGGCTTCTCTTTATCACGCTGGCCACCCAAAGACCTCTTTGATTTGACCCCTCTCGCCAATTACGGTTACAATCCTCCATGACCCTTTCTCTGACGATTTTGTTACCCTGGTTTGCCCTAACGTCCAGGTCCGAGATCTCCAATGAGTACTCTACTAGCTCCCTCACTTGGACCATCCACCCCGTTTTGATATTTGAGTTGAAAATTCTCAGGAACATTGCTTTACACCATTGGTTGTCGGGGAGATTTACCAAATAATTAAGATAACCGAGCTTCAACAGGTCTATCCTGTCCTTGATCCTCATCCACCCAAGCTCACCCCTGATTGCTTCTAGCGCTGCGGCATTACTCGACCCCGTTATCCATCGGCCTGCATCGTTCTGCAGGATTTCCAAGCTCTTTACGGCCATCTGGTTTAGGGGTACCACTTCTGTACCGTATGTTATACTTGGCAGCCCCACCATTTCCCAAATGGTTTTCCCCACGAAAACCTTATTGAAACTGTTTCTCCCTATAAGTTTCATTTGGTTAAGGATTCGCTTCCCCTTCAGAATCAATTTATTTGTGTGGTTCCGGTAGATGCCTCTTCCTGTAATGTTTATATTTACCCCCAAATACTCGTAATCACTGTCTCTCCCACACTGAGAAGTTTGCTGCTCCCTTCCGGAATGCTGAACTCACCCACTCTGCACCTTCGAGTGGGGTCCACTTTGCGGCCCACAGGTATAATTTTGCTCTTGCTTTCATTAAGTTCGAGTCTCCATTTGCTCCCATATTTCCCAACAATTTCCAGCATTTTCATTAGCCCCTCTTCACTTTCTGTCATTGGAACCATATCGTCTGCAAAAAATAGCCCTGGGATCTTCAAGTCCCCAACTGCTACCCCCTCCTCGCTACGCAGGAGTTCATCTCCTAAACTTTTGATGTACAATGCAAACAGGATCGGCAAAAGGACACACCCCTGTTTTAGGCCTATCTCCATAGGCACACGTTTTGTTGTAATGTTCCCCAGGCTAAGTTCACTCTGTACATCTTTATATAATGCTTTCATAATTCCAACAAACTCGCCTCCTAAGCCCATAGCCTCCAGCTTGCGCCACATACCTTCCCTCCATACTCTATCGTATGCCTTTTTGATATCCAAAAAGGCCATAAACATCTTTTTCTCTTTTTTGCTTTCGCGGATTCTATCATTTGGGATAGTGTGAAAAGATGGTCAGTAACTCTCCTTCCCTTCCTGAAGCCATTCTGGATTTCTCCCAAAAAACCCTTCTCCTCAATCACCTCCTCTAGTCTCCCATACAGGACTTTACAGAAAACATTTCCAATGTTGCTACTGACAGAGATCCCTCGATAGTTATCCAAAACGTCTTTTTTCCCCTTTTTGTGAATAAATGTCACTTTACTTTCTCTCCACTCCTTTGGGACCTCTTGATTTTCTATGGCTAGATTGAATAGGGCAGTTAGGCTTTTCACGAGTTCCTCTCCCCCTCTTTTGATAAACTCGTTAGGAATTTCATCCACTCCTCCCGCTTTTCCATCCCTTAATTTTGATATCACCTTTCGCACCTCCTCCGTTTTAATTTCGCTGCACACGAAGCTCGATAGGTTTTCCTCGGCCTGATTCGGACACTCTGGTGGGCTCCCCATGCCCCATCGCTTATCGTTTACCCTTTCCCAGTGCTTGACTAGTTCTGATGCGACTTGATCTTGCTCGTCTGTAACTCTGCCATCTACTTTAATACTCTGTGGGTTACTTCCTTTGTTACGTTTATTCACCCATTTCCAAAATGCGTTCGAACTCGACCCCCCCGTCGTTCTTATCGTCCTAATAAGACTGCTATTTCGTACTCTCCGATTATCGTCTTTAATCTTATTTACTTTATTTCGTGCTTGGTGGTATTCTTCCTTAGCAACTGTGGCCTCATTGCTTTCCGCCCCCTTAAGTTTTCTACTTCTCCTGTATGCAGCACATTTAGCTTTTCTTCCCTTTATGGCCCTTTTCAGTTCTTCGTTCGCTCTGTACCCAAGTTCCCGTGTTGGCACCCTGACCTTTCCTACACTTTCCTTTCCTGCCTCCACCAGGCTCGCAACTATGACGTCGGCCATCTTCTGGACACTGCCCCTCTTGGGTACGGTTGCAAGCTTTGGTTTCAGTTTTTCATTGAACTTTGCCCAGTCAGCATCTTTTTTGAGTTCCCAAATCTCCTTAGAGCTTCCTTTGCTTTTTACTAGAGTTTTGGCCCTGATCGTCACTGTAATCAAGTTGTGATCACTATTCACCTCCATTTTACCCTCATCATCCACTTCTACCCCTATCACCTCCCTCCATAAATTAATATCTGTGAGGATGTAGTCGATTATTGATTTTCTGTCGTTCCTCTCCCAGGTCCATTTCCCCTTACACCTCGCGTCCCTGTTCAGAATCTTCAGACCGAGCTCGTTTGTGAAGTTCAACAGCTTCCTTCCATTCCTGTTGACTTTATTGTCCCCACCCTCTATGCCTTCTTCATCATTACCTATGTGGCCATTAAAGTCACCCATCAGAATTATACCGAGCCCCTTGTTTTGTAATTCGGTGATATTGGACCTCAGTGTTGAGTATATCGAATCATTCCATTCGGGTTTGCTTCCCTCCACCGCACAATACACAACCCCAAGGGCAATGCTTTTGTTTTTCAGACTGATCCTTACCCATCCAATTTCTTTCGATACCTCAGCCGGGGTGCTGATGTTTTCCAGGTCTGTGATCAGCGATGGTTTTAAATCCTCTTTAATATACATGCCTACACCTCCTCCTTTTTTCTGGCCTTCCGTTCGCCCCACACCTATCCATACGTACCTCCTTACTTGGTCTACCCGCTCCTCGTGTCTTACCCATGTTTCGCTTAAGCCCATGACGTCAAACTCCTCTGCCTCAATCAATGTAGCAATTTCACTTACTTTTCGGTGGAAACCCTGGATGTTGCTATAACCCACTTTCAGGGTGTCAAGGTTCATTGGCTTCCGCCTACTGGTCCCTTTATTATCTAGTCCCTGTATGTTTGTATATCCCACTTTGTGTACCTGTTCTTTCCTTGGGAAGCTATTCCTATTGATTTGGATTTTTGGTCCCTTTTCCTTATCCCCCTTGTCCCATTTTTTACACCTATGGTTCGTGACACAATTTCTGTGATTATTCCCCCCTTCACTGACCCCCCCCCCCCCTCCCTATACCAAAAAAGGCTCCACCACCTGCAACATATTTCTTCCTAAAACCTCTGTACCCCTTGGGCTAAGATGGAGACCATCCCTTCCATATAGGTCATTTCTGCCCCAAAACGATCCCCAATTGTCTACAAAGGGTATCCCAAGTTCCTTACAATACTCCCCCAGTTCCTCGTTGGTCCGAATGATCCGCGAATTACGCTCGCCCCCACCACCTAGTACTGGGAGAAGCCCCGAAACCACTACCTGTGCATTCTTGGCATTCAGTTGAGTTATTAAGTCCTTGTAAGTCTCAATAAGCTGAACTGATTTTCTCTTCCTGATGTTGTTGGTCCCCACGTGTACAACAACCACTGGGTCTGGGCCTGACCCCTTCACTAATCCATCCACTCTGTCCCTTAGGTCCTCCACCCTAGCCCCCGGAAAGCACAAATTGGTCCTGTTGACACTGTCGGGCCCACACACCACCCTATCCAACCCCCGCACTATACTACTCCCTGCAACCACCAGCTGCCTCTTCTTGTCCTTTCCTGTCCTCTTTCCCGTCCTACTACCCCTGTTACCACCTCTGTCCCCACTCGCAAGCTTGCACTTCGCCACACTAACCCCCATGCCTACCGCCACCTCCACCTCTTCGGACCCAACCTGCTCCTCAGAATTCTCGAAATTACCTAACACACTGAATCTATTTTGGACACTGCATCCCACCTTCTGCCCACTCCCACTACAAGCCACCTTGTCCTCGTTTACCACCTTCATAACCTTCCCTCTGACTCCTGCACTGATAGACTCCACATGGTCATCGCTATCTCCCTCACTATCCGATTCTATAAGAATACGCCTTTTCACCCCCGACTCACACTACTAGCCTGGGAATTTGACACTCTAGCCCCTACTTCTCCTCTATCCTCAACCCGACGCACCTTCCACGACCCACTATCCACGTCAAAAGTCTGTTTCCTACTACCCACCACCTTCCATCCCCCATCGAATGCCACCCTAACTGGGGTAACACCAGAGTTTCCTGCCCTCCCCAGTTTCCCCCCTCACCAGCTGCACCTCTTCCTCCAACTTTACATATGCCTCTAACAGCTGCATTAGCTCTACGCAGATGGCACACATCCCCAATTCCCCCAGCTCACTCCCATCCACATACACCATATGGCAGTGCCTACACACATCCGACCGCTGGCCGTCCGTTGGTAACTCACTAGCAGTAGCAACCCCTGTGCTGGCCTCAACCACTCCCCCCACCTGGACACCTATACTAACAGTCTCTGCCCTGCTGGTCTGAGCTTCTCGCGTCACGAAACACTTACCATCCATAGCCAAAATTAGAATGAGAAGTTTGAATTTTAAAAAGCGGTCGAACTCGTAAACAAAACAAAACAAACAAAACACCAAAAATGACCCGCGCGAAGATAGGGAACACGCCACTGATATCCGATAAAGAAACTAAACAAAACACTAACATAACTATCTTTTATTAAAAATCAAATCTATACAGCACTAAAACAATATATATATATCTACAGAACACCTGGAAGAAAAATATAGATACTTGAGCTAACTTTTGACAACTGAATCGAAATACTCCCTGTTGGTTTGGACCAATGATTGCTCCTTTCTTGCCCAGAATCAGATACCAGAAACTACTCCGCCACCTATCTGTATCAGGTCTCTTCTTTCTGTTGAGGGTAAACACCCTTTGCTCTGTCAGGTTTGTGCAATTTGCTTTTATCTCAATCGGACGCTGTTCATTAGGAAGGGTAGGAATGATTTTCTGTCTCTTATTCCTAGTCGACAGACTATCTCTCCTGAATCCATTTCTTGATGGATTTGTCTTGCTATTCAAGCAGCTTCCGCTCGTCTAGCGACTGGTGATTGTATTATCAATCGTATTTCTGCCACGAGGTGCATACATTGTCTACCTCTTGAGGCTTATACTAACTCCGTCATGTTGTCGGATATTATGCTGGCAGCCTACTGGAGAAATGCTACTTTCACCACTTATCTGCGACAGTTGCAGGAGCAGCCAGAGGACCTTTGTACTACGGGCCCTCTTTCTTCTGCTCAGGCTGTTGTCTATCCCAGCCATTCGGCTTCTTACAAGGTCAATTCCAGCTCTGTGCTGTTATTGCCCTTTCTGTCTGACCATCGCACATAACCATACACCTCATCTCTCGTTGTATTTTACTAATGTTTGTGATGCTATGGTTTCATAGGCCTGGGGACCTCTTCCTCTGTCCACAGTTCCAGTGCAGTTGGGTTATGTGTGAGTTGGTAATGTGAATCCCTCCATCCTATTGTCTATTCAGCCTGTAGTAAACAATTGTAAGGTAGGTTGATAAGAAGTTTAAATTTTTTAGTAAATTTCCTTTCTTATTATACCTACCGCACTTGTTTACATGGAGGCCCTCCCGACTTCTTATTCAGGTAAGAATCCTTCCTCCCCACTGATCACATAACTCCTATCTTGGCAGACTCAAAAGAATGATTCATTAGTGACTGCCTTGCGTACTGGTTAACGGAAGTCATGGAATTGTACTAAGAGAAGAGCATCCCCTACTGGGTGTGCGCAGATGGCGCTCGACCCAGTTTTGGCTTATTTTTTTGTGGTGCTTTTGCACCACTTTTCTTTTCCAAATCTCTTGGGAAAGATCAAATAGAGAGTATATTTTCCGAGTTAGGATCTTCCACTATAGTGCAAGCCTGTAGTAAACAATTGCGGTAGGTATAATAAGAAAGGAAATTTACTAAAAAATTTAAATTTCCGAACTCAAAACCGTTTACCATACCTCCAGTACAAGTTTGACCAGTTAATTGAATATAGGTTATAGAGTAAACTCCTGTTAATTGAATAAAAAATCTTGTAACCTATCGAGAAATTACCCCGAATCTTTCCTTAGTTTTTCTTTGTTTATACACCTATTTAGCCTCAGTACATCCAAATCAAGGCATGTAATCTATTATATCTTGTTTGATAGAGCTCAAGGAGATCTGTCAAACAAGATATAATAGAATACTAAGTTTATCTCTAGAATACAGGAAAGTGACTCAATCCCTGTTACTTGAATACTCCTGTTAATTGAATAATTTTCATTGGCAAAGTGGTTATTCAATTAATAGGGTTCCACTGTATTAAAAATAGGTGATCTGAAGACATATTTAGGTATGTACATCTGATATGTCAATACACTTAAAGCAGGGTTCATACGGGTCATGGAATGCTGGAAAAGTAAAAATTCAAGGGCCTTGAAAAGTTTTGGTAAATGGGCTTGAAGGGTTACAGTTTTGGAAAAGTCATGGAATTCGTAAGCAGCTTTAAATGGGATAGATTTTGTATAAAAATTATGCACTACTTGCCCCAAAATTATGCCAAAAATGAAGCTTTTCTGTTTGGGTGCAAACTTACCCGGTCATGGAATTTTTTTGAAAAGTTTTGGAAAAGTCATGTAATTTGATTCTCTGAAAAGTGTATGAACCCTGTTAACCCTTTACCTAATGAATCGCCCGCATCCGCTCACGTAATTTGCAAATTGAGCAGTAGAAAAAATTTATTTTTTCAAAATATTTCCGCAAAAGCATATCATGTGACCCCTCATTGGAACAAGCTCATTGAGCTTGTTCCAATGATGGGTCACGTGATATGGTTTTGTTGAAATTTTTTTAAAAATTCAAAAAAATTATATTTAAAATAATAAATTTTGATATCGTGTGTGTTGGGTAAAGGGTTAAAGTCTTCAGTGCATGAGTTCCTCATCCCTGTGGGAATTACGGTGAGTGGAACAGTGCTTACTAGTAAAATGGGACCTGGTGTACCATATTATTTCCCCCAGATATCTTCCCCAATGTGGGAAGAGATCCTTGGATATTTTCCCCTCCTGGGGGAAAGATATCCTAGGATATCTTCCCTCTGCCCTGAATTCTTCCACAGGTTGGATCATAAGGTGTTGCCGATCATATTATAAGGGATCTATCTTACCTTTCTATGAATATTCGAAATTGGAGCTTTGTATTGTTTATGCAGATTTGGGGTATGTAGGGGTGTGGGGGAAGATATCCAAGCCTGGATATCTCCCCACCATGATTTTTTTTTCTTATTAACTCAATACTATTTGATGCTAAAAAATTGAGACATACATGTTTTGCCCAGTTACCTCAGCCCAAAGTGTTAGCCTTTTTGTTTCCACAAGTTGGCTGATATAGTGTTACTGATAATATTATAAGGCATCTATGCTACCTCCTGAAGAATATTTAGAATTTGTGCTTTGTATTATATATGCAGATTTGGGATATGGAGAGGCAGGGGAAGATAAAAATATCGAAAAAATTGGAAAAAGACCACATATAAAACAACCCTCCCACATCCATTTTCACTACATCATTGTCTGTAAAACACAAAAACATATTTTTATACTGTACCAATGCCCCAGACTTAGCTGGTGCTAACTCTTAATTATTTAGGGTCAAACACAAATTTTGCCCCCCCTCCCCCCAATCCTCAACATTTGCATCAAAAACCGAAAATTAGATGTCCTATATTGTCCTCCATACTTTTACTCCACTGCGCATGCGCAGTGTCAAGGAGGTCTCGAAATTGGCGCCAAATGTCATTCTTTGTTTGGCCCTCAATTCAGTATCACCTCACTGATATTTGTGCTTGTAAATCTCAGTTTAAATGATGCCAGACACATAATTATGAGAGAAATGGTGGATATAAGGAGGAAAGAGAAGGAGGAGAGGAAAAACAGTGGAAAGAAATGTTCAGGGCTGTAACTTATACTTATTTTACAGAATTATTTCATGTTGCCTATTTTCGAGGCATGGCCCTGTTGTCATTCTTGCTATGAATGTTCCATTGTTTGATCAGTGTTTCCTCTCTCCCTTTCCTTTATTCCCCCCTAGCTATTCTCCCATGCTTTTGGCTTATTTTTTGTAATGTTTATTACTAAAATCTCTTGGGAGTTTTGGCTTGGAAACAGAATTATTTTCTGTTTTTCCCCATGTTTACGTTCTCACCCTTGGGTGTTTAGGCATTTTGGTCTGCATCTACCATCTGATGTTCTACAATTTCTTCTTGGGAAGTCTTTGTTTTGCATCAGATAGTGTTTAAATTGGATACTGATTTCGGGCCATGTTTACCAGTGCCTGGAGTCATGTTTCTGGTTTGTTAACACTTTTTGTTTAGGTTGACAACAGTTACTTCTAATTGTGATTACTTGTCTTCTGCTTAGTTTAGTTCATAGCAAGATACATTAATATTGTCCGTAAGTGTTACATTAACTTTTCAAAATGATTTAAAATTTTTGTCCACACTTACGCTTTTTTGGGATCCATTTCGGCTCAGGGTTCTCATTGGGAACTTGGGCTCTTCTGAAACATTTTTTTCTTTTGAATGATTTTTTCGTAATGTTATAATGGATTATTTTATTATGGATCTTTGTTTTCAAGGTTTAGTGCGAGTACTATGACTGTTTACTTCTTTCACTATGAAAGATTATTGTTCAAATTGTAATGGGAGGAAATCTTCCTCTGATTCTCATGATTTCTGTATTAATTGTAGTCTATGTACTCACACTAACCCTTGTTCAGTGTGTATCAATTGGGATGACAAACGTTGGAGACGTGTGTCACGGTATGTTGTTAGCGGGGAGAGGACCATGCCGGTCCTCTCTCCGCAGGGTCACTCTAGTTTTTCACTCTCTTTTTCAGAGGAACAAGAACAGGGTGATGTTTCCGTCATGTCATCCAAGAGTGTGCTTCCGTCGTCACAATCAAATGAAGAGCTAGCGTCAAAAGTGCTCATGCAGATATGCCAATTGCCTAAGAGGCCCCAAGTAGGGTTGACGGCGTTGACGTCCGCTAGCTCGGCTGGTGTCGTGACCATTCACTGAATGGCTCAGCCCCCAGATTCATCCGTTGCAGCCCAGGAAGGAGATTTGGGTGTTGCAAGCACTATAAACATACCACGTGCACACCCAGTGACGACGGAACAGAGGATGATACAGAGGAAGCCTTTTAGTCCGGTTCCTAGCTCGTCCAGCTCCATCGCAGGCCGGATGTTGTGGTACATAACGTTCCTCAGTCAGAGCATACGTCCACCCCTTGGGACGCTCCGGTATATAGACAGTCCGGCGAGACTGCTCATACGGCTTCCTCATCCTCACGGCAGCACACACGACCGCACCTTGGCTACGTGACCAGCGATATCCAGCCAGCATTGCCGACCAGGGATTCCATGGCGACCAGGTCATGCCATCCGGTAGCCAGTGATACGAGGCCTTCATCCTCCAGACGTTCGCATAAAAGAAGTATGCAGGAGTCAACGTCCAGGGAGCTTCTGGTGGCTAAATCTTGTAAGACCGCAGTTCCACAGGCCTCCGTAACGGATGTGCTATCACAGATAGCGCAGATCATCGCAGCATCCCAGCAGCCGGCAGAAACTCTGTCGGAACAGGAATTATCAGATGATGATGGGTCGGTACGTTCCGCTGCTGGATCAGGTACAGATGACCGAGACTTACAAGTGGTACGACAGGATGGCGAAAGGGATTCGGAGGAATTGGATTTTTCCCTTTCGGAACAACACAAAATTGCCGTAGAGTTCATCCGGCATTACCTTCCTGATGTTGTTCCTATGGACCAAAATGCTGCCCAGCCGGATAGAAGGCTTATAGTGCCACTGGACACTGAATTCTTCAATCGGTTTAGGGACTCCGTCCCTGAGTTTCCATCACAGTCTAGAAATGTCTCACGGACATTTGAACTACTGAATGACGCTATTAGTAAACTTGCTACCAAAACGAGCAAGTCAGCCGTTCTACTGGCAAGTGCTCTTCATCTGCCTTTCAACAATCCAAGGAATAGATTTGAAACGGCAGGACAGGGCATTCAGAGAGTTTCTCTGCGTCTAGACGACCAGGCCGAAGACCTTGAATTATCCATGCTGTCGTCTATGTCAATTCCTAACACGACGTTGGAAACAACAATATCGTCTAATAGAGCTAATTTAGATGCACTTTCGTACAAAAATCACCTTACCAGAGCGATGTCATTACTCCTTGAGGGACAAGAATTCCAGGATGTACGAACCTCTTTAAGAGTTCTGTCGAGGGCCATAGCTTTCTCCACGTATAACTCCGCCCTTTCAGTGGTAAATCTGGAGTTAGTTAGACATGATGGGGCCCTAGATACATCCATGCGCGTGGATAGTAAGATGAAAAACTCTCTCAGAGTCTCTCCAGTCTCCGGAGAGCTTCTCTTCGACTGCAAGCTTTCAGCAATTTATGATCAATTAACTAAGAAAGCTTCAGACTCTCTGCTATTTAAATCCGCTTCCAAAAAGTCGGAGCCTGCAGAGAAGGGTAGGCCAGGCACTTCTGGGACGAGTACGTCCAGGGGAAGTTCCTATAGAGGTTTGTATGCATTCTCTAGGTCTTACTCTAGAGACTGTCAATGTAGCGACACTAGTAGGGGCCGTAACGCTGGCCGAACAACCGGTCAGAGGCCCCTAGGTCGACGGGGCGAGATGCAGGCCGTGGAGGACATGGTTTCTCCTTCCGCAAGCCTCGCAGATCATGTTCCAGTGGGCGGAAGACTGTTGAGTTTCTTAAACAATTGGGAATTAATTACGGAGGACCTTTGGGTTCGAGGGGTTATATCGAAAGGACTGAAACTGTCCTTCAAAGGAAACCTCCGTTAACTCGAAGTCCAAGGTGGACTCAGCTTCCGTCAAATCAACAGAAAAGAGCCTCGCTTCTATCAGAAGTCCAGTCTCTTTTAGTGAAGAACGCAATAGAGGTCGTAGAAAACCAGGAATCTCCAGGTTTCTACAGCCATCTTTTTCTGGTTCCGAAACCAGACGGCTCGTTCCGTCCATTCATAGATATGAGCTGGATAAACAAGCTTATCGTGGCTCCAAAATTCTATATGGAGACCATTCGATCGGTCAGAGCCGTGAGCATAGATCTCAAGGATGCGTAGATTCACGTCATGGTACATCTGGCGTTCAGAAAGTATCTTCGCTTCGCCGTCCTAGGAGTTGTATATCAGTTCCGAGCGATGTGCTTCGGCCTGAATCTAGTGCCCTGGGCTTTCACTCGAATAATGAACTCGGTAATGACTCATTTCCGAGCTCATTCGTCTGCGGTAACGTCGGCCTACCTGGACAATATTCTTCAGATGTACGGCAATGAGTTAACGCTTCAGAACGATGTGCAGAATCTGCTTCTATTGCTCCGACGTCTCAGTTTGATAGTAAACAAGGAGAAATCAGATCTGGTGCCGTCCAAGTCGTTCACCCACCTTAGGTCACCTGCTTTATAGTGTAAAGAAAGGGAATACCTCCCTTGGAGACAGTAATTCTGAGTCGGTACAGGGATGGTTTTAAAGTGTAAAGCTAATGTTTACTCATACTTGTAATATTTTTAGTGTGTAGCTTGGTGTGAAGCATTTGTATATGTCACGTGTCAAACAGGCGTTAATATACAATCCTCGGACACTTTGAATGAGTATAAAGAGTCTCATTTCTATGGACTTCCTTTATTTATTGGCTTACCTTTAAAAATAATTAGTATAAAGGGTTATACTGGATGTTAATAGAGATCATTGATGTTATTGTGCTCAGTTACAGAATGGTGCTGTGTCTTTCTTCTTTGATAAGAATAAGAAAGATACATGTAAAGCCTATCTCTCCTTTTCTCCTTGAGGGGATAATTCTGTCTTATGTAATTGAGCCTATTGGATTTTCCTTTATGTCCTAGGCCCTCCAACCTTTTTACTATTCAGCTAAGTCTGGGTCATTGGTACTGTATAAAAATGTTAAAAAATTTATAGTAATTTATATATTTTTTATACTTACCAATGACCCAGACGGGATGGCCCTCCCATGAGTTGGGAGCTCATACCTCCCCACTGAGTACATGACGCTTACCAGGCACTGGTTGTAAGAATGACATTTGGCACCAATTTCGAGACCTCCTTGACACTGTGCATGCACAGTGGAGTAAAAGTATGGAGGACCATATAGGACATCTAATTTTCAGTTTTTGTTGCAAATTTTGGGGTTTAGGGGGGGGCAAAATTTGTGTTTGGCCCTGAATAATTAAGAGTTAGCACCAGCTATGTCTGGGTCATTGGTAAGTATAAAAAATATATAAATTACTATAAATTTTTTAACTTTTTAATGACTGTATGAGTAAAATCCTCCCAAATCGTTTTTTGCAGGTAGTAATTTCTGTCCATATCTTTACTTCCAGAAAAACCGAAGAAAAAAAAGTCATCTTTAGAAGATTTGTTGTGCAAAATTTGTATGGAAAATGATATAGCTGTATCATTCATTCCATGTGGACATTTTGTCACATGCCTTGATTGTTCGAAACAGGTCAAAGAATGTCCAATGTGCAGAACTCGAATTAGAGGGACGTTACGAACTTATCTCTCTTGAAATGGAGACAAGAAGATATGAGTGAATTATATTTGTGAATAACAAAATATTTGTGCCATATATACTTTGCTTTCAGCAGGTTTCATGTTTCTGGTGTATTTTGGAGGGCGCCATAGCTCTGCGGTAAAGGTACTTGTCAGATCACCAAAGTTAAGCAACATTGAGCGTGGTTAGTAGTTGGATGGGCGACCATTTCAGCGACTGATTCATGCTCCCGCATTGTGTCCTTGGGCAAGGCACTTAACTCTGATTGCCTACATGGTGGCACAATGACGCTGTGTACTAAGGCGAACTGCACATCGATGGTGCGCATGTCTTCAACCAATCTAACCCTGCCTGTGCCGTGGTGCAGAGTTCAGAGTTACAGTGTTGAAGAGCTGACAGCTGCTCGTCATTGCTCGGTGGTTCTCTCCGGGTACTCTGGCTTCCTCCACCCATAAAACTGTCACCGACATGATATGACCCTGGCTGTTAATGTGTTGTTAAACCCTAATAAATAAATAAATACCAGTGTATTTAGGATGCATAAGCTACCTCATAATAGACACCTTGAACCATAGTCGGCAGGTGGAAATTCTGAAGTTTTGTCCGGGCCCTTCAGGGTTAAGTCATTTATACAGCACTTTCATGAGCTCTGTAGTGATGCATTTAGGATTTTTATTATGACCCCATCATCCATCCATACAAGTGTCTGTCTAGAATATGGATTCCGGATGATAACTTTAATTTCACTAAAGGAAATGAAACACAATTTTATACATAGGTCTATAACCATATAGTACAGTTTGGGATTGATAGTGGGCTTGATCCAATATTTTTTGACAGAGTTATGGCCCTTTTCTGACTTCAAAAACATGTTGATATTGGTTTCCGGTTGACAACTTTAGTTTGACAGAATGAAATCAAACAAAATTTTATACATAGGTTTATAACCACATGATGCACGTTGGGATTGATAGTGGGCATGGTTCGATTTTTATTGACTGTGTTATGATCCTTTTATGACTTAGAAAACATGTTGATGTTGGTTTCCGGGCAATAACTTTAGTTTGACTGAACGAAATTAAACAAAATTTTATACATAGGTTTATAACCACATAATACATGTTAGGACTGATAGTTGGCCTAGTCTGATATTTTTTGGCCGAGTTATGACCCTTTTTCATTTGAAAAAATGATTAGTCACATGCAATTACATTATCTGTCAGTTTTAAGTGTTAAAAATATGTGATTTGAAGACATATTGTTTAAATAAACCAGGTATGTATATCTGATATGTCAATATACTTACAGTCTTCAGTGCATGTGTCCCTCATCTCTTTGGAAATTCTGAGAAGTGGAACAGTGTTTACTAGTAAAATAGAACATGGTGTACCACATTATCTCCCCCTGGATATCTTCCCCAATGGGGGAACAGATCCTTAGATATCTTCCCTTCCCTCTGCCCTGAATTCTTCCGCAGGTTGGATCATATGGTGTTGCCGATGCTCAAAACATTGAGACTTACATTTCCAAGTAAAATCACTTGGAAGTGCTTGGTTACTGAAATAAACAAGTTTGTCTTTTCTGGTAATGTGGGACAGGGAACCAATAGCGGGGTGGAAGTCCTCTAAAGTGGGCAGCATAGGTATAAACGATTGGCTAAATTTGACTTCATCCCTATGTTGTTGTCATCAGGTGTCAAATGTGCTGAAAGTGACCTAAAACTATAAGTAATTAAAGAAATAACAGCCAAACATTATTTTTAATAGTGTAATTCTAATCTTTCAAGGGAGTACTGATTCCATTAGGCATTTTTATTGCTTTTTTGTTTCAAGTAGTGAATAGAGTCTTCATCTCTCCACCAGTTTTAGTAAAATTTACAATAATTGTCTGTTAAATTTGGGCTGGACCTTACCAAAGGCTTAAGTTTGAAACTAGTTTGGCTAACTCAAACCTTATTTCAGTATCACATGATCTTTTAAACCCTTTTAATCTCATCTTGCTTTACCTCTAAATCGATGAGATTTAACTCCCAGCAATACCAGGGGAGATTACTCCTGACTCCTGAAAAGTAATCACAACAGGAAGTTCGAGCATTGCCCACTCCAAACATTAACAAGAAAGGTATTTTGGTATGATGTCGGGATGGCATCCTTCTATGATGTCACCTGGTTGACTAATGACCCAGTTGCAGATCAGATAATTTTATTTAATTTTCCAGTATTCGCTCAGATGGCCTCACCTCCCATGGAACTTGGAAGGAGGGAGGGCACCACCAGCCTCTTTCCTGAGAAGCCCTACTTTGATCTGGTCATAACTCCAATGACCTTGTCAAGTTTGAGGAAGAACAACTAAGTTCGAAACTCAGGAATTCAGGACACCTCCATTTGTTATATTTCATTTTTGTCAAAAGCTTGGTTCTGGGCCAACCGGATGTAAGATTTGGTCTAATTTCCTTTTTACACATGCACTGAACTGTTGAAATTTTTTTTCTATAAATTTACATGGAAATTGTCTGACAGACCATTTCTCTGCAAGTGAAAGAAATAAGAAGTGTATCAATCAATATTGCTTTTAGGTATCTAATTATTTTCTTGTTGATGTACTAGTGAGCCTGCCTATCCTGGGATGAGAAGCCCCATGCATACAATAGAAAAGTAGTCCATTGCATACAGTACAGTCATTGTGGACTGGTCATAATCCACGTGTGAGCACTGGTATCCATGCATGCATTTACCAGGTATAGAAAATCATAATCACCAAAATTTAATTAATGAAGCACCGGGTTGTACCAGATGCTTCATTAATTAAATTTTTGATGATTATTCCTGTTATTAGTGTGTGGAATCTAATATTGCATCCGTGGAAATATTGCCCACCTATGGAAAGTGACCAGTCCATGGCATCTGTACTGTATCGTGGAAGATAAAGCTGACATTTCTTGCTAGATGGAATTACTTGATGGAATTACGGACTTCCCATATAATAGATATATAAATGTAGTATTTTCAGCTAGTTTTGGTTTCCTTAGATGACCAACACATTTTATGCCTTATACCTAATGTGCTGATCATGCTTCGAAGATTCACAACAGACTGGGGACTGATTGGTGACCCTCTATATACTATCTTTCACTGCATGCTTGTATCACTTTGGCTCTCTGTAATGCATAGTTTACACTCGCTTAACGGTAAAGTGCTGGAAGCCCATATTTGGGCTTTACTCATGCAGGTACCACAACTCAAAAGGTTTCATATTCAGTGGGTCTGCTTCATATCCTTAAAGTGAAATTATTTAGTCTGCATAGATTTGCCTTGTTACAATTTATGAGAGAGTGTCTACAGGCACTCTCCCAAAAAGTGCAACATGGCAAAGACATGCGGACAAATTTTGGTTACCAAAAATAATTTAGCACTCTACCAGTTAATCCAGTGCATACTGCTGTCACAATATCTATATCTATATTTAACCCCCGCAGGAACTCCGGGAAGTGAAGCAGTGCTTGTTTACTGTGGTAAACAAGCCTGTTTTACTGGTAAAATAGGACACAGTGACTAATGCTTGGGTTGCGAGTAATCTAAAATAGGCAACATGGGGTATAAATGATTGACTGACCTTGACTTTATCTCTATGGTGTGGTCATGATTATCCATTGTGCTGAAGTATGTGACCTTAAACACCAATAAATAAAAATATCTATATTTAAACCTGCAAATTTTTCCCATAATACAACTAGAATTTAACCCAATTCATAAGATACAATGAATTTGTTACATTCCTAGTTATATTTAAATATAATGCTAAAATGTGTTGGAAATTTTTGTATTTTGACTTCAGTGTGCAGGGGGTTAATTGGATCCTGGTTAATGGAATATCTCCGTTCATGATAATGTTTTGTGTGTGAAACCATTCACTTTTTAGCTCAACTTCTCACTTGCCGTCCGTCGTCGTGAACTTTTTTCAAACGACTTCTCTGAAACCGCAAGGTCGGTTTGCTCGAAACTTGGTATGAATGTTCATTACCATATGTCAACTCAAGTTTGTTCAAATGAAATGGACATGCCCACTTGGGGCTCCATAGGAGGCATAACTCTGATAGCACCCTATGTATATTAGAGAAATTACATAAAAAATCTTCTCCAGCACAAGTGGGCAGAATCATTTGATATTTGGTATACAGCATTAGGGGGTGGATCTGATTCAAGTTTGTTCAAATCAGCCCCCTGGATTCATATTTGGGCTCACTATTGGAGCCCAAATTTGAACTTAGTTCATTTCAAGGAAATTTCTTTAAAAATCTTCTCCCGATCCAGCAAACAGAATATTTTGCTATTCGGTATGCAACATTGTGGAGTGGATCCGATTCACGTTTGTTCAAATCGACCCCCTGGGTTCATACTTGGGCTCACTATTGGAGCCTGAGTTTGAACTTAGTGCATTTCAGGCAAATTGCTTTTAAAATTTTCCTCTTCAGACCAGCAGGTAGAATTTTTTTGTCTCACCTGACTTTCAGTTAGGAGAGCTATAGTGATCACTCACCGTCCGTCGTCCGTAAACATGGTGTTTGCATCTTCTCCTGCTAAACCGCTGAACCAATGTATTTGATATTTGACATAATAGTTGGTTATGACATTGCCGCAATTTGATTTTGTTCAAATCAAGTTGCCTCTCCCCTCGGTAGGGCACGCACAAAAAGTGTGATTAAATCTTAAAAAATCTTCTTCTCATGAACCAGCAGTAGCAGATACTTGATATTTGGTGTGCAGCTTCCTTTTGAGGCGTAGACTCAGATTTGTTCAAGAGAAGTTCAAGGAGCTATATTTGCCTTCGTTATGGGAGGGGTAAGAATTTTTGCCCCACCCAAAATTTATATCTTCTAAACCGAGAGGCAGATTTGAACCATATTTGATATGAGTGCTTATTGGGTCATAAGTACTTAATTTATGCCCAAATGTTTTTTTCCATCACTCCATGGGAACCACATGAGCTAAAAATAAAAAAAAATTAAAACACTCAAATCTCCAAAAGTACATGGCACTGAGAATTCTTATTTAGTGTGAAGCTTTCTTAGGACCAACAGAATGGAATGGTCAAAAAAAATTGATATCAGTTTTATCATGGGGTATTTTTTGGGGACTTTTGAAAAAGTGCTGAGTCAGCATTTTTTAACACTGGGGGTAATGGGAAAAACACTGCTCCAAAAGCTTTCAAATTTCACATATAACATCTTTGGCAGATTGTTTCAGAAGTTTATTGAAATCACATCCCTGCTGAGTCAGCATTTTTTAACACTGTGGGTAATTGGAAAAACATTTAAGACTACTTTTCTTCCAATCCACTGCTCCAAAAGCTTTCAAATTTCACATATAGCATCTTTGGAATATTCTTTCACATGTTTATTGAAATCAAATCCCTGGGTCCATACTTGGGCTCTCTCTGGGAACCTAAATGTTTAAATTAGTGCAGTATGAGGAATATTCTTTAGAAATCTTCTTCTTCAGATCTACCAATCAGAATCTTTTGATATTTGGCATGCTTAGGGGGGTGAGATTCAAGTTTGTTCAAGCCAAGTCCCTGGGTTCAATGTGAGAGTCTGAATTAAAACTTTGTTCAAAATGAGTACTTTTCGTTGGAAAAATCTTCTTCAGATCCAGCTGTCGGAATGTTTTGATATTTGGTATGCAGCATCCTTAGGGGGGTAAGATTCAAGTTTGTTGAAGCCAAGTCCCTAGATCCATATTTGGGCTCCCTGTGGGAGCCTGAATTATAACTTAGTTCAATATGAGGAATATTTTTCCAACTGTAAACCAATGGCCCAGACTTAGCTGGTGCTAACTCTTAAAATATTGAGGGCCCCAATCCCCAAAATTTGCATGCAAACCCGAAAATTAGAAGTCCTATCTGGCCCTCCATACATTTACTCTCTGTGCATGTGCAGACGCTAGGAAGTGACCAGAATTGGTGCCAGCATCATTCTTTGTTTGGCACTCAGTCAGATAACAACAAACTGATTTCTGTGCTTTTAAATCTCAGTTTATAATGGTGCCAGACACAAATCAGTGGTTAATTTGGTGGATCCATGGACGCAACTGGATGAAGGAAGAAAGAAACGGTGGTTTGAAACATTCAGGGCTATAACTTTATAATATTTATAAAAATTAGTTCATGTTTCCCAATTTCAGGACATGAGCCTGACGTCATCATTATTAATCATGATTTTTCCACTGTTTGTTTAGTATTCCTTCCCTACCCTCCCTTGAAACCCCCCAGTTAAACTCCCAAGCTTTTTGGCTTGTTTTATTGAATTTTTTTTCAGAGAGTGTGCTTCCGTCGTCGCATTTAGGTAGTCAATTAGAGCTAGTGGCCAAAGTGCTCATGAATATTAGCCAGGGCAGTAAACCACAGCATGGTTTCAGCTCCCTGGAAGCCAGCTAGCTCGACTGGTGAAGCGGTTACACTGTCCGTGGGTACCGTGATGCTGGGTGTGTCCATTGCGGTCAAGGAGAGTAGAAAGGGTAGAGTGAGCACTGTAAAATAATAACAGGCTCACCCTGCGATGATGGAGAGGAAGAAGCCAGCAAGTTCAGCAGGAAGCTCGGCGAGGTCTGAAGAACCGCGAGCGAGAGAGCCCCCTCTCTTTCATAACATCTGGGGTCAGATGTTGTGGTTCGGAATTTACATCAGTCGGAGCATATATCCACGCTTCCTGTCCGGGACGCTCCGTTCAGTTACCAGCGGGGGTCAGCTATAGTAACGGCTTCTTCTTCAGCATCTACTAGCACACACGACTGCACCTTGGCTATGTGACTTCTGATATACAACCTGCATCTCCGAGAAGGCCCACTCTTCGCTAAAGAAGTCACACTGTTCTGTAGCCAAGGAGACAAGGCCTCATTCATCGGGCCATCCGCAGAAAAGAGCCATCTTGGACACACTGTCCCAGGAGCAGCCGGCGGCCAAGCAACAGAAGACTGCTGCTTCTCAGGCCTCCGTAACAGACTTGCTGTCACAGATTGCACAGCTCATTGTAGCATCCCAGCAAGTGCAGAAGCAACCGACGGCAGACTCAGAACCTGAGGTGTCAGATGGTGCTGGGTCGGTCCAGTCATCTGCGCATTCAGATGCCGATGACTATGAGTATAATTGATTTAGTCGGATGGTGAAAGGGATTTGGAGAATTACCTTTCCCTTTCTGATCAACATAGGGTGGCGATGGATCTAATGCATCAATACTTCCCTGAGTTCGTTCCTGAGAATCAGAATGCTGCGAACGCTCGAAAGTAGCACTATTCAGTAGCTAAGAGACAAGGCCTCATATTTCGGGATGTCTGGAGAAAAGAGCCATCTCGCACACACTGTCATGGAGCAGCCGGTGGCCAGAATAGAAGGCCGCTGCTCCTCAGGACTCCGTAACAGATTTGCTATCGCAGATTGCGCAGCTCATCGCAGCATCCCAGCAAGTGCAGAAGCAGCCGACGGCAGTCTCAGAACCTGAGCTGTCGGATGGTGCTGGGTCGGTCCAGTCATCTGCCCGTTGAGATGCAGCTGACCGTGATTTTCAACTGATTCAGTCGAATGAGGAAAGGGATAAGGAGAAGGATTACCCTTCTCTTTCGGAACAACACATGTTTGCGATGGATTTAATCCATCAACACTACCCTGAATTTGTTTCAGCGAATCACAATTCTGCGACTACTTGCAAGTGTCCGCTATCATTGTTGGACGCTGACTTCATCCAGAAAAAGAGGAGGTTATGTCTTTTCCGGTTAAGTCTAGACAGGTGTCGCAGGCCTTAGGCCTTTTAGACGACGGCATATTTATCTTTCCAGTGGGAAGAAGTAAGGCGGTTTCTTGTCATCATCTTCCGTAATTTTACCGATTATAATGCAAAATAGAGAAGATGTATTGAGAGTTCCCCTGCATTTGAATGAGCAGGCTAAGGACCTAGTTATGGCCTTACCTTTGTCATTCACTATTCGCTCGAACACAGTTGGGACGGCAATTTCTTCATTCAGAGCGAATTGGACTCACTGTCTTAAGCAGATCACCTTTAAGAACTGTGATGCAACGTCTCTATGGAAAGAAATTTGAGGACGTTCGTACCTCATTTAGAGTCCTTCCAGGGCTATTATATTATGACGTTGAACGCTGTCTTAACACTGGCTAATCTGTAGTTATTCAGATGTGACGGAGCCCTTGCGTCGTCATCTTTAATAGATGACAAGGTGAAAAACTCTATACAAGTCGCTCTGGTTTCTGGACACTAAGTTTCTGACGATAAGCTTTCATTGGTTTATGACCAAGCTACACAGAAAGCATCAATATTCTGCTCCTTAAGTTGGTGTCTAATCGACACGCAGTAGCAGAAAAGAGTGAGGGAGGACGTCCTAGATAGAAAGTCGTCTAAAAAGGACTCCTCGCGAGGGTATAGGTAACCCTCCTATAATTACTCTAGGGATTGTCATTCAGCGACTCGAATAGGGGGCTTAGGTATGATCGAGACTACTGGTCAGACGCCCCTAAGCCGTTGGCTTGAGACTCTTCGCGAAGGACACATAGTTTCTCCTTCCGTAGGCCTTGCAGGTACTACAGGTGAGGGCTAGGACCTCTATTGCTTAGCAGTTGAAGGATGGTTATCAAGATTTGTATTAAACTGGATAACTATTACGGAAGACCAGTAGGCGAGAAGTGTGGTCTCGGATGGCCTACGACTATCTTTCCAAGAGAAACCACCACTAACTTAATTTGTGATGGACAATGCTTCCGTCAAATCCTTGCATAAGAGTCTCTCCAATCGGAGGTAAAGGTTCTCTTGACAATGAAAGTAATAGAGGTCATTGAGAATCAAGATTCTTTAGGATTCTATAGTACCTGTTACTTGTACCAAAGCCAGAGAGCTTGTTCCAGCCGATAATAGACTAGAGCTGGATGACAAGTTTATCATAGCTCTAAAAATTTATTTATAGTAATCATTTAGTTGGTAAAAGTGAGCATTCGAGTGATCGACTATGTGACAAGCATGGATCTGAGGACGTCTTCTTTCATGTCCTGGTGTATCCGGCATTCAAAAAGTACTACGGTTCATCGTCCAAGGGATAGTATTTCAGTTCCGATTGATGTGCTTCGGTCTGAATCTAGCACTCTGGGCTGTTACTCGAATAATGAACTCGATAATATCTCACAACAATCTGCTTCGTCTGCTGTTATCCAGAGCGAAATTAGTCAGTTGTTATGCTCGCTTTTGTCTAATCATACACATTAACAGCAAAAAATTTTTTGCGACTTATGGGGTTGTGCAGAGCGGCTACACATCTTATTCAGATGGGTCGCTTATGCATACGTCCCCTCCAGTTATTCTTTACCCAGAACTGGAGTGTTAAGACGCATTCGCTCAAAACCAGTATTGTTTTAACGGATCTAGTAAACAAAAGGTCCATATTGGGGCAGATATTTAGTGGTTAACTCAAAGAGTTCCACTGCAACTGCCAGATCTGGCTTTCACGATTATGATGGGTGTGAGTCAGTAGTTTGAGGCACGACCCTGAGTCCAACAGACTCGAAATGTAGGGGTCTTGGGACCCTCGGTTCCTGGAGAAACATATAAACTTCAAAGAATGATGTCAGTATTGTTAGCGCTACATCAATAGATTCACATTATTTGCAGACACGCATGTTCCGATATTGTTGGACAACTCGATAGTAGTAGCGTACATCAGGAACCAGGGCGGCACCCATCCATTTCCATTATGATAACTAATGGAGAAGATTTTTCAATTTCATGTTCATCTCTGTATCCATCATATTCTGGGTCGTCTGAGTGTACTAACAGACTTGCTCTCGGAAAGGTCACCTGTTTTATTTGCATTGGACGCTCAACAAGCGAGTTTTGGGCAGTTTTGCTAGCATTGGACGCTCAACAAGCGAGTTTTGGGCAGTTTTGCTAGCAGTGGGATTGCACCATGATAGTTTAGTTTGCGACGCACCGGAACAATTAGTTACCGTCATTTATGTCGCCATGCCCAAACCCATTGAGCGCATGCAGTAGACGCTCTGCAGAATTCATGAGGTTGAATGATAGGATATGCATATCCTCCATTTCATTTGATTCAATATATTACTTTTAAGATTAAACAGTCTCGTTGTGAATCCCACTAGTAGCACCTCTGTTGTCACAGAAACCTTGGATCAGTATTCTCAAGTGTCTATTATGGGACTCTCCCCAGAAGCTTCCTCAATGAGAGGGCCTTCTTTCAGGGGAAGTTTTATTCTTCACATCCTTCTCTTCCTATAGTGACATAATGGAGTCGGTTAGACGTAAAGGAACCATCGCGATTCCTGTATTATTTGATAACTGGCACAGGAACGATTAAATAATGCGGGTGAGGAGATTTCGATATAACTTCAAATTCCCCCCCCCCCTCTCTCCCGCCCTCTCCCCCCCCCCCCCCCCCCCCCCCCCCCATTCACACACACTGCCTATGTGTTTAGAGGCAATTACCGGGCAAGACATAATTTTCTTCCTGCAAGCCTCATATAATTTAATACATACATTCTATGCATTTGGGTCGTGTTCTATGATGACCTTATTGGCACATCCGCTTTTTAGTTGGATTAGTTTCCTGTGATTATTTGATGATTTGTTATATACAAGCACTTATTTAAAAATCATCGCAATTAAATTGCTACTCTTGAGTAACTTGCAGGCTGCATAATCAGTTAACTGGTATTCAGATGATTACATGCTAAATATAAATGCTCTCGCACATTATATTATTAGGCAAACACTTTATTGTATTTTGTGGACCTTGAAATCATAATCTATTTCAGGGGCGGTCCGTTTCAGAGCCTGTTAATCATGCCTACTTTCATTTCTTATCAACCTATTGTTTACTACAGGCTTACACTACAGTGGAAGACCCTAACTCGGGTTAAAATACTCTCTACTTTGATCTTTCCACAAGAGATTTGGGAAAGAAAAAGTGGTGCAAAAGCACCACGAAAAAATAAGCCAAAACTGGGTCGAGCGCCATCGGTGCACACCCAGTAGGGGATGCTTTTCTCTTAGTACAATTCCATGACTTCCGTTATCCAGTGCGCAAAGCACTCATCAATAAATCATTCTTTTTTCGTCCGACGTCCAAGGATGACGTTCAGCCATTTGTATTACGATACAGTGATCATTCAACTCGTCAATCATGGTTTCCAGTGACTGGAATTATGGATCTGAGTATCGTATAATAACAGGACTGTGTTTTATATATTCTCGTTATTATTTTCAACCACATTTTCATTGTTTTTATATATTTTACTGTGTCGCGCGCGACTTTCATACATAAAATTTTTCAGTTGATAAATTTTATTATTATTGGAGTTAGGTGTCAATGAGGGACTGTATGGACAGGATTTCTTCACTCTGTTGAGGGCTGAATTTCTGTTTTTTGGGTTCCTGTCGGCCGTCTGGGTTCAGCCATGTTCCTGTCGGTTCTTTTTCTGCCACCTTTCTCTCCTAGTTGGGGGTTTTCTTCTACTTACTGTATCTGTTGAGTTCACCTCCCGACACGACCACGTCTGGTGGGAGTTATACCCCCTCCGTGGGGAATGTGCAGTTTTTTTCCATGGTGGATACTGCGGGAGCTGTTGAGTTGTCTGGTGAAGAGATGCCTGGTTCCGGGACTATGCTCCCTCTCAGTCGACATCTGTGGCTATCACTAGGGTTGTGACTCTTCCTTTGGAGGCCGAGCTCTGTTGCTCTCTCCCCTTTTCTGCCAGTTTCAACAGCTCCCATCATATCTGCTGCTACTGCTGTTCCGTCTACAACGTCAGCGGTCACCATTTCAGCCGACCTCGACTTATCCCTGCAGGGGTCTGCAGCGATGTCAGTGGTGTGGATGTGGGGTATCAGCCTCAGCCTTCCCTGACTTCAACTCGGCGAAGTCGGAAGTAGCTGCCGACCGAACCCCCTGCTGTGTCCTCTCAGCCGTTGAGCACAGCAGCTTTATTTCTGCAGGGGTTTGCAGAGGTGTCCGGAAGTGTAGACGTGGGGTATCGGCCTCCGCCTTCCCTGACTTCAGCTCGGCGCAGTCGGAAGTGGCTGCCGACCAAACCCCCTGCTCACCTCGGCCACGATCATCGGTTGCGTGCCAACAGCCTGTGGAGCAACCTGCTTCTGGGCGCCTTTGACCGTGCCTGTCGGTACAGGTCGTTGAAGCGTTTACAGCTTTGGACTTGAAGCTGAGTTCCAAGGCTATGAAGACATCGTTCATCATCAGGGTTGACACTTTTTCCTCCGGTGCATTATCGTTCCTATGATTATGCCAAGACGTCGTTGATCATCAGGGTTGACACTTTTTTCTCCGGTGCATTATCGTTCCTACGATTACGCCAATCCATCAGTTTGCCAGACTTTGACGGTCTTGGATCAGGACTCCTACTCCCAAGCCGGCCATTTTTCATATGGAGTCCGTGTTGGGCTTATCGAGAGAGATGCTGGAATGCTTTCTCTCTTCGATTACGTCATCTCTGCTTTGCTGCTCATCTGCTCCCAGATAAGTTTGACGATGAACAGTCTTTTTGTGTGTGCTGTCCAAGGCGCTCATGCATCTTCTCACACGCATGCCTGTAACATGGCTAACAACAAGGTATTACTTGAAAATAGAATATGTTTTCATTTTTGGAATTCACTTTAAAACAATTTTCACAATCCAGTATAATTATTTAAAATAGTTCCTTGAATCCTACACCCTCTGCAACAACAGGTAATCAATCAACTCTGTGCACGTTTACAGCCACAGTTAGTGCATATTTTCATGTAGTATGTGATATGATAGTTAACAATTTTTTATTATAACCAGAAGGTGTGCATTGCACAGGGTTAGTCACCCTTTCTGGTTATAAAAAAATTTCATTGTTAACTGTGTAACTAACCCTGTGCACTGTACAGCCTTAGTGTAAATCTCATCTTTATCAACTCTTTACCAAATGTAATGATCCAAACCGGCCAGTGCTATTCAAACTCAGCTTTAGACCTGTCATTGTTATTATACAGTGAATTCCAAAAATGAAAACATGTTCCATTTTCAATTAATAGCTTGTTTAACTTGGAATTAGTTTGCAGGGATGCTGTGCTGGACACAAGCTGTTCCCTTCTTGAGGGGCAGCGCTCTGCTCTTCGATCTGCCTCTATCGGCGGGTCCCCAACTATTCCATGGTTCCCTGGCGACGGTCCGGGATGACTCCCAATGTCATTCCATAGATCAGCTGCTGCTACGTCAGCTTGATCAGCCTTCTGTTGGAGGCAGGGGCGGTCCAAAGCCTAACAAGTACCCTTCTGCTTCCTCTGCGAAACCAAGGGCTGATCCTCCTGCTGCCACTTCTACTTACTCACAGGATAAGGGTAGGCATCGGCAGCAGTCACCTCGAATTTGTCCCGGGTTGAGGCATTCCACTCAGTCGAGTGTGCCTCTTCCAACACAAGTCCCTTTCAACGTTACACATTGGGAACTTTTGATCACGGAGATAGGCAATCTCCTGTCAAAGGGGGCAATCGAGGTCATCAAGAACATTCTTTCAGTGGGATTTTATTTCAGCCTGTTCTTGGTGCCGAAGGACAGCCGACTCAGAAAGATTATCGATCTACAGTGAGTATCCTGACCCACTCTATCATTGTTCCTAAGTTCACTGCATGGAGGCTTTCAGGTCGGTTCGCCGTTCCATTCCCCAGGGAGTTTTCCAGTTCAAGGCCATGCCCTTCAGCCTCGACCTGGATCCTTTGGCCTTCACCCGTCTGATGTCTCATGTGTTAGTCTTACATCGCACACAGACCAGGGTGTCTTCTTCAGCATATCTAGTTGAGGCATTCCAATGTTGCCTTTCTGGAGTCGGATGTCGACACACTGTTGAGTCTGCTCACATCACTAGGATTCAGAGTCAATGAGGAGAAGTCGGACCTGATCCCTTCTCCATCATTTTGTCATCTGGGATGGGCTTCCGTACTCAGCTGGTTATGGTGGCAGTTTCCTGGGCAGGGGCTGTGATTTTCTCAGCCTCTCAGCCTGGATCTGGTGCTTCAGTTACCAGAGTTCTCTTCCACGTCACTGTCTCCCCGACATATGTTCAGTGGATTATGCAGGGAGTTCTGTTGGACTTCCCTATGTCCGATCGTGTTCTGACGGCAGTCGCCATCGATATTGGATGGGGTGTGACGTTGGATCCTCTAGGTCTTTCCCTTCCTGGGTCATGGGACCAGGATCCAGCAGCTCTTCACGTCAACCAGAAGAAGCTTCTTGCTTGCTCGTCTTCTGAGTTACAGGCAGTGGATCCCCAGCCTTTCGAATTGTCAGGTCCTTCTGTTGTCTGACATTTCAACAGTGGTTGTTTACATTCGAAACCAGGGCAGCATGCACTATGTTCCCATGTACGAATTGGTTGGGAATCTTATACTGCACGCTCAGGATGTCAGTGCCGGAGTGGTGGTACGTCAGATATCCGGTCGTTTGGACATCCTAGCCAGCTCCCTGTCCCTACGGGGCAGGTTCTTTTCCTCCGAGTGGATACTCCACATGGCGGTGTTCTAGTCTCTTTGCAATCTCTGGGGTTGTCCCCACATCAACCTCTTTGCAACTCGTTGGAACCATCAGGTGTTCACTTTCGTGTCCCCGTGTCGAGATGCTCTGGCTTTCGCCGTGGGTGCTCTGTCCTTTTGGAACGGTTTTGTCGGCTACGCCTTCCTGCCGGCTCGAATTCTGCCTCATGTTCTAGCCCAGATACGAACCTGCAGTTGGCAAATCATTTCGATCGCATCCCTGTCGCCTCAGTGGGTGTGGATCAATCTGCTCCGCTCTCTGTTAGCAGTGGTTCCTTCACATCTCCCTCTACACCACAACCTTCTTTGCCAAGGTTGCCCGTGGAGGTTTCATGTCGACCCGACTTCATTGTTCCTTCGCGCATATCTTTTGTCAGGTCCTGTCTCCTCCGTAGTGTTTTTTTCGAGACAAGCAGTGAAGTTGCTTTTCTTCTTTTCTTCTTGAAGGAGGCACTGGTTTAGCCTATGCGACTAAGTGGAAGGTCTTCTGTTGATGGTACGTGGATCACTCTGTTGCTTTTGTCACTCCTTCGATCACACAGATTGCAGAGTTTATTGTATATGTTTCATTCTGGGGCTCTCCAGCCTGTTTCCATCAATGGGTACAGGTCCATGCTTCGGAGACCTTTTTTGTATGTGGGGCAGCATCATATCGGCACTAATCCATGCCTCTCCAAACTTGTTCGGCACTTTTCCTTGAAAGGCCTATGACTTTGCAGCTTACCCCAAGATGGCATCTTTCTTGGCAGCTTCTCTGCTTGGGAAAGGGGCGCCGTTTGAGCCTTTATCCCAGATGGATATACGTTTTCTCACATACAAGATGGCTATTCTGATAGCATGTACCTCAGCCAGATAGGTTAGTGAGCATCACGCCCTCTTGGTTGACCCGGCCTTTTTCTGGAGCTCTCCCACCAATGTTATGTTTACCAGTGATTGCTCTTTTCTGGTCAAGAATCAGATACCGGAAGCTACTCTGCATCCTATCTGTATCGGAACTCTTCCTCCTGTTGAGGGTAAACACCCTTTGCTCTGTTTGGTTCGTGCAATTCGCTTTTATCTCAATCGGACGCTGTTCATTTGGAAGGGTAGGATCGATTTTCTGTTTCTTATTCCTGGTCGACAGAAGATCTCTCCTGAATCCATTTCTCGATGATTTGTCTTCCTATTCGTGCAGCTTCCTCTCGTCTAGTGACTGGCGATTCTATTACCAATCATTTTTCTGCCACAAGGTGCATGCATTGTCTACCTCTTGCGGCTTAAACTAACGCCGTCATGTTGTTGGATGTTATGCTCGCAGCCTACTGCAAAAATGCTACTTTCACCACTTATCTGCGACAGTTGCAGGAGCAGGCAGAGGACCTTTGTTCTATGGGCCCTCTTTCTTCTGCTCACGCTGTTGTCTATCCCAGCCATTCGGCTTCTTACAAAGTCAGTTCAAGCTCTGTGCTGTTACTGCCCTTTCTATCTGTGCATCACACATAACCATTCGCCTCATCTCTCATTGTCTTTTACTAATGTTTGTGATGCTATGGTTTGATAGGCCTAGTGACCTCTTCCTCTGTCCACGGTCCCAGTGCAATTGGGTTATGTGTGGGTTGGTTATGTGATTCCCTCCATCCTATTGTCTATTCAGCCTATAGTAATCAATTGTAAGGAAGGTTGACAAGATATTTAAATTTTATAGTAAATTTCCTTTCTTATTATACCACAATTGTTTACATGGAGGCCCTCCCGCCTTCTTATTTGGGTAAGAATCCTTCCTCCACGCTGATCACATAACTCCTATGTTGGCAGACTCAAAAGAATGATTTATTGATGACTGCACACTGGTTAACGGTGGTTAAGAGAAGAGTGTCCCCTACTGGGTGTGCGCCGAAGGCCCTCGATCCAGTTTGGACTAATTTTTACCTGCGTCGCCCTAGCGGCAGAGCAGGTCTAGTAACCGCTCGACTCCGTCTGTCAGTCCGTCCGTCTGACAGTCCGTCCGTCCGTCCGTCCATCTGAAACACTTTTTCTGTCAAATTTTTCTTGGCTTCTATGAAAGGGAATGATTTTATATTTGGTCTGCTGCTTCATAATGATGAGTTGTATCGTGTAAGCAATTTTCAGATCTGCCGTGCAGCCACTTCCTGTTTGCCGATACTTTGAAATTTTACTGTACCCACTGAACATTGAAATTTTCTGTTAAGGTTTTCTTGTCTTCTATGCAAGGGATTGATTTTATATAAGGTTTTCTTGTCTTCTATGCAAGGGATTGATTTTATATTTGGACTGCTGCTTCATAATGATGAGTTGTATCGTGTATGCAATTTTCAGATCTGCCATGCAGCCACTTCCTGTTTGCCGATTCAATTGCATGCAGCGACGCAGGTCCAGACCCGGTATTGGTCTTGGCTTGTTTCGTGGTGTTTTTGCACCACTTTTTCTTTCCCAAAATCTCCTGGGAAAGATCAAAATAGAGAGTATTTTATCTGAGTTTCGATCTTCCACTGTAGTGCAAGCCTGTAGTAAACAATTGCTGCAGGTATAATAAGAAAGGAAATTTACTATTAAATTTAAATTTCTAGATCCAGGTTTCTATTATGTCAGTACTCATTTTGCATATATTCACATGTGTTTTTCGATCATAGATATCGGATAGTACACGATGGAGAGTTTTGTTACTGGAATTTATTGTACGGAGGCTGCCTGTGGATTACCTAGGAAGTGTGTTTTCTCTTCAGGGATCGTTCAGTGTGGCTCGATTGGACATGTGCATGTTATATTTTATATCACCGTTTTTGAGGTACCTGTGTACGCCATCTGTGGTGTACGTTTATATTGCAGGCAATATTAATTACCAGGATCGTTGCTATAGCCTTAACTGCTGAAGTGGCATTGAGCACCTTTTATTAATCATGAATTAATACCTGAGTACAATAAGGAATTACTTAAATTGGGTTCCTTATTTAGAATATGTCTCCTCTATTATTGTTTAGATAGACATACATGTAATTCCTAATTATTCTCATTTCCTTTCATCATGGATTGCAGGGTTGGAACTATTTCGGAAGTCCTAGGCCTTCCACCATTTTACTATTCAGCTAAGTCTAGGCCATTGGTCTATAGTTGGAAAAATATTATAAATTCATAGTAATTTCTATATTTGCCATACTTACCAATGGCCCAGACGGGGATGGCCCTCCAATGAGTGGGCACTCATACCTCCCTGCTGAATTATTATGTAATACTCTCTTTTACAAAGAATGATGTTGGTGCCAATTCTGGTCACTTCCGGGCATCTGCGCATGTGTGGAGAGTAAATGTTTGGAGGGCCAGATAGGACTTCTAATTTTCGGTTTTGCATGCAAATTTGGGGGATTGGGGGGGGGGGGGGTGCAAAATTGTGTTTGGTGCTTGTCCCTCGATATTTTAGAGTTAGCGCCAGCTAAGTCTGGGCCATTGGTAAGTATGGAAAATATAGAAATTACTATGAGTTTATAATTTCTCTTTAAAAATCTTCTTCTTCAGATTCAGCAGTCGGAATGTTTTGATATTTGGCATGCAGCATCCTTAGAGGGGTGACATTCAAGTTTGTTCAAGCCAAGTCCCTGGGTTCATATTTGGGCTCACTGTGGGAGCCCGAATGATAACTTAGTTCAAAATGAGAAATTTTCTTTAAAAATCTTCTTCTTCAGATTCAGCAGATGAATGCTTTTGATATTTGGTATGCCGCATCCTTAGGGGGGTAAGATTCAAGTTTGTTCAAGCCATGTCCCTAGGTCCGTATTTGGGCTCACTGTGTGAGCTCGAATTGTAACTTAGTTAAAAATGAGGAATTTTCTTCAAAAATCTTCTTCAGATCCATCAGTCAGAATGTTTTGATATTTGGTGTGCAGAATCCTTAGGGGGGTGAGATTCAAGTTTGTTAAAGCCAAGTCCCTGGGTTCATATTTGGGCTCCCAGTGGGAGCCCGAATTATAACTTAGTTCAATATGAGGAATATTCTTTAAAAATCTATTTTTTTTTAGATCCACTGGTCAGAATCTTTGGATATTTGGTATAAGCTTTTCTTAGGAGGGGCAGATGCAACTTGTTGAAATCAATTCCCTGAGTTGATATTTAGTCTACCTTGTCAGGTGAGTGCCCTCAGGCCCCCTGGGGCCTCGTGTTATTCAGTTCTGCTATTGACTCCTAGATTAAAGCTTATTCAAAGTGCTTTGCTTGACTGACTTTGTACAAAATTATTTTTTTTGCTTGAGTGGTTTTATGCAAAAAAATGTGAACTTTCACCCTGTTGGCGGGTGGGAAGTTAGAGGGGGTTCACTGGGTGTGGTTTTTTCTCTGCTTCAAAATGTGTTTTGAAATGGTTTAAGTGATTTTAAGCAAAAAAAGTTCACCCAACAGACCTTTCCTTCCATGCCTGCACCCCCCCTAAATTAGATTAGCTTTCTTAATATGTAGATGCAGAATGTGACCTTAAATTAGGGGATAACTGTGTTGTATTTGATGGTTTGGGGTCATAAACGGTGGTTTTATTGTCACAAATTGAGTTTTGTCGGCGATGTGTTAGCGGAGACAGTAAAACAGATATTTGCAACAGTAAAACCATCGTTTATGGCCCCAAACAATCAAATACAACATAGTTATCCCCATTCTAATATAATTCCGCTGAAAACGGAGATAGTATTTGATCTCCCAACTATAAAACAATGCCATGTTGAAGACAACAATTTAAATCTAAAAATACAGTCTTCATGACATCATTTGGGAGTTCCAAACCAAATCACGAAATATATTTTACGCTGCCACGAAACAAATAGTTCCAAACCTTTTAGTCATTTTATCACCAATAACAAAATATATTTATATTTGTACTGACAACATTTATCATGTTTAAATGTTTGTGACAATCTGAAAACAAAATACGCCGGCTGCTTTCCCTGTTCAAAGTTTAGGGGTTCACCTTGTGATGTTTCAGTCTGAGTCAGAAAGCACTTGAGGATTTATCATTAAAATTAAAAATTTTGAGATCTTTGATTGGAAGTCCTTGTTTAACTGTATTAATTACTTATGGTTACAGAACAGTTGTTCATTTCAAACTGATTCTAGGAAGTGATGTCTTATGGAATTGGGCTACTGGTATTGACATAATTGTTGCAGAATGAATAGTTCACCTCTCTCAGTGGGGATAGCATTTCTGTAGCTGTACATGTTGTTGCCACGAACGCAGGTGACAAATTAGAAAATGAAAGGACCGCTTGCACTTGAAGTTGATGTTATAACATGGCTAGCGCATCGGTCAGAAATATTGGCCTTGAACAATTAAAATTATTATTGCCAGTTGTCAGAATTTTGCTTTTCTATTTCACACACAGCGTCCATAAATTCTTCATCGTACGAATAATTGCTATTTATAGATTATATTATAATATAATATCACTGACTGGTTCCACACGGTTGCTGTTAAGCCTGTCAAAATCAGTTTTTTCACTCACATTTCATTACTCAGTAGTCTCTGCCAAACATTTTCCACATTAATATTAAACTTTCCAACTTCATCCATATTAATTACAAGAAAGACCGAAAACGTTTTTTTTTTTACAGAAAGTCAACGCATTCACAGCGTTTGTTTACCTTGGATACGGTAGTCAATGGCTCCAAATGGAACGAAAATAGAATGCCCACGAATACATCTTGACTTTCCTGAAATAGTTTTTGAAAACACAAAATTTCTGACAGGTTACACCGATTTTACGGTCGGAAAATTTATTGATTAACCAATCAAATTTTGAGATTTATAGTAATTGTATTAGAATCCTTCTTTAAACAATTTTATCAGGTGGGGTATCTTGTTTTATAACGTTTGTGCACAATAACCTCAGTTCAACTCCACCAATATTTTTTTTTACATTTTGTATATGGCTTACTCAAATGTGTACAGAGATTCAGGGTGAAACAGTTAAAGTTCAATAATTTATTGTGGAAATTATGTGCTTTCTTTTTGACTTGGAGAGAACAAAGATGTTTCTTGTCTGAATGATAACTTCAGTTTGGATCATTATTATTATGGTTCATTTTCATCTTAGAAAATGTGATTGTTGTGTTGTCAGTATTTTAACTCCAGTTTGAATTATCTGATAAGAAGTAAACTTCATATGGCGAATATTCAGGAGATGCCTCTTTGTCATCTTCTTATATACATGGAGTCTGACACTTTTTTTCGACTCAGAAAATGTAATTTTCATGTTGTACAAATGTTTTTATACCATAACTCTCAAAAAGATTATTTTATACTGGATTACCTGCTTCCATCTTTCTGTCTGTCAGTCTGTCCATCCATCCATCCATCTAGACCCATATCTCAACAGTGAGTGGATGGATTTCAACGAAATTGTGTATGTGGGACAACCCTCTACTGCCACATGTTAAATGGAGTTGCTCACACTATTTTCACCTGAGTTACAGTACAAACTTTGTCAAATTTTAGGTGATTTTTGATTTTGTCCATCCAGACACAGCCACACCCCTCAACTTGACAACTGTGGGTGTATGCCAGCACCACTTTTGCAATCTCTTGTTGACTTTGTCTGGATGATAGATTTTAGTTTTGATCAAATGAACCCCAACTTTTTTGGTATACGTTTCAAAGGCGATAAAGTATATGTGTGAAGTTGGAATAAAGTTGGGGGGGGGGGGGGGAGTTTTTCATGTTGGATCATGTTTGAAGAAATTATGGGCCTTCATTTTGACTCTAGTGAAAGAGGGTATTTCTTGTTCGGATGATAACTTGAGGTTCTTCAGATAATTGGATCGCAACCATTTTTGGAACATGGATCAGAAGTAGTAAGATACAGATTTCTCCACTTATAAAACAGTCCAACACGAAGTGACCCTGACAGTCAAATGTGTCATTAAACCTCAGTAAATGAATAAACAACCCTTTATCTGACATTATGTATATATCTGGCCTGCACACTCCTTCATCCCCAATCAAATTGCATTATTGTTTTTATTTTTACCTCCACAAGATCTCCAATATCACACCTCATTAGTATGAGTACCACAATGTTTTAGAGGAAAGCAAGACTTCCAGTGACTACTCAGCCCTCGAACTATGGCCAAATGGCCTATAATACTGGAATGAAAAGTTTTGTGTTTGGTGCTCACTATAGTCCATAAGGGTTCATATTTAATAAAATACACATCTGAATACAGTAGCCAAAAGCTGTATTGACCCTATTTCCACAAGGTCAATACAGCCACTAATATATTAGAACTTTCACAACAAAATCATACACATATGTATGTCACTTGGGTTGGTAAACAATAGAAGTCAAAATAAAATTGTAGGATAACCGCTACACAAAAATACAGTTGTTGAGATAATTAAGTATTCACATTTCTATGAGCTTCACCTTTGTCACTCAAGCATGGTGTTGCTGTGCAACAGACCTTCCTTTAGTCTTTACCCTAGTTTGAAGTTTCATGGAAATCCACCCAAGCATTATAAAATTATGGCTCCCGACGCACAAATACAGTCTGTGAAACAATTAAGTTTTCACATTTCTGTGACTTTGACCTTTGTCACTCGAGCATGGTGTTGCTGAACAGCAGACCTTCCACTGGTCTTTACCTTTGGTTGACATTTTGTGGAAATCCACTCTTGCATTATAGAATTATTATATAACTATGGCATTGTATAGACAAATACAATCTGTGAAAGAATTAATTTTTAACATTCCTGTGACCTTGACCTTTGTCACTCAAGCATGGTGTTGCTGTGCAAAAGATTGTTCATTGGTCTTTAGCCTTCTGTAAAGTTTCATGGAAATTCACCAAAACACAGAGTTGTAGCTCCAGATGCACAAATAAAGTCAGATGGATGGATGGACGAACAGATTGATGGACAGATAGACAGACAACCCAGATTAAAGATGCCTCCCTATCAGAGGCATAAAATATTTTATAGTTAGTCAAGAAATTTTGGGGAAAGTCTAATCTGCTAATTGTGTTAAGTAAAAAGTTTATTTTATCAGTGATATGGGTGGCAACAGTATATGTGGATTGGGGACAGTGTTGTCATACACAGCAACAACTGATTTTGAATTACTTATCGTGTCGGTGTGTTGAAACCTGGTATGTCATTAATTGTTATCAAGATTTAATATGCTTTTATGAATGTGATAAACTCAAATCAGACAAAACCTTCATTTTTTTCATGTGTATATATAATTGATTACTCCTTGTCATGATTATGTCATTAGCCCGACTGTTTACAGTGAGGTCTATAGTAATGACTTTTGTCCGTCCGTCCGTCCATCCGTCTGTCCGTCCATCTGTCCGTCTGTTAACATTTAGAGTTTTGGTTAAAGTTTGTGGATAAAATTTTTTACTGAAGGTTCAGGTGGGGTTTTTTTTTTTTTCCTTTCCTGTTTTGTTGACATTTGGAGTTTTGGTTAAAGTTTGTGGTTAAAGTTTTTTATCCAACCTTCAAGTACATGCTATACCCGGTTGTTCTTGTCTGATCGTC
Organism: Pictodentalium vernedei; assembly: GCA_031216915.1. Taxonomy (NCBI): domain Eukaryota; kingdom Metazoa; phylum Mollusca; class Scaphopoda; order Dentaliida; family Dentaliidae; genus Pictodentalium; species Pictodentalium vernedei. The sequence continues at coordinate 381,089,122 of CM062296.1, forward strand.
CCGAAACTTCATATGTAGGTTTTAGGTCATGTCTACATGAGAACGTCCCCTTTTGGTCACAATCGGTTAACCGGTATCGCTGCCCGAGCCGAAAACCTGAAAACCATTAGCACAGTCTACAGGTCGTATTTATGAAGGGATTTCATTGCAACTTCATAGATGCCTCTGTATAATGCCTAGATGAGAACGTCCCCATTTGGGCATGATATGTCAACCGTGATGGCTGCCCAAGCCCAAAACCCAAAAACTTTTAGCACAGTCTGCAGGTCATGTTTAATATGGAGGGATTTCATTGTAACTTGATACGATGACTCCGTACTATGTCTACATGAGAATTTCCTCATTTGAGCGATCTATCAACCGTCACAACTACCCGAGCCCAGAACCTGAAAACTTTTAGCACAGTCTACAGGTCATATTTATGGAGGGATTTCATTGTAACTTGATAGGTTGACTTCATATAATGTCTAAATGAGAACGTCCCCTTTTGGGCAACTGTCACGGCAACAGAGGCCCGAAGCCAGAAAACCTTTAGAATATTCCACAGGCCATAATTATGAAGGGATTTCATTGTAGCTTGGTAGGATGACTCCAAGTTTGTTGTAAAAAACCCAGACAAACACCACCACCCCTACCCCCACCCCCACCCCCCCCCCCCCCAATTAGGTTTTTTTTTCTTCTTTTCTCCAATATGCATTTTGAACTATTTACAGTCACTATATGCGGAACCTTTTTTAAACTTATGTACCCCCACCCCTGCCGATTTACAAACTTTTTTTTTTCTTTCGGCAAAAATGTTTTATTACAGTTTTGGTTAAAAACCCAGACAAACACCACCCCCTGCCCCCCAATTAGGCATTTTTTTTTTTTTTTCTCCAATATGCATTTTGAACTATTTACAGTCACTACATGCAGAACCTTTTTTTAGCTTAACTTTGGCGAAGCCAAATTTGAGCTTATGCCATGGCCCGTCGTCCGTCTGGCCGTCTGGCCGTCTGTCCATCAACAATTGGATACGGCTCGGGCTAGAGGCCGTATTTATGAACCGATCTTTACGAAACTTCTTGGGTACCTTTGTTATGACTGTGGGACGAGAACGAGTGTTTTTGGGTGCGGTCCGAAATTTAAGATGGCTGCCCGCCGCCATTTTGTACCGACGATGCAGAAATCTGTTTTTTGTACAGAACTTCCATATGAAAGCTCTGATTTGAATAATTTTTTGTATGAATGTTTAGTACCATGGGATACATCACATATAATACGGGTTTTTTTCTCGTGCGTAAATTATGCAAATTAGACTAACTTTGATGTTTTTTGGTGTTACTTTCAGCACTGTAAGTGCAAATGCCAATACGGCTCGGGCTAGAGGCCATATTTATGAACCGATCTTTACGAAACTCCTTGGGTACCTTTGTTATCACCGTGGGACGAGAATGAGTGTTTTTGGGTCCGGTCCGAAATTCAAGATGGCCGATGGCAGCCATTTTGTACAAAATTGGTGAAATCAGATTTTTGCACAGAACTTCCATATGAAAGCGCTGATTTGAATAATTTTTTGTGTGAATGTTTAGTACCATGGGATACATCACATATAATACGGGTTTTTTTCTCGTGCAGAAATTATGCAAATTAGATGAACTTTGATTTTTTCAGTGCTACTTACACACAGTAAGTACACATGTCAATACGGCTCGGGCTTGAGTCTGTATTTATGAACCGATCTTCACGAAACGTCTTGGGTACCTTTGTTATCACCTTGGGACGAGAACGAGTGTTTATGGGTGCGGTCCAAAATTCAAGATGGCTGCCAGTGGCCATTTTGTACCGAAATTAGGTCTAATCAGTTTTTTGTACACAACTTCTATACGGCTCAGGCTAGAGGCCGTATTTATGAACCGATCTTTATGAAACTTCTTGGGTACCTTTGTTATCACCGTGGGATGAGAACGAGTGTTTTGGGGTGTGGTCCGAAATTCAGCATGGCCACCAGCAGCCATTTTGTACCAAAATTAGTGCAATCAGTCTTTTGTACAGAACTTCAGTATGAAAGTTCTGATTTGAATAAATTTTTGTATGAGTGTTTAGTAACATGGAATACATCACATATAGTACGGGTTTTTTTCTCGTGCAGAAATTATGCAAATTAGACTAACTTTGATGTTTTTTGGTGTTACTTTCAGCACTGTAAGTGCAAATGTCAATACGGCTCGGGCTAGAGGCCGTATTTATGAACCGATCTTTACGAAACTCCTTGGGTACCTTTGTTATCACCGTGGGTCGAGAACGAGTGTTTTGGGGTCCAGTCCGAAATTCAAGATGGCCGATGGCAGCCATTTTGTACAAAATTTGGTGAAATCAGATTTTTGCACAGAACTTCCATATGAAAGAGCTGATTTGAATAATTTTTTGTGTGAATGTTTAGTAACATGGAATACATCACATATAGTACGGGGTTTTTTCTCGTGCAGAAATTATGCAAATTAGATGAACTTTGATTTATTCAGTGCTACTTATACACTGTAAGTGCACATATCAATACGGCTCGGGCTAGAGGCTGTATTTATGAACCGATCTTCACAAAACTTCTTGGGTATCTTTGCTATCACCTTGGGACGAGAACGAGTGTTTCTGAGTGCGGTCCAAAATTCAAGATGGCTGCCAGTGGCCATTTTGTACCGAAATTAGGTCCAATCGGTTTTTTGTCTACACAGCTCATATTTGTGAACTGATCTTCACGAAACTTCTTGGGTACCTTTGTTTTCACCTTGGGACAGGAATGAGTGTGTTTTGGGGTGCCTTTGTTATCACTGTGCTATGAGAACAAATATTTTGGGGTTCAGTCAGACCCACTCTGGGACTCAAAGATTTCTTTTCTAGTTTAGCATCTGACTGTCACCCACCTTTACAATACTTTACCTATACATTTGTTACAGGCAACGGTCAGTATTTATGTACAGACCGTTACAATACTTTATATGTACCTTTGTTATCAGGTCATTACCTAGATGTTTGTCATTGCTGTGTCACATACTATACATGTACATGTCTTTGTCTTGACAAGTTGAGCTACAGTGTCATTGACACTTTCATTTCCTTTTGTCAAAAATGCTTTTTTACAGTTTTGGTTAAAGTTTGTGGTTAAAAATCCAGACAGAAATTATCACTAGTATGGAGGGATTTCATTGTAACTTGGTAGGATAACTCCTTAAGATGTCAAGATGAGAATTTCCCCATTTGGGTGTGATCTGCCAACCGTGACGACTGCCGAGCCTAAAACCCGAAAACCTTTAGCACAGTCTACAGGTCATATTTATTGAAGTATTTCATTGTAACTTGGTGGGTTGACTTCATACAATGTCTAGATGAGAAAGTCCCCTTTTGGACGTGATTGGGCAGCTGTGATGGCTACAGGGGCCTGAAGCTCGAAAACCTTTAGCACAGTCTACAGGTCATATTTATGAAGGGATTTCATTGTAACTTGGTAGGATGACTCCAAATAATGTTTAGATGAGAACGTCCCATTTTGATCGCGATCATTCAGCCTTCCCAAGCCCAAAAACCTTTAGCATAGGCAAAAGGTCATATTTATGGAAGGATTTCATTGTAACCTGTTAGGTTGACCGCATATAATGCCTAGATGATGACATCCCCTTTTGGCCATGATTGGTCAGCTGTGATGGCTACAGGTGCCCGAAGCCCGAAAACCTTGTGGACAGTCTACAGGTCATATATATGAAGGGATTTCATTGTAACTTCGTAGGATCACTCCAGATGATGCCCAGATGAGAATGTCTCCTTTTGGTTGCGATCATTCAACCATAATGGCTGCCCAAGCCCAAAGTCCAAAAACCTTTAGCACAGTCTACAGGTCATATTTATGAAGGGATTTCATTGTAACTTGGTAGGTTAACTTCATATAATGTCTAGATGAGAACGTCCCCTTTGGACGCAATTGGAAAACTGACGGCTACAGGGGCTCGAAGCCCTAAAACCTTTAGCAGCACAGTCTACAGGCCATATTTATGAAGGGATTTCAATGTAATTTGATAGGATGACTTGTTTTGGAATAATTTCACTGTAACTTGGTAACTTTTGTTGATATACGTTAACTGTGAGGGCCACATACATTAACTGTGAGGTCATATTAACCCACTCCTCAGCTCTTTAGTACAGTGTACACCTCATATTATTTTTTTTATAAAAAACACAGCATACAGGGAACAGAAATGAACATATTCCCAATTATCACAATTCTTGTCTTATTTCATAATCCTTTCATAAACATTGAACTCTATCCTTTTCATCAAACACAAACCACAAGTTAAGCTACAGTGTCATCGACACTTTCATTTATTTACTTCCAACCATGGCTTTTTACTCCTTATTGGAACAAGCTCATCAAGTTTGTTCCATTAATAGGTCATGAGGTATGTTTTGAAGTAGAGAAATGAAAAACTAAAATTTGAAGAGCAAGTTTTGTAAATCATGAGTGCAGATATGGCAGATTCGTTAGGTAAACTGTTAACGAAAAATGGCTCTGACTATTTTGCATCTAAGCATTGCCATTCCTGGGACAGTCGGCCTCCATGCATGACATCACCCTAGTTATATGTTACTGTGATTTTCTTTTAATGGCATATGTTTGCATTCCTTGAATTCAGCTATGGTAATGAGTAGTGCTGTGATAAACTCCACTGCAGACCAGTAGTGCCTAGGTAGATACTTGATGTTGTGATAAATGTACTGGTCATTTTGTGCATAGCAGCTACTGTATTGAACATTAAGCATATGTTTCATTTCTCTCGAAACAGAGAGATGTTTTACAAAGCAGTATACATGGTATTTGGAATGACAACTAGAGGAAATGGTAAGAATGAAGTATAGAAATTATTCTTGCTGAGGTTTTTAGTCGCCGGAGGGGACTATAGGTTTGCACTCTGTCCATCCGTCAGTCTCTCAGGCACACTTTAGTATTCCAGACTTTTTAGCTCACCGAAGGGAGCTAAACTTATCACTTGCCATCTGTCGTCTGTCGTCCATCTGGCGTTGTGAACATTTTTCAAACGACTTCTCCTCTGAAACCGCAAGGTCAGTTTGCTCAAAACTTGGTATGGATGTTCATTATCATATGTCATTTCAATTTTGTTCAAACAAAATGGACATGCCCACTTGGGGCTCCATAGGGGGCATAACTCCGATAGCACCCTATGTATATTGGAGAAATTACTAAAAAATCTTCTTCTCCCGCATAAGTGGGCAGAATCATTTGATATTTGGTATACAGCATTATGGGGTGGATCTGATTCAAGTTTGTTCAAATCGGCCCCCTGGATTCATATTTGGGCTCACTATAGAAGCCCGAATTCGAACTTAGTGCATTTCAGGCAAATTTCTTAAAAAATCTTCTTCTCCAAATCCAGCAGGCAGAATCTTTTGATATTCGGTATGCAACATTGTGGGGTGGATCTGATTCAAGTTTGTTCAAATCAGCCTCCTGGATTCACATTCAGGCTCAGTATAGACGCCCGAATTCGAACTTAGTTCATTTCAGACAAATTTCTTAAAAAAATCTTTTTCTCCAGATCCGGCAGGCAGAATCTTTTGATATTTGGTATGCAACATTGTGGGGTGGATCTGATTCAAGTTTGTTCAAATCAGCCCCCTGGGTTCATATTTGGGCTCAGTATAGGAGTCCAAATTTGAACTTAATGCATTTCAGTCAAATTTCTTTAAAAATCTTCTTTTCAAGATCCAGCAGGCAGAATCTTTTGATACTGGATATGCAGCATGCTTAAGGGGGTGAGATTCAAGTTTGTTCAAGCCAAGTCCCTGGGTTCATATTTGGGCTCGCTGTGGTAGCCCGAATTATAACTTAGTTCAAAATGAGGAATTTTCTTTAAAAATCTTCTTCAGATCCAGCAATCAGAATGTTTTGATATTTGGTATGCAGCATCCTTAGAGGGGTGAGATTCAAGTTTGTTCAAGCCATGTCCCTAGGTCCATATCTGGGCTCACTGTGGGAGCCTGAATGATAACTTAGTTCAAAATGAGGAATTTTCTTAAGAAATCTTCCTCTTCAGATCCAGCAGTCAGAATCTTTTGATTTGTGGTGTGTAGCATCCTTAGGTGGGGTGACGTTTGTTAAAGCCAAGTCCCTGGGTCCATATTCGGGCTCCCTGTGGGAGCCCAAATTATAACTTGGTCAATATGAGGAATTTTTCTTTAAAAATCTTCTTCAGATTCAGCAGTCGGAATGTTTTGATATTTGGCATGCAGCATCCTTGGGAGTGAGATTCAAGTTTGTTCAAGCCAAGTCCCTGGGTTCTTATTTGGGCTCACTGTGGGATTTTCCACATATTTTGATATTTGGTATGCAGCATCCTTAGGCGGGTAAGATTCAAGTCTGTTCAAGCCATGTTCCTAGTTCCATAAATTTGCCTCTCATGACTTCATTCCTTTGTAGTGTTGATGAACCCTGTCTAACTGAATGTGACCTCAAATACTTCTTTGAACCACTTTGGCTGGTGAGCGATTAAGGCTCCTTGGGGCCTCTTGTTTTGGAAATGCTTCAACCGAATGATTATATTTTTGGTAACATACTATAGAACGATGATTTACAGATCAAGTTTGATTATTCTTGTGCGTTATGGCCTTTTGAAATATGGAAAAGCACCAAAATATCAGTTTTCCTGACTTTTTTTTGGAAACGCTTCAATGGAATGATTTCATTTTTGGTAAACTACTATAGAACGATGACTTAGAGATCAAGTTTGAGTTTCATGCTGATTGCATTATTTCTGTGCAAGTTATGGCCCTTGGAAATATGGAAAAGCGCCAAAATATCAGTATTTTTATACTGTACCAATGACCCAGACATAGCTGGTGCTAACTCTTAAAATATAGGGCCAAACACAAATTTTGCCCCCCAATCCCCAAAATTTGCATCTAAAACCAAAGAAAACATGTCCTGAAAGGCCCTCCACACTTCGCCTCTACTGCGCATGCGCAGTGTCAAGGATGTTCCGAAATTGGCGCCATTAATCATTCTAAGTTTGGCCCTTCATCAGTTAACATCTGACTGATCTTTGTGCTTGTAAATCTCAGTTTAAATGATGCCAGACACATAAATATTAGTGAAATGGTGATTCTAAGGAGGATAGAGAAGGAGGAGAGGAAAAATGTGTGACAGAATATTATCAGGGCTGTAACTTAAAATTTTTTAATGAAATTATGTTAAGTTACCTATTTTCGAGGCAGCAGCCATTTTGTTGTCATTCTGATTATTTAGTTACACTGTTTTTTCAGTGTTTTCCTCTCTCCCTGTCCTTTAAGTTCCCCCGTGCTTTTCTCCCATGCTTTTGGCATAGTTTTTGTAATTATTATTACTAAATTTTCTTGGGAGTTTTAGCTGAATAACAGAATGAATTCTGTTCTTTTCCCCATGTTTACGTCTTCACCTACGGGTGGTTAGGCGTTGTGTTCTGCATCTACCATCTGATGTTCTGCAGTTTCTTCCCTGGAAGTCTCTGTTTTGCATCAGATAGTGTATTTTTGGTAACTGATTTCGGGCCTAGGTGCCTGGAGTCTTATTTCAGTGTTTTTACACTCTTTGTTTACATTTACAACAGCCCTCTGTGTGAGGGGGGGATTTCTGGAAAATAATATCTTGATGTTATTTTAATCATAACTAGATACATTATTATTGTTCGTAAGTGTTGAATAAATTGTTTAAAATATTTTTAAAATTTTTGTCCACACTTAGGCTTGGGATCCATTGGGGCTCAACGTTACTTTTCAGAAACTTGGGCTGTTCTGAAAAAATGTTCTGAAATTGATTTCAATTATTTTTTCTATATTAATGGATCATATTATTATTATGTATTTTGATTGCCAGGGGTTAGTGCGAGTACCAGGACTTGTTTTCTTTTCACATTGAAAGGATATTGATCAATTGTAATAAGAGGAAGTCTTCCTCTGACTTTATAATCATTCTATATGTGGTCAGTGTACTCGCATTAACTCCTGTTCTGTATCGTATGATTTCGATGACAATATGGGAAGCGTATGTCACGGTATGTTATTGGGGAATTGGACACTCCGGTCCTTTCCCCGCAGGGTCACTCTACTTTATCAATTTCTATTTCAGGCGATCAAGATTAGGGTGATGTATCTGTGATGTCTTCCAACAATGTGCATCCGTCGTCACAATTAATGAAGGGCGAGCGGAAAAGTGCTCATGTAAATACGCCAATTGCCTAAGAGGACCCTAGTAGGTTCGACGGCCTTTGACGTCCGCTAGCTCGCCCGGTGTAGCATCCATTCACCGAATGGTTCGGCAGCCGGGTTCGTCCGTTGCGGTCTAGAAGGAATTTTGGGGTGATGCGAGCACTATAAATCAACCTAATGCACACCCAGTGACGGCGGATCGGAGGGAGAACGGAGGAAGCCTTTTAGTCCGGTTCATATCTCGTTCTGGTCCATCCGGACGGCGAGCGAGAGAGGCCCCTCTCTCGTACAACAACATCTGGCCCCAGATGTTTTGGTACAAAATGTTTCGCATTCGGAGCATACGTCCGTCGCTCGGGACGCTCCGACATATAGTCAGTCCGGAGTAGACTGTCAATAAGGCTTCCTCTTTCTCATGGTAGCGCACACGACCGCTCTTGGCTACGTGACCACGGATATCCAGTCAGCTTCGCCAATCAGAGAATCATCGGCGACCAGGTCACACCATCCGGTAGCCAGGGACATGAGGCCTGCAGACTCCGGACGTTCGCATAGGAAGTGTGCGGGAGTCAACGTACACGGAGCTTCCGGCGACAATGCATCGTAAGACCGCTACTGCACAGGCCTCGGGAACGGACGTGCTTTCCTAAATAGCACAGTTTATCGCAGCATCCCAGCATCAACTGAATCTGTCGCATATTTTTTATCCGACGATGTTGGGTCGGGACGCTCCGCGGAAGCGGGTACGGACGTCCGAATATTTCATCCGGTCCAACGGGATACCGAAAGGGATTTGGAGGATTTCGAGCTTTCCCTTTCGGAACAACATATGCTGTTGTGTATGTCATCTGACTTGGTCTTCTACAGCTTCTTTCGTCGGACCAGATTGCTGCGATGCCGGATAAGAAACTGATAGCGTCGGTGGACTTAGAAATTTTTGGTTCGGTTCAGGGACATCGTCCCTCAGTTCCGACATAGTCCAATAATGTCACACAAACTTTCGAATTATTGAACGACGCTATATATATTATTATTATATGCTTGCTATAACCAAGCATTTCTGGTTTCTTGTTCGCAAAGTTACGGAGATGTCTTCAATAGTGTGCCTCTGTCGTCATAGTTAATGAAGAGCTAGCGGCAATAAGTGCTCATGGAATATGTTTATCGCCTACGGAGTGACATTCGCTAGCTCACCTGTTGTAGCGTACATTCATCGAATGGTTCGGCTGCCGGGTTCGTCCGTTGCGGTCTAGGAAGGAGATTTGGGTGATGCGAGCGCTTTAATTACTTTAGTACTCACCCAGTGACGGCAGATTGAGGACAGATCGGAGGAAGCCTGTTAGTCCGGTTCCTGGCTTGTCCGGGTCCGTCCGGGCTGTGAGCGAGAGAGGTCCCTCTCGTCCAACAACATAGGGGACCGCATGTTGTGGTTCTGATATTTTACATTCGGAGCATATGTCTGTCGGTCGGGACGCTCCGTTATATTGACAGTCCGAGAGACTGTCCATAATGCTTCCTCATCCTCACAGCAGGGCACACGACCGCACATTGGCTACGTGACCTCGAGTATCCGATCAGTTTCGTCATTCAGTGATTCCACGGCGAATAGGTCGCGCCATCCGGTAGCCAAGGGACACGAGGCCTATACACTCCGTTCGCTCGCATATTGGTAGTATGCACGGGGTAACGATCACGGAGCTTCCAGCGGCAATGCATTGTAGGACCGCTTCTCCTCAGGCCTCAGTGACGGACGTGCTATCCGAGTTAGCACAGTTGTTTCGCAGCATCCCAGCAATTGACAGTTTCTTGGTCGAATCAGGAATTATCCGACGGCGCTGGGTCGGTGCGGTCCGCGGTTGCATCAGGTACGGACGACCGAACGCTTTATAGGGTCCGACAGGATGGCGAAAGGGATTCGAAAGATTTCGAGTTTTCCCTTTTGTAGTATCGGAAGCTGCCATTCATATCTTCTGGCATTATCTTCCAGTGATTGTTATTTCGGACTACATTGCTGCGATGATGGATAAGAGACTTATAGCGTCATTGGACTCGGAATTTTCGATCGGTTCAGGGACATTGTCCCTGACTTACCGACGCAGTCCAATAATTTCATTACAACATGTGTTTTATTTTTCGACGCTATATATGCATACAAGCCTGCTACCAAGCATGATAGTTTAGTTTCTTGTCCGCGTTGCTCATTTCTGCCATTTTATCATTTATACGAATAGTTTATTTTGGCAGTGCAGGGCATACCGAGAGTTCACATGCGTCTAGACGGTGTGCTTAAAGACTGGAAATATTCTTTTTCGCCGTCTATGTCTTTTTCAACTTCTATGTTGGAAACGACAATGATGTCTAGTAGACTTAACTTAGACGCTTTATCATACGTGAGGCGTTATCATTACGTCTTCAAGAAAAGATTTACGGGATATTATTCTCAATGTAATTTCTTTTGAGGGCAGTAGTTTGTTCACGTATAACTCTGCCCTTCAGTGGCTGATTGGAGTTGGTTAGACGTGACGCAGCCCTAGCTACATCCACGCGCGTGGATAGTAAGGTTTAGAACTTTCTCAGAGTCGCTTCATTCTCGGAGAAGCTTCTCTTCGACGGCAACTTTTCGGCAATCCATGAATTGCTCGATTTACACGTTCTCTTGTCTATCTAGTGTTACAAGAGATTCAGACTGGGGCAAACATTCGGTGGTTGACTCAGAGAGTGCCACTGCAGTTGCCGGACCCGAGTGTTGCTGTTATGACGGTTGCCAGTCAAACAGATTGGGATATAATACTGATCCCAACGGATTCGAAGTGCCAGGGTCTTGGGGTTCCGCAGTCTCTTAGCAACCAATTATCTTCCGCGGAATAATGTTTTTTAGGCTTGCTTTATGTCATTGCATGAACATTATTCAGAAACGCATGCCCAAATCCTGTCCGTTAATTCGACAGTAGTGGCGTATCTCCGGAACCAGGGAGGCACTCTTTCGTTTCCGTTATTCAATTTAATGGAAAGAATCCGTCTGTTGGTTATAGTACACCAAGTTCTGTTTTGGTCCGTTATATTCCGGGTCGTCTGATTGTTTTACCGGACTCCCGTTCACTTAGGGGTCGCTTGTTACTGTCAGAATGGACTCTCAACAAACAAGTATTCAATCAGATTTGCTATCTATGGGAGCGCCCAATGATGATTTATTTACGACACAGCTTGCTAATCAATTGCAGACGTATGTGTTGGCTTGTCCAGATCTCTGAGCTAATGTTGTTAACGCTCTATTGATCTATAGGACGGAATGATAGGATACGCGTATCCTCTGGCGCTGTTGTTTCAGCAGGTATTGCTAAGATAAACAACCACAATACATTTCTGGTGATAGCATCTCTATCTTCACAGAGACCATGGGTAATTTACTCTGTTGTCTACTGTGGGACTTAACGTGAAATCTTCCTCAATGTGAGGATCTTTTTTCACTGGGTAAATCGTGTCATCTTTATCACAACCTGCAAGGTCGCAACCTTCATGTATTCCATTGTGTGGTCCGTATTGCATTGTAAGCATTGTACTGGACGAGCTTTGGACGCGATTTCTTACTATAGGAGATCCTCTTCTTCGCTATTCTATGCGGCTAAAGTGGAGGCTCTTCCATCGTTGGTGTAGGGATCATTATGTTCATATTGTTGATCCCTCCATGCTACTCATTGCAATTTTTTAGTATACTTGTTTCACAAGATCTACTGCAGCCTGTTATTATTAAGGTTATAGGTTTATATTACCTTATACCTATGCACTCTAGGATAGTTTACAATTGAGTCTTATGTCTCTTTATCTAAGTCAGTTAGTAACTTTTTGATAAATAGACTTAGAATCTTTAGATTAAATTTCTATATGGAATTTAACTTCGGTTCTTATTTAGCTAAGTAATCATTTGAGCCTCTGGAAACAGTAGTTTTCAAATTCTGACCTTTTAGACAGTAATTCTGTTGGTTTCTCTTTTACTGAAGAGTCAGTGAGTTTCATGCACTATCGAATGATGATTTTCACTTTCGTAGTTTCGGAATCACTACTTCCGTTACTATTTAGGTTGGATTTTTGCATAAGAGTTAGGCTCCTAATATCCGGAACCTATTGTTATTAAGGTCCTTCCGTCTTTGTACGGGCATAGGCCTTTACTCTTTCCAGGTAGAGTTTATGTATTTATAAACAGATATCTGTTTATTACTATGGGCGTAAGCTTCTTCTGTCTTTGATGCCTAGTAGAAGGACGTTACGCTCCATTCTATTGTTAATGGATTCTATTAACTATCGGTACTGCTTATGGTATATCATTGACTCAGCAGTTGTGCTTAAGATTTCGGCTCATGAAGTAAGAGTTCTTCTACATTTTGGGCTTACATTAATAGTGTCGCTATTATAGATTTTTGAAGGCTGCTCATTGCGCATCCACATTCATGAATTTTTATCTCAGAAATATCGAGTCCATTTCTGGAGGCCTCTATTGTTAGGTCTATTATCTACTGCTCAGAATGTCATTCACTTAACAGTTGCTACTATAGCTAGGTAGGCTGTCTGTTTCAGCAGTGACTCCGTTCTGCTGCCCTCTTCGCTCTGGGCTATTTGACCCAGGGCAAGAAAAAGGGGGGGGCGGGGAGGGTGTTCCCTTGGGTCACCTGTTTTACTATGAAAACAAGGGGATACCTCCTCCGGAGTTAGTAATTCTGAGCTGTTATTGGGATGGTTGTTTAGTAAGAAGTTTATGTTTTAAAAATTCATTCAAGTCTTAGTTTTTAAAGTATAGCTTTTGAATATTGCATATGTCAACGGACATGATTATGCAATCCTCAGACACTTTTAAGGAGTATAAGAGTCTCTATTCTCTAGACTTACTTTATTTATTGGCTTACTTTAAAAATTATTAGTATAAGGATTATATTGGATATTAATAGAGTACATGGATGTATGAAGCTCAATTTTGGAAGGTGTTGTATCTTTCTAATTTATCATAAATAAGAAAGATACATGTAAGGCCTATTACTTCTTTTTCCCTACAGGGGATGACTCTATTTTATATTATTGAGCGTATTCCATTTTGCTCTATGTCCTTGGCCCTCCAGCCTTTTTACTATTCAGCTATGTCTGGGTCATTGGTACAGTATAAAAATGTTAAAAAATTTATAGTAATTTCTATATTTTTTATACTTACCAATGACCCAGACGGGGATGGCCCTCCCAGGAGTTGGGAACTCTTGCCTCCCCGCTGAGTACATAGCGCTTACCAGGCACTGGTTATTAGAATGATTAATGGCGCCAATTTCGGAACGTCCTTGACACTGCGCATGCGCAGTAGAGGCGAAGTGTGGAGGGCCTTTCAGGACATGTTTTCTTTGGTTTTAGATGCAAATTTTGGGGATTGGGGGGCAAAATTTGTGTTTGGCCCTATATTTTAAGAGTTAGCACCAGCTATGTCTGGGTCATTGGTAAGTATAAAAAATATAGAAATTACTATAAATTTTTTAACTTTCCAGACTTTTTTTCGAAACGCTTCAACGGAATGATTTAATTTTTGTAACCTACTATAGAACGATGACTTACAGATCAAGTTTTATTTTCACTCTGTCCATCCGTCAGTCTGTCAGTCAGTCTGTCAGTCACACTTTAGTTTTCCGTTTTTTTTTTTTGGAAATGCTTCAACCAAATGATTTCATTCTTGGTAATCTACTATAGAATGATGACTTACAGATCAAGTTTGAGTTTCATGCTTATTGCATTATTCTTGTGTGAGTTATAGCCCTTGAAAATATGGAAAAGCGCCAAAATATCAGTTTTCCACACTTTTTTGGAAACGCTTCAACAGAATTCCTGCTGATCATATCCAGGTTATAACATTTGTGTAATTATTAATGCTCATTAGTCCGGTAGGGGACATTGTATTGTATTGCTTCAGCAATAAGCAGGCTCTTGTTTCAAGATATATTTCATCAAATCGAGTCATGGCTGCTGTGTAGCAGCCATGACTAAATTTAATGAAAAATTCATCAAAATTTAACTTTAGAAATCTATGTTGATAATATTCATTCAGTTTACAAGTGGAAAATCTGATTACAAGTGCCCAAATAATATTTATTTCTGTGGCAACAGAAATCCTGTCCTTGGTGGGAATATCTGCCAGCAGCATGCCAGGAGTTAAGATACTCACACCAACCATTAAACTTTTATTATTTTTCCAGTTTTTGCTTTCATAACATAGATTCTGACTTCTCAGTGAGCATGAGCTTGCTTTATTAAGGGGTCACAAGATGTGTTTTGCATCTTCTAGTCATGTTAGGGATATTTCATGGATGAAAATCTGTCAACAGCCAAACATGTTAGTGAAGTATACAAGATGTCCTATTATAACCTTAGAAATATTGACAGGTTGCGAGATGCAATCTATGGGGAAACAGCAAAGCAGCTTTCCATGCTCCATGCATAAAACTGTGCTGTTGAATTGTTATCCGCAATAAGAAATTCTACCACATCACTCCAGTTTTGCAAGATCTTCACTGGTTGCCTGTAATGGAGAGAATTGAATTTAAATTTCTTGTAAACTACAAATCACTCAATAACATTGCTCCTTCATACCTATCGAGCTTGGTTAAATGTTTGGCAGCAGCAAAATATCTGAGATCAGTCACCACAAACAATCTTGTTCACATATCTAGATACCATGTAACAGCAGGTGACAAGAGTATTCCCCGTAACTGCACCACTTCTGTAGACAAAACTCCTTAATCATCTCAAGGTAACACAAAGCTTGGTCTCTTTTAGGACCTCTTGTAAAACCCAGGTGAGTTTTTGATATTGATAATGTCACTTGTGTTGAAACGATTAGTGATTTTCAGGAATCGACTAGTCGCCAGCAGTAATCGATTACTAATCGACTAGTCAAAGCCCCCATGTTATTGTTATCAAACACGTGTACCGCCGTTCTTCCCTGGTTAAAACTAACAGTAATACTTGCAATGAAACAATGGCAAGTGAAGCTTTCAAAGTCCTCAAAACCTCTTTCAGTTTCGAGAGAGAATTAATGTTGGTAGCTTCTGTTTAAAATCATTTTTTCTCAATATAGTCTCTGATATTTTAATAAAATAAATCATTATTCAGGTTTTTTTTTTATATTATTCGTTCCATCCCATTGAAGGTTAACAAAAGGAAGTGCTCTTTACGCATGCGTGATGTACATCCCCTGTCGAAAATTAAGCACAGTTAACGCCCACAGCAGTCATCAGTCTGTCAACAATTGTACACTGAACACTCCCACACAACTTCTCGTATTATGACTTAACCTTTTATCTGTCCATAATTATGCATACATCGAACACGCCTACTAATTTCCATATTGTCTGCTTTGAAAATCATCACCTGACCTGATTGGGTTTCCTCTTAACTCAGTTGCAGTTCGAGGAAAAGCTAGTTTCACTTTCAATTTCCCGGAAACTCGCAGATTTCCAGGAATTTGTCCGCATGTATTTACAAAATGAAAATAAAAAGCACATGGATTTTGTAATTGGTTCTTTAGTGATAACAAATTGTTCCAAATATGAACTGGTATGTGTTCTTCCATAACTTCTCTTTCATGTTTCTGTAAGACATTTCGAACTTACCAGAACCTGGTGAACAAATTGATGTCCGAAGGTGGCCTAATGTCATGTCAACTTTGGGTCCTAATTTTCCTGCAGGCTGCTCCCTCGAGAATAAGCTCACCCATATATTTTTCCCTGTTTACTTCACGCACCCCTGGTCTTATTCAATCTCTGGTCAGTTGGCCAACTAGGGTTGTTATTCATGCAGTCGGAAACATCAAACGCGTTATTTACGTGGGTTGTTTTTTGATTTCGGGAGTTTACTTGTGACGTTCGCAACAATGTTGGGTGAATTTAAGGGGATGGTGTATGGTTGGGGCAGATGTTCCGACTAATCGACTAGCAGATTTAGGGATCGACTAATTTAATAATCGCGTCGACACCGATTAGTCGGCTAATCGTTTCAACACTAAATGTCACAGCTTGCTGATTGTTTTTTTTTAGCTTGCCTGACTTTCAGTCAGGGGAGCTTTAGTGATCACACACCATTCTTCGTCCGTGAACATGGTTTTTGCATCTTCTCCAAAACCGCTTAACCGATTTAAGTGAAAATTGAGATAATAGTTTGTTATGACATCACATTTTGATTTTGTTCAAATGAAGTTACCTCGCCCCCTCGGTAGGGCCACACCCCAAAAGTGTTCTTAAATATTAAAAAATCTTCTTCTCATGAACATGCAGTAGCAGAGGCTTGATATTTGGTGTGCATCTTCCTTCTGGGGTGTAGACTCAGATTTGTTCAAGAGAAGTTCAAGAAGCTATATTTGCCGTCGTTATGGGAGGGGCAAGAATTTTCACCCTACCCAAAATTTATATTTTCCAAACCGAGAGGCTGATTTGAACCAAATTTGTTATGAGGGCTTATTGGGTCAAAAGTACTTAACGTATGCCAAAACAAAATTTCATGTTGCCCCATGGGAACCACGAGCTAAAAATAGAAAAAATTTCAATTGCCCATATCTCCAAAACTGCATAGCTCTGAGAAGTCTTATTTGGTGTGAAGCTTCCTTATGACCAAGAGAATGGAATGGTCCAAAAAGATTGCTATTGGTTTTATCATGGGGTACTTTTTCGGAACTTTGAAAAATGCTCAGTCAGTATTTTTTTCAACACTTTGGGTAATGGGGAAAACATTTAAGACTCTTCTTCTCCCAAACCACTGCTCCAAAAACTTTCAAATTTCACATACAACATCTTTGGAAGATTGTTTCACATGTTTGTTGAAATCAAATCCATGGGGCCATATTTGGACTCTCTATGGGAGCCAAAATTTTTAAATTAGTGCAGTATGAGGAATATTCTTTAAAAATCTTCTTCAGATCTTCCAATCAGAATCTTTTAATATTTGGCATGCAGCATGCTTAGGAGGTGAGATTCAAGTTTGTTCAAGCCAAGTCTCTGGGTTAATATTTGGACTCCCTGTGGGAGCCTGAATTGTAACTTAGTTCAATATGAGGAATATTTTTAAATAAAAGATTTTCAGATCCACCTGTCAGAATGTTTTGATATTTGGTATGTGGTTTTCTTAATGGGGCAGATCAAGTTTGTTCAAATCAGGACCCTTGGTTGATAGTTGTCAGTGTCAGGTGAGTGCTCTCATGCCCTTTGGGGCCTCTTGTTGTTTACTTGAGCATCAGTGGGGACAAGAAGTAGGGTGGTACTTCTACTATCAGTTTTATTGCCCAAACGTGGGACCTTTTCCATTTTAATATCAAAATAACATACTATTTCGAGTTATGGATGCTTTATTAACATGATACAATGCATGTTTGTTAATTTTTAGCTCACCTGGCCTAAAAAGCCATGTGAGCTTTTCACATCACTTGACATCCGTTGTCCATAAACTTTTCACATTTTCATCTCCTTCTCTGTAACCTCTGAGCCGGTGGGAACCAAACTTGGCAGGTATGGTCTATGGGAGGTCCTCTACAAATGATCCTCATTTTGTTCCTGTCAGATGAAAAACATGGCTCCCAGAGTCATTCTTTGATTCAGGTGGATTTTCAAAAATCTTCTCTGAAACTGCCAGGCTAAATGTTTTGAAACTTCACATAAATGATGACTGGTACCCCCTCTACCAGCGATCCTCATTTAATGTTGATCGGGTTACAAACATGACCGCAATTGTGGACATGTTACTATAGAGACCCTATAATAAATCACATTTTCATTTTCTTCTCTGGAACTACTGAGCCGACGTGAACCAAACCTGGCAGGGATAGTCTATGGGAGGTCCTCTCCAAACAATCCTCATTTTGTTCCCATGGGTTTGAAAACATGGCCGCCAGAGGCATTCTTTGATTCTAATTGGTGGATTTTGAACAGTCTTCTCCTCTGAAACCACAGGGCCAAATGTTTTGAAGCTTTGCATGGTTGATAACTGGGACCCCTCTACCAACGATCCTTATTTTAATGTTGATCGGGTTGCAAACATGGCTTCAATAGCAGCTTACAGTTACTATAGAAACCCTATGGGAAATCACATTTTTATCTTTTTCTCTGGAACAATTGAGCTTACGTGAACCAAACTTGACAGGAATGGTCTATGCGAGATCCTCTACAAACGATCCTCATTTGGTTCCCTTGGGTTGAAAAACATGGCCGCCAGAGACATTCTTTGATTCTGGATGGATCTCTGAAACTGCAAGGCCAAATGTTTTGATACTTCACATAAATGATGACTGGGACCCCATCTACCAATGATCCTCATTTAATGTTGATCGGGTTGTAAACATGGCTACAATTGCAGCTTATAATTACTATAAAAACCTATGGGAAATCACATTTTCATCTTCTCTGGAACTACTAATCCGATGTGAACCAAACCTGGCACAGATAGTCTATGGCAGGTCCTCTACAAACGCTTCTCATTTTGTTACCGTGCATCGAAAAACATGGCTGCCAGAAGCATTTTTTGATTTTGATAGGTGGATTTTGAAAAATCTTCTCCTCTGAAACCATAGGGCTAAATGTTTTGAAACTTAGCATGGTTGATGACTGGGACACCCTCTGCCAACGATCCTCATTTAATGTTGATCGTGTTGCTAATATGGCCACAACTGTGGCTTATAATTACTATAGAAACCCTATGGGAAATCACATTTTCATCTTCTTCTCTGGAACTACTGAGCTGACGTGAACCAAATTTGGCAGGAATGGTCTATAGGATGCCCTATACAAACGTTCCACTTTTTGTTCCCGTTGGTTGGAAAATATGGCCACCAGAGACATTCTCTGATTCTGATGGATGGATTTTGCAAATGTTTTGAAACTTTACATGATTGAGGACTGGACACCTACCAATGATCTTCATGTAATGTTGCAAACATGGCCACAATTGCAGCTCATAGTTACCATGGTAAGCATATGGGAAATGACATTTTTATATGTATAGTACCAGGAGAGCGATTACAGGCTCTTTATTGGTATCTGCCAAGATTCACTCATTTAAAAACATAATAAATAATTACCGCTTTCATTTCACTCCTCGTGAGGCGACAAGCAATAAATTTAGACAAGTTTGCATTCAGGTCGAGGTCACCAAAGGTCAACTTGGATGTAGTTCCTCTGTAGGTGTAAATTTTAACTATTTAAATCCCATTGGTGTGTAAAGCTAAAATTTACATCATAGGGTTTTTTTTAGCTCATCTTGACAAAGTCAAGCTGAGCTAATCTCATCGCTCTCCGTCCATCCGTCTGTCCATCTGTCGTCCGTCAACACCATGTTTTGGTCTTCTCCTCCAAAGCCACTGGGCCAATTCAAGTGAAAGTTTGTGTGAGTGATGGTCCCAAAGGGGCATTGCATTTTTGTTCAACTCAACATGCCCAGCCCCATAGGGAGGGAGCAGGGGAAAATGCACCAAAATATTTTTTTAAATCTTCTTCTCAAGAACCAGTGTGTACAATGACTTGATATTTGCTATGGAGCGTCCTTTTGAGGTGTAGAATCAAATTGTTCAAACGATGTTCGTGAAGCAATATTTGGCTTTGTAATGGGAGGGGTAAGATTTTTGGCCCTGCCCAAAATTTCTATTTTCTGAACCGATGGTCCAGTATGAACCAAACTTGGTATGTGGTATTATTGGGTCATTGACCCATGCAAAAAAAAAAAAAAATCATGCATCCCATGGGAACCCTGGGAGCAAAAAATAGAAATATTTTCAAATGCCCATATTTCCCAAATTCACATGGAGCAGAGAGCTGTTATTTGGTAGGAAGTATCCTTAGAACCTGTAGAATTGAATGGTAAAAACAAATTGCCATCGGTTTTGTTAGGGTGTTCTGTAATGGGCATCGAGTCAGCATATTTGCAAAAATTTTAAAAAAATCTTTTCTCCTGAACCAGTCATCAGAATCTTGTGATATTCGGTATACACTATTCATAGGGGGGTCAGATACAAGTTTGTTGAAATAAAGCTCATTGGTTCATATTTGGGCTCACTACAGGAGCCCAAATTTTTAACATAGGGTAATATGGGGAATATTTTTTAAACATCTTCTTCAGAACCACCAGGCAGAATCTTTTAATGTTTGGTTTACATCATTGTTATGAGGGTCAGATTCAAGATTGTTCAAACCAAGTCCCTAGGTTAATATTTGGGCTTCCTACAGAAGCCCAAATATCAACTTTGTTCAATGTGGGGGGTAATTTAAAAAAATCTTCTTAAGATCCACCAGTCAGAATGCATTCATATTTGGTATGCAACATCTCTAGGGGGGTCAGATTCAAGTTTGTTCAAATCAGATCCCTAGGTATATATTTGGGCTCGCTATGGTAGCCCAAATTTTTACTTAATGCAATATGAGGAAATTTCTTTAAAAATCATCTTCTTCCTATCCACCAGTCGGAATACTTTCATATTTAGTATACTCCATCTCTAAGGGGGTGTGATTCCAGTTTGTTCAATTCGAGTGCCTGGGTTAATATTTGGGCTCCTGAAATTTAACTTAGTATAATATGAGGGAATTTCTTCAAAAATCTTCTTCTTCAGATCCACTAGTCAGAATGCTTTCATATTTTGGTATACAACATCTCTAGGGGGGTCAGATTCAAGTTTGTTCAAATCGGATCCATAGTTTAATATTTGGGCTCGATATGGTAGCCCAAATTTTAACTTAGTGCAATATGAACAAATTTCTTTAAACTTTCCCTTCTTCAGATCCAACAGTCAGAATGCTTCATATTTGGTACACAACATCTCTAGGGAAGTCAGACTCAACTGTGTTCAAATCGAGAGCATGGGTTAAAATTTGGGCTTCCTATGGGAGCCTGAATTGGCCATATTGCTGAAGAATTAAAAATTTTGTATTCAATACCCCCAAGAGGTGTGTAACTAAGATTAATCCACATAGGTTGTATCAAGGGGAGCTCTACATTTTGCTTTATGATCATTGAAGAAAAGGCATGATTATTTTTGTCACTCCTGAGGGACTCGAGGATTGACAGTGTAGCCTATGGAGAAGGCTCATTTTTGGACTCTGTTTATATTGTGTTCTGTTCAAGATGAGCGCCTTAGGCCCCATAGAACCTATTGTTTTTAAGTAGAAAAGGTAATCATGGTATAAAAATGTGTTTTTATGTATACCCATACTATGTATGGTACACATAATGCCAGCATCCGGGGTGACCATCCATCGTTCGTCCATCCTTTGTCCGTCCGTCCATCCATCTGTCTGTCCATCCATCCATCTGTCCATCCGGCGTCCGTATCCATTTCTTTGGCATTCAACTCGAAAAATATTGCTTAGATTGTCAAGTTACTTTATATTTGTGTTCAGGTTACTGATGTGCCGAGCTGTAGTTTTTGGTGTAAATTGGATAATTTGATACTGAGATATTAACCCTTTATCCTTCAAATTGAAAATTCCTCCAATCTCTTTGGCATTCGATAATTTCAAAAATATTGCTTGGATTGTCTAGTTACTTTATATTTGTGTTCAGGTTACTGATTTGCCGAGCTGTATAATTTTTGGTGTAAATCTGATGATTTGATCCCGAGATATTAACCCTTTATCCTTCAAATTGAAAATTCCTCCAATCCCTTTGGCATTCGATAACTTGAAAAATATTGCTTGGATTGTCAAGTTACTTTATATTTGTGTTCAGGTTACTGATGTGCCGAGCTGTGTAGTTTTTGGTGTAAATCTGTTATTTTGATCTTGAGATATTAACCCTTTATCCTTCAAATTGAAAATTTCTCCAATCCCTTTGGCATTCGATAACTTGAAAAATATTGCTTGGATTGTCAAGTTACTTATATTTGTGTTCAGGTTAGTGATGTGCCGAGCTGTATAGTTTTTGGTGTAAATCTGATAATTTAATCCTGTGATATTACCCTTTATCCTTCAAATTGAAAATTCCTCCAATCCCTTTGGCATTCGATAACTTGAAAAATATTGCTTGGATTGTCAAGTTACTTTATATTTGTGTTCAGGTTACGAATGTGCCGAGCTGTATAGTTTTTGGTGTAAATCTGATAATTTAATCCTGAGATATTAACCCTTTATCCATCAAATTGAAAATTCCTCCAATCCCTTTGGCATTCGATAACTTGAAAAATATTGCTCAGATTGTCAAGTTACTTTATATTTGTGTTCAGGTTACGAATGTGCCGAGCTGTATAGTTTTTGGTGTAAATCTGTTATTTTGATCCTGAGATATTAACCCTTTATCCTTCAAATTGAAAATTCCTCCAATCCCTTTGGCATTTGATAACTTGAAAAATATTGCTTGGATTGTCAAATTACTTTATAATTGTGTTCAGGTTGCTGATGTGCTGAGCTGTATCAGTTTTTGGTGTGGTAATTTGATCCGGAGATACTAACCCCCTTTATCCTTCGAATTGAAAATTCATCCAATCCCTTTGGCATGCGATAACTCAAAAAATATCACTCCGATTGTCATGTTACTTTATATATTTATTCAGCTTACTGATGTGTTGTGCTGTATAGTTTATGTAAATCTGATAATTTGCTCCAGAGATATTAACCCTTTATCCATCAAATTAGACACTCCTCCAATCCATTTCTATATGTACCCATACCTTGTATGGTGTACATAATGTCGGCATCTGTGGTGGCCCTCAGTCACACAGCTTTCTACTAGTTGCGTGTATGGGTACACATTTGATGATTTCATCGGTCTATTTTTTGACATTAGCTTATCACTGCAATATAAACAAAATAGTTCAGTGTGTTTCTGATGAATCAGCTTATTTTTCAGAATCCGTTTTCTCTGCCACCAGCTCAACACAGATTCAGTTAAATTTTGCTGTATTTTGGATTATCAAGAAATGCAATTTGATATCTGCTGGTCCATTAATCCAGCATTTTTAGCTTAACTTGACAAAGTCAAGATAAGCTACTGCCATCACACATGTGGAAGTCTGTCAGTCTGTTCACATTTTCTTTAGCACAGGCTACATCCTATAGTTCTTGTCCTAACATCGCGAAATTTCATATGCAGGTTTAAGGTCATGTCTAGATGAAAATGTCCCCTTTTGGTCGTGATCGGTCAACCATGATAGCTACGTGATCCTGAAACCCCCAAACTTTATCACAGTCTACAGGTTGTATTTATGAAGAGATTTCATTATGTCCCCCCTTCACAGAAGGGAGACATATTGTTTTAGTGCATATTATTCTTCTTATCCTTCTTCGTCTTCTTCTCATACAAACTTTGTCCTGGGTATAACATTTTTGTCCTTTGATCTAGACCTTAGATATTTGGCATGTGGATGTATCACCATGAGCTGGTGTGGCACGTACCATAGTGACCTTCATGTGACCTTGTCCTTTGACCTGAAGGTCAGATTTATGTGCTTTTTAAGGGAAACTTTATCCGGGCATAACTTTTTTTTTCTTTTGACCTAGACCTTAGATATTTGGCATGTGGATGTATCCCCATGAGCCGGTGTGTCGCGTACCATAGTGACCTTCATGTGACCTTGTCTTTTGACGTGAAGGTCAGATTTATGTGCTTTTTAAGGGAAACTTTGTCCGTGGCATAACTTTTCTGTCTTTTGATCTAGACCTTAGATATTTGGCATGTGGATATATCACCATGAGCCGGTGTGACGTGTACCATAGTGACCTTCATGTGACCTTGACTTTTGACCTGAAGGTCAGATTTATGTGCTTTCTAAGGGAAACTTTGTCCGGGGCATAACTTTTTTTCTTTTCACCTAGACCTTAGATATTTAGTATGATTGTTAATATTATTCATGTATATATAATTTGCAGTGCATTAAATAGGAAGGGGAGACATATGTTTTAGTGTGCTAAAACAGTTTCTAGTTATAACTTGGTAGAATGACTCTGTATAATGTCTGTATGAGAACGCACCCTTTTTGTCGTGATTGATCAACCATGACAGCTATGAAACACAAAAACCTTGAGCACAGTCTACAGGCTGTATTTATGAAGGGACTTCATTGTAACTTAGTAGTATGATTTCATATAATGTCTAGATGAGAATGCTCCCTTTTGGTCACAATCGGCCAGCCATGACGGCTGCGCAGACCTGAAACTCTAAAAGCTTTAGTACAGTGTACAGGTCATATTTATGAAAGGAGAACTGTTATTCGGTATGAAGCATCCTTAGGACCAGTAGAATTGAATGGTAAAAAGGAATTGCCATTTGTTAAGTCAGGGTTTTCTGTAGGGAGGTTTCGAAAAATTGCCTGAGTCAGCATATTTGCAAAAATTTTAAAAGAAATTTCTCATGAATCTTTTGATATTTGGGATACAGCATCCATAGGGGGGTCTCCCCGTGGGAACCCAGGGAAGTAAGCAGCACTTGTTTACTGTGGTAAACCAGTTCCGCTTTACTAGTAAAATAGGACCCAGTCACCAATGCTTGGGGTGAAAGTCCTCTAAAATGGGCAACATGTTGATCAACGATTGACTAAACTTGACTTCATCTCCATGTTTTGTCACGATTAGCCATGGTGCATAAATATGTGACGTTAACCACCAACAAACAAACAAACCATAGGGGGGTCAGATACAAGTTTGTTTAAATGAAGCCCCTTGGTTCAATACAGGAGCCCAATTTTTAACTTAGGGCAATAATATTTAAAAAAAAAAATTTCAGAACCACCAGTCAGAATCTTTTAATGACGGAACCCCACATTTTAACTTAGTGCAATATGGGGAATAATTTTTTAAAATCTTCTTCAGATCCACCAGGCAAAATGCTTTCATATTTGGTATACAATATCTCTAGGGGGCTCAGATTCAAGTTTGTTCAATTTGAGTGCCTGCATTAATAATTGGGCTCTCTATGGCAACCCCTGGACTTTAACTTAGTGTAATATGAGGGAATTTCTTATCAACCTACTCACAATTGTTTACTACAGGCTTGCACTACAGTGGAAGTCCCTAACTCGGATAAAATACTCTCTATTTTTGTCTTTCCCAAGCAAGTTGGGAAAGAAAAGTGGTGCAAAAGCACCAATAAAAATAAGCCAAAACTGGGTCGAGTGCAACCGGCGCAGACCCAGTACGGGACGCTCTCTCCCAAGTACAACTCCACGACTTCCGTTGCCAATGCGCATATACCGTCTCTAAAGACTCATTCTTTTTAAAATCCGCTTCGTGTCGAGATGTTTTTGCACGCTTATCAGTGTTCCACCAGCTCGATGTTTGATGATTCCTGATTCATTATACCACAATGTATCCTTTGTATTCTCAGGAACAGTGTTTTATATATTCTCTTTTCTATTATATGTCCATAATGTATTTTTATTTGCTCTCTCTCGAGTCGCTCGCGAATTTCGCGTGCCACGCGGTTCGGACTTAGATTTTTTCACAATTATTGTTAATGCTTTTTTTGCAAAATTTTCTAATTGTGTTAGAGTTAGGTGTCAGCGGGGTACCACTCCTGCAGTGTTTCTTCTTTCTTTTGAGAGTAGTCTTCCTGTTGGGTGTTTCCCGGTCGACCTTCTGGGGTCTTTGTTTCTGTCACCTTTCTCTCTTCTTTGGGGGTGTTCTGTTTTCTCATCTCCACTTCTCTGCTCCTCTCACCTCTATCATGCCCAGGACAATTCCCTGTGGGCAATGTCTGCTGCCAAAGCATGTGGACGATGTACATTTGTCTTGTTCCTCCTGTAATAGGTGTTCGGCCTAGCGGCCGTGTGGTGTCTGTGGAACATGGTCTTCCACCTTCTGGACGTCAGTAAACCGTGCCGTTCGTTCTCGTGGCCGTGCCTCCCGCTCCCGCGGGAAAGGAGAACGTGGTCGTTCGGGGCCTCCCGAGTCGACTTTGTCTGGTGAGAGTTATTCCTCCTCCATGGGGGATGTGCAGTCTTTTCCTGTGGTGGATACTGCGGGAGCCGTTGAGTGTTCTGGTGTAGAGATGCCTGGTTCCGGGACTACGGTCCCCCTCCAGTCGACATCTGAGGCTGTCACTAGGGTTGTGACTCCTCCTTCGGAGCTGAGCCGGTGTGCTCTCTCCACTATTTCACCAGCCTCAACGACTCTCGACGTATCTACTACTGCTGCTGGCCCGTCTGCTTCGTTATCTGTTTCAGCCGGCCTCGGCTTTTCGCTGCAGGGGACTGCAGGACTGTCCGATACTGTAGACGTGGGATATCGGCCTCAGCCTTCCCTGACTTCAACTCGGCGAAGTCGAAAGGGGCTGCCGGCCGAGCCCATCGCTGTGGTCTCTTCGCCGTCGAGCACCACAGTTGTGTCTTTGGATTCGGATGTTCGTAGTGGAAACACTATGAACTCCGTGGCGTTTCCGTCTACTCACTCTGGTCACACGACCAGTTTTGGGGGACCAACGCCTTTTGTGCAGCCTGGACCTTCTGCCCCGCAGAGGTCCGTGGTGACTCTCATGAGTTCTCGCAATATTGATCCTCGGGGTGCATCGTACCCCTATACACGTCTGCCTTCAGATGTTTCTGCTGCCGCCCATCGTCCCGCGTCGGATGTTTTGGAGGATCGTGACCCTTCGCTGGTTAAGAGGGTCAGAGGTGAAGCCACTTTGCCGGTTCGCTCCCCTGTCGAACCGGTCGGTACAGGCAGTGAGCTTAGGGAGGCCCTCTCCTTACTCACTCAGGTTCTTTCTAAGAGCCTTCCTGTTGCTTCCAGCGAGGCTATGGGTGGTTTCCAGGCGCCTCCTTTGGCGCCGCCTCCCGGGATTGGAAACAGGCCGGCTTCCGATTCCTCTGGTGTCCCGACACCATGGGAGGCGTCGGCTGGTTTGCCCACGATGGGCTATGTGTCTTCCGACTCTGGGGAGGAGTCCGACATGCTTGAGGTCGAGGGCCAGCAGTCTTCGGACTTGGGGGCGGCTCTTGACTTTGTGTTTGGGTTTCTGCCTGAGCTCAAACCTGCTAACCAGCCGACAGTGTCAGCCTGGCCGCGATCATCGGTCGCGCGCCAACAGCCTATGGAGCAACCTGCTTCTGGGCGCCTTCGACCGTGCCAGTCGGTACAGGTGGTTGAAGCTTTTTCAGCATTGGATGCCAAGCTGAATTCCAAGGCTTTGAAGACTTCGTTCTTCACCAGGGTTGACACCTTTTTGCCTCCTGTGCGTTATCGTTCCTACGATTCCGCCAATCCGTCAGTCTGCCAGGCTTTGACGGTTCTGGATCAGGACTCCACTTCCCTCGGGCTTTCCAAGCCCAAGTCTGCCGTCATTCCAATGACGACTCTGGAGTCCACGTTGGGCTTATCTAGAGAGATGCTAGGCATGCTTTCTCTCTCTGATCACGTCGTCTCAGCTTTGGCTGCTTATCTGCCTCCAGATAAGTTTGACGAGGTACAGGCTCCTTTGCGTGTGCTGTCCAAGGTGCTTATGCACCTTACTCACACACATGCCTGTAACACGGCCAATTTGGAATTAGTTCGAAGGGACGCTGTGCTGGACACAGGACGATCCCTTCCCGTGGAGCAGCATGCTACTCTTCGATCTGCTTCTTTGGCAGGTCCGCAACTTTTCCATGGTTCCGTGTCGACGGTCCGGGATGACGTCCTACGTCATTCCAAAGATCAGCTGCTGTTTCGTCAGCTTGATCAGCCTTCTCGGGGAGGCAAGGGCCGTTCCAAGCCTAACAAGTACCCTTCTGCTTCCTCTGTGAAGCAAAAGGCTGGTCCTTCTGCCGCCGCCTCTACTTCTTACTCACGGGGTAAAGGTAGCGGTCGGCAGAATCGAGGGAAGTCTCAGGATTCTTCATTTAGCAGAGGAGGTGGTTTCTCCTCTCGCGGGCCTCGTCGGGGCTCGAAATGAAGGTCCTCACCTCGACTCGTCCCAGGTTGGAGGAAGGATAGCAGAGTTCGCAGACCATTGGACCACCATCACATCCGATCCATGGGTGTTAGATGTTGTTCGGTCCGGGCTGCGCATATCCTTCCGACGGCACCCCACTCTGTCAAGGGTGCCTCTTCCAACCACAGTTCCTTCAGACGTTTTACGTCGGGAACTTTTGTCCACGGAGATTGCCAATCTCCTGGCAAAGGGGCGATCGAGGTCGTCAAGAACGTTCAGTCAATGGGTTTCTATTCCCGCCTGTTCTTGGTGCCGAAGAAGGACGGCCGACTCCGACCAGTTATCGATCTGAGTATCCTGAACCAGTCTATCATTGCTCCCAAGTTCAGCATGGAGACTTTCAGGTCGGTCTGCCAATCCATTCACCAGGGAGATTTCGCAGCCAGCATCGACCTGCGAGACGCTTACTTCCACGTTCCGATGCATCGGGCGTCACGGAAGTATCTCAGGTTCGCTTTTCTGGGGCGAATTTACCAGTTCAAGGCCATGCCTTTCAGCCTCAACCTGGCTCCTTGGGCGTTCACCAGACTGATGTCGCATGTGATAGCGTTCCATCGCACACAGTCTAGGGTGACTACTTCGGCATATCTGGACGATATCCTCCAGAGGCATTCCAATGCTGCCTTACTGGAATCGGATGTCGCCACTCTGTTGAGCTTGCTCACGTCGCTAGGATTCAGAGTCAACGAGGAGAAGTCGGACCTGGTCCCTTCTCAGTCGTTTTGTCATCTGGGGATGTCTTTCCAAACCAAATTCAATTTGGTGGCTGTTCCCCAGGCCAAGGCTGTGATTCTCTCAGCTTTTGCTCTGACTCGGTCCCAGTCCAGGTCCGCGACCGCTCGGAGTTTTCTCCGGCTGATCGGTCTCTGCGGTTCGGTGACGGATCTCATTCCTTTAGGTCGGCTGCGTGTCAGACCTCTCCAACACTTTCTGCTCAGTCGTTGGAGACCGAATGTAGATTCTCTGGATCAGGTGCTTCCGTTTCCGGACTCTCTGTATCCTCACCTTCTTCCCTGGACAGATGTTCAGTGGATTACGCAGGGTGTTCTGCTGGACTTACCCACGTCCGATCGCGTTCTGACGGCAGATGCCAGCGATCTCGGATGGGGTGCGACGTTGGATCCTCTCGGTCTTTCCCTACACGGGATGTGGGACCAGGATCAAGCAGCTCTACACATCACCCAGAAGGAGCTTCTTGCTCTTCTTCTGAGTTTCAGGCAGTGGATCCCTCACCTGTCGAATCGCCAGGTCCTTCTACTATCCGACAATTCGACAGTGGTTGCTTACATTCGGAACCAGGGCGGCACGCACTCGCTTGCGATGTACGAGTTAGCTCGGGATCTTTTACTGCTCGCTCAGGATGTTCACGCCGGAGTGGTTGTTCGTCACATTCCTGAACGTCCTAGCCGACTCCCTGTCCCGACAGGGCAGGGTTATTTCCACCGAGTGGATGCTTCACAGGGCAGTGTTCCAGTTGCTTTGCGATCTCTGGGGACGTCCCCACATCGCCCTCTTTGCGACTCGTTGGAACCATCAGGTGGACACTTTCGTGTCCCCGTGTCCAGATCCTCTGGCTTTTGCCGTGGACGCTCTGTCACTCGATTGGAACGGTCTAGTCGGCTACGCCTTCCCGCCGGTTCCGATTCTTCCTCAGGTTCTCGCCAAAATTCGAACCTGCAGTTGTCGAATCATTCTGATCGCTCCCCTGTCGCCTCAGCTGGTGTGGATCAATCAGCTCTGCTCGCTGATGGCGGCGGTTCCGGCACGTCTCCCGCTACGTCGCGACCTTCTTTGTCAAGGTCGCCCGAGGAGGTTTCACGTCGACCCGACTTCATTGTGCCTTCACGCATATCTTTTGTCAGGACTTGTCTCCTCCGTAGAGGTTTTTCGAGACGAGCAGTGGAGTGCATTTCTTCTTCAAGGAGGCACTCCACTGGTTTAGCTTATGCAGCTAAATGGAAGGTCTTCAGTCGATGGTGTGCTGATCACTCTGTTGATTATGCCAATCCTTCAATTTCACAAATTGCGGAGTTTCTGGTATATCTGTTTGATTCTCGGGGTCTCCAGCCTGTTACCATCAAGGGTTACAGGTCTATGCTTTCAGAGACTTTTTCTTATGTGGGGAAGCGTCGTATCGGCACTAATCCTTACCTCTCCAAGCTTGTTCGGCACTTTTCTTTGAAAAGGCCTCTGACTTTGCAGCTTACTCCACGATGGAATCTTTCGTGGGTGCTGCTTTGCTTGGGAGGGGGGGGGGGGGGCGCCGTTCAAACCTTTATCCCAGGTGGATATGCAATTTCTCACATATAAGACGGCTTTTCTGATGGCATTTGCTTCGGCCAGACGGGTTAGTGAGCTTCACGCCCTCTCGGTTGACCCGGCCTTTTTTAGGAGCTTTCCCAACAGTGTTACTTTTACCACTGATTGCTCCTTTTTGGCTAAGAATCAGTTACCAGATACTACTCCTCCTCCTATCTGTATCAGGGCTCTTCCCTCTGTTGAGGGTACTCGCCCTTTGCTCTGTCCGGTCCGTGCTATTCGCATTTATCTTGATCGGACACGCTTCATACGGAAAGGCAGAAAACGTTTTTTTCTGTCTCTCCTTCCGGGTCGACAGAAGATCTCTCCTCAATCCATTTCTCAATGGATTTGTCTTGCTATTCATACGGCTTATAGTTGTTTAGCAGCTGGCGATTGTATTACCAATCGTATTTCTGCCCACGAGGTGCGGGCACTGTCTACCTCTTGGGCTTATTCTAACTCCGTCAAGTTGTCGGATGTTATGCAGGCAGCCTACTGGAGAAATGCTTCTCCTTTCTCCACCTTTTATTTACGCCAGTTGCAGGAGCAGTCGGAGGACCTTTTTGCCCTGGGTCCTCTTTCTTCTGCTCAGGCTGTTGTCTGCCATAGCCATTAGGCTTCTTGAAGGTCAGTTTCAGCCTTGTGCTGTTACTGCCCGTTTTCTGTCTGTGTGTCACACAGGCTCATATGTCTCTTTTCATTGTCCTTTACCAATGATTGCGACATTATGGTTGATAAGCCTCGGGACCTCTTCCATCTACTTCACGGTTCCAGTGCACTAGAGTTATGTGGGGGTTGGTTATGCGATTCCCTCCAGCCTTTTGTCTATTCAGCCTGTAGTAAACAATTGTGAGTAGGTTGATAAGAAATCTAAATTTTATAGTAAATTTCCTTTCTTATTATACCTACCACAATTGTTTACATGGAGGCCCTCCCGTCTTCTTTACGGGTAAAGAATCTTTCCTCCCCGCTGATCACATAACTCTAACGTTTACGGATTCAAAAAGAATGAGTCTTTAGAGACGGTATATGCGCACTGGCAACGGAAGTCGTGGAGTTATACTTGGGAGAGAGCGTCCCGTACTGGGTCTGCGCCGGTTGCACTCGACCCAGTTTTGGCTTATTTTTATTGGTGCTTTTGCACCACTTTTCTTTCCCAACTTGCTTGGGAAAGACAAAAATAGAGAGTATTTTATCCGAGTTAGGGACTTCCACTGTAGTGCAAGCCTGTAGTAAACAATTGTGGTAGGTATAATAAGAAAGGAAATTTACTATAAAATTTAGATTTCTTAAAAAATCTTCTTCAGATCCACCAGTTGGAATGCTTTCATATTTGGTATGTAACATCTATAGGGGGTTCAGAACCTAGTTGGTTCAGATCTGGTTCCTAGGTTAATATTTGGGCTCGCTGTGGTAGCAATGTAGCTAAAGAATTAGAAATTACCCTCTAGAGGTGTGTAACTAAGATTAATCCACATAGGTTGTATCAAGGAGCTCCATAGGGGAGCTCCACTTTATACATTATGATCAACTTTAGAAAAGTCATGATGCTCGGACTATTTTAGTTATTCTTGAGGGGCTCAATGAAAGACAAGGTATCCTATGGAGATTGATTGCTTAATGTAGTTTCATTCTTTGACTCTTCTTATATTGCGTTCTGTTCAAGATGAACACTTCAGGGGCATCTGTTTTTTTTTGTGAAGGGATTTCATTGTAACTTGGTAGGATAACTTGGTATGATATCTAGATGAGACTCATGATCGGTCAAGTGACCTAGATTCCTTTAGCAAAGTCTTCAAGTTATATTTATGAAGGGATTTCATTGTAACTTGGTAAGATGACTTGCTTTGGAATGATTTTACTGTAACTTTGCAACTTTGGTTGACATACATTAACTGTGAGGGCCACATTACCCGGTCCTCAGTTCTTTAGTACAGTCTACACCTCAAATTATTCTATTGAAAACATAGCTTACAGGGAACAGAAATTAACATATTCTCTATTATTACAATTCTTGTCTCATTTCATAATCCTTTCATAAACATTGAACATTATCCTTTCATCAAACACTACACACAGTCAAGTTAAGCTACAGTGTTACTGACACTTTCATGATAAACCCCAACAAACATTGTTTGAGAATGCATTCTGGAGTCACTGCACCAGTTGTTTTGTCAGTTGATGGAAATCCTGCCGCAAAAATACATTTCTCAAGACAATGGTTTGAAACTTGATGTATGTGATCAAACTCAGGTGTAGATGTATACGACAAAGATTTGCTTTGGCTCAGTTTATGCTGCATAGAGTTATGTCCCTTGCACTTGGTCAGCTTTGTGGGCATATTAACTCCTTGCATGCTGCAGGCAGATATTCCTGCTAAGGACAGGATTTCTTTTGCCACTGAAATAAGTTTAACTTGGGCACATTCAGTCAAATTTCCCCTTTGTAAAATGAATGGATGTTTTTACATATGATTTCTCAAGTAAAACTAAGTTGGATTTTTCATCAAAATTTGTCATGGCTGCTACACAGTAGCCTTGACTAGATTTGATGAAAATTATCTTGCGAATGCTCAGTGGGTTAAGAGTTGATCACCTTCAGTGACAGTTCTAGTTTAAGAGGTAGTAGTTGCAGAATATACTCCCAAAGAACTGGATATGTTGTTTGATTATACACATACAGAATTGCATAAAATTTTAAAGGAGACTTTTACCAGACTAATTACTGGTTTTTCATCAAGCATTTTCAGATTAAACTGGATTTGGCTGCATGGGAATGAAGCTCGCTGTTTTCAATAATGTGGTTTGTTGATTAAGAAACTTTTCCCTGGACAGCTAGCTCCGATGTCCTTCAGTTCAATTGATATCCTGTGTGTAAGGTAAGGGGCTTAACTCTTTATCTGATATATGAATACCATACAACACTTGCAATTAATATTAATTTTTTAATTAATTTATTAATTTTTTATTTTTTGCATCAAAAAACATATCTTGAAATTTCTCATTTACAAGTTTGATGAGCTTGTTCCAGTGAGGGATCATAAGTTATGTTTTTTAGGCAAAAAATGAAAAATTAATTAAAAAAAAATTGAATGCCGATTTTTGTGAATGCTGACAATTTCTGACCTTTACGTTCAGTAAAGGGTTAATGTGAACAATCTTTTAACAGTTGTGGCAAAGATAACAGAAACATAGATGTTGATAACTTTGGTTATTACAAATTTTTCCTGCAATGAATCGATCAATGCAGGATATATCTGTTTGGACAGTTTCTTCTCCAGAGACTGTCTCTCTTAGCTCTCGGAGCTGACATTTGAGACTTTAAGTTGTTTCCATGCCTGTACATGTAGTAATGTTGGCAGAGTGTGTTAGTTTATCACATAATGTTCTAATTTGCATTATATGTTAATCAAGTGTTGACACTATTATGTTGTTATTAATGACTGCCATTTTTGTTTTGAATTGTTGTTCTTTTCGTTTTGTTTTTGTTTTTTGTGCATGTAGTTTTGGGGTTGTTTTTTTTATTTGGTTTCATAAAAAAAATTATTTGGCAGCATATCCACAAAAAATGACACTATAAATAAGAGTTGCAGTGGTTATTTATTTATTTAATTAATTGTTAATGTAATTAGGCCTAAAATATTAAAAATCTGTTTCTCAGTCCCTCCTGCATGGTCCCTTTGGCTGCTGGATGCTAGTTTTTTACAACCAATGCAAACTGAAAAAATTAAATGGTTTATATCTGATATTTTGCCCAAATCAATAAAATAGTCCATTGAGTGCAACAAGGCTTTAGCATTGCAAAGCTTTGTTGTACTCAAGGGACATAATACATCAACACCCATGCTATTCTGTTGATTATGAGGCCTAAAACCTAAAACAAACCAAGAACATGAACTTTTTAATGCCAAACAAATAATTACAAAAATAAAAAACGCCTGCCTACCTTCCTGCCCAAGTGCAATTTTACAAAAAATGGCCTGAGAAACAGATCTACTTTTTGAGGCCTGTTGGTGTGTTTTTTTAGCTAACCTGACTGAAAGTCAGGGTGAGCTTTTCTGATCACTCTTCGTCCGCCGTCCGTCTGTGCATCGTCCTGCATGAAGGTGGTGTTTGAGCCTCTTTCTCCTGAACCACTGGCCACATTTTAATTAAATTTCATGTAAGTAGTGTTATATATGGACATTTTGATTTTTATGCAAATCAGGCTTTAGCTCATATTGAGCAGAGGGGTGGGGAAAAAATGGCCAAATTTTTTTGAAAATCTTCATCTAATGAACCAGCACTAGCAGAGACTTGATATGTGATATGCAGCTTCCTTTTGAGGTGTATACTCAGATTTGTTCAAGAGAAGTTTGATGGGCTGTATTTGGCATCGTTATGGGAGGGGCAATATTTTTGGCCCGACCCAAAATTTCTATTTTCCGAACCGAGAGGCTGATTTGAACCAAATTTTATATGAGGGCTTATTGGGTCAAGTACCTAATTTATGCCAAATTTTTTTTCCGTAGCCCAGTGGCAACTGCAAGAGCTAAAAATAGAAAAAAATTTAAATGCCCATATCTCCAATTGGAGCTGCACTGCACTGTGAATTTTTATTTGGTGTGAAGCTTCCTTAGGACCAACAGAAATGATTGGTAAAAAAAAATTGCTATCGGTTTTATCATAGGGTAAAGTTTCGGGACTTTGAATAAGTGCTGAGTCGGCACTTTTTAACACTATAGGCAATGGGAAAAACATTAAAAAATCTTCTTATCCAGATCCAGCAGGTATATAGAATCTTTTGATATTTGGTATGCAACATTGTAGGGTGGATCTGATTTAAATTTGTTCAAAAAGGCCGCCTGGATTTATATTTGGGCTCAGTGTAGGAGCCTGAATTCGACTTAGTGCATTTCAGGCAAATTTCTTTAAAAAAATCTTCTCCAGATCCAGCAGGCAGAATCTTCTGATATTTGGTATGCAACATTGTGGGGTGGATCTGATTCAAGTTTGCTCAAATCGGCCCCCTGGATTCATATTTGAGCTCACTATAGAAGCTCGAATTCAAACTTAGTGCATTTTAGGCAGTCGGAATGTTTTGATATTTGGTATGCAGCATCCTTAGGGGGGTGAGATTCAAGTTTGTTCAAGCCATGTCTCTAGGTCCATATTTGGGCTCACTGTGGGAGCCCGAATGACAACTTAGTTCAAAATGAGGAATTTTCTTTAAAAATATTGTTCTTCAGAACCAGCAGTCGGAATGTTTTGATATTTGGTATGCAGCATCCTTAGGGGGTTGAGATTCAAGTTTGTTCAAGCCATGTCCCTAGGTCCATATTTGGGTTCACTGTTGGAGCTCGAATTGTAACTTAGTTCGAAATGAGGAATTTTCTTAAAAAATCTTCTTCAGATCCAGCAGTCGGAATGTTTTGATATGTGGTGTGCAGCATTCTTGGGGGGATGGGGGGGGGGGGGGGGGGAGGGGGAATTCAAGTTTGTTAAAGCTAAGTCCCTGGGTCCATATTTGGACTCCCTGTGGGAGCCTGAATTATAACTTAGTCAATATGAGGAATTTTTATTTAAAAATCTTCTTCTTCAGATTCAGCAGCCGGAATGTTTTGATATTTGGCATGCAGCAACCTTTGGGGGGTGAGATTCAAGTTTGTCCAAGCCAAGGCCCTGGGTCCATATTTGGAATCCCTGTGGGAGCCTAAATTATAACTTAGTCAATGTGAGGAATTTTTATTTAAAAATCTTCCTCAGATTCAGCAGCCGGAATGTTTTGATATTTGGCAAGCAGCAACCTTTGGGGGGTGAGATTCAGGTTTGTTCAAGCCAAGTCCCTTGGTTCATATTTGGGCTTACTATGGGAGCCCGAATGACAACTTAGTTCAAAATGAGGAATTTTCTTTAAAAATCTTCTTCAGATCCAGCAGATGAATGCTTTTGATATTTTTGATGCAACATCCTTAGGGGGTAAGATTCAAGTTTGTTCAAGCCATGTCCCTAGGTCCATATTTGGGCTCACTGTGGGAGCTTGAATTGTAACTTAGTTCAAAATGAGGAATTGTCTTTAAAAATCTTCTTCTTCAGATCCAGCAGTTGAATGTTTTGGTATTTGGTGCACAGCATCCTTGGGGGGTGGGGGGGGGGGGAGATTCAAGTTTGTTAAAGCCAAGTCCCTGGGCTCATATGTGGGCTTCATGTGTGAACCCGAATTATAACTTAGTTCAATATGAGGAGTATTCTTTAAAAATCCTTTTTTTTAGATCCACTGGTCAGAATCTTTGGATATTTGGTATAAGCTTTTCTTAGGAGGAGCAGATGCAACTTGTTGAAATCAGTTCTCTGGGTTGATGTTTAGTCTACCATGTCAGGTGAGCGCCTTAGGCCCCCTGGGGCCTCTTGTTCAGTTTTAGGGTGGGTTTTTGTTTTTGTTTTGTTTTGTTGTTGTTTTTTTTTTGGGGGGGGGGGGGGGGTGGTTATTTGTTTTCATTAAAAACCTTATTTGGCAGCATATCCATAAACAGTGAGATAATAAATTAGTCTTGCAGTAGTTATTTAATTATTTATTTATCTGGTTTTCAATGGCCAGGGTCATGTCGTGTTGGACAGTGGTACTGGTGTAGGAAGCCTGTGAACCTGGAGACAGCCAACGAGCAGTTGCAAGTAACTATCTGCATTGATGATGTTCATAGATGGTGAAAATGACTTAAACACCAATAAATGTATTCTGAATAAATTATCATACTCATATTCGTGAAATAAAAACATGGAAAAATTCCTGTTAACTTTTGATATTGAACTGTCTGCGATTAACATCTTTTTCATTTCTTTTCAAACATCAGCAATCCTTGACGATAGGGACATAGTTCACTATTCAACCTTTTACACTTAGCCCCCCAGTAAGTATTTTGAAAATATTTTTCATCAAATCTAGTCATGACTGGATTTGATGAAAAATTTATCTAAATTCAACTAAAGAGATCATTGGTCAATAAGTCCTTTCATTTTACAAAAAAGAAATGTGGTTAAATGCGCCCAACCATACTTATTTCAGTGGTAAGATATTTTGTGTCCTGGCAGGAATATCCTCCAGCAGCATGGTAGGAGTTAAATCCCTGGTATTTTTCCAGAATTTTTCCTGCAAGTCAAATTCCTTAACATTGATTTCTATTCAAGTCGTGCTTTCCTACATAGGCAACCAAGACTTTCCTAAGATTAGGAACACTGCCAGAAACATTCAATAAATAATATCCAAGATGTCATGAATCCAAAGTTGAGGACTAAATTGTTCTGCAGAACACTATAAACTATGTATATTTCTCTTCCTACACTGATAAGACCTCACTGATAGCAAAAACTTGGTGTGCAGTATGAGTATGATGCATAAAAGTGCATATGGAAAGGCCGTTTCGATTCGAATAATTTTTCCAGAGTTATAGTCTTGTCGACTTTACCAAAATTGCAGGTTTTTAGCTCACCTGAGCGAAGCTCAGCGGGAGCTTTACTGATCGTGATCCGTCCGGCATCCGTCCGGCGTTAACTTTACATTATCGACTTCTCCTCCTAAACCACTAGCCCAATTTTATTCAAATGTTGGCTAAATGTTTATTACCTAATGCCAATTCAGATTTGTTCAAATGAAGTTGCCCCTCCTCCTGGGTGGTGCCACGCCCCCAAGGGGCACCAAAATCTTTAAATCTTCTTCTCATGAACCAGCAGTAGCAGAGACTTGATATATGGTATGCACCTTCCTTTTGAGGTGTAGACTCAGATTTGTTCAAGAGAAGTTTGAGGGATAATATTTGGCGTTGTTATGGGAGGGGCAAAAATTTTGGCCCCACCCCTAATTTCTATTTTCTGAACCGAGAAGCCGATTTCAACCAAATTTTATGTGAGGGCTTATTGGGTCATGAGTACTTGATTTATGCCAAAAAAAAAATTTCCCGCAGCCCCGTGGGAACCGCAGGAGCTAAAAATAGAAAAAATTTAAAACGCCCATATCTCCAAAACTGCGTGGCACCGAGAATTTTTATTTGGTGTGCAGCTTTCTTAGGACCAACAGAAAGGATTGGTAAAAAAAATTGCCATCGGTTTTATCATAGGGCACAGTTTCGGGACTTTGAAAAAGTGCGAGTCAGCACTTTTTAACACTGTAGGCAATGGGAAAAACATTAAAAAATCTTCTTCTCCAGATCCAGCAGGCAGAATCTTTTGATATTTGGTATGCAACATTGTAGGGTGGATGTGATTCAAGTTTGTTCAAATCGGCCCCCTGGGTTCATATTTGGGCTCAGTATAGGAGCCCGATTTCGAACTTAGTGCATTTCAGGCAAATTTCTTAAAAAATCTTCTTCTCCAGATCCAGCAGGCAGAATCTTTTGATATTTGGTATGGAACATTGTGGGGTGGATCTGATTCAAGTTTGTTCAAATCGGCCCCCTGGGTTTATATTTGGGCTCAGTATAGGAGCCCAAATTTGAACTTACTGCATTTCAGGCAAATTTTTTGAAAATCTTCTTCTCCAGATCCAGCAGGCAGAATCTTTTGATATTTGGTATGCAACATTGCGGGGTGGATCTGATTCAAGTTTGTTCAAATCGGCTCCTTGGGTTTATATTTGGGCTCAGTATAGGAGCCCAAATTTGAACTTAGTGCATTTCAGGCAAATTTCTTTGAAAATCTTCTTCTCAAGATCCAGCAGGCAGAATCTTTTGATATTGGGTATGCAACATTGTGGGGTGGATCTGATTCAAGTTTGTTCAAATCGGCTCCCTGGGTTTATATTTGGGCTCAGTATAGGAGCCCAAATTTGAACTTAGTGCTTTTCAGGCAAATTTCTTAAAAAATCTTCTTCTCCAGATCCAGCAGGCAGAATCTTTTGATATTTGGTATGCAACATTGTGGGGTGGATCTGATTCTATTTTGTTCAAATCGGCTCCCTAGATTCATATTTGGGCTCACTATAGAAGCTCGAATTCGAACTTAGTGCATTTCAGGCAAATTTCTTCAAAAATCTTCTTCTCCAGATCCTGCAGGCAGAATCTTTTGATATTTGGTATGCAACATTGTGGGGTGGATCTGATTCCAGTTTGTTCAAATCGGCCACCTGGATTCATATTTGGGCTCACTATAGAAGCCCAAATTCAAACTTAGTGCATTTCAGGCAAATTTCTTCAAAAAT
Organism: Pictodentalium vernedei; assembly: GCA_031216915.1. Taxonomy (NCBI): domain Eukaryota; kingdom Metazoa; phylum Mollusca; class Scaphopoda; order Dentaliida; family Dentaliidae; genus Pictodentalium; species Pictodentalium vernedei. The sequence goes on from CM062296.1 coordinate 381,128,710, forward strand.
CTTCTCCAGATCCAGCAGGCAGCATCTTGTGATATTTGGTATGCAACATTGTGGGGTGGATCTGATTCAAGTTTGTTCAAATCGGCCCCCTGGGTTTATATTTGGGCTCAGTATAGAAGCCCAAATTTGAACTTAGTGCATTTCAGGCAAATTTCTTTGAAAATCTTCTTCTCAAGATCCAGCAGACAGAATCTTGTGATATTTGGTATGCAGCATCCTTAGGGGGGTGAGATTCAAGTTTGTTCAAGCCATGTCCCTAGGTCCATATTTGGGCTCACTGTGGGAGCTTGAATTGTAACTTTGTTCGAAATGAGGAATTTTCTTAAAAAATCTTCTTCAGATCTTGCAGTCGGAATGGTTTGATATGTGGTGAGTAGCATCCTTGGGGGGGGGGGGGGGGGGGGGGGGATTCAAGTGTGTTAAAGCCAAGTCCATGAGTCCATATTTGAGCCCCCTGTGGGAGCCCAAATTATAACTTAGTCAATATGAGGAATTTTTCTTTAAAAATCTTCTTCTTCAGATTCAGCAGTTGGAATGTTTTGATATTTGGCATGGAGCAACCTTAGGGGGCTGAGATTCAAGTTTGTTCAAGCCAAGTCCCTTGGTTCATATTTGGGCTCACTATGGGAGCCTGAATGACAACTTAGTTCAAAATGAGGAATTTTTTTTAAAAATCTTCACATCCAGCAGATGAATGCTTTTGATATTTTTTATGCAGCATCCTTAGGGGGGTAAGATTCAAGTTTGTTCAAGCCATGTCCCTAGGTCCATATTTGGACAGATTGTGGGAGCTCGAATTGTAACTTGGTTCAAAATGAGGAATTTTCTTTAAAAATCTTCTTCTTCAGATCCAGCAGTCGGAATGTTTTGATATTTGGTGTGCGGAATCCTTAGGGGTGTGAGTTTCAGGTTTGTTAAAGCCAAGTCCTTGGGTTCATATATGGGCTCCCTGTGGGAGCCCGAATTATGACTTAGTTCAATATGAGGAATATTCTTTAAAAATCTTTTTTTAGATCCACTGGTCAGAATATTTGGATATTTGGTTTCAGCTTTTCTTAGGAGGAGCAGATGCAACTTGTGGAAATCAATTCTCTGGGTTGATATTTAGGCTACCATGTAAGGTGAGCGCCCTCAGGCCCCCTGGGGCCTCTTGTTGGTAGATATCTTCAGTTACGATCAAATATGGTTGCTTCAGTTGCAATGGACCAAATGAGGTATTTAACTTTGCCCAGTGAAGTCCATTCACTATCTTAGTGTTTGTTCATCCATCTTTTCATCTGTTTTGATCACCTCATATGCTTATTCCTGTCATAACATAAAAGTCGGCAGGGGATATGAGTGTCGTTAAGACTTGTAAATATAACAATAAATACTGTAGTGATCCTGAATTAACCCTTTGAACACGTAAGACCACTTTTTCGGTCCAATTCAAAATTTTGCTCCAGTTTTGTCTTATTATAAGAGGTGTATACACGGGATATTGATGATAAAATAATAACTGTGGTCTGCAGCCTGACGGCTGCAGACGGCAGTTATTATTTTATCCTCCCTGTTTATTGATATTGGACTGACCCATCCAACTGTAAGTGTACACAAAGGCGATACCATTCCAGGAAATGAGGGTTCAAATGGTTAAACATTTAAACTTCACAAACAGCTGTTACCACTGCATTTAATATATATATACTATCACCATTATGTTTATGTACAAAATGTATCAGACTCTCTGGGGATATTCACTAAGCAGCCGTCCTACTTAATGAAATCATGACATATGTTCCTTGAAAGGAAAAGCGGCCTTTCAGTTCCAAAGGGTTAAGCCACATTGCCCTATTGGGAGAAATGATGTTTAAAAAAAATGATTTTTAAAATTTATCTGTCATGGTGACAGTGGCACCCATAGAAAAGTTTAAGTTTCTCAAATTCAGCTTATCACATTCTCTTATTAAATTTCAACATGAATTCCGTCATGTTAAGTTTGTAATACAGTTGAAACTAGAAGTCCTGTGACTGTGTTGTGCATTTTGAAGTAATAGAGCACTGAGTAAGTGCACTTTTGTCCTTGTCTAACTGCACACTTAGTGTTACTCAAGTTCTGCAGAAAAATAGCCCAACAATTCTATACTAGTAAATAGAGATCGTTAACAACATTCCTTATCTCTGCTGGGATACATGTACATGTAATGACGTAAATAGATATTAAAATTTGACTGCATATGCAGAATGAAGAGAGGGATTACCACTTAATCGCAGCGCCATAAATTCTCCACTCAAAAAGTAACTTGCAGATTTTCATCACATGGACCACTGGGTGCAACTCGGTGGTCTATGTGATGGAAGTTTGCAAGTGCTCCTTACCCCACAACAATTTAGTAATAATCCACACTCCATATAGTGCAGTCTCAATATTTTCTTTCAGTTTCATTGGGTTAGTTTATGATTTCACTACCGACCTCGCTAATAGCACATTTCATTTTGCATTGCACAGCACAAACGCTATTGTGTATTTCAGACTACTTCATTCTTTTGTTGTAACCAACGAGAATTTTCTGTGCTAATTGTGACAGGGCTTCTAGTTTCAACTATCCATCTATCTGTACAAACATTTTGCATTGTAATTTCAAAGCCATCAGTCAGATTTGGATCTCCTTTGGTATGCTGATAGACCTGCATGGGGGAACGGATATGCACAATGAAGGGGTTCTGTCTAATAATTTTTCCCTGAGTTATGGACTTTTTTTACTTTTTTTCAACTTAGAAAATTTTCATGTCCCGCTATACCTTTAAGGCTACTTCAAACATGACTGTGGATCGGGGCAGTGACCCATGCTTTGATTTGCCCTTCTTTACTGTGGTTTTGGGCTCCTGGAATTATACTCTAGTGTTTGAAAGTCTATCTGTCACCATAGAACAGTATAGGTTTCTCAAATTCCGCTTATCCCTTTCTCTTCTTAACCTGGGGGACGCGGTAGCAACGCAGTAACTTGTTCTCCTCAGATCACCGAAGTTAAGCAACGTTGAGCATGGTTAGTTGGATGGGTGACCATTATTATTTATTTATTGGTGTTTAAGGTCAAATACTTATGCACAATGGTTAGTCGTGACCGTGACAGTTTTCCGTGTGGAGGAAGCCGGAGTACCCAGAGAGAACCACCGAGCATCATCGAGCAACTGTCGGCTCCTCAACATTATAACTCTGTTCAAGGTCCGCTCAAGCAGGGTTACAGCGGTTGAAGACATGTGCACCATCGACATGCAGTGCGCCTTAGTACACAGTGTCATCGTGCCTCCATGTAGGCAACTGGGGTAAAGTGCCTTGCCCAAGGACACAACATGGGTCGTCCCAAACAGGGGTCGAGCTCTGGACCTCCAGCATAGAAGTCTAACAGTCTACCACTGAGCCACCGCACTCCCGGGTGACCATTTCAGTGACTGATTCACGCTCCCGAATTGTGTTCTTGGGCAAGGCACTTAACTCTGATTGCCTGCTAAGGCGTACCGCACATCGATGGTGTGCATGTTTTCAACCAATCTAACCCTGCCTGTGCCGCGGTGCAGAGTTCAGAGTTACAATGCTGGAGAGCTGACAGCTGCTCATCCTTGCTCAGTGGTTCTCTCTGGGTACTCCGACTTCCTCCACCCATAAAACTGTCCCCGACATGATATGATCCTGGCTGTTAAAGTGTCATTAAACCCTAATAAATAATAATAATCTTCTTAACCTGTTGAACCTGGAGTGGACCTGAAAGTTTTATTAAAAATAATACTTTCATGTCCACACAAATGATAGAAAAAGCACAGAAAACCTCTATTTATAATTTTCATATGTATGTCAGTGGTATAATTATGCAGATTAATCTTGCTTCCCATCATTTATTGGAAAACTTCTGTAAGAAATCATTTCAATAAATGATAATAAGTCAAGATTTAGGTGTTGGTAAAGCTTTCTAATTTGGACATGTTTTTTAGTTACAAGCTCATTTTTATTTCCATAAAATTGTGCTGATCATTATGTTCAGCACAATGAAATGATCCCTGTCAAACATGCAAGTTGTGACTGTCTATGACCATGAAAGTCTATTTATTTGCAGACTTGTCCATGTGTAGTTTTTTCACATTGTATCTCTGATAGAAATGATCACAAATTTTTCTTCTTTTATACAGAATTTGTAAACCACATCCACTATAAACTTGATTTTAGAAAAGTTTAGGTTTAGGTTTCGCTTGGCTAAAGTCTTAATTTTTTTTAACCAGAAATCATGAAAGTTACAAAATTTTGTATAGCAGATCCTTGGGTGTACTACTTCAAGCCTGTTGCAAAACAAACCAAGGGAGGTAACCCAAATTTGCTGTTTAGATGTATGTATATACATATATATGATTAGTGAAAGCTGTGTTTTTGTATAAAAATTTAAAATATTAATTTTTTCAACAGATGTCATCCATCAGGTTAGGTAAAAAGGTTAGCAAATCTTCCTCTGTTCGTCAAGAAATACATTTGTCTGCTACAGATTAGTTTTACTAGTAGGTAATGGCATGCGGTAAGGCTATTAAAAAAGAAATTCTTGTTTCTCAGGCACCTCCCTCGTCAATAATAATCTCCCTCATCACCTTTGTAGCTCATCTGAGTGAAAGTCATGTTGAGCTGTCGTGATCACTCACTGTCCATCGTCCGTGAACGTGGTGTTTGCACCTGTCCCTTCTAAACTGATGAACCAATTTTAGTTAAATTTGAGGTGATTGCTTGTTCTGACATCGCATTTTGGTTTTTATTTCAAATCAACTTGCCCAGCCCTATAGGGAGGGTGTGGAGGAAAATCCACCAAATTTTTTTAAAATCTTCTCATGAACCAGTGGGTGCAATGACTTGATATTTGGTATGTAGCTTCCTTTTGAGGTGTAGAATCAAGTTTGTTCCAACAAAGTTTGTGGAGCAATATTTGTCTTTGTTATGGGAGGGGCAAGATTTTTTGCCCAGCCCAAAATTTCTATATTCTGAACCGATGGTCCGATTTGAACCCAATTTGGTATGTGATATTATTGAGTCATAAGTACCTGACTCATACAAAAAAAATTTCCTGTGTCCCCTTGGGAACCCCAGGAGCTAAAAAAATAAATATTTTCAAATGCCATATTTCCCAAACCACACCGAACAGAGAGCTGTTATTTGGTATGAAGCATACTTAGTACCAGTAGAATTGAATGGTAAAAAAAATTGACATCGGTTGTGTCCAGGTGTTCTGTAGGGGGGGGGGGGGGGGGGGGGGGGGGGAAGGGGGGGGTGGTGGTATTTGCAAAACATTTTTAAAATATTTTGTCCAGAACCCCTGATCAGAATCTGTTGATATTTGGTATACAGCATCCATACAGGGGTCAGATACAAGTTTTTTTTTAAAATGAAGCCCCTTGGTTCATATTTGGACTCAATACAGGAGCCCAAATTTTTAACTTGGGGCAATATTGGGAATAATCTTTAAAAATCTTCTTCAGAGCCACCAGTCAGAATCTTTTAATGTTTGGTATACATCATTGTTATGAGGGTCAGATTCAAGATTGTTCAAATTAAATCCCTTGGCTAATATTTGGGCTTCCTATGGAAGCCTGAATTTTAACTTTGTGGAATATGGGGGATTACCTTTAAAAATCTTCTTCAGATCCACCAGTCAGAATGCTTTCATATTTGGTGTACAACATCTCTAGGGGGTTCAGATTCAAGTTTGTTCAATTGAGAGCCTGGGTTAATATATGGGCTCCTTATGGGGGAGCCCAAATTTTAACTTAGTTTGATATGGGGGAATTTCTTTAAAAATATTTTTCTTCAGATTCACTAGTCAGAATCCTTTCATATTTGGTATACAACATCTCTGAGGGGTGGGTGAGGGAGGGGGTAGATTCAAGTTTCTTCAAATCGAGTGGCTGGGTTAATATTTGGGCTCCTGTTGGTATCCCGACTTTTAACTTGGTACAAGATGAGGAAATTTCTTCAAAAATCTTCTTCAGATCCACCAGTTAGAATCCTTTCATATTTGTTATACAACATCTCTTGGGAGGTGAGATTCAAGTTTTTCCAAATCGTGTGCCAGGGTTAATATTTGGGCTCCATATGGGAGCCTGAATTTTAACTTCATGCAATATGAGGGAATTTCTTTAAAAATCTTCTTCTTCAGATCCACCAGTCAGAATCTTTTGATATTAGGTATACAGCATATCTTGGGCGTGAGATTCAAGTTTGTCCAAATCGAGTGTTCAGGGTTAATATTTGGGCTATAGGAGCCTGAATTTTAACTTTATGCAATATGAAGCAATTTCTTTAAAAATCTTCTCCAGAACCATGTATTAGAATCTTTTGATATTTGATATACAATGTCTTGGGGGGGTTGAAATCTGGTCCCTGGGTTAATATTTTGGCTTCCTGTGGGAGCCTGAATGTTAACATAGTGCAAATATGAGGAAATTTCTTTAAAAATCTTCTTCTTCGGTTCCACCAGTCAGAATCCTTTCATATTTGGTATACAATATCTCGGGGATGGGAGGGGGGGGGGGGGGGGGGGCAGATTCAGGTTTGTTCAAATTGAGTGCCTGGGTTAATATTTGGAGTCTCTAAGGGAGCCCAAATTTTAACTTAGTTTAATATGAGGAATAATCTTTAAAAATGTTCTTCTTCAGATCCAGCGGTCAGAATCTTTTGATATTAGGTATACAGCATCCTCAGGGAGATCAGATTTAAGTTTGTTCGAACCAAGTCCCTGGGTTAATATTTGGGCTTGCTAATGGAGCCCAAATTTTAACTTAGTCCAATATGAAAAATAATCTTTCAAAATCTGCTACTTGAGATACAATCAGAATCTTGATATTTGGTATACAGCATCTTTCAAGGATTCAGATTCAATTTGTTCAAGTAAAGTCCCTGGGTTGATATTGGTTTTCCCTATGGGGGGGGGGGGCAAATTTTAACATAGTGTAAAATTGGTAATATTCTCAAAATATTTTTCTCCAGAATCACCAGTCAGAACTTTGATATTTGGTATACAACATCCTTCAAATTTGTTCAAGTCAAGTCCCTAGGTTGATATTTGGACAGCCTAGTTTTCCATTACTCAAAATCTGGGCATTATTTCTGTGGAAGCATCACAATACTAGAAAAAAAATCATCTGACATAGGCACCAAAGTTATAAACAAATAATTAAATAACTTCATTCCTCTGTTGTGTTAACTAGCCATATAGATGGTAATTAAATTCTTCTTCAAACAACTTGGTCAGGCAAGCGCCTCAGGCCCCATGGGGCCTCTTGTTTTCTACCTGGAAATCTCCTCCTATGAAAATGGCGAGCTTAATTCCAAGCTCAAAGAGAGCGCATTGCAAGCTCACATGAGCCCGTTCGAGATTATCCTAACTGGGATTTGCAAGCTTAAAGGCATATAAATGAAAACAAATAGAAGATTGGAAACAAAGCATTACTGGAAGCAGAACCACTTTTGAACTCTTCTTCGCTTTGAACTCTTCTTCTGTCATCAGGTCTCCACAAGAGGAGACCTGATGATAGAAGAAGAGCACAAAAGGGGACAATTGGTAGGATTTTGAGAATATCACATCTATCTACTTTAAAATTTCCCAATCAATGTGACTCAAAATGAATTGAATTGAATCATCGGGATGATTTCACATCAAATTTTGAAGCTTTGCAGACTAGTAACCTACAGTTGGGCAGTATACTGTTGAACTCTTCTTCACTTTGAACTCTTCTTCTGTCATCAGGTCTCCACTAGAGGAGACCTGATGATAGAAGAAGAGTGCAAAAGGGGACAATTGGTAGGAGTTTGAGAATATCACGTCTATCTACTTTAAAATTTCCCAATCAATGGGACTCAGAATGAATTGAATTGAATCATCAGGATGATTTCACATCAAATTTTGAAGCTTTGCAGACTAGTAACCTACAATTGGGCAGTATACTGAAAATACTGTTCAGTATTGTTGGTATCTATCTGTATTGTGACAATACCGACTCAAGAGTCCAAAATTTCAATACCACCCAGCTCCAGTTTACCTTTTACCTTTTGTGTCAGTCATATCTGGCCAATGCTAATCACATAAAAATTCCATTCAAAATTTGATCCTGGCCAGCAGTAACTGCATTGTGTCCTTGGACAAGACCCTTAATCCTAATTGCCCATGTGGGGGCATGGTGTCACTGTGTACTAAGGCACACTGCATGTTGATGGTGCACTTGCCTTCAACCGCTGCTAACCCTGCTTGTGCTGAGTTACTACATTTGGGATTCTGAAATTTGATTGATGATGCTCAGTGGTTCCCTTAGGATACTCTGGCTTCCTCCATCCATAAAACAGTCTTGGCAATGTGACCCTGGCTGTTAAAAGTGTCACTAAACCCCAAACAAACAACCAAATTTAAATTAATAATTTCAACTATTTTCAGAACTTTTTTGTGGAATAACAAAAAAGAAAGGAAAGAAAAAGCCTCCCTCCTTCATCATAAAATTTATGGAAATTTGCCTGAGAAGATAGAATCTTTTTTTAATGGGCCAAATTATAATTATGGCAATTTTATATGCTGTGCACATTGCATTTACTCTTGATACATACACTGTATACTTATGTTAACAAGTACTATTTTTTATACAAGAAATATATTATTTGTTAGTCATAATTACCAACTTTTATTGGCTTATATTGCTTTATGACATGTGTTTTATTAGTAATTATTAAAATAATCACTTGTTGGGATAAATTTTGTGTTTTATTTTCTTGGGAAAACATGATTTTTCTATGTAATATTCACTAGTGATGGAGTCAGTTTGATGGACTCTAAAAAGTGATAATGTGCTCAATTATTTATTTACAATAATTCGTTTTTACTGAAAAATTTATTTATTTAAAATAAAGTAGTTTCTTTTTATTGCTGGGATCCCCTTGAAGTGGAGTAACGATTCTTTTCTGCAGTAAACAAGTTATGGTGTTTCAGCTCACTTGACTGAAAGTGATCACTGACTGTCTGTTGTTCAAGAACATGGTGTTTGCACCTGGTCCCCCTAAACCACTGAACCTTTTTCAGCTAAATTGGAGGTGACATTGTAGTTTGTTTCTGTTCAAATTAACTTGCCCAGCCTCATTGGGAAGGGGTGGGGGAAAATGCTCAATATTTTTTTTAAATCTCGTAATGAACAAGTGGGTACAATGATGTGATATTTGATATGGTGCTTCCTTTTGAGGTGTAGAATCAAGTTTGTTCAAACAAAGTTCATGGAGCAATATTTGCCTTTGTAATGCGGAATGGCATGTTTTTTGGACCTGCCCAAAATTTCTATTTTCTGAACCGATGGTCTGATTTGATCCAAATTTGATATGTGGTATTATCATACCATTAGTACTTGAAACATGCAAAAAAAAATGTCCTGTGTCCTCATGGGAACCCCAGGAACAAAAAGTAGAAATATTTTCAAATTCCCATATTACTCAAACCACATGGAAATGCCCATATTTCCCAAACCACACGAAAGAGAGAACTGTTATTTGGTATGAAGCATCCTGAGGACCAGTAGAATGGAATGGTAAAAAAAAAGTTGCCATCAGTTGTGTCAGTCAGTTTCTGTAAGGAGGGGGTGGGGGGGGGGATTGAAAAAATGCTGAATCAGCATAGTTGCAAAAATTTTCTTCTCCAGAACCACTCAACAGAATATTTTGATATTTAGTATACAGAATCCAAGGGGGTTAAGATACAAGTTTGTTAAAATTAAGTCACTTGGTTCATACTTGGGCTCAATACAGGAGCCCGAATTTTAACTTAGGCCAATATTCTCAAAATCTTCTTTCCCAGAACCACCAGTCAGAATCTTTTGATATTTGGTGTACAAATCCTTCAGGTTTGTTCAAGTTAAGTCCCTAGGTTGATATTTGGTCTCCCTCATTTTGCATTGCTGAAAATCTTGGCATTATTTCTGTGGTAGCATCTCAAAATCATCTTGCATGGACAGCAGAGTTACAAATAATTAAATAACTTTGTTTCTCTGTAGTGTTAACTAGTGATAGATGCTAATTAAATCCTTCTTTAAACAACTATCGTTAGTTGAGTGCCACAGGAGGCCCCATGGGGCCTCTTGTTGATAAAGGTGAACCCAGTCACAGTAACCACTGCCTTTGGTGGAAGTCTTCTAACGTGGGTGGTATAGATATGAACGATGTGCTAAATTTAACTTGAAACTTATGTTGTTGATATTACCATAGATACTGAAATGATGCATGCAAGTGGGTTGTCAAACACAAATACAGTGGAACCCTGTTAATTGAATAGCCACTTTTCCAATGAAAATTATTCAATTAACAGGGATTGTGTCATTTTCCTGTATTTTGGAGATAAACTTGGCATTTATTCTATTATATCATGATGAGCTCTGTCAAACAAGATATAATAGATTGAATGCCTGTATTGAATGTACTGTGGCCAAATAGGTCTATAAACAAAGGAAAACTGGGGAGAGTCAAGGTAATTTCTTGACAGGTTACAAGATTTTTTATTCAATTAACAGGAGTTTACTCTTTTACCTATGTTCAATTAACAGGTCATATTTTTACTGGAGGTATGGTAAATAGTTTCGTGTTGGGAAATAATATTAATTTAACAAGGTTGTTCAATTAAGAGATATCCAATTAAGTGGGCTCCACTGTACCAATAAATAAATAAGTAAAAGCATTATTAATCATGGTGGTTATGGAAGCACCATCTGAAATTTACAACAATTCAGAAATTCTCTTAGTTATAATCCCGATCTTATAATGACCATTTCATCCCAGACTAGAAGGAATAAATGACTGGAGGGTCTTAAATAGGATGACTGAAAACTCACTCATATGCCAAATAGTATGCATGTTGCTTAAAAAATCATCTTCCACATTTTTCGAGAGAGAATAGTATGTACCACTGATGCTCAGGACTGAAGTATGGTCGCAATAAAGTTTCAGTCCATAAACTGACAACTTGTGAACATTTTACAATTAGGAGATAAACATCTCTTTTTGAGTTAGACATTCAGGAATTTGACTATGGAAAACAATTTGTTAACAAGCCCCAAAGAGGCGAGTTAACAAATGGTCTTCCATAGTCAGATTTCCTGAATGTCTAACGAAACAAGAGGCGTTTATCTCCCTCCATTGTAATTTCTAATTTCTGTCATTGTTAGAAATGAAAAAAATCCTCAAACCTGTTTTATTTGAAGAAAAACAATAAAAAAAATGTCATTTTCGATCTTTGTCTGTTTGCCATGATCGAATTTACAAGGTGAAGTTCAATGCACAGATGCTAATAATCGTTTGCATACAAAACAACTCTGGGGTGTCTTCGATCTGTGATAGGAGCGGTTTAGCAACACTGCTTCTGCGTAGTGTGGATACAGACATGTTCTAATATACTGCTTCCGGCAATTACATGTAGAGCACAGTAAGAGTGAATTTACCTGAGATTAGAGCACCGAGCCACTTTCAGTCAATTAAATTTCAGGTTTAGAAAGAATGAGGTTAAATTAAACTGATGAATTACAATGACTTTTATCTGTCATCTCAAGCCATGTCTACTTTGGCATTTGGCATGGTATTGCTGAGGGCCATGGTTAATTTCATGGGGAGCACAAATGTGCAACTAATTTAAACTTTGCATGGATACATTAAGACCCATTGAAGCTTTTATGCTTTGATTTGATTAGATACAATATTGAGAATTCAGTTTGATCCACATTGATTTACCTTTTTGAAGTCCAGTCTTCTACACTCAACGACTCCCAATCTATGACCGTATCTTGTCTGATGGGCACGGTGGCGTTGCGGTAACCAGTTCTCATCATATCACCGAAGTTAAGCAGCATCAATCCTGGTTAGTCCTTGGATGGGTGACCGCCTGAGCAATCGATTCGGGCTCCCGCATTGTGCCCTTGAGTAATTAAAGCACTTAACCCTGATTGTCCACGTGGGGGAATGGTGTACTAAGGCATACTGCACATCGATAGTGCGCATGTCTTCAACCAATCTAACCTTGCCTGTACTGCAGTGCGGATTTACGATGTTGGGGAGGTGGCAGCTGCTCGTCGTTGCTCGATGGTTCTCTCCGGGTACTCCATCTTCCTCCACTGGTACCAATGCGATATGACCTTGGCTGTTAAAGTGTTGTTAAACCTTAATAAATAAATAAATATATCTTGTCAGACAATATTTTTTAATCACTAGAGAAAGTATGCACCAAATCGGTTCACTGATGATGTTGACTAAAAGGGCAAGATTCAATGATGCATGCAAATGGGTTGTCAAACACAAATGTTAACTGTATCATTGCCCTGAGACCAATATAAAAATTGAAACGTAAAATCACATATAATCATTCAAAATGTTGCGGCATAATACTTTTCAGTGCTTTTATGTTGCAGATTTTAGCTGCAACTAGCAGCTCTGTATGTGGCAATGTTGGTCGGTCAGTCAGTCTGTCTGTGACCAAGTTTTCAAACTCCACAACTTTTTAAATGCATGGTAAAATGACCAAAATAATTGTTGGTGTACTTCTACCTAATTATGGCTGAACAGATCCTATGGCAAAATAAATGATCCTGCTTTAAAGACTATGTTGCCCCAAATTCAACCAAAATGCACAGTGCCAAAACACACAATTGAAACATTTCAGATGTTGATGTTTCATATCTGTTGGATAATGGCTGTTTGATTAAAACATCAATGATAAATGAAGAGACCAAAAAGTGATTTTAAAGTGAAAAAAATTACTTTTTTAATTATCGAATTTAAAAAAATAGCTACAGCTGAATACGTGGGAAATATCACTGAAATAGTTAAACCAAAATATTCAGTAAACATCCATCTAGCGGCAATTACCAATTAAATAATTTTAATCCCAGGAAAGTATTTTAAAATTGTCACAGAAAATGGACGGAAAAAGCATTGAAAAACAATGCCGTCTAAAATCAAATAATGAGAAAGATTGCCTTAATACAGCATACTATTATTATATAGAGACTGCACAGTTGCCATGTTCTATGCAAGGTATCATGATGCCTGGTGAAATTTCTTAGACTTACGATTTTGTTTTTTGATTGAAATTCATGCTATCAAGTGATTTGCACATGTCCGTCGAACATGGAATCCATCTGCAATAAAAAATGCAGACACTGTTGTCCTTTTTCCAAATGCATTCCTATTGTTTCATCCTAAAGTGTTTTGTATGCCTAGCTTTGTTCTTGGACATGTGAAGCCTAATTGGCCACAAGTTGTTCTCAGGAAATATTATTGTATTATCAGTTCTTGTACTAATATGGCAGCAGACTTCCAGGAACCAGTGGTGCCTGCAATCAGCTCTTTGAGTTGAATTCATATATTTTGCGTGTTCTATACCTCCCGACCTTCATTTTGATGTATAATTTGTGTATATTTAATTTGAATTTAAGGAATATCAGAGATGGGAATTTCAAAATAAACAAAATCTGTTACTTATATAGCACCTTAAAACAAAATATTCTCAAAAAACTGGGCATTTCAATCACAACTCTACCAATTTTTTTTAGCATTTAGTAGGTTCTGCTTTGGGCATTTCTTCACAGTAAAACAAAACATATAATTTGATCTTTTCATTTTAAAAATTATTTAGATATTTTTTAAAATTATTTGGTTGGTAATTGTCACCAGACTGATGTTCACTGAATATTTTGGTTTAACTATACTCTCACAAAAAAGAAAGTGTGCATGCTAAAAAATAACACTAAAAAAAGATATATATCATTTTCATTCATGGAAATTTTATTCAATCAGAGATGAATCAATTTGTGATCAACACGAGAAATTTCATACGCAACGACGAATACTCTTGGTGCCATGGAGAGTCAAAGACACTAAGGGTCAAACACAAAAGTCACACACTCAATATCTGGTATGACCTCCATCTGCATCGACTACTGCTGTGCATCTACGCCTCATGGAAGCGAACAAGTTAGCATGGAAGTGTTGTGGGATGTTGTTCCATATTCTGATAAGCTGTCTTTGGAGTTCCACAAGCGTTGATGGTGCATGGGGAAGCCGGCGTAGCTGACGTTTCATTTCGTCCCATACATGCTCAATGGGTGAGATATCAGGTGAATTTGCGGGCCAGGGAAGAACATCCACTTGTTGTTGCTGCAGATACTGTTGAACAGCACAAGCTGCGTGGGGTCGGGCGTTGTCCTGCTGTAGAATGACGCCGGGGCCGTGACGTTGCAGAAAAGGGACAACAACAGGTATAAGCACTTCATCACGATATCTGGCTGCATTGAGATTGCCATCAATAATGACCAGCTCAGTTCTGTTACGGGCAGTGATGCCACCCCACACCATGAGAGACCCTCCCCCATAACGGTTTCGCTCCACGACACATGGATTTGCGTAGCGTTCGTTTCGACGTCTGTACAGTCTCTGGCAGCCATCTGACGATGAAAGATGGAAACGACATTCATCTGTGAATAAAACACATTGCCACCAGTGTAAGGGATGCCTGAGATGTTGTCTACACCACTGCAGTTGAGCACGACGATGACGTAACGTAAAAATCGGACGAATTGCAGGTCTTCGAGGACGTAAGCCGTATTCTCTCAGCTGGTTGATTACTGTTTGAGGATGTATCCGTCTCAGGTTAGGGATGTTCCTGGCTGTCGTCATTGCCGTTTGTTGCCGGTTCCGGAGATGGACGACACGGATATACCGATCTTGTGCAGGGGTGGTAACTCGGGGTCTCCCGAGCGGGGTCGGTCTCGAATGTCATCATGTTGTGCATGTCGATGGACTAGCCTGTCTACAGTGTTACGGTGGCAGTTCAAATGCTGGGCAACCTCTCTGTGTGTTCTGCCAGCTCTAATCATACTCAGGGCAAGGAGACGTTGATTCATTGTCAATCATGGCATGCTAATGTGGAGTCGTTTTAACAGCAGCGCAAGTTTGAATGTGAACAATAGTAAGGCCTTACTTTAGTGTTTAAATACCCAAGGATTCACACTGCTGCATGAATTTTCAGACTCTCCACGTGCAAAACATGCCTTTTCACAAACGTGCAGCACGTCATTTAACGTTAATGCAATTTTAACGGGGAAAGCTGTTTTTGTGTTCAATATAACTTATTAATGAACAGGTTAACACTCTTTACACCTACGAAATTATTTTTTTGGAGTCTGATCAATTTCTGCAATGCACACTTTCTTTTTTGGGCGAGTATATTTCAGTGATATTTCCCACAGATTCAGTTGTAGCTGTTTTTTTTAAATTGGAGAATTAAAAGTCATTTTTGCTACTTGGGGCTTGAATTTTTCTGCTGTAAAACAAATCATTAACTGGTAGAGTGCTGAATTATTTTTGGTCATCAAAATTTGTTCACATATGTTTGCCTTGTTACAATTTATGGGAGAATAGGCACTCTCCCATAAATTGTAACAAGGCAAATCCTAACAGACTAAATAATTTCACTTCAAAGGTGGTATGAACAACATCCACAAAATATAAAGCCTTTAAGTGCTGGTACTGACACTTCAGAGTAAAGCCCAAATATGGGCTTCCAGCACTCAACCAGTTAATTCCACTTCTCCCATATGGATGGCCCAACCATCGCCAACAGGTGTATGTGGACCTCACATTTGCTAACAAGGTGTTGGATTTCCTCTAACTGCATCAGAATCTTTTGATATTTGGTATACAGCACTCTTTGGGGGCAAAGCGTGGGGGGCCAGATTAATGTTTGTTCAAATGACGTCCTTCAGACAACTCTTTACCTAACATGAAAAGCAGACGACACTTGCAAAAAAAATTCTTGAATAACTTTTTTTTTTCATTTTTTGTTTCAAAAACATATGTTATGACCCGACATTGAAACAAACTCGATGAGCTCATTCCAGTGAGGGGTCATAACCTATGTTTTTTGAGACAAAAAATGAAAAAATAATGAAAATTAATTGTCAATTTTTGAGAATAGCCCTGGCCATTACGTTGGATAAAGGGTTAATATTTAAGTTGCAAAAATTTAACTTCATGCAATATGAGGAGTAATCTTTAAAAATCGTCGCCTTCAGATCCACCAGTCCGAATCTTTTAATATATGGTATTCAGCATCATTAGGTTCCAGTCTACAGTTTCACACTATTGCACACAGTTGCACAAAGGAAAAATTCTCAACTAAGGGCATATATTGAAACTAATGCCATGTGAATTGGAGATGTATTTTTAGTATCAGACATATTATTATATTAGGCTTAGTGTTGGACAAGATAATTTGAAGGTTTGTTCACAGAGGTGGAGTCTGATGCACAGGGGTAAATTACCAGAGGAATCTTAAGAAATAGTGGCTTCGAGAAACTGAATATTTTTTAACCCTTTACCCAACGCAGACGATTTCAAAATTTATTATTTTAAATATTTTTTTTAAATTTTCAAAACATTTCAACTGTGCTCGTTCCAAAGAGGGGTCACATGATATGGTTTTGTTGAAATTTTTTGAAAAATAATATTTTTTCAGCTGCTGAATTTGCATATTACGTGTCGGATGCTGGTGATTCGTTGGGTAAAGGGTTAAAATGTCAATTTTACATGGAGTTGTGACTACAAAATGAGACCGAAACGTACAATTTTTTTTTGTGCACATTTTAAAAATGGGGTGATATGCTCCAAGGGTAGGTAAATGGGGGCAGTGGGAAAAGAGTGCTTTTGAGGCTGGTAGGTAGCTGAAAATGACTGGTTTTGACATCTTTTCATGTAATTTTCCAGGTTGAAGCCTTGCATGTGACAGTACATTATTTCACTTACATTCAGATTGTTTATTTCTGCTTATTCACATAGTGCTGTATGGTTTTAGTGCATTTGGAAAATGTAATACATGTTATGGATTAGATAACAAAGTTAAAGAATATTCATATTTGAAGAGAGTGTATAGCATGTCATTTTGGGAAATAACTGAATAATTGAGGAGCAAAACCATAAGAGCATTTTTGTTTCAGTGTCAACTCTTGAACCAGGAAGTTCTTTTTTTGTGTTTGAGTTGTAAATACACCATTTTTCAATAAACCTTTTATTATTTCTGGTTTGTTTGCAATTGTTAGTGATAGTTAATATTCAGCAAGTGGTATCTCAGTACAACTGGAAAGCAAATAATTGGAAACTCTGAAAAATTTGTTGGTGTAAGCTAATTTCACAGCTTTTTGAATTTACGTCAGATTACGAAAAACACATTAAGATAGAGTATTGCATTTCCTAAACACAGCTATGTAATGATAGATACAGGCAATTTATGAATAGACTGATTGTTGTTATTTACCGCAGGATATCCGTCACGGAGTCAACTTTGTCACTTTGGTCATTGGGTCAATATCTGCATTTCATCCACCCATTAAGCTGTTCAGCTTTAATGTCTAGAGCAACACCCTACTCTCTTGATGCAATGGCTGTTACTGCTTATTGTTTTACAATTTTGATTGCATTTAACATAAGGACCTGTGAATTGCCGATTTTGATCGAATTGAATTGGTGAAAACAAATCGAAATTTGAATCAAATTTCAAATCGAACTTCAAATCGAATCACAGTTAATGCATACGTCATCAAAAGAAAAGTTTTTTTTTAAATAATACCCCCCGATTATTAAAAGACACAGAGTTTTGTACAGTGTGTTTTCTCTGAAAAAAACTTGTTGTAAATCGGATTGACTCCATTCCAGTGGTGAAGCCATTTGTTTTAAAATAAAAATGCAGAATTTCTAAAACGAAACAATAATTCAACGCCGAATGGAGTCGATCCACTTGTAAATTAGAGCCTGCTCTACTTCTGTTTATGTGATAATCTCGGATATTCTTTTAGAAAACTGTTGCTTTTGACGATGTATCCAGTAACTGTGATCGAACTGCACAATACTCAATATAAAATAATGTGTTCATGTTGTGGAATAAATCATTTATTGAAGTTGAACAGCTGAACAACTTTTCAAAGTTCAAAACATAAAATTTTCATAAATGGTCACTGGCCATAATGCACAATAAGTTGAAACGAACAGTTGTAGCAGTAACAGTTTTTGTAGCGATGTAGCTACAACTGTTGTACACTGTTACCACTACAAGTCACTTATGTTTCTACTCAGAACTGTAAACTTATGACCAAAGTATATTCAAAAATATTTGAATTTTCGCAGGAGCCTAATTCAACAGTGCTATTGACAGGCTCTGGGTAGTCAGTGAAACTGGTAGTAATAAAAAATATGCTATCTCCAGTGGCTCAGGACAATGAGAAGGTTGAGGAGGTGGGGTGGGGTAGTGAAAATCAGGCAAGAAATGCCTGCAATAGACCATGCTGTATCTCTTTACTGGTTGAAAATAGACACTTATGGCTTTTGTTCATTCACCTCAGGACAGACTCCATATTATTTTGTAAAAGTGAAATTCAAGGGGAGATAATTTTTTTTTTTCCTTCAAGGTTCCACTCTATAGTTTCACTCTATTGCACAGTGGTAAAATTCTAAACTAAGGGCATATATTGAAACTGATGCCATGTAAATTGGAGATGTATTTTTAGTATCAAATATATGATTACCTTAGGCTGTTTGTTGACAAACTAATTTGAAGTTTTTATCAAAAGTTGGAGTCTGGTGCATAGGGGTAAATTGCCAGAGGAATTATGGGAAACAGTGGTTTAAAAAAATTAACTATTTTTCAAAATGTCATTTTTATATAGAGTTGTTACCAGGCATTTAACTTAAAAATGAGATGGAAACAAAAAAAACTTTTTTTCATTTTAGAAACCGGGGATGATATGCTGCAGGGGTAGGTAAGTGGGGGTAGTGGGAAAAAATCTGCATTTGAGGCTACATTTACTGGGTAGCTGAAAATGACTGGTTTCGGCATTTTTTCATGGAATTTTTTAGGTTGAAGCCTTGCATTTGACAATAAATTATTTTGCCCACATTGAGACAATTTCCATTTATTCAGATAGTCCTGTATGTTTTTACTGCATCTGGAAAATGTAATGCATGTTATGGGTTAGATAACTAAGTATAATTGCATTTGAAGAGAGTGTATGGCATGTCATTTTGGAAACTGCCTGGAAAATTGTGGAGCAGAACCTTTATCGGATGCCAGTTCTAAGTTTGTTCAAACCAAATGCCCTGGGTTAATATTTGGGCTCTCCAGTGGTGCCTGAATTTTAACTTAGTACAATAAGGGGAGTAATTTTTAAAACTTTTTCTCCAGAACCGCAACTCAGAATCTTTTGATATAGGATATACAGAACCCTGACTGTAGTCGGATTCAAATTTTTTCAAATCAGTTCCATCGGTCAATAATTAGATTTTCTGTGGGAACAGAAATTTTAACTTAGTGTAATATGGGGAATAATCTCTAAAAATCTTCTACTTCAGATCCACCAATCAAAATCTTTTGATGTTTGGTATACAACATCCATATGGGGCTCAAATTCTATTTTTTTCAAATCAAGTCCCTATGATAATATTTGGGCTCCTTAAACGTAAGTGCTATATGAGGAATATTCTTAAAAAATCATCTTCTCACAAAACTTCTGGTCAGAATCTTTTCATATTTGGGATGCACCATCATCAGGGGAGCCAGATTCAAGTGTTAAAATTAAGTCCCTATGGAGCTCAAGTTTTTACTTTGTACGATATGAGGAATAATCTTTAAAAAATCTGCTTCTTGACATACGGAAGTCAGAATCTTTTGATACTTGGTATATAGCATCCTTAGCGGGATCAGGTGAGATTCAGTCTGCCCGAGTTGATATTTGTGTTCCTTGTGGGAGCCCAAACTTTAACATAATGCTGTATTTGGAATATTCTCAGAATCTTCTCTGGAACCACTATAATATCATGGTGGGGGGGGGGGGGGGGGGGGGGGGGGGGGGGGGGTTGATCAAATATAGTCCCTAGGCCAATACTTGTACTCAAATTTTTAGCTTAACTTGACAAAGTCAAGATATTAAGCTATTGCCATCGCGTGTGCGGAAGTCTGTTAGTCTGGGAGTCGGTTCACATTTTCCTTTGGCACAGGCTATACCCCATAGTTCTTGTCCAATCTTGACGTAATTTTATATGCAGGTTTGAGGCCATGTCTAGATGAGAACGTCCCCTTTTGGTCACGATCGGTCAACCATGATCGCTGCCCGAGCCCAAAACCCGATAACCTTTAGCACAGTCTACAGGCCGTATTTGCAAATTCTTTCGTGATGCCATTTTATGCCAAACTGTTTAAATACACAAATAGGATGTGTAATTATAGAAATTGAGACACTCAAGGCTGAACAAACTGCTGGTTCAAAAAATCGTGGGCCCAGATGAGCCAGATAGCTCAACATGCCCATCAATACAACCCCCTAATAAAGCTATAATGTGTGTATATTGTCTAAATCATTCTAAAGTGTTTAGTTTGGCATAAATGGCACCACGAAAAAATTTGCAAGGGGTTGGAAAAATGTGTTTTTGAGCCATTTCACCACCTCCCCACCCCGGCATCGTGTACTGCAATTTTTTTTTTACAGATCCCCCAGCTTCAACAGCAATAAATAATAATAAAAACCAAAAAATAAACGCATTTTTGTGCATAAGGCCGGTCTAGTTTGTCTTTCCTGATTTTAGTAAAGAGTTTTAACAATTTACCTGCAAATGTTGTCTCTTGAAGTTTTCATAACTGCAAGTCATGGTTGCAGTTACATAGCTATGATTTGATCAAATGCAAAATTCTGTATTGTCTGGCATCACAAAAATATTGATAAGCAGTTTATTTCTACTTTCAGGGGTATTGGTTGTTAACATGAGCCAGGATAAAACCTCTACTGGGAAACAGTATTTTTGTACTGGTTTTTAAAATCTTCCTCCAGCAGGGAAAGGGTTTAAAGCTGAAGAAAAAATGGGTGATAAACATAGACTGATTTTTACAGTTCTTGAGACATTGTTTTTTGGTTATTTAGGGACATAAATAATACTTTTTTAGGAAATAAAATTGTGTTTGCTAAAGGGTAAATTTATTAATTTAAATATAAAAATTGTTTTGAACTGTTCTTTCACCGAGAATTATCAAATTATCTCAGAGTTTGCTAATGACCTCACAAATTAACATTATTTCTTAAACATTTTCTGTCGCTGTAACAATAAATACCACAGAATATCAATAGGATTAATTGAACTGGTCTATTTCCTTCTACCTGTGTGAATACCTGGCCTACCTACAATCAATACCCGATCTGATAATGACAGGAAGATAGAATACAACTGGTAACCATAACACACATCAATAGAGTTGCTATATCATTAATGTCATACTGTAAGTATTGTGAAAATTTAT
The DNA here is from genome assembly GCA_031216915.1 of Pictodentalium vernedei. Taxonomy (NCBI): domain Eukaryota; kingdom Metazoa; phylum Mollusca; class Scaphopoda; order Dentaliida; family Dentaliidae; genus Pictodentalium; species Pictodentalium vernedei. The sequence continues at coordinate 381,150,063 of CM062296.1, forward strand.
GGACATAATTGCACTTTGTTAACATGAAGTGAACCAGATCTTATCAGGTGATAATTTAATTTCTCTTCTCTCAGCTTACTTGCAAATCCACTTCTGGAGGTGGGAGGTTTTGATTTTTTTTCAAATTTAGTTGCAGTTTGGTTTCAGGAAAAAACTTTGGTTTAGGTTCAGTGTTTCTGTGTTAACCCTTTACCCAACGCAGACCATATCAAAATTTATTATTTTAAATATGATTTTTTTTAAATTTTCAAAAATTTCAACAAAATCATATGTGACCCCCTCATTGGAACGAGCTCGATGAGCTCATTCCAAAGAGAGGTCACATGATATGGTTTTGTTTAAATTTTTTGTAAAATAATATTTTTTCAGCTGCTGAATTGGCATATGATGCAGGCGGATGTGGCCAATTCATTGGGTAAAGGGTTAAGAATATATAGTAAATATATAACACATCAGGCAATAACTTGGAAAAAATCCCAATAGTTTGTATGACACCACTCATTACAAAAAGCCCTATCTGTAAGTATGTTCATTGGGTTCAGCGGGGTCCTGGGGATCAGTTGCTCAGTCTATTGAGTCAGAAAAATCATAAATAAGTGTAACAAATGAAAAAGACACCAGTTCACAGCCCAGATTCGAATACAATCCTTTTCCTCGAGTAGGGTGCATGGCCCCGGGGATTATTTCACGAGGCGTTAGCTGAGTGGAATAATCCATGTGGCCCATGAGAGGATAAAAGTGAACTTTTGTATTTAATTTTTCTCCCTTGTTCATTTTCCCCAAACAACCCATTATTTATTTATTTATTTATTTATTTATTTATTTATTTATTTATTTATTTATTTATTTATTTATTGATATTTACAGTCATATATTTCTGTACAATGGCTAATCATGACCACAACAGTTTTGCAGGTGGAGGAAGCCAGAGTACCTGAAGAGAACCACCAAGCAATGGCGAGCAACTGTCAGCTCTCCAACATACTACACACAAGCAGGGTTAGCCCTGGTTGAAGATATGTGCAACATCAACAATCAGTACGCCTTAGTACACAGAGCCACCATGCCCCCACTTGGACAATGGGGGTGAAGTGTCTTGCCCAAGGACACAACATGGTTGCCGCAGGTGGGATTCAAACCGAGAACCTCTCAGAGTTCAATAGTTTGATCAGTTCATGCACAAACATGGAAAAACCGTTAGGACAGTTTTTGCTGAGTGCTGTGGTTTGGTTTTCCTGTTTGCTAGAAAAACTGGAACCAATCCAAAAAAGCCCAATAAGCTGTCCTGTTCTAATCCACTTCTTCAAAACCTGTTGTTGGGACATAATGTTTGTAATATTTTTTCCTCTTTTTTGCAATTTTTATCCTCTACAGTATTGTATTGTTCAAATGATGTGTAGAAGAAAATAATAATGGAATAATAAATATCTAAACCAGTTGGGCCCTGCGAATTGACATTTCTTTCCTCAAATCAAATATCAAACTAGGGATTTGTTGTCTATATTGACATCGAATCAGAATCGAATTGGAAACAACACAGCGGTATGGGAAGAACAGTCTGAACAGGGTTCTATTACATAATTATCGTACCAGATATACAGTGGAACCCTGTTAATTGAATAGCCAGTTTGCCAAGCAAATTTATTCAATTAACAGGAGTATTCAATTACCAGGGATTGTGTCACTTTCCTGCATTCTTGAGACGACCTTACCATTTAATCTATTATATCTTGTTTGACAGAGCTCCATGTTCTCTGTCAAACTAGATAGAATAGATTAAATGCCTGTATTGGATGTACTGAGGCCAAATAGGTCTATAAACAAAGGAAAACTGGAGAGAGATCGTGTCAGGGTAATTTCTCAAGAGGTTACAAGATTTCTAATTCAATTAACAGGAGCTTACTCTATAACCTATATTCAATTAACAGGTCAAATTTGTACTGGAGGTATTGTCGACAACAAAGGTTAAGAGTTATTATCTGAAGATAAACTGTGAATGTCTCCAAAAATAACATTTAAGCCTCATGAATAGAAAATGAGAGTGCGTGGTGAGTCAATTTTCATTAAATCCCTTGTTATTTTACCAAATTACCTAGTCACATTGTTACAACATTAATAGCCTACTTATAAAATGAAGCACAACAAATATTGCCATTACCAGCAAACAGACCAAACTGGTCTGTTTGCTAGTAATGGCAATATTTTCCACATTCTACCTGACTGATAGATTCATGTACCAATATAAAAGATATATTTATTTATTGGTGTTTAAGGTCACATACTTATGGACAATGGCTAATCGTGGCCGTGACAGTTTTTATGGGTGGAGGAAGTCGGAGTACCCGGAGTGACCCACCGAGCATCGATGAGCAACTGTCAGCTCCTCAACATTCTAACTCTGTTCAAGCTCTGCTCAAGCAGGGTTACAGTGGTTGAAGACATGTGTACCATCATCATGCAGTACGCCTTTGTACACAGCGTCATCGTGCCCCCATGTAGGTAACCGGGATAAAGTGCCTTGCCCAAGGACACAATGCGGATCGTCCCGGTTTATATATGTTTATATATGGTATAATTCTGCTAATAATAAAATTTTATAAATATTTCTTTTATTTTGGTTCATGTGTCAGTATGTATGACACGTATATGCCCCTAAGAGGTAGCATGATTAAGCGTTGGCTTTACACACCTGTAGGTACCCTTGACAAAGCCACGTACCAGAAATAAATAGAGATTAATTGCTTGACTGGACTGGTTACGTGAAATAATTTGCAAAAGGTGAGTGACGTTGTACAAACACGAGTGCATGAATGTGCATGAGTGTTTTACAATATAGTCCCTCGCCTCGAATGAATTATTTCACGTAACCAGTCCAGTCAAGCGATTTCTCTGTTTATTACTTTTCATTATTAACGATAATTATATTATTTAACCCTTTACCTAACGTAACGGCCAAAGCCGGTCAGCACTATGCTAAAAAATCCCCAATTAATTTTCATTATTTTTTCATTTTTTGTCTCTAAAACATAGGTTATGACCCCTCATTGGAACGAGCTCGTTGAGCTCAATCCAATGAGGGATCATAACCTATGTTTTTGAGACAAAAAATGAAAATAATAGTTATTCAAGAATTTATTTTGCAAGTGTTGTCTGCTTTTCACATTAGGTAAAGGGTAAAAAAAACAAAAAAGACAATAAAGTCCCCATTACATCCACGGCAAAGCGTCTTTGTTTGCGCACATGGATGCATGACCCAATAGTTAATTGCATAATTCACTTGTGAAGTTATCGTTTATAATCAAACCCGGAAATCCCAGTCAATCACACTTTGGAAAGTAATAAGCCAATTATCTTAATGTACAGAGAAAAAAAAGTCCAGAAAACTGATTCTCTGAGTTTTCATATTATGAACTAAGTTCAAGGTCAATATCTCCATGAAAAGTCATCCAACTGGGACCAAATTCAAACTAGAATTTGTATATCATCTGTGTTGTGTAAAGGGTTAAAGAAGGTAGTATATAAAATAAACAATTACTGAGATAATATGAAGAGGGCTCTCCACTGCTCAGCTTTTATTCTTGTTATTAGAAGGGTCTGGTATTGAGTGTTCAATCAAAACTGGGTCAATTCATAAACATTTAATAGAACGCACACAATACAGACTTTACAGTATTGTGTGTACTCTTGTGTTATGGATAATTATTTAGTTGTGAATCTTGTCCCAACCTGAATGACCTAAACCATTCCTTTAAATTAATTTCTCTATTTTCAGTGTGGATTAAAATTCAGTAAATTATTTTGGGAAATTAGTATTTGAAAATGACTTGAAACAGAACCTTCTTTCAAAGGAATTTATAATAATACTTGTGATTAATTTGAAGATTTATTTGTGTTTGATTTCTCTCGTACTAAGTTTACTTGTATTTTTCACTTCCAAGGAACACACATTATAATGGATTACAGGAGGGCTCGTACAATAGTGGACCCTATGGCACTGAAACTGAATCTTACAGATGTGACAACTGCAAGAATGGATCGACAGATGGGAAGGCCATCGGACATTGATTCCATTTTGAAGGTATTAATTTCTGGTAATCTGGTTATAATATGAAAACATTAGTCATTATTACTATCATTCAGTAATATTTAGTAAATACAGTATGAAAATTTGTTATGTTGCCAGTCACTTAGGGTATTAAATTCCCTCAGAGTGGAGTTTTCACCCTGAAAGACAGTTCCTCTGACATTCTGTGAAGAAGTTTGAGAAGCTGATGAAGCACAAGCAGTGTTTTAGCCATTGGACCTTCAGGTTTAAAACCAAAGCTGTCCATTGCCTAAAACTTCGCTTGAGGTAAAAGAGGGGATGTTTTGTTTGAAAGGGGTTCAGATATTTCAGATATTCAGTGGTCATATTTTCTGAGCACCAGTCAACACTGTTGCCAAAGTATACATGTGCGTTACAGTTGGCCCCACTCAATTGTATATCTCTTAATTGAATAATTGAATAACCTTGTTAATTGAATACAAATTCTAAATATTTACATACATCTAGTACAAATTTAACCTGTTAACTGCATCTATGTCAACTGGTAGAGTGCTGGAAGCCCACATTTGGGCTTTATTCTGAAGTGTGGGTACGTACCACAGCTTGGAGGCTCATATTCAATGGGTGTACTTTGTATTATCTTTGAAGTGATATTATTTAGTCTGTAAGGGTTTGCCTTGTTACAATCTATGGGAGAGTGCCTGGGGCACTCTCCCATAAATTGTACCAAGGCAAACACATGTGTACAAGATCTGATGGCCAAAAATAATTTATCACTCTACCAGTTAAAGAAGAAAATCCTGTTAATTGAATAAAAACTCTTTTAATATGTCAAGAAATTACCATGACAAGCACCAAATTTCCCTTGCTTTTAGAGGCCGACTTGGCCTCAGCATAACCAATACAATCATCTAATCTATTATATCTTGCTTGACAGAGGTCCATGAGGTCTGTCAAACAAGATATAACAGAATAAATGATCAGTTATCTCTAGAATACAAGAAAGTGGCTCTCCCTACCTGTTAATTGAATATTCCTGTTAATTGAATATTTTTCATTGGCAAAGTAATTAACTGGCCTCCACAGTACTCTTATCACAAAAGTGAACAGACAATTTGAACCCAATCACAACTGGGAAAGCTGCCTGCTTTCTCAAATTCCTCACAACACTGTCGAGTCTTACTTGTTCTAAAAGAAATACAAAAACATTGAATTTCAGATACTTTTCTCATTTATATTTTTCATTGGTTTCTCAATACTTTATTTTTCGAAATCTCGAGCCACTGCTGTGTTTTGCAGTCAAGATCGAGAAAAGTTTTACCCTTTACCTATAATCTGCTGCATCCAAATCGGCTGTGTAATATACAAATTGAGGCGATGAAAAAATATTATTTTTTCAAAAATGGTGTGCGGTGGCTCAGCGGTTACAGCATTTTAACTTCAAACCGAGAGGTCCAATGATGGTTATTGGTTTGATCCCTGCCAGGGGTAACTGCATTGTGTTCTTGCGCAAGGTACTTAATCCTGATTGCCCACGTAGGGGCATGGTGGCACTGTGTCCTAAGTCATCCTGCACGTCGATAGTGTACCTGTATTCACCAATGCTAGGACATTGGTGAGTCTGACAGTTGCGTGCCATAGCTCGTTGGGTCTCTCCAAGTACTCTGGGCTCCTTCACCCATAAAACTGTCCGACACAAGGTGACCCTGGCTGTTGAAAGTGTCATTAAACTCCAAAAACTAAATAAATTTTTCAAAAATCTCAACAAAACCATATCATGTGACCCCTCATTGGAACAAGCTCATCTAGCTCGTTCCAGTGACGTGTCATATTATGTGGTTTTGTTGATCTTTTTTGGAAAATTTTAAAAAGGAATAAATTTTGATATCAGATGCATTGGATAAAGGTTTAGGGACTATTCTTGTAATCACAGTACAGTATCTTGAAGGACATGTCATTTTGTGAGCACGTCATTTGACATCACACAAAATAACTGTTCTTGATAGAAGTCAAGAAACTTTTACCAAACTGAATACTTGAATTTCTCTTGACATTTTCATGTTTGAATGCATAAGATTGTTTATGTACTTCATATAATATGCATAAGATGATTTTGTCTACAGTGGGAATTAACTCTTAGCCCGCAGAGTATTTTTAAAATATTTTTCGTCAGATCTAGTCATGGCTGCTGTAAAGCAGTCATGACTAGATTTTATGAAAATTTTTTTTTAAATTTGACTCATTAAGTAATCGTTGGTCAAAAAGTCGGTAAAATTTGTAGGTGACAATTTGGTTAAGTGTGGTCAAATTTTACTCATTTTAGTGGCAAGAGATTTCTTGTTCTGCACTGGAAAATCTCCGCCAATACCATGCATGGATTTAAGGTATTCATCTCATCTATTCTTATTCCTTGTCTAGCAGAAATATTAGAACCCCAAAAGCAAATTTGCTATTCATGTGAATCACCAAGGAGTATACATAATGGTCCGTTAACAATGAATTTGATTGTCCTTAAATTTCATTGTTTTTACACCTGTATCTCTCCTAACCAGTTGTTTGGTGTATAGCTGATGGTTAAAACATGCTGTTATGCTACATACTTGCTGCACAATTTATCCATGTTTATCCTACGTCTACCTGCCTGGCATGAACTTTACATTATCGACTTCTCATAAACTACTGGGTGAAATTTTGATATGCATGTTTCTTATATGTCACTTCAAGTTTGTTCAAATGAAGTTGTCACACCCATAGAGGACACCACAAGGGGGTCAAATTCTGTTAGCATCCACAGATTTTTTTTACAAAATTAAATAATTAAAAAAAATCTTCTCTCCAGAACTACCAATCAGAATTTTGTGATAGCTGGTATACAATATCCCATGAGGGGTTCTGAACCAAGTTTGTTGGAAATCCAGATTTTAACAGTGCAATTTGAGGAAATTTATTTAAAAGTCTTCTTCTTCAGATCTACCAGTCAAAAATTGTTTGATATTTGGTATACTGTATCTTTTTTTTTTTTTTTTGGGGGGGGGGGGGGGGGGAGCAGCTTGAAGTTTGTTCAAATCAAGTCCCTGGAGTCATATTTGGGCTCACTGTGGGGGCCCAATTTTGAACTTAGTGTAATATGAGGAACATTTTTTTAAAAATCTTCTTCTTCAGATCCATCAGTCAGAATCTTTGGATATTTGGTATGTAGCATTCTTAGTGGGGTGAGATTCAGTTTTGTTCAAATCAAGTGCGTGGGTTCATATTTGGGCTATGTATGAGAACCCAAATTTTATTTCAGTCCAATATGAGAAAAAAAAATTTAAATCTTTTTCCTCAGATCCACTAGTCAGAATATTTTGATGACTGGTAAAGAGCATCCTTGGTGGGTCAGAGTCATTCAGATTTATTCAAATGAGGTCCCTTGGGCCATATTTGGGCTCCTTATGGGAACTTTAACTTATAGTTCAATATGAGGAGTTTTCTTTAAAAATCTTCTTCAGATTTTCCTGTCAGAATGTTTTTATAGTGCATTATAAGTACTATTTTTTCAAAAAGCTTCTTCACATCCATGAGTCAGATTCATTTGTATACATATAGTATTGACATTCTTAGTTTGGGGAAATTCAAGTTGGTTGAAATCAACTCCCTTGAATTCTGAAAGTCAAAACATATACTATTTTCTACTAATAGCTTCTTTGCAATCATTTGATCTCTTATTTTCTGTCACATTTTGTCCATAATCTGATGAGAATAAGTCAATCTCAAAAGGAAAAAACCTTAATAGTTAACACACTCTCATGGAATCTTCAATGGTGTGCCAAAATTTGGCATTTCTCTGAAAAGTGCATAATTAATAGTTTGCTTCTCTTAAATTACTACTTCAGTACCAGCCTTTATATAAACACATATAATTGGGGGCACGGTGGTGTTGTGGTAACCGGTTCTCGTCAGATCACCGAAGTTAAGCAACGTTATGCCCGGTTAATCATTGGATGGGTAACCATCTGAATGATCAATATGGACTCTCGTGTTGTGTCCTTGGGCAAGGCACTTAACCCCGATGGTCCACATGGGAGCACGATTACGCCATGTACTAAGGCGTACTGCACGTCGATGGTACACATGTCTTCAACCAATCTAACCCTGCCTGAGCTACGATGTTGGGGATCTGGCAGCTGCTCATCGTTGCTCGGTGGTTCTCTCCGGGTACTCCGGCTTCCTCCTGCAGTAAAACTGCCATGGTCATGATTAGCCATTGTGCATAAGTATATGACCTCAAACACCAATAAATAAATAAATAATAATAACACATATAATTCTTCTGCTTGTCAAAAGCAATACACATGCTCATAAAAGCATGAGTACATCAACTAATCATCCACAAAATTTCTATCTAGGCAGGGTTTCAACATGAAATGTCTTATTTCATTGTGGAATTTCCAGCCTTGCACCTGGAAAACCCACAATGAAATCTGACTTTACTGCAATACAAATCAAACAGATGACTGCAATATGTTTATTTCTGCACAGTTGTAATAACCAGTACATCAAAATTTAAAAAAATAAAATAAAATATTAGATCTAGAAAACTGAGGTACTTCACTGATGACAATCCTGATCCAACTGACACTGTATTAGCTTTAGATCCTGAAGGACATCAACTCTGACCAGATGAGATGCTCATTCTTGGTGAATTAACCCTTTACCTAACACAAAAGGAAATTTATGGCACTTACAAATATAATTCTTGAATGACTATATTTTTTTCATTTTTTGCATAAAAAACATAGCTTATCACCTCTCATTAGAACGAGCTCAGTGAGCTCATTCTAATGAGGGGTCATATGCTATGCTTTGAAGACAAAAAAATAAAAAAATAATGAACATTGAATGGTAATTTTTGTGAATAGCGCTGGCCGATTTTGGATGTCACGTTGGTTAAAGGGTTAAATTATCAATCTCTATTCAGCCAAATTGCTGATCAAGAACATTTTCCAACAATTTGATTATCCATAGACCTGCCATTTACACAAGGAAATTGTCATATTTTAACCGTGATTTAATAGATACTGGCACCAGAGCTGGCACACTCACCCCTCTACCACAGTGCTGTGGAGGAGAAAACTTACCAACACTCCTAAATTTCTGTGATAAAGAAGCCTTGTATTGCAGAGGTGGAAACACCCGTCTCTTGAATCCATCCCAAATCCAGTAACCCACTTGGGCAGCCATCATTGCCTTGATGATATGCATTTCTCTGCATCTGCAGCACATATTAGGGTGACAGGTGTTTCATTCATCTAGTTTGTTTGATGTAGGTTGTCATCCTAATTTCTATATATGGTGGAACATGGATTCTGTTGTTGCGTGACTTCTAATAGAGTTGGTGTGTGTCCTGATGGTGTGTTCAATTTAATGGGATTATGTCAAATTTCCCAAAACTGCCCTGTGATCAGTTGCAGAAATTGCGTGCTTAAGAAAATTATTCACTGTTCTGCATTTTTTATCGTATTCCAGTTTGAAGAAGCATTTAACAGCATGCATGGAGCTTTCCAGTTGTATGATTCTGTAAAAGATGGTTGTATTTCCAAGTCAGATTTCCGAAGAGTACTTGCAGAGTTTGGCTTTCAGATTGGAGCTGCAGAATTTGATCTTTTTCTTGGAAGGTATTGTATAAAAACTGTTCAAATTTGTTTGCTTTCAACAAGCTATTAATTGAAAATTGAATATGTTTTCATTTTTGGAATTCACTAAAAACTTAGTTATTCAGTTAGAAATGATTTTTTTTTATAACCAGAAAGTGTGACTAACCCCGTGCACATACTACATGAAAATATATAATGACTAAGGCTGTAATATGCTTTGGGTAAGTTAGTTACATGTTGTTACATGGGGTGCTTCATTCAAAGAACTATTGGAAATACTTATATTGGATTGTGGAAATTTTTTAAAGTGAATTCCAAAAATGAAAACATATTCTATTTCCAAATAATAGTGTGTGTTTCATGGATTACTTGTGAAAATTCTGTCGTTATCCATGTATTATGAGAGGCAGCACATCAAAAGCAAAGAAACAAGGGTGTTGATTATGACCATACAGTGATTCATAGCCAATGTTATACAGTTTCATTCCAGCACTCATTTAAACCTAAGCTTTCTATATTCACGAAAACCGCCTTTCAAATTTTATTATTTTAGGCCCCACAAAGTAGATCTTCTGTTTCTAAGACATTTTTTTGTAAAATTACATGGGAGCAGGTTTTTTTTATTTCATTTTGTATTTTTGTAATTATTTCTTTGCCATCAAAAGTTCATGTCTTGGTTTGTTATATGTTATCTATAGAATAGCATGGGTGGTGGTGTATTTCGTCCCTTGAGTCAGACATGTTAACTTTCCCGGAATGCCCGGGAAAATCCCGGAATTTCAGTGTAGTTCCTGGCCTCCTGGATGGGAATCAGTTTTGAAAGAAGAGGATCCTGGAGGGGGGGGGGGGGGGGAGGAGGAGCATGTGACAGCCAAAAGGGTCATGTGGGGAGGGCCTGAGAAACAGATTTTTAACTTTTTAGACCTTATTAAATGTTTGCCTCTGAAACAAAGCTTAACTAGGCCTCCCTTCATTGGAACGTGCCCATTGAGCTCATTTTAATGAGAGGTTGTAAGCCATGTTTTGGAGGCAAATAGTGAAAATGCATAGTTCTCGGAGACTTTTTAGCTCACCTTGACAAAGTCAAGCTGAGCTAATCTAATCACTCTCTGTCCATCCATGTTTTGGTCTTATCCTCCAAAACCACTGGGCCAATTCAAGTGAAAGTTTGTGTGAGTGATGATCCCGAAGGGGCATTGCATTTCTGTTCAACTCAACATGCCCAGCCCCATAGGCAGGGGGTGGAAGAAAATGATCCAAAATATTTTTTAAATCTTCTTCTCATGAACCAGTGGGTATAATGGCGTGATATATTTTGCGGTGTAGAATCAACTTTGTCCAAACAAAGTTTGTGAAGCAATATTTGGCTTTGAAATGGGAGGGGCAAGATTTTTGGCCCTCCCAAAATTTCTATTTTCTGAACTGATAGTCCAATTTGAACCAAATTTGGTGTGTGGTATTATTGGGTCCTAAGTACTTGACTTGTGCCAAAAACAATTCCTGAATCCCCATGGGAACTCCAGGAGTTGAAAATAAAAATATTTTCAAGCGCCAAAATTTTCCAAACCACATGGAAAAGAGAACTGTTATTTGGTATGAAGCATTCTTAGGACCAGTAGTATTGAATGGTTAAAAAAAATTTCCATCGTTTATCTTAGGGTGTTCTGCAGAGGGCATCGAAAAAATGCTGAGTCAGCATATTTGCAAAAAAATTTAAAAATCTTTTCTCCAAAATCATTGGTCATAATCTTTTGATATTTGGTATACAACATCCATGGGATGGGGGGCTGCAGGGGTGGGGTGGGGGAGGGGGAGGGGGGGTGAGGTGGGGTCAGATACAAGTTTGTTAAAATGAGCCCATTATTTCATAATTGGGCTGAATATAGGAGCCCAAACATTTAACTTCGGACAATATGGGGAATATTCTTTAAAAATCTTCTTCAGAACCACCAGTCAGAATCTTTTAATGTTTGGTATAAATCAATGTTATGAGGGTCAGATTCAAGATTGTTCAAACCAAGTCCCTAGGTTAATATTTGGACTTCCTGAGGAAGCCAAAATTTTAACTTAGTTCAATATGGGGGATAATTTTTAAAAATCATCTTCCACCAGTCAGAATGCTTTCATATTTGGTATACAACATCTCTATGGGGTCAGATTCAAAATTGTTCAAATCAGGGCCCTAGGTATATATTTGGGCTCACTATAGTAGCCCAAATTTTAACTTAGTGCATTATGAGGAAATTTCTTTAAAAATTTTCTTCAGATCCACCTGTCCGAATGCTTTCATATTTGGTATACAACATCTCTAGGGAGGTCACATTCAACTTTGTTCAAATCGAGTGCCTGGGTTAATATTTGGGCTCCTTATAGGAGCTGGAATTGGCCATGTGGCTTAAGAATTGGAAATTTTATGTTCAGTACCTTGGCCATGTGGCTTAAGAATGAGAAATTGTGTACCACTAGAGGTGTGTGTAACTAAGATTAATCCACATAGGTTGTATCAAGGGGCTTTATAGGGAAGCTCCACATTTTACACTATGATCAACTGAAGAAAGGCATGATGCTTGGACTATTTTTGTCACTACTGAGGGCTCAAGAATTGACAATGTACCCTATGGAGATGGATTGCTTAATGGACATTCATTCTTGGGTTCATTCTTGGATTCAAGGTGAGCACTTCAAGCCCCATGGGGCCTCTTGTTTTAAAGTGTTGTTTGTTACTCATGTTGAGTATAGAATTAAAGGAGAATGTATATGTTTTCTAGGGTTTTTATTTTAACAAATATTTAGGTATTGAGGATTTGTAATGAAACTGTGCAATTTTTTAAACTGAGGCCACTTTATACCAAGCTTTTCCAAGCCTTGTATTGAGTTTAGGAGACAATACTCATAAATTTCAGGCAGAATCACAATGAATTTCAGATACTTTTCATCATATAAACAGACTATTGATAAGATATCATAGCCATGCAGTGGCATCATTTGGATGCTCAGTCAATTGGTGTTTTGAAAAACATTTATTGGTGTTTTGGAAATTCATGGGGGCACGGTGGCATTGTGGTAACTGGTTCTCGTCAGATCACCGAAGTTAAGCAACGTCGAGCCCGGTTAGTCCTCGGATGGGTGACCATCTCAGCGATCGATTCGGACTCCTGCATTGTGTCCTTGGGCAAGGCACTTAACCCTGGTGGTCCACATGGGGGCACGATGACGCCATGTACTAAGGCAAACTGCTCGTCGATGGTGCAGATGTCTTCAACCAATCTAACCCTGCATGTGCTGCAGTGCGGAGTTACGATGTTGAGGAGCTGGCAGCTACTCGTCGTTGCTCGGTGGTTCTCTCCAAGTACTCCGGCTTCCTCCACCCGTAAAACTGTCAGTGTCATGATTAGTCATTGTGCATAGGTATGTGACCTTACACACCAATAAATAAATAACTAAATAATTGGAAATTCATAGACTTCCAAAAAAATGTCTGGGGGAGAAGGCCTCTGAAGTGACTGACAATTAGGTATAAATGATTGGCTTGTCTTGTCCATACAGTAGCTTTGGAGCCATGATATAGCTATGCTAAAAGTTACCTTAAACATATATAATTGTTTTTCCTGAGTTTACATTATTCAGTTATTGGGCACATGGATGGAAAGAGCTAAGTGAGACCTTTTCAAAATAGTGTATCCAATAACATTTTATATGCAAAGGCAAGGATACTCCAAGCTTTTCTAACTCCCCGACATACTAACCCAACACACACAGAGTTGGCAGCGGTTGAAGGCAAGTGTTCCACTGACATGCTATAAGCCTTAGTACATGGTACCATCATGCTCCCACTTGGGCACTCAGGATCAAGTGGCTTGCCCAAGAACTCCACGTAGATAGAATGGGTTTTTATTGGGATTTTTTTTAGCTCACCGAAGGGAGCTAAACTTATCACTTGCCGTCCATCGTCCGTCGTCGTCGTTGTCCATCCGGCGTTGTGAACATTTTTCAAACGACTTCTCCTCTGAAACCGCTAGGTCGATTTGCTCGAAACTTGGTATGGATGTTCATTACCATATGTCAATTCAAGTTTGTTCAAATGAAATGGACATGCCCACTTGGGGCTCCATAGGGGGCATTAAACTCTGATAGCACCCTATGTATATTAGAGAAATTACTAAAAAATCTTCTTTTCCCATACAAGTGGGCAGAATTATTTGATATTTGGTATACAGCATTATGGGGTGGATCTGATTCAAGTTTGTTCAAATCGGCCCCCTGGATTCACATTTGGGCTCAGTATAGAAGCCTGAATTCATACTTAGTGCATTTCAGGCAAATTTCTTAAAAAATCTTCTTCTCCAGATCCAGCAGGCAGAATCTTTTGATATTTGGTAGGCAACATTGTGGGGTGGATATGATTCAAGTTTGTTCAAATCGGCCTCCTGGGTTTATATTTGGGCTCAGTATAGGAGCCCAAATTTGAACTTAGTGCATTTCAGGCAAATTTCTTAAAAAATCTTCTTCTCCAGATCCAGCAGGCAGAATCTTTTGATATTTGGTATGCAATATTGTGGGGCGGATCTGATTCAAGTTTGTTCAAATCGGCCTCCTGGGTTCATATTTGGGCTCAGTATAGGAGCCCAAATTTGAACTTAATGCATTTCAGGCAAATTTCTTTAAAAATCTTCTTCTCAAGATCCAGCAGGCAGAATCTTTTGATATTGGGTGTGCAGGATGCTTAAGGGGGTAAGATTTAAGTTTGTTAAAGCCAAGTCCCTGTGTTCATATTTGGGCTCACTGTGGTAGCCCGAATTATAACTTAGTTCAAAATGAGGAATTTTCTTTAAAAATCTTCTCCTTCAGATCCAGCAGTAGGAATGTTTTGATATTTGGTATGCGGCATCCTTTGGGGGGTGAGATTCAAGTTTATTCAAGCCATGTTCCTAGGTCCATATTTGGGCTCATTGTGGGAGCCCGAATGATAACTTAGTTCAAAGTGAGGAATTTTTAGCTCACTGAAGGGAGCTAAGCTTATCACTTGCCGTCTGTCATCCGTCGTCGTCCGTCCGGCATCGTGAACATTTTTCAAACGACTTCTCCTCTGAAACCGCTAGGTCCATTTGCTCGAAACTGGGTATGGATGTTCATTATCACATGTCAATTCAAGTTTGTTCAAATGAAATGGACATGCCCACTTGGGGCTCCATATGGGGCATAACTCTGATAGCACCCTATGTATATTAGAGAAATTACTAAAAAATCTTCTTCTCCCGCACAAGTTGGCAGAATCATTTGATATTTGGTATACAGCATTATGGGGTGGATCTGATTCAAGTTTGTTCAAATTGGCCCCCTGGATTCACATTTGGGCTCACTATGGAAGCCCAAATTCGAACTTAGTGCATTTCAGTCAAATTTCTTAAAAAATCTTCTTCTCCAGATCCAGCAGGCAGAATCTTTTGATATTTGGTATGCAATATTGTGGGATGGATCTGATTCAAGTTTGCTTAAATCGGCCCCCTGGATTCACATTTGGGCTCAGTATAGAAGCCTGAATTCAAACTTAGTGCATTTCAGGCAAATTTCTTAAAAAATCTTCTTCTCCAGATCCAGCAGGCAGAATCTTTTGATATTTGGTATACAACATTGTGGGGTTGATCTGATTCAAGTTTGTTCAAATCAAATGGACATGCCCACTTGGGGCTCCATAGGGGACATAACTCTGATGGCACCCTATGTATATTAGAGAAATTACTAAAACATCTTCTTCTCCAGATCCAGCAGGCAGAATCTTTTGATGTTTGGTATGTAACATTGTGGGGTGGATCTGATTCAAGTTTGTTCAAATCGGCCCCCTGGATTCACATTTGGGCTAACTATAGAAGCCCAAATTCAAACTTAGTGCATTTCAGGCAAATTTCGTAAAAAATCTTCTTCTCCAGATCCAGCTGGCAGAATCTTTTGATATTTGGTATGCAACATTGTGGGATAGATCTGATTCAAGTTTGTTCAAATCGGCCCCCTGGATTCACATTTGGGCTCAGTATAGAAGCCTGAATTCATACTTAGTGCATTTCAGGCAAATTTCTTAAAAAATCTTCTCCAGATCCAGCAGGCAGAATCTTTTGATATTTGGTATGCAACATTGTGGGGTTGATCTGATTCAACTTTGTTCAAATCAAATGGACATGCCCACTTGGGGCTCCATAGGGGACATAACTCTGATGGCACCCTATGTATGTATATTAGAGAAATTACTAAAAAATCTTCTTCTCCAGATCCAGCAGGCAGAATCTTTTGATGTTTGGTATGTAACATTGTGGGGTGGATCTGATTCAAGTTTGTTCAAATCGGGCCCCTGGATTCACATTTGGGCTCACTATAGAAGCCCAGATTCGAACTTAGCGCATTTCAGGCAAATTTCGTAAAAAATCTTCTTCTCCAGATCCAGCAGACAGAATCTTTTGATATTTGGTATGCAGCATTGTGGGGTGGATCAGATTCAAGTTTGTTCAAATCGGCGCCCTGGATTCACATTTGGGCTCAGTATAGAAGCCTGAATTCATACTTAGTGCATTTCAGGCAAATTTCTTAAAAAATCTTCTTCTCCAGATCCAGCAGGCAGAATCTTTTGATATTTGGTATGCAACATTGTGGGGTTGATCTGATTCAAGTTTGTTCAAATCGGCCCTCTGGATTCATATTTGGGCTCACTGTAGAAGGTTGAATTCGAACTTAGTGCATTTAAGGCAAATTTCTTTAAAAATCTTCTTCTCCAGATCCAGCAGGCAGAATCTTTTGATATTTGGTATGCAACAATGTTGGATGGATCTGATTCAAGTTTGTTCAAATCAGCCCCCTGGGTTCATATTTGGGCTCAGTATAGGAGCCCAAATTTGAACTTAGTGCATTTCAGGCAAATTTCTTTAAAAATCTCCTTCTCAAGATCCAGCAGGCAGAATCCTTTGATATTGGGTATGCAGCATGCTTAGGGGAGGAGGGGGGGGGAGATTCAAGTTTGTTCAAGCCAAGTCCCTGGGTTCTTATTTGGGCTTACTGTGGTAGCCAGAATTATAACTTAGTTCAAAATGAGGAATTTTCTTTAAAAATCTTCTTCTTCAGATTGAGCTGTCGGAATGTTTTGATGTTTGGTATGCAGCATCCTTAGAGAGGTGAGATTCAAAATCAAGTTTGTTCAAGTCATGTCCCTAGGTCCATATTTGGGTTCACTGTGGGAGCCCGAATGATAACTTAGTTCAAAATGAGGAATTTTGTTTAAAAATGTTCTTCTTCAGATCCAGCAGTCGGAATGTTTTGATATTTGGTATGCAGCATCCTTAGGGGGGTGAGATTCAAATTTGTTCAAGCCATGCCCCTAGGTTCATATTTGGGCTCACAGTGGGAGCTTGAATTGTAACTTAGTTCGAAATGAGGAATTTTCTTAAAAAATCTTCTTCTTCAGATCCAGCAGTCGGAATGTTTTGATATGAGGTGTGTAGCATCCTTAGGGGGGTAAGATTCAAGTTTGTTAAAGCCAAGTCCCTGGGTCCATATTTGGGCTCCCAGTCAGAGCCCGAATAATAACTTGGTCAATATGAGGAATTTTTCTTTAAAAATCTTCTTCAGATTCAGCAGTCGGAATATTTTGCTATTTGGTCATGCAGCATCCTTAGGGGGTGAGATTCAAGTTTGTTCAAGCCAAGTCCCTGGGTTCATATTTGGGCTTACTGTGGCAGCCCGAATGATAACTTAGTTCAAAATGAGGAATTTTCTTTAAAAATCTTCTTCTTCAGATCCAGCAGATAAATGCTTTTGATATTTGGTATGCAGCTTCCTAAGGGGGTAAGATTCATGTTTGTTCAAGTCATGTCCCTAGTTCCATAAAATTTGTCTCTCATGACTTCATTCTTTTGTAGTGTTGATGAACCATGTCTAACTGAATGTGACCCTAAATACTTCTTTGAACCACTTTGGCCGGTGAGTGATTAAGGTTCCATGGGGCCTCTTGTTTATATATATAACTTCAGAAATTCATTCTCCATTTTTTTCACTGCTGATAACTTGATAGTAAGAACATTAAAAAAAAATTCTTGTTTCTCAAACACCTCCCTTATCACAGAAAATCTGTCTCATCACCTTTTTTACCTGGAAATTTCTTCTATGGGACTATTTTGCACTTGTACTACAAATGTTTAACCAACTATACCTTGTGACAGAGCTCATAGAGCTCTGTCAAACAAGATATAGTTTGTTTAACCCTTTACCCAACGTAACGGTCAAAACCGGCCAGCGCTATTCTCAAAAATCGTCTGTTAATTTTCATTATTTTTTTCATTTTTTGCCTCAAAAACATTGGTTATGACCCCTCATTGGAATGAGCTCATCGAGCTCATTCCAATGAGGGGTCATAACCTATGTTTTTGAGACAAAAAATGAAAAAAATTAGTTGTTCAAGAAATTTTTTTGCATTTTGCAAGTGTCGTCTGCTTTTCGTGTTAGGTAAAGGGTTAATTTTGAACTACATTATTGGAAATGTTTTACTGCTGAAAATATTGGTTTGCCACATAATAGTGTAAGTAGTTAAATTACTGATTCCAACTATTTTCAGAACTGTTTTGTGAATAAACAAAAAAAAGAAAAAAAAATTGAAGAAAAATTGCCTGAGACACAAGAATGTTTTTTTTTTTTTGATAGGCCTAATTTTTCACCTTTTTCTTTTCAGGATTGGAGTAAGGGCTAGTCATGGCCAACTGAGTTATTCCAACTTTCTGGATAAATTCCAAAAACGATCAAAAGGCAGTATATCAAGCAGGTTTCTTTCAAACAGAAATTATTTGTAAGTCCAGTTAAGTTAAATATCCTGTCTTTTGATCAGGAAAAGCAGAGGTGCTCTATACTCTGCTCACTTTTGTTTGATGTGGGTTGCGGTGTTGTCAGACCAAACTGAGTTTCTGTCATTGGGAAAATTTTGGGAAGAAAAATATTGTGTAATGTGATGTAAGGCCCTGGCCCTGCAAAACTTCAAGATTTGATTCAATTTAAAATATTAAGTAGGTATTCGGTTTGATTTGAAATCTGCTTCCAGATTCATTTCCCTTTGAATCCTTTCACTGGAATACAGCTTGGCATCAGTCATATTCATCATCTCATAGTTCAGATGGAAATTGTAATAAATAATGCTGAAAGTGAACACTGATTGTAATTATACCCCCCGCAAACAAAGTTTGGGGCGGTATATAGGAATCACCCTGTCTGTCCGTCCATCCATCTGTCCGGGCAGACATTTAGGTGGCCTTTTGTTGGTAGAAATGGGGGTTAGGTGACTACCGCAATTTATGTGACTAGTCACATAGTTAAATGTCATTATTTTAGGGTGGGGTTTAGAGATGAGGTGGGGTGGGGTTAGGGTCAGTAAAGGGTAGGGTTAGTGTTTGCTACCACCCCAGAAAGTTTTCACCCAAAAAGTTGTTTTAATACAATGGACATGCATTTCAGTTAAAATAGACTAGGAATATATTGAATTTTCATTAGTCTAGGATGGGGTTTAGAATTGGGGGTGGTGGGAGTAGGGTTAGGGTCAGTAAATGGTAGGGTCAGGGTTTGCTACCACCCCAAAAATATTCCCCCAAATCAGTTGTTTTAATATAATGGACATGCATTTTATTGTAGTCCCATAAAAATAGCCACATAACTACCAATTTGTTAGGATGTCCGTCTGTCCATCCATCTGTCCTTCTGTCCATCTGTCCATCCTTATAAGAGCGCAACTCCTCCTAAACTGTTTGAAGAATTTTCATGAAACTTTACACAATGGAAGAACTCCATATGAAGATGTGCATGAAGCAATATAATTCTGTTCTGACAGGCGCATGGGGCATCACTTTGTGAGCTTGCACACAGTACCTCTAGTTTCCACTATATTAACATAAATAGCATCTGCACCCGTGCTGCCACTCATTTTAATTCCAGTCTCACCTGTCACTATCAATGTTAGAAGAAAATTTAAAGTTTCCAAGCAATTTCAGTGATGAGCAGTTGATAGCAACTAGTCATGTGCAGTACATAGTAGGGGCAATTTACACACTCCATTCTGTTTTTGAACTGTAACTCTTACTGGGTAAGATTCTTCCACATCATGAAGGCATGCCTTTGATGAAGGCACGCCTTGATGATGTTGGAATATTTTATCAGTCAGGACTTGAGCCATCACAGTCACAACAAATCAAGTTAGCACTCCCTTCCCCAATCGGTCGCCTTCCAGTCATCCCTGATTCGATTGAAGGTTCGATTCAATTTTGAATAATAGACCTGATTTAATTCAAGATTTGATTCAGATTGAAAATGTGTGATTTGCAGGGCCCTTACACGATGACCTCAGATATTGGAAGCGTCCAGGAAGTACTTCAGTGTTTATATTAATTAAAGGGCACATTCATGTTGATAATTAGCAAAATAAGTCTTCTCAGTGTGTTGCAAGCGGAGGATTGCTGGGGGATTACATTATGCATGTGTGTCTGCACATCAAGGGAGAATACTGTAAAACATTCACTGTCAACCAATCAGAAACGGATGAAAATATATGCAATTTCATTGGTTGAATTATGTGCAAAGAGTGAATGTTACTTTGCAATTTATTCTTCATGTTTTATTAATAAAATTATCTTTAAATTGTATTTCTGCAAATAATACATGCGAGAATAAGTCTACTGTGTCATATATTGTAACATTTATTATTTAATATTTTTAAGAAGCATATTTTATCGCTCGCTTGGTTTAGCTGACGGACACTGTTCTTGACTCTCAAAAAATAAAAATTGCAGGAGCGATGGTGTGCAGGAGCAATAGCACACCTCAAACCGAAAGACTGAAATATCATACATGTACTAAAATTTGTCACATGATAGGTCTTTGATGCATGAATAAATATGGTTCATAAATTGAAAGTTTATCATGTGATGATTTTCAGATGTACATATATTTTCAGATGTACATAAACATATATTCATAAGTAGAAAGTTTTTGTTACACTTGTTAAACTTTTTCAGTGCTAAATAAAACTCAGAATATTTTTTCGCATCAAAAACATAGCTTATGGTCCGTCACTGGGACAATATTTTTCCAATGAGGGCTGACAAGCTTTGTTTCGGGGACAAAAATTTAAATGGTTATGAAATTTGAATATCTGTGAATAGAGCTGGACAGATGAGATCATTATATTAGGTATGAGGTTAACCATTCAGCTAATGTATTGGCAAAAACAATCGTTGAGCTTTTTCAGAATAAAAGGTATTTGGTTAAATTCTAAGTTGCTAAATTGGAATATTGTACTACTAACAACTTAAGTGTTTTTCAGAATTCAAAGAGTTACTCATGGATGACTGTATACATTGGAACCCATATAATTGGATACCTTTTAATTGAATAACCCTGTTAATTAATTATAATTTTCAAACACCAAACTTTTTACCATACCTTCAATATATTGCCTGTGGGAGCCACAGGAAGTGAAACAGTGCTTGATTCCTGTTGTAAAAAAGCACTGTTTTACTGGTAACATAGGATCCAGATGCCAATGCTTTGGGTGGAAGTCCTCTAAAATGGGCAACATGGGTGTAAACAGTTGACAAAACTTTACTTTAACTCCATCTTGTGGTCATGATTAGCCATTGTGCAAAAATATGTGTCCTCAAATACCAATAAAAAACTAAATACCTCCAATACAAAATTGACCTGTTAACTCTTAACCTAACAAATCAGCTGCATGCACATTCACAAATAAAGCAGTTGAAAAAATATTTTTCTAAAAAAATTGAACAAAACCATATCATGTGACACCTCATTGGAACGAGCTCCAAGATAGAATAAATGCTTAGTTTGTCACCAGAATTCAGAAAAATAACCAAATTTCTGTTAATTTAATATTCCTGTTAATGGAAGGGTTTTCAATCACAAAATGAGTATTCAATTCACTGTATTCAAAGGCTGGTGATTTGTATTTTCAGAATGACTTATTTATCAACCTTTCAAAATGCTAAAGAGTTGCCTCAGTATCTCCAAGATAATGAAAATTTAATGAGCATTCTGTTGCTAAATGTTATACCGTTGTGAGTAATAGCACAGTATTTTCATGCATCGTTGGTGGCAAGTAGATCAATAGTTATATGGATTCTGTTTATTCCAAATCTGAATGGGTTGTTGTAAATAGGGAGATTTAGGCAGAGCTGGACAAGTATTAACCCTTTGATACCCTTGTACGTCTTATGATGTTTGAAATCAACTGCGCATTGATACTTTGTGGTCATTTGTTTTGTTATTATTTTTTTATTTTTTAAAGTTTTAACTGCAATTCCTATTTTCTTCCGAATAGTGCTCAGTGACAACCGTTGAATCAAATGTTATCGCGGCTTAAAATACTAATATAATCCTGCTTATATTTCATGTTGTACTGGATGGGATTTTCCGAAGGTCTCATCATTCTTTTTTTTGTATTTGGTATAAACTCGTTCAATAGTTTCTGGTTGAAACGTAACTTTTGAGGTATGTGAAGACTGACATGTGATGAACTTTTATGTGCCATTAGCATGTTGGAAGATGGCAATAGAAGACTGCAGTGGCTCAAATTCTCAACGTTACTCAGTCAGTGATTAGCAGTTTGTGGTCATGCTACCGTCAGACAAACAATGTTGATGACAGACGTTGGTCAGGTCATCCAAGGGGGACAACTGCTAACCAGGATCATTTCATCCGTACCACAGCATTACGTAACCACCATCAAAGTGCCTCAGAAATTGCACAGCAGCTGCACGTAGCGACAGATGTTTGAGTCAGTGGTCAGACTATCTGAAATTGCCTACATATCTGGAATTTGTATGATCGATGACCTTGAGTAATTCCCCATTTGACTGAATGTCACATTGCAGCGAGGCGTAATTGGCGTGGAGCATGACAATGCTGGGAGAATCGTCGGTGGAGCAACGTCATATTTTCCGATGAATTCAGGTTGACTCTTGACTTCCCCGACAGGCGAAACAGAGTGTGGTGGCGGTGGAACGAACGATACCATGATGTAACAGTTAGGCTATTTGGTGGTGGATTGGTAATGGTGTGGGGAGGCATAACCATGACAAGCAGAACAGCATTATATGTCATCCAAGGGCGTGTCACAGGGCAGTACTACCGTGACAACATGTTAGCAGCGTATGTGGTGCCATAGATTTATTTTCCAAGATGGCAGTGCAAGAGCGCACAGGGCCCATGATGCTACAGAGTTCCTCCAGGAGCAGAACATCACTACACTGCCCTGGCCAGCACTAAGTCCAGACCTTTCACCAATTGAGCACATCTGGGATATGCTTGGCAGGCATGTACAACAACGCCAACAGTCCCCTACCAATGTCCAGGAATAACATAAGTCAAGCTGATATTGGACGTTTGGTGAGGAGTATGCCATGTCGGATCCGCGCTTATCTCGCAAACCGAGGAGGATTTACAAGGTATTGAGGTCTTGGACTGAATGTGGTAAATTCTCTTACTGACCGTCCATGTCTTCTACGCTCAGTGCATGGAATGTGTTCTTGTCAGACACCCAACTATCGCTGAAATCACTCACCAGATGTCACAGTGCAATGCCTCAACTGCCTTTTTGATGAAAATATAAATATATTTCTCCAACTATCTCACTTTTATCAAATATCCCCTACATTTTTTTGAAAAGTATGTATAAAAAATCAATATCCCCTTTTGAAAATTTTTTTAAAATTTATAACTCTTTAACCTAATAACCCATATTTTTATACTGTACCAATGACCCAGACTTAGCTGGTGCTAACTCCAACAAAACCAGGGCCAAACACAAATTTTGCCCCCCAATCCCCAAAATTTGCATCCAAAACAAAAAGAAATCATGTCCTAAAGGACCTCCATAGTACGCCTCTACTGCGCATGCGCAGTGACGCAGTCGTCCCGAAATTGGCGCCAATTATCATTCTCTGTTTGGCCCTTCATCAGTCAACATCTCACTGATCTTTGTGCTTGTAAATCTCAGTTTAAAGGATGCCAGACACGTAATTTTTGGAGAAAATGTGATTCTAAGGAGGATAGAAGGAGGAGAGGAAAAAGAAGTGGCAAAAAATAATCAGGGCTGTACTTAAAATTTTTTGATGAAATTATGTTAAGTTGCCTATTTTCGAGGCATGGGCCTCTTGTTGTCATTCTTGCTAATTGTTGCACTGCTTATTCAGTGTTTCCTCTCCCCTAGCCTTCTAAAGTTCCCCCTGGCAATTCTCCCATGCTTTTGGCATATTTTTGAGAAGTTTCATTTCTAAAATTTCCTGGGAGAGTTGCTTGGTTACAGAATGTTTTCTGTTATTTTCCCCATAGTTACGTTTTCACCCATGGGTGTATAACGTTTGTGTTCTGCATCTTCCATCTGATGTTCTACAGATTCTCCCCTGGGAGTCTCTGTTTTGCATCAGATAGAGTGTAATTGATGACTGATTCCGGGCCAGTTTTTTCAGTGCCTGGAGTCATGTTTTCTAGTGTGTTTACACTGTTTGTTTTCATTGGCAACAGCCTTTTTTGAGGGGGGCTGTTTGCCTTTGTGGTAGTTTATCTCATTATAAGATACATTTATATTATCCGAAAGTGTCTCATTAATTATTTTATATAATTTTAAAATTTTTGACCACACTTTGCCATCGGATCCATCGGGGCTCAACGTTACTTTTCAGCAACTTGGGCTTTTCTGAAAAAATATTTTTTCAAAATTATTTTGTTTTGCAATTGTTTTTTCATTTATTAATGGATCATGTTATTATGTATCTTTGTGTCAGGGGTTTTTGCGAGTAACTAGGACTTATTGTTGTTCTTTCACAATGAAGGGACATTGTTCAAATTGTAATAGGAAGAAATCTTCCTCTGACTTTCATGATCATTGTATTAATTGTAGTCAGTGTTCTCGCATTAATCCCTGTCCTATATGTGAACATTGGGATGAGAAACATTGGAAACCTGTGTCACGATATGTTGTTTCTGGAGAAAGAGCGATGCCGGCTCTTTCTCCACAAGGTCACTCTACTCTCTCAGTTTCTATTTCAGAGGAACCAGAACAGGGTGATGTTTCCATGTTATCTTCTTCAAGTGTGCGTCCGTCGTCACAAATGAATTCAGAGCTAGCGGCAAAAGTGCTCATGGAGATTAGACAAATGTCGTCCGCTAGCTTGCCCGGTGTAGCGTCCATTCACCGAATGGTTCGGCAGCCGGGTTCGTCCGATGCGGTCCAAGAGGAAATTTTGGGTGATGCGAGCACTATAAACATAATAGATGCACACCCAGTGACGGCGGATAGTAAACGAGAACGGAGGAAGCCTTTTAGTCCGGTTCCTAGCTCGTCCAGGTCCAGCCGGGCCGCGAGCGAGAGAGGTCCCTCTCTCGTACAACAACATCTGGGACCAGATGTTGTGGTACAAAATGTGTCTTTAGCGGAGCATACGTCCGTCTCGGGACGCTCCGTTGTATAAGCAGTCCGCAGAGACTGTTAAGGCTTCCTCTTCTCGTCAGCGCACACGACCGCACCTTGGCTGCGTGACCGCCGATATTTTACCAGCTTCGCCGATGAAGGATTCTTCGGCGACTAGGTCACACCATCCGGCAGCCAGGGATTCAAGACCGATGGACTCCGGACGTTCGCATAGGAAAAGTATGCGGGAGCCATCTGATGCGGAGCTGCCCTCGGCGAAGCAGCAAAAGACTGCGCCTCCGCAGGTCTCGACGTCGGACATTCTTGTGCAGATAGCACAGCTTATCGCACCATCCCAGCAGCCGACAGGAACGGTGTCGGATCGAGAATTATCCGACGGCGCTGGGTCGGTACGCTCCGCCGAAGCATCGGGGGCGGACGACCGGGAACATCGGGAGGTCCGACCGGATGGTGAAAGGGATACGGATGAATTGGAGCTATCCCTTTCGGAACAACATAAAGCTGCCGTGGACTTCATCCGGCACTTTCTCCCTCAAGTTGTTCCGTCGGGCCAGACTGCTGCGCTTCCGGACAAGAGAATTATAGCGTCATTGGACTCTGAATTTTTTGAGCGGTTCAGGGACATCGCTCCCGAGTTTCCGTCGCAGTCCAATAATGTTGCAAGAACATTTGAATTATTGAACGACGCTATTTTTAAACTTGCTTCCAGGACGGGGAAAGCAGGTTTCTTGTCCGCGAATACTCTTAACCTGCCTTTCATTAATGCAAGGAATAAATTCGATACGGCAGGACAGGGTATACCGAGAGTTCCTCTGCGTATGGACGACGAGGCGGAAGACTTAGAGCTATCATTACCGTCGTCAGCTTCTATTCCAACCGCGGTGTTGGAAACAGCTATTGCGTCTAACAGAGCCAATTTAGATGCCTTATCTTACGCAGATCACCTTACTAAGGCGTTATCACTGCGCCTTCAAGGGGAAGAGTTTCAGGATATACAATCCTCTTTAAGACTTCTTTCAAGGGCAGTAGCTTATTCCACGTGTAACTCCGCCCTTTCAGTGGCAAATCTGGAGTTGGTTAGACGTGATGCAGCCCTAGCTACATCCACACTAGTGGATTCTAAGGTGAAGAACTCTCTTAGAGTCGCTTCGGTCTCAGGAGAACTTCTCTTTGACGGCAAGCTTTCCGCTATTTATGATAAAATTAAAAAGAAAGCTAATGATTCTCTGTTGTTCAGATCGGCTCCTAAAAAGTCGGATACAGCAGACACGAATAAGACAGGCACTTCTGGGTCTAATGTGCCCAAGAGAGGTTCCTATAGAGGTTCCGGTGCGTCCTCTTGGTCTTATTCGAGAGACCGTCAGGATAGCGACTCTCGTTCGGGACGTCCTTCAGGCCGGGACAATCGGTCGGACGCCCCGAGGTCGACGAGGCGAGGTGCGGGTCGTGGAAGACGTGGTTTCTCCTACCGCAGGCCTCGCAGGTCCAGGAGGTGATGGCTTAAACCTCTATCGCGTTCCGGTTGGCAGAAGGTTGTCGAGTTTTTCACAAGAGTGGGCGTCGATTACGGACGACCCTTGGGTGAGAGGAGTGACTTCGGAAGGTCTAAAGATATCCTTCAAACGAAAGCCTCCATTAACTCGAAGTCCAAAGTGGACTCATCTTCCGTCAAATCTACAGAAAAGAGACGCTCTGTTATCAGAGGTGCAGTCTCTTTTAATGAAGAACGCGGTAGAGGTCGTAGAAAACCAGGAATCTCTGGGATTCTACAGCCATCTGTTTCTGGTTCCGAAACCAGACGGCTCGTTCCGTCCAGTCATAGATTTGAGCTGGATAAACAAGCTGATCGTCGCTCCGAAGTTTTATATGGAGACGATTCGATCGGTCAGAGCGAGTATTCGGGTGAACGATTATGCAACGAGCATAGATCTCAAAGATGCGTACTTTCACGTCATGGTACATCCGACATTCCGAAAGTATCTACGCTTCGCAGTCCTAGGAGTGGTGTATCAATTCCGGGCGATGTGCTTCGGATTGAATATAGCACCCTGGGCTTTCACTCGGGTAATGAACTCGGTAATGATCTACTTCCGAGCTCATTCGTCTGCGGTAACGTCGGCCTACCTGGACGACATTCTTCAGAGGTACGGCAACGAGTTAACGCTTCAGAACGATGTTCAGAATCTTCTTCTATTGCTCCGACGTCTCGGTTTTATAGTAAACGAGGAGAAGTCGGATCTGGTGCCGTCCAAGTCATTCACTCATCTGGGAATGAGCTTCGAGACGCACAACAATCTCGTTCGTCTGCCGTTAACCAGAGCGAAATTAGTCAGTTGTTACGCTCGCTATTGTCTGCACGCAGACAAAGTCACGGCGAGAGAATTTATGAGACTGATAGGTCTGTGCGGAGCCGCCGCGGATCTCATTCCGATGGGGCGGCTACGCACACGTCCTCTTCAAATTTTCCTGACTCAGAATTGGAGTGTGAAAATTCATTCGCTCGATGTAGACGTTCTCTTGTCAGATCAAGTGAAACAAGAGATTCAGACTTGGGCAAACATTCAGTGGTTAACTCAAGGAGTTCCGCTGCAGTTGCCGGATCCGAGTTTTACCGTTATGACGGATGCCAGTCAAACAGGTTGGGGTGCATCATTAATCCCAACGGATTCGAGATGCCAGGGTCTTTGGGATCCGCAATTCCTGTGCAAGCACATAAACATCAAGGAAATGATGTCAATTTGGCTTGCGTTACGTCACTGAATGGACATTATTCACGATGCTCATGTCCAAATCCTATCCGACAATACGACAGTAGTGGCGTATATACGGAATCAGGGAGGCACTCATTCAGTTCCGTTGTTCAATCTAACGGAAAGAATCCTTCTGTTTGCGTTAGAACATCACGTTCTTCTTTCGGTCCGTCACATACCGGGTCGTCTGAATGTGCTAGCAGACTCCCTTTCACGAAAGGGTCGCTTGTTGCCGTCGGAGTGGACTCTCAACAAACAAGTATTCAATCAGATTTGCTACCAATGGGAACGGCCAATGATAGACTTATTTGCGACACATCTCAACAATCAGTTGCAGACGTATGTGTCTCCGTGTCCGGATCCAAGAGCATTTGCAGTAGACGCTCTGTCGATCCCTTGGGACGGAATGATAGGATATGCGTATCCTCCAGCGCCATTAATTCAACAAGTATTGCTAAAGATAAAACAATCTCAATGCAAGATTCTGTTGGTAGCATCTCTGTCGCCACAGAGACCGTGGATAAATCTACTCAGGTGTCTGTTGTGGGACCTACCGCGGAAGCTTCCTCCACGAGAGGATCTTCTTTCGCAGGGGAAATCGCGCCAACTCCATCACAACCCGCAAGGTCTCAACCTTCACGTTTTTCCGTTGTGCGGTCCTTCTTGCATGGCAAGCACTTTACAGGACGAGCAGTGGACGCGATTTCTAACTGTAGGAGGACCTCCTCTTCGCTAAACTATGCGGCTAAGTGGAAGGTTTTTCGTCGTTGGTGTAGGGATCATTCTGTAGATATATTTGATCCCTCTATACCAGACATTGCAAACTTTCTAGTATACTTGTTTGACGAAATCAAACTGCAGCCTGTTACTATAAAGGGTTATAGATCTATGTTATCTGATACCTATGCACATCATGATAGTTTACAAATTGGATCTAATGTCTCTTTATCGAAATTGGTTAGAAACTTTTCGATAAATAGACCCAGAACTCTTAGATTAATTCCTAAGTGGAATTTAGCTTGGGTTCTCCTTAAATTGAAGGAAAAGCCATTTGAACCTCTTGGGACAGTAGATTTCAAATTCTTATCTTATAAGACAGCTTTTCTCTTAGCTTTCTCTTCTGCCAGAAGAGTCAGTGAGCTTCATGCACTATCAGTGGATGATTCTCATTATCGTAGTGTTGGGAACACTATCACCTTCACTACTAATGTGGGTTTTTTAGCTAAGAATCAGGCTCCTAATAAATATCCGGAACCTATTGTTATTAAGGCTCTTCCGTCTTCAGACGGGCGTAGGCCTTTACTCTGTCCTGTTAGAGCACTACGTATCTATAAACAGAGATCTCAGTTTATCAGAAAGGGACGGAAACGTTTCTTTCTGTCTTTGATGCCTAATAGAAAGGACATTTCAGTCCATTCTATTGCTAGATGGATTCAGTTAACTATCCGTACTGCTTATGAAGATTTATCTTCTTCTCAGCAGTCTGTGCTTAAGATTTCTGCTCATGAAGTAAGAGCTCTTTCTACTTCCTGGGCTTATGCTAATAGTGTTGCTATTACAGATTTAATGAAGGCTGCTTATTGGTCTCAGCCATCCACATTTACGAATTTTTATCTCAGAAATATTGAGTCCATTTCTGGAGACCTGCATTGTTTAGGTCCGTTATCTGTTGCTCAGAATGTCGTCCACTAAACAGTTGCAACTATAGTTATGCAGGCTTTCTGTTCCGGCAGTGACTCCGTCCGGCTGCCCTCTTCGCTCTGGGCTATTTGACCCAGGGCAAGGGGAAGGGGGGGGGGGGGGGGTGCGGGTGTTCCCTTAGGTCACCTGCTTTATAGTGAAAAGCAAGGGAATGCCTCCTCCAAGTCAGTATTTCTGAGTCACTTCCGGGATGGTTTTAAAGTGTAATATTAATGTTTAAATTCATTCATGTCTTATTTTTAAAGTGTAGCTCGGTGTGAAGCATTTGTATATGTCAAGTGTCAAACGGGCTTTAATATACAATACTCGGACACTTTTAAATGATTATAAAGAGTCTCAATTCTCTGGACTACTTTATTTATTGGCTTGCTTTAAAAATAATTAGTATAAGGGTTATACTGGATGTTAATAGAGAACATGAATGTTATTGTGCTCAATTATTAAGGGTAGTGTATCTTTCTAATTTAATATTAAATAAGAAAGATACATGTAAAGCCTAATACTCCTTTTCTCCTTAAGGGGTTACCTCTTTACTATATAATTGAGCTTATTGGATTTTCCTCTATGTCCTAGGCCCTCCAGCCTGTTTACTATTCAGCTAAGTCTGGGTCATTGGTACAGTATAAAAATGTTAAAAAATTTATAGTAATTTATATATTTTTTATACTTACCAATGACCCAGACGGGGATGGCCCTCCCTGGAGTTGGGAACTCTTGCCTCCCCGCTGAGTACATAGCGCTGACCAGGCACTGCCAGTAAGAATGATAATTGGCGCCAATTTCGGGACGACTGCGTCACTGCGCATGCGCAGTAGAGGCGTACTATGGAGGTCCTTTAGGACATGATTTCTTTTTGTTTTGGATGCAAATTTTGGGGATTGGGGGGCAAAATTTGTGTTTGGCCCTGGTTTTGTTGGAGTTAGCACCAGCTAAGTCTGGGTCATTGGTAAGTATAAAAAATATATAAATTACTATAAATTTTTTAACATTTTGGTAAAATTGCCCCAAAATATTACTCTGGGACAATTCCGTTTCTCAGAAAATTCTGCACCAAAAGAGTTAAGCATGTAGAGAAATGTCATGATTGTGAGCTGAATAATCTTTCTCATTGGTATTGAAACAGTTGGGCCAGTTGTGAGGAATCACAATTCTAGTTCTATTGAACTTATTTGAGTATATTAGACCTTGAGCATCTGATGTTAGTTAACCCTCTGCACACTGATATCAAAATGGCAACATTGTCAGCAGCAAATATTTCCAATAATGCAGTTTGATATTTAACCAAATATACCTTGTCAGTGAGCTCTGTAAAACAAGATATAATTGGTTAAATTCATAGTTATTAGATAAGAGAAAAACAGAGTGACTGGAGAAAATTCTGGTGTACTGCTAGAGTGTAGGGGTTAAGCTATCTTGAATGTAAATCTCATCTCACAAATACCTGTGCTCAATAAATCAAGAAAGCAAATAATTAATAAATTATTAATAATTTTCAGGAAGATTTCTCTCTCAAGTGAAATTGTTTCACATTATTTCTTATCAACCTACTCACAATTGTTTACTACAGGCTTGCACTACAGTGGAAGTCCCTAACTCGGATAAAATACTCTCTATTTTTGTCTTTCCCAAGCAAGTTGGGAAAGAAAAGTGGTGCAAAAGCACCAATAAAAATAAGCCAAAACTGGGTCGAGTGCAACCGGCGCAGACCCAGTACGGGACGCTCTCTCCCAAGTACAACTCCACGACTTCCGTTGCCAGTGCGCATATACCGTCTCTAAAGACTCATTCTTTTTGAAATCCGCTTCGTGTCGAGATGTTTTTGCACGCTTATCAGTGTTCCACCAGCTCGATGTTTGATGATTCCTGATTCATTATACCACAGTGTATCCTTTGTATTCTCAGGAACAGTGTTTTATATTCTCTTTTTTCTATTATATGTCCATAATGTATATTTATTTGCTCTCTCTCGGGTCGCGCGCGATTTTCGCGGGCCACGCGGTTCGGACTTAGATTTTCACAATTATTGTTCATGCTTTTTTTGCAAATTTTTCTAATTGTGTTAGAGTTAGGTGTCAGCGGGGTACCACTCCTGCAGTGTTTCTTCTTTCTGTTGAGAGTAGTCTTCCTGTTGGGTGGTTCCCGGTCGACCGTCTGGGGTCTTTGTTTCTGTCACCTTTCTCTCTTTGGGGGTGTTCTGTTTTCTGATCTCACCTTCTCTGCTCCTCTCACCTCTCTCATGCCTAGGACAATTCCTTGTGGGCAGTGTCTGCTGCCTAAGCATGTGGACGATGTACATTCGTCGTGTTCCTCCTGTAATGGGTGTTCGGCCGAGCGGCCGTGTGGTGTCTGTGGAACATGGTCTTCCACCTTTTGGGCGTCTGTAAATCGTGTCGTTCGTTCTCGTGGCCGTGCCTCCCGCTCCCGCGGGAAAGGAGAAAATGGTCGTTCGGGGCCTCCCGAGCCGACTTTGTCTGGTGAGAGTTATTCCTCCTCCGTGGGGGATGTGCAGTCTTTTCCTGTGGTGGATACTGCGGGAGCCATTGAGTGTTCTGGTGTAGAGATGCCTGGTTCCGGGACTACGGTCCCCCTCCAGTCGACATCTGAGGCTGTCACTAGGGTTGTGACTCCTCCTTCGGAGCCGAGCCGGTGTGCTCTCTCCATTATTTCACCAGCCTCAACGACTCTCGACGTATCTACTACTGCTGCTGGTCTGTCTGCTTCGTTGTCTGTTTCAGCCGGCCTCGGCTTTTCACTGCAGGGGACTGCAGAACTGTCCGATACTGTAGACGTGGGATATCGGCCCCAGCCTTCCCTGACTTCAACTCTGCGAAGTCGGAAGGGGCTGCCGGCCGAGCCCATCGCTGTGGTCTCGTCGCCGTCGAGTACCACAGTTGTGTCTTTGGATTCGGATGTTCGTAGTGGAAACACTATGAACTCCGTGGCGTTTCCGTCCACTCACTCTGGTCACACGACCAGTTTTGGGGGACCAACGCCTTTTGTGCAGCCTGGACCTTCTGCCCCGCAGAGGTCCGCAGTGAGTCTCATGAGTTCTCGCAATATTGATCCTCGGGGTGCATCGTACCCCTATACACGTCTGCCTTCAGATGTTTCGGCTGCCGCCCGTCGTCCCGCGTCGGGTGTTTTGGAGGATCGTGACCCTTCGCTGGTTAAGAGGGTCAGAGGTGAAGCCACTTTGCCGGTTCGCTCCCCTGTCGAACCGGTCGGTACAGGCAGTGAGCTTAGGGAGGCCCTCTCCTTACTCACTCAGGTTCTCTCAAAGAGCCTTCCTGTTGCTTCCAGCGAGGCTATGGGTGGTTTCCAGGCGCCTCCTATGGCGCCGCCTCCCAGAATTGGAAACAGGCCGGTTTCCGATTCCTCTGGTGTCCCGACACCATGGGGGGCGTTGGCTGGTTTGCCCACGATGGGCTATGTGTCTTCCGACTCTGGGGAGGATTCCGACATGCTTGAGGTCGAGGGCCAGCAGTCTTCGGACTTGGGGGCGGCTCTTGACTTTGTGTTTGGGTTTCTGCCTGAGCTCAAACCTGCTAACCAGCCGACAGTGTCAGCCTGGCCGCGATCATCGGTCGCGCGCCAACAGCCTATGGAGCAACCTGCTTCTGGGCGCCTTCGACCGTGCCAGTCGGTACAGGTGGTTGAAGCTTTTTCAGCATTGGATGCCAAGCTGAATTCCAAGGCTTTGAAGACTTCGTTCTTCACCAGGGTTGACACCTTTTTGCCTCCTGTGCGTTATCGTTCCTACGATTCCGCCAATCCGTCAGTCTGCCAGACTTTGACGGTTCTGGATCAGGACTCCACTTCCCTCGGGCTTTCCAAGCCCAAGTCTGCCGTCATTCCAATGACGACTCTGGAGTCCACGTTGGGCTTATCTAGAGAGATGCTTGGCATGCTTTCTCTCTCTGATCACGTCGTCTCAGCTTTGGCTGCTTATCTGCCTCCAGATAAGTTTGACGAGGTACAGGCTCCTTTGCGTGTGCTATCCAAGGCGCTTATGCACCTTACTCACACGCAGGCCTGTAACACGGCCAATTTGGAATTAGTTCGAAGGGACGCTGTGCTGGACACAGGACGATCCCTTCCCGAGGAGCAGCGTGCTACTCTTCGATCTGCTTCTTTGGCAGGTCCGCAACTTTTCCATGGTTCCGTGTCGACGGTCCGGGATGACGTCCTACGTCATTCCAAAGATCAGCTGCTGTTTCGTCAGCTTGATCAGCCTTCTCGGGGAGGCAAGGGCCGTTCCAAGCCTAACAAGTACCCTTCTGCTTCCTCTGTGAAGCAAAAGGCTGGTCCTTCTGCCGCCGCCTCTGCTTCTTACTCACGGGGTAAAGGTAGGGGTCGGCAGAATCGAGGGAAGTCTCAGGATTCTTCATTTAGCAGAGGAGGTGGTTTCTCCTCTCGCGGGCCTCGTCGGGGCTCGAAATGAAGGTCCTCACCTCGACTCGTCCCAGGTTGGAGGAAGGATAGCAGAGTTTGCAGACCATTGGACCACCATCACATCCGATCCATGGGTGTTAGATGTTGTTCGGTCCGGGCTGCGCATATCCTTCCGACGGCACCCCACTCTGTCAAGGGTGCCTCTTCCAACCACAGTTCCTTCAGACGTTTTACGTCGGGAACTTTTGTCCACGGAGATTGCCAATCTCCTGGCAAAGGGGGCGATCGAGGTCGTCAAGAACGTTCAGTCAGTGGGTTTCTATTCCCGCCTGTTCTTGGTGCCGAAGAAGGACGGCCGACTCCGACCGGTTATCGATCTGAGCATCCTGAACCAGTCTATCATTGCTCCCAAGTTCAGCATGGAGACTTTCAGGTCGGTCCGCCAATCAATTCACCAGGGAGATTTCGCAGCCAGCATCGACCTGCGAGATGCTTACTTCCACGTTCCGATGCATCGGGCGTCACGGAAGTATCTCAGGTTCGCTTTTCTGGGGCGAGTTTACCAGTTCAAGGCCATGCCTTTCGGCCTCAACCTGGCTCCTTGGGTGTTCACCAGACTGATGTCGCATGTGATAGCGTTCCATCGCACACAGTCCAGGGTGACTACTTCGGCATATCTGGACGATATCCTCCAGAGGCATTCCAATGCTGCCTTACTGGAATCGGATGTCGCCACTCTGTTGAGCTTGCTCACGTCGCTAGGATTCAGAGTCAACGAGGAGAAGTCGGACCTGGTCCCTTCTCAGTCGTTTTGTCATCTGGGGATGTCTTTCCAAACCAAATTCAATTTAGTGGCTGTTCCCCAGGCCAAGGCTGTGATTCTCTCAGCTTTTGCTCTGACTCTGTCCCAGTCCAGGTCCGCGACCGCTCGGAGTTTTCTCCGGCTGATCGGTCTCTGCGGTTCGGTGACGGATCTCATTCCTCTAGGTCGGCTGCGTGTCAGACCTCTCCAACACTTTCTGCTCAGTCGTTGGAGACCGAATGTAGATTCTCTGGATCAGGTGCTTCCGTTTCCGGACTCTCTGTATCCTCACCTTCTTCCCTGGACAGATGTTCAGTGGATTACGCAGGGTGTTCCGCTGGACTTACCCACGTCCGATCGCGTTCTGACGGCAGATGCCAGCGATCTCGGATGGGGTGCGACGTTGGATCCTCTCTGTCTTTCCCTACACGGGATGTGGGACCAGGATCAAGCAGCTCTACACATCAACCAGAAGGAGCTTCTTGCTCTTCTTCTGAGTTTCAGGCAGTGGATCCCTCACTTGTCGAATCGCCAGGTCCTTCTACTATCCGACAATTCGACAGTGGTTGCTTACATTCGGAACCAGGGCGGCACGCACTCGCTTCCGATGTACGAGTTAGCTCGGGATCTTTTACTGCTCGCTCAGGAGGTTCCCGCCGGGGTGGTTGTTCGTCACATTCCCGGTCGTCTGAACGTCCTAGCCGACTCCCTGTCCCGACAGGGCAGGGTTATTTCCACCGAGTGGATGCTTCACAGGGCAGTGTTCCAGTCGCTTTGCGATCTCTGGGGACGTCCCCACATCGATCTCTTTGCGACTCGTTGGAACCATCAGGTGGACACTTTCGTGTCCCCGTGTCCAGATCCTCTGGCTTTTGCCGTGGACGCTCTGTCACTCGATTGGAACGGTCTAGTCGGCTACGCCTTCCCGCCGGTTCCGATTCTTCCTCAGGTTCTCGCCAAAATTCGAACCTGCAGTTGTCGAATCATTCTGATCGCTCCCCTGTCGCCTCAGCGGGTGTGGATCAATCAGCTCCGCTGGCTGATGGCAGCGGTTCCGGCACGTCTCCCGCTACGTCGCGACCTTCTTTGTCAAGGTCGCCCGGGGAGGTTTCACGTCGACCCGACTTCATTGTGCCTTCACGCATATCTTTTGTCAGGTCCTGTCTCCTCCGCAGAGGTTTTTCGAGACGAGCAGTGGAGTGCATTTCTTCTTCAAGGAGGCACTCCACTGGTTTAGCTTATGCAGCTAAATGGAAGGTCTTCTGTCGATGGTGTGCTGATCACTCTGTTGATTATGCCAATCCTTCGATTTCACAGATTGCGGAGTTTCTGGTATATCTGTTTGATTCTCGGGGTCTCCAGCCTGTTACCATCAAGGGTTACAGGTCTATGCTTTCAGAGACTTTTTCTTATGTGGGGAAGCGTCGTATCGGCACTAATCCTTACATCTCCAAGCTTGTTCGGCACTTTTCTTTGAAAAGGCCTCGGACTTTGCAGCTTACTCCACGATGGAATCTTTCGTGGGTGCTGCTTTGCTTGGGGGGGGGGGGGGGGGGGGGGGGGGGGCGCCGTTCGAACCTTTATCCCAGGTGGTTATGCAATTTCTCACATACAAGACGGCTTTTCTGATGGCATTTGCTTCGGCCAGACGGGTTAGTGAGCTTCACGCCCTCTCGGTTGACCCGGCCTTTTTTAGGAGTTCTCCCAACAGTGTTACTTTTACCACTGATTGCTCCTTTTTGGCTAAGAATCAGTTACCAGATACTACTCCTCCTCCTATCTGTATCAGGGCTCTTCCCTCTGTTGAGGGTACTCGCCCTTTGCTCTGTCCGGTCTGTGCTATTCGCATTTATCTTGATCGGACACGCTTCATACGGAAGGGCAGAAAACGTTTTTTTTCTGTCTCTCATTCCGGGTCGACAGAAGATCTCTCCTCAATCCATTTCTCGATGGATTTGTCTTGCTATTCGTACGGCTTATAGTCGTTTAGCAGCTGGCGATTGTATTACCAATCGTATTTCTGCCCACGAGGTGCGGGCACTGTCTACCTCTTGGGCTTATTCTAACTCCGTCAAGTTGTCGGATGTTATGCAGGCAGCCTACTGGAGAAATGCTTCTACTTTCTCCACCTTTTATTTACGCCAGTTGCAGGAGCAGTCGGAGGACCTTTTTGCCTTGGGTCCTCTTTCTTCTGCTCAGGCTGTTGTCTGCCATAGCCATTAGGCTTCTTGAAGGTCAGTTTCAGCCTTGTGCTGTTACTGCCCTTTTTTGTGTCTGTGTGTCACACAGGCTCATATGTCTCTTTTCATTGTCCTTTACCAATGATTGCGACATTATGGTTGATAAGCCTCGGGACCTCTTCCTTCTGCTTCACGGTTCCAGTGCACTAGGGTTATGTGGGGGTTGGTTATGCGATTCCCTCTAGCCTTTTGTCTATTCAGCCTGTAGTAAACAATTGTGAGTAGGTTGATAAGAAATCTAAATTTTATAGTAAATTTCCTTTCTTATTATACCTACCACAATTGTTTACATGGAGGCCCTCCCGTCTTCTTTACGGGTAAAGAATCTTTCCTCCCCGCTGATCACATAACTCTAACGTTTATATTTATAAAAAAAGAATGAGTCTTTTAGAGACGGTATATGCGCACTGGCAACGGAAGTCGTGGAGTTGTACTTGGGAGAGAGCGTCCCGTACTGGGTCTGCGCCGGTTGCACTCGACCCAGTTTTGGCTTATTTTTATTGGTGCTTTTGCACCACTTTTCTTTCCCAACTTGCTTGGGAAAGACAAAAATAGAGAGTATTTTATCTGAGTTAGGGACTTCCACTGTAGTGCAAGCCTGTAGTAAACAATTGTGGTAGGTATAATAAGAAAGGAAATTTACTATAAAATTTAGATTTTTGTTACCTTATCATTTATTTATTTATTTATTTATTTATTTGTTTATTTATTTATTGGTGTTTAAGGTCACATACTTATGAACAATGGCAAATCATGACCGTGACAGTTTTTATGGGGTTAGGAAGCCGGAGTACCTGGAGAGAGCCCCCAAGCAATGACGTGCAGCTGCCAGCTCCCCAACATCGGTACTCTGCACTGCAGCACAGATTGGTTGAAGACATGTGCACCATCGACGTGCAGTAAGCCTTAGTGCATGGCATCATCATGCCCCCATGTGGACAATCGGGGTTAAGTGCCTTTCCAAGGACACAATGCGGGAGTCTGAATCGATTGCTTAGATGGTCACCCATCCGAGGATTAACTGGGCTCGACATTGCTTAACTTCGGTGATCTGACGAGAACTGGTTACTGCAACGTCACTGTGCCCCCTCATGTCTTGTGATTCCCCTTCTTACATGAGTCATTCATTTTATGTGTCATCCCAATAAGTCAGCTGCAGTACACTGTTACAGCTTCCACCTCACAAATGGTACTGTTCAAGAGATTCAAGGATTATAGAATTTTTCATGCCTTAGGAGTAACCCTTTAGCCATCACATATGATACCAAATTTTTTTTATTTTAAATATTTTTTTTTTAAATTTAACAAAAAATTTCAATAAAACCATATCATGTGACCACTCATTAGAATAAGCTCATTCCAGTGAGGGGTTGCATAATATGGTTTTGTTGAAATCTTTTGAAAAATAACTGATCTTTAGCTTAACGTGACAAAGTCAAGATAAGCTATTGCCATCACGTGTGCTGAAGTCTGTTAGTGTGTGAGTCTGTTCACATTTTCCTTTAGCAGGTTATACCTCGTAGCTCTTGTCCGATCATCACAAAACTTCATATGCAGTTTTGAGGTCATATATAGATGAGAACGCCCCTTTTGGTTGCGATCGGTCAACTGTGATGGCTGCCCGAGCCCAAAAACCTTTAGAACAGTCTGCAGGTTGTATTTATTAAGGGATTTCATTGTAACTTCATAGAATGACTCTATATAATGTCTAGGTCAGACCATCCCCTTTTGGTCATGATCTGTCAACCATGATGGCTGCCCAAGCCCGAAAGCCCAAAAACTTTTAGCACAGTCTACAGATCAAATTTAATTTTGAGGGATTTCATTGTAACTTGATAGGATGACTCCATATATTGTCTAGATGCGAATGTCCCCTTTTGGTTGCGAGTGGTCAACTGTGACTGCTACATGGACCCGAAGCCCAAAAACATCACAGTCTACAGGTCATATTTATGAAGGGATTTCATTGTAACCTGGTAGGATGACTCTAGATAATGTCTAGATGAGAACGTCCCCTTTTGGCCATGATCATTCAACCTTGATGGCTGCCCGAGTCCAAAACCTGAAAACCTTTAGCACAGACTACAGGTCATATTTATGAGAGGATTTCATTGTAACTTAGTAGGATTACTCAGCATAATGTCTAGACGAGGACATCCTCATTTGGTTGCGATGGGCCAACTTTGATGGCTACACAGTCCCAAAGCCTGAAAACGTTTAGCACAGTCTACAGGACATATTTATGAAGGGATTTCATAGTAACTTGATAGGATGACTCTTTTGGAATAATTTCACTGTAACTTGATAACTTTTTACACCTCAAATTATTTTTTATTGAAAACATAGCATACAGGGAACAGAAATTAACATATTCTCAATTGTCATAATTCTTGTCTTATTTCATAATCCTTTCATAAACATTGGACATTATCCTTTTCTGCAAATACAACACGCAGTCAAGTTGAGCTACAGTGTCATTGACACTTTCATTATGTACTTAATATTATGAATACAGAAGTGGCTGATTCGTTAGGTAAAGAGTTGAACACAGGACATCTGGCATAATAGTCCAGCACTTAAAATTCACTAAGCTATTCTGATTTTTATTAGCTTAACTTGACAAAGTCAAGATAAGCAATTGCCATCAGTCTGTGAGTCTGTCAGGCTGTTCACATTTTCTTTGGCACAGGCTATACCCTGTAGTTCTTGACCGATCATCACAAAAATTCAGAGCACCAAACCCGAAAACATTTAGCACAGTCTACAGGTCATATTTATGAAGGGATTTTATTGTAATTTGGTAGGATGGCTCTGTTTAATGTCTAGATGAGAATGTCTCTCATTTTGGTCATTATCCATCAACTGTGATGTCTGCAAGAGCCTGAAACCTGAAAACCTTTAGTGTAGTCTACAGGTCATCGTATTTATGAAGGGATTTCATTGTAACTTGGTAGGATGACTTCATATAATGTCTCAAGATGAGCATGTCTCCTTTTGGTCGTGATCGGTCAACTGTGACAGCTGCAAGAGCCGAAACCCAAAAAACCTTTAGCACAGTCTACAGATCATATTTGTGAAGGAATTTCATTGTAACTTGGTAGGATGACTCTGTATAATGGCTAGGTCAGAACATCCCCTTTCTGTCTCAATTGGTAAACCATGACAGTTGCGAGAACCTAAAACCAAAAAACCTTTAGCACAGTCTACAGGTCATATTTATGAAGGGATTTCATTGTAACTTGGTAGGATGACTCTGTATAATGTCTAGATGGGTGCGTCCCCTTTTGGTCACGATCGGTCAACTTTGATGGCTCTGCAAGCCAAAAAACTTTTAGCACAGTCTACAGGTCGTATTTATGAAGGGATTTTATTGTAACTTTGAAGGATAACTTCGTATGATGTCTAGATAAGAATGTCCTATTTTGGTCAACCATGACAGCCGCACAGGCACATGACCTAGATTTGTTTAGCACAGTCTACAGTTCATATTTATGAAGTAATTTCATTGTAACTTTGAAGGATAACTTGGTATGATGTCTAGATAAGACTTCGTATTTTGGTCACGATCGGTCAACCATTACCGCCACCTAGTCACTTGACCTAGATTCCTTTAGCACTGCTTACAGGTTGTTTTTATGAAGGGATTTCATTGTAGCTTGCGAGGATAAACTTGGTATGATATCCAGATGGTCATGATCAGCCAACCATGATCGCCTAACTATCACGTGACCTAGATTCCTTTAGCAAAGTCTACAAGTTATATTTATGAAGGAATTTCATTGTAACTTGGTAGGATGACTCGGTTTGGAATGATTTTACTGTAACTTGGTAACTTTGGTTGACATGCGTTAACTGTTAGGGCCACTTTGACCCAGGTCTTAATTCTTATTGAAAACTGAGCATACATGGAACAGAAATTAACATATTATCAATTATCACAACTCTTGTCTTATTTCAGAATTTTTTCATAAATATTGAACATTATCCTTTTCATCAAACACTACTTACAGTCAAGTTAAGCTACAGTGCCATTGACGCTTTCATTACTCTGATAATGGTCATGATGTATTTATGTAAAGTTGTATTTTTTTCAAAGGGCGAACAGAAATCAGTATGCAACCAAAAGAGATTTGTTGAGAGCTGATGAGCTGGAGGCAAGATTAGTAGATTACATGCATAGTGATATTATCAAGCTCTTCGAAGACTTCCAGTGAGTATACAGTTATCATCAAAATAAAATTATGCATATGGTTATCAGAGAGGAGAAACTGTGGTGTATCACAAGCCACATATGCAGGAAAGAAATTATTACTTGGTTGACATTTAAAATTTTATTCAGAGAAGCACATTTTACAAACTCATTCTTCTGACCTTGAAGTGTTCAGATGCACAGAACTGCTTGTATGGTATAAAATGTATTTTCAGCAAGTCTCACAGAAGTTTTATCAATTTTCTGTATTGGTGTTTTGTCAGTTATCAATTTATGGTCAATTCCTACAGTACAGTCGCCACAGACTGGTCATAACCCATGCATGGGCAGTGATGTCCACGCATTCATTTGTCAGGTAATAAAAATCATCAGCAGCAAAATTTTAATTAATGAAGCACTGGGTTGTACCCGGTGCTTCATTAATTAAATTCTTGATGATTATTCCTATAACTTGTGTTTGAAATCTAATATTATTGCACCTGTGGAAATATAGCCCACCCGTGGAAAGTGACCAGCCCACGGCAATTATACTGTAGTCTATTAACTTGTAGAATGTTGATTTATTTTTCAAAGATGATTTAAAACATGAGTATTTATTTCAAACACACCATGCTGCCACCAACAAAGGCTTAGTTTAGCAATATATTTTTCTTAAGTAATTGTTTTGTTACAATTTATTGTACAGTGCTAATTGGCACTCTCCAATGAATTGTAACAAAACTATTGTATATAAACATGTTTAGGTGTCCTGCTGAGAGAACAGCAAGTTAATGCATAGAGTTGAAAGCCACTGAAGTGGCTTTCAGCATTTTTCAATTGAGCCATATGCATGATAGTGGCTTCCTGTACTCACTCAGTTAAATAAAACTGATAACTGCACAAAGTAATTTGCCGCTGTCTAATACAAAAGAGGTGGGCACAGTGGCTCAGTAGGTAGAGGTGCATGCTGCAAGTCAAGATGTCCTCTGTTTGAATCCCTCCTGCGACAACTGCATTGTGTCCTTGGATAAGACACTTCACCTCCAATACCCACATGGGGGCACGGTTGCATTGTGTGCTAAGGTGTACTGAACGTTGATGGTGTACTTGTCTTCAGCAATGCTAACCCTGTTTGTGTGGATTTAGTATGTTGGGGAGCTGACAGTTGCTCGCCATTGCTCGGTTGTTCTCTCTGGGTACTCTGGCTTCCTCCACCCGTAAAACTGTTGTGGTCATGATTAGCCATTGTGCAGAAATATGTGACCTTAAAACCAATAAATAAATAATACAAAAGAAATCTTGTAGTTCTATACCCATCAATACAGTGAGAGTGCTTTTGCTGCCAGAAAGCATCCATAGTTTTACCAAGATGATTACTAAATTCCTAAGGAAAACCATAGACACTAGATAATTATTGAAGTTTCATAATAGGGTCATATGGTAGGCATATGAGACCACCCAGAGCAGTAAAGTGTGTCAGGTGTCAATCTTCTGACTTTTGTACACATGCTGTAAACAAAAATACACTAAACATTTTGCTATTTTTTCATGTTTTCTGTATGTTATCCACCCTGAGTAAAATATATGTTTGACAGTCATCTGTAATGTGAGGACAAAAGGGTTAACCCTTTACCCAATGTACATGATATCAAAATTTATTATTTTAATTATTTTTTTTCATTTCAAAGAGATTCACAACAAAACCATATTCTGCAACCCCCCTGAGTGGAATGGCCTAGTTCTAATGACATGGCTGAATTTTTTTTTAAATTAATTTGTTTTCAACTGCTCAATCTGTATATTATGTTGGAAGATGTGACGGATTTAGTAGGTAAAGGGTTAAACCTCTTCACACTGATGTCAATATTTGAAGCTGCAAATGTTTCAAATAATGCAACTATTCATTCCTGTTTAAATCAGCTCAAAATTTAATCTGTTAAATTTCCTTGTTGCATCATGAGAAAAATTTGCTTCTTGATGGAGGGTTCAATTGTCCCTTGTATTGCTTGCTTCTGTTAACCCTTAGGGCCTGGACAATTGTCCTGAATTCACACCTGACCACAGCCTGTACACATTCAGTGGCTTAACAGTAATTTCTAGTCAAGACTTGGCTTGTTAAAGCATACAAGACTTGACTAGAAACCACTGCCTATGTAATTTATCTATTGTCATCAGGGCCTACTCATGTTGGCATGTTAAGGGCACCTGTTCTGAGGTCATAAAAGTAGGAAATAGGACTTAAAGGGTAAACTATTTATAACTTGTATTTTGTTTCAGAACTTTCGATGAGCACAACCTTGGTGTTGTTACTCAATATGACTTCAGAACTGTAGTAGAGAATAAGATTGGATACAAATTAACTCAACAGCAATGGGAATCGGTGAAATCTCATGTTGGTTTAGAATCTGATGGCCTCATGAACTACATGGATTTCTTGGAACGGTTTGATATTGAGTGAGTATAAATAAAAAAACATGTAACAAATGCAGTTTTTTTTCTGAAAATTACAACTTGCATTTTCCTCTCATATTTATTGCTTTATTATTTTACTTCCTTAGGAAAAGAATGGGAAATGTCTTAAATATTTTTTCAATACTTGATACATATATATAGGATATCACCACCATTTGGGTTTCCGAGATGGTGTTTTGATGTCAACACCTCGTCTCTGGGAGTA
Source organism: Pictodentalium vernedei (assembly GCA_031216915.1). Classification (NCBI taxonomy): domain Eukaryota; kingdom Metazoa; phylum Mollusca; class Scaphopoda; order Dentaliida; family Dentaliidae; genus Pictodentalium; species Pictodentalium vernedei. The sequence goes on from CM062296.1 coordinate 381,193,958, forward strand.
CAATGACAAGTCCATCAGGACAAGTCGGTATATGACCCAGAGGCAAGGTAGAGACTTTAGTACACCATCTTGGAAACCCACTTGGTGGTATAACCAATTTATCTTACTATATTCTTTCCTTTCTTAACTTGTTCGCATATATTTTGAAAATCATTCAGCATCGATGAGTTGATTTTTTATGAATGAAATACATGACATAATGGAATTGTGTTCTTTGACTATACATGGTGTGTAATCGCCATTCATTATTCTACTTGTACTAAGGGTACATTATAAAACAAACAGACACTCTGAATTAAATTATAAAAATTGAAATGAATTATCTGTCACTTCATGGGAGTATGTATGGGATCAGCTTTTAAGTTTTGTATAACTTAACACAGCCATCCCACATTCAGACTTTGATAAAGTGACAGATAATTTATTTTATTCTAATATGTAGCATGCCTGAAGAATATGAAACCTTCATTGAACTTTTTAATAGAATACTGATTGTCTTCTAGCCAGGCCTGAAAATAAGCAGTCTGACATTTGCAAAATGAGGTCCCCAGAGGGTGAATTTGATAATGCTATCCCATACAGTGGGCCAATTTATCCTCTGGGTATCTCTTTCTGTTTAGTTTTGAGATCCTGATTCAGACTGAGGTTCACAGAGGGTAAATTTAGTGATGCTACACTGCTGTGCAGGGTAGCATCACTAAATTCACCCTATGAGGACCTCATTTTGCAGATGACAGTCTGCTTATTTTCTGGCTTGCTTCTAGCACGGAGACTGTAATTTGAAGTGATAAATATACATTATACTATGATTGTAGTGTGTATTCAATGTTGCATGATGCAATACAGACACTGGGAAATTTGCTATATGCAGCATGCATAGAATTTAAATTCCCTTTTAAAACATCATGTAAGAGCACATCTGATTTGGTACCATGCATCTGAGTGATGTTATGATGTGAATGAAATGCTTTGACACAAAACAGTGTCAAGCAAGAAAGTTAGACTGTCAGAGGTGAGGTTTTTCTGTAAAAATATCAGTTTCATCCATTAATTTCAAGTTTATTCAAGGTATAAATACAGACCACAACTCTAGTAGAGTATGGGGGAAGGAATCAGTTACTTTGTTGGAGTTTTTCTTGTATTTCATGAGTGCCTTTGGCACTCGTGAAATACAGGAAAAGCTCCAACTTTATTCATTGATTCCAATCCCTCACACAGGCATGTCAACTGGTATCTGTACCGCTATCAGTACTGCCAGTTCCCTCATGCTCCAACCAGTACCAGTACTGAAGCTTTTGTCCCACCAGTACCAGGACAGAATTATTTTATGGGGAAATTCCTAATTGAACGAAAGTAAAAGGGCTGATAATTGTGTATGGCACAATTGTTCAACATGCTTTTAACTTATTTGTGATTTAAAATATCAAAACACTCTACAGATGCATGTTCTGTCTGCACAATGACCTCGATAAACCCGACCATTTTAACTTTTCAAATGTGGTATCAAAGACAATGAAATCGCCATCATCAGCTACTTCAAAGAAATTATTCTGTTGCAACATCAAAGTAATCATAAAGCACGATCTTTGTGCTTTAGGATTACTTTGATGTCACTGCAGAATAATTGGCTGATGCCATGTTTGTCTTGCGATCTTAGGGACTGGGGCAGTTTAAATGCGATTTTCTCCCATCTGAATGCGATATGTCATCCAATTGTTGATTTGTCCCAGTACCAGTACCGGCTTCATGGGGACAGGCTCTGTCACATCCCAGTACTGATTATGTTGGTACCGGCTGTACTTTGACATGCCTGTCCTCATCCACCACCCTCATTGTGTTTTGTCAGCTCCACTAATTCAATACAGTAGAACCTGTCTTGAGAGACCACCCTTTTTTCCAGACAGGTCCATTACAGGTCTCTCATGACAGGTCCATTACAGAGTAAATCAACCAAATGCTACTCGGTCACAGCGGTTTCTCAAAACAGGTGGTCTCTCATGACAGTGGTCTATCAAAACAGGTTCTACTGTCACCAGTCTGGAATGAATCTTTTGTGCACTGTTGTCAAAATACTGAAATTTCAAGTAGCAATCTTTTCCCTTAATACAACTGAAAATTTATTTAACTCTTTATCTAACATGAAAAGCAGACGACACTTGCAAAATAAATTCTTGAATAACTATTTTTTGTCATTTTTTGTCTCAAAAACATAGGTTATGACCCCTCATTGGAACGAGCTCGACGAGTTCGTTCCAATGAGGGGTCATAACCTATGTTTTTGAGACAAAAAATGACAAAATAATTAAAATTAATAGGCGAATTTTGAGAATAGTGCTGGCCAGTTTTGACCGTTACGTTGGGTAAAGGGTTAACCAATTCAATCTTTTTTGACAGAGCTCATTGAATGAATTTGCAAAATTCCTAGTTGCATTATGGGATGAATATGGCACCTTAAATTATGTATTTTTACATCAGTGTCAGAGATTCTTCTGCCCTCTTTGGGAAAAGGTACAGTGCCCATGACATTGGAAAAATTCAGATCGTAGAGGCTTCAATTGGGGGTATGTTTGGAGGAGAATAAACATAAAATGAATAAGAAATACTATAAGAAAGCTGTGGCCAAGAAATGTGTGGCATTCAGCCAGTTAACCCCTTACCTAATGAATCAGCCACATCTGCCCAACGCAATATACAAATTGAGCAGTAGAAAAAAGGTTAAGTTTCAAAAAATTGCAACAAAAGCATATTATGTGGACCCCTCATTGGAACGAGCTTGTGGCTCATTCCAATGAGGGGTCACATGTTACGATTTTGTTGAAATTTTTTTTTAAAAATTTGACAAAATAGTATTAAAATAATAAATTTTGATATCATCTGCATTGGGTAAAGGGTTAAAGAAGAACCTCTTGTATGCCCTTGAATCAGATGCTTTCTATGCTTCGTTGGGTTGGCAGTTATTAAGTTTTCTGAGAGCTAATTTCTGTCCAATTCAGTACACCATTTGTCAATTAAATTTTTGTTCAAGTGTGGACTAAGATTGGGAAAGTTTGGGTTTGAAATTGGGAAAAATTGTGCCCAAATGCCACTTAGAGCAGGTATCATATCTGGCCCCTGTAGATACCCAAAAGAATCTCTGACTGTATAGAGGGTTCATGAAGTTAACATGACCAACTTGTACTAAATGCATATGTATGATAGTGTGTGATTAATTTGCACTCACAGCATCTCTTTTTCTGAAAAAATTCTGCAATTTTTTTATAAAATGCCCTTTCTTTAAGATCACGTGCTTGATGAAATTCACGTAAACCTTTTTAGGTGACCTAAATATTCCAGGAAACCTACCCTCAGAAGTTATATGTTCAATAAGATAAATATTGAATAATTCAATATTGACTCTTATTCACTTATATATAGATTTGAAATTAATTGAAATTGAATTTATACTTCTGTATAACACAGTCTGAAGATGACAAAATAAATATTTTTTCTTAACTCTCAGTAGTCAAAAAAGTTCATTCTTCTGAAGGTTTCCCAACTTCAAGCAGAAGACAAAATACCATTCCCAAATATCTTGTTTTGTGGAGCTTACATATATGTCTTAGAAAATAGAACTGACTCTCTGTACAGTGCAGTTAAGTTTTAGTAAATCTTTTTTCAACCCTTTATACCTGATTCGTCACCTGTTTAACCCATTTCTGATATCAAACTTTGTTATTTTAATTATATTTTTCTCCATTTTTTTCAAAACTTTCAACAAAACAACATCATGTGAGCCCCTCATAACATACAGATTCTTGAGATCGATCCGTTGAGGGTCACATGATACAGTCTGGATGAAATTGTTTGAAAAACATATTTTTTTTCATCTGCTCAGTTTGTAAATTCAGGGATGCACAAATTGAGAGAACAGTTGTTTTGCTTCCACATCTTTCTTGCAAATTATTTTAGGCGGACACTTTTAATGTTCCCACAACAAAAACAAAACCTTAATTCTAGAGCCGATGTTAGTGATTTTATAATTTATCGCTCACCTTGAAAATATTGAGGTGCAGGTGAAATTTCACCACAACTCCACTTCCAGCACATGAGATATTGCCACCCAAGCTAATATAAGCTAATATAAGTTTGCGAGTGATGTCACTCCTTCCAAATGTTTTGTGAAACACATGTAATAACTTCAGTATCATGGCTACCTCAAAATGATGAATTTAAGGTCCCACAAAGTAGATCTTCTGTTTCTCAGGCCATTTTTTTGTAAAATTGCATGTGGATGGGCATTTTTTAATTTTTTGTAATTATTTCCCTGCCATCAAAAGTTCATGTTCTTGTTTTGTTTTATGTTTTAGGCCTCCTAATCTACAGAATAGCATGGGTGGTGGCGTATTTCGTCCCTTGAGTGCAACAAGGCTTTGCAATGCATAGGCATTGCAAAGCCTTGTTGCACTCAAGGGACAAATTTATCAATTTTATTAACTTGGGTAAAATATCAGACATAAACCATTTTATTTTTATTTTTTTAAGTTTGCTTTGGTTAAAAAAAGACAGCCTGCAGCAGTCAAAAGGAACATGTGCTAGGGGGCCTGAGAAACAGTTTTTAACTTTTTAGGCCTACATGGGACACTTTTTGAAGGATAATCAAATAGTTGAATCCGAGATGCAGGAAAGCCAATGCAATGATCATACAACAAGATGCATCTTCACTTGATATATTACTATTTATTTATTTATTGGGTATAATAACTCTTTCAACAGTCAGAGTCACAGGTCGGAAAGTTTTACGTGTGGAGGAAGCCGAAGTTCCCGGAGAGAACCCCTGAGCAATGGCTGTCAGATTCCCCAATATACTAACCACACAAGCTGCAGGGTTAGCATTGGTTGAAGACAAGTGCATTATTTATTATTTGACTATTAAAATTCAAATTATAATTATAACAAGTTGTATCATGGAATAATTAAATATAAAATATAAAAAACATAAAAAAAAATGAATGCAACATGATGAATAGTGGGCTTCTTATTGTCAACAGTGGTTGTTATTATTATATTTATTTATTTATTGGTGTTTAAGGTCACATACTTATGCACAATGGCTAATTGTTACTGTGACAGTTTTACGGGTGGAGGAAGCTGGAGTACCCAGAGAGAACCACTGAGCAACGACGAGCAGCTGTCAGCTCCCCAACATCGTAAATCTGAACTCTGCACCGCAGCACAGGCAGGGTTAGAGTGGTTGAAGACATGCGCACCATCGATGTGCAGTACGCCTCAGTACACAGCGTCATCGTGCCCCCATGTAGGCAATCGGGGTGAAGTGTCTTGCCCAAGGACACAACGCGGTGGCCGCAGGTGGGATTCGAATCGAGGACCTCTCGGCCTGCACCTCTACCGACTGAGCCACCGCGAACAGTGGTTGTAACACAAAATATTGAAAGTATGCCCATTTAAGGATACATTAGTATATAATTATATAATTAGAATGTAGAATTGAAAGGGAAAGGGGTCCTGCAAACAAGAATGGCAAATTTGGTTGCATCCATTTTGAGGTCCCGTACCCCCCCCCTCCCGCACCCCCCTCCCCCCCCCCCCCCCCAAAAAAAAAAAAAAAAATTTGCATCCTTGTAAATTACATGGGCAAATGTGGCTGATTCGTTAGGTAAAGGGATAAACCTTTGCCAAACATAATGGACACAATTAGTCGGTTCCACTCACAAAAATCGACATTCAGTTATTTTGTTTTTTCAATCTATTCCTCCAAATCATCAAATCGTAGGACCCCTCCTTAACTCCTTGCATGCTGCTGTTGGATATTCTAGCTCAGGACACGATTTCTGTTGCGACTGAAATAAATATGGTTTGGGCTCATTAAATGAAAATTTCAAGTTTGCATTTGATCCTCTCCTTTCAAATACTTAGAGTACCTACAGTTCGTGGAGAGTGGATTATAACTAAATCACCCGTGGTGTGGAGTTATCATCCAATGTATCACTTTCGGTTTCTGTACATATGGACAAAAAACACAAGCAATGTTTCAGGCAATGGACCTCCAGGTTTAACCCAGAGGTCCATTGGCTGGAACTTTGCTTGTGATGTTTATGCTTTGCAATGAAATTGCAATTATTGCATGGGTGAAATCTCCACTCTGCAGGTGATTTAGTGATAATGCACTCTCCACGTACTGTATGTATAATAACTACCAAAACTGTGATCTGGGAAAACAAGTGTGACCCACAGCATTGCTGTTCTGCTTATCAATTTTTTTTTATTATGGTGTTCAAGTTAGGTTTGAGTACAGGTTTGTTGCTTATGGGAGTTGAGGTCACATTTGACTGCTGTGGCCATACTGGACTGCAGGCCACTTTCAACATTTATGGCTATAAGATTATGAACACACAAAAGAGTTATTGTTGAACTTTCATTTCTCATTTAATTTGCATTTAAGAGTATTTGTTAATTGGCATTCAGTAAACTTTTCTGCATCTATGGTTGTATGTTGAATGCCACAAAAATGCTTCTTTTGTGTTTTTTGGTCTTATTTTTATTTTCAATTTTAAAGTTATGTCATTTAAGTATTTGCATTGGTTTATTCATTGGTTAAATGTTACTGCATCTGTGGCTATTATCTGCAGGGATTCTTCTGCCCTAATTGGGAAAGGGTCTGGGACCAATTCCATTGGGAAAATTGGCATCATGAGGGCTCCAATTGGGAATTCATTTTGGAGGGGAAAAACATACAAAAACTAAGAAATTTTACATTCGAATTGAGCAGAAAACATTAAGACTGATACCTAAGCAACTACATGTATACTATAAGTAAGTTTTATAACAAAAAGTCACATGGAATCATGTTCATGTAGTCTTTGTAGTCCCTATCAAACTTTTCTTATACTATTAAAGAAGAACTTGTCATTTGCCTTTGAATTGTACATTTGAATTGAGCAGATAACATTGAGACCAATACCTAAGCAACTGCATGTATACTATAAGTATGTCTTATAACAAAGAGTCACATGGACTCATGTTCACACAGTCTCTGCAGTCTCTATTAAACTGTTCTTATACTATTAAAGAAGAAATTGTCAGTTGCCTTTGAATTAAGAGCCCTCATTAGGCAAGCATTTTAAGTTTTATGTATAATTTGTGTCCTGAACTGGGTGGTCATAAGGCCTCAGAAAACCACTGGTTTTCTGGGGCCTTATGACTACCAAGTTCAGTGCACCAGCTGTGCTTTAAATTTTTGGGTTGGAGCTGGGAATGAGAAATTTGGTGTTAAGAATTGGGAAAAATCATGTCCAAATGTCATTTGGAAAGGGTCCATAAACAACCCCCTGTAGATGCCAAGGAGAATCCCTGATCTTTATTCTAAAATCAATGTGTCTTCTCTCAAATATGAAATGGTTTGACAGTGAACAGATTACTAAATATTGAAAAAGCTCTTTTCTTCATTAATAAGGTACAAAAATTTACTGCATCTTTTTATACACAGATACTGTAGCTAAATGATAAAATATTCTCTTATTACAGTGTTAGGCCTTGGGGCCACTCTAAAAACTTAGTCACTACACAGATAACTGAGCGCATTCCTGACACTAATCATGCCCTTCCAGCTCCACGAATTGATGAGATACAGATTCCTAGTAATTTGGATAACAGATCTCTAGTTGATGTAAGTTTTTTATTTGCAAGTGTCATCTGCTACTTGTTTTAGCTAAAGAGTTAAAATGGAGTTGTCCACAAGTATCATGCACTTTATTTTTTTATAAATAGTTGCAGATGAGAATGAGTGAGTTGGAAAATTGTCAGTTCCCAAACTTTGAAAAGTTTTTAGATCTGGGGTTCAGTCACTGGTCTCTATTGGACTGGACTGCTGGAATGCCAATCTGCCCCAAAGATGGTGTCCAGTCAATCAATGTGGTAACTCCTCCTAATTGATGGTGTTTGATGATGTGAAAGCTATTATACTGTGAGTGTAATCACAATGAGAACAACCGGCTTTCACTTCATCAAATGTCATGGTGTTTACCTAGAGCAAAAACAAGTTACACCACATCAACTTTTCAAACCCGGCACTTGTTTTTTGTCAATATTAACTAAAATATGTTGTAAATATTCAGTTTGTATTGCCAAGAAAAATGTGCACATCATAAACATATTCATTTTTCACTGACATTCAGGTTTATGCTTTAACCCTTTCATGTCATTTCAGTCTATACTGTCAGCAGCAAAATGGGTGAAACCATCCTGGTCTGTCGAGCTGTTGGATTAAATTATTACAGAGCCTCGTTTCAGATTTTTTACTCTTTATATCGTCTGCTCAACCACTACCAATTTTTTCTTCATACAAAAATTTATGCACACCTCTTTGAAAGGGTTAAAAAGTGACCAGCAATTGCAAGGTGGCAGAATATTGAAACCCTTCGAGAATTTTTTTTTCTGTTAAACATTGTTTCATTTATAACAACATATCCCCCCCCCCCCCCCAAACACCAACTCCCCCCCAAACATCAACTGCCCAAGACGACGGCAGTGACCAATGAGTATTCCAGAAATCCAGTGTTATGGAGATCAGTGGGTGTAATGATATGAGATGAAACAAAATCAACTTTTTAGTTTGCAGTTTCATGTCTGTAATAACACTTCAAGAGTTTTTGCTTCATGCAGCAATGTAGAATAGAGACTTGAGCATTGTTTATCTCTGCTTGTGTTGTAGTGTTATTTTGTGATTTTGTGATACAATTTTGGTTTTCTTGACTGCTTCCTACAATGTGTCACATAACTGCATATCTCTAGCTCAGAGAGTTTGGGCACATCCTGTTGACCCTTGCAGTAAACATGCAGACAAGTGAAAAATATTTGATATTTTCTTCTCAGATTCTTTGCAGATTTTGAGAACATAAAAAGTTTGAGTGGTCAGTTAACCCTTTATAATGAATTGACTGCATCCTCCCATACAATTTACAAATTAAGCCGTTGAAAAAATTTATTTGTCAAACAATTTAAATTAAGCCACATCATGTGACCCCTAATTGGAACATGCTATTCAATCCCGTTCCATGAGGGGTTGCATGATATGGTTTTGTTGACAGTTTTTGAAAACAATAATTACAATAATAAATTTTGATACTGTATGCATTGTGTAAAGGGTTAACCCTGAGTCTGAAAATTAACTGTTGTCATTTCTGGAAGGTCTAAATTTGTGTCACCAGAATAGTGCATGTTCATTGTGAAAGACTGGACTTGCAATCTTGGTAATAAAAGACAAGGTAGCCGGTGTCTGGGGTGAGAGTCCTATAATTTACTAGTGTATGTACTCATGTTGCTGAGGATGAAGAATTAACATGATATGCAAAATTCACCCTTCCCATGTCCTCGTGATAAAATATATTTTTATACTGTACCAATGACCCAGTTTAGCTGGTGCTAACTCTTAAAAATCTAGGGCCAAACACAAATTTTGCCCCCCAATCCCCAAAATTTGCATCTAAAACCAAAAGAAATCATGTCCTAAAGGACCTCCATACTTTGCCCCCTCTGCGCATGTGCAGTGTCAAGGACGTTCCAAAATTGGCGCCCCAATCATCATTCTTTGTTTGGCCCTTCATCAGTTAACATCTTACTGATCTTCGTGCTTGTAAATCTCAGTTTAAATGATGCCAGACACATAAATATTGGAGAAATGGTGATTCTAAGGAGGATAGAGAAGGAGGAGAGGAAAAAGGAGTGACAGAAAATAATCAGGGCTGTAACTTAAAATTTTGTTATAAAATTATGTTAAGTTGCCTATTTTCGAGGCATGGGCCTGTTGTCATTCTTGCTTTGAAGTTGCACTGCTTATTCAGTGTTTCCTCTCTCCTTATCCTGTAAGTCCCCCCTTGCTATTCTCCCATGCTTTTGGCATATTTTTGAGTAAGATTACTACTAAAATTTCTTGGGAGAATTAGCTTGGTTACAGAATGTATTCTGTTATTTTCCCCATGTTTACGTTTTCACCCATGGGTGTTTAGACGTTGTGTTCTGCATCTACCATCTGATGTTCTGCAGATTCTTCTCTGGAAGTCTCTGTTTTGCATCAGATAGAGTGTAATTTTGATAACTGATTTCGGGCCAGTATTGTCAGTGCCTGGAGTCATGTTTTTTGGTGTTTATACACTTCTTGTTTACATTGGCAACAGTCTCTTTTGAGGGGGGGCTTTTTGCCTTTGGAGTAGTTTATCTCATTACAAGATACATTATTATTATCCGTAAGTGTTGCAATAATTATTTAAAATAATTTTAAAATTTTTGACCACACTTACCCTTGGGATCCATTGGGGCTCAACATTACTTTTCAGAAACTTGGGCTTCGCTGAAAAAATATTTTTCAAAAATTATTTTGAATTTCATTTGCTTTTTTCAATGTTAATGGATCATGTTATTATGTATCTTTGTGTTTAGGGGTTTGTGCGAGTACTAGGACTTGTTGTTGTCTTTTCACAATGAAAGGACATTGTTCAAATTGTAATAGGAAGAAATCTTCCTCTGACTTTCATGATCATTGTATTAATTGTAGTCAGTGTACTCGCACTAACTCCTGTTCAATATGTCAATATTGGGATGACAAACATTGGAAACGTGTGTCACGGTATGTTGTTAGTGGAGAAAGGGCTATGCCGGTCCTTTCTCCGCAGGGTCACTCTAGTCTATCAGTTTCTATTTCAGAGGAACAAGAACAGGGTGATGTTTCCATGTTATCTTCCAAGAGTGCGCTTCCGTCGTCACAATTGAATGAAGAGTTAGCGGCAAAAGTGCTCATGGAGATACGACAGTTGCCTAAGAGGTCCCTAGTAGGATCGACGGCGCTGTCGTCCGCTAGCTCGCTCGGTGTAGCGTCCATTCACTGAATGGTTCGGCAGCCGGATTCGTCCGTTGTGGTCCAGGAGGAAATATTGGGTGATGCGAGCACTATAAATATACTAGGTGCACACCCAGTGACGGCGGATGTTAGGAGAGATCTGAGGAAGCCTTCTAGTCCGGTTCCTAGCTCGTCCAGGTCCAGCCGGGCTGCGAGCGAGAGAGGTCCCTCTCTCGTACAACAACATCAGGGACCTGATGTTGTGGTACAAAATGTGTCGCAAGCGGAGCACACGTCTGTCGCTCGGGACGCTCCGTTGTTTAGGCAGTCCACGGAGACTGCTCAGGCTTCCTCATCCTCTCACCAGCGCACACGACTGCACCTTGGCTACGTGACCACGGATATTCTACCAGCTTCGCTGATAAGGGATTCTTCGGTGACCAGGTCATGCCATCCGGTAGCCAGGGACACGAGGCCGGTAGACTCCGGACATTCGCATAGGAAGAGTATGCGGGAGTCAGTTGATGCGGAGCTTCCCACGGCGAAGCAGCGAAAGACCGCCACTCCGCAGGCCTCGATGACGGACGTGCTTGCTCAGATAGCACAAATTATCGCAGCATCCCAGCAGCCGACAGAATCGGTGTCGGATCGGGAATTATCCAACGGCACTGGGTCGGTACGCTCCGCCGAAGCATCGGGTGCAGAGAACCGGGAGCATCGTGAGGTCCGACTGGATGGTGAAAGGGATGTGGATGATTTGGAGCTATCCCTTTCGGAACAACATAAAGCTGCCGTGGATTTTATCCGGCACTTCCTTCCTCACGTTGTTCCGTCGGGCCAGACTGCTGCGGTTCCGGACAAGAGAATAATAGCGTCATTGGACACTGAATTCTTTGAGCGGTTCAGAGACATTGTCCCTGAGTTTCCGTCTCAGTCCAATAATGTCACAAGAACATTTGAATTATTGAACGACGCTATATTCAAGCTTGCTTCCAAAACAGGCAAAGCTGGTTTCTTGTCCTCCAATGCTCTTAACCTGCCTTTCATTAATGCAAGGAATAAATTCGATACGGCAGGACAGGGTATTCCAAGAGTTCCTCTGCGTCTTGACGACGAGGCGGAAGGCTTAGAATTGTCATTACCGTCATCTATGTCCGTTCCAACCGCAGTGTTGGATACGTCAATCACGTCTAACAGGGCCAGTTTAGACGCTTTATCTTACGCAGACCACCTTACAAAGGCGTTATCACTGCGTCTTCAAGGGAAAGAATTCCAGGATATACAATCCTCTTTAAGACTTCTTTCAAGGGCAGTGGCTTATTCCACGTATAACTCCGCCCTTTCAGTGGCAAACCTGGAGTTGGTTAGACGTGACGCAGCCTTAGCTACATCCACACGCGTGGATAGTAAGGTGAAGAACTCTCTCAGAGTAGCTTCGGTCTCCGGAGAACTTCTATTCGACGGCAAGCTTTCTGCAATCTACAATAAAATTACGAAGAAAGCTTCGGATTCTCTGTTGTTTAAATCCGCTTGCAAAAAGTCGGATACAACAGAGAAGAATAAGACAGGCACTTCTGGGTCTAATGCGCCCAAGAAAGGTTCCTATAGAGGTTCCGGTGCGTCCTCTTGGTCTTATTCAAGAGACCGTCAAGGCAGTGACTCTCGTGCGGGACGTCCTTCAGGCCGGGACAATCGGTCAGACGCCCCGAGGTCGATGGGACGAGGTGCGGGTCGTGGAGGACGTGGTTTCTCCTCCCGCAGGCCTCGCAGGTCCAGGAGGTGATGGCTTCAACCTCTATCGTGTTCCGGTTGGTGGAAGGTTGTCGAGTTTTTCAGAAGAGTGGGCGTCGATTACGGACGACCCTTGGGTGAGAGGGGTGATTTCGGAAGGTCTAAGAATATCCTTCAAACGAAAGCCTCCGTTAACTCGAAGTCCAATATGGACTCAACTTCCGTCAAATCCGCAGAAAAGAGACGCTCTGTTATCGGAGGTGCAGTCTCTTTTAATGAAGAACGCGGTAGAGGTCGTAGAAGACCAGGAAACACCGGGATTCTACAGCCATCTGTTTCTGGTTCCGAAACCAGACGGCTCGTTCCGTCCAGTCATAGATTTGAGCTGGATAAACAAGCTGATCGTCGTTCCGAAATTTTATATGGAGACGATTCGGTCGGTCAGAGCGAGTATTCGGGTGAACGATTATGCTACAAGCATAGATCTCAAGGATGCGTACTTTCATGTCATGGTACATCCGACATTCAGAAAGTATCTATGCTTCGCAGTCCTAGGAGTTGTGTATCAATTCCGGGCGATGTGCTTCGGATTGAACCTAGCACCCTGGGCTTTCACTCGGGTAATGAACTCGGTAATGATGTATTTCCGAGCTCATTCGTCTGCGGTAACATCGGCCTACCTGGACGACATTCTTCAGAGGTACAGCAACGAGTTAACGCTTCAGAACGATGTGCAGAATCTGCTTCTATTGCTCCGACGTCTCGGTTTTGTTATAAACGAGGAGAAGTCGGATCTGGTGCCATCCAAGTCATTCACTCATCTGGGAATGAGCTTCAAGACGCACAACAATCTCGTTCATCTGCCGTTAACCAGAGCGAAATTAGTCAGTTGTTACGCTCGCTATTGTCTTCATGCAGACAAAGTCACAGCGAGGGAGTTTATGAGACTGATAGGTTTGTGCGGAGCCGCCGCGGATCTCATTCCGATGGGGCGGTTGCGCACTCGTCCTCTCCAAATTTTCTTAACTCAGAATTGGAGTGTGAAGATTCATTCGCTCGACATAGATGTTCTCTTGTCAGATCAAGTGAAACAAGAGATTCAGACTTGGGCAAACATTCAGTGGTTAAATCAGGGAGTTCCGCTGCAGTTGCAGGATCCAAGTTTTACCATTATGACGGATGCCAGTCAAACAGGTTGGGGTGCAACATTGATCCCAACGGATTCGAGATGCCAGGGTCTTTGGGATCCACAGTTCCTAAGCAAGCACATAAACATCAAGGAAATGATGTCAATTTGGCTTGCGTTACGTCATTGGATGGACATTATTCACAAAGCTCATGTCCAAATTCTGTCCCACAATACGACAGTAGTGGCGTATATACGGAACCAGGGAGGCACTCATTCCGTTCCGTTATTCAATCTAACGGAGAGAATCCTTCTGTTTGCTCTAGAACATCAAGTTCTACTTTCGGTCCGTCATATATCGGGTCGTCTGAATGTACTAGCAGACTCCCTTTCACGGAAGGGTCGCTTGTTGCCGTCGGAGTGGACTCTCAACAAACAAGTATTCAATCAGATTTGCTACCAGTGGGAACATCCAGTGATAGACTTATTTGCGACACATCTCAACAATCAGTTGCAGACGTATGTGTCACCGTGCCCGGATCCAAGAGCATTTGCAGTAGACGCTCTATCGATCTCATGGGACGGAATGATAGGATATGCATATCCTCCAGCGCCGTTGATTCAGCAAATATTGCTAAAGATAAAACAATCTCAGTGCAAGATTCTGTTGGTAGCATCTCTGTCTCCACAGAGACCGTGGATAAATCTACTCAGGTGTCTTTTGTGGGACCTACCGCGAAAGCTTCCTCCACGGGAGGATCTTCTTTCGCAGGGGAAACCGCGTCGACTTCATCACAACCCGCAAGGTCTCAACCTTCACGTTTTTCCATTGTGCGGTCCTTCTTGCATGGCAAGCACTTTACAGGACGAGCAGTGGACGCGATTTCTAACTGTAGGAGGACCTCCTCTTCGCTAAATTATGCGGCTAAGTGGAAGGTTTTTCGTCGTTGATGTAGGGATCATTCTGTTGATATTTTTGATCCCTCCATACCAGACATTGCAAACTTTCTAGTATACTTGTTTGACGAAATCAAACTGCAGCCTGTTACTATTAAGGGTTGTAGGTCTATGTTATCTGATACCTATGCACATCATGATAGTTTACAAATTGGATCTAATGTCTCTTTATCTAAGTTAGTTAGAAACTTCTCGATAAATAGACCCAGAACTCTTAGGTTAATTCCTAAGAGGAATTTAGCTTGGGTTCTTCTTAAACTTAAGGAAAAGCCATTTGAGCCTCTTGGGACAGTAGATTTCAAATTCTTGTCTTATAAGATAGCTTTTTCCTTAGCTTTCTCTTCTGCTAGAAGAGTCAGTGAGCTTCATGCACTATCGGTGGACGATTCTCACTATCGTAGTGTCGGGAACACTATCACCTTCACTACTAATGTTGGATTTTTAGCTAAGAATCAGGCTCCTAATAAATATCCGGAACCTATTGTTATTAAGGCTCTTCCGTCTTCAGACGGGCGTAGGCCTTTACTCTGTCCTGTTAGAGCTTTACGCATTTATAACGAGAGATCTCAGTTTATCAGAAAGGGACGAAAACGTTTCTTTCTGTCTCTGATGCCTAATAGAAAGGACATTTCGGTCCATTCTATTGCTAGATGGATTCAATTAACTATCCGTACTGCTTATGAAAGTTTATCTTCTTCCCAGCAGGCTGTGCTTAAGATTTCGGCTCATGAAGTAAGAGCTCTTTCTACATCTTGGGCTTACGCTAATAGTGTGGCTATTACAGATTTAATGAAGGCTGCTTATTGGTCTCAGCCATCCACATTCACGAATTTTTATCTCAGAAATATTGAGTCCATTTCTGGAGACCTGCATTGTTTAGGTCCGTTATCTGTTGCTCAGAATGTCGTCCACTAAACAGTTGCAACTATAGTTATGCAGGCTTTCTGTTCCGGCAGTGTCTCCGTCCTGCTGCCCTCTTCGCTCTGGGCTATTTGACCCAGGGCAAGGGGAAGGGGGGGGGGGGGGGGGGGACGGTGTTCCCTTAGGTCACCTGCTTTATAGTGAAAAGCAAGGGAATTCTTCCTC
Source organism: Pictodentalium vernedei (assembly GCA_031216915.1). NCBI lineage: Eukaryota > Metazoa > Mollusca > Scaphopoda > Dentaliida > Dentaliidae > Pictodentalium > Pictodentalium vernedei. The sequence continues at coordinate 381,209,686 of CM062296.1, forward strand.
CGGAGTCAGTAATTCTGAGTCGTTTCCGGGATGGTTTTAAAGTGTAATATTAATGAAAAAAAAATTCATTCATGTCATATTTTTAAAGTGTAGCTCGGTGTGAAGCATTTGTATATGTCAAGTGTCAAACGGGCGTTAATATACAATCCTCGGACACTTTTAATGAATATAAAGAGTCTCAATTTTCTGGACTAACTTTATTTATTGGCTTACTTTAAAAATAATTAGTATAATGGGTTATACTGGATGTTAATAGAGAACATGAATGTTATTGTGCTCAATTATGAAGGGTATTGTATCTTTCTAATTTATCATGAAATAAGAAAGATACATGTAAAGCCTAATACTCCTTTTCTCCTTGAGGGGTTCACTCTATATTATATAGTTGAGCTTATTGGATTTTCCTCTATGTCCTAGGCCCTCCAGCCTTTTTACTATTCAGCTAAGTCTGGGTCATTGGTACAGTATAAAAATGTTAAAAAATTTATAGTAATTTATATATTTTTTATACTTACCAATGACCCAGACGGGGATGGCCCTCCCAGGAGTTGGGAACTCTTACCTCCCCGCTGAGTACATAGCACTGACCAGGCACTGCCAGTAAGAATGATGATTGGCGCCACTTTCGGAATGTCCTTGACACTGCGCATGCACAGTGGGGGCAAAGTATGGAGGTCCTTTAGGACATGATTTCTTTTGGTTTTAGATGCAAATTTTGGGGACTGGGGGGCAAAATTTGTGTTTGGCCCTAGATTTTTAAGAGTTAGCACCAGCTAAGTCTGGGTCATTGGTAAGTATAAAAAATATATAAATTACTATAAATTTTTTAACTTTCCCAAAATGCCAAATTTCAGATTGAATCTCAGAAAATGTAGTTGTGCAACTTGGATTTGCTCCGGTTGAAGGGTTAATGCAATATCGCACATAGAATGTTACTCCTGATAAAGAATTGCACGTAGGTGCCAATTTTGCTGCTCAATATCTCTGAAAATTTAGGAATGCAATCAGCATTGCAGTGGTTGAAAGGTGAATGGTTGAAGGATCAATACAATGTCATCATAAAATTCACCTTGTTCATGTTATTTGATATCTCTTAAAATTTAGGAGTGCTTTTCGGAGTTTCTGAGATTGGAGAGTTAATATGTCTTTTTCCTGGTCCCTTTGTGCAACACTTTTTGTCTCATTTGATCAAGGTATGGCAGAATCTATAGCCTGCAAACAAATATAGACAGACAGAAAGGCTGTGAGAGAGAGGGTGGAGGGGGTGGCAAATGGGGCATAACTCTTTTAATACCCCTCAAACATTGAAAAAAAATATCCTCGGAACCACCAATCAGAATCTTTTGATATTTGGTATACAGCATCCTTAGGAGGGTCAGATTCAAGTTTGTTAAAATTAAGACTTTGGGTTTTTAGTTGAGCTTCCTTTGGGAGCCTGCATATTAACATAGTGCAATGTGAGAAAATTTCGTCAAAACTCTTCTTCTTCAGATCCACCAATCAGAATATTTTAATATTTGTTACACAGCACCCCCCCCCCCCCCCCTCTTATTGGGGTCAGATTCAAGTTTGTTCAATTCAAGACCCTGGGTTAATATTTGGGCTCGGTCGGGGATAGTTTGCGAGGTGTCTGAACACTCTGAAAACATTAATTTTGAGGTTGATGCTGTCACAGCGTACTGTCTTATCAGGTGTGGACATAAAATGGCTGTCCAGTGTGTGGAGAGTGGCAGCCTCCATGCAAACTAAAGATCCCTTTGAAAAGAGCGAGACCCCAAAGTTGCCCCTATGAGGGCAATCCCACACACCTGCTCGATTGGACCAAGGAGAGTCATAAATATAAGTTGCAGAACTTGCTTGCCAATCCTTGTAAAACAAATAAGCTTAAAATAAAACAACTAATTGCCATCAAAAAGTGGCCTTCAGTCCCCCTACACCCCCAATTGGTCATCTTTGCAGCACCCTTGCAAGAATGGGCAACACAGGGTTCTGTTGACATATAACAGGAGAAGCATGGTAAAGTTATACAAAGTTGTGTTTCTCTGATTAGTCAGGTGAAAGACATGAAATAAAGTCAGCCCTAAACTACCAACAGTGTGTCACATAAGAGCATTCCTCAATCATGAAGGAGTGACCTCCAGTATTTCAGACCTATCAGATCTGCCTTAGACATTCTGATGCCATTAAGTTAATATGTACACATACTGTCTTACTATTCTTTTATTTTATTTCTAGATACAACTGAAGTTAGAGGAGTTTTTTACCTCAAGAAGACATGTTTTTGATAAGGTGAATTTGATATATATATCCAGTATGACAGTGGGCACCTGTTACTTTTGATTATCATACTTGATATTTTATTCGTGCACTTGTGTTTGTACAACATCCCTCACCTGTCATGAATTATTTCACGTAACCAGTCCAGTCAAGTGATTACTCTGTTTATTACTTTTCATTATTAACAATAATTATATTATTTAAGCCTTTACCTAACGTAATGGCCAGCGCTATTCTCAAAAATCACCAATTAATTTTCATTATTTTTTCATTTTTTGTCTCAAAATCATAGGTTATGACCCCTCATTGGAATGAGCTCATCCAGCTCGTTCCAGTGAGGGGTCCATAACCTATGTTTCTGAGACAAAAAATGAAAATAATAGCTATTCAAGAATTTTTTTTGCAAGTGTCGTCTGCTTTTCATATTAGATAAATGGTTGAAAAAACAAAAAGCAATGAAGTCCATATCACACCCACGGCAAAGCATCTTCGTTTGTGTGCACGGATACATGACACAATTGTTGATTGCACAATTCACTTGTGAAGTTATCGTTTATAATCAAACCTGTAAATCACACTTTGGAAAGTAATAAAAATCAATAATGCATGGTAGAGACCAACCAGAAAAGCTCTGTGTGTGCATTTTTTTCCTGACACATAATTCTGAAAAATATTAAAAGAAACACCTGCATAGATTTTGATGTTGAACCACTGGGCTGCAGCCTGCATCCAGTGGTCCATAAGCTGAATGGTGGCATGTGCTTCTTGCACTGTTTTGACTCATAGGGTACTGTCAGCCCATATTTGGGTTTTATTCTGATGTTTGTGTTGGTACCACAACTCAGAGAGTTCATATTCTGTGGATGTGCTGTGTAACTTATATCTGAAGTGAAATTATTTAGTCTGTGTGGATTTGTCTTTTTACAGTTTATGGGAGAGTACCAAGGCTCTCTTCTATAAATTGTCCCTAGGCAAAGACGTGAACAAATCCAGATGATGAAAAATAATTTTGCACTCTCCTAGTTAAAAATCTATACCATGGGTCTGCACAAATTAATAGAATGTATGTTAATTTTGTTCACCTACCATTTGCTTTAAATAAGTTAGGGCAACCGATTCTTCACTCAAATTGATTCCTATACCTCAGACTCACACAAACTGTGAGAAAGCTTGCATGAATTGACCCTGAAACACATTTGTTCATTTTATAATGATTCATTGGTTTCATCGAAGCTATTTGTCAATACTATGAAATAGAGCATTACTCCCTTTACATGTACTCTGAAAAAAGACTAGATTAATATACACCCAATGGGAATCACTTAAAGCTTTGCTTTATTAACATATTTAACCCTCTCACATAATTGTCAGGAGACCTTGACTCCAATTTTCCTTTATGCATCACTATGCATAGTCAACAATACGTAGGCAATATTATTCAAACAATAACTACTACCATGAAATATGTAGAGAAACAAACTATTTTAATTTTGAACTTCTCTATTTATAACTGTACGTTATATTTATCAGAATAAAAAATTGAAAAAAACCCAAACTATTTCAGAATGACAACTAAATTTAGAGTCTGGTGATTCTCAAAATGAAACACAGTGATGTAATACACTATTGGAAAGGGCCCAAAGAGCCCTTTCCAACAGTATATTTCAACACAACATAATTTCTCAATGAAAGAAACTCATAAACTGATAGAGATTTTCTGGTCTCCTTAATCCTGAAAGGCCTATTTCTGACTTGGATCACTTTTTAGTACAACAAAACAGGTGCCCCATCATGCAGTCTTTGGGTAAACTTGAAAGTTACATTGTAATTACTTGGCAGTTGTTTCTATACAAGTCTTGGCAAGACTTGTTGCTGATTGCTGCTCGTGGCTTGACCCTACCACAACAGACTCACAAGACATTTAAAATCACAGCAACAAACTCTAATCTTTAAGGGCCTAATTCTGACTTTGATCACTTTTTAGTGCAACAAAACAGGTATCCAATCATGCAGTCTTTGAGTGAACATGCAAGTTACATTCTAAGTACCTTGACAGTTGTTTCTAGACAAGTCTTGGCCACAAATATAGGGTAGCTAAGACTTGTTGCTGGGTGCCACTCATGGATTGACACTGCCTTAACTGACTCATAAGGCATTTATGATCACAGCACCAAACTATAATCCTGAAAGGCCTAATTCTGACTTTAAACACTTTTTAGTACAACAGAACAGTGTCCTATCATAAATTTGTAAGTTGCATTCTAAGTACCTTGGCAGATGTTTTTAACCCTTTGCCTAACCTGAAAAGCAGATGACACTTGCAAACAAAATTCTTGAATAACTAATTTTTTGTCCCAAAACATAGGTTATGACCCCTCATTGGAACGAGCACGTTCCAACGAGGGGTAACCTATGTTTTTGAGACAAAAAATAATGAAAATTAATTGGCGATTTTTATCAATAGCGCTGGCCATTTTTGGCAGTTATGTTGGGTAAAGGGTTAAACCAGTCTTGGCTGCATATATTGTGCATCCAAGACTTTCTGATGGGCTCTTTTCATGGCTTGACCTTACCCCAATCGACTCACAAGATATTTATAATCACAGAAACAAACTCTAATAACTTTTTTTTCCATAAAGTAATTTAATTGCAATTTTGTGCAGCCATAGAGCACCATGTGTGAATTTCAGGCTATAAAATTGTTTTCATTATTATTATTATTATATTTTATTATTATTATTATTATTATTATTATTATTGTTGTTGTTGTTGTTGTCTAAAAACAACTACAGAACAACAGGATGAAGACTATCAAAGTGTAGCCAAATTGTGTAAAAAAAATTCCCAACCCTTCAGGCTTAATTTCTAATTTCTTCAGGCCTGAATACCTATAAATGTGGAGAATTTGAGTCTTTGATCACTTTTATTTGAGAATTTTAATTTGGGGTAATTTTGTCTTGAAAATAACGTGATTTGTAGGAAGAAAACAATTATTTTTTTTCTTATTCTTGTTTTTCTTCCTATTTCTAGCATTTCCATGACATGGACAGAAGAAAGACAGGAAGAATAAACAAAGCTCAATTTGGAGCATTGTTGAGATTGTAAGTTAAGTTTAGCTTGACATTATTATGTCCCTTCAAAGGATAATTTTTCCCAGAGTTATGGCCCTTTTTGAACATTGAAATTTTTTCTGTTTTGTAGCAAACACTTTTCATTGCCCTTGTTTTTCTTTGATCTACTCTGGTGGTTCACATGTCCAAATTCAAAATGTTCCAATATAATAATGAAGTTAACTCCCTGCACACTGATGTCGAAATATCTAAAGTTCAGGGTGCAAATATTTCCCATAATGCAACTAGAAATTTAACCAATTCAATCTTGTTTGACAGAGCTCAATGAGCTCTGTCAAACAAGATTGAATTTGTTAAATTCCCAGTTGCATTGTGGGAAAAATGGCTACTTCAAATCTGGATATTTTGACATCAGTGTGCAGGAGGTTAAAGGAGTAAAAAAAAAATGATAACTGAAAATTACTTCATTTTGAAAAAGTATGTTGGAGAAGATAAATACAAAGTAGGCATCTTATGAGATCTCCAAATAAGATTTCGGTGTAAGGCCCTACAAAGTAGATCCTATGTTTCTCAAGCCATTTTTTGTAAAACTGCATGTGTAATTATTTCTTTGCCATAAAAAGTTCATGTTCTTCCTTTGTTTTAGGACTCGAAATCTACAGAATAGCATGGGTGGTGGAGCTCTGTCAAACAAGATATAATAGATTAAATGCTAAGTTTATCTCTAGAATACAGGAAAGTAACACAATCCCTGTTTATTGAATACACCTGTTAATTGAATAATTTTCACTGGCAAAGTGGCTATTCAGTTAACAGCGTTCCACTGTACATTCAACCTGGCATTATCGAATGGGTTGGCATAGCTGATAGGGTTCAAACGACTCTGGAGTGCCAAGGTTGGCTATTCGATATCTCAAAGTCGAGTCAATGTCGACTAGTTGAGGCTTTTCAGTCCCCATAAGTTGAATTTTTAAAGTTGATCATCAGATGTACAAAAATCAAATGTATTTTTCCAGGCTGCATATCCACTCGCCAATCGGCATCTAGCATATCAGAACTCACGATTTCCTGTGTGCGTATAAACACAAAGGCAATCATCAACTCTTATGTGCTTCCATCCGAAGTATAGGTATTTAAACAATTGAAGATCTTGTTGTTTGTCACAAATAAATCGAATAACATCATGTTACTGGGGTGAGTTATTATCTGTATCAGTCGCCAAGTCATTCTCACATGTTAGCGCCATTCAAAAGTTGACTCGATCCACAGTAAGAGGTGTTCCAAATTAAAAGCTATTTATGTTGTTTTTAATACGAATACCCCCTGGGAAATGAAACCATCAGTGAACTGAAATTTTTCGAAAGTAAATCCTAACAACAGATCCTATATGGCTGTATTCCCAGTCAACTACCAGTCGGATATAGCTGGGACATTTCAAATATCAATTGGTATGACGGCAAGGAGTACAGCCTTAATTCCGCTTCTGCATTGCTCAGACCACAATGAAATGATGTTGATATTTATCTTATACCTATTTGCAATAAAGGGTGTGTGATATATACTTTGCCTTTATCCAATACAGGTGTAATATAAAATTAATAAGGGATGATGCATGTATGTACATTTCTTCGAGACCCCGCCTTGACCTTATCCCGACTTCCAGGTAATCACAAGACGCCCAGTCGCCCATGTTTACATTATTCATGTTTTCATACGTGGCAATTTGAAAACAAACACACCTGAAAATGCATGAATTTGTGGAACAAAAATTTTGAAAAATAACTTATAAACCTCTGATTTATGGTTGGTATAAGATAAATACAACAATAAGACAGTGTGTTTTGCGATGGTTGTGTATGGCTGTGTATCTCAACTCATTCAAAGTGGTGTTTTTCGCTTGGCACGCCTCGCGAAAATGCCACTTTGAACTCGTTGAGATACACGCCATCTCAAGACACACTATCCTATTATCGTATATATAACTCGGACAATTCATCGTCTGAATTCTGGAATGTTCCTTGTCCCACACGGGGTTATTCAATTAAGAGATATCCAATTAAGTGGGCTCCACTGTATTACTGCATATGTTGTTCTCTATAATAATAATAAATAATAATAATAATTCTTTGGCATTCCGCTGATCTGATGAGGAAGCCAACATCAACCTTGTTACCCACCTAGTTAACCCCCCCCCCCCCCCCCCCCCCCAACTGTCACTTTTAGTCTCCCAGCATTTTGGCACAAACTTTTTTATTATTTCCCCCATTGGCGCTATCTTAATCTCCCCAACTATGGTGTTGATCCTTTCCCTCATATAATCCATCATCCATTTGTCTCTCATGCTTCCATTCCATTCTTCCATTTATTTGTCAAGAAATCTTATTCTTCTATGCAAGGGCATTCTAAAATGAAATGTTTCAGGGTCTCTGTTACCCCTAATCTGCACATTTGGCACCCTATTTCCTTACCGTTTCTGATATTTCCCCTCAATTTGAGTGACTTTGTTTTCACTTTGAACAACAATAATCCCCAAACAAGGATGTGTTGATCAAACCTGTGATAAAAATGACATCATTAATTTAACTCTTTACCCATCACACAAAATCTCAAAATTTATTATCTTAAATATTATTTTTTCAAATTTTTCAACAAAACCATATGTGACCCATCATTGGAACAAGCCCATTGACCTCATTCCAATGAGTGGTTACATGGTGTGGTTTTGTTGAATTTTTTTTCATCTGGTCATTTTGTATATTTGGCAAGTGGATGTGGCCAATTTGTTATATGAAAGGTTAATCAGTTTCTGAATAGACAAACGTAATGGGTCGCATATTTCTTTTCAGATGCTCCTTTCGATTAACACAGCATGAATTGGACAAAGTGTGGAGTACCATAGATGTCACCAGAGATGGTTTGTTAACATACAATAACCTTATCAATCGATTCACAGTGCCAGGAAAAAGCCTTTTTGACAGTAAGTTTGATTAATCGGATTAAAATTTTAAAGTCTTTAAATGTTTGGACTGTTTCTGTGTATTATTTTTTTTGTGATGATTGGCTGTTACTTAATCCTTTTTGTAATCAATCGGCTGCATTCACCCATGTAATTTACAAATTAAGTCATTGAAAAATGTATATTTTTCAAAAACTTTATCAAAACATTATCATGTGACTTATTGAAAATAGCTCATTGAAGTCATTCCACTGAGGGGTCACAGATATGGCTTTGTTGAAATTTTTGGAAAAGTTTAAAAAAAAATAATTAAAATAATAAATTCTGATATCATGTGAATTGGGGTAAAGGGAATATTTTTATACATTGTTAGGAAGCCTTTTTAACAGTAAGTTACCTAATCCGCTTAAAATTTTAAAATCTTTAAACATTTCAACTGTTTTCATATACTATTCTTTCTGGTGATGAATTGCGGTTACTTAACACATTGTAAAAGAGGGTTTGTCAACTTGTTAGAAAGGGTTTGTCAACTTGTTAGAAAGGTTTTGTCAGCTCTCCAATTTTCCTTTTCATAAAAATGTATTTTTCCGTTTAGATAGAATTAATTAAATTTTTTGGCATGACAGGTGACTAAATAGACAGCATTGCAGTCTGTGGTAGGTGACTATATTCCACATTTCAACAAATTCGGTGCTATTAATCAAACAAGCACAAGTTCCTATGTTTCATGCACTGTTTCTTTTTATCCAAGAACAACTTTAAACAAGCTTATTAAGTAATTGAAAAAAATAATATGCTTTCATTATTGGAATTCACTTTAAAAAAAATTCTGCAATCCAGTATAAGTATTCCCATTAGTTTCCAGAATCCTGCACCCTGTTTAACATATAACCAACTGACCCTGTGCATTTTAAAAGCATTAGTGTACATTTTCATGTAGTGTGTGATATGACAGTTACCAATTTTTTTATAACCAGAAAGTGTGGCTAACCCTGTGCATTGCACAGGGTTAGTAACACTTTCTGGTTTTAAAAAAATTTCATTATTAACTGAGTACCTAACTATGTACAGCCTTAGTGTAAATCTCATCTATTTCTTTTCAACCTACTCACAATCATTTACAATTGGCTGTAACGTAAGTGCAAGCCCTACTTCGGAACTAACTCAAGCTTTTAGAGAACTTTTCCAAACAAGTTGAAAAAGTAATAGAGTGCAAAAGCACGAAAAAAATCGAAAAAGGGTCGGGCGAGACCAGCACTCGAAATTATAGGTACTCTCTCTGCACACCTCTTGGGTTTACCGAGCACATGCGCAACAACCGTGACGTCAATTCCTTTTATTTCCGCCATTTGTACATGGTCGGAAATTTTTGTGACTCGTGCTACGTACTTTGCTGTTTTTCTTCGTGAACAACTTATTATATGTGCTATCTGCATTTAATTGTGTGCAAGTGGATTGTATCCTTTTGTCAAGCTATCCAAATTGTTATTGATTAATGTTATTTTTTATCATTATTGCTTGTTTCTTCACACTTAATCTTGTTTTTTCCCCACGTGTGAACATGACCTTTGTGCTGTTTTCCATCGGCGGGAAGCTTGCTTCCATTATTTTCATTCATATAATGCCAAAGACTATTCCTTGTACCTCTTGCTTGCAAGTGAAGCATGTGGATGACTCTCATTCCACATGTGTCACTTGCAACAATTGCACTCAGGCCCAATCATGTGGTATTTGTGGGGTTTGGTCCTCTAAATTCTGGGCTTCTGTTAACAAGGTGGTTCTGTCCAGAGCTAGAACCCCTCGTTCTCGGGGTAAGGGTAGCCTTGCCGTAGCAGACATTTCTGCTGGTGCACGTGGTGACTCTGTCACACAGGATTCTGATCTGTCTTCTGTGGCGAGTTCCTCTGCAACTGTTGATGGTGCTAGTTCAGTGATACCTGACTGTGGTCTCTTTGTCTTCTGATGTCACTCTTGAGGCATCTGTTTTCGTAGAGAGCTTCTCCGAGTTCAGCTCGGTGACTCTCTCTGATCTGCCTCCTACGCCATCGACAGTTGCTGAGGAAGTTGTTACTACAGATCCTATTCTGTATGATGGTGGCTCTTCCATCTCCTCTGGGGGTGGTCTACAGTCTCGGGGGACCGAGGCTGTATTTGCTGGTGTGTCTGTGAGCTCTCAGCCTCCCCTAGCTTTGTGGTGAAGCTGTGTGGGTTTGCTGTCTGCTCCGCCTCATCTGGCTAGGTTTGCTCCTAGTCGGTTGAGCCGGTTGGTCGCTTCAGCATCGATTCCTCGCCCCTTGAGTGAATCGTTTATTGTTCCTCCTTCCCCTGCTAGTGTGCCGACTAGCAGGATGGGGTTGGGACATTGGCATCCAGGGCCTGCTGTTTGGCAGAGGTCAGTGACAGCCCCGGTTAGCTGTCACTCTCCTGTGTTCCGAGTCTGGATGTCGATCGATGCTTGCCGTCAGTCTCAGAGAATGGGCAGTTGGGGCCGTCTGCCTCGCAGAGGCCAATGACAGGTTCCTGTCATTCTTGGGACAATCCTCTGGTGTCTTCTCACTGTATCCCAGGTCCAGCTACCAATCGACGTGCGCCGTCGGTCTCTTTAGAGGATTTGCAGGCAGGACCTTCTGTTCCGCAGAGGTCAGTGATGGCCCCTGGGCATCACAATCGGGACTATCCTCTGGTGTCTTCTCACCGTCTCCCTATTCTGTCTGCTGATCGACGTCGGTCTCTTCTGAGGATCTGGGTTCTTCTACTAGAAGGGTCCATTGGGAGGACACTCCATCGGGCGATGCTGCGACGGATTCTCAGGGTGACCTGCGTCAGGCCATTTTGGCACTCACCCGGCTGCTTTCTAGCAACTCTCAAGTTGGCCTTCCTGTGCCTCATGAGGCATATCCTCCTTTGGTCGGGCGCCGAGATGTCTCGCCTGGCCCCTTGGATACTGCACAGTATTCAAAGGAGGCTTCTGCTGGTCAGCCCGAGTTGGGCTACATCTCCTCTGTAACGGAGGATGACGAGTATCTTGAAGGTGATGGGCCCCCCTCGTCAGTCTTGGGGCAGGCTTCGGATTTCGTCAACCTTGCGACCAGCCATCTGTGACCGTCTGGCCGTGGTCCACTGTGGAGCGGCGTAACCCTGTTGAGCCTTCTAGCTCCGGGGCTTTGCGTCCTCTGCAATCGGCTCAGGTTGTTGAGTCCTTCCAGGGCTTAGATGCCAAAATGCGTTCTAAGGCCCTCAAGGGTTCTTTCTTTTCTAGAGCTGATGCTTTTCTGCCTCCATCGCGGTTTCCTGTTTACGATTCCGTCTCTCCACCAGTCTTCCAAGGGATGACTATTGTGGATGAGGATTCTTCTTCCCTCGGGTTAACTAAGCCTAAGTCGGCAGTTCTCCCAATGTCAGTAGTTGAATCTATGGTGGGCCTGTCCCGAGAGATGCTGGGCATGTTATCTCTCGCAGACCATATCGTCGCTGCCCTGGCAGAGTATTTTCCAAGAGGGAGTTTGATGATGCTCAGGCGCCTTTTCGCGTTTTGTCACAGGCTCTCATAAACTTGACACATGCTCACGCCTGTAACATGGCTAATGTGGAGCTGGCAAGCCGGGATGCAGTGTTGGATTCTTCTCCATCCCTTCCGTCTAAGCAGCGTGCTGTTCTGAGGTCTGCCTTTCTGGTTGGACCTCAGTTGTTCAATGGTTCCGTGGAAGCTGTCCGTAGCAAGGTTATTCGTCATTTGAAGGACCAGCTTTTGCTGCGACAGCTGGACCAACCTGCTGCAGTGGGTCGTTCCAGGCCCGCCAAGCATCCTGCTGCATCTGCCGCATCGGCGATGTCGGCTATGCCTTCGACTCTGTCTGCTCAGAAGAAGAGCCGACACGGCCAGGCTCGCTGGCAGTCTCAGACAGGAAAGTCTCAGGACTCTGTCACTTCCCGAGGTGGTGGTTTCTCCTCTCGGGGGCCTCATCGAGGCCGCAAGTGAAGGTGCTCACCTCGATTCGCCTCCAGTCAGGGGAAGGCTGTCGCAGTTTTACGACCGTTGGACAGAGATAACGTCGGACACTTGGGTCCTCGACATTATATATTCCGGTCTGCGACTGTCCTTCCATCGGCACCCCAGTTTATCTCGGGTGCCCCTCCCGACTTGGGTCCCTTCCGATTCTCTACGTCGGGATTTTCTGGTGCAGGAGATCGACAATCTCTTCTCCAAAGGGGCGATCGAGGTGGTCAAGAACACCCTTTCACCGGGTGCCGAAGAAAAACGGCCAATTTCGTCCTGTCATCGATCTGAGTATCCTGAACGAGTACATTATAGCTCCTCGTTTCAGTATGGAGACTTTCCGGTCAGTTCGACATTCAGTTCATCAGGGCGACTTTGCTGCCAGTATCGACCTGAAGGATGCCTACTTCCATGTACCCATTCATCTGGCATCACGGAAATACCTCGGATCTCGTTTTGGGATCGAGTCTATCAATTCAGACCTCTTCCGTTCGGTTTGAACCTGGCTTCTTGGGCCTTCACCTGACTGATGTCACATGTGCTTGCTTTCCACCGTACTCAGTCGGCTGTGACTTCGTCAGCCTACCTGGACGACATCCTCCAACAGTACCACGATGCTGCTGTTCTGGAGTTAGATGTCCGGCAGTTTCTTTGCCTGCTAGCGTCGCTGGGTTTCAGAGTCAATCGCGAGAAGTCGGATCTCCTTCCTTCTCAGCGATTCCGTCATTTGGGGATGGATTTCGACACTCTTCACAATGTAGTGTCGGTCCCCCATGCTCGGGCGACGATTCTTTCCGCCTTGACTCGGAACCTGCTTCAATCTTCCTCGGTCTCGGCCAGGACTTTCCTTCGGATGCTGGGCCTTCGTGGTTTGGTGACAGATCTCATCTCCGCTCGGTCGCTTGTTTGTCCGACCTCTCCAACACTTCCTGTTGGATCATTGGCATCCGAATGTAGATCCTCTGGACCTGGAACTCACTATTCCTCGGTCTCTGCTTTGTCACCTCCACCCTTGGGCCGATATTTCCTGGCTGACTCTAGGTGTTCCATTGGATCTTCCTTTGGCTGATCGCATCCTTACTGCGGATGACAGCGATCGGGGCTGGGGTGCGACGTTGGATCCTCTCGGTCTGTCTACTCACGGTGAGTGGGACAGCGAGCAGGTGGGCCTTCATATCAACCAGAAGGAGCTCCTTGCTCTTCTGTTGAGTTTTCGGCTTTGGATCCCTCATCTGTCGGACCATATTGTCCTACTTCTTTTGGACAATTCGACAGTAGTGGCCTACATACGGAATCAAGGAGGCACACATTCGATTCCCATGTATCGGCTGTCTCAGGATCTTCTTCTGTTGGCGCGGGATGTGAACGCTCGGGTGTCCATTCGACACATTCCCGGGCATCTCAACGTCCTAGCAGACTCCCTGTCCCGACGCGACAGTGTCCTTCCAACCGAATGGATGCTACATCGGTCGGTGTTTCAGGCAATTTGCGAGCAGTGGGGCCGTCCTCAGGTCGACCTTTTCACTACTCGCTGGAATCATCAGGTAGAGACCTTTGTCTCCCCTTGTCCAGATCCTCTGGTATTTGCAGTAGACGCTCTGTCTCTGGACTGGACATTTTGGATCGGCTATGCCTTTCCTCCTGCACCGATTCTTCCTCAAGTATTAGTGAAGATTTGTGCTTGCAGTTGCAGGATCATTCTGATCGCACCCCTGTCTCCACAGAGGGTATGGATCAATCTGCTGCGGCCTCTGTTGGCCGATCGACCGATTCGTCTACCTCTACGTCGCGATCTTCTTTCCCAGGGTCATCCCAGGAAGTATCACAACAACCTGGCGAGCCTGTCCCTTCGCGCCCCCATCTTTTATCAGGTCCTGTCTCCGACATATAGGTTTTTCGAGACGATCAGTGGAGTGCATTTCTGCATCGCGGCGACATTCCACTCGCATGACTTATGCTGCGAAGTGGAAGGTTTTCTGCCGCTGGTGTGCAGATCACAATGTGGATTACCATGATCCGTCAATCACTCAAATTGCGGATTTTCTGGTGTATCTTTTTGACTCCAAGGGCCTCCAGCCTATTACGATTAAGGGCTATTGGTCTATGCTGTCTGATACTTTCTCTTATGTGGGAAAGCGGTGCATCGGTCGTAATCTTTTTCTCTCCAAACTCATTCGGCACTTTTCTTTGAAGAGGCCTTGAGTTTTGTATCTTACACTCAAGTGGGACTTGGCATGGGTGTTGCACTGTTTGGAGGGGGCGCCATTCGAGCCTTTATCTGAGACCGATATGCGTTTTCTCACCTATAAGACGGCTTTTCTTCTTGCGTTTGCTTCTGCTCGATGAGTCAGTGAGCTTCATGCGCTATCTGTTGATTCTGCTTTCTTCAGAAATGAGGCTAACAGTGTCACCTTCACTACTGATTGCTCTTTTCTGGCTAAGAATCAGCTTCCTGATTCGGTACCTCCTCCCATCTGCATTCGTGCTCTTCCCGCTGTCGATGGTCGGAGACCTCTTCTTTGTCCTGTTCATGCGATCAAGACTTACATTACTCGCACTCAGTTCATTAGGAGGGGTTGGAAGAGATTCTTTCTGTCTCTCATTCCTAAGAGGCAGTCTATCTCTTCTCATTCTATTTCCTGGTGGATCTGTCTTGCAATCAAGCTAGCTTATTCCCGCTTGTCTGCTTCGGATCTTGTTTCGAACCGGTTTAATGCTCATGAGGTTCATGCCATTTCTACATTCTGGGTGTGCTCCAATTCTGTTTCGCTTTGGGATGTTATGAATGCGGCTTACTGGAGGAATGCTTCTACCTTCTCCTCCTTTTATCTCCGCCACCTACAGCAGCAATCTGAGGACCTTTATTCTTTCGGCCCTCTCGTTGCCGCTCAGGCTGTTGTGCACCCTCGTTAAAATAGTTATCGAGGTTGTGTTTCGCTCAGCCTTGTTTTTTTCAGGTGTCTTCTCTCTATCTTCATGACAGGTTTTCGCTATTGTTCTCTGCCCGCCTTGCTCTTGTTGGTATTGGTTATGTGATTCACCTCCTCCTATTGTTTATTCAGCCAATTGTAAACAATTGTGAGTAGGTTGAAAAGAAATTAACATTTTTTAGTAAATTTTGTTTCTTAACATACCTACCACAATTGTTTACCGGAGGCCCACCCTTCTTGGGGATATCCTTGATATCGATGCCTCCCCACTAAATCACAAACTTCTCATTGGCGGAAAAACTTAATTGATGTCACGGTTGTTGCGCATGCGCTCGGTAAACGCAAGAGGTGTGCAGAGAGAGTACCTGTAATTTCGAGCGCTGGTCTCGCTCGACCCTTTTTTCGATCTTTTTCGTGCTTTTGCACTCTATTACTTTTCCAACTTGTTTGGTAAAGTTCTCTAAAAGCTTGAGTTAGTTCCGAAGTAGGGCTTGCACTTACGTTACAGCCAATTTTAAACAATTGTGGTAGGTATGTTAAGAAACAAAATTTACTAAAAAGTTTTAATTTCAACGCTTTACCCAACATAATTGCCAAAACCAGCCAATACTATTCTTGAAAAACATTCAAACTCAGCTTATGACCCCTCATTGGAATGGATTGTGAAATTTAATTTTTTTTTAGTGAATTCCAAAAAAGGAAAACATATTCTATTTTCAATTAATAGCTTGTTTATATCATATTGTTTTGAATAAATTTGGTTGCATTGTGTTTATTTTCACTGCAGAAGTACAGAAATACCAAACAATGACACCCCCCCCCCCCCCCCCACAACTCCTACTAAATGCACAATTCTTACATAAAACATTATCAGTTACAACCAAGGTTGGAAATAAGCAATCTGTCATTTGCAGAATAGGGTCCCCCCCAGAGGGTGAATTTGCTGATGATATCCCATATAGTGGGCTAGAATCCCCCAATTTATTCTTTGGGTACCTCTTTCTGTTTAGACCTGCGACCTTGATTCAGACTGAGGTTCACAGAGGGTCAATTTAGTAATTTTACCTTGCTGTGCAGGGTAGCATCACCAAATTCACCCTCACGGGACATCAGTCCACAAATGACAGTTTGCTTATTTCCAGGTTTGGTTACAACCTGCAATTCAGACTCAAATTCCAAGCCTCATAATGGCAGTCAATTAGATCAGAATTTCAAGGCTAAACTTTGTCATACAATGAAGACATTAGTGAAAGTAATGCAATTCTGATTACAATTCTGTCTACTGTTAATTGCCATGGCCACCGCCAGTTAGGCAGATACACCACATTTTTGTATGTAGTGGTACCAAGCTATATATTCTACTGGGTTTGGGAAGTTACACTTGTGAATTGCTACATAATATATCAAAAATCATTATCTTCTCTGAAAAAAACTTTCAATGAGATCCCAAGAACAGTTTTAAAATTGTAATACTTTAGTTGTATAACCTATACTTTTGTAAAATTCCTGAAAAATATCATGCACTGAGAATTTTGTTTGTCAGAATATTCCATGCCAAAAGAGTTAATAAAAGAATTTACATGAAAAATCTACATTGTTTTTTTAACTAAACTCTAAATCAGTTATGGATTGGGCTGATTATTTGAAACCAGGTCCAAAAAATATGTGAATAGATGTTAAAGCAGATTGATTATAGGAGAAATGCCTTCGAAATAATTTCAGGGTACACAAATACACTATTGGTGAGCTTTTGCATGCATTGAACCTCTCTTACATTGCTTCCAAAAAAGAATGTACCTTTACAAAATCAATAAAATAATCTTATCAAATAACATTTTTCTGCTGCTCATCTTGTTTTAATTAAGCCCTTGTGATAAATACATTTGATCTTATATAAGTATTGCCATATGAGGTTGGGTACTTGCCTCTTCAACTTATTCTCAAAAGTTTATAGCCCCCCACCCACCCCCCTCCCCCACACACCTTTTCCCCAATCGCTAATGAGAGAGGGCAATATAGTGACACCATGTCTATCCTTCTGTCATCCATTGTCCATCCATCTGTTTGTCCATTCATCAGTACATTTTTGGTTTCTGTCAATTAACTCAGAAACACATTCACTTATTTTCATCTCTTGATAATGTGTTGGGGGTGGGTAGTGGAAGCGTCCTTTTGATAATTGTCTAGATTCAATATTCCATATGACTACCACAGAAACTGTCTTGATTTGTGTGTACATAAATTAACTTAATAAAGCCTTGACTGATCAGTCTTATCTCTTGGCGATGTGTTGGGGTGGAGTAGTGGAAGGTTCCATCTGATAATTGTCTGTATTCCAAATTCAAATTCACTGCAACCATTTTGATTTTAGTTACTATAATTAACTGGCAGAGTGCTAAATTATTTTTTAAAGGTGATTTGAAATGAGCGTATTTTTATACCCCCACAAAATGGAGTTTTAGGGGGTATATAGGAGTCAACTTGTCGGTTGGTCGGTTGGTCGGCCGTCGTCGTCGGCCCATTGCACATGTAAACTTGTGGAGCGAACTGCTTCCACAGTTTTAGCCGCATTTTCCTGAAACTTCACAAAAATGATCAACGTGATGAGGGGAAGTGTGTGACATAATTTTTTTCCGACTTGGTTTCAAGATGGCCGACTGGTGGCCATATTGGATTTTTTTTTACTTAGAAAAATTGAATGCCATTTTCCGTCACCCACACTAGGCAGTATGCCATGGTGGGGGTATAGCAGGCGACAGACCATCTCTTGTTTTGAAAGATACAATGCTACCAGAAAGTGGAGTCTTAGTTTAGCAAAAATTTGTTCATAAATAATTGTTCTGTTACTATTTATTGGAGAGTGCCTAGTGGCACTCTCCAATAAATTGTAACAAAACAATTTATATGAACACTTTTGATCTGCTGCGTCACAAATAACAAGCTGATGCATACAGTGTAAAGCCACTAAAGTGGTTTTCAGCACTTTTCAATAAAGCCATGATATTAACTTCTAGAACTCAAGAATGATGTTACTGATCAGTCTCATCTCTTGACGATATGAGATTGGTAATGGACAGTTCCTTTTTGTAATATCCAGTTTTCGTATTCAATATGGATGTTTGGCAGCCATATTGTTATTTTTATTGAATGGCAGCATTAAGTTTAATAATTTTTAAAAAGCATGGCATATCATATCATCTGTATGCAGACGACACCCAACTGTACATCACATTCAACCAATCTGTTCCAAGTGACTCATTCACCGTAATCAATAACATTGAAACTTGCATAAATCTCATGCGGGAATGGATGATAGACTTTAAACTGAAAATGAATGACTCTAAAACTGAATTCTTAGTGATATCCAGGGTTCACATGCCTACACCCTCTGTTACATCAGTTCTGGTTGGAAACAACATCACTATGAAAAGTGAATTGGCCAGGAATATTGGACTGATTATGGACTCAAATTTAAAGCTAGACATCCATATCAATAAAATATGTCAAAAATGCTACTGGCAGCTTCGTAATGTTGGAAGACTGCGCCCTTATCTTAACCTGTCAGCAATTGAAAGACTTGTGCACTCCTTCATCACCTCACAACTAGACTATTGTAATTCAGTGTTAGTGGGGCTGTTCCAGTGTCTGATTCAGAAGCTTCAAAAAGTTCAGAATACTGCTGCTAGGATAATTACTGGTACCAAATGCTCTGAACACGTAATACCTGTTTCAAGACAACTACATTGGCTTCCAGTCAAACAGAGAATTGATTTCAAAATATTGATCATAGTATTCAAATGTATCCACAAACTAGCTCCAGTTTGCCTGCAAGAGCTCCTCACTGTTTATACACCATCATGCAGTCTCAGATCTAAAAACCAAATTCAACTAGTTGTACCTTTTAGCAGATCTAATCTGGCTAATGATCATGTGTTCTCCATCATGGGTCCCAGATTGTGAAATTCCCTGCCAATTAGTGTCAGAATTTCAGAAACTCTCGATGTCTTCAAAAGAAATCTTAAAACTTTTCTATTTACTGAAGCATTCTCCTGAACCTCTCTAAGAGGCAACCAAAACAGATGTGACTCTTTATTTCAGAAAAGTGTATTTATTTCTGTCAAGCGTTTTAGAGCACTATTTGCAGTTTTACGCTCTAGAAAATCAATTATTATTATTATTTTTATATCGCCTCTGAGTTTCCAGCTAAGAGAGTTAATCTGCATGCTTGTTCATTTGTTTATTCAAAATGGCAGATCTTTGTGTCATCTTGTTTTATATGAGTTCAGATACATTTAGTTACTCACACATGATTTTTCTAGTGGCACATGCTTTCCATATTATTACAGGAGGGGGCCTGCTTCATGTTGCTCTTGTTATGTCTCCCCTTCCCAGAAGGGAGACATATTGTTTTAGTGCATATTCTTCTTCTTCTTCTTCTTCTTCTCCTTCTTCTCATAACTTTTTTTGTCTTTTGATCTAAACCTTAGATACTTGGCATGTCTATGTATCACCATGAGCCGGTGTGCAGTGTACCATAGTGACCTTCATGTGACCTTGACCTTTGACCTGAAGGTCAGATTTATGTGTTTTTTTAAGGGAAACATCACACAAACTTTGTCCGGGCCATAACTTTTTTGTCTTTTGACCTACACCTTAGATACTTGGCATATGGATGTATCACCATGAACCGGTGTGCAGTGTACCATAGTGACCTTCATGTGACCTTGACATTTGACCTGAAGGTCAGATTTATGCGCTTTTTTAAGGGAAACTGTCTGGACCAGAACTTTTTTGTATTTCGAGTCAGGCTTTAGATATTTGGCATGTGGATGCATCACCATGAGCCGGTGTGTAGCGTACCATTTTGACCTTTATGTGACCTTGACCTTTGATCTGAAAGTCAGATTTGTGCTTTTTTCAAGGAAACTTTGTCCGGACCAAAACTTGTTTCTTTTGAGCCAGGCCGTAGATATTTGGCATGTGGATGTATCACCATGAGCCGTTGTGTCACATACCATTGTGACCTTCATGTGACCTTGACCGCAAGGTCAAATTTATGTACTTCAAATAGGGAGTAATTGTCCAGACCAGAATTTTTTTTTTTGTTTTGTTTTTTGACCTAGGACTTGGTTATTTGACATGTGGATGTGTCACCATGAGACCACATGTCGTCTACCTCAGTGACCTTGATGTGACCTTGACCTCTGACCTTAAGGTCAAATTTATGTACTTCAAATATTATCCAGGCCAGAACTTTTTTGTTTTTTGACCTAGGACTTAGATATTTGACATGTGGATGTATCGCAGTTAGACCGCATGTCACATGTAATCATGACCTTCATGTTGCATAAAATAGAAAGGAAGGAGAGACATATGTTTTAGTGTGCTAAAACACTTTCTAGTTTATTAACTGTTTTAGATCCAATGCCAGTCTGAGTGGCCCAGAGTTTAGAAGCTCACCCATGAAGTTTGTTTACTGGGCTGATGGTAAAAGCATGTACTTCATGACCAGATGGTGATAGTATTGTAAACTACCTTAAACAAGCTATTAATTGAAAATAGAATATGTTTTCATTTTTAGATTTCATTAAAAAAAACTTTCGCAATCCATTCCAATGAGGGGTCATAAGCTGAGTTTAACAGCTTTTTGGATTTAGCCATTAGTTTTGGTGAAGAGTTGTTGTAGATGAGATTTGCATTAAGGCTGTACAGTGCAGAGGATTAGTTACTTGGCTAATAATGAAATTTTTTATAACCTGAAAGTGTGATGAACCCAGTGATGAACCCTGTGCATTGCACAGGGTTAGCAATGCTTCCTGGTTGTAAAACATTGATAATTGCCATATCACGCACTACATCAATGCACAGGATTAGTTGGTTACATGCATGTTACATAGGGTACAGAATTCAAGGAACTAAATGAAATACAAACAGTAGATTTGTGGAAATTTTTTAAAGTGAATTCCAAAGATGAAAACATATTCGATTTTCAATTAATAACTTGTTCTTATTGATTTTCCACCATACTTATGATCCTCATTGAAAAGTGCTTGTCTAGCTCATTCCAATAGAGGGTCATAAGCTATGTTTTTGAAGCAAAATGGGAATTTTCAGTGATTCAGAGTTTTCTTCTCTGGTATCATCCTATGTCATGTGTTGTAAAGGGTTTGATCTGTCTGGACCAGAACTTTTTTGTATTTCTAGTCAGGCTTTAGATATTTGGCATGTGGATGTATCACCATGATCCGGTGTGTAGCGTACCATTGTGACCTTTATGTGACCTTGGATCTGAAGGTCAGATTTGTGCTTTTTTCAAGGAAACTTTGTCCGGACCAAAACTTGTTTCTTTTGAGCCAGGCCTTAGATATTTGGCGCGTGGATGTATCACCATGAGCCGTTGTGTCACATACCATTGTGACCTTCATGTGACTTTGACCGCAAGGTCAAATTTATGTACTTCAAATAGGGAGTAATTGTCCAGACCAGAATTTTTTTTTTCTTTTGTTTTTTGACCTAGGACTTGGTTATTTGACATGTGGATGTGTCACCATGAGACCACATGTCGTCTACCTCAGTGACCTTGATGTGACATTGACCTCTGACCTTAAGGTCAAATTTATGTACTTCAAATAGGGAATAATTTTCCAGGCCAGAACTTTTTTGTTTTTTGACCTAGGACTTAGATATTTGACATGTGGATGTATCGCAGTTAGACCGCATGTCACATGTAATCATGACCTTCATGTTGCATAAAATAGAAAGGAAGGGGAGACATATGTTTTAGTGTGCTAAAACAATTTCTAGTTTATTAACTGTTTTAGATCCAATGCCAGTCTGAGTGGCCCAGAGTGCAGAAGCTCACCCATGAAGTTTGTTTACTGGGCTGATGGTAAAAGCATGTACTTCATGACCAGATGGTGATAGTATTGTTAACTACCTTAAACAAGCTATTAATTGAAAATAGAATATGTTTTCATTTTTAGATTTCATTAAAAAAAAACTTTCACAATCCATTCCAATGAGGAGTCATAAGCTGAGTTTAAAAGCTTTTTGGTTTTAGCCATTAGTTTTGGTGAAGAGTTGTTATAGATGAGATTTGCATTAAGGCTGTACAGTGCAGAGGATTAGTTACTTGGCTAATAATGAATTTTTTTATAACCTGAAAGTGTGATGAACCCAGTGATGAACCATGCGCAATGCACAGGGTTAGCAAAGCTTCCTGGTTGTAAAACATTGATAATTGCCATATCACACACTACATCAAAATGTACATTCACTTTGGCTGTACAATCAGGTTTGGTCACACAATAGAGATGATCTTATTTATAACCAGAAAGAAAAGAGTGACTAACCCTTACATTGCACTGAGTTAGTTGGTAAGCTAACATACACTAACTAACCCTAGGCATTGCACAGGATTGGCTGACAGCCTGCCATATCACATACTATATGAAAATATACATTGACTAAGGCTGCAAAAATGCACAGGATTAGTTGGTTACATGCATGTTACATAGGGTACAGAATTCAAGGAACTAATTGAAATACAAACAGTAGATTTGTGGAAATTTTTTAAAGTGAATTCCAAAAATGAAAACATATTCGATTTTCACCATTAATAACTTGTTCTTCTTGATTTTCCACCATATTTATGATCCTCATTGGAAAGTGCTTGTCTAGCTCATTCCAATAGAGGGTCATAAGCTATGTTTTTGAAGCAAAATGGGAATTTTCAGTGATTCAGAATTTTCTTCTCTGGTATCATCCTATGTCATGTGTTGTAAAGGGTTAAATTTAGATCAGACAATGACTTGGAGCAACTGATCTTTATGTAATGGGATTGCTAGAACATCAGTGAAAAATGTCACCACTCACACGTAGTGCCCTCATACTGATGAGCAAATAGTCATTCTATAATGCAATTATTGATGTCTTAATAACTTTGAGTACATTTGTTTTTTTTCAGATGCCAACACACACAGTGACCCTGTACCAGGTCGATTACAAAGATCTCTCACAGATATGCCATCAAAGAAAATTTCTTTTTTCACCAATAGAAGTACAAATTCAAAATTAGATCAAATTTTAGAAAAGTGTAAACCAAAGGTAATGTCAAGTTATTTAACCCTTTATCTAACATGAATAGCAGACATCACTAGTAACAAAAATTATTTTTTTCATTTTTTGTCTCAAAAACATAGGTTATAACCCCTCATTGGAACGAGCTCGATGAGCCGCTCCAATGAAGTGTCATAACCTATGTGTTTGAGACAAAAATGAAACAATAATGAAAATTAAGGCCACACAAAGAAGATTTTCTGTTTCTCGGACCATTATTTGTAAAATTTCATGCGGGAGAGCAGGTTTTTATTTTATTTTTTATTTCTGTAATTATTTCTTTGCCACCAAAAGTTCATGTCCTTGGTATGTTTTAGGCCTCATAATCTACGGAGAAGCATGGGTGGTGGTGTATTTCGTCCCTTGAGTGCAAGAAGGCTTTGCAATGCTAAAGCATTGCAAAGCCTTCTTTCACTCAAGGGACAAATTTATCAATTTTTTTTAACTTTGATAAAATATGAGACATAAACCATTGGTTATAAAATAAGAGCATGCGGCAGCCAAAAGGACCATGTGGGAGGGTCTGAGAAACAGATTTTTAATTTTTTTAGGCCTAATTGGTAATTTTTAGAATCGCGCTGGCCAGTTTTGGCCATCACGTTGGGAAAAGGGTTAAGTTAGAGGGAGTAATTTACTTGTCTGATGTTTCATATATGTTTAGACTAGATTGGGTGGTCATATCAACTTGATCATTACTTACTTTTATGTTTTAAACCTGTGGTGAAAGTGCTTGTTGCTCATCTGCCTTGTTGTGGTAACTGCTGCATGATATCATGGTTTGATCAATGAAGAAAAACTAGTTCTTCTGCAACATATTCAGGCTGTTATGTAGATGATCTGTGATTGGTGTAAACAGAGACGAGAGCATTTAGTTGATTTCAGTTACTTTATTATCAAAATCCTGAAATTTTAATTTATTATCAAAATCCTGAAATTTCTTTTTCCATAACGTAACCCTTTACCAATGAGCTTGTGAGGGGTGACATATGGTTGGGGTGAAATTTTTTTTAAAATAATTGTTTTTCAACTCCTCAGTTTGTAAATTACATGGGCAGTGTGGCCCATTCGTTAGGTAACGGGTTAACATGAAAATGTCCTTGAAGACCATTTTCATGTAAATTTATAGAAATAAAATATCCACCAAGTTCTTCCAATAGTAAATATCCTCTTACATACATATGTATTTACTGAAAAAACATTGCATTCATCAATTTTCCGTTTAATTTATGAGAGTTTCATCTTATTTTAACTAACTAGTTGCCTTCCTGTCATCCCTGCTGTACAAAGATTGCACACTCATATATAATAACGATAACACTTCGGTCACATGCTGACATGTCAGGGTTATCAGGTGAGAAAGCCTTGATTATCACTGTGCTTTTAAATGCCACCACATTCCCATGCCTCTTCTAGCATCCCAGCACCCTGAAATGAACTCTTTGATAACATCCGGTACCTCATTCTTCCCAGTTTCTCTGATAAGCATATTAACCCTTTACCCAATGCAGACAATATCAAAATTTGTTATTTTAAATATCATTTTTTTAAATTTCTCAAAAATTTCAGCAAAACCATATCATGTGACCCCCTCCTTGGAACGAGCTCGACGAGCTCATTCCAACGACGGGTCACATGATATGGTTTTGTTGAAATTTTTTTTAAAATAATATTTTTTCAACTGCTGAATTTGCATTTTACGCGGGCAGATGAGGGTGATTCGTTGGGTAAAGGGTTAACTGAGTAGGTTCCATTTTACAGCCCACATTGCTTTTGTTTTCAATCATTTCAAGTCTCCATTTGTTTTCATATCTCCCAACAATTGTCAGCATTTTCTCAAGTCCATCGTCACTTTCAGACACCCACACTATATCATCTATGAAAAACAAGCCTGGCATTGTCATTTGTTTCCATATCTCCTAACAATTGTCAGCATTTACTCTAGTCCATCATCTCTTCCAGACACCCATACCATATCATCTATGAAAAACAATGCTGGGATCGTCAGGCGCTACCCTCTCATTGTTATGCAGGAGTTCATCTTCTAGATCTTTAATGTATGATGCAAAAAAGATAACAATGCAATAATGATCAGTGAAAGTATACACACCTGCTTTGGGCCTATCTCCATAGGTGTCCCTTTTGTTATGTTAGCCAGACTAAATTCACTTTGTACATCATTATACAGTGCTTTCAAAATTCCGGCAAACTCACAACCCAAACCCAATGGCTTCAACTTTTGCCACACTCCCTCCTTCCATATCCTATCATCAAAAGCCTTTTTAACATCTAAAAATGACGTAAACATCTTTTTCTTTTTTGCTTTTGTTGACTCTCCTTCTCTTCCTGAAGCCATTCTAGATTTCACCCCAAAACCCATCTCTTCAGTCTTCAGTCACCTCTTCTAACAGATCCCTGGTAATTATCCAATATTTCCTTATCCCACTTTTTGTATGTAAATCTTATCTTCCTTTCTCTCCACTCTTTGGGAACTTCTTGTTTTTCTATGACCAGGTTGAATAGTGCTGTTAGGCATCAATATAGTTGTCTCTGCCGTTTTCTAGAAATTTCTTAGGAATTTCATTTCTCCTTCCTGCTTTTTCTTTCTTTAACTCTTTACCCGAACTCGTTCCAATGAGGGGTCATAACCTATGTTTTTGAGACAAAAAATGAAAAAAATTAGTTATTCAAGAATTTTTTTTTTCCATGTATTGTCTGCTTTTCATGTGTGATAAGGGGTTAATATATGGACACCACTTCATACATCCTCTTTTTCTATTTTGATGCATATGAAGTTTAATAATTTTTTCTCAACCTCTTTTTTTGTACTTCATGCCCCATCGCTTATCATTTACCTTTTCCTAGTGCTTGACTAATTGTGATGCAATTTGGTCTTTATCATCTGTATTTCCACTCTTTAATTTAATACCCTGTGAATTACTTCCATTAGTTCTTTTATTCACCCATTTCCAGAATACATTTGCACTTGACCCCCTAGTGTTACGTATTGTCATAATAAGATTGCAATTCTGCACCTTCCAATTATCATTTTTATCTGGTAGAGTGCTCAATTATTTTTCAAAGGTGATTTGTAAAGCAAGTATTCTTTTCAATGGTACCATGTTATGTTAAGTGCAAAAGGAGCCCCAGTTTAATAAGAGTTTCTTCATAAACAATTGCACAGTTTATTGGAGTTCTCTTGGCACTCTCCAATAAATTGTAGTAAAACAATTCTGTTTAAACCTTTACCTAACATGAAAAGCAGACGACACTTGCAAACAAAATTCTTGAATAACTAATTTTTTTCATTTTTGTCTCAAAAACATAGATTATTACCCCTCATTGGAATGAGCTTGATGAGCTTGTTCCAAAGAGGGGTCATAACCTATGTTTTTGAGACAAAAAAATGAAAATATAATGAAAATTAATTGACAGTTTTTGAAAATAGCACTGGCCTGTTTTGAGTTTACGTTGGGTAAAGGGTTAAACATTTTTGTGTTTCAACTCATGCTGAGTAAACGAGAAAAAATAAAAGTGCCTTTCAGCTTTTTTCCGTAGAGCCATGATAGTGACTTCTCTCACTCAACCAGTTTATCATATTTACTTTAATTTATTTTGTGCTTGTTGATATTCTTCTTTTGCTACCCTAGCATGGTTACTTTCCATCCCCTTGAGTTTTCTACTCCTAGTAATAATATGCCTTCATTTGCTGCTTCAGGCTCTGAACTTGTAATGCCACCCAAAAGTGTTCAGACCAGTGGTCTTAAAAATAGAACTCATGATATCTTTAGTCTGTCAAGCAACCCATGATGGTACAATATTAAGACTGATACAGGTTCTTGAAAGTGCAAAAAATTTACTAACTGAAATTCCAGGATCTTGGGACATGCTTGAGAATTGGATTTTCTTTGAAAAAGTCATGGAAAGTCCTTGAAAACTGTCTTCTTTTGACAAATAAAATATGTTTAAACTAACTGTCTTCAGGTAATTCCTTGTCTTGCTTTGGTAAATATGTATCTTAGTGTGTGCTTTTGTTGCTTAACCATTTACCTAACTTAATAACCAAAAACCATCCAGCGTTATTTGCAAAAATTACTATTATTTCATTATTTTTTCAATTCTTGTCACAAAAACATAGCTTACGACCTCTCATTGGAACGAGCTCATTGAGCTCGTTTCATCGGGAGGTCATAAGTTATGTTTTTGATGCAAAAAATGAAAAAAGTTAGTTATTCAAGATTTTGTTTGCAAGTGTCATCTGCCTTTCATGTTAGATAAAGAGTTAAATTCCATTTTTAGTAACTAGAATAATATCTGCACCTACCACTTCTCTATGGGGAACCCTCTAAGAGATCAGTCTTAAATGCCAGTGTCATTGGTTGTGAATACATTTTTAAGTTTTGTTAACTGATATGTATACAAACATTTGACAAGATTAAAATAATCTTTGGCCAAAAGTCTTGAGAATGCTTGAAAATTATCAAATTTTTTCCCTTGATGGTGTATTAAACCTAGAATTATTATTTTAAAAATTATATGGAGGTAACATTTCAACAGCCAGGAGCTCTCTCAGCAATCTGATATTAAACTCTAGTTCTAGACAAAGAACCTGAACTGAAAGGTGGGATAAATGCCAGAAATTGGTTGTCAAGTCCCCCATCACTATGTGTGAATAGACCAACATATAGAATAGTGTGAAAGTTTAAAATGAAATTACTCAGATTAGAACTACAGGCTCTCTCCCTTGAGAAGTGCCTTCAAGACAGTCTCGCTCTGACTTGAAAGTCAAAGGCCTGATGTTACAAAAGATCGGATCCAAGATCAACCTGCAAAATCTGCACGATACAATACCTTTAGGAAACTAAGCATCACTTCAGTGTACATCTAAAGGAACATTTGAGTGCCATTAACAATAAATGCAACACTCCAATTGCTGTTCACTTTAAACAGCTCAATCATTCACATGTATATATACATTTTTTCTCGCATTATTTAAGTTTTATACACTGACATAGACGTTCCCAATACCACCAACCAAAGCCACCATCATGAAATACAATGGATGTTCACATTAAAAACATTTATTCCATTTAGCCTGAACAGGAAGGATTTCTGACTCCTATCGCTATTCACTTTAAAGGGACAATAAGCCATGAATTAGAAAAAATATTGTTTCTCAGAATTTGCTTGTATGTGAAAGAGCATGTTAAAAAACTGCTGTTTGCAAAGTGTTGGGCATCAGGAGCAACATGAACTTACTTAAATCTGTGAATTTGCAGAGGATCTGATATTGCAATGAAATAAATGAATTTGCCCGAAGGGATCACTTGAAGTATATGGAGCCCTGTGTTATAATTTCTGATACTCTTCAGTTGCATTCCGAAAATTTTATCATTACCGACGGCAATTTTTTGCACCCCTTGATTTTCTGGAATGCCAGACCTGTTTGGGACTGCCTTTAAAATCTATTATCATTTCATCCCCTGAGTTCCAATGTGTTCTCTGTGCCCACTGGCACAGAGAACACATTGGAACTTAGGGGCCGATTTGTCAATGTTGCATTGATTCACAATAATTCATGACCCTTCTGTGTTGCATTTCAATACATTTTGAGTGTAGAAGATAGTCACATAAGAATTGAATGCAACATTTTGAATAATGAGAATATGTACATGTATGTTCCAATTTTTCCACTATGTAGCTGAATGCAGTACAATTTTTCAGTCACCATAGTAATACCTTGAAGTAAATATACAGTACGTAGACAGTGTATTGTCAATAAATCAGCTGTGGAGTGATGAATTCTCTCAAACAATAAATGATAATTTGATGCAAAGCGTAATTAGCAAAAGCAAAGTTTCAGCCAATGGACCTCCGGGTTTACACACTGAGGTCCATTGGTTGAAACTTGGCTTGTGCTTCTTGTGTTTCTGTATGAAATTTGAAAGTGGTACCTTCGGTGATACCTCCATGCCATGGGTGATTGGGTGACAGTCCACCCTCCATGTACTGTAATCAAAATAGCATAGAAGTACATGAATTGAAAATTCCAGGTGCAATTGCACTCCGAGGCAATCTGAGGAGGGTAATTGTTTTGCACTCCTTGATTTTCTAGACTGCCAGGCCTGTTGTTTTTTCTGAGAGAGCTAATTTTGATGAATATGAAAAATAACATTGCACTTCACACTGTACAGGAAATTTCCATGAGTGATTGGATAACAAGATCGGGGTGTAAACCTATGGCATAGTCTTTCAATAATGACAGTAAATTCTCACCTTCAGGTTAATTAATTTGATCAATATGAGTGAATTCATGTGAATGATATATGAAGTATAAGGGTACTTTTGCATAATGAAAATTGTGATTTTGTCAAATGGTGTAACTTATTTTTTACAAATTCAGTTCTTATTGTACCTTTAACTCTCAACCTTCTGAGTATTTTTAAGGTATTTTTAATCCAATCAAGCCATGGTTACCTTGAAGCAGCCATGACTAGATTTGATGAAAAAAAATTATCTACATTTAACCCAAGAGATCATTGCTTAAAAATGCATGCAATTTACAGAGGGAAAATTTGTTAAACTTTGCCCAAATTTATAATATACTTATTTCATCAGCAAGAGAAATCATGTCCTGAGCAGGAATAACCACCAGCAGCATGCAAGGAGTTAACCAACCTAATCATTCATATAGATATATATGTTCTTTATTGTGTTATTCAAGTTTTTTGCTTGAACCGGACGGACCCAGTACCACCAACAACAAAAGGTGCCATCGTGATATACACTGGATATTTATGTTAAACACACTCATTCCTGTTGGCCTGAACAGGAAGGATTTGTTTTTTTTATTATTATTATATTTGCATTGATTTGTTCTGTGAATAAAGTCTGCAATAAATATTCTTGATTTTTAATATTTTTATACTGTACCAATGACCCAGACTTAGCTGGTGCTAACTCTAACAAAACCAGGGCCAAACACAAATTTTGCCCCCCAATCCCCAAAATTTGCATCCAAAACCAAAAGAAATCATGTCCTATAGGACCTCCATACTACGCCCCCACTGCGCATGCGCAGTGTCAAGGACGTCCCGAAATTGGCGCCAATTATCATTCTCTGTTTGGCCCTTCATCAGTCAACATCTCACTGATCTTTGTGCTTGTAAATCTCAGTTTAAAGGATGCCAGACACGTAATTTTTGGAGAAATGGTGATTCTAAGGAGGATATAGAAGGAGGAGAGGAAAAAGAAGTGACAAAAAATAATCAGGGCTGTACTTAAAATTTTTTGATGAAATTATGTTAAGTTGCCTATTTTCGAGGCATGGGCCTCTTGTTGTCATTCTTGCTAAATGTTGCACTGCTTATTCAGTGTTTCCTCTCCCCTAGCCTTCTAAGTCCCCCCTTGCAATTCTCCCATGCTTTTGGCATATTTTTGAGAAAGTTCATTTCTAAAATTTTCCTGGGAGAATTGCTTGGATACAGAATGTTTTCTGTTATTTTCCCCATAGTTACGTTTTCACCCATGGGTGTATAAACGTTGTGTTCTGCATCTTCCATCTGATGTTCTGCAGATTCTCCCCTGGGAGTCTCTGTCTTGCATCAGATAGAGTGTAATTTTGATGACTGATTTCGGGCCAGTTTTTTCAGTGCCTGGAGTCATGTTTTCTGGTGTTTTACACTGTTTGTTTACATTGGCAACAGCCTTTTTTGAGGGGGGCTGTTTGCCTTTGGTGTACTTTATCTCACTATAAGATACATTTATATTATCCGTAAGTGTCTCATTAATTATTTAATATAAATTTAAAATTTTTGACCACACTTTGCCATCGGATCCATCGGGGCTCAACGTTACTTTTCAGCAACTTGGGCTTCGCTGAAAAAATATTTTTTCAAAATTATTTTGATTTGCAATTGTTTTTTCATTTATTAATGGATCATGTTATTATGTATCTTTGTGTCAGGGGTTTGTGCGAGTAACTAGGACTTGTTGACTTTTCGCAATGAAAGGATATTGTTCAAATTGTAATGGGAAGAAATCTTCCTCTGACTTTCATGATCATTGTATTAATTGTAGTCAGTGTTCTCGCACTAATCCCTGTTCTATATGTCAATATTGGGATGACAAACATTGGAAACGTGTGTCACGGTATGTTACTGGAGAAAGGGCTATGCCGGCTCTTTCTCCGCAAGGTCACTCTACTCTCTCAGTTTCTATTTCAGAGGAACAAGAACAGGGTGATGTTTCCATGTTATCTTCTGCAAGTGCACTTCCGTCGTCACAAATGAATTCAGAGCTAGCGGCAAAAGTGCTCATGGAGATTAGACAAATGTCGTCCGCTAGCTCGCCCGGTGTAGCGTCCATTCACCGAATGGTTCGGCAGCCGGGTTCGTCCGATGCGGTCCAGGAGGAAATGTTGGGTGATGCGAGCACTATAAACATTCAATGTGCACACCCAGTGACGGCGGATAGTAAGCGAGATCGGAGGAAGCCTTTGAGTCTGGTTCCTAGCTCGTCCAGGTCCAGCCGGGCCGCGAGCGAGAGAGGCCCCTCTCTCGTACAACAACATCTGGGACCAGATGTTGTGGTACAAAATGTGTCGCAAGCGGAGCATACGTCCGTCGCTCGGGACGCTCCGTTGTATAGGCAGTCCGCGGAGACTGCTAAGGCTTCTTCTTCTCGTCAGCGCACACGACCGCACCTTGGCTGCGTGACCGCCGATATCTTACCAGCTTCGCCGATCAAGGATTCTTCGGCGACCAGGTCACACCATCCGGCAGCCAGGGACTCGAGACCGATGGACTCCGGACGTTCGCATAGAAAAAGTATGCGGGAGCCATCTGATGCGAAGCAGCGAAAGACTGCGCCTCCGCAGGTCTCGACGCCGGACATTCTTGTGCAGATAGCACAGCTTATCGCAGCATCCCAGCAGCCGACAGAAACGGTGTCGGATCGAGAATTATCCGATGGCGCTGGGTCGGTACGCTCCGCCGAAGCATCGGGGGCAGACGACCGGGAGCATCATGAGGTCCGACCGGATGGTGAAAGGGATACGGATGATTTGGAGCTATCCCTTTCGGAACAACATAAAGCTGCCGTGGACTTCATCCGGCACTTTCTCCCTCAAGTTGTTCCGTCGAGCCAGACTGCTGCGGTTCCGGACAAGAGGATTATAGCGTCATTGGACTCTGAATTTTTTGAGCGGTTCAGGGACATCGCTCCCGAGTTTCCGTCGCAGTCCAATAATGTTGCAAGAACATTTGAATTATTGAACGACGCTATATTTAAACTTGCTTCCAAGACGGGAAAAGCAGGTTTCTTGTCCGCCAATACTCTCAACCTGCCTTTCATTAATGCAAGGAATAAATTCGATACGGCAGGACAGGGTATCCCGAGAGTTCCTCTGCGTATGGACGACGAGGCGGAAGACTTAGAGCTATCATTACCGTCGTCGGCTTCTATTCCAACCGCTGTGTTGGAAACAGCTATTTCGTCTAACAGAGCCAATTTAGATGCCTTATCTTACGCAGATCACCTTACTAAGGCGTTATCACTGCGCCTTCAAGGGAAAGAGTTTCAGGATATTCAATCCTCTTTAAGACTTCTTTCAAGGGCAGTAGCTTATTCCACGTGTAACTCCGCCCTTTCTGTGGCAAACCTGGAGTTGGTTAGACGTGACGCAGCCCTAGCTACATCCACACTCGTGGATACTAAGGTGAAGAACTCTCTTAGAGTCACTTCGGTCTCCAGAGAACTTCTCTTTGACGGCAAGCTTTCTGCTATTTATGATAAAATTACAAAGAAAGCTTCGGATTCTCTGTTGTTCAAATCTGCTTCTAAGAAGTCGGATACAGCAGACAAGAATAAGACAGGCACTTCTGGGTCTAATGCGCCCAAGAGAGGTTCCTATAGAGGTTCCGGTGCATCCTCTTGGTCTTATTCGAGAGACCGTCAGGGTAGCGACTCTCGTTCGGGACGTCCTTCGGGCCGGGACAACCGGTCGGATGCCCCAAGGTCGACGGGACGAGGTGCGGGTCGTGGAGGATGTGGTTTCTCCTACCGCAGGCCTCGCAGGTCCAGGAGGTGATGGCTTAAACCTCTATCGCGTACCGGTTGGCGGAAGGTTGTCGAGCTTTTCAAAAGAATGGGCGTCGATTACGGTCGACCCTTGGGTGAGAGGAGTGACTTCGGAAGGTCTAAAGATATCCTTCAAACGAAAGCCTCCATTAACTCGAAGTCCAAAGTGGACTCATCTTCTGTCAAATCCGCAGAAAAGAGACGCTCTGTTATCAGAGGTGCAGTCTCTTTTAATGATGAACGCGGTAGAGGTCGTAGAAAACCAGGAGACTCCGGGATTCTACAGCCATCTGTTTCTGGTTCCGAAACCAGACGGCTCGTTCCGTCCAGTCATAGATTTGAGCTGGATAAACAAGCTGATCGTCGCTCCGAAATTTTATATGGAGACGATTCGGTCGGTCAGAGCGAGTATTTGGGTGAACGATTATGCAACAAGCATAGATCTCAAAGATGCGTACTTTCACGTCATGGTACATCCGACATTCAGAAAGTATCTATGCTTCGCAGTCCTAGGAGTGGTGTATCAATTCCGGGCGATGTGCTTCGGATTGAATCTAGCACCCTGGGCTTTCACTCGGGTAATGAACTCGGTAATGATCTATTTCCGAGCTCATTCGTCTGCGGTAATGTCGGCCTACTTGGACGACATTCTTCAGAGGTACGGCAACGAGTTAACGCTTCAGAACGATGTTCAGAATCTACTTCTATTGCTCCGACGTCTCGGTTTTATAGTAAATGAGGAGAAGTCGGATCTGGTGCCGTCCAAGTCATTCACTCATCTGGGAATGAGCTTCGAGACGCACAACAATCTTGTTTGTCTGCCGTTAACCAGAGCGAAATTAGTCAGTTGTTAGGCTCGCTATTGCCTGCACGCAGACAAAGTCACAGCGAGAGAATTTATGAGACTGATAGGTCTGTGCGGAGCCGCTGCGGATCTCATTCCGATGGGGCGGTTACGCACGCGTCCTCTCCAAATTTTCTTGACTCAGAATTGGAGTGTGAAAATTCATTCGCTCGATGTAGACGTTCTCTTGTCAGATCAAGTGAAACAAGAGATTCAGACTTGGGCAAACATTCAGTGGTTAACTCAGGGAGTTCCGCTGCAGTTGCCGGATCCGAGTTTTACCATTATGACGGATGCCAGTCAAACAGGTTGGGGTGCATCATTGATCCCAACGGATTCGAGATGCCAGGGTCTTTGGGATCCGCAATTCCTGTGCAAGCACATAAACATCAAGGAAATGATGTTAATTTGGCTTGCGTTACGTCATTGGATGGACATTATTCACAATGCTCATGTCCAAATCCTATCCGACAATACGACAGTAGTGGCGTATATACAGAATCAGGGAGGCACTCATTCAGTTCCGTTGTTCAATCTAACGGAAAGAATCCTTCTGTTTGCGCTAGAACATCAGGTTCTTCTTTCGGTCCGTCACATACCGGGTCGTCTGAATGTGCTAGCAGACTCCCTTTCACGAAAGGGTCGCTTGTTGCCGTCGGAGTGGACTCTCAACAAACAAGTATTCAATCAGATTTGCTACCAATGGGAACGGCCAATGATAGACTTATTTGCGACACATCTCAACAATCAGTTGCAGACGTATGTGTCTCCGTGTCCGGATCCAAGAGCATTTGCAGTAGACGCTCTGTCGATCCCTTGGGACGGAATGATAGGATATGCGTATCCTCCAGCGCCGTTAATTCAACAAGTATTGCTAAAGATAAAACAATCTCAATGCAAGATTCTGTTGGTAGCATCTCTGTCGCCACAGAGACCGTGGATAAATCTACTCAGGTGTCTGTTATGGGTCCTACCACGAAAGCTTCCTCCACGGGAGGATCTTCTTTCGCAGGGGAAATCGCGCCAACTCCATCACAACCCGCAAGGTCTCAACCTTCACGTTTTTCCGTTGTGCGGTCCTTCTTGCATGGCAAGCACTTTACAGGACGAGCAGTGGACGCGATTTCTAACTGTAGGAGGACCTCCTCTTCGCTAAACTATGCGGCTAAGTGGAAGGTTTTTCGTCGTTGGTGTAGGGATCATTCTGTAGATATTTTTGATCCCTCTATACCAGACATTGCAAACTTTCTAGTATACTTGTTTGACGAAATCAAACTGCAGCCTGTTACTATTAAGGGTTATAGGTCTATGTTATCTGATACCTATGCACATCATGATAGTTTACAAATTGGATCTAATGTCTCTTTATCTAAGTTGGTTAGAAACTTCTCGATAAATAGACCCAGAACTCTTAGATTAATTCCTAAATGGAATTTAGCTTGGGTTCTTCTTAAATTGAAGGAAAAGCCATTTGAACCTCTTGGGACAGTAGATTTCAAATTCTTATCTTATAAGACAGCTTTTCTCTTAGCTTTCTCTTCTGCTAGAAGAGTCAGTGAGCTTCATGCACTGTCGGTGGATGATTCTCACTATCGTAGTGTCGGGAACACTATCACCTTCACCACTAATGTGGGTTTTTTAGCTAAGAATCAGGCTCCTAATAAATATCCGGAACCTATTGTTATTAAGGCTCTTCCGTCTTCAGACGGGCATAGGCCTTTACTCTGTCCTGTTAGAGCATTACGTATCTATAAACAGAGATCTCAGTTTATCAGAAAGGGACGGAAACGTTTCTTTCTGTCTTTGATGCCTAATAGAAGGGACATTTTGGTCCATTCTATTGCTAGATGGATTCAATTAACTATCCGTACTGGTTATGAGAGTTTATCTTCTTCTCAGCAGTCTGTGCTTAAGATTTCCGCTCATGAAGTAAGAGCTCTTGCTACTTCTTGGGCTTATGCTAATAGTGTTGCTATTACAGATTTAATGAAGGCTGCTTATTGGTCTCAGCCATCCACATTCACGAATTTTTATCTCAGAAATATTGAGTCCATTTCTGGAGACCTGCATTGTTTAGGTCCGTTATCTGTTGCTCAGAATGTCGTCCACTAAACAGTTGCAACTATAGTTATGCAGGCTTTCTGTTCCAGCAGTGACTCCGTCCTGCTGCCCTCTTCGCTCTGAGCTATTTGACCCAGGGCAAGGGGAAGGGGGGGGGGGGGGGTTCCCTTAGGTCACCTGCTTTATAGTGAAAAGCAAGGGAATGCCTCCTCCAAAGTCAGTATTTCTGAGTCGCTTCCGGGATGGTTTTAAAGTGTAATATTAATGTTAAAATTCATTCATGTCTTATTTTTAAAGTGTAGCTCGGTGTGAAGCATTTGTATATGTCAAGTGTCAAACGGGCTTTAATATACAATACTCGGACACTTTTAAAAGATTATAAAGAGTCTCAATTCTCTGGACTACTTTATTTATTGGCTTACTTTAAAAATAATTAGTATAAGGGTTATACTGGATGTAAATAGAGAACATGAATATTATTGTGCTCAATTATTAAGGGTATTGTATCTTTCTAATTTAATATTAAATAAGAAAGATACATGTAAAGCCTAATACTCCTTTTCTCCTTAAGGGGTTACCTCTTTATTATATAGTTGAGCTTATTGAATTTTCCTCTATGTCCTAGGCCCTCCAGCCTGTTTACTATTCAGCTAAGTCGGGGTCATTGGTACAGTATAAAAATGTTAAAAAATTTATAGTAATTTATATATTTTTTATACTTACCAATGACCCAGACGGGGATGGCCCTCCCAGGAGTTGGGAACTCTTGCCTCCCCGCTGAGTACATAGCGCTGAAC
The DNA here is from genome assembly GCA_031216915.1 of Pictodentalium vernedei. Classification (NCBI taxonomy): domain Eukaryota; kingdom Metazoa; phylum Mollusca; class Scaphopoda; order Dentaliida; family Dentaliidae; genus Pictodentalium; species Pictodentalium vernedei. Next base: position 381,246,814 of record CM062296.1, read on the forward strand.
AGGCACTGCCAGTAAGAAAGATAATTGGCGCCAATTTCGGGACGTCCTTGACACTGCGCATGCGCAGTGGGGGCGTAGTATGGAGGTCCTATAGGACATGATTTCTTTTGGTTTTGGATGCAAATTTTGGGGATTGGGGGGCAAAATTTGTGTTTGGCCCTGGTTTTGTTAGAGTTAGCACCAGCTAAGTCTGGGTCATTGGTAAGTATAAAAAATACATAAATTACTATAAATTTTTTAACTTTTCAGGTTGAAGAAAACTGGGAAAATATTAAAGGTGCCTTTAGAGCAAAAGATAGTTATGGGTGTGGATCTGTCAGTTCACCTGATTGCAAGGTAAAGTTTTTTGTAACTTCATCAAAATTGTAAGTGATTAATTGAACTGTTCCAGAAAATAGTTTTAAAAACAGCTTTTGTGTATAAATAAATTTGTAGGGTTGATAAATAGAGATTATAATGACAGTAAAGTGATCTGTTTGTCATATTCCATCGAGTTGGCAAGGACAGATTGCCAGATCACACGAGCTGCTGAAGGCAATGAGTCAATGAGATGAGTCAATGAGACCTTGTCAATGAGATGGAATGCAACAAACCAGATCACTTTACTGTCATAATGATCTGTTTATTAAATGCTGTTATGAAAATTTCTTTCACATAAGAAATTAAGATAGAGGTAAATAGCATGCAATTGTAGCTAGAACTACATACATTTTCAAACAACACTTATAAAATTATGGTGACTTTCCAAAATAGCATTTCAAAGTTGACACCATTCAGCATTTCATTCTTCTACATCAGTCAGATTTACACATTAAAATAGAAATAAAATAAGAAAACTAGACTTAATGATTCTGGATAATCATGGCTTTTCTAGATGAGATTCCCTGATTTTCCATGACCCTTGAGTGTCTGAAGAATTGTTTTTAACTGTATCACTGAAGTCCCTTTATTAATGTCCTGAAAAAGGTGGGTGTAGTCTCAAATGATTCAGTTTGATAAAAAAAATGTTTAGTTTAAAACCGTCATTATTGGTGTAGAGGGTTAAAAAATCATTATCGTCATCCGACAAGTCTAAGTCCGACAAATGGAGTTATGTTTGTTTGACACATACCATATCACCCATAGTGATGTGGCTATTTGAAAATAGCCCATTTTATCTCAAATGTATCTAAAATTTTGATGTTTGGCAATTTGTAGAGGGTTAACAAATGCTAACGGGAATATTTTTTCCATGCAACTTGTAATGTCACACCAAGACCTGTGAATGGCCATTTTGTCTTGAAAATCTACAAGATGTTTTCAGAGAAATCCAGGGAAAACATGAATTTTAAGCTTCTGATGGGTATCATTGTTTAACCAGCCCAAAACGGGTTACGGTTTGGTATTTTGAATACCCTTATTACTCACAAAAATAATCCTTGGTGAATTCCACTTCCAATAAAGGAAGTTATATTTATCTCTCCTCTACATATTGGGTGCTGTGGGTAACTGAACACAGCCCATTTTATCAAAATTTCAATGTTTGAGGGTCTGTGGAGGGTTAACAAACACTTACCGGAATATTTTGTCCATGCAGCTTGTAATGTCATACCAAGATCTGCGAATAGCCAATTTTTCTTGAAAATCTACAAGATGTTTTTAGAGAAATCTTCGGAAAACATTAATTTTAAACTTTTGATGGGTATCATTGTTTAACCAGCCCAAATCGGGTTACGGATTGGTATTTTGAATACCCTTATTACTCACAAAAATAATCCTTGGAAAATTCAACTTCCTATAAAGGAGGTTATGTTTATTTCTCAGGTACACAGGTGCTGTGGGTTCCCGAAAACAGGCCATTTTCTCAAAATTTAGATGTTTGAGAGCCTGTGGAGGGTTAACAAATGCTTACCGGAATATTTTGTTCATGCAACTTGTGATGTCATAGCAAGACCTGTGAATTGCCAATTTTTCCTGAAAATCTACAAGACTTATTTAGAGAAATCCATGGAAAACATAAATTTTTAAGCTTTTGAGGGGTATCGCTGTTTAACCAGCCAAAACAGATTAATGCTTGGTTTTGTGAATACCCTTATTACTTACAAATATGATCCCCGATGAAGTCCACTTCCAATGATTATTAGGTTATGTTTATCTCTGGTGTACATGTTGGGTGCTGTTGGTGCCCGAAAACAGCCCATTTTATCAAAATTTTTATCTTTGGCAGCCTATGTAGGGTTAACAATTGCTTAGCCCAATATCTCTTGTATATCAGTTGTAGTGTCACAGTCAGATCTAACAGTGATAAATGCTTAAAAAAATCTACAAGACATGTTTTGAGAAAGTGCTGATAAATGCTAATTTTGACCGTTTTTGCTAATTCTGGTGAAAGAAGGGTTCAGTCGAAAATTCCGCTTTGGTACATTTTTAGATTTTGTGCCCCTCTATGCTTGTGCAAAATTGTGTGAAAATCGGTTTGAAAATGGCTTCAGAATCGTACAGACATAATGTGTGGAAAAAAACTAAAAAAAAATAAATAAATAATAATCTGTAGAAAAACAATTTGGCTATTCGGATGCAAGATAGCTATAACACTCACTGTTAGTGAGTGTCATGGGTAACCTGGTATCTTGCATCCAAATATTCAAGCCTGCATCTATACATTACGTGATGACGTACATCATAATTACACAAACCATGTACCTTAATATGATATTAGTTGTCTACCCAGCAGGTTGAAACAAAATGGCCCCCGCAAACCATAAATGGCCCTCCTGGGGTCATTTTAGGTGAACCCAAAATGGCCCTTCTGGGGTAATTTGAGGCAAACCATAATGGCCCTCCTGCAATTTTTAAAATGACAAGCCTGGACATAAGCATAAGCTATGAGTTAGTAAAAGAGAGCTTTCCACTTAACTGAAAAACATGCTGGAGAAGGACTATGAAAGTTCTGCGTGGAAGTTTGGGATTTCACCAAATGCCACCTCCCTGCAATACAGTACACCGGTACTGGTCTGATAGTTTCAGTATACACTGGGCCAAGTCATTTTTTTAAAAATTGTTGTAAACAACATCTAGATAATTCAACTCCATACCTCAGTTTTAGCACTTTTCTCTCTCAATCATTCTCTAAAAAGTCATGGGGGTTGTAGAAAAAGAAAATGTTTTGGGGAAACTAAAAAGAAAGGATGAGATGGGTAGGGGGTGAGAAATAACCATTTGTTTGAATATTGTGTCACTCAGGGAAATGGGGGAGGAGGATAACCAAAGTGACTTAGATTACGTGGAAAAAGGGACGCATGGTAGCAATCCTTCAAACATTTTCCATGAAATGAAACCATGCCCTTGAACTGAATAGTTAAGAAAATGTTTGCTGTGAGGCCTATTGCTGCAACATGTACTCAAACCTGGAAATAAGCAGACTGTCATCTGCAGAATGAGGTCTCGAGAGGGTGAATTTGGTGATGCTACCCTGCACAGTAGGGTAGCGGAGCTAAATTTACCCTCTGTGACCCTTGATCTCAAGCCTAAACAGAAAGAGATACCAGAGGATAAATTGGCTCACTGAATGGGATAGCATCAGCAAATTCACCCTTTGTGGACCTCATTCTGCAAATGACATGTTGCTTATTCCCAGGCTTGCATGTACTGTATTGCAAATTGATGGCTGCTAGTGAAAATGTTTTGGGGTACCTGCATTTTCAAATCATGTTTGTGCCCACTATTCTTTTGTGTATTTATGAGTTATCCAAAAGCTTTGAATTTACTTTTCTCAAGTTGTTTTGTGAGCATCAATTTTACTCCAGCCTGTGAAAAAGGACTCAGATATTATATGGGTGTTTTTTCTTTATTTTTAAAAGGGTGCAGAAATAAAACTAAACACAAATGTATTTCACATATTTACTGGCTATAAAAAAAATCAAAAATAAAGTTAAAAGCTTCCCTCCTTTGATTTGAAGAAAAATCTTGGGAACCAAATGTCCATTCTTTGCCTTGTGGTAGGATTTGGGTCCACCTTTTTACTTTGTTGTGATGAGCAGAGGTGCTGACAGAGTTTATAGCACTCAACGTGAACTCATAACTGGTGAATCCTTCACTTTTGCAATGTAGATTATGAGTACAAAGTGCACTCACTAAAAGGCTGTATGCACATTTGATCCCTAGAAAGTTAATGAATGAAAGCTGTCATTTTATATCCTTGTTGATTAACTGATCGAGTGCTAGAAGCCACTTTCAGGAGCTTGTTGTTTGTGCAATAGTAGATGAAGAAGTGTTCAAATAATTTTTTTTTGTTGCTATTTATTGGAGAGTGGCAACAGACACTCTCCAATAAATAGTAACAAAACAATTATTGATGAAAATAATCTTGCAAAACTAAGGCTCCCCTTGCTGGCAGTATTGTATCTTTCAAAAAAGATACTGATCTTACAAACCAACTTTAAAAAATAATTTAGCACCCTACCAGTTAAGAGATGTAGTCTAAAAAATCTGACTGGAAATATATCCCAGATTGGTGTGTTCTAGTGTACATCAGCCATAGGTCTGTGTATACAGTTAAAAGTATACACTTCAGATTTTTTGTATGATATCTGAAATGACTTGTTGGTTTTCAACAACTGTTGTCATAGAACCTTTGGTTAGATAAAAAGCAATTTAACTTATTCAAGTCTTGATGGAGACAATTCCTCTCAGCAGGTAAATAAGGAAACATAAGTTCTATTACCCAAGCATGCATCTAACAATATGGGAGCAAAGTGACACAGTGGTTAGAGTATCTGACTTCAGACCAATCATGACCATCGGTAACTGCAATGTATCCAGGCCTGGGGTGATTACATTGAAAATGTAATGATTACAATTACAATTACTTTAAATTATGTCATAATCCTAAATACCCATGTGAGGTCACAGTGCAACTGTGTACTAAGTCATACTGCATGTCGATGGTGCACTTGCCACCTTCAGCCACTGTAAACCCTCCTTGTGTGGAGTTAGTATGTTGGGGAGTCTGACAATTCCTCGCTGTTCCTGTGGTTCTCTGCAAGTACTCTGGCTTCCTCCAACCAGTAAAAGTGTCTGACACTAAATGATTCTGGCTGTCAAAAGTGTCATTAAGACCAAAATAAATAAATAAATCTAACAGTCTGAGTCTTTATTTGGAGGTGAGCATTGTATTGTCAAAACAGTAAACCAACCACACAGACAGTTCTTTCTTATTTTATACTTAAAAAAACTAATTTAGTTTCAATCTTTTACAGAACATTTTCGACCGCTTTGGACTTTGTTTTCCCAATGATGACCGAAGAAATGTCTTGATGAACTTTGACTTTGATAGAAATGGAAGGTATGTCAGCTTAATATGATCAGATGGATGGAATGGTTTCAGACGCCGAAGACGCGCAGGGATGGTTTGGGGAACAAGCCCCTTTCGACCCTCAGTGACTGTATCTGATTCGTTTTCTCATGTCGAGGCGTGTTGAAGGAGGGAAGGGTTCAGGTACTCGGCAGGTGTCTCCGGTTGCAGCGTGGCAGGTGGATGGCTTCGTTGATTGGTGTAGGCTGAACCCTCGGGTGAGGATCAGTGTGGGAGGTTGGGTCCTCTTACAAAGGTACTACCTTTTCCCGAGGGTGCAGTAGTCTTAGATTTTCAGGCAAGTATAGTCTGCCACTTAGGAGATGATTTCGAATGGTGGCCATCACTGGCAAGTATAATCTGCTTCAGGCTGTCTCTGATTGTGTGGAAGGACGCCTAGGAAGAAAACAACAACAACAACAACCCCTCTCGGGGACCACCAGAAAAAGACCCGAACTTTCCTGGTTCGGGGGCAGGCCTGCATTATAATCCTATTTGGGTGGGACAGAAAATGCGCCGTGTGGACGCTTTTCTTCTAGGGATGGAGTGGAGGATATTCTGGAACCATGGGGGTTGCAATTTCCATAACGGTCATAGTTTCCATAGCGGTTATTGGGGTGCTGATCAAAAAGCATCTTCTGTGTACCTGCTAAAAAGAAGAAGGCAGAATTAGTTTTCATTAGAATATGTAAAATGAAATAAAATAAAAGATAAAAATAGCACATTTAGTTTAATGCAGTCATTGAATAGGCTTATGATATAACTTTAGCTGAGTCGGTGAAGGCAGCCTTTTCTGGTAGAAGGCCACAGTTAAGCTGTTAATCTGCCTGTTAGCTCACGAATATAGAAATGTACAAGGTCCCTTCTAAACATGTTTCCTCTCTTTTTTCGAATATACAAATGTACAAGGTCCTTTGTAAACATGTTTAGAAAACTTGTGATATTCTAATAAATAGTAATATAAACCAATTGTAACCAAACATGTGCTTGTATTGGGTAGTTGCAAGATACAGATTTTGTATCAGAGGCCTCTGATATACACTGTATTTGGCTAATTATAGATCCAGTATATACTTATTGTAAGCTAAAATATTGTATTAAAATGATTTTGTAGAAATTAGTTTTAATGTCTCTTTACCCCACTACACACTGATTTTGAAATATCAAAACTTCAACCTGCAATTTTTTTACTATAATGAAACTTGGAGTCTAACCTATTCAATCTTTGACAGGGCTAAATGAGCCCTGTCAAACCAGATTGAACTGGTTAAAATCCTTCTTGCATTGTGGGAAAAATTTAGGCTGTCTCTGATTGTGTGGAAGGACGCCTAGGAAGAAAACAACAACAACCCCTCTCGGGGACCACCAGAAGAAGACCCGAACTTTCCTGGTTCGGGGGCAGGCCTGCATTATAATCCTATTTGGGTGGGACAGAAAATGCGCCGTGTGGACGCTTTTCTTCTAGGGATGGAGTGGAGGATATTCTGGAACCATGGGGGTTGCAATTTCCATAACGGTTATAGTTTCCATAGCGGTTATTGGGGTGCTGATCAAAAAGCATCTTCTGTGTACCTGCTAAAAAGAAGAAGGCAGAATTAGTTTTCATTAGAATATGTAAAATGAAATAAAATAAAAGATAAAAATAGCACATTTAGTTTAATGCAGTCATTGAATAGGCTTATGATATAACTTTAGCTGAGTCGGTGAAGGCAGCCTTTTCTGGTAGAAGGCCACAGTTAAGCTGTTAATCTGCCTGTTAGCTCACCTTCTCGTTCCCTATTTATTCTCCAGCATGTTTAGTTTTTATACAGTATTTAAACGCGATGTAATTTTTGTTGAGTCGTTGAAGGTAGCCCTTTCTGGTAGAAGGCCACAGTTAAGCTGTTAATCTGCCTGTAAGCTCACCTTCTCGTTCCCTAGTTTTTCTCGAACAGTTTTAGTTTTATACAGTCTTTAAACGTGTTGTAATTTTAGTTGAGTCGGTGAAGGCAGCCCTTTCTGGTAGAAGGCCACAGCTGAGCTGTTAATCTGCCTGTTAGTTCACCTTCTCGTTCCCTATTTTGTTTTGAGTCGAAGAACAGGCTTACACACAGAGCCACACCCAGGGGGGGGTTACTTTCCTGTCTTGTCCTCGTTTAAGGTCCTAGTTTATGATCGGCCTATTTTAGATAATTGAGGTAGCGAAGAACAGGCTCACACACAGAGCCACACCCAGAGGTGTTTCTTTCCTGTCTTGCCCTCAGTTATAAGTCCTAGTTAGTAGTTCCCTTAAGTAGCGGCGTTTTGGGGTTTTTGTCTGCTTTTACAGATTGCCTGTAGTTCGGATATTAGTTTGCTGTCAACTAACCGGTCGTGATTTTTCACGGCTAGGGAGGCAAGGCAGTCTTTTATAGTGGGGATTTCGGCTCTATCATGGAGTGTTTTGATAGGTGTATCCCATGGGGCATGGAGGACGACCCTAAGCGCATGATATTGGACCTCCTGTAGTTTCCCCATATTTGTTTGATTGAGCTCAGTTAGGATGATGGCCCCATATTCAAGTACTGGGTGCACGAAGGCTTTGTATAGTTTGAGTCGGGTGGATTGATTGGCTCCCCAGGAAGTTCCCTTTAACATTTTTAGTAAATTAATACATTTGGTTGCTTTACTGGCAATGTCGTTGGTGTGTTTATTAAGAGATAGGTTTTGATCGATGGTGATGCCAAGGAATTTTGCCTCTTTGCATTCTGGGAGGACTTTATCCATTAGCTTGAGGTCAAAGTCACGGTTCTTTGTTTTGTGGGTAAAGGTGATTCATTGGGTTTTATTGGCATTCAGTTTTATTCTCCATTTGGCACACCAGTGTTCTAGGTCGTCGAGAGTGCATTGCAGAGGTTTTTGGAGTAGATAGGCCATGCTATTAGAGTCCCAGAGGCCCTTATCGTCCACGAATTGTGAGACTTGAACGTGATCCTCGGTGAATTTGAGATTGTTGACGTAGATGATGTACAGGAGAGGGCTGAGGACGGACCCTTGAGGGGATCAGATGGATGAAAACATGTCTTTTTATATACCATTGTGAAGAGGACTTGTAATCAACCCTTACAAGTTTTTTTTTCTCTGTACAGCAGGCACGGACATTCAGATATGGGTGAGTTGTTGTTTCTAATCAAGTGTGCTAACAGATGACACATGATTAGAAAGAAACTGCAAGGCAATGTGCCTTGATAATTATTTATGTTAATAAACTTCACTCTTATTTCCAATGTTTTTGCACATTAATTAAGCAAGAAACTATAAATTAAATCCTTGAATTTCTGAGGCAAAATGGTAATACAAAAGCAGTGAAAATTTATATAACTTATCAGCATTGTGTTTATGTACAAAATGCTGTATCAGAGTAAAGTTCTTGTTTCTAAGGCCATATATATATAATTGATTAGCACTTTACTTAAAGAATCAGATGCTTTTTCTCACATAATTCACAAATTGTGCTGTTGAAAAAAAACAATATTTTTCAAATTTTTAAAAATTCAACAAAACCATATGTGACTCCTCATTGGAATGATCTTGATGACCTCATTCCAATGAGGGGATCACATGATATGGTTTTGTTGACATTTTTAGAAATTTTTTTTTACAAAAAATAATTCAAATACTAAATTGTGATATCGTGTGTATTGAGTAATGGGTTAACTAGCATTTTAATATCTGATTTCATTTTTAGACTCGTAAATATGATTGTTGTTTCAGACAAAACTGTATGTGACTGCCTTGTACTTTTGCAATCTTTGAATAAACTTATTGAGTGCATAGATGTTCAACATTTTGAATACCTGTGCACTTTAACAATATAACTGCATGTTGTTCCAGCTTGAATGCTTCTAGTGATTCAAATACAAAAGAATAAAAGCAATGTGGTTCCATAATTTAATAATACACTTTTGAGAAGTGTTTTTTTCTCTCTCTCTTTTTTCGAATATAGAAATGTACAAGGTCCCTTCTAAACATGTTTCCTCTCTTTTTTCGAATATACAAATGTACAAGGTCCTTTGTAAACATGTTTAGAAAACTTGTGATATTCTAATAAATAGTAATATAAACCAATTGTAACCAAACATGTGCTTGTATTGGGTAGTTGCAAGATACAGATTTTGTATCAGAGGCCTCTGATATACACTGTATTTGGCTAATTATAGATCCAGTATATACTTATTGTAAGCTAAAATATTGTATTAAAATGATTTTGTAGAAATTAGTTTTAATGTCTCTTTACCCCACTACACACTGATTTTGAAATATCAAAACTTCAACCTGCAATTTTTTACTATAATGAAACTTGGAGTCTAACCTATTCAATCTTTGACAGGGCTAAATGAGCCCTGTCAAACCAGATTGAACTGGTTAAAATCCTTCTTGCATTGTGGGAAAAATTTACTTCTTGAGCTTTCAGTATTTTGACATCAGTGTGCAGAGGTTTACACCTCATGCATCATGACTAGAAGATGACTCAGACTTTTGGAAATATTTTTTTTAATACCTGTAAATGTTCATTTTCACTTTAAAAACATGCCATGAGTGAGCTTGTTCCAATTAGGTGTAATTCATTTTCACTTAAAAAATATAGCTATTCTCATTGAAATGAACTTGAAGAGCTTGTATTCCACTGAAGGGTCCAAAGCTAGTTTTGAAGGTAAAAATTAAAAAAAAAAATAATACAATGTTTCTGTCTAGTGTTATGCAGATTTAGCACTGTATAGGAGAATTTAGCTGAATGGGTTAACAGGGAATCTTTTGCAACCCTGGGCATGCACTCTCTGCATCAGTTTTCAACACAATGTATGTAAAAGGATTTGTTGCTGATATTTATATGTAATTATCAGAGATATGATAGTAACCAGCATCCTATTATATATACACATGTATGATGTGTGGTGTACATGTTTTTTAGTTCACCTGAGTGAAACTCAAGGGGAGCTTTAAGGATCACTTTCCGCCTGGCGTAAACTTTTCCGACTTCTCCTCAACTACTGGACCAAATTGAACCACTTGGTATGGACATTCCATATCATATGCCAATTCATGAAGTGTATTCAAACAACTTACCACACCTACAGGGGCCATAACACTACTAGTACCCCAAAACAATTTTAAAAATCTTCTATGGAACCACCAGCCAGAATCTTCTTTTATTGGTTTACAGCCTCCTTGGAATGGGCATATTCATGTAGGTTCTTAGATTATCCTCAGAAGATTACTTCTTACAAATTTATTCCCCTCTTTTATTCAAACTGCTTAAATTCTAGACAGTAAATTTGTCATAAAGAGGCAGAGAGTCAATGAATCATCTTCAGATTGCGTACCTAACTTTTTTGTGACAATATCTCAGATAAATTCACAAATCAAATAAGTTGCTGTAACTGGTTATAAATCAGCTTCATCCGAGTACTATTCTCTGAGGTATTGCCTTTTATACCATGGTTACCTATACTACTATATATGAATAGCCTATGACATAAATTTTCACTTTGCACACCAACCGTGGTGAACATGACAGCAATGGGATTTCATTGGTTAAAATTTACTCCTACAGTGGAACTATATCCAAGTTGACCTTTGGTGACATTCACCTGAATGCGAACTTGTCTAAATTTATTGCATGTCGACTTCTGAAGAGTGAAATGAAAGTGGCAATTATTTATTACGTTTTTAAATGAGTTTACCCCATAAGACACCAAAAATTAACAAACATGCATTGTGTCATGTCAATAAAGCATCTATAACTTGAAACAATATGTTATTAAAATGAAAAAGGCCCTGTTTCTATTTCTATTTCATTTCGGTGATAAAATTGACAGCGGAAGTTCCGCCCACTGATGCTCATGTAAAAAAAACAAAATTTGCACTTGTGTACATCTGCTGCTCAGTAAAATCGAGAAAAAATAATATTGACTCTTAATAATCTGATGATGATGGCATAAATAAAATATACCCAAAGTAGCTTGGTGTACCAAATGTTCACCACTCATGGTGAAGTGGTGTTAACCATGTGCCAAAGGCTCACGGTTAACACCACTTCACCACTCGTGGTGAACATTTGGTACACCAAGCTACTATGGGTATATTCTACGTATGATTCTTGTTCATATGCCTGAAATCTTTGACAATGCACTTATCATAAGATTATAGAAAATGTCTTTCAATGAATCAGTCCTTTCCTTTCATTGATAATATTTAAAAAAGGCCTGGCACTCATTTCTGCCCTTTCTTTCAAAATGCATGAAATCTTACAGTTTATCTAACAATCATATACATTCTGGCTTGAAAACCACAAAAAACGTTGCATATCACATAATGTGTTCCGATTCCATATCATATAGATGACTCATTCTGATTCCATATCAAAAAGATGACTCATTTCCGGGAATGCAGTAGGCTGTCCTAATAGGCACATGAATACATTCTATGTGCATTTCAGTGATTGACTCAGCTGATCACTTACAAAAACCCCCAAAATTCCTTACACTTAGCGACAGAACTATTAATAGCCAGTGACCCCCCCCCCCCCCCCCCCACACACACACACACAATAAATAGAAAATGCACAATTAAATAGTACACACTTGTAAATTCAAGCGTATCATCATAGGAAGTGACATTGAGAGTGAATAATTTTACAACACACGCAACTTTGAAAATTTACAGTGACCGCATTACTCATTATTTGTTAAAGTGCACAACAATATTGTTCCATAAAATATGGGGGTTGTTTTTAACTTTTTCTCCCTCAACATTATGTCCCAAAACTCTATTAATAATTTAAGATTATGTGACAGAATTGTTAGATAAATAAATTATCATGATAATGTGCATGTCCTGTAATTTGCATCAGATTCTCGGTAGTGTCCAGAATGGGATCACAACTCGTAGGCAAAGCCGGCTCGTTGAGATCACATTCTGGACACCACCTCGAATCTGATGCAAATCACAGGACATGCACATTATCATGATAATCTGTATGTATTTGTTTCTAGTTTCAGAGAGAAGTCACCCAAATCATCTTCATTTTTCATATACAGGTGAAGTGTAATGACACATTGAGTGATTTTTGAATTGGCCAAAAACCAAACCGTGGTATTCGGCCATTGCATAGAACCCTGTCAAATCTTGGATTCAAAACATTTGTTACTTGAACCAATGACAGTGACATCCTATCAACAGTCAGAAGTGTTCTCCTTTAACCCTTTACCTAACATGAAAAGCAGATGACACTTGCATACAAAATTATTGAATAACTATTATTTTCATTTTTTGTCTCAAAAACATAGGCTATGACCCCTCATTGGAATGAGCTAGACAAGTCGTTCCAATGAGGGGTCATAACCTATGTTTTAGAGACAAAAAATGAAAAAATAATGAAAATTAATTGGCAATTTTTGAGAACAGCACTGGCCGGTTTTGGTTAAATATTACAATTATAGATTTTAATAATGAAAAGTAATAAACAGAGTAATCACTTGACTGGACTGGTTACGTGAAATAATTCATTCGAGACAAGGGACTATATTGTAAAACACTGGTGCGCATTCGCGCACTCATGCTTGTACAAGTCCCTCACCCCTCATAAATTATTTCTCATAACCAGTTGAATAACTATTGTTTTTGCTTTTTTACGTCAAAAACATAGCTTATGACCCCTCATTGGAATGAGCTCAACATGCTCATTCCAATGAGGGGTCATAAGCTATGTTATTGACGTAAAAAATTGAAAAACAATGAAGTTTGAACAGCAATTTTTGTGAATAGCACTAGCCAGTTTTGGCCATTACATTGGGTAAAGGGTTAAAGAATTATCTGTAGACAGTATGTTAAAGAATTATCTGTAGACAGTATGGAGGTGCAAGTAAAAAGTCAGTCTGGCTATGACATCTCAAAAAAATGTACAACACATGTTTGTAATGCACCAACTCATCTTTATACATTCTAAGTTAGCACATTTGTTTGAATGCTTATTTTGTGTGTATTATTAACCATTAATTATGTTTTGTAAGAATGGTATGCCATTGAATAAGTATTCATTTATTCATTTCTTCTTTCATTCATTTATTCAACTATACCAAATATCAGAGTTGCCTTTTCTGTCCTGGCATAAAATCTTTACAGTATATTTCAATGAGCTTGGCAAATCCCATGCATTCACCACTTGTTTTTTCATGCTTTATCATTTTTTCCTCAACAGATTCCATTATTTGCCATTTTTGAGAACATTTGTTGATCAAGAAAACCAATCCATTCAAAGCAGACTCTCACATCATTTACAACAAAGGGTAAGTTTAATTGACTTTTGAAAGCATGTATTTTGATATTTATTCCAAATTGTCTATGTCGCCACCATATGCAGTTCTTTCGAAAAGTTCAAATTTAAAAAAAAAATGTTTTTTTTTAAATATTTGTCTAGTAATAGGCCATGTGTCTCCTACCAGTTACATACAGCTCAGTGAACTCATTCCAGAAGGAGCTAGCTATATATTAAATCCTCTGCCCAGACAGTTTTTGATCCCATTTATTTTGTCCCAGCCTGTGAGTGCAAAGGCTAAGTAGTGATGTCTTAAGACAGAACACAACAAGGGTGGAGTGTGGAGGACTGGAATCAATGACCTGTGTTGGAGTTTTTTCTGTATTTCACTCATGCTGAGGGCATGTATGAAATACAAGAAAAACTCCAACAAGGATCATTGATTCCTATCCCCCTTATTCTACCAATGTTGTGTTCTGTATTTTTATTATATGACTATGTAATTTAACCACTAAATATCACTACTGTTTGACGATCTTTTCCTGGTCCCCAGAAAATTCACACTATATTATGACAGACTATTTATGGGTACGTGTGAATTCACATAATTAGCTGTTCCGGTTACAGAGTGTACTTTACTCTGATCTGGAATGGGTGTGCTCGAATGGCAGTCCAGGTTTTTTTTATCGTATCCATGATATTTTTTTTATTGTATTCATGCGCGTCGAGGGATTCCTCAGAAGTGTGCACCTGTTACAAAAATAAGTGTAAACAAAAATAGTTCTTTTTTACTTCAATCAAATTTGCCAAAAAAAGGGTGAGGGAATTATTAATTCTAGCATTGTCATATAATAAACCTTTTATCACTACAGTGAAGTGATCTGGGTCATCGCATCAGGTCTCATTGAGGAGGTCAGATCGCCAGATCAAACTTGCTGCCTGTGGCAACTTGTTTGATCTGGCTATATGACCTCTTCAACTCGATGTGATATTACGACCCAGATCACTCCACTGCAGCAATAATATGTATATACTATGATTAAACTTGAATTGAATGAATAAATCTGATCTTACATGACATTCTCACACACAGGCCAGTTTCCATGCATGGTGTAACAAGCACTTTTCTCAATGTCTGTATTTTGTATCTGGTAATGTTGAATACAAACAGCGATTGTGGTATAAAGATATGTCTTGGCTGCCTGTAAAGGCTTGACAAGAAGCCATAAGCAAAAAGACTTTGATAACAAAAGTAAAACTTATTTTGTATATGGAGAGACCACTCTTGTGAGAGACAGCAGTGACCTTGTACCATTTGGTTGTTTTACTCTGTAATGGACCTGTCATGAGAGATCACCTGTTTTGAGAGATCAGTTTTTCTTTGCAAAAAGGATGGACTCTTGAGACAGGTTCTACTATATGTAATAAACATTCTCAAGCACAGTATAGCCCCTATTCTGATGCCAAGTAATCAACCAGATTGACTTGAAGCTTTAGGAGCGCTCCAATTGAATTAATATTCATATTTGTTTGAGTTAGGTATTTTTTTTCCTATTGTTTGTTTGTTGTGTTGGGGTTTGATGACTCAAAAGCCAGGGTCATATCATTTGAACAGTTTTACAGGTAGTGGAAACCAAACTACCCAGAGAGAAACATTAGCAGCAGCAAATAAATGTTGGATCTTCCAACTTAACTAACTAACCTAAACAAACAGTGTTAACATTGGTTGAACACAAGTGCACCATATACGTTCTGTACACCACAGCAGACTGGACCCACCATACTCCCCCTGAGGAAAAGAGGATTAGTGGAGCTGAGAGGTTTTATTTTTCAGATTCAGTCAGACCTTTAGATCTGTCTAAATTGGGCACAACGGCAAATATGGATGTTGCCTGCATGGTTGGAGAAAAAGCACCGGTATTTTTTTCTTCTTGGCGTGTGTTTTAGGTTTTAGGTCCCCGCCTTAAAATGCTAGTTTACAACCCCTTGTTATAGGCCTTCACCATTATCACTGGTTCCCTCCCACCAACCTTTGACGTAAGTTTACTCGACTAACTGGAGAAGGCTTCTTAGTTTCCCAGTGTCAAGCCAAAGGTCTATTTGAATGTAAATTACGCATGGCGTTTACTGAGAAATACCACAAACATGAATATAATAGATTTCAAGCTTTAAGTGGATGATCGTATGGAAATTGCTACAGAAAAGCAATTGGCGTCGACACACTGTCAATGCCGATTGCTTTCCTATGGCAAACTCTGTGGGTTTTTAAAAAAAATTATTTATCTCTTGCATTGTTTGATTCAAAGGTAAGCTCTAAGCTAAATTGCAAGCATCAGGGAAGCCTGGCCAAACTATATATTGCTGAAACACAGCAAAACTTGGAAAAAGTTTCAACCTACACATAATTTGGGCACAATTATCTTATTTGGGCACAGGGTTTACCGTCGATAGTTGGGAAGAATTTAAAGGCCTGGATTCAGTTTTGGTTTCAGCTTGGTTTCAGGAAAAACCTTGGTTTCGGTTCAGATTTTGTATCTGTTAACCCTTTACCTAATGTAAATGCCAAAACCAGTAAGTGCTTTTCACAAAAATTACCATTCAATTTCCATTATTTTTTTCATATTTTTATACTGTACCAATGACCCAGACTTAGCTGGTGCTAACTCCACAAAAACCAGGGCCAAACACAAATTTTGCCCCCCAATCCCCAAAATTTGCATCCAAAACAAAAAGAAATCATGTCCTAAAGGACCTCCATAGTACGACTCTACTGCGCATGCGCAGTGACGCAGTCGTCCCGAAATTGGCGCCAAATATCATTCTCTGTTTGGCCCTTCATCAGTCAACATCTCACTGATCTTTGTGCTTGTAAATCTCAGTTTAAAGGATGCCAGACACGTAATTTTTGGAGAAAATGTGATTCTAAGGAGGATAGAAGGAGGAGAGGAAAAAAGAAGTGGCAAAAAATAATCAGGGCTGTACTTAAAATTTTTTGTTGAAATTATGTTAAGTTGCCTATTCTATTTTCGAGGCATGGGCCTCTTGTTGTCATTCTTGCTAATTGTTGCACTGCTTATTCAGTGTTTCCTCTCCCCTAGCCTTCTAAAGTCCCCCCTTGCAATTCTCCCATGCTTTTGGCATATTTTTGAGAAGTTTCATTTCTAAAATTCCCTGGGAGAGTTTCTTGGTTACAGAATGTTTTCTGTTATTTTCCCCATAGTTACGTTTTCACCCATGGGTGTATAACGTTTGTGTTCTGCATCTTCCATCTGATGTTCTGCAGATTCTCCCCTGGGAGTCTCTGTTTTGCATCAGATAGAGTGTAATTGATGACTGATTCCGGGCCAGTTTTTTCAGTGCCTGGAGTCATGTTTTCTACTGTGTTTACACTGTTTGTTTTCATTGGCAACAGCCTTTTTTGAGGGGGGCTGTTTGCCTTTGTGGTAGTTTATCTCATTATAAGATACATTTATATTATCCGAAAGTGTCTCATTAATTATTTTATATAATTTTAAAATTTTTGACCACACTTTGCCATCGGATCCATCGGGGCTCAACGTTACTTTTCAGCAACTTGGGCTTCTCTGAAAAAATATTTTTTCAAAATTATTTTGTTTTGCAATTGTTTTTTCATTTATTAATGGATCATGTTATTATGTATCTTTGTGTCAGGGGTTTTTGCGAGTAACTAGGACTTATTGTTGTTCTTTCACAATGAAGGGACTTTGTTCAAATTGTAATAGGAAGAAATCTTCCTCTGACTTTCATGATCATTGTATTAATTGTAGTCAGTGTTCTCGCATTAATCCCTGTCCTATATGTGAACATTGGGATGAGAAACATTGGAAACGTGTGTCACGATATGTTGTTTCTGGAGAAAGAGCGATGCCGGCTCTTTCTCCACAAGGTCACTCTACTCTCTCAGTTTCTATTTCAGAGGAACCAGAACAGGGTGATGTTTCCATGTTATCTTCTTCAAGTGTGCGTCCGTCGTCACAAATAAATACAGAGCTAGCGGCAAAAGTGCTCATGGAGATTAGACAAATGTCGTCCGCTAGCTCGCCCGGTGTAGCGTCCATTCACCGAATGGTTCGGCAGCCGGGTTCGTCCGATGCGGTCCAAGAGGAAATTTTGGGTGATGCGAGCACTATAAAAATAATAGATGCACACCCAGTGACGGCGGATAGTGAACGAGAACGGAGGAAGCCTTTTAGTCCGGTTCCTAGCTCGTCCAGGTCCAGCCGGGCCGCGAGCGAGAGAGGCCCCTCTCTCGTACAACAACATCTGGGACCAGATGTTGTGGTACAAAATGTGTCTTTAGCGGAGCATACGTCCGTCGCTCGGGACGCTCCGTTGTATAAGCAGTCCGCAGAGACTGTTAAGGCTTCCTCTTCTCGTCGGCGCACACGACCGCACCTTGGCTGCGTGACCTCCGATATTTTGCCAGCTTCGCCGATGAAGGATTCTTCGGCGACCAGGTCACACCATCCGGCAGCCAGGGATTCGAGACCGATGGACTCCGGACGTTCGCATAAGAAAAGTATGCGGGAGCCATCTGATGCGGAGCTGCCCTCGGCGAAGCAGCGAAAGACCGCTCCTCCGCAGGTCTCGACGTCGGACATTCTAGTGCAGATAGCACAGCTTATCGCAGCATCCCAGCAGCCGACAGAAACGGTGTCGGATCGAGAATTATCCGACGGCGCTGGGTCGGTACGCTCCGCCGAAGCATCGGGGGCGGACGACCGGGAACATCGGGAGGTCCGACCGGATGGTGAAAGGGATACGGATGAATTGGAGCTATCCCTTTCAGAACAACATAAAGCTGCCATGGACTTCATCCGGCACTTTCTTCCTCAAGTTGTTCCGTTGGGCCAGACTGCTGCGCTTCCGGACAGGAGAATTATAGCGTCATTGGACTCTGATTTTTTTGAGCGGTTCAGGGACATCGCTCCCGAGTTTCCGTCGCAGTCCAATAATGTTGCAAGAACATTTGAATTATTGAACGACGCTATTTTTAAACTTGCTTCCAGGACGGGGAAAGCAGGTTTCTTGTCCGCAAATACTCTCAACCTGCCTTTCATTAATGCAAGGAATAAATTCGACACGGCAGGTCAGGGTATACCGAGAGTTCCTCTGCGTATGGACGACGAGGCGGAAGACTTAGAGCTATCATTACCGTCGTCAGCTTCTATTCCAACCGCAGTGTTGGAAACAGCTATTGCGTCTAACAGAGCCAATTTAGATGCCTTATCTTACGCAGATCACCTTACTAAGGCGTTATCACTGCGTCTTCAAGGGGAAGAGTTTCAGGATATACAATCCTCCTTAAGACTTCTTTCAAGGGCAGTAGCTTATTCCACGTGTAACTCCGCCCTTTCAGTGGCAAATGTGGAGTTGGTTAGACGTGACGCAGCCCTGGCTACATCCACACTAGTGGATTCTAAGGTGAAGAACTCTCTTAGAGTCGCTTCGGTCTCAGGAGATCTTCTCTTTGACGGCAAGCTTTCCGCTATTTATGATAATATTAAAAAGAAAGCTAGTGATTCTCTGTTGTTTAGATCCGCTCCTAAAAGGTCGGATACAGCAGACACGAATAAGGCGGGCACTTCTGGGTCTTATGCGCCCAAGAGAGGTTCCTATAGAGGTTCCGGTGCGTCCTCTAGCTCTTATTCGAGAGACCGTCAGGATAGTGACTCTCGTTCGGGACGTCCTTCAGGCCGGGACAATCGGTCGGACGCCCCGAGGTCGACGAGGCGAGGTGCGGGTCGTGGAAGACGTGGTTTCTCCTACCGCAGGCCTCGCAGATCCAGGAGGTGATGGCTTAAACCTCTATCGCGTTCCGGTTGGCTGAAGGTTGTCGAGTTTTTCTCAAGAGTGGGCGTCGATTACGGACGACCCGTTGGTGAGAGGAGTGACTTCGGAAGGTCTAAAGATATCCTTCAAACGAAAGCCTCCATTAACTCGAAGTCCAAAGTGGACTCATCTTCCGTCAAATCCTCAGAAAAGAGACGCTCTGCTATCAGAGGTGCAGTCTCTTTTAATGAAGAACGCGGTAGAGGTCGTAGAAAACCAGGAATCGCTGGGATTCTACAGCCATCTGTTTCTGGTTCCGAAACCAGACGGCTCGTTCCGTCCAGTCATAGATTTGAGCTGGATAAACAAGCTGATCGTCGCTCCGAAGTTTTATATGGAGACGATTCGATCGGTCAGAGCGAGTATTCGGGTGAACGATTATGCAACGAGCATAGATCTCAAAGATGCGTACTTTCACGTCATGGTACATCCGACATTCCGAAAGTATCTACGCTTCGCAGTCCTAGGAGTGGTGTATCAGTTCCGGGCCATGTGCTTCGGATTGAATCTAGCACCCTGGGCTTTCACTCGGGTAATGAACTCGGTAATGATCTACTTCCGAGCTCATTCGTCTGCGGTAACGTCGGCCTACCTGGACGACATTCTTCAGAGGTACGGCAACGAGTTAACGCTTCAGAACGATGTTCAGAATCTTCTTCTATTGCTCCGACGTCTCGGTTTCATAGTAAACGAGGAGAAGTCGGATCTGGTGCCGTCCAAGTCATTCACTCATCTGGGAATGAGCTTCGAGACGCACAACAATCTCGTTCGTCTGCCGTTAACCAGAGCGAAATTAGTCAGTTGTTACGCTCGCTATTGTCTGAATATGGACAAAGTCACGGCGAGAGAATTTATGAGACTGATAGGTCTGTGCGGAGCCGCCGCGGATCTCATTCCGATGGGACGGCTACGCACACGGCCTCTTCAAATTTTCCTGACTCAGAATTGGAGTGTGAAAATTCATTCGCTCGATGTCGACGTTCTCTTGTCAGATCAAGTGAAACAAGAGATTCAGACTTGGGCAAACATTCAGTGGTTAACTCAAGGAGTTCTGCTGCAGTTGCCGGATCCGAGTTTTACCATTATGACGGATGCCAGTCAAACAGGTTGGGGTGCATCATTAATCCCAACGGATTCGAGATGCCAGGGTCTTTGGGATCCGCAATTCCTGTGCAAGCACATAAACATCAAGGAAATGATGTCAATTTGGCTTGCGTTACGTCACTGGATGGACATTATTCACGATGCTCATGTCCAAATCCTATCCGACAATACGACAGTAGTGGCGTATATACGGAATCAGGGAGGCACTCATTCAGTTCCGTTGTTCAATCTAACGGAAAGAATCCTTCTGTTTGCGTTGGAACATCACGTTCTTCTTTCGGTCCGTCACATACCGGGTCGTCTGAATGTGCTAGCAGACTCCCTTTCACGAAAGGGTCGCTTGTTGCCGTCGGAGTGGACTCTCAACAAACAAGTATTCAATCAGATTTGCTACCAATGGGAACGGCCAATGATAGACTTATTTGCGACACATCTCAACAATCAGTTGCAGACGTATGTGTCCCCGTGTCCGGATCCAAGAGCATTTGCAGTAGACGCTCTGTCGATCCCTTGGGACGGAATGATAGGATATGCGTATCCTCCAGCGCCGTTAATTCAACAAGTATTGCTAAAGATAAAACAATCTCAATGCAAGATTCTGTTGGTAGCATCTCTGTCGCCACAGAGACCGTGGATAAATCTACTCAGGTGTCTGTTGTGGGACCTACCGCGGAAGCTTCCTCCACGAGAGGATCTTCTTTGGCAGGGGAAATCGCGCCAACTCCATCACAACCCGCAAGGTCTCAACCTTCACGTTTTTCCGTTGTGCGGTCCTTCTTGCATGGCAAGCACTTTACAGGACGAGCAGTGGACGCGATTTCTAACTGTAGGAGGACCTCCTCTTCGCTAAACTATGCGGCTAAGTGGAAGGTTTTCCGTCGTTGGTGTAGGGATCATTCTGTAGATATATTTGATCCCTCTATACCAGACATTGCTAACTTTCTAGTATACTTGTTTGACGAAATCAAACTGCAGCCTGTTACTATAAAGGGTTATAGATCTATGTTATCTGATACCTATGCACATCATGATAGTTTACAAATTGGATCTGATGTCTCTTTATCGAAATTGGTTAGAAACTTTTCGATAAATAGACCCAGAACTCTTAGATTAATTCCTAAGTGGAATTTAGCTTGGGTTCTCCTTAAATTGAAGGAAAAGCCATTTGAACCTCTTGGGACAGTAGATTTCAAATTCTTATCTTATAAGACAGCTTTTCTCTTAGCTTTCTCTTCTGCCAGAAGAGTCAGTGAGCTTCATGCACTATCGGTGGATGATTCTCATTATCGTAGTGTTGGGAACACTATCACCTTCACTACTAATGTCGGTTTTTTAGCTAAGAATCAGGCTCCTAATAAATATCCGGAACCTATTGTTATTAAGGCTCTTCCGTCTTCAGACGGGCGTAGGCCTTTACTCTGTCCTGTTAGAGCACTACGTATCTATAAACAGAGATCTCAGTTCATCAGAAAGGGACGGAAACGTTTCTTTCTGTCTTTGATGCCTAATAGAAAGGACATTTCAGTCCATTCTATTGCTAGATGGATTCAGTTAACTATCCGTACTGCGTATGAAGATTTATCTTCTTCTCAGCAGTCTGTGCTTAAGATTTCTGCTCATGAAGTAAGAGCTCTTTCTACTTCCTGGGCTTATGCTAATAGTGTTGCTATTACAGATTTAATGAAGGCTGCTTATTGGTCTCAGCCTTCCACATTTACTAATTTTTATCTCAGAAATATTGAGTCCATTTCTGGAGACCTGCATTGTTTAGGTCCGTTATCTGTTGCTCAGAATGTCGTCCACTAAACAGTTGCAACTATAGTTATGCAGGCTTTCTGTTCCGGCAGTGACTCCGTCCGACTGCCCTCTTCGCTCTGGGCTATTTGACCCAGGGCAAGGGGAAGGGGGGGGGGGGGGGGGGGGGGGCGGGTGTTCCCTTAGGTCACCTGCTTTATAGTGAAAAGCAAGGGAATGCCTCCTCCAAGACAGTATTTCTGAGTCGCTTCCGGGATGGTTTTAAAGTGTAATATTAATGTTTAATTTCATTCATGTCTTATTTTTAAAGTGTAGCTCGGTGTGAAGCATTTGTATATGTCAAGTGTCAAACGGGCTTTAATATACAATACTCGGACACTTTTAAATGATTATAAAGAGTCTCAATTCTCTGGACTACCTTATTTATTGGCTTGCTTTAAAAATAATTAGTATAAGGGTTATACTGGATGTTAATAGAGAACATGAATGTTATTGTGCTCAATTATTAAGGGTAGTGTATCTTTCTAATTTAAATATTAAATAAGAAAGATACATGTAAAGCCTAATACTCCTTTTCTCCTTAAGGGGTTACCTCTTTATTTTATAATTGAGCTTATTGGATTTTCCTCTATGTCCTAGGCCCTCCAGCCTGTTTACTATTCAGCTAAGTCTGGGTCATTGGTACAGTATAAAAATGTTAAAAAATTTATAGTAATTTATATATTTTTTATACTTACCAATGACCCAGACGGGGATGGCCCTCCCTGAGTTGGGAACTCTTGCCTCCCCGCTGAGTACATAGCGCTGACCAGGCACTGCCAGTAAGAATGATATTTGGCGCCAATTTCAGGACGACTGCGTCACTGCGCATGCGCAGTAGAGTCGTACTATGGAGGTCCTTTAGGACATGATTTCTTTTTGTTTTGGATGCAAATTTTGGGGATTGGGGGGCAAAATTTGTGTTTGGCCCTGGTTTTTGTGGAGTTAGCACCAGCTAAGTCTGGGTCATTGGTAAGTATAAAAAATATATAAATTACTATAAATTTTTTAACTTTCATTATTTTTTTCATTTTTTGTATCAAAAACATAGCTTATGACCCCTCATTAGAATGAGCTCATTGAGCATGTTCCAATGAGGGGTCATTAGCTATGTTTCTGATGCAAAAATGAAAGAAATTAGTTATTCAAGAATTTTGTTTGCAAATGTCGTCTGCCTTTTGTGTTAGGTAAATGGTTAAGAACATATAATAAATAACACATCAAGCACCTTCACTTGAAAAAAGTCTGCAATAATTTGTACAACACCACTCACCACAAAAAGCCCTGTCTTTAAGTAACTCTACTGGGTCCAGCCTAATTTCACTTTGATCACATTAAAGTGTTCTAGATAATCAGTTTCTAAGTCTATTCAGTCAAAACTAAACATAAATTAGGGTAACAAACGAATAAAGTTCATCTTATCTTTGTTGTGTTCTCATTGTCACACTTTCTCTCTTATTGACTCATCTGATGGATGTATCATTAAGGGAGAAAATGTGACAATGTGAAAGAGTCATATTTGCTCCCTTGATGTATATTTTAAGTCATGAGAGCCCATAGGTGCCACTTGTCCAGTTCTCTCCCAGTAAGATACAAGCCAGAAAATAAGCAGACTAGCATCTGCAGAATGAGGTACCCAGAGGGTGAATTTGGTGATGCTACCCTGCTGTGCAGGGTAGCATCACCAAATTTACCCTCTGTGAACCTCAATCTGAATCAAGGTCTCAAACGTAAACAGAAAGCGGTACCCAGAGGATACATTGGCCCACTGTATGGGATAGCATCAGCATATTCACCCTCTGGGGACCTCATTCTGCAAATGACAGATTGCTTATTTTCAGGCTTGATAAGACAGTTTACGCACAAACACAGAAAAAACATTTGGCCGTTTTTTTGATGGGTCTTGCGATTTGTTTTCTTAGTTTGTCATAAAAGGTGGAACTGAACCAGAAAACCAAACTCGAGAGATTAGGAGCCTTGTCTAAAAAATGAAGATGACATGGGTTAGGATTAAATGGTTGACCGTTCGGTCTCAAGTCCATTGCATTGATCGATGACCCACTTTCTTCCAAGTTTGGTTTGACATTTATCTGTTTTGGATTAGTTTATTGATGAGATACAAGTAAGGGGGTTGTGTGAAATCCATATTTGTCATCATCCAAAATGAACACCTTATAGTTATTGGTATCAAATGATATGGCAGTGGGATATAGTGGTTATCATTTTCTCCTATAAAACCCATATCAACCCATCTCTAGATGTCAGTGTACAAAAACACTTATTTTGGGGAGGTAATTCTACTCTACTTTTGAAAAGGTTCAGATAAAAAAATTTTATATCTACTCTACTTTTGAAAAAGTTCAGGTAACATATTTTTATAAAAACATTTCTTTTAACAACAGTTCAAGTCACCAAACATTTTTATTAATTGACAAGCAAAGATGGGTGCTTTTAATACATTTCTGATATGATTTCCTCTAATAGGATTGTTCTGGTGAATAAGTTTTGGTATATTACCATTCTGGTGTGGTTTATGATATCTGGAGTCAAATCATAAAAAAAAAAAATATTTAGCTATTGTCTCCTTGTTCAGTTTTGCTTATCTAAACTGCTACATCACAATGTGTCAGAGTTGAATGTTGAAAGGGAAGGAAAACATTTTTAATTTTTTTATACTTAGAGGTTGTTACTTGGTTAGCTTCATATCAACTAAGACATCAGCCCGAGGAAACTGCATATCTGCCTGAGAACGAACTAACCAAGTAATAACCTCTTTATTCATTAACCCTTTTCCCCAATGCAGACGTTATCAAAATTTATTATTTTAAATATCATTTTTTTAAATTTTAAAAAAAATTTCAACAAAACCATATCATGTGACCCCTCATTGGAACGAGCTCCATGAGCTCGTTCCAAAGAGGGGTCACATGATATCGTTTTGTTGAAATTTTTTCAGCTGTTGAATTTGCATATTACTTGGCAGATATGGCTGATATGGCAGATTCGTTTTGTAAAGGATTAAAGCAAAACAATAATTACATAAATTCTCAGATCTGTTAAGTTTTCTGACTGTCAGTGTTAATATTTCTCATTCTTTTCACAAAGTCTGAAGTTTCATCTTGTACTCCTAGTTCAGCTATCCAAACGTCGCAACTTACCCACTGGGGAAGCCACAATGTTTAACTGAACTATCTCTTCTCCCACTTCAACATATCTCTGCTTACAACTCTGAATCTTAGTTTGTGAAGAATTTTCTGTACAACTCTCTTCTTTCTTCTCTTCCAACTAATCATCACTTATTGCCATCATTAATTCGTGATCATACAAAACTCTGCTTCAAACCACACTACCATGTCTGGTAATGCCAATTGTTTTGATTGCCTTCGACGAATAATAGTGAACATTTTGATGTAAAAAATTTGTTTGCACCTAGTAATGCATCAAGGCAGACGCTCCAGGTTGGTTCAGATCACCCAAGATCAGCATCATATCAGCCGAGTTTGAAGCCATATCAGCCGAGTTTGAAGCCATATCAGCCAAGTTTGATAATGAGCAATTGTGGGAAAGAAAATATGTAATAAATAACAGACAACACCATGTGTTAGCTTCAGGAGGAGATAGGTAGGATCATCTCCTTGGTGGTCCTTGAATGGAATGGTAAAAAAGTTAAAAATCTGTTTCTCAGACCCTCCCACATTGTGCTTATGGCTGCCACATGCTCTCTTTTTATAACCAACGCAAACTTAAAAAAGCAGAAATTAAATGGTTTATGACTGATATTTTACCCAAGTTAACCCTTTACCTAACATGAAAAGCAGATGACACTTGCAAACAAAATTCTTGAATAACTAATTTTTTGTCTCAGAAACATAGGTAATGAGGGGTCATAACCTATGTCTTTGAGACAAAAAATTAAAAAATAATAAAAATTAATTGGCGACTTTTGTAAAGAGCAATGGCCAGTTTTGACCGTTATGCTGGGTGAAGGGTTAATAAAATTGATAAATTTGTCCCTTGAGTGCACCAAGGCTTTGCAATGCTTTAGCATTGCTAAGCCTTCTTGCACTCAAGGGACGAAATACACCACCACCCATGCTATTCTGTAGTTTATGAGGCCTAAAACATAAAACTATCCAAGAACATAAACTTTTGATGGCAAAGATATAATTACAAAAATAAAAATTACAATAAAAAAGTGCCTGTCCACATGCAATTTTACAAAAAATGGAGAAACAGAAGATCTACTTTGTGGAGTCTAATTCTATTTTTGTTCAACCATGGTATTTAAAGTAAAGTTGAGATATTTTACTTAAGTGGAGACTCGCTTTATTTTTGCAGCTAATCAAAGAACAAAGAAATTTGAGACAAGCATTTCGGAGAGCAGATATAAACAGTGATGGATATTTGCAAGTGTCAGAATTTCGCAGAGTTATTAGATCATGTGGGATACCAGCAAAAGACGAGGACATTTATCGCATTCTATCATTCTTTGATGCTGACATGGATGGGAGAATATCTTATAAGGAGTTTCTCAATGCAATTCTTAATGTCTGACATTTAAGATCAGTTCTTTGTCTTCGTAATGAATTCTCCAATAAACTGTTACCTCAACAACAATAGATATTGTAAAACTGCAATATACAAATGATAGATTACTCTATGAACAGGGTAATTTGGTAGCCTGCAACATGATGGGTGGACACCCTCTCCAATCTTTGTTCATTAGAGCATTAGAAACTGAAGGAGCAAATAAGCAAAGACTACTGGGTAAGCTATTCAGTGGTTTGTGAACTGCGCTTTTGTTTGCTGGGCCTGCAATTTGCTGCAGGTCCAGCAAGTAACATACTGTGATCGCAAACTAATGTCTTTCGTAATCAGATTATAATACTCTTACACCAGAGGGCTGAGATTAGGCCTAAAAAAAGTTAAAAATCTGTTTCTCAGACCCTATTGCATGGTCCTTTTGTCTGCTGCATGCTCTCTTTTTATAACCAATGCAAATTTTAAAAATTAAAAATCAAAAGGATTATGTCTGATATTTTACACAAGTTAATAAATTTGGTAAATTTGTCCCTTGAGTGCAACAAGACTACTTGGACTCACTGGATGAAAAACACCATCCACCAATCTATTCTGTAGATTATGGGGCCTAAAACATAAATCAAACCAAGAACATGAACTTTTGATGGTAAAGAAATAATTACAAAAATAAAATAAAAAATGCCTGCCCACAAGCAATTTTACAAAAATTGGCCTGAGAAACAGAAGATCTACATTGTGGGGCCTTATCTGAATAAAATTCTACAACATTAAGATAGCATCAAGAAAAGGAAATGAAAATAGCATCTCAGGTCCAGTGTTCTCACATATTTCTTTTTTGATGGGTGAGATTGTAGTGTTGCAAGGGAGAATGCATTGAGAATCTTGACTGGATTGGTTGAAATTCTCTCTGTTTTTATAATTAATATAACATAAATGTATGCATGCACGTAGATGATGACCATATAACTTGGTTGAGTACCAAATCACCTTCTGCATCCTGTATCTCCCGAAAACATTTGGGTGATTGTCTCACAATGGGTATCCATGATTTCTAAGATAAAAGCAACAGAAGCACTTGCAAAATTTCAGTTGATGCTCAACCCAGGGGCACCTAATGATCCATGTTCTGGAAGTTTGGTGGTGACTATTTTCAAAATTTGTAAATAAATGATTGGGTAAAAATCTGCCTTTCCTTGTTTAGATCTTAAATCCTCAAACTTTACAATATTAATTACTGTGTATTCATGAACATAGCTGCAGATAACTTTACAATGTTTCTAGATCATTGTTGGCTGCCTGTGAAGGCAGCCTACAATGATGTAAACACATTGTCAAGATGAATGCAGCCTCCACTGGAGTTTCCAAGGAAGAATACACTTGGAGCAACTTTTTCATACAATTTTAAAGCAGAAGTTGTGGCTCTATGAAGACATAAGGGTTATTGGATCCAATTGGATCCAATAACACTGTGTTGTTTATATGATCAGCTCAATTAAAACTTGCCTAAATTAAACTACCATACAAAAAGTCTCTTTTCAATAGATAAATTGGAAGTTTAAATTAATTTCGCTTCGTCTAACTGGCTAGGTGACAATTCTGAACCCCAGAGGCTTGTTTATTTTTAAAACAATTTTCTCATGGTCTCATCCTTCCAGATTTGTAGTTCTTTGGTGTTTTTAGTCAAGTTTTGCAGCTTTCCAGCGAAGAAAATATTTGAAAATAACTGACTTTAGTAAAGTATAAATATAGGCTTTTGCATAAGAGAAGAGGACACCTCTCATCTGACTACAATTTCCAAAAATAAAAATTCAACTCATTATGTCTGTATGTATACATCTGGAGACTTTCACAATTTAACACTTTATCTAACGAATCGGCCGCATCTGCCCACATAATATACACCAAATAGATGAGTTGAAAAAACATTATTTTAAAAAAAATGTCAACAAAACCATATAATGTGACCCCCTCATTTGAATGAGCTCACCAAGCCCATTCCAGTGATGGGTCACATGATATGGTTTTGTTGAAATTTTGTTAAATCTTTTTAAACATTTGATAAAATAATATTTAAACTAATAAATTTTGAATTTATTGAATTATGTTTGCTTTCTGTCCTTGGGCAAGGCACTTAATCCTGATTGTCCTCATGGGGGCCCAGTACCACTTAAATAAATAAATAAATTGAATTATGTCATGGGAATTTTACTTCTCACTCTTTTCCATTTTATTCTCTCTTCACATGAACGAAAATTATTTTTTTAACAGAAGATAGCACAAATAGAATGTATAAGACTGTGTAAAATATTCTGGTCAACAAGCTAGGTCATGCATCAAACTTTCCCCTCCCATTGATGTCTACTTGGTAATTATTTATAGTAAGTTATTTGTTACTTGTTAAAATAATCATATAACTTTATTGTATATTCTTATCAAATATTTTAACAAAAAATTAAAAAAAAGAAGCTTTGTTTTTGTTTGAATATTGACTGTCACATTGCCGTTTTCCAGGCCTCAGTTTTCTTAAGGAAATTTCATTGCTTTCCACCAGATTCCACACAGTTTTCTTTTATGGGAATCCATCAGAATTCAATATATATAGACTATTAGAAAATGCAGAACACTGCTTGTGCCAGCCTTTGCTAAAAAAATATCCCTTTAATAACTTTTCTTCGTTAGACCATTAAAAACATTATTGTTTCTCCGGGACCGCACTCATCATTGAAAATCTGCCTCATCACTTTTTTTATATGGAATCTCTTCAACGATACTAATTTGCACTTGTAGGACTAAAAATTTAACCAATTATATCGTGTTTGACAGAGCTCACTGAGCTCTGTCAAACAAGATATTTTTGGTTATATTTCCAACTGCAGTATTTGAAATTCTCACTGCTGAAAACATTGGTTTTTAACATAATAGTGTAAGGAATTAAATTTTAAATACAACTGCTTGCAGGACTGTTTGTGGATTAACAAAGAAGCCTTCCTCCCTCATTATAAAATTGAGGGAAATTTACCTGAGAAACAAGATATTTTTTAAATTGGCCTTACTCTGAGTATTACTTTTTCATCAAATGACCCATAGTTACATCATACGAGATTTTCACCAGTGCTGAAACTCACATTGGGAGTCTCGGCTCTGAATAAATAGAGGATATCTAGTGTTTTTGGAGTGGATACCGAAAATTATCTCATGAGTGACTGAGACAAATGTTTATTTTTCGTGAGCGCTTTCACAAGCGAAAATGACCATTTGTCTCGGTCTCAAGTGAGATAATTTTGGGTATCCACTCAAAAACACTAGATTTTCTATTTATTATATGCTTTTTATAAGAATCTGGTAATTCCACTCGTTTCAACCTTGAATTGATGCATGAAAGTAAACAGAGCATTGAATCATCGAAATGCAAAAGCGATTTGATTGATACCCGGACCAGATAGCGTCTTGCAATCTGATTCAGCTGCCAGGCAGGTTTGTAGTCCAAACATGCCCTGAAAGTCTGTAATATAAGTATTTGGTTTGAAATGTCCTTTGAAAGGATGTACCAAACCAAAAACTTATATTACAGACTTTCAGGCCATGTTTGAACTGGCAATTTTCATGCATCACTTCAAGGTTAATATGTGTTGAATTATTGCTGGAAATGATCGGTATCCACTCAAAAACTCTAGACTTACTTTTCATTATACGTTTTTAGAACAAATTGATCATTTCCAGTGAAAATTTGACTAGTATTCACCTTGAAGTGATGCTTGGAAAGCTGCATTTTGATTGATACTGTGAAAGTGAAAATTTCTATATCTTCACAGTGAGGGATACAATTTCTATCTTTCCGCAGTTTCTTCAATAATCTAGCGATTAGTGTATAATAAGATCTCCTATCATATTATTGTAAGGCATTTTTGGACAAACTTCAAGTAGTACTGTGAATTTAGTTACTTATTCCCATTTCCTTATTCGACATTCAAAATTCGAAAAAAAAATCCCGGAATATTTTGGTGTTGATGGGTGGCCCCCGAGGAATAAAGAAGATTGACACCTCAACCGCCCCAATTGGACCACATTTAGGGGCCCTATTTATTTATTTATTGATGTTTAAGGCAACATATTTATGCACACTGGCTAATCATGACAGCGACAGTTTTACGGGTGGAGGAAGCCGGAGTACCCGGAGAGAACCACCGAGCAACGACGAGCAGCTGCCAGCTCCCCAACATCGTAATTCCGCACTGCAGCACAGGCAGGGTAAGATTGGTTGAAGACATGCATACCATCGACGTGCAGTACGCCTTAGTACACGGCATCATCGTGCCCCCATGTGGGCAATGGAGATGAAGTGTCTTGCCCAAGGACACAACGCAGTTGCCGCAGGTGGGATTTGAACCGAGGACCCCTCGGCTTGCAGCCTGCACCTCTACCTACTGATTTAGAGGCCCTACTAAGGCCCCAAAAAGTTCCAGTTACAAAATATCACCAAAGCAGGTTAAAATCATGGGATATTTTGGTGTTGATGGGTGCCCACCGAGGAACAAAGAAGACTGATGCCTCAGCCGCCCCAATCGGACCACATTTAGGGGCCCTACTAAGGCCCCAAAAAGGGTCAGTTACAAAATATCACCAAAGCAGGTTAAAATCCAGGGATATTTTGGTATTGATGGGTGGCCCCGAGGAATAAAGAAGATTGACGCCTCAACCTCCCCAATCGAACCACATTTAGGGCCCTACTAAGGCCCCAAAAGGGGCCAGTTACAAAATATCACCAAAGCAGTTTAAAATCATGGGATATTTTGGTGTTAATGGGTGGCCCCCGAGGAATAAAGAAGATTGATGCCTCAACCGCCCCAATCAGACCACATCTAGGGGCCCTAGTAAGGCCCCAAAAAGGGCCAGTTACAAAATATCACCAAAGCAGGTTAAAATCATGGGATATTTTGGTATTGCTGGGTGGCCCCGAGGAATAAAGAAGATTGACGCTTCAACTGCCCCAATTGGACCACATTTAGGGGCCATACTAAGGCCCAAAAAGGGCCACTTACAAAACATCACCAAAGCAGGTTAAAATCATGGGATATTTTGGTGTTGATGGGTGGGCCACGAGGAATAAAGAAGATTGACGCTTCAATCACCCCAATCGGACCACATCTAGGGGCCCTACTAAGGCCCCAAAGAGGGCCAGTTACAAAATATCACCAAAGCAGGTTAAAATCATGGGATATTTTGGTGTTGATGGGTGGCCCACAAGGAATAAAGAAGATTGACACCTCAACCACTCCAATCAGATCCCATTTAGGGCTCTTCTTGGGCCCCCAAAAGGGCGAGTTACAAAATATTACCTCAGGAGACAATCATTGCCAGATATTTTGAGGTTGGTGTGCGACATGAGAAGAATAAAGGAGATTCCATGGAATGCCGACCCCAAATATGAGGAATGACAAATTGTGGCTCACTGAGAATTTTCTCGTGGCTCTTATGACCATGAGGATATGTGGAATGGTAAGTTGTGCCTCATTGCCCTCGGGTTTTCATATAATGAAAAGGACATCCTGAAGGCCAGCCAAGTAATAGAAAGAGATTCCATATGTGTATCTCTATGCAACATGGTCCGTAAATATCCCAAACCGGGGCCCAACTTCGACTTCACAATTTACTTTATCCTTACTTCCTTTCCTTCCTATCTAGAAGTCTTGGCATGACCAAGGCCCTGCCTGATGTAGATTGCTTCTCCAAGCATACCAATACCACCCATTTCCCTTCCACTTTCCTATTCTTTCTAAGTTCTGCCATACCAACGGGCCTGTTGGTGTTTGATTGCTATGTCTTGCATACCAGCACTACCCATTCCCTCCAACTTCCCAATTCTTCCTAAGCCTTGACATGCCTGAGGGCCTACCTGATGTCTGCTTGCTACGCCATTCATACTAACACTACCCATTCCCTCCCACTTCCCCATTCTGGTGTCCACTTGCTATGTGGGCTAACACCACCCATTCCCTTCCACTTGCTTATTCTTCCTGTAACCATAACTTGCCCAAGGACCTGCCTGATGCCCGTCTATGCCATGCGTACTAACTCCTGCAGTTGAATACTTGGGTCAGAGAGTAGTCAGAACACGCCACAAAAGTTAATTATAGTAACAAAACACTGGATCTCTTGTTGAGACGTGGGGGCGCAAAAATATGTCAGCGAAGATATAAATTTCAGATGTCTAAAAGGGCCTATAAAGCAGCCATCGAAAAGTACTTCACAATGCCGGGGGAATTTGGTGTGGGACGTCACCTTAGGTTGGCTGGGATGGCAACATATGCCTATGCTTGTCCGCTACACATCTAATCTTGGCGGTATTATGTATATTTTTGGTAGGCCCTGGGAAGGTCGGTATCAGTGGTGGGGGAATAGGAAAAGGCACACAGCTCGCCCCCAAATAGACTTACATTGCCCCCCATCCCCCCCCCCCCCCCACCTCAAAATAAATACAAACTGCCACATATGACTTCGACCCCCTTACCCCACCTTCCATCAGGAGACTTCAAAACTGTTGATATGGCTTCGAAATTTGAGAATATTTTAGAGAGACTCAGGCCCTTACCGATGACCACGACATCCTCCATTAGGCCCCAGAATCGCTCTCAAAGCTTCACAGTTAAAATTGAAAAAATTACCGAAGGGTGGGGGGGGGGGGGATAACCGGCCCCACCAATGTCCTCACCTCCTCTAAGGAGGCTTCAGAGTCGCTCACAGAGCTCCAAAAATTTATAATTCGGGGAGAGGTCCCGAATCCGGTGGCGGCGCTACAGCAGGTCATGAAAGGGCATTTGCCCCTGAACACAGTCTTTGCCACCCTTTTTTCTCTCTCATTTGCCCTTCTCCAAAACTGTCACATCCAGCCACCCTCTCTCACACACACAGTGACTCTCTTTTCTTTATTTACATACAAACTCAGCTGATAAACAAAAATCCACTGGAATTTTGCAAGTTCGGATGCAGAGACTTATGAGCCATGTACGTTCATAAACCTTGTCTCTAAAACGTGGGTCATCCAAAAATGTGGCGATTTACTATAAAAGCCACCAGAAAACTTGATTTAAATGCACTGTGATTTTTTTTTTTGTCTGGGAATAGACCCCCCCCCCCCCCCCTCTCCCGGAGAGGGCATGTCGGCTTTTCCACTTAGGACACCCCTACATACTAAGCATGTCCCCTACTTGCAGCCTCCACCCCCCACCCCACCCCCACAGATATTTTTCTGGCTCTACCACTGCCAGGTCACACAAATTGGAGATGGTGATTCACCTGCCTACACCCTTCCCTCCCTGTCTACGGCCTTTGAGATATACCCGCGTCATATCGCTCCCACCCGCCATTGGAATTCTCCCCTATAAAGGATTCTGGTTCCGCCACTGAACAGGATTCCCATGCATGGAGTGGTAAGTATATATAGCAGGTCTGTCTTTTGGGTCAGTGGGGGTGGGGGTCCTGACACCTTACGTTTTAATCCGTGCGCACAAAATAATAATCCGAGCACACGAATTAATAATCCGTGCGCACGAAATAATAATCGGTGCACACGAAATAATAATCCGCGTAGGCGAATTAATAATCTGTACATATAAAATAATAATCCGGGCACAAGAATTATTATTTCGTTTGCACGGATCATTATTTCGTGTGCGCGTATTATCATTTCGACGCACGTTATATTTATTCTGAGTAGTATGGAATGTTCCAAATGGAC
Organism: Pictodentalium vernedei; assembly: GCA_031216915.1. Lineage (NCBI taxonomy): Eukaryota > Metazoa > Mollusca > Scaphopoda > Dentaliida > Dentaliidae > Pictodentalium > Pictodentalium vernedei. The sequence goes on from CM062296.1 coordinate 381,281,449, forward strand.
CCCATCTGGGAGACTTCGGGGGAGTGGGGGGGGTAACATACCGCAGAAGTTACAGCATACCACGGTGAATTGTGGGTGTCACGTGGGATGTCATAGAAGCGCAGGAGAACGGACATGTTGTGACCTCATCCCGATAGTGATACTTGGTTTTAGTGAGCATGCACAGCGTGTGTAGTTAGGGTGACACGTGTTTCCGTTGTTCGTTTGCTATAGAGAGAGACTATATTGGAGACTACCATCTTGGTTTCTATGTTAGCTTGTTGTTGCCATGTGACCCAATGACCTCTAAACGGGCGGGGGTCTGTTCTGAGGGTGTGTTCGATTCAACGGGAGTCTTGCGAATTACCAAAATAAGCTCGACACTTACCCCAAATCACCGACATCGACTTTATGTTACCGAAACAGAGTCGCGCGAAGTGTTATATGACCCCTAAGGGGTATTTTAGTTTGATGAGGGATGTACTCCGGTAGAACAAAAGAGCCCCATACTTAAGTTGTAAGATCAGTGTTTTGTTACTATAATTAACTTGTGTGGCGTGATCTGACTACTCTCTGACCCAAGTAGTACGCATGGCATAGCAGTCGGGCATCAGGCAAGTCCTCGGGCAAGTTATGGCCACAGGAAGAATAAGCAAGTGGAAGGGAATGGGTGGTGTAAGCGTGCATAACAAGTAGACGCCAGAATGGGGAAGTGGGGGGGGGGGGGGGGAATGGGCAGTGTTAGTATGAATGGCGTAGCAAGCAGACATCAGGTAGGCCCGTTGGTATGCCAGAGCTTAGAAAGAATAGGAAAGTGGAAGGGATATGGGTAGTATTGGTATGCTTGGAGAAGCAAGCAAACTTCAGACAGGGCCTTGGGCATGCCAAGACTTAGAGATAGGAAGGAAAGGAAGTAAGGGTAAAGTGAGTAAATGGCGAAGTCGAAGTTGGGCCCCGGTTTGGGATATTTACGGACCATGTTGCAAAGAGATACACTTGTGGAATCTCTTTCTATTACTTGACTGGCCTTCCGGATGTAATTTTCATTATATGAAAACCCGAGGGCAATGGGGCACAACTTGCCATTCCACATATCATCATGGCATTAAGAACCACGGGAATATTCTTAGTGAGCCACAATTTGTCATTCCTCTTATCCTCATATTTGGGGTCGGCGTTCCATGGAATCTTCTTTATTCTTCTCGTGTCACACACCAACATCAAAATATCTAGCGATGTTTGTCTCCCTAGGTAATATTTTGTAACTGGCCATTTTGAGGGCCTAAAGGTGACTCTAAATGGGGTCCGATTGGGGCGGTTGAGGTGTGAATCTTCTTTATTCCTCGGAGGCCACCCATCAACACCAAAATATGCCGTCATTTTAACTTGCTTTGGTGATATTTTGAAACTGGCCCTCTTTGGTGCCTTAGTAGGGCCCCTAAATATGGTCCGATTGGGGCGGTTGAGGCGTCAATCTTCTTTATTCCTCGAGGGCCACCCACCAACACCAAAATATCTCGTGATTTTAACCTGCTTTGGTGATATTTCGTAACTGGCCCTTTTTGGAGCCTTAGTAGGGCCCTAAATATGGTCCGATTGGGGCGGCTGAGGTGCCAATCTTCTTTATTCCTCGGGGCCAACCATCAACACCAAAATATCCAGTGGTTTTCACCTGCTTTGGTGATATTTTGTAACTGGCCTTTTTGGGGCCTTAGTAGGGCCCCTAAATGTGGTCCTATTGGGGCGGCTGAGGCGTCAATATTCTTTATTCCTCGGGGGCCACCCATCAACACCAAAATACCCCGTGATTTTAACCTGCTTTGGTGATATTTTGTAACTGGCCCTTTTTGGGGCCTTAGTAGGGCCCCTAAATGTGGTCCGATTGGGCGGTTGAGGCGTCAATCTTCTTTATACCTCGGGGGGCCACCCATTAACACCAAAATATCCCGCAATTATAACCTGTTTTGATGATATTTTGTAACTGGCCCTTTTGGGGGCCTTAGTAGGGCTCCTAAATGTGGTCTGATTGGGACGGCTGAGGTGCCAATCTTCTCTTTATTCCTCGGGGGCCACCCATCAACCCCAAAATATCCCGTGATTTTAACATACTTTGATGATATTTTGTAACTTGCCCTTTTTGGGGCCATAGTAGGGCCCCTAAATGAGGTCCGATTGGGGCCATTGAGGCGTCAATCTTCTTTATTCCTCGGGGGCCACCCATCAACACCAAAATATCCTGTGCTTTTAACCTGCTTTGGTGATATTTTGTAAATGGCCCTTTTGGGGGCCTTAGTAGGGCCCCTAAATGTGGTCCGATTGGGGCGGTTGATGCGTCAATCTTCTTTATTCCTCGGGGGCCACCCATCAACACCAAAATATCCCGCGATTTTTTTTCGACTTTTGAATGTCGAATATGGAAACGGGGATAAGTAACTAAATTCACAGTACTACTTTAAGTCAACAATATGCTGATGTGTAAATAATAAAAAAAACACCTTTTGGAGCACCACATACCCATTTATGCAATACTTATGTAAAGTTGGGGAAGGAGGTGGATGGGGTCTGGCTTTGTATTGAATTTGTGTAGGAGACACATCATTAAGTGGCACTACTTATGACAAATGAGTTTTATCTTGATATCACATTCCATTGAAAAGTCACAGATCAGACACGGAGAAGTTTTTGTTCATGTTGATTCAATCTATTGACCTCAAAATTGTGGTGATTCTTTGAAACTTACTGGTGCTACATGTGATATAAGCTTCATCTTATCTCATTCCAGCAAATGGAATGCTATCGGCTGGACTTGAAATGGCGAATGTGATTGCTGATTTCTTCTTTTGACCTCTATCTGTGACTTTAACCATGGGGACTCAACACTGACACAAAATAATTACTGTTTAGGCCCTATCCCAATTCCTTCTTTTAACCCCTCTCTTTGCCTTTATGTTTGCCAAGTATTTCGGCCGATTTTAAATGCAAACGAATGTTTTGAAAACTTGAAGTAGATAGGTATACGAGTGTAAAGGTCATATCCATTGGTTTTTTACCAACGAGGGGTCATAAGTTCCCATAACCTATGTTTCTGAGACAAAAAAATTAAAACATTAGTTATTCAAGAATTGTTTTTGCAAGTGTCGTCTGCTTTTCTTGTTAGGTAAAGATGTACAAAACACTTAAGAAATTTGTTAATGGATAAATACATGTAGTAGTCGTGTTGCATGGGCTTCCAAACTTCTCATTTAATTCGCACATATCGGACTCAAAAGATGTTAGTGAGCTCACAATTACGAACGTGAAATTAATAATCTTCCAGGGCTCAGTAAATGCAGACTCAGGCTTTACTGTGATGAGCTCACGGCGCTCGATCCTGCAGGGTAATGAGCCCATGACGGTGGAGTTTTGGACTTGTGATAGGCCCCCTCTGTTGTCTCTCAGCTGTCTGTCCTCCTTCAGTAATTCCGTTCATTGATAGTGACATTCTCATCCCGCTCCATTGCGTCATTAATGGTGAGAGTAATTACCAATCCAGTAGACACGATAGCTTAGAACAGCTCCCATTTCCGTGTCCTACTAAATACTGAGGGATACCGAGGTGAAGGGAAATAAGTAAGTAACAGTTGTTTACAAGGTTTAAATATATTTGCAGACATAATTATAATTTAGTCCATTGAAGCAAAATATGTGATATGACCGTTTATTTATTCCAGTAAATGCAAGATATACAGACAGAGCTATCGCCGAAAACTGTCCCTCGGTAGTTAGTAGGTAGCTTTGTAATTAATAGGATACCTCGGAGTCTGGATGAAGTGCGTAAGTGCTAATTGGTATCACAAGACAAATCACTGTAATATTTGATAAAAGTACAACTCCCATCAACTTTTATCTCGGTTTTGGATAGGCAGAACTTTTGGCAATTGCAAGTGTTGTCTTTATGCCGTTATTAGGGTTTTCTGGCGTGCTGTGATAAGTATCATTCGGCTTTGCCCGATACACTCAAAGCTGCAGCTTGTATTTAGTATATGTGTATATACAGTATATTTCTTATTAACCTACCTTAGAATTGTTTACTACATGCTTGCACTACAGTGGAAGACCCTAACTCTGAAAATATACTCTCCATTTTGATCATTCCCAAGAGATTTGGAAAAGAAAAGTGATGCAAAAGCACCAAGAAAAAATGAGCCAAAAGTGGGTCGAGCGCCACCGGCACAACCCAGTAGGGGACGTTCTTCTCTTAGTACAAATCCACAGTTTTCAGCATTCAGTGAGCAGGCAGTAACTAATGAATCATTCTTTTTTCGTCCGCCCATGTGGTAGGACGTCAATTTGCCTTCAAAAACGGTGATAATTGAACTCGTCGATAATGGTTACATGTGACTGGAATTATGGATCTGGATCGTATAATAACAGGACTGTGTTTTATATATTCTCGTTATTATTTTCAACCACATTTTCATTGTATTTTATAAATTCTCGTATTCGAGCGCGACTTTCGAGTACCGCGCGGTTCGGACATAAAATTTTTCGGTTGATAATTTTATGTTATCCTTTTGGATATTATTATTATTATTGGAGTTAGGTGTCAATGGGAGCTGTATGGACAGGATTTCTCCTTTCTGTTGAGGGCAGAATTTCCTGTTTTTTGGCCCCTGTCGGCCGCCTGGGTTCAGTTGTGTTCCCTCTGGTCCTTTTTCTGCCACCTTTCTTTCGTAGTTGGGGGTGTTCTTCTACTTCTACATCTGTTGAGTTCACCTTTTTCATCTACTGCTCTCACCTCTGTTATGCCCAGGACTGTTCCTTGAGGACAACGCCCTTGCCTAAGCATGTGGACGATTCACATGCTTCCAGCTCTTCTTGCAATGGGTGTTCTTCCGATCGACCCTGTGAGCTATGTGTTCTCGTGGCCGTGCCCCCGCACCCGTGGGAAAAGGAACGCTGTCATTCGGGGCGTCCCGAAACGACCACGTCTGGTGAGAGTTATTCCTTCTCCGTGACGGATGTGCAGTCATTTCCTGTGGTGGATACTGAGGGAGCCGTTGAGCTGTCTGGTGAAGAGATGCCTGGTTCGGGGACCTCGGTCCCTCTCCAGTCGACATCTGAGGCTGTCACTAGGGTTGTGACTCCTCCTTCGGAGCCGAGCGCGGGTGCTCTCTCCACCTTTCTACCAGCCTCAACGACTCCCGACGTATCTTCTGCTACTGCTGTTCCGTCTGCTGCGTCATCGGTCGTCGTTTCAGTCGGCCTCGGCTTTTCCCTGCAGGGGTTTGCAGAGATATTTGGTAGTGTGGACGTGGGATATCGGCCTCAGCTTTCCCTGACTTCAACTCGGCAAAGTCGGAAGGAACTGCCGGCCGAACCCTCTACTGTGGTCCCTCGGCCATCGAGCACCGCAGTTTTTTATTTGATTCGGATGTTCATGGTGGGGCCACTATGAACTCCGTGGTGTTTCCGTCCACGCACTCTGGTCACATGGTCAGTTTTGCGGGACCAACGCCTTTTGTGCAGCCTGGACCTTCTGTCCCTCAGAGGTCCGCGGCGACTCTCCTGAGTTCCCGCTCTGTAGATCCTCGGGGTATGTCATACCCCTATACACATCTGCCTTCAGATGTTTCGGCTGCCGCCCGTCGCCCCGCGTCGTCTGTATTTGAGGATCGTGCCCCTTCGCTGGTTAAAAGGTCAGGAGTGAAGCCACTTTGCCGGTTCATTCCCACGTCGAACCGGCCGACACGGGCAGTGAGCTTAGGGAGGCCCTCGCCGTGCTCACTCAGGTTCTGTCCAACAGCCTTCGCGTTGCTTCCAGCGAGGCTACTAGTGGTTTCCAGGCGCCCCCTGCGGCGCCGCCTCCCGGGATTGGAAGCAGGCCGCTTTCTGATCCCTGAGATGTGTCTACACCATGGGAGGCATCGGCTGGTTTGCCCATGATGGGCTATGTGTCTTCCGACTCAGAGGATGAGTCCGACATGCCTGACGTCGAGAGCCAACAGTCTTCTGACTTGGGGGCAGCTCTTGACTTTGTGTTTGGGTTTCTTCCAGATCTCAAACTGTCAAACCACAGTGTCAGCCAGGTCGCGATCATCGGTCGTGCGCATACAGCCTGTGGAGCATCCTGCTTCTGGGCGCCTTCGGCCGTGCCAATCGGTACAGGTGGTTGAAGCGTTTACAAATTTGCACTCTAAGCTGAGTTCCAAGGCTATGAAGATTTCATTCTTCACCAGGGTTGACACTTTTTTGCCTCCATTGCGTTATCGTTCCTACGATTCCGCCAATCCGTCTGTCTGCCAGACTGTGATGGTCTTGGACCAGGACTCCAACTCCCTCGGCCTCTGTGGTTCCGTGACGGATCTCATTCCTCTAGGTCGGCTGCATGTCAGACCTCTCTAGCACTTTCTGCTCAGTCGTTGGAGGCCGAATATCGATCCTCTGGACCTGGTGCTTCAGTTACCAGAGTCTCTTCTTCGTCACCTTCTTCCCTGGACGGATGTTCAGTGGATTACGCAGAGGGTTCCGTTGTATTTGCCCACACCCTGTCGTGTCCTAACGGCAGACGCCAGCGATCTCGAATGGGGTGCGACGTTGGATCCTCTGGGTCTTTCCCCGAGGCTTCACGGGTCATGGGACCAGGATCAAGCAGCTCTTCACATCAACCAGAAGGAGCTTCTCGCAGTTCTTCTGAGTTTCCGGCAGTGGATCCCCACCTTTCGAATCGCCAGGTCCTTCTATTGTCCGACAATTCGACAGTGGTGGCTTACATTCGGAACCGAGACGGCACGCACTCGGTTCCCATGTACGAATTGGCTCGGGATCTTCTACTGCTCGCTCAGGATGTGAACGCCGGAGTGGTGGTTCGTCACATTTCCAGTCGTCTGAACGTCCTGGCCGACTCCCTGTCCCGACCGGGCAGGGTCATTTCCACCGAGTGGATACTCCACAAGGCGGTGTTCCAGTCGCTTTGCGATTTCTTGGGTCACCCCCACATCGATCTCGTTCGAACCTTTATCCCAGGTGGATATGCGTTTTCTCACATGCAAGGCGGCTTTTCTGATGGCTTTTGCCTCAGCCAGATGGGTTAATGAGCTTCACGCCCTCTCGGTTGACCCGGCCTTTTTCAGGAGCTCTCCCAACAGTCTTACGTTTACCACTGATTGCTCCTTTCTGGCCAAGAATCAGATACCAGAAACTACTCCACCTCCTATCTGTATCAGAGCTCTTCCTTCTGCTGGGGGTAACCGCCCTTTGCTCTGTCCGGTTCGTGCAATTCGCATTTATCTCAATTGGACGCAGTTCATAAGGAAAGGCAGGAAACGATTTGTTTTCTGTGTCTTATTCCTGGTCGACAGAAGATCTCTTCTCAGTCCATTTCTCAATGGATTTGTCTTGCTATTTCGCGGCTTACGCTCGTCTAGCGGCTGACGATTGTATTACCAATCATACTTCTGCCCACGAGATGCGTGCATTGTCTATCTCTTGGGCTTATACTAACTCTGTCATGTTGTCGGATGTTATGCAGGCAGCCTACTGGAGAAATGCTACTTTCTCCACCTATCTGCGTCAGTTGCAGGAGCAGTCAGAGGACCTTTGTACTACGGGCCCTCTTTCTTCTGCCCAGGTGTCTACCCTAGCCATTAGGCTTCTTACAAGGTCAGTTCCAGCTCTTTGTTGTACTGCTCTTTCTGTCTGTACGTCGCACAGAACCATACGCCTCATCTCTTGTTGTCTTTTACCAATGATTGTGATGCTGTGGTTTGGTAGGCCTAGGGACCTCTTCCTCTGCCCACGGCTCCAGTGCAACTGGGTTACGTGGGGGTTGGTTATGTGATTCCCTTCATCCTATTGTCTATTCAGTCAGTGGTAAACAATTGTAAGGCAGGTTGATAAGAAATTTAAATTTTATAGTAAATTTTCTTTCTTATTATACCTTCCACAATTGTTTACATGGAGGCCCTCCCGTTTTCTTATTCGGGTTAGAATCCTTCCTCCCCGCTGATCACATAACTCCAATTTTGGCGGATTCAGAAGAATGATTCATTAGTTACTGCCTGCGCACTGGATGCCCGAAGCCGTGGATTTGTACTAAGAGAAGAGAGTCTCCTACTGGGTGTGCGCCGGTGGCGCTCGTCCCAGTTTTGGCTTATTTTTTCTTGGTGCTTTTGCACCACTTTTTCCCCAAATCGCTTGGGAAAGATCAAAATAGAGAGTATATTTTCCGAGTTAGGGTCTTCCACTGTAGTACAAGCCTGTAGTAAACAACTGTGGTAGGTATAATAAGAAAGAAATTTACTATAAATTTATTTTTTTTAGCTATTTCGGCTCAGTGTCAACGGCTTTAATTTAGCCTTGTTTTTAGTTAATACTTTTTGTTTTCGAGATATTCATCCTCTTTACCTGGCTATTTTTGGCAATTGCCGCCGTGTTGGGTACAGACAGTTATTCATTCGTCGATCCCGTTGGTCAGCCGTGAGTGTTGACCACGTCTCTTGTCTTACGGCAGTTGTTTTTTTGTTTTGTTTTTTCTTTTTGCATCGTTGGCGAATGAAAAATCACTTCCGAAAATATCAATTCCTAATGTAATGATATTGGTCCATAACAATATCTTCAAGTCTGTCAAGTCAAATTTGGCAATTTCAAAATTCTCTATTCATTTTCTAGTTTTTATAATATTAAACATACTCTCACATTTGTTATTTGTCCATAGTTTTGGGATGTCAGTATGCGTCTGTCTTGGTTTGAATACTTTGAATGCCAGTGACCGCGACCCACGACGATCTCGTCCCAAAGTGACCTCGACCCGATTTGGTGACTTCGACCCACTTTTGGTGATCTCGACCCAGAGTGACTTCGACCCACCTTTAGTGATCTCGACCCACTATTTTTCCCGTCCAGAAGTGCGGTAATGGTCTCATCAATTAGAGGAGCTGACAAAGCAAACTATTCGACAAGCTTGGGTATTTATATACCAAAAAAAGACAAAACAGTCAGTTTCCTTGGAATTCTGTGGCAAGTATACCTTGGTACATTAACAATTTTAGGACATGGTATTTTACCACAGTAAATTTACCATGGTATACAATGTAATAATAAAAATAATAATAACACTTCGGCCGGCCGCTGATTTGTCGCGGTTCTCGTATGAGAAGACCTTGGTTACCCATGTTCTACCAACTGCCTCCCTATTCCCGCGCTTCTTCTCTCCTCCCAACACTCGGAGACGAACTGCTTGATGACATCCCTTGCCCCATTCTTCCCAATCTCTCCGATTAGTATATTAACCCTCTCCTTTGAGTCGCCCCCTAACCACATGTCCTTCATTCTCCCATCCCACTTCTCCATTATACTCCCCGTGAATCTTGTTCTTTTAGACTGGTATTTTGGGCATTCTATAAGAAAGTGTTCCAGGGTCTCCACCGCGCCCACGTTACACATCTGGCACTCCTTTTCACTGTTTTTCCCAATTTTTCCCCTCAGCTCCAGGGACCGCGACATCAGCTTGAACAACAGTGACCTCCCAAAGTTGCCATCAAGGTACTCTTCAAAACCAGGCTTCTCGTTATCACGCAGGCCACCCAAAGATCTCTTTGATTTGACCCCCTCTCGCCAATTACGGTTACAATCCTCCATGACCCTTTCTCTGACGATCTTTTTGCCCTGGTTTGCCCCAACGTCAAGGTCCGAGATCTCCATTGAGTAGTTTTCTACTAGCTCCCTCACTTGGACCATCCACCCCGTCTTGATATTTAAGTTGAAAGTTCTCAGGAACATTACTTTACACCATCGGCTATCGGGGAGATTTACCAAATAATTAAGATAACCGAGTTTCAATAGGTCTATCCAGTCCTTGATCCTCATCCACCCAAGCTCACCCCTGATTGCTTCTAGAGCTGCGGCATTACTCGAGCCTGTTATCCATTGGCCTGCATCGTTCTGCATGATTTCCAAGCTCTTAACAGCTGTCTGGTTTAGGGGTACAACTTCCGTACCGTATGTTATACTTGGCAGACCCACCATTACCCAAATGGTTTTCCCCACGAAAACCTTATTGAAACTGTTTCTCCCTATAAGTTTCATTTGGTTAAGGATTCGCTTCCCCTTCAGAATCAATTTATTTGTGTGGTTTCGGTAGATGCCTCTTCCTGTGATGTTTATATTTACCCCCAGGTATTCATAGTCACTAGTCTCCCCTACACTCCTACTAGGTCTAATTTACCATGGTAGTATACTATTAATTAAATTAGCACTGCTATTCTGGAAGCATCTTTATATACCCTTAGCTAAAACTACTCTTGTCTATTTACGATATAAGTATAGTTCATCAGTTAAGAACACATAAGCCGCTCTGGTTTTGATCTACAGGTTGAAAGTGTGAAACCGATTAGGTACCAGTTGTTGTTTTTATTCACCAATGAATGAACCATAGAATTCGAAAATCAAAACATGATTAAACTAGTCCGTGATTAGATACTCAGTAGGTATTTCTTTAGACCCATTGAACTCATTGACATGCAATGGATATGTCAGTGCCGATGTTTGTTTTAAATGATTTTTTTAAATAAATATCATGGACTATTTGAATTTTATAAAAAAAAAAGGACAGCTTCCACCCGGCATTTCCGCGAGTATCCAAAGTGGGTCGAGATCACCCCCTAACCAGTACCGCACTTCTGAACGGGAAAAATAGTGGGTCGAGATCACAAAAAGTGGGTCGAAGTCACTCTGGGTCGAGATCACCAAAAGTGGGTCGAAGTCACCAAATCGGGTCGAGGTCACTTTGGGACGAGATCGTCATGGGTCGAGGTCACTGGACACCGAATACTTTGGATTTGAGTTCAGTTAAAAATGTTGATGCCAAATATTTGCAGTTTCCGTAAATTGTCAATACGTCAGTTGAAATTTCGTCATACAGCAGGGTCCTCAGTCGTGAGAAGCCATGTATCTGAATTGAAGATAATGCTGATCATGTAATTTACGGTTTTATAAAGATTGTGGAGCGCATTCTCCTTCAAATGCCCGGAACGTAATATGTGTGTTGAGTTTGGGAAGCAGGCTTTGATTGCAATTGCCGACAAAGAGAACTAATTAACAAATCTCAATGTGATTAACAATTCACACTACTGTCGCTTACCGCTGGAAATACTAATTACCAAGCTCCCTGCTAGGTACCGAGGGGATGATTCTTTAGCAAACGCTATTACATTAACGCCCATAATTCTCAAATCTGGCATTAAAACCATGCACATACTGCTTAAATCTTTTTATATGCTCCTAATACACAACTCCACACCTTTTTCAGAGTTTTTAACCCCATTCCCACCCCTATTTTCCTTCACCTCGGTATCCCTCCGTATTTAGTATGACTGCCCATTTCCTTATGTGTATAAGTTTGTTACATCCCCATTCAAATGAGGTAAAATATTAACAGCTGTATCTGATCATCTCGGCACTTACTACTATGAAACGAAAATACAAAAAAAGTGATAATACCGAGCCTTTAATGTTACGTAAGATAACTGAAGACTGCGTTGTCCGTTTTAGGACTATTCTCTCTGGGGTCGATTTCTCTGATGTAATGGAACTTAACTGCCCAAACCAAGCATATGGCACATTTCTAAATAGCTATACCAACGCTTTCGAGTACGCGTTTCCTCTACCGCAAGTTCGCCCAAACAAAAATTTATCAAACGCCAACCATAGATGACGAGAGGCCATATCAGATCATCAATCAAGAAAAAAATATTTTATAGTAAAAAATTAAAAAGCCTTCTGATGATAATATTTAAACTTATAAAAATAGTGTCAAGTATTTAACCCTTTACCCAACGTAACGGCCAAAACCGGCCAGCGCTATTCACGAAAATCGTCAATTAATTTTCATTATTTTTTCATTTTTTGTCTCAAAAACATAGGTTATGACCCCTCGTTGGAACGAGCTCAACGAGCTTGTTCCAACGAGGGGTCATAACCTATGTTTTTGAGACAAAAAATGAAAAAAAATAGTCATTCAAGAATTTTTTTTGCAAGTGTCGTCTGCTTTTCATGTTAGGTAAAGGGTTAATAAAATTAAGAAACAGTAAACCAATGTACTACAAAGATGCATTAGTGCCTAGTAAAAATAATATGCGTGAAACGTGAAAAATTCCAAATGCTACAATAAGTAGGGCTAAGACAGAAGTGGAATTGCCATCCTAGACATCCAAGACAATAAAAGTGACAGTCCACGTAACATTGCTCAAAAATTCAAGAATTTCTTTGACAATTTTGGTAAACGAATCAAAGAGTCAATTATGGAATCAAACAAACCATTTTCTGATTATATGGACGATGACGTCCTTCATTGCCTTTTATTTTACTTCAACAACCAATGCTGAAGTTCTTTCTACTGTAAAAGCTTTGAAAACCAGGTTTAGTAAGGACTGCAATGGCATAACAACGAGGCACCTTAAAAACAACATCGACCTATTAGTCGATCGAATAACACACATTGCAAACAACTCGTTCCTTCGGAAAAATAACCAAAGTAATCCCTATTATATTAATCCGATGATAACCGAGACTTCAGTAATAAATTATGGAAAAGGTAATGCACAAAACACTTAATAGCTTTCTGAATAGAAATATTTTTGTTTAAATCCTTATTAGTTTGGCTTAAGGAAGAAACGCTCAACCGTACACCCGTCATACATCTTATTAAACATGGGGCCATGGAAAACAATAAAAGGAGTAAAGGTGTCGCCCTAGTTATTTTTCTCGATTTGTCTATAGCACTTGATACCATAAATCATGAAATCGTACTCAATAAATCTGCAAAGTATGACATTAGAGGACTGTAATTATTGGTTTAAGAGCTAACTCTCGAATAGAACTCAATACTTTAAATACAGGGGAATCGAATCCAACAAAGCCGAACTACGCCATGAGGTGCCACAGTGGTCTATTTTGCGTCCAATTTTATTTTTAGTGTATGTTAATGATCTGCCCCATTCCACTTTCACAAACCTCCCGTCCTTTGCTGATGACATGCCCGCATTTGCCATTGATAAGGATAATAATCGTTTGACCAGTTACGTAAATAGTTAACTAACCAAAATCTATGAATTGTGCTCTATTAATGAACTAAAGTTAAATGCAAAGAAAACTAAATATATGCTAATAAATCCAACACAAAAAGCTGTTCTCACAAAAACTAAAATTTACATCAACGGGCATAAAATAAACAGGATGGGCAGAATGAAATTGAATCTTTGAAGTTCTTGGGATTTTTAATGGACGATCATCTATCTTATAAGTATCACATTGATCAAACATGTACAAAAATTGCCCGATTAAATTATGCCGTAAAGAAAGTGACAAAAATTCTACCACTCAAGGCAATGGTAACCTTATATTATGAGCTGATTCACAGTTATATAGGTTATGGCATACATATATGGGGTACATCAAAATCTGCAAGGAAGTTCTTCCTTTCACAAAAGCGAAGCATTTGCATTATAAATAACAAGTGGTATAATGCCCACATCGATCCCCTGTTCCTTAAAGATCGTATCCTAAAGGTAGGGTACCTATAAAAGGTGCAAACACTGTTATTGGTTGATGTTTGGCATGGCAATACTCTACCTGTCTCATTTAATAAGATCTTCTCGATGACAAATACGAGATCTGGAATCACAAGGCAATCGTATTCATAAGAAATAAAGAATACCAGAACGTCTCTAGAGTCTAGAAAATATTTGCCCACCCGAACCTATGGAGTGAATTAGATTGTGAACCATGTACAACCTGCAATATGACCGCCTTCAAGAGACAAATTTCAAACAGATTTTTGATGGGTACATGATTGATGTTCACTCTAGTAAACCTTATTGTACGGATTGCATCCGGTAGGAGGAGAACAACGCTTTATGTACTATAACAAAAATAACACAAAAATCTTTTTTACAATCAAAAAAGGATTCGATAGCCAATGCATCGTTTGGGAATCCATTATAATAATAGACAATGTAGGAGTAAACGATTGACTAAACCTGACTTTATACCTATGCTGAGGTCAAAATTAACCACAGGTGCATAACAGTGACGATAAAAGTGACCTTAAAAACCCATGAATAAAAGAATAAATAAATTATTTCGTGTGATACTCAACTGTCTTTTAAACTTGTCATAGTATTTATCCCTTCCAAGTCCAGCCAAATAGTGTTCGAGGTAGATAGATTATACTGCCCTAGTTAATGTTGGATGCTGGGGGTCCCATATTTGTCCTGTATTATTTGTATGTTTCAAACTAGTGCAAGTTATATTCAGACCCACACGTATTGTTCAGAGTATTATGGTGACAGCATTCATTTGTGCTTATTGGTGTGCTGTTCAGCATTTGATGAGGCACAATAACAACTCAAAAGGTCTAGGCAGTACTTGCACTCCCGTTTCAGATTTTATAATTTCCAGTACCATGTTAGAATTTAAATTTCTATAGCGGGAAGACAGCCAATCTGGCAGTGACATACCCCACGATATATATATATAAGAATTTTCATGTAATTTTATCATCCTTATTATTGTACATTATTATGTATATGTTTACTGTGAAATAATGAATCAATCGATCAATCAATATCCAAAACCACCCAAAACTATCGAAACGTTCTCAGATTTCCCTAGATTCCTCCCCTTTTCCAATAATAATCTCGTTTCTTTGTATAAAAATCGATCTAATTACCCGGAATCCTCGGTTACTTCCTAGAATTACCACAAACAACCAGGCAACTATTTATTTGGCTCGGATTTCCCACTTATCAGTCAGGGATATCGAATATTAGCAACCTCTCTCTAAAATTCTCAACTGCATCATTAATGTAAAAAAATATTATATTAATATTAAACACAGTCTTTTGAAAAAATATACGATCGTTTATTTTTTTCACAAAGACTAACAACCTGACGCCAGAGAAAGAGTACAAGTCAAACACTCGATATCCCTGACTGATATTCACTGCCGAGAACTTCCCAACAATGGCGTGGCTGTAAACAGATTTGAGCATGAAAATCCAAATAAAACGTCTTAGAAAAAGCTATTAATGCAAATTAATTCTACAAAGGGCACCGGATTCTGAAAGAATAGCCATTTCAGCATCAGAAGACACACGTATGCGTCCCCGCTTTCGATTCAAAACTTTGATACGAGAGTAACCTAATTTCGTGGTATGAAAGTTTGAGCGTTTGAAGTTTCCAGCCTTTCTATTGATATTATATATATTAGGGGGATGGCATATATGAGGTCTATTTTGAAGCATTTGGCTATATATAATGAGTTTCCAGGCGCCTGTGCAATGACTTATATCTGCTTTACCCCACTTGATTGGCTCAGAGTATACTTCATACGCGTAGAAGAGCCTTTCATTTTGAACAGTTTTAGCATATTGTTACTATTTTAGCTACCCTGGTCTGTTCTTCTCGTCTGTTCTGACGTGTTCTAAACAATGGACCTTTTCTGTTCTATAGTTCTGGGGTACTCTCTCATAGCGGAAAAACCTTTAATGTGGAACAGTTTTTCTTTCCAAACCTATTCTGTCACTACCTACTATTGACACTATTCAATTCAATTCACGGTATACATATATGTAAGATGTTAACAAAAAATAAAGATTATACAACAGTAACAAATAGCATACCGTGCGAAGTGGCATAGCCAGACTGGCTGTCTACCTGCCACCCCCTAGAGGAAACATAATTCGCGAACAGACTGTGACTAGATGGGTAAACATGGAGCGTTCCATCTTACCTATGATAGGGATGCCGGTTTTTCCGTTCCTTGGGTCGAAACTATGTTCTAGTGTAAAAAGACAGGGTAAAGAGCCAGCGGGAGGGTGGTGTTTCTGTTTAGGCAGAGAGCAACCTGCTTGCCAAATTGCCATCATTGGTCCGCGTAAAGTTCAAGAGCCACAATCAGTCAAATCGAGTGGTTAATATCGTTCCAACTTGAGAAGATCATGATCTTTATAATTGGACGAGGGGTCTATATCAGTGGGTGCACCATGGGTGTGGGGGGGGGGGGGCGAATGTCGTAAACTACCTGACATCATTTAAGTGTTGGCCAGTTCACCGCATGTGACTCCCCATGATTAGCCGACCAACTTGACCAAACACTTGCCTAAATACGTGTTCCCGACCGCAAATTCTTTCCTTTCCTCAAGAGTATTGTTCACAGCTTCTTAACCGTGTTTGGCTCTACGCGAGGTTAGTGGGGCAACTGGAGGGAAAACGTAGTAGGTTGCATTGGACGAGGATGCAAGATTAGGATATATCGCACGACCAGTATGTTTATTTTGTGGATTTGTTTAATTTGCAAATGGTCCACTATGATCAATATTTACTAACTACAGCCTGCGCAGTAGGGATTATCGCAACGGACATAAGTCGAATATGACGAAATAAATGTTGAGGTCAATGTTTTCTTAAATGTAGCACTGTTTCTGATATTTCGAACTGTGTCGTCTAAAGCGTTCCATAGTTTCGGGATGGCGTTCCATAGTTTCGGGATAGTGTTCGTGTACGTGTTTTTTTCTGTATATAGATGTCCCGACTACCGAGTTGTCCTACCAAGTGGATTCTCAGTAACCTTTAATGCATCATTAAAAGAAGCCGCCATTTTGCAAGTCATGCGCAAACAGTAATGTATGCAATTTGAACAAGTCATCAACTTTGAGTATTTTATTTTCCTTAAATAAGGGGTCTGTGTGGAAATTGTATTTTTTGTTATCATTATTACGAATAATAATGAGCGCTTTTGCATGATAACTAGTTTATTAACTCTAACTTTATTAGCTCTTGAATTGCCACATGCTAAAATCCCGTATACCAGATGGCTACGAACCAGGGCGTAGTACAATGTTTTCAGGACTTTACGCGGGAGAATATGTTTTACTTTGTTGAGGCTATAATTTGCGTGAGCTATTTTCGAGCATAGCCCAGATATTTGAGCTTTGTAGGTTCATCAGTGCTTATTCCCAGAAATTTTAGCGATTTTACTGTCTCACTTCCCCCGACTTTGCTTATCTTTTGATTATTTATTTTTATCTCTTCACTGAATTTATTATTCTTACTTTTATTTGGGTTAAGTATAATATAAGAGTTTTTTTTAGCATTCAACAGCAGTTGGTTCGCCGAGCACCATTCAAATATCTTTTGAACTTCGTTGTTGAAATAGTGTGTTTTGTTCCGATCATTGCGGAATTCTCGACGTTTGACTGGTTACGCGCTCGCGTTGTACTTTCTTTGTTAGCCTTCAGCTGCGATACAACATAAACTTTATGTTAGCGGATGACGTCATTACACAAGTGACTCAGCTGACAAAGTCGTGGTTGAACGCGCTATCGCATCACATTCATTTCAGCTGAGAATCTAGTTTCTCTATAGTCTTTGCTTCAGAAACATCGCACTGTCAAAAGTAATCGCGCTGATGATTAGCTACAGATGCACAATCACCACGTATTGAATTAAAATAACTGGACACAATAAAAAGAAACTGAAATTTATTTCGCGTGTCCAGCTTGCGAATAACCTTGACCTGCATTTATGATCAGTTATCGATTTTTGTGACGTAACAGCGATAAAGAACGCCGTTCATTTTTTCTTCGTTGGCATGAAATTGTGTCTGTGGCCTGGGTTTTTGGGGGATTTTTTTTTTGGGGGGGGGGGGGGGTGGGGGGTAGGGGTTGAGGACGCGAAAATCATACGCATTGCACTAATTTAAATGCGCGATTTGCAAATAATAAATACCGCTGAACTTGAAGAGGCAAATGTGATAAAACTTGACACATCTTCTCAGCCAAATACTGCAGTCTTCTGACAGTTTCTCAAACCTTCGAACACATGTATACGGGCCAAACTATTCTTTGGGGAGGGGGATAGGTAAACGTCGGGGGGGGGGTCGGAACATATACGTTATTGTGGTGTATTGCCGGTAACAAGGTGTGATGTTTGCTGTCAGGAACTTGTATGTTCAACCTCGCCGCTATCGCGGCTCGGTTAATAATAATAATAACTCTTTGGCCAGCCGCTGATTTGTCGCGGTCCTCATAAGAGAAGGCCATCATTCCCCCAGCACCCCACCCCCTCTTCCCCTCCTCTCCTCCCAGCATTCAGATATAAACTGCTTAATAGTGTCCCTCACTTCCTCTTTTTCAATTTCTTCAATAAGCATTCCTACCCTCTCCCTCGTGTCCGCCTTCAGCCATCTATCCTTTGTTTCTTCACCCCACTTCTGCATTATTCTTCCAGTAAATTTTATTCTATGAACATATAAACATATAACTTCCTGACAGCAAACATCACACCATGTTACCGAGTGTACCGTGGTATCATCCGCAAACGATAATAAATTGAGTGATGATGAGTTACTGAAAGCATTGATATACAGAAGAAAGAGTACAGGGCCCAGAATAGAGCCCTGTGGGACACCACAGCTTTGTTTCGCTGAGTCCGATTTGTGTTCTTCGTACATAACATCCTGAAGCCTGTCAGACAGGTAACTTCTGAATCAATTATTTGCGAGGCCTCGGATACCATACTTTTCGAGTTTACCTAATAGAATTTCGTGATTTATCGTGTCGAAGGCCTTTGACAAATCCAAGAACAGTGCTAAAGTGCTGTTCTTTTCCTGTCTATTGTTTTCAAATGCGGTGCTTCTCAGAAGTTGGAGGATCGGGTGAATGGTGCTATGGCGTTTTCGAAATCCGTACTGGTGGGGGTATAAAATATTGAATCTATTTAGAAAATTTGTAAGTCTCGTTTCCATTAGCTTTTCCAGTACTGTTGAAAACGCGGGAAGTATACTAACAGGTCTGTAATTGGTAAATCTATGCTCGTCGCCTGTTTTGAATATAGGTATCACCTTTGCAATCTTCATCCTATCAGGTACTTTGCTATTAATAAAATAATTATCAATAACATGTGTGAGGGGATCCAGTACATCGTTTATTGTTTGCTTAAGAAGACTGCTAGTTATACCATCGCAGTCTTTTGAGAATTTGGGCTTCATTTTATTTACTATTCGGCTGACTTCTGTGGGATAAAAGATAAAAAGTTGTTGGAGATATAGGTGTTCATGTAGTCTAAATAGGACTTGTTTGTTTTCTGAATCTGGTCGGCTACAGCCTTTCCAATGCTGATAAAAAATTGTTGAATTCGTTTGCTATATTATTGGCTTCTTTTATTTCTAAACCATCCTGCACTAAAAACGATGGCAACCCTCTTCAGCGCTTTCCCTTATTTATTTAGCTTCGTTTAAGATTTGCCATGTTCTTCGCATACTGTTTCTATTTTCGTTTAAGATGTCTCTATAATAAATGGTTTTGCACTGTTTTTTGACCTTCTTGAAGATTCTACAATAGTTTTTATAATTTAATGCGTTCTGTTCGTTGGGGGGACTTAAGTTTTTTGTTGTAGAATTTTTCTTTATTGATAGAGGATATGATGAGCCCCCTTGTCATCCAAGGCTGCTTCTTAATAAATTTATTATTCTGACGAACACGTTTGTACGGAAAAGCTTTATCGTAGGCTTTCTTATAGATGCTAAGAAAAGTTTCGTATGACTCGTTGGGACAATTTGACTCCATTACCGGGTTAAAATCACTCTCTGAGAGAAGTGCTTTGAATTCGGCGATTCCTTCCGCGCTTATAATTTGTTTCAGAGTAAACCGTGGTGTATTGCATGTTTTGGGTGTAACTTCAATGTAAAAAAAAAACCCAAATGGTCTGATACATCAGATAAAATTATTCCCGGTAGTGCTGTTTGTGAAGTAGTGTTAGTAAAGATATGGTCCATCAGACTAGAAGAATGTTTAGAAACTCTCGTCGGCTTAGCAATATAAGGTAAAAATCTCTGGCTAAACATGAGATCAATAAATTCTTCTGTCTTGGAGTGTGTGGATGCCTTTAAAAGCTCAAGTTTCAGGTCTTTTTTTTATTTTCGGAATTCAAAACATCCGTTATTTCAGTTAATTTTGATAAGAAGAGGTTGATGTCGGCTTTAGGTGGGGTGTTGGGTCGATATATGCTGCCAATGATTTTGGAGTTATGTTTATCTTTTATTTCTATAAAGAGGGATTCGAAAACATGAGGAATGAAGACTGAGATGCCTCTTCTGACTTTATATGTTATTCCTTCTTTAATGTATAGCCCAACTCCTCCCCGGCCATCATCATCATCGGGTCTCATAAATTTTATAACCGGGGCGTAACCCTCAAGTTTAAACGAAGTGTCTGGGGGAATACGGAATATTTCAGTAAGTCCTATTATGTCGGAAGAGTTTTTTCCTGTTTGTAAATTGCATGACAAGTGTTGAAAGGAATGCCAGTGAGCTTTTAGACTTTGGCATATGATGTGAAATAGTGAGAATTCAGCGTCTAAATTGCTAGTCTTAGACCGAAAGTCACTAGGCGAAAAGTATTTACAATCGTTTATGTGTTTGTGAATGGGGATTCGTCATTTTCTGGGAAAGAACATACTTTCTCATTGTAGAGCCGGATAAAGTCGTACTCCGCTTCCATCTGCACCTCGTCGAGCGCACAGCCACCCGTCATCACGTGTCGACATGTCACCGTACTCTCCCGCCGGAAAAGAATACCGTATTTTCCTTGGGTGTTTTAATTCAAGAAATAATCCAAGGTAAATATAGTAGGAGTTCAAGATCCGGACACTGTAGCGAAGTTTAAAGGGGGTTGAATCGGTAGACGAAAATCTTCTTATATTTGTAGTCTGAGTTTGTTGCAGTTTTAACCCTTTACCCAACGTAACGGCAAAAACCGTCAGCGCTATTCTCAAAAATCGCCAATTAATTTTCATTATTTTTTCATTTTTTGTCTCAAAAACATAGGTTATGACCCCTCGTTGGAACGAGCTCGACGAGCTCGTTCCAACGAGGGGTCATAACCTATGTTTTTGAGACAAAAAATTAGTTATTCAAGAAATTTTTTTGCAAGTGTCGTCTGCTTTTCATGTTAGGTAAAGGGTTAACATATGGTTTGGTGTCAGATTGGGAACACAATAAGTCTGTACAAATATGGTAAAAACACTAAAATATGTACATAAATTTGCTTGGTTGAACATCACGTCATTTGGTATCTTGGATGGGTGTTCAGTTTAGTGGATAATGTGAGGATAGGAGGAAGTGACTAGACTTTAAATGGAAGCCTTACAAATTCGATCTCTGTGCTTTTTCCGATGACTAGGTGAATGGTTGAGTGGCAGAGCGCGGGTCGTTAGATGCCTAGTCGGTGAATAATTTATAAATTACTGCAGGAAACAAAGTATGTGATATCACTAATGGGTCAACATGATAGCAGAACTATATTCAGCATGATAATATGGTTAACCCTTTACCTAACATGAAAAGCAGACGACACTTGCAAAAAAAATTCTTGAATAACTAAATTTTTTCATTTTTTGTCTCAAAAACATAGGTTATTACCCCTCGTTGGAACGAGCTCGACGAGCTCGTTCCAACGAGGGGTCATAACCTATGTTTTTGAGACAAAAAATGAAAATATTTTGAAAATTAATTGGCGATTTTTGAGAATAGCGCTGGCCGGTTTTGGCCGTTACGTTGGGTAAAGGGTTAATCAGAATAATGAAATATTGAGAGGGGGTGTCACTGTATTATCGGACTTGGAAGACTACGGGTACTATTCCGACTACCCTAACAGTCTAACTAGTCCACTTACTGGTGCCACCCTTTACCTGCCAACGACCAGACTGCTTCATATGAATCCCATAATTTCATCGTGGAAAAAAGAGGATTCTGGGAAAATCTGAGTCTGTTTCGGTAGTTTTGTGTGGTTTTTGGTAATTTAGAGGGATCGTCGGGTCTATCCGAACATCCGAACCTGCAACGTACTCCAGATTAAAAGAACACACCCTCCGAACATACCTATGTACTATTGTAGGCGTTTGGGCCACATAGCTGCCGCGTGAGGCCATAAAAACCAAGATGGCGGCCCCAGCATACGCTCTAACCAATAAGCCATTGGGCTCTCAACATCTTCTGTAACATACCTTATTTATAACACATCATATTTGAATTCAGTGATTTGTTGTTCGATTTTACCGTTTCAAATGATAAAACAATGTGCGCGCCAAAAACCAAGTCCGTATATTGATATTTTCTGTTTCCCCGAGGAGAAATAACAATCTGGTTTGGATATAAGATAGTGAATCCATGGGTGAGATCCTGGAAAATGGGGTTCGATTACAGGTTGTGTGAGCGAAAACATTTAGTTCGATAGAATCAGGGGAGGGGTGGAAGAAAATTTGTAGGACATTAGGTATGAGGGTGGGTGGGTACGGAGGACCCGATTACCGACATTTGTCCGATCATGCATCCTTTCTCTTAAGCCTTCCTTTATCTCTATTTGAACATATTTGTGTTTTTTCACGATTTCTTGTCATAAAAAAGCAATAATTCAGCTATTATCATTAAAACTGCCCCTCCCCACACTTCTCCGAGGTTGAAATTTCAAGAAAAATTATCTTCACTAAGTCACATGATGGGGCTGGGGCCCAATAATTGAGAGGACTTTCTTGGTTGAACATTTTTTTTTCATTTTTGTGTCCAAATGAACATTTAAATTGTTCAAATGAACCAACGTGACTACAGATCGCTTGAGAAAAGGCGGGGTGCAGTGTGACAGCATCAGTTAACAATGGCTGGCCTTTGTTTTTTAGTAGCAATGTGTTGTATATATATTTACAGTCCAAGATTGTGCCTACATCTTCGACTGCTGCTTAGTTTGTGATCATACTTTGAGATTTGTTATGATCATCGATCAGGAGAGACGGATTTTTGTTTATTCATCTTTACTGAACAGTAAACAGAAACATAACCTCTCATGGCTGGCAATTTTCGCCGTTGGAAGAGATTTACAGGAAAGTTAGCTTCCCTTACTTTTTAAATTTGTCAGTAAATTTAACACTAAAGGTATGGCAATTTCATATAAAAACTGAAATTTCGAAATGTTAGCGAAGTTGTGTAATCGATATACGCATCATTTCACAATCTTCAGGCATTTCCCTACAGAGTAGTATAAAAATAAAGAAGATGGCTTTTTACATGTTTTTCCCAATCAGTTTGAACGTTTGACAATTATTCCCTGTTTACTCTGCTTATACACATTTAAAAATATGAAAACGGCGATTTCACCATCTGTTGATGTTATGTAACCTTTTTCTGTTCATTATATCAAAAGTGTGCGATGGTGACATATAATACAGACAGTATCCTTTCCATTAATACAAAAAGTCTAGGAGGTAAGAGTTGCCATTTTTTCCTGGAAAGAATTTATTTATTTATTTATTTATTTATTTATTTATTTATTTATTTATTGGGGTTTAACGACACTTTCGACAGCCAGGGTCACCTCGTGTCGAACAGTTTTACGGGTGGAGGAAGCCAGAGTACCCGGAGAAAACCACCGCGTAACGGCGAGAAACTGTCAGACTGCCGAGCGTCCTAACTCCGCACAAGCAGGATTAGCATTGGTTGAAGACAAGTGCACCTTCGACGCATTAGTACACGGCGCCACCGTGCCCTTGCGTTGGCAATCGGTGTGGAGTGTCTTGTCCATGGACACAACGCAGTTACCCCAGGCAGGGGTCGAACCGTGGACCTTTCCGTTTGAAGTTCAATGCCATAACCACTGAGCCCCCCCCCCCCCCCCCCCCCCCCCACACACACACCGGGAAGAATAAAAACTTGTAAAGAACTGTAAAAAAAAAACACTTTAGCTTAACAAAGAGACAAAGTGGACTGCACCTTAGTTGATTCTAATTAGCTTGTCATCAAAAGTCAAGTTTCAATTTGTAACTTTTAATAAACGAAAACAACAGACAGCTCCGAGAGCTGTCTGTTGTTTTCAGTTATTAAAAGTAACAAAAGAAGACGTCGATATGTTTTCTACTCTAGCCATACATGTTTTCTCAGCAATTACATACTTCTTATTTGGTTCATCCTGTTTGCATATGGCAATTCCGATAATCATTTGACTAAGTTAGTGATGTTATCTGGTCATATGAAAAAAATGACTACCGGTTCATTTTTTTTATCACACATATGGCAAGAGGATAACTTTCTGTCACAATGATTTTATATAACTCACGACAACTCTATAGTTTTAATCATAACAAGAGTTGTTTCCACATGCAATGTAATCCACTGCAGTACAGTAATGTGGTGTTCTTTGTGTATTTTGCCCGATTGAGGAAGGCCACTCGTTCACTGAAGTGGGACTGACATCAGTGGTTCGACCTCTCTGAGGAAGCAACTTGGGCAGAAATCATTAACCTTAACCTGCTAAGTATTTTATAGATATTTTTCATCAAAAGTAGTCATGGCTGCTTTAAAGCAGCCATGGCTAGATTTGATGAAAAATAAATCTAAATGTAACACAAGAAATCATTGGTGAAAAAATCCATTCCATTTACAGGGAGACAATATGATTAAATATGCTCAAATTATACTAATATCAGAGACAAGAGAAGCTATGTGCTGGGCAGGAATATCAGCCAGCAGCATGCAAAGAGTTAAGCGTGGGATAGTCAAGCTATATACCAATGAATAACAATGGATGACGTCAGTAAAAGTTTTTAAATCACGAAGATCTATTTTAGAAAACATTGTAGAATCATTTAAAGCATGAGTGATTTCTTCAATCGTGGGTACAGAATGACGTGTGTGTTTTATCTCTTTGTTTGGAAGACGCACATCCAGGCAAAATCTAAAAGGAAAGCAGTGCTACAACCTAAAATGCAATACGACGCAAAATGTAATAAACTTATTGCAAAGTCGGTTGTGATCGCTCTTACAACCGCTAATGTAATACAACCACTAATGCAATAAATCTATTACAAAAGTGGTTGCGTTGGATGACAAGCCTAACCACTAATGCAATAAATTTATTGCATAAGTGGTTGCGTTGGATGGCATACCTAACCACTAAGGCAATAAATTTATTGCATAAGTGGTTGCGTTGGATGGCATACCTAACCGTTATTGCAATAAACTTATCACATTAGTGGTTGGATGGCAAACTTAACCACGAACTTAATAAACTTATTACATTCCGTTCGTGATATTGTTGGTCGATAAATGCAATAACGAAGGAAATAAACTCATTACATGTGCATCTGCATCTGCTTGGCGATGCATAACTTGTGATTGTAAAATGAAACCGCAAATGTAAATATACCTTTAAACTGGGATTTGGAGTCTTCATCGTTTATTTCCAACCACGAAGTACTTTCCTTGATCATGTTAAATTTTAAATTTACTCCAATATTTTAGCCCACACTGTCCCGGTGTAACAGGAATGGAAGTCCGTAGGAAAATTAGTCCCTCTGGACTATTATTCCGCGGAATTATAGTCCTAGGTCTAACATTTCTAGGAATAGTAGTCCGCCGGACTACTATTCCTAGAAATGTTAGACCTAGGACTATAATTCCGCGGAATAATAGCCCAGAGGGACTAACGTTCCTACGGACTTCCATTCCTTTTACACCGGCACACGAAACAGTGAATTCAATTTGGCATGAGCGGTTTATTTGCGAATGTACAACCTGACAAATATGCCCATAGGAGGCAAGTGGATGTATTAACATGCTGGGGTGGGCATACAAACGGAGAACATACTGGGGCGACAATGCTTCTATCCGGTCTAGGGGCATTTCAAAATGTCACTGCAAAAAGAGATAATTTATTGATTTGGGGTGCGGTGGGGAGGGGTGCTAAATCAGTTCATTAAAAATGATAATTTAAAAAAAAACCGTTGTGAGGTATAACAAGGCTTCTCCACAGAATGGTATGCCCTTGAACAAGTCAACCGACCCCTGTTGCCCATGTTGGGGACGACGACACACCTTACTGGGGCTTATTTCGCGTCCATGGTGCGCATGTCTTCAATCACTCTAATCCTGATTGTGTAGCATCGCGGTGCAGTTGGGGGTGTGATGTTTGCCCAGTGACGGGTGCTCGTCGTTGTTACGTGGTTTACTCCGGTTTGCTCCACCTGTTTAGTTGTCGTCGACACGATATTATCCTGGTCGTTCAAAGTATCTTCATACAAGAATAAATAAATTCTACAAAATAACACTTGGCAATGGCAGGAAGACAACCAAATTGGCTTGGCCATTTCCAAGCAGTATATATTTGGCTGTCAGTTTAACCTTTATAATAGATTGTAAATTTATACTTCTAATAAATTTCTACAACAATTTCAATTTTCATTCAAAATTTTAGGGTGGGGGTGGGGGGCATGCCCATGTGAGCATAATGTCCAGCGAACACTACCGCAAATAAACAGCTGAAATTAACTCAATCCATTATCTGGCTTGATGCTATAGGGCAAAATCGACCAATAACCCGATACCTCATTATATTCGTTGTTATGCTAAATAGCGAACCTAACCACGAATGTAATAACTTATTACATTAGCGGTTGCGTTGGATGGCAAGCCTTACCGCTAATACAATAAATTTATTACATGAGTGGTTGCGTTGGATGGCAAACCTAACCGCTAATGCAATAAATTTGTTACATTAGTGCTTGCGTTGGATGGCAAACCTAACCGCTAATGCAATAAATTTATTACATTAGCGGTTGCGTTGGATGGCAAACTAAACCACTAATGCAATAAACTTATTACATTCGTGGTTATTTTGGTTGAAAAGTCATTAAACGCCAATAAATAAATAAGTGTTGAAGAATGCCATATTTAGAAGAATATCCCCTTTCACAATAACGTATGTGGGTTAGGGTTGAAAGTGTGGCTGTAAGAAACATGTCACTATGTTGGTATGATGAACAGTTAACACAACCGGGAATAAACTAATTCCATCATGGTGATGTTATAGTAAATTTGACCAATAATCTAACAAATTTAGTTTATTCGTGGTTACACTTAAAAGGAAGGCTATCCATGTACGTGATGCATTCATAAATTGGGGGAACTAAATTGAGGTCAATTTAGGTTGTGCAAATTTTTTACAGCTGCGGTCTTGGGGGGATGTAAGTGGGGTCAAGGGCGACGCCTCCGGAGCTGACGGCTTTTAACCATATTTGCAGCCTCAAACAGCTCTAATTTAATGTTTTTTTCCTCTAAGAATTTGTTCCCTTCTAGTCACCTTGTGATATCTAGAAAATATCAATGATAGCAAAGGCCCAAAAGGAAACAACTGCAAAGCTGAATAATTAGTAACGTACCTAAGGGTCTTTTTCCACCACGATCAACCGTTTTATACACGTTAACCCTTTACCTAACGTAACAGCAAAAACCTGCCAGCACTATATATATATGAAAATCGCAATTCAATTTTTTCATATTCTCATCTTTTGCTTTCGAAACATAGGTTATGACCCCTCATTGGAACGAGCACGTCGCGCTCGTTCCAATGAGGGAGTCATAATCTATGTTTTGGAAGCAAAAAATGAAAATATTTAGTTACACAAGGATTTTTTACGAGTGTCGTCTGCTTCTAGCGTTAGGCAATAATAGCAAAGCTTATGGAAATAGAGATAAAAAATGTACACGAGTCAATAAATAAAAAAAAAACATCTGAGAAAACAAAATTGGTGGTTGAAAATTATTGGGGGGGGGGGGGGTTAAGCCCCCCCAACCCCCACCCCCTCCGATTTACGGCCCTGTAATAAACTTATCACATTGGCAGTTGCGTTGGACGGCAAACTCAACCGCTAATGCATTAGCAGCATGGAAAACTTAACTGCAAATGCAATAAATTCATTACATTAATGGTTGCGCTGGATGGTAAACCTAACCGCTAATGTAATAAATTTATTGCATTAGCGGTTAGGTTTGCCATCCAACGCAACCACTTATGCATTAAAGTTATTGCATTAAGCCCCGTACAGACGAGCAAATTTAATTTGTCAAAGAAAATGTGGCAAATAAAATTTGTCACATTTTTTGCTTCTCGTGTGTATGCAACGGCACATTTTATTTGCTGACGGTGCTGCTTTGCACATAAGGTGGCGATAGAAATTATTACTCAAATACCAGCTGTCGTGGAAAATATAGGGGGTGTGGGGGGCATAACACATTTTGTCCTTAACGGTCCTGCGAGTTCTTGGACCAAGGAATCCCGTTGTCGAACTCACCCTTACCCTCCAATAGAGATCTGCGCCCATGATGTGAAGGGAGAGATTTTTAACTCTATAAAGTTCACTTTTTATATTCCATAGACTCTCCTTACTTTGCAACTCTTCCAAAAGTAAATACACAGCATTGACAGACCACCACATTTTTTTAAAATCGCGCTACTATTCACTAAAGTCTTCTTTAACTTCGAATTATTATAGCGTGGTGGGTGATGCAATACTTGTTTACATATTTCTATGCGCAGTTTCTCCGTGCGCAGAAATATGGCACATTTCTTTGTTCAATATCTGGGACGTCCAGATATTGAACAGAGAAATGTGTTCAAAGAAAATGTGACAAATTTTCTCGTACACACGACCAAATTTTACTTGCCACATTTTCTTTGACAAATTAAATTTGCTCGTCAGTACGAGGCTTTAGTGGTAAGGTTTGCCATCCAACTCAACCATTAATGTAATAAATTTATTGCATTTGCAGTTGAGGTTTCCTTGCAACGCAACCGCTAATGTTTTAAGTTTATTGCATTAGCGGTTAGGTATGCCATCCAACGTAACCACTTATGCAATAAATTGATTGCATTAGCGGTTAGGTAATAATGTTCGGTTAAACCGAAGAAGAACACCAATCTGCCCCCAAGGCTGTTCTGCAACGTCTAACAGAAGTTGAATTTACAATTAATATAGGAAAGAGTCAATTTAATAAAAGTGAAATAGAATTTTTTTACTTTACATTTTCAGCCAAAGGTATTTCACCTGCACCCAGCAAAATGGAAGCTTTAAACATGCTTCACCGCCACAAAATGTGAACGACTTACATAGTATGTCTTGGTGTATCGAACTACAGTTCGCGTTTTATTCCGAATCACAGTGACAAACTATTAAGACAGCTTCTTGTAAAACGGCGCCATGATTAGCCAAACGGATAAATTTGGAAACTTGCAAATACCTGCATACGCCAGTAAAACTCTCACGCAAACAGAACTACGCCATGCCCACATCGAACGTGAAGTATTAGTAGTAGTTTTGGATGTACAAAATTCCACAATTATTTGTACGGAACATTTTTCACAGTATTCAGTGATTATGAACCACAACAAACATCTTTTAATAACCCCAGGACACATACATCTATGAGAATAGAAATGTTTCGTCTAAAAAGCTTAGGATATGGCCTCCTAGTAAAATACCGTTCAGGTAAAAAGTGTGTTGTAGACTATTTCTCAAAGCACCCACTGTCGCAAACTGACGCCAAGTTTCCAGAAACCACAGAGAAAATGTAAATACTATAGTGAATGATTTAACTCCAGCTGTTGTTACTATACAAGACATTCGTTCGTCTACTCAGTCTGATAAAATACTTTCCGAACTATCAAAAGCAGTTGCACTTGGTAAGATAGCAAAATACACAAATGATGAACTACAATCTTTCAAAATAGTCTTCACAGAATTAACTTTAGTTGAGGGCATCATATTAATAGAACAAAAGATTGATATACCATCACCCTTATATTCACGAATTCTATCAGCAGACCATGCATGAAGGACACCAGGTGTAATAAAGTATAAACAATATTTGAGAAGTAGAGTTTGGTTCCCCAAAAATGGACCAACAAATAGAAATAATGATTCGAAACTTGCCAAATATGCAGGTTTACGCCTTCAGCGGAACCTGTAACAATATCAGAAGTACAAGATACTTGTTGGCAGAAATTGTCAATTGACTTTGTAGGACCATTTCCTAGTGGTGATTACACCATTGTTCTCATTGATGACTATTCTAGATTTCCAGTTGTGCAAATCATCAAATCAACATCAGCTAACACAGTTATCTCCAAATTAGACTAAATACTTTCTGAGTACGGGATTCATTAAGAAATCCGTAGTGACAATGGCCCGCCGTTTTACAATGAAAACTTTACTAACTACGCAAAAGAGATGGATTTCCATCACCGAAAAGTCACACCGCTACTTATTTATTTATTTATTAGGGTTTAACGACACATTAACAGCCAGGGTCATATCATGTCGGTGACAGTTTTACGGGAGGAGGAAGCTGGAGTACCCGGAGAGAACCACCGAGCAACGACGAGCAGCTGTCAGCTCTCCAACATCATAACTCTGAACTCTGTACCCTCTGAACATGCGCACCATCGACGTTCAGTACGCCTCAGTAAACATCGTCATCGTGCCCCCATGTTGGCAATCGGGGTTAAGCGACTTGCCCAAGGACACAACGCGGGAGCACGAATCAGTCGCTGAAATGGTCACCCATCCAACTACTAACCGCGTTCGACGTTGCTTATCTTCGGTGATCTGACGAGAACCGGTTACGGCGACGCCACCGCGCCCCATCACACCGCTACACCCAAAAGCAAACGGTAAGGTAGAAAACTTATGCATACACTTGATGAAGCCATGGAGGCACCCCACACAGATGGTCCTAACTGGAAATAACAGCTATTTAGTTTTTTTAAGACAGTACCGATCAGCTCCACATTTATTTACTGGGAAATCACCATATCAGCTATTATTTGGTAAAGCCATGAACATTACCATACCAATGTTTACAACAAAGAACACTCATGACAAAAACATACGAGTCAATGACCCTAAAGCTAAACGTAAAATGAAAATCATTGCCGACTCTGAGGCCTATGTCAAAAAGCAAGGAGAATGCCCAGTCGTTATCATGATTTATTACTTTCCAAAGTGTGATTTACTGAGATTTCCGGGTTTGATTATAAACGATAACTTCACAAGTGAATTATGCAATCAACAGTTGTGTCATGTATCCGTGCGCACGAACGAAGACGCTTTGCCGTGGGTGTAATGGGGACTTCATTGGTTTTTTTTGTTATTGCTTTTTTAACCCTTTACCTAACATGAAAAGCAGACGACATTTGCAAAACAAATTCTTGAATAACTATTATTTTCATTTTTTGTCTCAAACACATAGGTTATGAACCCTCATTGGAACGAGCTCGACGAGCTCGTTCCAATGAGGGGTCATAACCTATGTTTTAGAGACAAAAAAATGAAAAAATAATGAAAATTAATTGGCCAGTTTTGAGACTAGCGCTGGCCGTTTTGGGCCGTTACGTTAGTTAAAGGGTTAAATAATATAATTATCGTTAATAATGAAAAGTAATAAACAGAGTAATCGCTTGACTGGACTGGTTACGTGAAATAATTCATTCGAGGCGAGGGACTATATTGTAAAACACTCGTGCGCATTCGCGCACTCGTGTTTGTACAACGTCCCTCACCTCTGATGAATTATTTTACGTAACCAGTCCAGTCAAGCGATTACTCTCTATTTTATAACTTTTGAAGACTATCACATCCTTGTCGTTAATGAAATATCTGTGTGAATAAGAAAGTCTTGATTCATATTTATTTCTAATAAGCATGATAGCGATGTGACAAACAAAACTTACAAACACGTGTGGGTTTTTTGGGGGGTTTGTTTTGTTTTGTTTGTTACAACGCATTAGTTGTATTCCAAGGGGGTCTACACGATACAATATAACGAGGGGCATCTTCACGATATAATAGAATGACATATTACATTCCACTCTGCTCGAGACTTTAGACTGGTCAACAAATGAGTGACAACAGGTACAGGAAACACAGATATTCAAGCACCGAACGTCTGATCCAACTTTAGTGTGACTTGCGGACTGTCTATAAATTCATACAGTTAGTGCCCATAGCATAGCATATGCTCTTTAAATCTTACACTGATTAAAATATTCAAATTTACTGGAATCTTCCGGTCATATTTTCATCTGGGGCTTTTGATTGAGCAAAACAAAATAAATGTAGTCTTCCAGAAAAGGTACCATAAAAAAATGGCGATAGGATTCGTTGTCCGAGACAGTGCTACAAAGCTTTTCTGTCCAAAGAGCAACAAACTGTTGAAATTAGATGTTTATTTGGAAAGTGTTTGGAACTGGATGGAAACATTTGCAAATTAGGGGGGTGTACCAAAAATGGTGATGCAGAAAACCTAAAGTCTCGCAATTACAACCCCCCCCCCCCCCCCTCTCCACTTCCCGATAAAACTCAAAATGTCCGTCAAAACTCTGCTGTCGTAAGACAACCGTTACTTGTTCTCAGTTCCTTATTCGACATTCGTTGTCAAACGATCTTATCGGTTGATAACGAATGTCTAATAATGAACTGGTAATAAGTAACGGTTATCACGTCTCCAAAACTCTAGACGTTGGAGTGTGTTGTCTTTTCTCTTTTATGTCACTGTATCGGCAAGTAAAAAGAATATATCATTGGGAATGAAAGGTGAAAATAATTTACAATGAATTTACATAAACCTGGAGTTTCTGAGTTCATATAAATACAACGTTTGTTTTTCTACATCAAATTCAGTCCATATTAACAATATTCAAATCGACGGCCCGGAAGCGTCGAAAGCTGAAGCATTTCACGTCTCTACTTTTTATCGGCACCAGTGTGACCAGTTCTGGTCCTTGTCTTTATCCTTTGCGAGCATTTTCAGGAATATTGGCTGTGCGAAATTCTACGCGTGTCGAAGGACAATTGTGTTTTTTGCTTTTTACACAGTAGCAATACAAAAAGTTGGAGAATAATAATCAAGCAATTTCCGTCCTTAGTCCGGGTACTGCCGTTGTGTTTGGCAAAGAGGAAAAGGCTGCCAAAAATATGGCAGTGTCTTAGAATTCATCTGTATGTTTGACTTGAAGTCAGATTTGATGGTGGTGTTCACTGGTCTGAAATGTAAACCAGTTACTCCAGCAACAACAGATCCATCTGTATAATATTATGTCTGTTTGTCAGTTCTTCGGAATTGATGCCTGTTTATATACTGATGGAGGGCAATCTCTTTTCACTGGGAGTCTGTCTTGACCTGACCTCACATGTGACGAAGTGTCTCCACCCCGTTCGCGGATTCTTGGAGGCTCATTTTTTTCAACTCTTTATCGGCTTTCTTATCTATTCTGTCCCACATGTCGTTGTCGGTCTGAAGCCGGTGACCCCTCTTTCGTCTCTTCGCTTCCGACCTCCTCCTATTGGCACTGTTTAAAAGAAAGAAAACAAATAACATGCTGCATCTGGAGCAAGGTGTCCTGTCAAATTCATCACACACGTTTATTATACATTCATTCTCCTCGTAACAAAAGTTATCCAATCTCCGAATATTTTATGAATGAGAGGTTATAAACGATTGATCGCCTCTAGCAGACCCAGGGCTACTTAATATCGGACCAGCGCTACAAGGTTATTCCGAGTTCATGGAGTTCCGTTCCCAGATGGATTTATAATGTAATTCGTGTTGCCTCCCTTTGGTCGTGAAATGTTAAAAAAATGTCGCGTGACAGCTGTGTGGCAACTTAAAAGGATTCGCCAATTGCACTCTCGATTATCCTGAAGGCAAGGGATTAAGCATTAACCAAAAATTATTTTTATTACACAATCCAGTTAACTATCCGGTCAACGTTATAGGCCTATTCACTATTCACCATTATGGTTTTTTTCAGTTCTTTGTTTCTAAAATATAGCTTGTAACCTCACATTGGAATGAGGTCGTCGATCTCGTATCAATGAGGAGGTCCAAGGCTTTAATTTGGAGGTCACGCAGGGTCAAAATGAAACGTTTTAGTGACTAACCCGTTTCCTAACGAACTGGTAGAATCCGCCCGCGTTAGATATAAACTGGGAAGTTGAAAAAAAGAGTATTTTGAAAACATAATTTCAACAAGACCATATCATGTGACCCCCCGCGCCCCATTGGAACGAGCTCGTTGAGTTCGTGTTCCATTGAGTGGTCACGGGATACAGTAGAATCCAGCCTGTTTCGGATTTAGTTTTGAAAAATACTCGGTTCTTTACCTAACGAATCGGTTGCATCCGTCCGCATAGCTAAGAAATTAAGCTGTTGAAAAAACAAATGTCAAAACATTTTTAAAAAATCATATCATACAACTCCTCTTTGGGACGAGCTCGTTCCAATGATGGGTCACTTGATATGTTTTTGTTGAATTTTTTGGAAAAATGTTGAAAAACAACAATAATTAAGATAATAACAAAATTTTGATATCGCATCATGCGTTAGGTAAAGGGTTAAATTTGTTTTAAATTGTTATTCACTATTCGTGTTAGCTAAAGAGTTAAAGGCGATGTTATGACTATGTTAATCGGCGTTATAGCTTTCAAAGATTTGATTCATTTTTGAGTATTAACATTTATTGTGTTTTTCTCTCTTTAATGGGAATAACCTCTTGTTTATTTTTTCTCCTCATTTGCAAAGTATATTTAAGCACTTCATCGTCATATGCGGAATGAATTCATCAGATGGCCTCGAAGTGACGGTCTATGACCTAATATGAGATCAGTAGATCAGGCTCTTAAGTATCACCCGATATTGTATGTGTGTTGGGGCGGGGTTTGGGAGTACCTGTATTTGCCTAACCATGAGATGACTTTCCTGTAATATATTTTCTTCACACATAGTCGTATTTAGTTGCACCTGCCCTATCAATTCCCGCTTCGGTCGCTCCAGTCTATTTTATTACAATCATCCTCAAACATTTAGGTTGTAACCGTGGAGATTATTTTGTATCTTCCTATATGTCGGCCTAACTATATTAATGTGTCCGCTAAATATAGAAATGACGGGTGGGTGGGCGGAGGGGAGGGGGAAGATGGCATACTTAAAAATTCAAATGAATGAAAAATAAAAATTCAAAATTCAAATATTGAAATCATGGGAAAATGACGCTTCTTGGTCACCATACAACGAAGAAAGGTGGTCTTGTATACATCAATAACTATCATGCGTTGCGTTGCTAATAACATTCAGCATGGCCGTTGCTACTCACAAATGACAAAACAAGATGGTCCTGTATATACCAATACCCATAATGTTTGGCGTTGCTAACAACTTTCAAAATGGCCGTTTGCGCATGTGTGACATAATACAACGTGGAGCTGATTCTGTGCACAACATTCAAAATGGCGCCACACGTTGCTAACATCATACAATATAGCGCTGATTTCGCGCACAGCATTCAAATTACTGACCGCACATGCGTATAGCCAATCTTGACTTGGACCATGCGCAGAACATCCAACTAACCGTTCTGGCATGTTTGTAACGTCATTCAACATGGCCGCCCGCGTTGCTAACAACATACAAGATGGTGATCAGTACACTGAAATGGAGACAGAAAACCAGATGGCGACATGCATGCATGCGTGTGACATCATGTCGCATGCACAGCGGGTGAGTTTGCGAGTGAGTCCGGGTAATAGAGTCTGAGAACAACATCTATGCTACTGAAATCTGTGAAATCGTTCCGAAGGAAAAATTGGAACAATAATAAAGCCTGAAATGCCATATCCATTATATTGCTGGCAGCATGTGTCCTTTTCAGTAGACAAGAGTAATATTTTAGCTTGCAACTAAACTGTCCATGTGGAGATAAAACTTGGGCAGATTTAGAGGAAATATGAAAAAAATGGCACTGGAAAATTAGCACGAGAAGTAATGGACTAATGGGACATGGAAACAATGACACAGCAATTATTTCACTTTTTAGACATGGTTGAGGGAGGGCAGTTTTGTAATGCAATTATGCCTCTTTGGGGACAGAGGAGAAGAAATGGCACAGTAATTATGTCACTTTTTGACAGGTAAGAAAAAATGATAGGTAATGATGGTACATGGGGTTCTTTCAACAATTATTTATTTATTTATTTATTTGGGTTTAACGACACTCTCGACAGCCAGGGTCGCCTCATGTCGGTCAGTTTTACGGGTGGAGAAAGTCGGTGTACCCGGAGAGAACCACCGAGCAAAGGCGAGCAACTGTAAGACTCCCCAACGTACTGACTCCACAGAAGCAGGGTTAGCATTGGTTGAAGACAAGTTCACCATCGACATGCAGTACGTCTTAGTACACAACGTCACCGTGCCCCCACGTGGGCAATTGGGATTAAGTGTTTTGCCCAAGGACACAACGCGTTTGCCGCAGGTGGGATTCGAACCGAGGACCTCTTGTCTTGCAGCCTGCATCTCTACCGACTGAGCCTTCGCGCACCCCCTTTCATCACCATCAATTTATTTTCTTGTTTATTTATTATTTATTTATTAGGGTTTAACGACACATTCGACAGCCAGGGTAACCTCGTGCCGGACAGTTTCGTGGGTGGAGGGAGCCGGACTACCCGGAGAGAACCACCGAGCAACGGCGAGCAACTGTCAGACTGCCCAACATACAAACTCCACACAAGCAGGGTTAGCATTGGTTGAAGACAAGGGTACCATCAACGTGCACTACAACTTAGTACACAACGCCACCGTGCCCCACTTAGGCAATGGGGGTGAAGTGTCTTGCCCAAGGACACAACGCGGTTGCCGCAGGTGGGTTTCGAACCGAGGACCTCTCAGCTTGCATCTCTACCTACTGAGCCACCGCGCTCCCTTTCATCAATATCAATAGCAGCATTCATAGTTTTCGATATTATTTATTTATTTATTTATTTATTTATTTATTTATTTTGTTTGGGCGAGGTTGTTACTCGCGAACCAAACCAGTTTACATTGCCACATTTGCCCTTTACCCACATCCCTACGATATCAAAATTCATTATTTTAAATGTTAATTTTCAATTTTTTTTCCAAAAAATTCCATAAGAACCATATTATGTGACCCCTCATTGGAACGAGCTTGACGAGCTCGTTCCAATGAGGGGGTCACATGATATCATTTTGTTGAACCTTTTTTAAAAAGTAATATTTTTACAACTGCTAATTTGTATATTTTGTAGGCGGGTGTGGTCGATTTGTTTGGTAAAGAGTTAAACATGGCTAAGCCTATGTAGTAGTATGTAATCTGGGTTTGAGGCATCATTTAGGGGACCCGGTAGTGGACCCAGGAGTGGCGTCATGTCACGTGACTCAGTGACGCCATGTTGTGTTACAAAGGCAACCTGCGTGAGCGGCCATCTTACGACGTCATCCTCATAGTGATACGTGGTGTTAATGTGCATGCACAGCGCATGTTGTTATGGTGATACGTGTTTCCGTCGTCCATTTTGTATACTGGAGGCCGCCATCTTGGTTTCTATTTTAGCACGTGGTTGCTATGTTACCCAATGGCATACAATAAGACGCCCCCCCCCCCCCCCCGGGTATGTACGGAGGGTATGTTCCTTTGTACAAGAGTAAATCTAATTACCCAAAATAAACCCGACAATCCTTCCAAATCACCAAAATACACCCGAACCTACTTTATTTGGTACGGATTCCCCCAGAATCATACTTCTACTAGCGGCACGTAGTGCTATAACGAGCGTTTGATTCAATTGAAGTACATTTTATTACCCAAAATAGATCCCAACAACTATTTTACTATGCTCTGATTTCCCACTGAATTCTCGGTTTCTACCTATGTATCTACAAGCTCTGTTATGACTTCCCCCATCTCATTATGAAGTATTCCGACGCCCCTAGACGTGTTTATGTTCTATTGTACACATTATATGTAGCGCATAGGCAC
Source organism: Pictodentalium vernedei (assembly GCA_031216915.1). Lineage (NCBI taxonomy): Eukaryota > Metazoa > Mollusca > Scaphopoda > Dentaliida > Dentaliidae > Pictodentalium > Pictodentalium vernedei. The sequence goes on from CM062296.1 coordinate 381,319,119, forward strand.
ATGCTGGATGTGCCGACATGTGCTTATGTGAAAACGCACAGTGTGACGCATTGTGCACTAGCACAAAGGCACATGCGACCAAAAAGGGCTTCTATAAACACCAACGTTTCCTCAAAAATGGATTCTATAGGCATTCCAAAAAAGGATTCCATAAGTGGGATTCCAAGCTCGTATACAACTTGTATACAAGTGGCCTCAACATCTGATCTCCAACTATCTGTCCTATGATTTGGCTCTATTGTAGTCATCCAATACTGTATAGTCTTCTAACACCCTTACATTCTTGTGCCATTACTACCTTGTTCCATAAGTATGCCGACGACCCTAGACGTGTTTATGTTCTATTGTACACATTACATGTAGCACATAGGCACATGCTGGATGTGCTGATATGTGCTTATGTGAATATGCACAATGTGACACATTGTGCACTAGCTCATAGGCACATGCGATAAAAAAGGGGTGCCGAACGCCAGACGTTTTTCACAAAAAGTTATTCCATGGAACGTGGGTGTTTACACTAAATGTAGCATATATAATGTGTCGATATGTGCTTATGTGATAATGCTCAATGTGCGTACATCACATAGGCACATACGGGTATTTGAGAATTCCTATTTTATTGTATTACTGGACTATTGGTAGTTTTTTGTCATATTTTACATCCGGGTATTTTTCTTGGGTAGTTGATAAAGAAACAACAAGATAAAACATGTCATTCATGTTTATTCGAGTAACCAGTTTATTAAGTTAAATGCCCCAGGCGTCTTTTTCGTCTGTGTAGTTCTTCTGTTTTCTCTGATGGGCAAACCATCTCATCTTCTTGTTGGTCTCTAACGGAGCTTCTTCCCATTGTCTGGCTGGGCCTAAATGTTTGATAAAACAAGTTCTCTCATTGAACGCTGGCAGCTTTGCTTTGTTGGTGGCTTTAATTTCCCGTCTGGCATCTTTCTTCTTTTTTGGATTCTTTCTTGTCTTCAAGCTGTTTCGTAGTGGTAAATTCGCTATTGATAGAATCTGGTATTGTTTTCTTGTCTTCATGCAGTTTTGTACCTTCGTTCGTGTTTGGTCCATCTTTGAATCTTCATTCTTAGTTTGAGTAGAAACTTCGCTCTTGATAGAATCTTGTATCGTTTTCTTGTCTCCATGCAGCTTCGTACCTTCGTTGTTGTTTTGGTCCACCTTCGAATCTTCATTCTCAGTTTGAGTAGAAACTTCGTTCTTTATAGAATCTGGCATTGCTCTCTCGTCTTCAGGCTGTTTCGCATCATCATCCTTAGTTTGGCCCATCATTGAATCTTCATTTTTCTTCGTAGTTTGAGTGGAAACATCAGTGAATTTGTCTTCATAGTTTGAGTGGAAACATCAGTGAGTTCGTCTGTCTTCGATCTCTTGTTCACTAATCGGCCAGTATCCACACATCTTTGTTTCTTTCCACCAGCACCTATGTCTAGATTTGTTCTCTTGACTCCATCTTCCACACGATTCACGTGTCAGTTCTTGGGAAGTCAGTTTGAATTCGACATCATTCTTGAAGATATGTATGTGTAAGTCATATTTGAATCGGAGCACTGTTGTTGACACAGACATCTTTACTGTACGACTTTGAAAACGAAAATGAATTTATTTTCAGATCAACACTCCTTTTATTTTCGTTTCTCTAGTCTTCTTCTTCGCCATCGTCATCTTCCACCTTGAATGAGTAGTTTGCCATAAGGTTGTTGAATAGAAATCTTCGCTTTTCCAGGGCATGTTTCTGGGATTCTTCAAAGTCAAAGTCCTCTTCTTCACGAAGTCGCTTGGCAGTCTCTTGAATTTTCTTGTGTACTGGATCCTTGCCAAAATGCCTAATGTACACCAATGTATCAATGTATTTCACGCCAATGGCTTCTCTGACACTCTTTTGAAGTGCTAACTATATTGTGTCAACTGCATGGTCTTTATCCATTCCATACTCGATATACTTGTTCATGAGGTTGTCAAAATCGTCTTGGTATTTGTCATAGGCACTTTGGGCGATATTTCCCATCATAGAATAGTCTTCTTCTTCTTCCTCTTCTTCTTCATATTCCATATCTTCTGATAGTTCCGACAACTCATCGGAGTCCGAATCTCTTGACCAATATTTTTGGTGCACAACAGGATTGCATTGCATCCGCTCTCTTCGAAGGTCAGTCCACAAATGACAAGTTTCTTACAAGCACGACCCTTTTACGGGATATCGGACAATATATTGACGTTGGGTTTGAGCAGCTTTCCTAAAATCCTCCTTTCTGTATGACTCGTCTTTTTTCTGATAAGATAGTATTCTCCTTGGTAAGGCAATTCTCATAATCTGGTGTTTGTATGGGATCAGCTGAGCTCTCTCGGATTTGGTTATATGTACTTCCCCCTTCAAGATATTCGAGGCACAATCACATTCACATATGCATTGTATAAAATCATCATTGGCCGTCCTGACCATAGTCTTGGCTTCATGTCGGTCAGCATGAGATAGGATTCGCAGTGTACCTGAATTTCTGTCTAGTCTTGCAATGTTGTTCGATTTTTCCGATTTCCCCATGGGACGACAATAATCATCTTCATGTCTCTTACGTGTGAACCTCCTGGACAATTCTTTATCACAATATGTGCAACGATGGACTTTCATGTCTTCACTCTTTCGTGGTCGTAAAGTAAATGAGTATTTGGTGTTGGTACATTCCTTTTATACCCTTTTCGGGACTAGGACTGGGGCGATGAGTGACGAGAGAAAGCAACTCCTTCGTAATATATTTCTTTTTATATCTAGTGATACATCTTTGTAGTCAGCAGCTTCAATCCACTTTCGTATTTTCGCAGGTAATCAAATTCAGCCAAATTCAGTGGTATCTTATCATGTTGGTGGCACATTTACATAAACAGGTAATCAAATCTTCATCAGCAGCGCGAAGAACAACATCAATTTCCTCCTTGTCAGCATCGCGTAAAAATTCTAAAAGTATTTATTATGGTCAATCATCGAGTCTTCAGTTTCTCTCTGCTCATCTGTTCTTCTTGAGCAGTGAGGTTCTTCGTGTCTCTTCATATTGTGTGGTTGGGTGAATAGCTTCGTACAATGGCTGCACTGGAACTGACTCTGGCGACAACGGGTCTTCTCGAGTTTTCTGGCATTATAAGATCTCGAAAATGACTTGGAACAGTATCTGCAACGAACCGGTAACATATCTTTACTCGACGACGGTCAGGACACAAATGAGCAGAAAACAAAGCTCGCTCCCTTTTTATACCTTTCCCAAGAAAAATACCCAGATGTAAAATATGACAAGAAACCAGCAGTAGTACAATACAATAGGTATCCTCAAATACCCGTGTGTGCCTATGTGATGTGCGCACATTATGCATTATCACATAAGCTAATATTCTATATGACACCTGTCACTGTGGCACAATGTGTAATAACACACAGGCACTCTCCACCAAACACCCACGTTCCATGGAATCCCTTTTTATGAAAAATGTCTGGCGTTCGGCGCCCCTTTTTTATCGCACGTGTCGATGTGCTAGTATCCAATGTGTCACGTTGTGCATTTTCATATAAACGCATATCGGCACATTCAGCATGTGCCCATGTGTTACATGTAATGTGTACAATAGAACATAAACACGTCTAGCGTTGTCGGAATACTCATGGAACAAGGTAGGAATGGCACAAGACTGCAAGGATGTTAGAAGACTATATAGTATTGGATGATTACAATTGAGCCAAATCATAGGGCAGATAGTTGGAGATAAGATGGCAAGACCACTTGTATAGAAGCTGTATACAAGTTGTATACGAGCATGGAATCCCACTTATGGAATCCTGTTTTTTGAATCCCTATAGAAACCCTTTTGGGGAAACGTCGGTGGTAAAAGAATCCCTTTTTGGTCGCATGTGTCTATGTGCTAGTGCACAATGTGTCACATTGTGCATTTTCATATAAACACATGTCGGCACATCCAGCATGTGCATATGTGCTACATGTAATGTGTACAATAGAACATAAACACGCCTAGGAGCATCGGAATACTTTATAAGGAGATGGGGGGTGTCATAACAGAGCTTGTAGATACATAGGTAGAAACCGAGAATTTAGTGGGAAATCAGAGCCAAGTAAAACAATTGTTGGGATGTATTTGGGTAATTAAATGTACTCCCATTGAATCGAACGCCCGTTGTGGCACTACATGCTACTGTTATATGTAGGATTCTGGGGGAACCTGTACCAAATAAAGTCGTTTTGGGTGTATTTAGGTGATTTGGAAGGATTGTCGGGTTTAATTGGGTAATTAGATTTACTCTTGTGCAAAGGAAAATACCCCCCGAACATACCCTCGTCTTATTGTGTGCCTTTGTGTAATATAGCAACCGCTTGCTACCATAGAAACCAAGATGGAGGCCTCCAGTATACAAAATGGACGACGGAAACACATATCACCATAACAACACGCGCTGCACATGCCCACTAACACCACGTATCACTATTACAATGACAACACAACATGGCGCCATTGGGTCACGTGACGTGACGTCACTTCTGGGGTCCCCGACCGGGGTCCCCCAAATGCTGCCTCAAAACCACATTAAATACTACTTGTATTTAAGTCTCAGCCTGCAGACAGCACATAAAGATTTCGTACTCAAGCAACATAATGGGTGAACACCGAAAGGTTCATGGTTAAATAACTCGGTGGTTTATGAACCGCACGTTTAATTATTGTGCGTTCAACGTTTTACAGGATCAGCAAGTAGGGAAAATCATAATAGTAATTGTTTACACATCAAATCACCAAGTACCAACCAAACATAAGTGTACCTTACTCTCTCATCAGAGATGTCAGTAAATTAGCACTACTGTTATACTTTAGCACGTTAACCCTTTAACCACTGAGGGTCCATTCCATGTCATTTCAATGTCGGTAACTGGAAGAGTGAAGAGTCCTAATTCATTATTTTGGGGTAGCCAATTAATATTTTTAACGTGCTGCCTAACGGCTGCATTTTAAAAATATTGATTGGTTTAACCCACACTTTCACCCAGCAGTCATCTTACTTGATGGAATCATGGCGTATCATGTTTTTAGGTTTTAAAGAGTTAAATTTACAACTAACAAATGTAATCTCAGAATAAGTTTGGGTCAGTGGAAATATACAAGAAAACATACGAGCCAATATAATCAACAATGAAGTTTTGATCATTGAAAATAAAAAAAAAGACACACAGGCCTATAAATTACTGTTCAGACCTTTTAACAATAAAAAGTTGTTCAAACTGAATAAACAAAAATACGGTGGCTGATTTAGGCCACCCTCGATACTGTTTTTATCTCAAGATCTCGAGATCTTGATATATTATCTCGAGATATTATCTCGAGATCTTGAGATTTTATCTCGAGATCTTGAGATATTATCTCGAAGTCTTTTTTTTCCTGTAACATTTTGATAAGGGAGCCGATTAACTGATAGTAACCCTCCAGTACCACCCTAGAAAAGCCTTTGACTCCTTTCTTTGATAAAGAAAATGCACAAAGCACTTTGTCCACAACCTGCCATTCAACGCGTCTACATCTTGAACTTATACGAAATACGCGCAAATAGACTGCTGTCGTAGAGTATACGTTACCTTAATAACATATTTATTGTTACGATGATTAACATAAATCCTATCACACCCGCAGCTACAATACCAGCTATCATGCCAGCGTTGGCATCTGAAATATAAAAAAGGTTATTATTATTATTATTATTATTATTATTATTATTATTATTATTATTATTATTATTATTATTATTATTAACTGTTTTTGTACAGTTGATTTTTATCTGATTATTTGAAGCTGAAATATAAATGAGAAGTGTGTGGTAAAATAAAAAAAAAAGAAATGATTGATTCCAGCCAAAGGCGACAGAAGCGCAGTGAAAGGATGTCCGTGTGCTGGGGTGGGGTGAGGGGTGGTGGGATGGGGTGGGTGCAAATGTCGAAGACTCTCTGAAACTTACTTTCCGTGGTAGGTAAACAAGTTTCACTCCAACGTCAGCACGTTTACTGAGATGTGGGATTTCGAATTGTACTCCCAAAAGTCGCAATTTCCTCGACATCCTACCCAAAATGAATTAAATTATATAGATAAGATCGTGCATCTCATAAATTACTGCAGGATTTTTTTTTTCGAGTTCAATAAATAACTTCTGTTTTTAATCCTGGCAAACTCGCCCTCCTCTCAAATTCTCTGGCATCGGGGTTACTACTCCGAATCACCCATAAAATAAAAATAGAGCAAGACATTACATTTTTTTCCAACTTGACCTTCAATTTTGAACCAGAACACTGACTTTCAAACTTAACAGTTTACCCAGGTAAGTGGGGCTCATGAATGCAGATCCCCGGAGGTGGAAGAAATACATTCCCCTTTATATTTGTGTTGGGTCGATCAGTATGGGCTTTATAATTAACCCATCACCACCCCCACCAACTACAAACTACATTTCTTGTTCGTTAGGTCTTGTTCGCGTTCCATATCGGGGCATCTTATAAGTATAACGATTATATTGAATTTCATGCAGGTTTAAAACCTATGTTTATTGTGACGTCCCTTGAGTGCATCAAGATGCCATCTGCAATGTTAGCACTTTGAACACTGGCGGCCTGGAAAGTGTCCTTTGAGTCAAAACTGTCAACGGCGAAATGGGCGAAACCATCCTAGTTTGTTGGCAAGTTCAGTAATAGTTTAATCCAATAGCTCTGTCGAGCTGTTGGATTAAATTATTACCGTGCCTCGCTTCAAATTTTTTTTTTTTTTCTCTTTTTTCGTCTGCTCTTTCACTATCAATTATTTCTTCACGTAACAATGTATGCACAGCGGGATGAAAGGGTTAAAGTATTGCACACAGCGCCAAAAATGCACCCAAAAGATGCTGTATAGTGCTATTAGAGAGGAGTTAGTTCAGTCATTTGAAGCGCGGTAGCTCAGTGATTAGAGCATTGAACTTTAAACCAAAAATCGACTGTTCTGTCCTGACCAGTAGTTACTGCGTTGTGTCCTTGGGAAAGTCACTTAATTCCGAATGCTTGCGTGGGGACATGGTGGCGCTGTGTAATAAGGCGTACTGCATGTCGACGATGCATTGCTCTCAACCGCTGCTAACTGTGTTCGTGCAGAGTTAGTACTTTGGGAGCCGGACAATTGCTTGCCGCTGCATTGTGGTTCTTTCCTTCTCTCACCAGTCCGGCACGATGTGACCCTGCTGTTGAAAGTGTCGTTAAACGGCAATAAAACTAACAAACAAGTTGTCTCGTTACGATTCCTCAGTAGTCTATATGCTAGTAGTATAGCAGAATGTTTTTCGTCGCACATTACCAGGAGCTTTGGTGGAGCTGCCAGTATTAAATTCTCATAGAATCAAGAGCATCGGTGGAGCAGACATGGGACGCGTTTTACGCACCATCCCGGCAAGCGGTCGAGTACTGCATATGTAGTATGCTGTGATATGTAGTGGGTATGTACAGTGACATATGTACACACAGGGCTCGGGTATACAGTTTGTGTGTGCGATGGACAGTTGATGGGGACGGTGGGTTTCTTCGTGAAAGGTTTTCTCCGCAAAACGTTTGATGTTGTTAATGACGTTGTGATGTCATGGTGCGTACGCGACGTCATAAATACGTTAACCACTGTGGGTAATATATACCCCGTTGGCAAGGTGTATGAACGTCGTTCTTACTCCTTGTCGTTGGTCTACTTTAGGCCCTGGTACTGCAAAACTACCAAATGCGTTGTATTATCCTATGACTGGTATAGGTAGTGCGTAATGCAACGTCAGGCGGTATTGTGGAGTAGGTGAGGGTAATGTATGGTTGTTAAGTGCGGTAGTATAGGATGTACGTTCTGTACCCCTGCTGGTTCAATATTAGTACTGCTCTAGAGTTGGTACAGGTAGTACGTAATGCTGGGCCATGTAGTATTGTGGAATGGGAGTTGGAGTTAGGGTTATGCATGGTTGTTTAGTAGGAAGTATAGGGTGTGCGGTCTGTTCACCTGTTGGTCTACCGTTAGTCAATGGTACTACTAACCCATCGAATGCATTTTACCGTTTGAGGTTGTTATAGGTAATGTGCAATGCTAGGTCAAGCGGTATTGCGAGATAATACTTGGTAATTTAGGACGGTAGTATAGTATTGGCATCATCATATACCCCTGTAGGCATTCTCTTAGCCCTTAGTACTACTGACCTACCCGAGACGTTAAACTGTCCTACAGTTGGTATGGGTAGTGCTTAATGCTAAGTCACGCAGAGTTATATTTAGCTGACTGGTACAGTAGTATGAGATGAGCTGTCTGTATCCCATAGGGCTACTGTTAGCCCTTAGTACCACTATCCATCTAAGGCGTCGTGCTTACCCGCAGCTGGTATAGGTGGTACGTACTGCTAGGCCATGTAGTGTTGTGAGGAATGCATGGTTGTCTAGTAAAGTAATGTAGGGCTTACTATGTGTTCCCTGTTGTTCTACTGGTCTTGCGATGTGGTGGGATATGTTTTGTTGTCTAGAGCGGTAGCATACAATGTGCGATATATACCCCTGGTAGTCTACTGTTACCCCTTAGTACTACAAAACCACCCAATGGTTTGTACTATGCCATGATTAGTTCGCAATGCTAGGTCAGTGGTTGTTAGGTCGTGGTTGGGTCCCGCTTACGGAATCCCATTTATGGAATCCTTTTTACGGAATCACAACAAGAGAATCCCTTTTTGGAAAACGCCTGCTGTTATAGTTAGTGGGTAATGCTAGGAAACAACACCGCCTGCCTCTGCATTACGTACAATTTATACCAGTCATAGGATAATACAAAGCATTCGGTAAGTTAGTAGTATCAAGGGGTAACAGTAGACCAACAGGCGTAAAGACCGTTCACCCTATGCTACCACACTAGACAAACGTGTAATACCTCCACCCCACAATACCGCTTGATCTAGCATTACGTACTGCATATACCAACTGTAGGATAGTAGAACAGTACAGCGCCTTGAGTGAATCAATAGTATTAAGGGCTAACATTGAACTTGCATGGGAACAGACCTGGCATCTTGTACTACCGCACTAGACAATCATGCAATACCCCACCACACCTAGCATTGCATTACGTACCACCTAAACCAGTCATAGGATAATACAAAGCATTTTGGTAGTTTAGTAGTACCAAGGGCTAGCAGTGTACCAAAGAGGTATATATCACCCAGACTGCACCACCCTATTAGACCAGCACGGGAAGCCCGACACACCCTGACCCTAACAACGTAATGTCGGATTGTACAGTGGACAACAACAGCGTGGCGAGCATTATGACCTCAGACCGTCATTGGTAATGTCAACCGTTTCGCGGGGAAAACTTTCAAGACAAAACACCCACCTTACCTATCAATTTTCCCATACATACACCTGGAACTTAATTAAGCACCCCTTGAAATGTTTCTTGACCGTAAAGTTGCTGTTACCGATTATTATGTTTCAATGATTGCTATGTCTTGCAGTACATTTCATCTGGTTAAACATGATATTTCTGGTTGATAGCGTACCCCAAACACATCCCCTCGTTCACGTGAAGCATGTTTCCCACGAATGTCACAAAACACACTATCATCCACATGCAATATCTGGGTATAAAACAAGAAATTTGTCACTTCTTTTATCAATACATGTTGACATGGCAAGGAGGAGACTGTAAGAGGCACTAAGATGGCAAATCGCTGGCATGCATGCAGCAGGCACGTCAATCAAAGCTATTGGAAGGCAACTTGACTATAGTCATTCTGTTATCAGCAGACTTGCACGAAAACATCAACAAACCAACAATGTTAAGGACTGACCAAGGCCTGGACAACCCCAAAAGACTTCTCCTCGGGAAGATCGGAATCTGCCACGCCTCATTGGGCTTAAACCCTTTGCTTCAAGTGGGGTTTTGAAACGCATTTGGCTCCCCAACAGGCGTTTGTGCAACAGAACTGTCCGAACCCGTCTCAAAACACTGGGTATGAGGCCCAGAAGGGTCATCAAGCATCCAGCTCTCTCCGATCAGCATCAAAGAGAGGAGTGGTTTATGGCACGACAACATTGGAATCTCAGGGCTTAGAGGAGAGTCCATTGGTCAGACGAGAGTAGGTTCCTGCTTCAGGTCACAGAAGGTCGCATGGGAGTGTGGAGGCATAGAAATACTGCTTACGTGCCCAGAAACACTAGACCTACCGTTCCTTATGGTGGAGGATCCGTAATGATCTTGGGATGCCTCTCTCATGATTGTAAACTTGATATGGTGACTGTACGTTGGAATCGCAGTGATCATCAGTACATCCGGGACATTCTCAATCCGGTTGTCCCGCCTCATTTTGACAACCACCCGTTGGCTACTCGCCTTGTCTTCATGGACGACAATGCAAGGCCACGTCGTTCCCATGCTGTGAGAGCATTCCTTAAGAACGACGCTATTACAACACTATCTTGGCCTGCAATGAACCCCGATTTGAATTAGAAAACATCTGGGACTTTCTTGGACCCCGTGGGCAAACAAGGCATCCGCCTGTATAGAATTTGGCCGATTTGGAAGCTGCATTGTATGAGGAGTGACAGCAGTTGCTTCTGGATCGTGTCAGAAGGCTCACTGGTAGCATTAGGAGGAGGGTTCAGGCTGTCATCCGGGCACCTGGTGGATACACTCGCTACTGACGTCAGACACTGCTATTGTGTTCAGATCACAAGTTACATTTTTTGTCAGTAATTACCAGCATTGTTTCATCATGGACCGTTCCAGCACCATACTTGTCGAGAGAACACTTTTTCATCAAAAACATTATTGACAGATTTGTGTAATTAGCGCCATTAAATTACTGCATATTTTCATCATTTTGTTGTCTTTCGTTTGTCAATAAACTATTCTTTCCGCAAACAATCACTTTTGGCCATCTGAAAGATAGCATGGATGTAATGACAGTTTCTATTAACACCACTGCGAAAAAAACAGGGGGTGCTTAATTAAGGTCCAGGTATATATATACACAGAACCCTGTGTGTACATATATCACTATGTATACCATAGCATACTATACATGCAGTACGTATACTACTTACCGGATCTAGCTGGATGGAGCGTAAAACGCGTGTCATGTCGGCTCCACCAAAGCTGCTGGTTCTTTGAGAATTTAATACTGGCGGTGCCCACAAAGCTCCTTGTAATGTGGGGCGAAAACCTCCACTTTACTACTCCTCTAGGTTTGGTACATATTGATTCGTCATCCCCATTAAGCGAAGAGTGGAGTTTCGCTAAGGCATTCGAGCACTCTGAATTCCACGATGTCAATAACTTTTTTTTTTAAGTATAAACAAAACCCCAGTCACCAAGCCTCCATGCTCACCGGGCAGCAGGCGCGAGGTGGACCATTATAATCCCTGATGGGTACGGGTGTGGGATGGGATGGGAAAATCTCACCCGAGGGCAAGATATTTCGGCCAGACACGAGGCTTGCCGAGTGTCTAGATATCTTGTCCCGAGGGTGAGATTTTCCCATCCCACACCCGTACCCATCAGGGATTATTTTTCTCCCCCACCATACAGCGGTTACGTTAGCCAGAGTTAATCGGCGGTCACGTGCTGATATAATCAACTTATTTGGTATTCGTTGTTTTGAAAAACTAATGACACCATCGGAAAGAGCATGCAACAGTTTTGTATATACCAAAGGTATATACCACGAAATCGATTAGGAACGGTGGCATCTTGGGGTTTAAAGAGTTTTAGAGCATCAAACTTTGATCACACGGCATTCTGATGACGTCAAAATGAATTAGTTGGTAGCAAGAAACTGATACGATATGCATAACGTCATAATAACGTTATAAATGTATAACGTCACGTGGGTGGGGTGGGATACATCTGTCTCTCCCTGCTATCTCACCCTGGACAGACGTATGTTACACATGCAGTGGGGGAGAAAATTTACGTGACCATTCGGGTGTGTACACAGCCAGAACTGCGGAGAATTTAACTGAGTCGGGATAAGTATTATCCATTTTAAAATATTTCACGGATATTAAACAGCGCATCAAACTTCTTCTGTTATAAAAAAGTTATAAAAAGCACCGACGAGTTTATGATGCCCCAAACCCGCGAGGATTAATCAAACAAATCGATCAAAGTTTGAGATGATTTTAGATCATTCAGGCAAACCATGCACTTAGCGGGTGGAACTCTGGTCAAAGAGTTTGGAGAAACTACGATGGTTTGGAGCTTCGTTTTAGTCGTGTGGTATGACAGGTAACCGTTCATATCTGGTACGTTATGTAACACACATGAAATATTTTTAAATGTGTAGTCAAAAACGAAAACTTATCACGTGTTGGTAAAATTGTCCTCCATTTTGACTCTATACATGCTCGTTCCAATGAGGAGTCACTTGATATGGTTTTGTTGAAATGTTTTTGTAATATAAACTTTCAACTGCTTAATCTATAAATTATGCGGGCGGAAACGGCCGATTCGGTAAGGTAACGGGTTAACCCTTTACCCAAGGCAGACGATATCAAAATTTATTATTTTAAATATCATTTTTTGAAATTTTTCAAAAACTTTCAAGAAAACCATATCATGTGACCCCTCGTTGGAACGAGCTCGTCGAGCTCGTTCCAAAAAGGGGTCACATGATATGGTTTTCTTGAAATATTTTGAAAAATAATAATTTTTCAACTGCTGAATTTGCATATTACGTGGGCGGATGCGGCCGATTCGTTAAGATAACGGGTTAACCGAGTATTTTAAAAAAGTAAATCTGGATTCTACTGTGTCTGTAGTTTAATGTTCATATTGGTGAGATTTTCAGGACATGTTGTAAACGGAACTAAATTGTAACAAATTGTTGACAAAGGCCATGGTTGGGTGTAGTACACTGAGGGAGAAAGGTGTCTCAAGTCAACGTTACGTGTCTCAAATGATATTAGAAACGCTTGTCGGAGCAGTGGCGTAGCCGGCGGGGTGATGCCCCCAACACCCCATAAAAATTACAGTGTCCCCCCCCCCCCCCTCAAAATGGGAAAATTGGGGAAATATACCCGACCAGATAAACTATCGACGGTAATGATATGAACACATAATCTCCGTGGCTAACAAAATTATATTTGGAGTCAATAATTGGATGTGCAGTAAGCTATTGGTGCCCTTCGGTATGTGCTGTAACTTCTCCGAAAGTGAATGGGTTAATAACATCGAAACTTACTTTGTGACAAAGGTGCGTCTTAGGCGGCAAAACATTTACTTCGGCGGTGTGGAGTTGTCCTTGCTTTTATTATTGTACTGTGATAATCACAGTCTGCATGTCTCACTGCCTACCTACCCGTGATATTGAGACCAACATTTATTTCCATGAATTTCATGATTTGCGTTTGAATAATGGGCCAACTTGACCTCCTGAAAAATTTCAAAATAAAGCACCAAAGGGCCCCATATTCAGTCTCAGGACATTACATTTTCAAAATTTTCTCGGGGGAGGTTCCCGAACCGCCACCAATGGGAGGGGAATACCCCCTCCCATACCAATCCCCTACGGTCTTCGGATATGCCTGCGAAATAATATATCAACCTGGCACTCCCCCCACCCCCAACAAAAAAATTATGGCTCCCTCAATAGGAAATCCTAGCTGCGCCCCTGCGTCGGAGAGATTTCATATCTCTTCTGAACACGTCAACTGGTCTTTGATACAAATATAAAAATATTACTGCATGCAATGAATGGCGCAGATAGCATTTTACTGATGGGTGGTCGGAGACTATAAGAGTTCCTTTTCTCCACGTATTAACCTAGCAATGCGTTGCATCGCGGCATTCTAAACTTGTGTTGTATCGCTTGCACGTGCCGACTCAATAGGAGTGAGCGACCCCTGGAGGCGGCAAAATATGTAAATAAAGCCATGAAATCTAGATGTTTATAAGAAATCAGGCACCAAAAAATACTTACCGAATCGTGCTATAGCGTGAAACCTAATACCTGTCAGGGCGACGATCTATACTTGTCTGCGACGGAAATGGCGTTGGTCTCCCGATTAGATATTTTTTTTAAAAGAGAGGCGTGGGTCTCCCGCTTAGATATATATTTTTTAAAGCGATGGATGTCTTAAAGGCAAACTAATGCCTAAATACGACTTGGATATAAAGAATATTATTTACTTTTTCTGCAATGAAATTTTAACCCCTTACCCACCACGAACTGGGTTTTTTTTTAATTTTGGAAGCGTAATTCGCAGGTTGCAATGCTGGGCTTCGAATTCACCATCAGTTCTTGTCAGAAGTTGAGATGTCGAAAAAATGACGATTCATAACATTTTGAGCAGAATCGATTACAAAATGTCATCAATTATTAAGACAGAATATTTTAGCTTTACACACCAACCGTGGTGAACACGCCAGCAATGGGATTTCAGTAGTTAAAATTAACACCTACCGTGGAACTACATCCAAGTTGACCTTTGGTGACGTCGACCTGAATGCAACTTGTCTAAATCTATCGTACGTCGCCTCACGAAGAGTGAAATGAAAGTGACAATTATTTATTGCGTTTTTAAATGAGTTTACCCCATAAGACACCAAAACTTAACAAACATGCATTGTCTCATGTGAATAAAGCATCCACAACTCGAAATGGTATGTTATTATGATATTAAAATGATAAAGGCCCCGTTTCATTTTCCATTTCGTTTCGGTGATAAAATTGACAGCGGAAGTACCGCCCACCGATGCTCGTGTAAACAAAATCAGATTCGCACGTGTGTACGTTTGGTGCTCAGTAAAATCGAGAAAAAATAATAGCGACTCTTAATAATCTGACGATCATGGTATAAATAAAATATATACAAAGTAGCTTGATGTACCAAATGTTCACCACTCGTGGTGAACATTTGGTACACCAAGCTACTATGGGTATATTCTATATTTATGCCACGATTATACTTGAGTTATATGAATGAAACTTAGATTTTTGGAGGCAAATATGACCTGCGCGGTCTGTTTACTTTCTTGTTTGATACTGTTTCGTTTCGAAGCATTTAATTTACGGCCTTAATGCCAGTTAGACACGTAACGGACAATTAGATATTTTCTTACATGTCATTCTTACAGGTAGGCCGGATTCCACGTGTAATGTACCCAGCACATTTCTAAATGCCCGTATTTCATCGGATAACGTCGAATATACACAACAATCGTGGTATAAACAGACAATAGTTCACTGCTCGGATTCGAGTACGATTTTTATCCGCGAGTGGGGCGCATGGAGAATTATTTCACTCGATTGAAAAAATCCGCGGGGCCCCGCGAGAGGATAAAATCGTACTCGAATCCGAGCCGTGAACTTTTGTATTTATTTGATTTTCTCCTTGCTTGTTTTCCCCAAAACAATCCTTTATAATTGATTCAGCTCAACCGATTTGTAAACATTTAAAAAAATAGTCCGTCATCGCTGACAGTGGAATACGATGCTGGGAGTAGAATACCATTTTCGGCGAGTGGGAGTGGGAATACGATTTGTTTTGGGGGAAGAAAAACTAATGAAAATAAAATAATATCTTGTTAACCTATTTTCTTGTGTTGTGTGTTCTTTTTAGAAATCACAATGTTTTAGCGATTACGGGCTATAATCTTCAATAAGATCCCCATGTATCTCAAATTTCGAATCGAATCGAATGTTGAACCGAATCAGGCAGAGGATTTCGAGTCAAATCGAACCTCGAATCTAAGCTCACTGTCTGCTCACCGCTCTTCAAAGTTTAAATATGGCACCTTCGTACAACCGTAAATATTGCCAGCCTCTACTTAAATATTGTATTCCATGGCGACTCATCAGTTTGTCAACTCAATCAAAAAAATCGGAATATTCCAGAAGAAAATTAAAGTAGTTTTGAAACGGAACTCCCTTGAAGTCGTCTTCTGTATTCTGGAATCGTGTACAGAAATCCTGATGATAGAAGAAGAGTTCAAGAGTAGACACTTGATAGGATATTTAGAACATCTTGACGATTAGAAAATTCCGAATCTGCGCGACCAAATTCGAATCGTCGGGACGAATTCGAACTGAATCGAATTTCTAAGGTTCGCACGGCTCTGTCTTCCATATGACTCCTATTTTTTAGAAATACCGCGATTGAAATCGCCGTAATACATTGTTTTACCTGCAGCTGGATGGTGAGGGCCTCAAGAACTACAAATGTTAGGTCGTTTACCCCTTTGAAGTCTGGTGGTATCTTCCATGTCAGTTCATATGCAGCAATTAGAAGAGTCCATATCCATTATTTGGAGGTAGGCCAATCAATATTTTCAACGTTCAGCCTTGGGGTTACACGTTGAAATTATTTTTTGGTCCACCCCACTCTTAACTTAGCAGGCATGCTACTTTATGAAAGTATGACGTACCATATCCCTGGGCCGGTAAAACGGCTTCTGGTGTTCAAAGCGTTAAATGTCCGCCAACCCACCAGTTTGTCCATACGTGAACAAATGTCTGTTTCAGATAATTTGCATATCCGTCCATGGAGAAACGTAATTTTATGTTGTTAGCGACCATCCGCGCGTGATTACCCTCTGCGCACTGTTGTGGAAATATCAAAATTGGAAGTCCCAGCCGTTTTCCACAGTACACCAAGGAATGTAACAATTCAATCCTGTTTAACAGAGCTCTTTCAAACAAGATTTAATTTGTTTATTTCCTATTTGCATTATGGGAAAACTTTGCTGCTTGAATTTTCGGTACTTTGACATCAGTGTTGACATCACGTGCTCATGACATGGGCGTATCCAGATCGTAAATCTGTGTGACGCTTGGACCGGTATGAGAGGGAGTACTTCCGCGCTAAAATTTTGGAATTTCGGTGTCTGAAGAACGAACGTTAAGCCTATGTCCAGCGGGAGGTCCTCACTAAATCGTACTCCAGAAGAGCCCATCTTCTGTGACAGACAAGTCAGAAAACCGCCGGGTGGTTCTAAAAGCTACTAAATGTGCAAGCAATGTGCTAGATAGTCTATAAGCGAAGCCCACATCATGTTCGAGGACAGTTTTTCGGAATCAGTACAAATCCAGAAGGTTCTGTCAGAACTCAAGCGCGGGGAGTCTCATCAATCATCTGAAATGAAAGTGACAGTGTGATCAACAATGACAGCTCGGGATAACAAAAAGTCCAAACTAAATGCCAGACACCCGCGGAAGATATGCTCTGGGACATTACAGAGACCGCACGTGTCTGGTTGTATAGACGAAATTCAATACCACATCCTTGATACAAACCATTGGTTCCAAGGCTTAGATGCAAGTTCATTACTCTCTAATCTGATAAGCGCGTAGGTGGGTCCGATGAATTGGATAAACTATTAAATCTCACTTATTTTCCATTGAATCAAATGGCGTCAGCTCAGTAGGTAACATTTTATGACTGATTTCTTCAATTAAAGACGAAATAGATGTCGATTTCTGAGATAGCTTGATAAAATGTGAGTGCCGCTCGAGCGGTAGACTGGATCCGCCGCTTCGCGAACTTGCAGAATCTTAAAATTCCATACCTATATAATCTTTGGCGATTCTTTCTGATTCACCGGATACCGATGATGATACGGTTGCTGTTGTTGAGTCCTCCACCAATGTTAATGAAGTTGTTTCATTGACCAAGGGTGTTAGTGTAGTTGTTGTATTTTCTATAAAAGATAAAGTAACGTTTGTATTATCCATTTTAGTTAGTGTAGTCGTTGCGTTATCCACGTGAGTTAGTGAAGCCGTTGTGTTATACAAGACGTTTAGTGTAGTTGTTGCGTTGTTATCAACAGTTATAGTGTCTGTCGCCGAAGTAGTACCAGTGATATCTGAAATTGTATAAAATTGGAAAACAAATATTTAAAAATATCCGGAGAAGTGACAAAAATGACTCGATCCATTGTTTTCTATAAGAGGGCGTTACGGTTGAGGGATGGTGACCACCAGAGCGGTACTCTGAGAAGATTCCAAAGAGTCACTCGTGATAGCGATTCGCAGATGGCAGCACTACTGAATGAGCAGCACGGCTCCAGTCTCGATTTCCGCAAACTTACTCTTCTATACGTGGTAATTGCATTAACTATTATTGTATTACAGATATTTTTTCATTAGTATGTCCTTAAATATGAAATTTCATGATACAAGACTTATTAACCCCTAGCACTCTGGGAGTGCAACAGAATTTTCTCCAATCAGCCTTTTTTTCTCTTGTTTAACAAAGAATTTAACCAATTATATCTTGTTTGACAGAGCTCGCAGAGCTCTGTCAAACAAGGTATATTCGGTTAAATATCCAGCTGCATTATGGGAAATATTTGCTGCTGAAAACTTTGCCATTTTGACATCAGAGCGCAGAGGGTTAAGAACAATCTGAAGTAACAATGCATAAGCAATTATAAGGTTCAAATTATTCACAAAACCTCTACGATCGAGGTAACCCCTATTATGCATGTATGTATAATTTTGGTTGTTTGTGAACTCATTACTGCGCACATGACTGACAATTTTCGTCACTGGAATCAATTTACAGGAAAGTTAGCTCCCCCTAATTCTCTAAAGCTGTCAGTAAATTAAACACTAAGGGTATGGCATTTTCATATCAAAATAATTTTTTTTTAAATGTTAAGGAAGTTGTGTCATCGATGTGGCATCGTTTCACAAATTTCAGACATTTTCCTGTAGAGTAGATCATATATGTATCAACGGGGGAGTATGAGCGGTATTGTCCACCAAGTTTCCCGCAGATGCTTGATTATAACTAATGCCTGTCCACAGAAGAGGGAGAGTACATACTTGGCCGAGAGGGGAATTGAATTAGTGTTGTTGATCGGATAGACTGATTGGGGTAATTTGCAACTTCGGCCTTCCATAATGTTGAACAACAAGACGAGACAAAGATTTAACAACTTAAAACGTGATAACTACCAAACATTATCTTACAACAAATATGAACGTATTTTATGGTCTACCACTTAAGAAATAATTACAAAGCTTATGTTGAGGATCTTTTCTCAAGCGTAGCTTTCATAGGAAAACCTATACTTAACATTTAGCTATTTAACCATCTATTACCACTATGTTATCTACTCATTCACTTATTCAGCTCGGCGTCTAGTCGATCGTGTAGTGGATAAAATTAATCTATTTATATATCATAGCTCGGGCATTCACTTACACCTCTTATTCATCTAATTATTATAGCAAACCAAGAACAATCATTCAATTATAAAAGATATCTCTATTCAGATACTCGTCGACTGATAATAATAAATATAATTCTTTGAATACTCATCGATCTTCCGAATTCATCTGTTCCTTGGAATAAAATAATTCACAAATAGGCCCAAATGGCACTACGACGTCATCCCGCTGTCGCGACTCTGCAAAACAAACTCTCTGTATGTCCACCCATGATGTGTCCGGATGATTTTCTCGGCCAGAGAGTATATATGATTCCAACTGCTTACATCCACTCATTCGCACCTTGGACTCCGAGGTGCTAACAGCTGAACAATGGAGCTGCCATTAGTTATCCAAGAGACTCTGAGCAAAGTGAAGACCGCCCTTGCTACCACCTGGAGTATCCAGGTGCGCAAGGGAACAATTCACTTGACAGTGGATTTTGAGACTAAAACAGCACCGACGTCCTTGGAGAGGTGTAGCGCCTTTCGTGGGGGGATTTTTCCCTCACTCTGGTCACCTTCCAAGTGACTCGGACACGCTGGATGATAAACAAGACAAGACACCAAGATCAAGAAGAAGAGAAAGAAGGGACCTTCCGCCAGACGACGCGATGCCCGCCTACTGACGGAGTTCACGGAGAAGAGGGAAGGAAGTGAGGGAGGCTAACCAGGGCGATGAAAACTCGATGCCTGCTACCCCTGATCGTCCCAAGTCCAGCTCGGCACCTTCCAATCCGGTGGATGGTCTGGAGGACGCTGGTTCGCCAGGTAACAGTCCAAACTCCAGTCCATCACACTCTTCCTCGGAAGAGGAGATGGAGGAGGAATGACTGTTTGCGGAACAGGAGGTCGAGTCGGACATCAAACTTGACGCCGAACTGCTCTTGCTTCTCCAGCTTCTTCAATTCAGAGCTCCAACCAGGAGGTAAGCACCGCGGAATCCGTGGAGGCTCTCCTGGGAACGAAGTTCAGAAACGACAAACACCGAGACTTTATGATGAGGCAAATACCATACATAAGCACCATGGGCGTCTACAAAAAGAACTTCGAACTACAAGTCACATACTCAGATACTTAGCAACTGCTATCTCCATAAAAAAAAACAAATCCACCAGAAGCAGCCACCACACCTCCATCAGCTGCAAGTAGTAGGCCATTCACTCCAAACCAGCTCCCTAGTCTTCAGACACCAACAGCACCTCCGACAGCGATCTCTCCATCACAACCACCTCCTCCCAAGAAGAACCACCGGAGACATAGACGCCGCTGAACACCTTTACCTCTTCCCCTTTGTCCGCGTCCAGGCATGATCGAAAAAAATTTAAACACTTATTGCAGAGGTCCGAAAGGGGCTTCAACCACGCCGTCCTTGGGCGCCTTCGGCGCGCGAAACCATTTCATTTGGCTGACTGTGTTAGCATGATTACAATACTAATTTAATTCAATAGAAAATGGATTTTGTTGTTCATAAGAGCAGGCACGCGTTGACAGATTTGGACGTTAGCTTGCTTCAGAAAGAAATGACATTATTCATTTAATTGAAATGACTCCGGTTGGTAATGTTTAGGCATGCTCGGATGGCAATATTTAGGAATGTTTATTTTAAAACAATTTAAGTGATTGTGTTTGTGGACTGACCACTTCGACGAGAAAATTAAATGCTTTGAAATCAACAGATATTATTTTTTAACAGAGGTGTACTCACATGAGACGAGGGGGCGCATCTTTGGTGATGTATGCATGGAATTCGGTGTTATCCACGACAACATATGGACATCAGTAGTATGTACTGTACCCGGACACCCCTAGTTTGGATGACCTCGGAAGTGACGTCATGTCACGTGGCCCAGTGGCGCCATATTGTATTGCTATGGTAACGCGCTTGAGGGGCCATCTTTTGACATCATCCCCATGGCGATATGTGGTGTTAATGCGCATGCGCAGCGTGTGTTGTTAGGGTGATACTTGTGCCCGTTTACCATTTTGTATACTGGAGGCCGCCATCTTGGTTTCTATGGTAGCACGTGGTAGCTATGTTATCCAAAGGCTTATAATAGGACAGGGGTGTGTTCGGTGGGTGTGTTCCTATGTATAGGAGTAATTTCCCGCTTCGTTGAATTACCACAAACAACCCGACAATCCCTCCAAATCACCCAAAACTACTTTATTTATACGGATTTCCCCAAGAATCCTTTTAGGACCACCATACCATGGTACCGAGAATCCCCCGGTACTTAGGAAGCTCCCAGAGTAAGTTCGATCGAACTAGAGCAGTTTTCTGGCTCTGATTTTCCCCAGAATCCATATTTACTTCGTAGAATTATCACAAACAATCCCATAATTGTTTAACTTGGCTCTGATTTCCCAGTAAATTCTCGGTTTCTACCTATGTATCTACAAGCTCTGTTATGACTTCTTTGTTCTATTTATTCTGATTTCCCTAGATGTTTTATGTTCTACTGTGCACGTCACATGCAGCACATAGGCTGGATCTTCCGATATATGCCTACGTGAAAAGGCACAATGTGACACATTGTGTACTCGCACATAGGCGCTTTCGACCAAAAAGGGATTCTGTAGCCACAGTTATATCCTAAAAAGGGATTCCAAAAAAGGGATTCCATAAGTGGGATTCCGTCTTAACTCGAGTCACTCGCACATACTGCTCGAACGACTCGAATCCCATCTAGCAAATGTGCTATAGAGCAATTGCTCGATCGAGTGACTCCACATACGACTCTTCGACTTACTTCAGAAAAAAATGATCCATAACCACAGACGTTTTCCAAAAAGATATTCTCGAAAAGGGATTCCGCAAGTGGGATTCCTAGCCGATTCCGTAAAGTTGGATTCCGTGTTTTAACATTTCGACACTTGAGGGTATTCCCCTTTCCTATTGAAAGAATTAAGTTCAAAGGGAGTTAGTAATGTACTACTCAAAGTTTACTAAGCACCAAGTACATCCAACTACCTGTTGTACGTTTTAGTTGAAATATTGTTATGAAAAGTGTATATATTTTATATTTAATTATATCTTTAATGATTTAAGCACAGAAATTGAGATTTTGTTTGTGTTTGACATTATTTTTTAGCTTTTGAATACGATAACCATGGAAAATGGATATTATTGGTAAACGAGGAAATTTTTCAAATTTGCCAAAAAGTTGACGGAGCGAAATGATATGGATTCAATATCGAGTATGAGACCCATTATTGTTAATTACAGCTTGCCAACGCCTTCTCATGCGCCCAATCAGGTTCCAGATGGTCCTTTGTGGGATGTTTTACCATTCTTGGACCAGCATGGCACCAAGTTCCTGGACACTTCTTGATTGAACTGGACGGACTGAAATTGCAAGCTGCAACTCATTTGAGACATGTTCGATTGGATTGAGGTCAGGGGATCTTGCTGGCCAGTCCATACGCTCAATCCACCCCCCCCCCCCTTCTTGTCGGTACTACCGGACAGCATGGGCAACATGAGGACGGGCATTATCGTCTATCAGAATGAATCTAGCACCCACTGTACCTGCATACAATCCGACGTGGGCATCCAGGGTCTCACCAGTACACCGCAGTGCAGTCAATATACCTCCGTCGAGGACACAGAGCTCTGTACGTCTATCCCAGCTGATGCCGCCACATACCATTATTGACCCTCCACCATAGCGGTCATGCTCAGCAATGCTGGCTGCGTGGAATTGCTCTCCTGGTGTTCTCCATACCCTAGAATGCTTATCTGTATTGTCTAGGCAGGACCTCGACTCATCTGTAAAAAGGACAGGTCGTCGATCTTCTCTGGTCCATCCAACGTGATCCATGGCCCATTCATACCGTGCCTAGCGGTCGTTCTGGGACAGCTGAATGCGAATACATGGTCTTCTCGATCGGCGACCACCTTCGTGCAACCTTACCCGGATAGTCTGCGTCGAAACATTTACCCTTGATGCATTCTGAAGGGCACTGTGAAGCTGGGTTGCTGTGTCAAAGCGGTTCCTACGGGTCTGAATTATCAAAAACCGGTCTTCAGCTGCAGATGTTGCCCTGTCTCTGCCACCACCATGTCGTCTGACTGGTGTGCCATACTGCTGAAATCTTGACCAGGCTCTGGTGAACACCGTATGGTGCACACCAAGGGTATCACCAACCTGACGATGGGTAGCCCCTTGTTCCACCATCTCTACAGCCTACGACATTTCTTCTTCAGACAAATGTCACACCCCATAATCGTTTACTTGGCTCTGGAAGCCTTCTCGGTACCGGGGCCTCTCGGTACCATGGGGGAAATCCGTATAAATAAAGTCATTTTTGGTGATCTGGAGGGATTGTCGAGTTGTTTGTGATAATTCTACGAAACAGGAAATTATTCCCGTACAAAGGAACACACCCTCCGAACATACCCCTTTCCTATTATAAGCCTTTGGGTAACATAGCAACCATGTGCTACCATAGAAGCCATGATGCGGCCTCCAGTATACAAAATGGACGACAGAAACACGCATCGCCCTAACAACACGCACTGCGCATGCGCATTAACACCACGTATCACTATGTGGATGACGTCACAAGATGGCCGCTCACGCGGGTTACCATTGCAACACAACATGGTGCCACTGGGTCACGTGACATGACCTCATTTCCGAGGTCATCCACCGAGGCCATCTAAACTAGAGGTGTCCGGGTACAGAGGATGCCCATGTTGAATCGTAAATAATACCGTGCCCACTGACCTCGATCCTAGTGAAAAATGAGTTATAAAAATGGAACGGGCGCTAGGTGCCCATGGTCCGCTCATGGTTGTATATATAGAGAATGATAGTTTGATATTTTGAATGTCACAGACAAAACAACTCAAACGCACTCTGTTGGTTTACGTCAAAGGGGTCTTGGTCCTTGACCGACTTCCCCTTTCTAAACCAGACTTATTGAGAAATGTCTTTCTACTTACGTTAAAGACATAAATTGAACGAGTCCCATTTTGTTAGTCGAGTAATGGGACACTTTCTATCGACGATATTGAATGTTAGGGTTTTATCGGCACACGTTTCAGTTAATTTTAACTTTCAAAGAATAACTCCTTTAAGAAGCTAGTCAACTGATTGCGAAAAGAAGTGACTGGAATAAACATATACAATTAAATCCCAATTGACAAGTACATTGAACAATATTATTATTCTGTCGTTCATGACATTTCTATCAGATATAAAGATGATTCTAACAAAATATTTACTGCATAAATATACAATCGGGTCATACTAAAAAGTATTGGTATTACCGTAAAACTTCTTTGGGTGGTTCAGAGTCAATTAAAGCATATGGCGTTTAAATAGTTTGTTGTGTTATAATATATTGGATAATGCCTAAAGGCACTATCAAATAAATTATTACAAATGTTATTTATGAACAAATTCTAGCAACCGTTAATAATGCAGCTTCTCATTGTAACCCAGTAGTTGAATGTTTTTGCTCGAACTTTTCCAAAATGATGAATGCTTTTACACTTTATTTTGTTGCAGGCATAGATGTATGGGCTGTTCTCGGTGAAGGAATAATTCCCTGCTCAAAATTTAAAATGTGAAAATGAAGACCCTATTAAAGGCAGGCATTGAAATAACCCGCAAACGACCGTTTAGATTACGTGTGTTATGTTAGTTGCAAAATACACGAACGAACTAAAACCTACGACAAAATAATACATTAGTTTTCTGAATTACTAATCGCGCTCGTTTTACCAGAAAGACTTGGCAATCTTTCGGGTCTATCTGCAGCCACATCAGGCTGGAATGATATGCTGTTTCCATCTTAAAAGAATTTCAGCCAAAATAAATAGTAACAACAAACTTGCAATCTCGCCTTGGTATTCATATAGACGAAATCCCTTTAGGACGTAAAAGGCAGGATAGGAGTAGTAAAAAGAGAAAAGGTGGAGAACCGGCCAACGGGAACGATATAAACCCTTTATTTCCAGACCTGTATAGGTATAAAGCACAGAAGTATTATTTAAAAGATTTCCTGTTATTCAGTATGCATGCCTGAGAAGTCCAGGGCCCGAACCTCTGTCGTACACACTAAATCCTCACCGGAATTCCTGATATTTATTTTCAGTGTTTGAATAAACAAATGGTTATAGTGAAGAAAACGTGTAAAGGAATTGTTTGTATCATGCCCACTTCCAATAAAACTAGAGGGCTGCCACATCCACGGGGCAGCTGATCCCCCCGAAAAAAGTGTGGTCATCATCCAGAAACTTAAATCAGGACAAACCCATTTTCGAACTTGACCCGTATTTTGATATGTTTGCACCACATATCAAGTTTGGTTACAATCAAACTATCTTGAGGGAAGTTATCATCCGGAAACCAAAAATCATAAGATTTTCTAAATTAAAAAGGGGCATAACTCTGGTAATATTAATCAGGATGAACCCGGATTCGAACTTGACCTGTATTTTTATATGTTTAAGCCACATATCAAGTTTGGTTACAATCAAACTATTTCAAGGGAAGTTATCATCCGGAAACGAAATGTAAACGGACGGACGGACGGACGGACGTACGGACGGACGGACGGACGGACGGACGGACGGACAAAAAAAAACGCGTGACGACTATATCCCCGAAATTTTTTTTCGGGGGGATAAAAAACCCATAATTACTTGACTGACCCTTTCCAATTGCGCACGAAGATCTACAGTGTCTGGAACTCATGAAGTCTGGAATTTCTTTCTGAGCTCTAATGTGCAAATACGTGCAAATCATTTGTGGATTGCAATTTCTTCAAATGAATATTACGCAAAATTTAAGAAAAGTAAGTTTTACACGACGATTGCTCTGCATTTTTATCTAACAATCTTATACATTTTGGCTTGAAAACCACGAGAAACGGTACATATCACATAATGTGTTCCGATTCCGTATTATATAAACGACTCGTTTTGATTCCCTATAATATAGACGACTCGTTTCCGGGAACACGACGGGCTCTCATAACAGGCGCATGAATACATTCTATGTGGGTTTCAGTGATCGACTCAGCTGATCGCTAACAAAACAAAATTCCTTATAGTTGGCGACAGAACTATCAATAGCCGATGACCCCACCCCCTCTCAATAAATAGAAACTGTACGATTCCATGTTCTCGGTAGTGTCCAGAATGGGAGCATTCCCATGGGAGATCCCATTCTGGACACCACCTCGAATCTGATACAAATCACAGGACATGCACATTATCATGATAATCTGTACATACCATCTCATTCGTCCTATCTACGACGAATTATTCATAGTGTGATTTGTTTCATCGAGTTTACGGATTAGGCGTTGACTGATCTGATTTGACAAAATGACTCGTGCCTGTTTCCTCTACTGACCTGATAATACGCTGTTTTTGTGATATATTGTTGGAAAGGGCTCTGCACAACCCTTTCCAACATTGCAGCGGGCAACAGTAATTTGTTTGTTAAAAGCAAAGGTATACAACAGTACTGGCACTATTTGAGAGTAAATTACGGCACGAGAAAGGTTCGAAATTTGATGAATTTATTTTTGAATAAATCACGGTACGAGAAGGGTTACGCAATTTTTAGCAAGACGCCTAACGCCATTAGTTCTCCAGAACATTTTTCGAAATATATTGTGTTTTGTCAAGAACAATACTTAAGGCTTCAAATTCCAGTGAAGTGTCACAAGGAGGATAAATAAATAAATAAATAAATAAATAAATAAATAAATAAACTTTCGGTGATTGGTAAAATGATTTCTAGTATGATGGATTTGTCTCTTTATGGGTCATTACGTGACTACTTATATATTCTTTTATATAATTCCAGCCAATAAAATTTCTTTGAATTTTTGCCAAAGACAAGTAAAAACAAGCATGCTCTATGCGGAAGAAAATAGTTTGAAACACGTATATGTAATTTGAAGTAAAACGCTCCTTGTGTTTGGAGTTTGAAAGGGATACCCTTTAATTCAGACACTGACATTGAATACCCTTTCATTCAGACAGTGATATTTGATCAGAAGAAATATTCGCATAACATGTTGGAGTTAACGATTTCAACAGTGTGTGGCAAAATGAATTGTTCTGTACCATTTAACACTTCCCGCTATCATCTTCAGGAGAGTACATGAAATTCTGTTTTGAGCTAGGGGAGGATACTTAATATTTTGACTTCACGGCGTGGCATTGGCCTAGAACGGAAAGGGGGTGTGGGGTGCTGATTGAGAAAGGAAGTTCTGACTTTTTTTCTTTCATTTTTTTCTTTCGGTTTTACAATTCTGAAATAAACTTAACAAATACCTTTCCTGTCTTAACCCTTTGAACCTGGAAGCCTGCGTTTCCGGTCCAGGATCATGATGGACCTGAATTCATAAATAAGATAGTTGCTCGTGAATTGGTGTGGTAGACCGAACAAGATTTTCAACATGCAGCCCCAAGACTGCACGTTGAAAATATTGATTGGTCTCCCCACCCTCACAAAACGAATATACTCTTTACCAGTTGATGAATCTGAACAGGCATAGGATATATAATCAGGGTTCAAAGCTTAACCCTTTACCTAACATGAAAAGCAGACAACACTTGCAAATAAAATTCTTGAATAACTATTTTTTTCATTTTTTATCTAAAAAAACATAGGTTATGACCCCTCATTGGAACGAGAGAAAAAAATAAAAAAAATAATGAAAATTAATTGGCGTTTTATCTGAATAGCGCTATCCGGGTTTAGCCGTAACGTTGGGTAAAGGGTTAAAAATATAACCTATGCCTTCTCATTGGAACGAACTTGTTGAGCTCGCTCAAATCAGAAGTCATAAGCTATGTTTTTAAGGCATCCAAAATTATAATAAAACTAGGATGTCGCTTATTGTGAGTAGCACTGGTCGGATTTCTGTATTCATTTATTGGTGATTATCGCCACATCAGCATCCAAAGCTATATCGTAGCGAGCGCTGGCCGCATATGGTTGTTACGTTAGGTAAAGTGATTACCAGTTTGAGTTAGGAAAATCACGCTTTCAGTCCAAAATTTGCAAAACATACAAGTCAAAAAAAAATTACACACCTTTTTAATATGAAGGGGTTTCCAAAGAAAATTACTGATGAATCGCTTAAGTACGCAAGACATTTTATTGACTCTACGTAACTTTAGTATTACAATCTTAATAGGGATAAAATGGCAGATTTTGATCCTTGATACAGGAAAGGGAAATGTGGGGTGGGATTCTAACCAGTAATTGTTTAGATAAACCCTTACACAACACATCAGTATACTAAAGGTATTGCCAAGCATCTGCCATTTAGAGCAGTCCGTGAAACGAAACACACCTAATTGAAAGAACCAAGTCACTCTCCCCACCCCCACCCCCCTCGACAGAAAACAGAAATTTGCACAAAGGCACAACAGACAAATATCAAACGCATTTTCCAAGGATCGAAAGGGAGAGGTGGCTCCTCTAAACCCTCTGCATTCATCGCAGGGGTGGGGTGGAAGGGCGTGGGGAAGGTGCAGCTTCCACGGACAGTTATTCTCAAGCTTCCAAAAAACACTAAATACACTAGCATTCGTTGAGCTTATGAAACAATACGCAGTTACAGTGCCCTGCGCTTTCGAATCAGAATATTGAACAAAGGCGCACATTGAGTTAATGTTCATACAGTTTCGAAGCAAACGACCAGCGTTTTGTAAAATCCGAAAATGAATCTTAAAATGAAAACGCAAGGTAATCAAGTCATCGACACCGCAGTTGGCGTCTGGAAGATAAATCTATCGTTACCACTATGTTTAAGTACAACATATTGTATCAGAAGGCTAAAGGAATTCTGTGGTTAACCTACTGCTCTATATACAATTGGATTTCTGGAACGTCATTAGTCACATACATATTGGTGTCTCCATGGGGGGGGGGGGGGGGGGGGGGGGGAATGGTCATGATAATATATATACTGAGTCAAAAAAGAAAGTATAACAGAAACAAATAAGAAAAAAATAGCATAAAGGATGAAATATAATAGTTCTAATGTTGCATGTTTGTGGACAAGAAGTCGTGCAAAGAGTTTAATGATATGTTGTTGTTGTCCACCCAACCGTATACAATTTTGCTACGGATTTCAAAATAGAATGTCAAATTGAATGGGTGACCGACGATTTTCGTTGTGTTATGTTTTGCTAAAGAGCCTGGGTTATTGAGAAATCACGCTAGGTTTTGTCTTCCGACATTTTAAAAAATGCCAAGGTTAACCGAAAATCAGAGGTTGCGTGCCATTAGTATGCATAAGGCTGGGATACCTCCAGATGAGCTCGCTGCTGAGTTCGAAGTCACTGTGGCCACTATTTACCGTCTCATTGTGAGGTATAGAACCACGAGATCTACGTTCGACCGACCGCGTTCAGGTCGACCAAAAGTTACGACCCCTGCACACAAGACCGACACATCAGGGCGTCTCACTTGCGGGATCGCTTCCTTCCGGCGACGAGGACGGCAGCAATTACTCCTGGTAGAACTAACAATAGAATCAGCGCACAAACTGTCCGTAAAAGACTCGCTGAACACGGCATCCGAAGTAGGCGTCCATACCACGGACCAATCCTTACCCAACGTCATCGTGCCGTCAGAATGGAATGGGTACGTCAGCGTGTTCGCTAGACTCAGTAGCGTTGGGGCACAGTTCTTTTTAGTGATTATTTTAGTTTCGGCGGGGGTAGTGTAATGGTTTGGGCAGGAATTTCCTTACACCATCGCAGTTGATCCTCATCGATGGTAATATGAATGGACAGCGATATAGGGACGAAATTCTTAACGCTGTTGTTGTCCCGTTGTTCAACGTTCGGGTTGCAGTTATTCCAACAAGACAATGCCCGCTGTTACGTGGCGCGTATCTGTCGTGACTGTCTTGAGGAGCAGAGCATAGAACTTCTTCCCTGGCTCCCACTTTCGCCAAATTTGTCGCCAATCGAGCATTTTTGGGATCAATTGGACCGTCGGGCACGACTTCATGATCTTCAGACGTTAGGCGATTTACGTAATGTTCTAAGGCAGGAGTGGAATGCAATACCAGAGGGTAACATCCAGAGACTTATCAGGTCCATGTGCCGTCGATGTCTTGCCATCCAAGAGGCACACGGGGGCCTTACACGCTATTGGCTGCATGTCTGAACTTTTCATTTCACCCAACGTCTGCATTGCGACGTCCTGCCGTGACGCTGGCAACAGTAAGAACATGAAATTATGCAAATTCATACAGCTAGACTCGAAATATGAATTTTCAATAATTTGTTTGGGATTAATATTAAAACAACTGCTCCTCAAAGTTTATTATACTTTCTTTTTTGACTCAGTATATATATATGTTATGTGCATAACCATACACACAGTCCTATAGTATTATGGTAAAACAGGGTTTTTTCAGTAGATCGCGATCAGGTCCCGATACTTTTATAGATCATTGAGTCGAGATTTTTAAAATAAAATATTGCAAAATCAAGAACAAATTTAAAAGAAAACAGATCAAAATATAATCTCAGATTCACCGTTCCCCCATTTATTTTAACCCTTTACCTATCATAACGGCCAAAACCGATCAGCGCTATTCACAAAAATTACCATTCAGTTTTCATTATTTTTGTCCTTTTTTGTCTTGAAAACATAGCTTTATGACCCCTCTTTGGAACGAAGTCCTTCCAAAGAGGGGTCATAACCTATGTTTTTGAGACAAAAAATGAAAAAAATAATGAAAATTAATTGGCGATTTTTGTGAATAGCCTTGTCGGTTTTGACCATTACGTTGGGTAAAGGGATAAATCCTAGTTGCATTACAGGAGGCATTTGTACGTGACTGATGTTTTGACACCGTTGTGAAAGGGTTAATGTGATTATGATTATAGCATTATCGCGAGTAATACTTGCATCACGAACAAGATGCAATAAACTAAATGTTTTCAATCAATGACATCTTTTCCTTGAAAATACGCACAATTTCGAACTCTTACCAAAAACGTCTGGCGTGTTTACTTTTCTGGTTGCGTGTCCATTCTCAGAAGCGAGCTTCTTGAAGAAATATCAAAACACCTAATGAATTTCCGATTTTTTATGTAATAAACACTCCTCCAGGAACTTGTGGCTGACGAAATGTCCTCTTGAGCATGTAGATTGAAAGGCAAAAATCGGGTGTGGGGAGAAGAATACGGTATGTTAATGTCGGAAGAATAGTGTTGAAATATTCGAGACACAATACATACAAATGTTTAACAAATATAATGAACCATGTTTCGTCGTTTGTGTACGTTTATCGCTTCATAATGTTGACATTCGGTATTCTTCCCATAGAAAACCAGAGGCGTGACATCGATTTCAGTATCAATAAAACCACTGTAAGTAATATAATATCGCCCCTTTAACAATTACATTTGCCACAACTCTGTGTCAAATTTTAAAAACTATAAATGAAAGACTAGCCCATACATCAGTTTGAGACAGGGTTTTGCAAATGCATTTACCCCCCCCCCCCCCCCCCCCTCACACACACACACACATACACCATATATACTCATCATCGGTAGGCCTACTGGTGGATATAGGTGGTCTTTGTTTTCACAATGTTTACAAATTTCCATGTCTTATGAGAAAAAAAGTATTGAAAATCTTAAAACTCATTTGGCGTGTCAAAGCATGCTGACTTTGTCTTACTTGCGCCAGTGTGATATTGTATAGCTCCGCATAATGCAATAAAACATATTCTTCAATTGCTTTGCCGAATTGTGCAAAGCAAATTGTGCAACACGAAATACCCCTCCCCCTCCCCCTCCCCCACCCCCCTCCCCCCACCCCCACCCCCAAAAAAACACGCATTGCTGAAGACAAGCAGTCTGAGTCACATTGTAACATTGTTTGCGGGTATGTCGAATTTTGTGACGTGTAGATGTCCATGCCAAACGCTCACCAGAAGGGCTGAGGTTATTTGCCGACATACAACCTGTCAAACTGGTACGGGTTCCTCATGTTTGTACTGTACAGCCGCCGTGGACTGGTCACTTTCCACGGGTGGGCAATATTTCCACGGACGCACTAATATTAGATTCTGAACACAACCCGGTGCTTTGTTGACATTTTTACCAATGATTCAGAAACAGATAAGAGAAGTGAAAAAATGCAAATAATATATCAAAATAATGAGTAAAGAACATAGAAAAGGTATATATAATTTTCTTCATGAATAAAAGTGAATTTTATGATTTTGAAGAAGATTAATTTGCCAATGGCATAAGTAACGAACCGGTGAACCACAAAATGATCGGTAATTCAAAAATCCTCAATGTAATGATAACATACTGCAGACTCGGAGAAAGTAGTTTATGACACACTCTTTGGTGTGATGGGAATGTTGTAATGCAAAACCACTAACATGAAATTTGGATGTTCCCGATGTAGCCATGTTGGATTCGGTCATGTGACTACAATGTGTTTTTTGCAGGAATTTGCATTTTGGATGATTATCAAGAATGCAGGGGCGTGATCCCTTCTTTCATTTGTTTGAGACATTGGTTACAGCAAATGTTTCAGCTTTGAAATTTCTTCTACCGTCATCTGTATTCACTCCGTCGTCTTATACTATTTGTTGTTGAAAATCTGAATCATTGCGCACTTGAAAGATTACCGGAACCATCGATGTATAAAATCTGACTTATACACGTAATATAAAGTAATACTCATAAAAAGTCGCGAAAAGCGGCAGAAAGTACATTCCAGAAATATATTCCAAGTGAGTTCCAACTATATTGAGCGTTTTGATTTTCTCCGATGCTGTAAAGTTATTTACTTCCAAGTAACCATCGATCTCGGCCATTGCTGAGTTGATGTCTGCAAAGGCCCGATGGATTACGGATTGAAGTTGACGCATTTGCACTTTTAATTAGGGTGCGACTGGGTGATGCTGCGAATTTAGGTTTTTCTTTCATACAATCAGACGCGACATGATCGTCGATCGTCGATCAATGTCTTTTGTCATCGTTTCAGACGTACAAATGTGACAAATCTCCTTTTTCGGAAATGGTCTTCCCCATTTGCATATCATAATAAACCTCAACAGCGAGCAGCGGGCCGCGATGGTCAAAACCCAGAAGAATTATCGAATTTATGTTCAAAACTACCTGTACTTGAAATTTAAACAAGTGCAATACCCGACATATTGGTGGTTTCTTCAGTATCCGTGCCGAGTGGCTTCTGAACCTGATACACCAGACCAAATGCGTTCCTTCTCGTTTGTCAGCATAACAGTGTCTGCAGATTTTTTGGTAGTAATACTACGAGAGGGCGACAGAAGACAAATAAGTTTCCTATCATCTATAAATTACTTTAAATTGGTTAATTCTGTTTATGTTACTAAAATTATGAATTGAGAAGGTTGGTGTACAGTGCATTTGTTCTGATTATTATTGTCCCCATATTTTTAAAACAATGCGGGGATTCAATGATAATCTCCGTCTATACGTCCCTTTTTGAGCTATAATTTTGAACCTTACCATACTTCTTAAGAATGGTATAGAGATGACAAAAATAGTTTAGTTGACTTTTTATGACCATGTGGTGCCAGTGGAGCCACTTAAAAGCTGAACTAAAGTACTGCATTCCGACGAAAGGCTCCTGGGATATGTAATTTCGGTTGTTAATAATGTGTTTATATGTTCCGGTGGAGTGTTTAGATGTGTATAAAGGTTTCGGTTTTTTATTCAGCCCTATGTGGTGCCCTTAGCGCCACTTTTGTCGTTAGAGAATGTGAATTGATTTGTTACCATCGTGATGGCAAACTGAAAATGCGGGGATACACATTAAGAGAGTACACACAAATGTCATCGATCCAGTTATTATTGTTCTGATTATTATTATTATTATTATTATTATTATTATTATTATTATTATTATTATTATTATTATTTTACTAGGAAAATGAAAAAGTGGGTAGATTTGGTTATTATTTATTTATTGGGGTTTTAACAACACTTTCGACAGCCAGGGTCACTTCATGTTGAGCAGGTTTACGGGTTGAGAAAGCCAGAGTACCCGTAGAGAACCACCAAGTAATGGCGAGCAACTATCAGGCTTCCCAACCTACTAACTCCTAAGAAGGATTAGCATTGGTTGAAGACAAGTGCACCATTGACCTTCAGTACTCCTTAGTACACAACACCATCGTGCCTCCACGTGGGCAATTGGGTGGGTTAATATTATTATTATTATTATTATTATTATTATTATTATTATTATTATTATTATTGTTATTAGTGTAACTTGTGATAATACAGTAGCAAGCCTGCAAATAAGCCTCAAGCCAAGGATAAAGACCTTAGCTAATACCCTAAATGTCCTAAACCAATAGATTGTTGCAGGTCATAATGCCCCAAGATTTAATGCCATGAATGTTGGTAATTGACGATCGCAATGACTTTATTTGAAGATTGAAATAAAAACAAGTCTGCGATATTACCAGTGACTGTTGCCAAAAAAACGTAAAATAGGGTTCGCCTCCCCTAACAACACATATGAATAGGAAACCTACTGGATGTGCCCTCCCGATCTCAATATGCCAATAAGCCTCTTTTGGAAAAGTAGAGGCGCTAATGGCTATGAATGAGCGTGAAGTGTAATAATTTTAAAATAGTATGGGAAGGAATTCTTTTTACTCTGTTGATGACATAAACCGCACTTGATACTTTGCGACATAACAGGGCAATGTGATCGCGATAGGATAACTTTTCGTCGAAGATGATGACTAAAAATTTCATGTCTCCCGTTCCCCCAACCCCACATTTATCAATTTATTTACACCAATATACACTTTATGCGATGAATTAAGATTTTTGGTGGGTGAGGACGGATTGATGAGAATATATCTAGTTTTCTTCAATAAAAGACATTTAGCAGAACACTAGGTGTGTACCTTGTCTAATTCTGCGTCGATTGTTTGATCAGTTGTACCAATGTCGCTACCAGAACAATAAATCGTTATATCGTCGGCAAACGAGAGTAAATGTAACTCTGTAGAGTTTGAAGTATCGTTTACCTAAAGTAAAAATAATGTAGGTCCTAATACGGAACCTTGTGGAGCGCCGCATGACACACGGGAACGGGCTGACTTGTTGTTGCTGTATTCTACACAATGGAAAGCCTCTTCTAAGTAACTCTGAAACCAAGCTTTGGCTACACCCCGAATCCCGTAAAAGTCTAATTAGTTAATTAAAATGTCGCGTCCAACAGTATCAAAAGCTTTTGATAGATCTGAGAACACAGCCAGAGTACTATCTTTGGAATGTTTTTTTGTTTGATTCTGCAGCATGATTTAAATGTTTTTACAGCTGGAAGGATCGTAGAATGGGATTTCCTAAAACCATACTGGTTAGGGTGTAAGATGTTATTTTCTGTTACGAAATGGCTGAGTCGGCTGAACACAATTTTCTCGAGAGTGTTTGACATAATAGTGAGGAGACTAATTGGTCGATAATTGTTTAACACAGTCTTGTCACCAGACTTATATAGAGGTATGACCATGGCAATTTTCATCCGACGGGGAACTATTCCAGTGTTAAATGGGGCATTGATAATGTGAGATAACGGAGCAGCTACTTCGGATATTACTTGTTTGAATAGTTTACTTGTGAGTCCATCACAATCTGAGCTGTTTTTGGACTTGAGATTTCTACAAACGTGTACGATTTCTTCTCTACATGTTGGAGTAACAATGATGCTGTTGCGGTAATACCCTTGTAGGTAGCTTGAGTAATTTGTATCTGAGTGCGGTATTAGATGTTTAGTTAGCTCTCCAACTGATGCAAAATAACTGTTTAATTCGTGTGCTTTATCAGTAAGGGCTGTTATAGATAAGTTATTTATTTTGAGTATTTCAGGCATTATAGATAAAGGTTTAGATCGTTGAATGACCTCATTCATTATTTTCCAGGTATTTTTAAAATTGTTTTTGTTTTCTAGTAGTTGTGATTTTTGGTAGATGGTTTTATGTTTGGTAATTGGTTGTACACTTTATATTTATTTTTATTTTCAAGTGTTGGATTTTTCAGCTGAGTCTTGACTAACTTTAATTTATTGAAGGATGAGGCCATCACGCCTTAGTTATCCAAGGTTCTGCTTAATAAATGCCTTGGGTAGATTGGTTTCTGTTAGGGGAAAGCACTCACTAAACAGCTGGAAGAATTTACTCAGAAAAGAATCACAACTTTCATTGGGATAATCGGTTCCAAAAACGTCTGTAAATTCTCGATCGGATAATTTATCTTTAAAATTATTTATATTTCGGCCGTGTATATACGTGTTTTTTTTTTCTTTCAGCACCTATTAATTCACAAATGCTACTAATTTTAGATATAACGAGGTTGAGGTCGGGCCTAGGTTGTGTATTTGGTCTGTAGACAATGCCTATGATAAGTGATAAATTATGATTTCCTTGAATATCTACAAATAGTGATTCGAAAACGTGTGGGATTATTATGATTCCCGATGAGTCTGGAGGTGGGATGGGGAAATCTCACCCGAGGGGCAAGATATTTCAACCAGACCCGAGGCTTGCCGATGGTCTGGTTCAAATATCGTGCCCCGAAGGTGAGATTTCCCCATTCCCACCTTCAGACTCATCAAGGATGATTTTTCTCCCCACACATGAGGCTTACGTCATTATAGATAATTGGCGGTCACGTGCTGACATACCCAATATATTAAGTCGTAGTCCTATCTAAAAACGAACATTTTCATCGGAAAGCTCGTACAAAAGTTAGGTATATACCATAGCCATATACTAAAAAATTGATTTATGACACTGCCCGTTAAGAGATTAATTAATTTGCGCGTGTCAAACTCGAATGTAAAGGGCATTCTGAGATTATTGATCGATCGATAAATTCGCGCAGTGATATTATTAAATTTGCAGAGAAACATGGGGTTGAAACAAATCAAGTTCAATATTTGAATAATAATTAAATATTGAGTCTATATCAACAAGGAACAGATAAACAGGTAATAAACGAACACAATTTAAGAAGCGTTTGCAAATCGTGAAGTCATTTTGTTTATTTACAATTGTGTAGACGATGATGAAATAGTTCAGGCGACCTAATAAAATATGCAAATGAGTATGTCACGTGGGGTGGGTGGGATAAAAATATCCCACCCTGCTGTCTCACCCCGGACACGCGTATGTTTCACGTATAGTGGGGGGAAAATACAGATAGATCTGGCCGTAGTTTATACTTTAGATCATTGTTTTACATATAATCCTACCCCTCCCCTGCCGCCGTCACCCAGCCAGTTGATAAGTCATGTTTTCTGGTACTTTAAATATTTCGGTCAAGCCAATTATGTCGAAGAAGTTTTTGTTTGATTGTAGTTCAGCTAATATGGCAATGAAATCGTCCCAATCAGCGTTCAGGCTTCTGCAGTTGAGATTAAAAGCTGCAAAAGATGATGTTGTGCTTATGATTTTTTCACGAAATCATTTGGCATATGGTAATTGCAGTTATGGATCAAGGAGGAAAATGGTGATACATTTTCACTCTTATCTAACTGATTCTGAGAGCATTCATTATAGATACTAATAAGATTGTATCGGTCGTCGGTCATGTCATCAAGAGGAACGTTACCCGCTATAATTCGTGCGATTTAAAGGCCAGCACATTCGGCGCCTTAAGATCGAAGGAGGTACTCTATGCGCTTGTATCTTCAAATTCAAGACTGAAAACATTGGAAACACATGGAGAAATTAACGAACAACTGAAAACTGGACACAAAAGACTGTCGCACACTTGTAGTGGTGTGGTGATGAATTTGAGTGCATAAGTTTATGCCTGATCCGAAAGAGGAAATTCCCTCTGAACAAACGAAAAACTATTTTCATATTCGCGACTTTCTCTAATGTGATTCCCCCAATGCTATTTATCTTACGAATGTAGGAAAAAGCCAGAAGTCTTTTTGTGTCAATTCTCTTGAAACCATTGACCATTTGGAACTAACGTATCGGAGGAGAATGCGAAAGGAGGTCCATCATTTCTTTCACTTAAAGCACGAAATAGTGAAACTGGTATAAAATCAGTTCTATTTAACAAACTCCAAATTAAAAGAACAACTAAATCTTCGGGCGGTCATTGCTTATAATGAAAACCAAAGCTTGCTTAATATCCCTTTAAGGACAACACAGGAGCCCTTCAATGAACAACATCAATAATTTCCAGTTCGTTTAACCATTTCCTACCCTCAAATTTATATTTTTATGTCAGGTTCGAAGCCCATTAGGGTTCAAAATATATTATTTAAAACCAACATTTCGAAGTCATATTACAGTAAAAAAAAACTTTCAATGGGAAATTTCTGTGCCAGTACGATTTTTCTCTTAAATACACACGCGTTTCTTTGTATGTTTTAGGATTATGAGTTCACTTGTATAAATGTTTACTAACGAGGACGGACTTGCATCCGCAAAGCATTGGTTACCAGTTTCTATTGTACAAGTGAAGCAGAATCCTTTGCCTCGGTAAATCTCGGTAAACTGATACTGCTTCTCACACTGTTGATCAGCCCGATGACATTTTTTAGCATGAAAGAGTACTAAAACCACTTTGTCGCTATAATAAATGCAAGAACACTTTTTAATATCACATTGTTGACCTCGGGGAATGCATACTCTCGTTCAGGATAATTTCAAAGTTGCGTTTCTGCAGAAAAGACAACTGAAAAATAATGCTCCGCAGTTTCGCACACAACGCATCTGAATAGAGATGTTATGGAAAGGTACGATCTTCAACGATGGGAGGAGGAAACAAATCGTCAGAAAATAGTCTGATATTGCATGCGACATTCTCTACTCTATTTATGTATTTACTTATTTATTTATTGGTGTTTAAGGTCACATATTCTCTACTCCATTAATGTATATGATAAATAGTAAAGGATTAAGTATGGATCCATGACGGGCAGTTACATCTCCCGAGGATGTAGATTTTACTTGGATTACCACCATTGTTGCATGTCACTCAAATAGGACTCAAACAATTTAAGAAGTTGGCCTTTAATATTTTTGTTTTGTAGCTAAAACATAGTAGTAGTCCTCCTTTATGCCAAACGTTATTGAATGTCTTGCTCATGGCATAGAAAACAAAACGTTTTCTTTCCCTTCTTTCACACGACTAATAACATTATATATTTCCCTGAACTGGGATGATGTTGAATCGATGTGTTTGTGAATCCTAATTGTAATGACCCGAGCAGTGTAGTCGTTCAGCAATTTAAATACTTTTTTGAAGATGTATTTATCGAATATTTTACCCAAACAGCCTGAGAGGAAAATCGGTCTATAAGTACTAACAATGTTGAAAACAATGAATACGTTAGGTTGTTTGTATGCGATAGAAAAGTAACATTTGGCGTAGAACTTGAAAATACTTGTCAGTGGTTGTACTAGGCTATTAGAACATTCTTTAAGAAATCTTGGACTCATACTATCAGGATCACATGCTTTAGAGACTTAGATCGATTTCGTGAGGTATTATCTTGTCTAAGATCGGACAATGCCGAAGAACAGAGGCTGACGATAAAGATGCAGCTAAATCGCCACTCAAGGATACTGAACAGAACTAATCATTAACGCTTTGAACCCTGGTGGTTTCTTCCATGTCTGTTCAATGTCAGCAATTGGAAGAGTCCATGTTCATTATTTCGGGGTAGACCAATTAATATTTTCAACGTGCAGCCTTGGGGCTGCACGTTGAAAGTATTGATTGGCTTATCTCACATATTCACTTAGGAGCCACCCTACTTTAGTGAAAATATGAAGTACCCTGTTTCTGGACCTGAAAAGCGATCTCTCGGGTTGCAAAGAGCTGAATACGTCCTCTTAGTCAATATTGGTTGATAAGATACTCTTTTTGTATTGTAGGACTGGAATATTAGTCTTTTCCCGCAATCAGTTTTTTAGTGTTTCCACCAGTAGTAGGAAGGAGAAGATGAATTGTTGGTGATGTTTTCCAAGAAATTTATTCTTGATTTCCCGACAGGTGATGTTGTTTTTTCTGTCTTATTATAGTATAATAATAACTGGCCCATGATTGTGGGGTATTTTGGGATTTGGGTAGGCAATGTGTTATTAACGTATTGGCGTGCTAATTTCATTTTGCATCCATGGTGGGTTGTTTTGTCTTCCCACTATCAACTTATTTGTGATGAATTTGTACGCCAGTCTATCTGAAGTGTGTTTACGTCGGCATACTTATAACGAGTGTGGTGTGTTGAACAGACTCCCAGATCAGTCAGTCTGATCGAGTTCATAATTTGGGGATTCGAAATCAGCGTCATTCTAAAGCCACATTTTACACTTGAATAATTTTGGACGTTCAAGTGGGTGCTTGAGTTCTGCAAACAATGGGTTGAAGTAATGGCTTAGTTCGTCATAAAAGGATCACCGACACTTATACTAACAATTAAGGCTGGGATCTTCAGTCATTATTAGGTCGAAGAGGGTACGCGGTGTTTCCATGAAGTAGGTCGCCTCTCTTATCACCTGGAATAGGTTAAATTGTTACAAGGTGTGATATATTGGGTCATTGATGAACGCCGAATGTCTATCGCCGAAAGCACCAGCTATCACAATATCATTAATGTGTTTTATACAATGCCTGTTCTATAGAGATAGATATAATATTCCAAACTTCATGTTCCGAACTGGGTGTCCAGTAAAGGTGAATAAACCTTTAATATGTTTCATATTCACTTGAAGCCATAGACATTCAATATTTGGTATCTCCAGTCCAGAGCATTACTGGATTGCTGTTGAGCCCTTTACATATACTGCAATCCCCCACTATCGCCTCGCGGTTTTTGTGCATCAATATTTTCCTTTGGCACGCCATAAAGGGTGCATTCATGAATGGATTGCTTTGAAACTTGGTGTACTTGTTTGGGCTGACCTCTAGATGGGAGCTTTTGATTTTAATCCATTTCCGTCGAGAAACGTTGCCGTTAGCAACGACATTCAACTTATTTGTTTGTACGTCGACAATTTCCTTTGGCACACTGCACAAGTCGTATTTATCATCAAATCGCTTTGAAACTTGGTATGCTTATTCGGAGTGACCTCGTTAGCAACGATGTTTAACTTGATTGCTTTGTACGTCAACAAGTTCCTTTGGCACACTGCACAGATCTCATTTTTCATCGGATCGCTTTGAAATTTGGCATGGGTGTTCAGGATGACCTCTAGATAAGAGCTGTCAGTTTTCTTTCATTTCCGTTGAAAAATGTTGTTGTTGCCTTGACCTTTGAACTTTCTGGATTTGTGCATCAATATTTTCCTTTGGCACGCCCTAAAGGGTGCATTCATGAATGAATTACTTTGAAGCTTGGTATGCATGTTTGGGCTGACCTCTAGATGGGATCTTTTGAATTTATTCCAATTCCGTTGAGAAACGTTGCCGTTAGCAACGACATTCAACTTATCTGTTTGTACGTCGACAATTTCCTTTGGCACACTGCACAAGTCGCATTTATCATCAAATCGCTTTGAAACTTGGTATGCTTATTCGGGGTGACCTCCAGATGAGAGCTATTGATTTCCTTCGATTTTCGTCAAAAAGACTGCTGAGCTATTGAATTCCATTCATTTCGTTCGCGAAACGTTGCTGTTAGCAATGATCTTTGAACTTTGCCGTTTTTACATCAACATTTGTCTTTGGCATGCCCTGTAGGGTGC
This sequence comes from Pictodentalium vernedei, assembly GCA_031216915.1. Classification (NCBI taxonomy): domain Eukaryota; kingdom Metazoa; phylum Mollusca; class Scaphopoda; order Dentaliida; family Dentaliidae; genus Pictodentalium; species Pictodentalium vernedei. The sequence goes on from CM062296.1 coordinate 381,361,113, forward strand.
ACTATACAGAATTGGTAGTGGTTAGCTGTGTCACACGCTATGGTGTTGTTAAATTTCTCTCATGGCAGCTAATGATCTGCAACTTTGTCATTTCATTTCCATCAAAAAAGAAAGAAAAACACCGGCACTAGCAACAACCTTCAAACTTAATGCATTTGTGAATTAACATTTTCCTTTGGCATTTTCATTACCGTGTTGTTTTGAAACTTGGTATGTTTATTCAGGGTGACCTCTTTAGGAGCTACCGATTTTCTTTTATTCCGTCAAAAACGACCTTCGAATTTAGTGCATGTGTGCATCAACATTCTTCTTTGACATGGCCTAGAAGGTGCATTTATCAAAGGATTGTTTTACAACTTGGTGTGCTCATCAGTCTAGCCCTCCAGATAAGAGCTATCGATTAGCATTCATTTCTGTGAAAAAAATTGCCATTTACAATGACCTTTAAACTTATTGTAATTGTGTATCAGCATTCTTCTTTTAGCCAGCCCTACATAATTATATTTAAACATGCATGGATTACTCTGACGTTGTGCACACACAATGCTGTTATGTTGAAGTTTCACCAAATACCGTTGTAATTTTGCCATTTCACTTATAACCTACCAAGTTCAAGTTTGCCAAGTTGAGCTGCAGTGTCATTGACATTTTCAATGTTTTTATTTTCAGATGATATGGAACTTGCTGGATACAATTGCCATGCAGTTTGTCCAAGTAACTGCATCGACACAGAATGAAGGCGAGCAGTGGGGGGTTAGCATTCCTCTGTTTTTGTGACCAAGCAAGCAACCAAAGACCAAGCAAGAGGCCATCAACATTATTCACCACAGAAAGAAATGTTATTTATTAGATATGATTTTCTTTTCCCGAATTGCCCATTATCCAATTCAGAAGATACGGCTGCAAATTTGACTGATATGACACTGACCTCGGCTGATATGAACCAAGCTAGAGTTGTCCCATTTGGTGCCTATTAGGAGCAGGGAAATCAAAGACAGTTATTCGTCGAACGCAACCGGGAAACTTGGCATTACCAGGCATGATAGAGTGGTTTGTAGCCGAGGTTTTGTATGATGTGGTATTGATGAAAGCAATAAGTGACGATTAGGTGCCTGCAGAGAAGAAAGAAGAGAGATGTACACACAAATTCAGCCGCATACTAAAATTGTTAGTGGTAATCAGAGATTCGTCGAAGTGAGAGAAGAGATGGTTCAGCTATCCGAGCGGCGAAGCTTCCCCAGCCGGAGACGTTCGGACAGATGAACAAGGAGAAGAGGAAACTTTGGACTTTGTGAAAAGAATGAGAAGCAATAACACTGTCAGAAAACTGGAACAGATCTGCGGACATAAATAAAGAGGTTATAACTTGGTTAGTTTCATATCGATCGAGATAACGGTCTGCGTTAACTTCACATTCCAGGCTGATATGAAGTTAGCCGATATGAAACTAACCAAGTGCCTCCTAATCGTGAGGCGAATCTGTGAAGAAACGTGCTGATGACAGAAATACGTAAATCACAGTACTCAAATCGTACAAGTCGTCTGTTTCACGAATAGATCTAGATTTGGTCGCGATACCCACTTACACAAGTGGGTCGATATTTCCTAAATAAACAGTCGCAAAAACACGGTTCCATAAAAAAACCGGAAATAGCATCTTAGGTTCAATGTTGTCACATATCATTTCCGGTATGCGAGAGTCAATGAGTAGGAAAGCGGTCAGAGAGGTCTGACCCTATTGCGTCTGAGTCGAAATTCTCTGTCCCCATTTGTGATCACATAGCTGGACCTTCTCAGTACTGACAAACCCATCCGGGAGCGCGGTGGCGCAATGGTTAGAATAGTGGAATTCAAACCGAGATATCCACAGTTCAATCCTGACCGGGGTAACCGGCCTTGTGTCCTTGGGCAAGGCACTTATCGCCATTGCCCACGTGGTGGCACGGTGAAGCTGCACACTGCACGTCGATGGTTCACTTGTCTTCAACCAATACATGTGCGAAGTTACTACGTCGGGGAGTCGTAAGAGTTGTTCGCCGCTGCTAAGTGATTCTCGGTTCTCTCCGGGCGCTCCCTCTTCTTCCACCAAGAAAACTGTCCTACATAAGGTGATCCAAACTGAGCAAAGTATCGTTAAACCCAATAAATAAATGAATTACATACTCTCGTCCATCCACTTACAATAAATAAATAAATTACATACCCTCCTCCGCCCACTTCAATTACACTAGTCTTATATAGTTCGATACTATTTATCGATCAGGATATAATGTTCGAAGAGAAGAAAAACATTCTCGCATAAACTCAGCCAACTAAACAATTCGCGTTTCGTCGCCCCTCCTCTATTATAATATTAGAACGTTTCTTTTCATGTTCTATCGGTCGATAGTACCTGAGTTTGTGTGATTTCTGAAATAAAACCTGAAGCAGCGAAGCGGAGTGAAACAATTTATTTTGAACTTGAGCCGAGGCAGAGGCTCAGTGAGGTCGAGGAGTACTAAACTTGTGGAAATATAATTGACTGAAGTCATAACTCATATTCAGGATTCACTAAAGTGGTGAACAAAACGTGAGTTTTTAATATTTCTGATTCTTTTGAATTCATTGTTCGCAGTTAAAATTAAAAACACACCCACTGAAGATGATATATTTATTGGTAAGTTTGTGTATTTCGGTGACGAAAAAAGTTAATCAGACACAGCGCCAGCGTGCGTAATCGTCGCTGATCAATGGTAGTGGAGCTTACATTTTCTTTGTTCTCTTGTCTCCAGGGAAGAACGTTCCAATAGTACCAGTGTTTTGCCCCAAAACTCCAGTACTATGACTTTTAGAAGGTGTCAAATTAATCAATCATGGCTGATGTTACAAACGTGAGGCATAATAAATAATATGAAAGCTCTTCCCGTGCGTCGCGTGTACTGTCAACACAAGACCTATATATGTCGCATTACATTACTGTGAAAGAGAAGGCCCACCTCAGAACTTCGGTCGTCTACTGTTGCTTATTTTTGTGACATTAAATACAGACCTATTTGCGAGACACGTAATAAACCTCATATTACTTCTTCTAAGATCTAGATTATCGTCATGCCTCTCCCAAATGCGTACCTATGCGCACACACAGGTAGCCACCCCTGCTGAATTTCCGACAGAACTTGTCGATTAACATTGGGGACGACGTTTCCCGCCCCCCTCCCCACCACCTCCTCTCACCCCTAAATTCAATTTGTATTCAGACCTCGATTTATGCGATATATAACTCTCTTTGTGTTTTCTTTGTTTCCTTCTCACATCCACGTGAATGAGCCATTAAGTTAAGTGGAAGTTAAAACAAAACAATCTCACAAACCTCTAAATTTCGGACTTTTAACAAGATACACATTTCAATAATATTGCCCGGGACTTGATGGATCTGCCGGACCACCCTGGACTCACTGACAAGGAGCAGATCGAATCATTATACTCGATTTTAGTCGTTTTTCCTTGTCTGTTACTTTCGAACAGCTGCAGAGCTAAATGGGTTGGGTTTAATATAAAGTCCACAAACATAAATTCACTTCAAACTACCCACGAAGAAAAGATTAATAGACACATCGAATCCTCAAAAAAGATTGGTTGCGCTACGTGATCTCTGGGTTTAACTCTGGTAAAATGGCGAAACGCACCTTTTGTTTTTTAAAAACATAATTGATGAGAGCTATCGTTTTGGTTGTTATATTTTTGATGTTGTTCGAATTAACTGTATTCACTTTGGAAGTAAAATAGCACAATAGTGCCTTCAGAACGGTTCTGCGGACGTTCGAGATTCGATTCGGTTTCGATTTTTCACTGATTCGATTCGATTCGACACCATGTCGATTATTCGAAAAACATCCAATCCCATTTTGTAGTCCATCCAATTCCTTATTGTATCGTATACAGTTTAACTAGAGGCTCAAATTTTGTCGGAACATTCTTTAAAATGTCAATCAAAGCGATAACGGAGATCGCGAAACGTCTAGTTTGTATATCGCACCTTGAGTGGAACAAGGCGCCAGAGATTTACAGTGCTTAACTATTGCAGATGGCGCCTTCTTCCATGCAAGGGACGACATATAGAGGATATGTACGTTGTTTTAGTGAATATCGGGAATTATGAGATAATTCCCGATATTCACTAAAACACCGTAGATTTTCTTTTTATTATATGCTACGTGCCATTTTACTGCGCAATATTCAGCCCAATTCGACTACAAACAGTTTCAAGACAATAACAGAAAGCTGCTGATGATCATTCCTTCAAGGCGACGTTCAAGGCGACGTCATGCGCCAGCCAACGCGTAACGTCATTTAGGAAGCTACTGAACAAATCCATCGTGTGAACCTGAAAATAATATTTTTCACTCGCGTAAACTTTCAGGTCCACACTCATGAGATAATTCCAGATACTGACTAAAATAGAGAAGATTTTCATTTTTGTTATATGCTACGAGACATTTTATTACACAATATTCAGCCCAATTCGACCCTAAATGCGTACGTTTCAAAACAGTAACAAAGATCAGCTTATCGTTCCTTCAAGGCGACGTGATACAGCGTAGCGTGGCGTCAATGAGGAAGCTACTGAGAAATATATCTTAGATAATAAGCGATAATTCACGGGCGAGCATATAATAAATAGCTTTTTCTTAGTTCAGTTTAGTGATACTTAGTGAGTTCTCGTTTGAATCTAGTTCCGGTAAATTCACCGTGGGGGAGTTGTCATCGCTAGAATATTAAGAACAGAAATTGTCAAAACTCGTTTCAATTCAAAACGACACCTTGGAGTAATTTGAAAGTCAATTCATCAAAACCCTGTCCAATTTAGTTCTAATTAATGAATGCAGTTCTATACGGAATACCCTTGGTTATCATATTAATAAATTGCCCAAGCTTTCAGAAACATGTAACAGGTCTATCTACTTGTATTTGCGGTTCGATGTCACGAAATACTAACCAGCACGCAAAGTGATACTGAGTGCACACGGGAGATAGACAGCACCAATAAGATATCTGTAAGTTTCATACATGGTAATCCGATACCAAAACCATTCTCTGACTGATCTGCCACTATGCCACCACCCATGCTAACTCTAGTCTCACTAATCATTATCACTGTTCAGACGAAATTAAAATTTCTAAATAATGTCTGTGGTTGTCTCTTGTTCACGACTAATCCTTCCTGAGCAGTATCAAGTACCGGTAATTTTCGCACATTTTTTTTTGAGTTGAGTTGAGTGAGCTTGTTACTCGAATTAACTCTCAGATCACATGTTTACTCTTAGATTGGTTTTGCCAAAGTTCAAGTTACACCCCCGGGCCATGCAAAGGGCAATTTGATCTTGGGAAGAAATGTTAAAAACTGATGGGGTGTAACAGAGTATGGTAACTCCACTTTGATGAATTGAATGCAGGGCATATAGATTTACATCAGGTGGGAACTCACAAACAGCATTTTCACAGGTCATATAATTTAACCACGAAATTTAAATCACTAAAAATCATCAGATAGTCCGGCCTCCAGAGCAAGAAATAGTGTTGGGTATTTTCGAGGATATGTCTACATCCACAAATAGGAGTTTCGCAGATATAATTTGAAAATTTGTCGCCGTTTAGATCGCTGCAATTATTTCTTAGCCTACAACGTATAATATTTGATTTTCTGTTCCCATTAGCAAAATAAACTGGCGGTTTCATTACAGGGTTCAAGTTTGTGTATTTCTTTTTAAATTCGGTTAGGGTTTTTGACTGTGAAACATAATTCGGCAATTCATTCCAAGCCAACACTATAGTGTAAGCGGTTGAGTCTTTTGAGGAGACAAGATGTGGCTGAGTCCCACAGTACATCTCCATAATCCATTAAAGACAGTATGTACGATATGTAACTCTTCTCCGATGTTTTGCGTGAGAGTAAGACTTTCAGTTTTCTGAGTTGCGATAATCTTGAAGAAACCTTTTTGCCAATTTCATTGATTTGGACATCCCATTTGAGGTTACTTTGTATGTAAATGCTTAAGTGTTTGTGGTGGTCACAAGCTGATACCATGCTATTGTTAAAATGCATGTCTGGTGAGGTTGGGCCAGGAAGGAATGAAAAATAAACTGCCTTTGTTTTGGATGGGTTGAATGAGACTAACCATTGTTTGGACCAAATGTTAATTTTTTCCAAATCGTTATTTAGAACAATTGTTAGGGCAGCTGGGTTATTTTTGCTGGATGATAGACACATGTCATCTGAAAACAGCCTGGCAAGTGATTCTAGCAGATCAGCTATATCGTTTATATAAATTAGGAATAAAAAGGCCTAACACTGAGCCTTGTTGAACACCCGATTTCATTATTTTGAACTGGGAATTTTCTTCGTCAATTAAAACCCTCTGTTGTCGATTATGTAAGTAATCTTCTATCCATAAAGCAGGTTTCCTGAAATGCCGTTCTCGTTAAGTTTAAAAATCAAACACCTATGCCAAACCCTTTCGAACGCTTTTGATATGTCACAAAACACCGAGTAAGTTAGTAATTTATTGTCAAGAGAGCTGCAGAGGGTGTGATATATTCCCAATTAACCGGAACGTTGTGCTGTGTCCGGGAATAAAGCCAGACTGGTATTGGTAGAGATCATTTTCAATGAAATAAGGCAGGATGTATTTGAGGATCACTTTTTCGATTACTTTACTGAGACATGTTAGGAGAGAGATTAGTCTATAGTTAGTTTTATCTGTCGGGTCGTCCTTTTTGAATATAGGGATCACAGTTTTGCTTTCTTCCAGTCATCTGGGAATTTACAAATCTGGAAAAAATATTCAAACAAAAGTTTCAGGGGTGGCGAAATACTTGTAGCAGTGCCTTTTAACATTTTAACACTAATTTCGTCGTGCCCATGAGCTTTATTGGACTGCATCGAATTAATGGATGCGGCAATGTCATCAACTTCGAAAGTAATTTCAGTTAGGTCATTGCTAGAACGGGTGGAAAAATCCGAGAGAGTATGATCTGATTCGTCTATAAGCCCGTTTGATACAAACGCGTCACTGAGTAAATTAGCTTTTTCTTCATCTGTAAATTCATTTTTGTCAGGGTTGTCTTTGTTTATTATATATAGGGGTAGGATTGTTTTAATTTTATCTTTTTGGAGCAGATCATTGTAATTGTAATTTATTTATTGTTGTTCAAGGGCTTATATTTCTGCACAGTGGCTAATCATGACCATGACAGTTTTACGGGTGCAGGATGCCGGAATACCCAGAGAGAACCATCGAGCAACGGTGAGCAACTGTCAGCTCCCTCAACATACTAACTCCACACAAGCAGGGTTAGCATTGCTTGAAGACAAGTGCTCCATCGACGTGCAGTACGCCTTAGTACACAACGCCACCGTACTCCCACGTGGGAAATGGGGGTGAAGTGTCTTGCCGTAGGTGGGATTCGAACGGAGGACCTCTCGGCTTGCAGCCTACACCTATACATAATGAGCCACCCCCACCCCCACCCGCTATTGTAACAAATTTATTACAATAGCGGTTGATACAAGGCACGCATGAATCTCTTGTGTGTCATCAGCTAGGATGGTAATACAATTATTCTTTTCAATCGCAACTTGTATTGCCTGCTGGGTAACGATGTTATCAGCTTACGCGTGGCTAGTTGCCATGTCCTGTCTATCTATGGCGAAACCGTTATTGATCTCTCTGGGGCAGTATTTTGCCCAAATATGAAAAATTGTGTTTGATTGTGTTTCAACGGAGAACTTCCTGTCGCACCTGAATGATAATTATATATATCAACTGCTTCTAACACTCTAAAATCAGTTGGGTTAAAACCTACCCCAAAGTATCTGGGTTGAGTGAATATGAACCCAGTTGGGTTCATATTCACTCAACCCAGTTGACTTTGGTTGATAGAGGTGGGTACATGGGTTGGCAGAGGTGACTTTATGTTCAGGTTGAATTTCCAACAAAGGTTCCAGCACACCCGTAAGCCCTCGTGCCGCACTTGGTACTGGAATATTTGTACCTATCCAAATCAAGATAGTGTCTCGTAACAAGAGTTTTTGCATCACGAGAGCCTGAAATTTCTCAACAACATCTTCCACAGATGGGGAGCATAGTTTATTGGGTGCTGGCCAATATAGTATCCAGAGGAGTACGCAACCGTCGATGAGTGTACAGGAGACATTTTCATGCCCTGTTTTCCTTGCTGATATCGAAACCGCTGTTTGGATTTTCAGGACAAACTTTGATTTGGGGATACGTATGTAACCGCTGTCACTGAATAAAGCAGTAGGAACTGATGACAACTCATAGGATAGAATGGCTTTGGTGTCAAAATCGCACTAACTTGGAGGCCCAGTACTCTTGTGTGTATGAGGCTGTATCAAACACCTTAGTGTCACCGAATTTGATTGACTTTTTCAAAGAAGACATTGTTCAAAGAAGCATGAATATCGTATCGTAAAAACCCCTCGGAAATATTTTCTCGAACTCGTTCATTTGTTGACGACAAAGGATATCTCGCATCATCCACATTCACAGTCGCGAGAGCAATCTGAAATTCACTATCTTGTCAGGATATTGTTCTAGATCGGTTAGATTCATGACCATTTCAAGTCCTTTTCGGATATCTTCACGATCCAATCGATCGGCGGCGACTCTCGACTTCGACTCCCCCTTGTGATACTGCGGAGTTTAAGATTACGTTTCCGATTCCCCCAGTCGAGAGATATCATTCACCGGTGGTCCACAAGTATAAATACTGAGGGCCCAGATTTTCAGAGTTTCTGGTTGCTTCACCGCTACCAAATGGAGTGCCCAATTTCTCTCCCTCTCAGCCATTATGTTCAGCATCATAACAAAAAAAACCGATTTAATGAAGCAATCAACGTACACCTTTATTGTTCGGCTCTTCACGATGAGTTTCACTCAAGTCTTCAGGACAATCGCAGCACCTCGCGACTGAAAACGCTTCCGAGCAACTCCTCTGTCAAAAACACGGAATACTCGTGCATTCACTGAGGTCTTCTTACGGACCAATATCTTGTGCACATCGCTGATACGGACTCAAGTATCCCGTATAGTCCCGCATTGGTCATCAGTGTTCCGAGAGAACCGACGGAACTCATCACTCATCAGCACATGCATGCCTCCTATCCTATGTATCATGCGGGATAGCATGCCGGGACCATACCAGAATTCCTGAAGATAAACGTTAAACAGTTGCTGATCGACTGTGAATAATGTGAACGCCTGTCTCGCCAAATGAATGAGTCGCCGTGCTTCCGACATGACGGGTGCTATAGTTTCGGAGTCAGCCATTGGTATGTCAAGTAATGGCAAATACTGCTTTCGTTGACGTCCCTGTAAACTTGCCGTTCTCGCGTCAGGATTTCACATTATAGACATTAAATTCGGGACAGTTCTCCAGATTGGTGATATCTTTAAAAAAGAAGTCAAGTTCCATAGTCCTTTGTTTAGCCATGGTCATAGGAGCAAGCAGCTTGAGCTGCGGAATGGTGTTTCTGTTGAAGTTAAGCAGGTATCTCCTGTCTTTTTAGGTCCACCAAACTTGTCTCTAAATTATAATCAAAAGCTTAGGCCATCTTTTCTCAGCCTCGGTTACTTTGGCGAGGTAACCTGTGCTGTATTATCGGTCTGGTCATTAAGACTGCTAAAGAATGGGCACTAAATTTTTCATTTTGAGTGGATATGTCGGAATCGAAGTTATAAACTACGAAATGACTCAAACCATCATACCAACTGGAAATCGCAGCCATATTCTCTGATTTCAAAACTGCTGACGATTTCTTGAAGCGTTAGAGTTCATCGTGTGTGCGTGTAACACGAAAGCCAATAATTGCTTTTACCACTTCTTTGGAGCCTCGCAAGATGATTGCCAAGGCTATCTTCAATCACAGAAGTCAATATCTTGCAAATCAACAAGTGTTATAAAGTTCCTGAGATAAGCAGCCAAGAAAATCTAAGAGGGAATGACGACTTGAATACTCCGAAAGAGTGGAGTTGTAACTCCAACTTGGAGAGGTAATTGTTTCTATCTGTTTGGACAGACGGAACCTCTTGGGAAATTGCTTCCTTGATAGTTTTCATAGCCGCTAGAGCGTCATCGCCGATGGTATTGACAACTCTCAGGGCAGAATCCACTCAACTTCGCATTTCAAGTATTGTCGCGACAGCTTGAGAACTTGGAAAGAGCAGATCGTCTCCAAATACTTCTGATAGCTTCGAGACAGTGATAGCCTTCATGATAATCGTGTCCCTCCATGCTCGGTGTACTTCTCGTGGATATTAACAGGGCTCCAACCCAAGGAGCTGGTTTTTTTTTCATGAAATCCACAACTGCATGGTGAGGTGTTTCGTTGCCACAAAATGCTGTGGATACACCAGCAGAGTTCGCTTCCACATGTAGCACTCCTTCTCCCATGAATGTTTAGCGGCCTCAGAAAGATAGCGAGCATCATGTGCAAGTAAGGCACCCTGGGTCCCACTGATGCTAACCCAGACCTTGTCTGACCATTTGTCACCACGTTCGTCAGATTTAGTCAGATTTTCGGAGAGTGGCTTCTTTTAGAGACAAACCACCATCTGAAGGGTTTAGCCTTTTCACTTATTCGATTTGATTCGATACCATCAGGATTGTTCGAAAACATCCCGTTGAGGTTTGGATTTTATACATTTCTTTATGTCGACTTTCTGAAAATGACAACTCATCCTGCAATTTTCTGAGGAAAGAGAATGGCCTTATGCAGTCTAACAAAGATAAAACAAATTAAGGCGGAAATGTCATTTGAATCGATGGCGGAAATCGCGTTATGTCTACTTTGCACAATATATCGTTGCTAGAGTGGAATAAGGCGCCATCTGCAATGCTAAAGCATTGCAGATGGCGCCTTGTTCCACTCAAGGCGATACATGGATTTTTCTTTCTCATCTCAGTGATACCACTTGCATTTTGGTTCGTCTAGTGAGGTCTTGCTACAGTTTTTCAACTGAATGTGTCTGTGTTTCAAGAAATGCACAGCTTCTCTTACACGGCCTTAAAATTACCTCTCCTATTCACAATGGTCATAATATATGTATTTTTGAAAGCTCTCAATGTGGCCTTTTCTGGAGAAAACAACGCACGATCCAAATCTGACTATATCATTCAAATACACTCAACTAACTGGCACGGGTGATTACTCAAAAATGGGTCAAAATGTTCTCATTTTGTGATAAATTTCCAATTTTCTCATTTTGGCGATAAATTTCCAATTTTCGTGCATCGGTTGAATTAAACTATTTTATAGAAATTCTTTATTCCCCACTGAGGATCTGAGTATTTTACAGCATTTGATGAATACTCTCACAAAGGAAATATATTTTTCAACAGGATTTCTCCACGTAAATTAACACGAACACTGTTCCATTTGCCAGCTGCAAAATGTCAGCTCTCAAACGGGTCTGGATCAGTCATTAAACACTTTTGTGACCCTGATTGAAATTCACATGACTGTATACAGGTCATATCCAGACTATCAGCAGATTATTTGGGTCATTAATGAGCATTATTTTCTAAGTTCACACCATCACAAAATAATAAAAAAGTTATGGCCCTTTAATAGGAAACGCGGCCAAAGACATTACCAGACAAACACTAAATTTCCAACAAAAAGAGTAATAACGTCAACAAAAAGCGACGAAATTTGGTGAATATCGAACAAGATCATCCCTCAGTGCATGCTTACAACAAGTTTCATGAAATTCAATTACATTCGTTCATATTATCGCGTTCACAAACTGTGAGGACAGACGAACGCATTGACGGGGCCGATTTCTTTTTCCAAGCAAAGTTTGGCGGTGGATAATAATTAGGTGAATTTGTAATTCATTCGTTGTTTCAACTGAAACATGTCATATTTCTTGACCCAATTCCGGGGTATCAGCCTTATTCTTTGGTCACATTTATACAATAGACGACATGATTAACTTCATCAGAAGTCAAACTTTAAGCAACCAATAATACCTGGTCGTCCGTAAAACTGTTAGAAGCAGCTTCCACTGAACCTGCATCAGATGTTCGTTTTGCGGTCAAATTTATTTAGATTTACACCAATAATTATTTCCGGCCTATTGTCATATATAGGTACAAACGACTTCAGAAAAGCCAGTTTTCAGGACTCGTCACCATCTGGGGCACCAGCATCGACGTAGCTATAAGTGGATAAGATCTGTCATTCTGCCTTTTCCCATGCGAATGGCTCTCGTAATCGTAACAGCGGTAAAGTCGTCATGGTCTTTCTGAAATCAAATTTATCAATGTCGTCCGATAGATACAACTTTTGATTCGAAACTTTCGAAACGGTACAGTGCGTGTGTGTGTGTGTGTGTGTTTGTGAAGAACACAATCACGTTTTGGAGAAATATAGAATGTTGGTTTCGAACACCTCCACCCCAGCTGGAAGTCGAACGCACGACAACCTTGCAATCAGGAGCCCATTACATAAACCACTAGAGCAGTGCACACTGCAGTATGATTATTCGTGACAATTTTTGACAGTACTAACAAACTATGCACAAAATTTAAGGCTGAAAGAAGGATAGTCTATGGTGCAGTAAAATGTGTTAATCTATGCTATGCGGATAGTTGCTGCTGACTACCCAGCTCTCTAAGTTCTACAGTGTTAAGAGGCTTTCTAAGTTCTACAGTGTAAATTGTGTTTAAAACAGAGATAAATATTGTATTTGTTATTTCTAGTATTAACCTCTTGGTGTGTTAGGGTCCACACTAACACACCAAGAGGTTAGTACTAGAAATAACAAATACAATATTTATCTCTGTTTTAAACACAATTTAAGTACCTGGGTAAGAATTATGTGTGTACCTGACTTTTATGGCACGAATAACTTTTATGGCATGATAGACTATTATCTTTGTAAGTTATATATACATTCTTTGGTTTAAAACTAAAATAATTATATTGATTCAACAGTATCATATAGCAATTCACGCAGAGAAATAATGTACCATTTTAATCCCCAACACACCACAAATATTCATTAGTCTTATTTTTGGTCATAAATATTGTCTTGACATCATCTTTATTTAGGGAGAAGCTGTCCTGCTGATCCGACAGGTGACGAATCAATATTCTTGAACCGGGATTTTATAGTTGGCCGTTCTTTGGTTTTGTTGGTCTATTGCTGTGTGGCTGGATGGTTAAATGGGGCACGTTTTTGTACACGAGCAAGCATTCTGGTAAATGACCTCCGGAGGTCCGTCAGAAGGAAACTTTGCCGTGCCTTTTAAAGGAAATTTATGGAGTGACCGATGTACTATTTGAAGTAGTTAGAAATCAACTTAATTTGCATTAAAAATAGAGATTAATACCAATACCATAGTGTAACCAGAAGTCTCTTTTTCAAAGACTTTATTTCTTTTTTTCTGGAGAACCTGTCTCTAATCTAGTACCATGATACCAACATATTCCCTTCCGACGTTGCCGGGCGAATCACAATTTGCTTCTTGTGGGCATATAAAAATAGTGTACAATTACAATCCTTGAAGTCTATAAATATTCATTTGCTGGGAAACTGATACTGTCTAAATCTTTGATAAATAATTTCTTGGGAGTAACCTTATTCAACTTTTGTTTCTGTAAATACGTATCGAGTCCAGAAACCACAATTTAGGGGAATTATACAGAAAGGTCAACAAACCTATGCTGAAGCATACAATTTTAAGATGCAGCAAAGTTATTTATTTATTTATTTATTTATTGGGGTTTAACGACACTTTCGACAGCAGCCAGGGTCACATCGTATCTGACAGTTTTACGGTTGGGGGAAGTCGGAGTACGCAGAGAGAACACCCCAACCTACTAACTCCGACCAAGCAGGGTTAGTATTGGTTGAAGACAAGCGTCCTATTGACCTGCAGTACTCCTTATAACACATACAAACACATTACGTGTCCTCGCGTGGGCAATCGGGATGAAGTGCCTTGCCCAAGGTCACAACGCAGTTATCCCTGATGGGGTATTCGATATATACCAATGCGTCCAAAATCGCTGTCAACCCTTTGCACACTGATGTCTTTTCAATAACAATTCTCCATATAATGCTACCAGGAAGTTAACTAATACCCAATTCAATCTTTTTTGACACAGCCCATTGTGCTCTGTCAAAAAAAAAATTAAATTAGTTAAATTCCTTGTTGCATTATGGGAAAAGTGCCACTTCACATTTGGGATAATCTGATATTAGTGTGTAGAGAGTTAAGCTAGATGAAGTTGAAGTTGTTTAACTTCTCATTTCCTTTGGTGTCTAAAGGAATTGAAAAGTCAACCAGCTTCAGCTTCATCTCTCCAAAGTTTGAACAAAATGCTATGATGGCGAAGAAAGGGAGGATGATAATTTGGAAGAACCCTTTTTGGCAAGTTTCTTTTTCTTGGCGTACCGGGCAAAGAAGTGAGTATTTTGATTCTCCAAATTCCAAGGTCGAACTGGATAGCCCCGAGTGCCTCGTATTGTTCGTGGGCTCTCTGTAAATAGTTGGTAAAACGCTAAATTGCTCTTTGTCAGAAATGGTCCAGAGTACTGCCCAAACAAGATATGATCAGCGATGAGAGATACATCACTCGTTTGCTATCTTTGTGAGGAAACGAAGGCTATGAGAAATGGGTCAAAGTTTGTAAAAATTGTAGATATACAAACGTGTTTACCGGGGAGTAATTATTGGTGGGGCGGCGGTAGGTGTGTGTGCCCCCGCCCAAACTGATGAGTTTTAGGTCGGTACGCATTCTTTTGGATTGGAGTCTTATTGGATATCGATTAGGTTTTGCCGATAGTGGTAGACTTTCTTTGGGGACTACAGTTAAAACTAGAAGTCCTGTCACGAACTGTGCGCTTATCTAGGCTTAATTGCGCGTAGGAATTGCGCGCAATTGCCATATCGAATGGCATCCAAAGCATGGCAGGTTCTCTTGGTTACTCATAACAAACACAAGCAATGTTTCTGCCAATGGACCTCCGGGTTATCCGGAGGTCCATTGGCCGAAACATTGCTTGTGCACAGGTCATATGTACAGAATTTGATAGCCTTACTATGGTCATAACGCGTAGATTAACGCGCAGGTCGACGTGCTATTTATGCACATTTCATAACAGGACTTCTAGTTTTAACTGTATAATGTCTTTTCTTCTTCTTGGACCTATGTCACACAAACACTCGAGCTCATGCAAATGGATATCGGGCTTATTGTGGATGTTGTGATCCCACATGGCTAATTTAGATTCCGGTACGTGCTAACTGAATAAGAAATTTGATAGTCCATGCATCACGACCACTACATGTATATTTATCCACAATTTATTTCCTGAGTTTTATCTATAATCCTCACTGACAAATAGTCCAACCACTGATCAAGGGATGGCTTCGAAGAAAGCATGGATTTATGACGTAGATGGAATATTTCTACATTCGGGACTTGAGTGATGATAGTCGAGACAAACTGGGTTTACTCCCAACTAAATCGGTCTTCTTTGCGACTCCCCTGAGTGCTTTAATGAAATCTGTAGCCAGGAGTGGTTGCTCTCAGAATAAAAGCTAATTCCGTTTTATTTCATTGATACACATTCCTTTTTTTTTGGTATTAACATTGACTTAGAATATAAATGCAGATGTTAGTGGGTTTTGTTAGTCTGTGTTATAAAGTAGCAAACTATATCCACTGTATAGAGTTAGTATCACAACAAGCTTCATATCTGGAAAATAAGAAAAAACACATTAAACATACTTGCGGATGAGTACCAAAAGGGTATTTTCGTGTCAAGCCGGTTAACATGACGGGTACGTGAACGCAGATATAAAATATAACCCAAATTATCCCAGCGGTGGCATGGCGGCATTGTGCTCTTAAGCAAGTAGCGTATTGAAAAAGTACACGAATATAAATTTTCCCCTTACACAACAGCAATACAACACGTGCAAACGAAATCTAGAATAACTGGAAATTTTTATTCTATGCTTCAAAAATTTAGCGTGTGACCACCTGGTGCGTAGCCAGGTATCTATATTGGGAACGGGCACAGGGAGCTTTTGTTGGGTGTGGGCTCCAAGCATTTGTATGCTGTGTGCCCCAATATTTGGAGACATTGTGAGTTTCGTAAAAACACAAAGCGTGGTATGTCATCTGCAGTTTCATAAGTCGACACCACATGCAGATGGTTGAATTCGGGATTTTTAGTGGGCGTGAAGATATTGAGGAAGACCCTCAGTTCCACATCCATGGCCCCGTTACTTGTGTCCATTCATTTGAACGATCTCGTAGAGCTCGTTCAAATGTGAGAACATAAAACTGTTTTAGAGGCAAAATAGGAAAAATACCGAAAGTTGAATAGTGATTTTCGTGAATAACGCTACTCGACATGACCTGGGGGGGGGGGGGGGGGGGAGAGAAACAATACTCGTTTCATTAGCCGAAGGGCATGACGCTTACTTGCCAGGTGGTGGGGGGGGGGGGGGGGGGGCTCTTCTGTTTTTCATAACTTTGACAATGTAGTGTATTGATCAATTCGTTGAAGATGCAGTCAAAAAACAGACGGCATTTCATGTTGCAGAATACAAAAAAGCAACTTGATTCCAAACAACGTTATTACAAGAAATGTTGGTTGGATGTGTCATGCTATTTCTTTCTTCTTCCTATCGAACTACTGTAAAATATAAACCAGTGCAGTGTTAAGATCTAAGGACTAGTAACGAAGTTAAGTGTGATGAGTAAATAGCGTCCATAAGTGAATATGACATTTAACCCTTTAAACAACACGAACAGCAGCCGACCCCCCCCCCCCCCCCCAGAAATTTCTTGAATAACTAATAAACATTTTCATTTTTTGTCTCAAAAATATAGTTTATGACTCATCATTGGAACGAACTCGTTAAGCTCGTTCCAAGGAATGGTCACAAGCTATGGTTTTGAGACAATAAATGAAAAGATAATAAAATTTGAAAGGCACTTTTTTGTGAACAGCGCTGGCCGTATATGGCCGTTACTTTGGGTAAAGGGTTAATACACGTAGGCGTTTGTTAATTTGACAACACAAAAACTTTTAAGTCCTTATAACACACAAATGGTGATTTGAAAATTAAAATTTGGTTACCATTGAAATGCATTAGAATATGTTATCAGGGAAAAAGAACAGTTGCCATGATGTGTGAAACTTTGTTCTCTGGGTGAGATGTCAACACATTGGGAGTCTGAGGACTAAATCACCAGCGCGAACATATAGCATACATAACTTGTAAAGAGGTTAATGTGTAATAGTTACCACCTAGCTGGGGTATTCACAGATTTGAACAAGCTGACAGTATACGGAGTGTGACTTGTGTGCTAAAGTTGACATCAATTCAGTGAAGGTAGAAGATTCCGCCGTCAGTGCAAGTAATCTGTACGTAATCTTGGTGCCTTCTTCGACTCTACTATGTCTATGGACAGAAAGGTTACAAATATGTGCAATAAGGTTTTCAGAGGTCTATACAAAGTTAAACAGATAAGACAGTTCCTCGCCAAAGACTCAACAAAAACCCTAGTTCATGCCTTTGTAACTTCTCATTTAGATTATTGTAATGCCCTACTGTTCAACCTTCCACAATATCAGTACTCTCGCCTGCAGATGGTACTAAATGCATCAGCCCGAGTGGTATGTGGGGTATCACGATCTCAACACATCACTCCTGTTCTAAAGGATATGCACTGGCTGCCAGTCAAGTACAGAATAATTTTCAAAACTTTATTATTAGTTTTTAAGACACAAAACAACATGCCACCAGCCAACTTAGAAGAACTCCTTAATACGAAGAATGTGTGTCAATATAACCTGAAGTCCGATGGTAAAATGCTGCTACATGTTCCAAAACATAGGTGTAAGACATTTGGAGATAGGCCATTCTCATTTGCTGGCCCTTACTTGTGGGATAATTTACCAGAACACCTAAAAAGACTGTCAAATGTCAACCTTTTCAAGAAAGATCTCAAAACATACCTGTTTCAAAAAGCCTATAAGTGATGTTCTGGACTGTAAGATACTGTATATATTCTGTTTGTATATTTGCACGAGCTCAGTAACCTGTACAGTGCCTTAGAATATGGTTCAATATCGTCTATCTATAATTTTGGAGCTATATAAATGTGTATATTATAGTATATTATAGTTCGCTGGCAGGTTGCCCAAATCCACAAATACGTAGAGCAAGGTTGATAACTGACTTACACCATGTCGGTTGTTCAATCATTAAACCCTGGCTTTATTGTCTTTCCGGGGTTTGCAAGCAACTTGAAATACCGGATAGAACAATAGACTTGGTGTTCAAGTGACGTCAACTGAATACCTCTGGTCCACTGAGTATACACCTGTGTGCGTTTAGTTCATTGAACAAAGGACAGGGTGCAAGAAAGTTACCGACTTCGCTGTCGGTGAGTCATGAATTTGAACAACCTGTCCCGTGCTGTCACTCAACTCAAGTGCAAAAGGCATGGGAGTGGAGGTGTTTGTCGTCGTGTTATTTGTCAACACGTGTACTAAAAAAGTAATAGTTGTTATTTCCCACCTCAATCGACCAGCTGTCACTATCAAAAACAGGCAGTAAAGAAATAGAAACATGTTTTCCCAAAGTCGTAAAAGTTATAAAAATTCACCTGAAAATTCATTTTGGCCTCCAACCCATATATTTTGGACATATATCTCTATTTTGGTATAAAAAATAAATACATGAGGAGCTTTAGTTCGTTTTTTAACAGCATTTAACTTGAAGGTTGATTTTCTGTTGCGTTTACGATATAGCTTTCAGGGTGACCCTCACCAGATAAAATTTTGTGCCAAGACTTATAAAATTTTACGATAGAGGTTATTTATTGAAAATTAACGACGCATGACATTTTGCAAAATTCGATTGAAAATTTTCCGTTCAGACCCCCACAAGTGGCTGCATTGCCAAGAAGATAGGGGTGATGCCTTTGTATAGTATCAAGAATGAATAGTTGAACATAAATGATGCCTATAATTAGAAATTATTACTTAATTAGTTTCATATCGGTTGAGACAAAAGCCAGAGGTAACTTCATACCAGCCTGAGATCGAAGGCCGAAGGCCGATGTGAAAGTACCGAGGTCTGATATCTCTACCGATATGAAATTAACTAATTACCCCTTTATTTGTTAAAACAGAACGAATAGTTACAAATGTTCCCAGATCTGTTACGGTTGTCTGACAGTGTTATTGTTTCTCATTCGTTTCACAAACTTCGAAGTTTCCTCTTCTCCTAGTTCACCTATCCGAATGTCTCGGCTTCCTCAAATTGGGGAAGCCGCCACATTCGGATAGCTGAACTATCTCTCTTCTCCCACCTCGACAAATCACCACTAATAACTCTTAATCTTAGTTTGCGTGGACGTTTCTGCACAACTCTCTTATTTCGTCTCTTCGCCCACCTTATCCCGACTTATTGTCATCATTAATTCCTCACCATACAAACACTCAACTTCAAAATACTCCATTATGTCTGGTAACGCCAATTTTCCTTATTGAGTTCGACGAATAACGGCGAACGATTTCTATACAAACATACTGGTTGCGCCAAGTAAAGCAGCAAGGGGGACAACTCTTGCTTGGTTCATATCAACAGAGATCGGTGCCATATCAGCCGAGTTTAAAGTCATATCTGCCGAGCTTGATAATGGATAATTCTGGGAAAGAAAATTATATCTTCTGAATGATTACCTCCTACATTTTAGGCGCATTTTCAATTCTGTCTGCTTTCCGACGTTTGGAACTGAAAACAGACTTTCTAAAGTATATTGAATTAATATGGGGTCACTGTTGACAATGCTTGTCGGTCCTCGGTCACTAGTTATGATCGTTCATTTGTTAATCTATCAGGTTGTCTAACTTAGTGTGGATACATTTGCAGATAATGAATTACCAGAATGTCTGTATATTGAAATATTTGGAAACTCTAAAACTTTTAAACTGGTACAATATCATAACCCTTTACCTTACACGAACGTGAAGACAGAGGACACTTAGAAGCAAACTTCTTGAATAACTATTTTTTCAGTTTTTTTTTTGGCTACAAAAACATAGTTTATTACCCTCAGCGGAACGAGTTCGATGAGTTCGTTCCAATAAGGGGTCATAAACTATTTTTTTGAGACAAAAAATGATAAACTAATGAAAGCTGAATGGTAATTTTTGTGAATAGCGCTGGCCACCTTTAGCCGTTACGTTAGATAAAGGGTTAGCACATAATCACAATCAAATCGCTCATTACGAAAATATCGTTCACAACAAGGATAATAAACGCTCGACGTCAGAAGTCAACGTCGACGTCGTAACAGTGTCATTGCTTCGGAAGTAGAATTAAATTAATCGTCTCTGATATTTCATTTACTGTTCACATAGTGCGAATAGCAGACGACATTTGGAAAAAAACAATGCCTGAAAAAGTACCCAAAAATTCGTTGCCTCGAAAACCCAGCTTATGACCCCTCAATGGAACATGTGCGGTAACATCGTTCCAATGAGAGGGCCATACTCTACGTTTTAGAGGCCAAAATTGAAAAAAAATAAAATTAGTTTGGGCGATTTTTCTTTTTAACAGTGCAGGCTGGTTTTATGGAGGTTACATTAGGTGAAGGGTTAAATTCACCAATACGTGATAATAAGAATCTCAAATTCGTCAAGATTTGACAAATACTTTCTGAACCTTGTTCACTGAAATCGGTCCGATCTAAACCTCGGCTCAGGCCAGTTTTAGTGAATTCGGTTTAGAAATTTCATATCACTCATTATAGCTCCTCTACATGTAACATGTCTGTGGAAAAGTGTATGGGGAAGAGAGGCACCACCCGGTTCCACCGCCTCTGTTGCCTTATGCCACCGATAACGAACAAGCTATCAATCTGGATTCAGCGATGTATTCATGGGGAAAAATTTTTATCTTTTACCCAACGTAACGGCAAAACCCGGCCAGCGTTATTCACAAAAATCATTCAATTTTTTATTACTCTTTCGTATTTTTTTGTCTCAAAAATATAGCCTATAACCCCTCATTTGAACGTGCTCGTTCCAATGAGGGGTCATAAGCTATGTTTTGGCGCAGAATAAAAAAAATAATTAGTTATTCAACAATTTTGTCTGCAAGTGTCGTTTGTCTTCCGTGTTAGGTAAAGCGTTAATGCCGTACTGCGGCGCAGTATAACTCTGACGTTGGAAAAATGGCAATTTAATAATACTCGCCGATATCTAACGTTGTTTCTGCCCTATCAGATACCGATGTCGGCGTTGTTGTTAATGATGATGTACCTGCAGTGAAAAATATGAACGTCATTATTTGAAACCTCTATAGTTATTCGAAAAAGAACAAATGGTGCGAAGATATGACATTTTTGTATATTGTTAGTTCGACATGTGTTTGGCAGGATATAACCTGTCAGAATTTCATGTACCCTCCCTTGCATCCAGTACTAATTTCATAAGCTACGTTAAATAAAAATGAAAGTGTTAATGCACTGTAGCCCAACGTGTGTAAGACATGTAAATGTATAGTATGTGACACAGCAATGACACACATCTAGGTAATGACCTGATAACAAAGGTACATGTAAAGTATTGTAAAGGTCTGTACATAAATACTGGCCGTAGTCTGTCTAGATGGGAATAATGTCACAATGGGGATCCTTGTATGGCGCACCATAAGCCAAATGTTAGCAATTGTTTTGGCCTGTTTGATTCAAAATCCTTCTAAGGCTGATTCCTACTAATTAATAAATATTTGTCAAATTCTTCTTAAAATATAGGTATCTGGATTTTTTTTATCTTTAGCTCATAGGGTTCCCACGGGTGAGGAGGTTTTAGTTTTCTCATTGGAAATAGAAAATCGGGTTGTGCTAATAATGCTTACCCTCCCCAAACAACACCAAATATTAACGCAGGAACTTGGATTCAACACATTTGAATATACACATCCTAGGGATACTGAATTCAAGAAACTTTATTTTGTCTGGTATTGTTTGGAAAAGATTTTTAATTATCTCCCTTTTTAAGTCCCCGAGTGGGTCTGTCTGAATCCAAAAATATTTGTTCTCATACCACAGTGATAACAAAGGCACCCAATAAATTTAATTTTATAGCAAACATTACTGACATAAAAAATCTTCTTTACAGGTTCTGTACAAAAAATGTAATACACACAATTCCCGTAAATATGACTGCCGACAGGCATTTTGAATTTTTGGCTGAGCCCAAAAGCACGCGTTACCATCCCATGATGATAACAAACGTAGTCCCACAAGTTCTGTACAAAAAAAACCTGATTGCACCTATTTCGATATAAAATGGCCGCCGGCAGCCATCTTGAATTTCGGACCGCACCCCAAAACACTCGTTCTCGTGCCAAGGTGATAACAAAGGTACCCAAGAAGTTTCGTGAAGAGCGGTTCATAAATACAGCCTTTAGCCCGAGAAGTATTGACATGTGTATTTACTGTGTACAAGTAGCACTGAATAAATCAAAGTTCATCTAATTTGCATAATTTCTACACGAGAAAGAAAACAGTATTATACATGTACGTTATGTATTCCATGTTACTAAACATTCATTCAACAATTTATTCAAATCAGAACCTTCATATAGAAGTTCTGTACAAAAAAAAACTGATTGTACCTAATTTCGGTACAATATGGCCGCCGGGCCACGGCAGCCACCTTGAATTTCGGACCGCCCCCCAAAACACTCGTTCTCGTCCCAAGGTGATAACAAAGGTATTCAAGAAGTTTCGTGAAGATCGGTTCATAAATACAGCCCCAATCCCGAGCCGTATTAACGTGTGTACTCACTGTGTACAAGTAGCACTGAATGAATCAAAGTTCATCTAATTTGTATAACTTCTGCACGAGGAAATAAACCGTAATATATGTGATGTATTCCATGTTACTACACATTCATACAAAAATGTATTCAAATCAGAACTTTCATACAGAAATTCTGTACAAAAAACTGATTACACTAATTTCGGTACAAAATGGCTGCTGGTGGTCAACTTGAATTTCGGACCGCACCCCAAACCCACGTTCTCGTCCCACGGTGATAACAAAGGTACCCAAGAAGTTTCGTAAAGATCGGTTCATAAATACGGCCTCTAGCCGTATTCAATTATTGACGGACGGACGGACGGACGGACGGACGAGCCATGGCATAACCTCAAATTTGATTACGTCAAAAAATCAGTTATTCAATAATTTTGTCTGCAAGTGTCGTTTTCCTTTCGTGTTAGGTAAAGCGTTAATGCCGTACTGCGGCGCAGTGTGACTCTGATGTTAAACAAATGGCAATTTTATTATACTCACCGATATCTAACGTTGTTTCTGCCGTATCAGATACCGATGTCGGCGTTGTTGTTGATGAGGATGATGTACCTGCGGTGAAAAATATGAAAGTCATTATTTGAAACCTCTATAGTTATTCGAAAAAGATCAAATTTTGCGAAGAAATGAAATTTTTGTATATTATTAGTTCCACATGTGTTTGGCAGGATATACCCTGTCAGAATTTTATATACCCTCCCTTGCAACCAACACTAATTTCAGGATGTATGGTTCGCAATTTGTTTTTTATTTTTACTTGATCCTCTACATTTTAAGCCGCATGCAACTTTATTTTTGGACGTAATCATCTTCTGGATCAATTTTCAAGCGGGATTTATCTCCCTTGACCAAGTTGAAAGTCGTGTTGCGTAATTTTGTGAGCCCTGACAGAAACCCGAACATACCTGTAGGTAGCTGACAAAGGGATCAATCACAATTGGACAATTTTCATTGCAGAATGGCAAGATATTATGGAACACTTGTGCGTTCTCTTTTGCACTCAACACCGTCAGCATCTTTTTCACACATATTCCTCCACCATTTTTCACTTAGTATAACACACGAATTCAAATGGTGTTCAAGAGAAGAAATACTGAATCGAAATCGCAACACGAGCAGCACCTCGTGGGGCATTATACAAGCGTGACATATTGCTTTTGAGAGGAAAACGGAGTGGGGGTGGTTGGGTAGAGTGTAAATGCGCACTCAGTTTCATATGTGACACGATGTCTGGTGGTGTTACACGTGTAACATAAGTTTGATCTTGATATCCCATTCCACTGAAAAGTCAAAAACCGAATACGAAAACATTGATGTGCAATTCTTTCTGTTGACCCCCTAATTGTTTCCTTGAACAGGGCCTCTACGCCGCTAACTATCTAGTGGCACCACTTATGTGATACAAATCACATCTACAGTGTTTTATTCCAGTGAATGCAAGGTTGTGGACTGGACACAAAAAGTTAACGTGCAAGCTCAACTCTTCTTTTGACCTCTATTTGTAACCTTGACCTTCGGGGCTCGAGCACTGATCTCTGCACAGCTAGAGTGGTTGGACGTCAGCGAAAACATGTCACTCAAACTGCACCCTCACCCCCTCCCCCCGCCTCCAAGATGGCGTCAAGTCGATCGACGTAATAACTCCTCCCAACTCATGAAATTTGATGGCCTGAAAGCTGTTACACCGTACTACATGTCATTTAAATGTGAAGACCCTTTAACCCTTTACCTAACATGAAAAGCAGACGACACTTGCAAAAATAATTCTTGAATAACTAATTTTTTTCATTTTTTGTCTCAAAAACATAGGTTATGACCCCTCGTTGGAACGAGCTCGACGAGCTCGTTCCAACGAGGGGTCATAACCTATGTTTTTGAGACAAAAAATGAAAAAAATAATGAAAATTAATTGGCAATTTTTGAGAATAGCGCTGGCCGGTTTTGGCCGTTACGTTGGGTAAAGGGTTAACAGCTAGGGGGTTGGCTCATTGGAAGCACGTGGGACATGTGAGTGGGAGGCTGTGGGTTCGGTTCTGGCGCACGCCATCTGCGTTGTGTTCTTAAGCGGGATTCTTTATCTGTGACAGCTCAAATGATAGCAAGGCGGAACATTGTGCCTTCAATCAATGCGATTCGGACAGTTCCCCAACTGAGCTATATCAGTTCGGTGAAAAGGCCTTACAGCTGATTATTGCAACTCGGTGGTTCTCTTCAGTACTGCGTAGGGCCCAGCGACTAACGTTTTTTTTTTCTTCGAATCTAATCAGGACAAGGTTCGAAACCGAATCGAATCTCTAATCGAATCCACCTTCCAATTCTTACGATACTATGGTTGTCTTACTAGTGCTGTCTGTCGCCAATGTGATCCAAGTATCAATATGGGTACTGGTTTGACTATTTCGTATCATCGAACCGCTAGTATAAGTAGATGGGCCTATCACTAGTTTATGAAAAAAAGTTGAATAATTTATTGGGTGCGCGGTGGCTCAATAGGTAGAGATGCAGGCTATCCGAGAGGCAACCGCGTTGTGTCCTTGGGCAAGACACTTAATCACGACTGCCCACGTGGGGGCACGGTGGTGTTGTGTGCTAAGACGAACTGCACGGTACACTTGTCTTCAACCAATGCTAACCCTGCTTGTGTGGAGTTAACGTTGGGGGCCTGACAGCTGCTCGCCGTTGCTCGGTGATTCTCTCCGGGTACTCTGGCTTCCTTCACCCGTGAAACTGTCGGATACGAGGTGACCCTGGCTGTCGAAAGTGTGTTAAACCCCAATAAATAAATAAATAAAATAAATTTATAAATAATTAAATAATTTATTCATATGGTAACCAAAGGTATTCCGTGTAGTTTTGGCGTGGACCCGTGTATGAGCGCGATGTGCAGCGTTGTTTCGTTAATATGAGGCGAAAAGGATGGGGCTCTTCCGATTGACATCCAAATTACTCGAAACTATCATTTGAAGGTATCACTACCAAAAAGTCCAAAATGAGTTTTGACATTTTCTGTTCTTAATATTCTGGTGCTGACAACTCACCAACCAGTTATCTTAGCAACAATACTCGATACAAACGAATTGACCAGGTAACACCAAGGTGGACGAACAAAAGGCCATGTACATGTATCGTACCTTGAGTGGAACAAGGCGCCATCCGCAATGCTACAGCATTGCGGATGGCGCCTTGTTGCACTTAAGGGTCGATATATGTGCAAACTAGACGTCACTGCTGAAAGAGTTGTCATACCCTGAAAGTCGACATTAAACAAATATATGAAATCCAAAACAGTCTGGGATTCAAAGCTTTCAGGATGAATAATCAAGATGGTGTCGGATCGAGTTGAACCAGTGATAAGATTTGAAACCGAATCGAACGTTCACCGGGCCCAAGTACTACGGCCTCCTCCTCCCCTAGGCGTTCACCTAAAAACCGTGAAAACAACAAAATATCGCTAATAGGGCCGCAAGGGGACTCCCCCACACCGTTTCCCATCGACCTATAGCTCGTAAGCAACATTTTCCGTACTGCCATAACTATGTGTTTTTTTTTAGTGTCAATTTTCAGATATCAATATTTTACACACGGTTTGCTTTTCCAACCAACTGAAATATTCCATCCGATTGAATCTAAAAACTACTATAAACATTCATTTTCTTTGAATTAATTTACCAATGACAACCCAGACTTGATTTGACCAAATCTTTGATTACCATTATAGCTGAAAATTCACCACACACGCAGTTTTCATTACTACACCGAATACTTTCTCTGATTGTGTTAAAAACTTGATGTTTGCAAGGTGATTTAAATACATTTTGACTGAAATATCTATAACCTGAGCACGAAATAATATATGTATGTCTTTGTTAGTAAAGGGACACCACATTGTATTAACTGTCGACTGCGAGCAAACTCCACAAAAAGTGGGTAAACAAACAGCCCATAACAGCATCGAATTCCAAACAGAGTGCCCGAGGGCTTAGTCACTGGGCTCACATGAATGATTCTAAAAGCGTTGAAGGGGTTAAGACGGGAGTAATGAAAAAGGAAGAGAAATGTAGTTCAAAGATACATGCACTTTAGCTCTCTCTGTAAACGGATCATACAGTCTTCGCCGAATTCCGGAACTGTTTTTTATGGTTTTTAATTTACATAATAAATTGATGATTACTGGAGTGCCCTCTTTATCTTTTTACTTCAAACACATTATCACCCCAAATTTTCATAAAGTGAACGTAAAAATTATTATTTCGAATTGAAGATATCACTTTGTGATCTCTCGCACTACGAGATTTAATATTTAGAGAAAAGTTTCGCAATAAAAAAGAAATCCTACCCTACCCTTAAGGTCATTTCGTAATTCAATTGTATTTGCTAAATAAAAATCGTACTTACGTATATAGCATATATTATAAAATAGCTAGATAACCTACATGACAATGGCACATTGACATAGCTAGACAATGACACAGTGATTTCAAGGAGTGGCGTTGAGTGGTGCACTAAAATACAGTTCGATTCGGAAGGGCCCGTCGGAACTAGTTATTTGTAAGGTTTAGAATAGTGAGTTACTAAAACAGACGGGAACACGTTGTATTTAGTGATGTGAATTAAAACCGCCACAGCAACGAAGTTTATAGGCCAAATATTGCATTCTTCATTTTGGGGCATGGATTTAAACTTTTAACACGTCTCGCACAATTTTTTGTGTAAAAACAACAGAAGGATTCAATGGCTCGGCGACACAAGTACAACCAATTTATAAGAGGGTTCAGAATTATAATCCCACAGCCCTAAAAGGCTGTAGGGTTAAATTATTACTGAACCTTCCAATGAACACAGAGCTTTCCGGGTAGACTCTTGTCGCATTGGCGCTCGAAAAAATTAATTCATGTTATATTATTAATAAACGACACACAGTGTACTGTCTCGAGCAGTGACGGAAGCGCGGTGGCTCAGTTGGTAGAGATGCATACTGCAAGCCGAAAGGTCCTCGATTTGAATCCCACCTACGTCAACTGAGTAGTGTCCTTAGGCGAGACACTTCATACCCACTGCCCACGTGGGGACACAATGGCGTGGTGTACAAAGGCGTACTGCACGTCGATGGTGCACTTGTCTTCAACCAATGCTAACCATGCTTGTGTGGTGCTAGTATGTTGGGGAGTCTGACAGTTACCCGCTGTTGCTCGGTTGTTCTCTCCGATACTCCGGCTTCCTCCACCAGTAAAACTGTCCGACACAAGGTGACCCTGGCTGTCGAAAAGTGTCGTTAAACCCCAATAAGTAAATAAATAACACGAACAATGACATAAAATCAATACAATATGCAAGTGTTTCCTTGTTTCCCAAACTTTTCGATTGAAACAGCGTGTTATGCGACAAAAAGAATATCACATTTGTCGCGATTTATTAACCTAGTCTACTGTATTCGATTCGAGCCTCGGTGAACCTTGGCTAAAATCGAATATAGTCGGTTAATAATACAGTCAGAACTCGATTCATATATTTCGTATTGAATCGTGACACATACAGATTTTCTGTACAATTCATGTGTCGATAGAAACTAGAGGTGTGACTCTCCAAGACGGGCCTGTCCTTACCCTCCGCGCCACGATTATTCTTAGACGAAACGTGGCACAACTCTGGTAAAGAGTTCGATCGAAACTATAATCGCAGGTGACAGGTTCCCATGGTAGTGATATCCTTAGCAGGTTTCAAAGGAATCGACCCATAAACGTCTGAGAAAATCTCTAGACAAAATCCAGGCATTTTAAGACGAAAAGGGGCATAACTCTGGGACGAAACGTTCGATCGAAACTATAATCGCAGGTGCACAGGTTCCCATGGTATGGAACAACCATACCAAGTTTCAATGAAATCGACTCATCAACATTTGAGAAAATATCCGGACAAAATCCAGGCGTTCTAAGATGAAAAGGGACATAACTGTTGGGAAAAAGACCGATCGAAACTATAATCACAAGTGCATAGGTTCCCATAGTGGTGAACATCCTTACCAAGTTTCAAAGGAATCAACCCATAACCATTTGAGAAAATCCCCGGACAAAATTCAGGCATTCTAACACGAAAAGGGGCATAACTCTTGGACGAAAAGTCCAATCGAAACTATAAAAGCAGGTGTATAGGTTCCCATTGTAGTAAGCATCCTTGCCAAGTTTCAAAGGACTCGACCCATAAACATCTGAGAAAGTCTCCGGACAAAATTCAGGCATTCTTAGGCCAAAAAGGGCCATAACTCTCGGACAAAAAGTCCGATCGAAACTATAATCGCAGGTGCACTGGTTTCCATGGTAATGAACACCCATACCAAGTTTCAAAGAAATCGACCCATCAACAAAATTCTAGGTAATTCGGGCATTCTAAGACGAAAATGGCCATAACTCTGGCAAAAAGATCAAAACTGTGATCACAGGTGCACAGGTTCCCATGTAGTAACCATCCATTCCAAGTTTCAAAGGAGTCGATCCATAAACATCTGAGAAACTCACCGGACAAATTTCAGACATTCTAAGACGAAAAGGGACATAACTCCGGCAAAAGATTACAATCTAAACTATAATCGCAGCTGCACAGGTTCCCATGTAGTAAACACTCATACCAAGTTTCAAAGGAATACACCCATAAACATCTGAGAAAATCTCGGACAAGGTAATTCGAGTATACCGCCCTCCTCAACTCTTTGCGGGGAGGGGGTGGGGTATAATAATTGCCCAATACTGGCCACTTGGATATATAGTAATTCTTCTCCGACACCAACCTATAAATGCGAATTCTAATAGCGCCACTTCACCGCACGTACCATTTTTGTGCCTTTCCCAAACATAACAACCCGAACACTGCGACCTGGCACTGAGCTCTGCTTTGCAAGGTGGCCGAATTTTACCGATGAATTTCTGTCCCAGCTCCAGAATGTCAAGACGACTATGTATATATAACCTCATAACTGAAGGAAGCCTAAGTGGACACTTTTTGGCAGGCGGTCCCAATAACGCCACAACGAACGTACGTGCAAAAAAAAATCAGAAAAGCCGAACTATTTATTTATTTATTGGTGTTCAAGGTCACATATTTCTGTGCAATGGCTAATCATGACCGCGACAGTTTTACGGGTGGAGGAAGCCGGAGTACTCGGAGAGAACCACCGAGCTACGGAGAGCAACAATTTACTGTCAGCTTCCCAACATACTAACTCCACACAAGCAGGGTTAGCATTGGTTGAAGACAGGTGCACCATCAAAGTGTAGTACGCATTTGAATCGAGAACCTCTCGGGTTGCAGCCTGCACCTCTACCAACTGAGCCACCGCACCCCCAAAAAGCCGAACTAATAATATTTCGAAGGAATAAATGAAGTGAAACGTGTGTCATTGATAACTGTGTATCTAATTTACAGAACCGCGACCCAAATTCCTGGGATTCAAAGGTGAAAGTTCAGTGAGGGTGATGAGTTCGTATGGATCAATTCACGAGGAACATAGTTGTGTCTCCAGAATGCGAATGAATTTGTTACCAAGATTCTATAAAGTCGTCAGTAACCTATTTTCATCTTTGTGTCTATCGAAAAGTGAGTTGTCGCTCTAGGGACTGACTACTGCCAATGGGTATTTGGGGTATTGCAAAAATTACGACTCTGTTTAACTGGTAAAGTGCTGAGTTTTTTCTGATAACAAATCAAAGCTCATCATATACTGCTCTATTACATTTAATTGGATAGTGCCTTATAGGCACTATCAAATTAAATGTCAGAGAGCAAGGTATTGTATAAAATATCTGATTCATATCAGGGACAAAAATGGCTTCCTCAGGCAGAATGTAGCTACAGACAGTTATTGCCTGTCACTTTTAGTAAAGCCCAAAATAGGGCTTCCAGCACTCTACCAGTTAATAGCACACATTCAAATTTTCCAGTGAGAATACATCAGGACTCTCCTCCACCAACCCACCCAGATGGGTTGGTGGAAGGGGGTCCCGGGGTTTTCTACCCTAGGTAAAAATGTGCATGACAATCGACATCGGCATGTACACTGTACGTCACACAAAACGACGACATGCCCGTTGACAACTCATGATTAGATTCAACATTAGACATTCAAAAAAGAATATACATATATAAATCATTCAATTACATTGTCACATTTAAAAACAACAGCAATATACACAATTTCAACATAATCAGTAATGAATGACCGTTTACTTGCTTTCTTTTCTTTGTTTTAATATAGAATGTATACGGTTGGAAGATGACATAGCCAGATTGGCTGTCTACCTGTCATCTCTCATTGGACGGAAAATTATTGGACAACGACTTGCGATGCCGTTCCAGGGTACATGTACTGAGTAGCGATGATTTTAAAGTTTAAAGTAATTAGGAGAGTCTAATTACTAATAACTGATAACTGATGATCAGAAAAGAACCATGGCTAGTACCACAGAGCTACGTATACTATTTTTTACAAGCGGTATATAAAGACGACGGATTGTTTAGCGATGAAAACTGACATGTGTACTGGAGAGAAAGCGAAGGACGAGGTTTTGAGACTCTAATCAGCCCACATTTGCATTCTGTCGTCTTGCGCGTTAAAGCCAATATATTTCATCACTCTAGTGGGAGGAGAGTATTCGTTCTGAGGACTATATTCGTTCTGCTATCTATAACATGCAATCGGTACAATAAGAATTATTACTGGTAACTTGGGAGGAGTAAGAATCCAGAGTTCTTGTCTTGATGGACTTTTCAAGTATATTTCTGTTACTTGTACTTCACAGTTCTAATTTGTTCCATATTTTGGGGAAAATGGAAGGCGGGTAGGTTATTCAGAGATTTGTTTCGTGTACGGGCTATGTATAGAAGGTGAAGTTGTCTGGTCCTTACACTCGATGTAGTTCTTATAGAGGACGTATATTCAAGTGACGATAGCAGTTGACCATTACACCAATCGAACATGAACAGGGGACATGCAGCTTGAACACACATTGAGTCTTCTATCTTTTTTAAAGAGCGGGTCGGTATGAGCGTTATATTTTCTATTGTTTATTATTCGCAATGAGCGTTTTTGTATATTAAGAACTCTGGTGGTGGCTCTTGAGTTACCCCCATAAAAGTATTCCATGCAACAGATGGCTGCAATAGAGCGTTTTTAAGACTTTCGGGGGCAGTATTCTTTTTACTCTGATGAGAATAAAATTCGCGTGTGATATTGTACAACATGTTTTAGATACATGGGTTTTATACGACCAATTGTCATCTTTGAGTAGTATGTCAGGGACTTTTCACCTCTCAGTTGGATGACCCCGGTGTATGACCCCGGAAGTGACGTCATGTCACGTGACCCAGTGGCGCCATGTTGTGTCGTGCTGGTAATCCGCGTGAGCGGCCATGTTGGGACGTCATCCCCATTGTGATACGTGGTGTTAGTGCGCATGCGCAGCGCGTGTTGTTAGGGTGATACGTGTTTCCGCCACCCATTTTGTAT
Source organism: Pictodentalium vernedei (assembly GCA_031216915.1). NCBI lineage: Eukaryota > Metazoa > Mollusca > Scaphopoda > Dentaliida > Dentaliidae > Pictodentalium > Pictodentalium vernedei. Next base: position 381,393,537 of record CM062296.1, read on the forward strand.
ACTGGAGGCCGCCATCTTGGTTTCTATGGTAGCACGTGGTTGCTATGTTACCCAAAGGCCTACAACAAGACAGGGGTATGTTCGGAAGGTGCGTTCGATTGAATCGGAGTATCACGAATTACCACAAACTACCCGACAACTTGTACTATTTCGAATTCTTTCTGAATTCTCTGCTTCCATCTATATATGCAATAGTTTTCGTCTACCTGACCATATTCCTTTGTTCTGGAGTATACTCCAGTAGCGTAGAAGAGCCTATCAGTTGGAACAGCTCTGCTTATTATTACTATATTTAGCAATTTCTGGTCTATTCTTGTTAGTTCTGACCATATTCCGTGTACACTTGTTGTTTCATTTATCTAGATCATTTATATAGATTATAACTAACCAATCAGATTGCTTGATTTCCCATAATCCGTATGCAGACTTATCTCCCCTTATTACAACGAAGTCGTATCCGATTCTCATCACCTCTATATCCAATGGCCATATCCCATGGAATCCCATTTTTGGGGAAACATCCGTGGCTATAGAATCTTTTTTTCTGTCGTATGAGGCCATGAGGGCTATGTAAAAACCCTCAATGAGTTCTCATTTATTATCCCTCATAGCCTCGTTGAATTTTGATGTTATGAGGACCATGAAAAATCCCTCAATGAGGTATAATTTACTACGACTCTTACCCTCATTTCAATATTTGAGGATACCTATGGCCTGGTATTGTATTATTTGAGGATACCTATCGAGGATACCTTTTGGAGAATCCCTTTTTTGTCGTATGAGGCCATGAGGGCTATGTAAAAGCCCTCAATGAGTCCTCATTTATTATCCCTCATAGCCTCATTGAATTTTGAGGTTATGAGGACGATGAAAAATCCCTCAATGAGGTATAATTTACTACGACTCTTAGCCTCATTTCAGTATTTGAGGATACCTATGGCCTGGTATTGTATTATTTGAGGATACCTATCGAGGATACCTTTTGGAGAATCCCTTTTTGTTGTATGAGGCCATAAGGGTTATGTAAAAGCCCTCAATGAATCATCATTTATTATCCCTCATAGCCTCATTTTCTTTTGAGGTTATGAGGGCCATGAAAAAGCCCTCAATGAGGTATAATTTACTACGACTCTTAGCCTCATTTCAATATTTGAGGATACCTATGGCCTGGTATTGTATTATTCAGATTCAGATTCAGATTCAGATTCTTTATTCACGGTACACATACATGTAAAATGGTTACAAATAAACATATTGCACAAATGTAATGTGAAGTATACCGTAGGAAGTGGCATAGCCAGATTGGCTGTCTACCTGCCACCCCCTGGAAGAAGATGGGGTGATTGCAAACAGACTGTGATTGAAAGAATGAACTGAGAGCCAATTATGTGACACATGATGGAGAATGACGATCGAATCATTACTTTTCTGATATTAGAGTATTAGTGTTTCATTTTCGCCAGCGGAAAGACGGTGATTCAAGGTAGGCAAGAAGCATTTGAGGATACCTATCGAGGATACCTTTTGGAGAATCCTTTGTTTGTCGTATGAGGCCATGAGGACTATGTAAAAACCCTCAATGAGGTCTAATGTAGTCTTACCAACCGCTTCCATCTTGTCGCCAAAGTTCCAAGGCCACTACTGGTCTATGGTCTATTTGTCCTATCATTAGCTTCTACAGCAGGCTTGTTCCATTGCGGCCTTGTACCAGAACTATTGACTAAACTATCATCCATTAATATTGACTTGTATCACTACTTCCTAGCTTTACGCTTTCAAAATGTTCAATCAGATTTCCCCTGCACACATATAAGGCATTCCGTAATTGAGGTTCCTAGCCGATTCCGTAAAATTTGGATTCCGTGATTTGACATCAACACTCGAGGGTATTCCCCTCCCCTATTGAAAGAATTTAGTTTAATGGGTTGCAGTTAAAAAAGTTCTTTCAGTTAAGTTTAACAATTTATTCAGTTAAACGTTGTTCAGTTCAAGGGCGTTAATTATATATACCTTCCATTAAGGTTATGGTTGAAAAATAGAGTTCATTCAGTTCAAGAGTGGTAACATCGTCTTATATTTAGGGGTTATAGTTCAAAAAATTTGTTATGGTCAGTTCACTTCGATAACTTCATTGGGTCAGTTCGATTTTCTTCAATTTGTTCTGTTCACTTCGATCTTGGTTGTGTTGGATCTTTGTTCACTTTGTTCTGTTCCTTTCCATCTTGATTGTATTTGATCAGATCTGTTCAGTCTGTCCAACTAGTTCGATCAATCCGACTAGTTTGACCTTCTTTCACGTTCTTATGTTCACGTCGATCTTGGTTATGTTGGATCTTCGTTCTGTACCTTTGTTGTTTTGTAGTGGTTGGTTGTCAGTTGTATCTGTTCAGAGTCTTGTAGCCATTGTTGAATTGGGTGTTATCGATCCCTTTCCACACTCTCGAGTGTTGATGTTAAAACACGAAATCCAAATTGTACGGAATCAGCTAGGAATCTCAATTACGGAATGCCTTATATGTATACAGGGGAAATCTGATTGAACATTATGAAAGCGTAAAGCTATGAAGTAGTGATGCAAGTCAATATTAATGGATGATAGTTTGGTCAATAGTACTGGTACAAGGCCGCAATGGAACAAGCCTCCTGTAGAAGCTAATGACAGGGCAGATGGACCATAGACCAGTAGGGGACTTAAAACTTTGGCGACAAGATGGAAGCGGTTGGTAAGACTACATTAGACCTCATTGGGGGCTTTTACATAGTCCTCATGGCCTCATACGACAAAAAGGGATTCTCCAAAAGGTATCCTCGATAGGTATCCTCAAATAATACAATACCAGACCATAGGTATCCTCAAATATTGAAATGAGGCTAAGGGTCGTAGTAAATTATACCTCATTGAAGGATTTTTCATGGCCCTCATAACCTCAAAAGAAAATGAGGCAATGAGGGATAATAAATGAGGACTCATTGAGGGATTTTACATAGCCCTCAAGGCCTCATACGACAAAAAAGGGATTTTCCAAAAGATATCCTCAATAGGTATCCTCAAATAATACAATACCAGGCCATAGGTATCCTCAAATACTGAAATGAGGCTAAGAGTCGTAGTAAATTATACCACATTGAGGAATTTTTCATCGTCCTCATAACCTCAAAATTCAATGAGGCTATGAGGGATAATAAATGAGGACTAATTGAGTGCTTTTACATAGCCCTCATGGCCTCATACGACAAAAAAGGGATTCTCCAGAAAGTATCCTCGATAGATATCCTCAAATAATACAATACCAGGCCATAGGTATCCTCAAATATTGAAATGAGGGTAAGAGTCGTAGTAAATTATACCTCATTGAGGGATTTTTCATGGTCCTCATAACATCAAAATTCAATGAGGCTATTGGGGATAATAAATGAGGACTCACTGAGGGTTTTTACATAGCCCTCATGGCCTCATACGACAAAAAAAAGGATTCCATAGCCACGGGTGTTTCCCAAAAAATGGGATTCCATGGGATATGGCCATTTGATATAGAGGTGATGAGAATCGGATACGACTTCATTGTAATAAGGGGAGATAACTCTGCATACAGATTATAGGAAATCAAGCAATCTGATTGGTTAGTTATAATCTATATAAATGAACTAAATAAATGAAACAACAAGAGTACACGGAATTTTGTCAGAACTAACAAGAATAGACCAGAAATTGCTAAATATAGTAATAATAAGCAGAGCTGTTCCAACTGATAGGCTCTTCTACGCTACTGGAATATACTCCAGAACAAAGGAACATGGTCAGGTAGACGAAAACTATTGCATATATAGATAGAAGCAGAGAATTCAGAAAGAATTCGAAATAGTACAACTTGTCGGATAGTTTGTGGAAATTCGTGATACTCCGATTCAATCGAACACACCCTCCGAACATACCCCTGTTTTGTTGTAGGCCTTTGGGTAACATAGAAACCACGTGCTACCATAGAAACCAAGATGGCGGCCTCCAGTATATAAAATGGACGACGGAAACACGTATCAGCCTAACAACACGCGCTGCGCATGCGCACAAACACCACGCATCACTATGAGGATGACGTCACAACATGGCCGCTCACGCGGGTTACCATGGCAACACAACATAGCGCAACTGGGTCACGTGGCATGACGTCACTTCCGGGGTCATCCACCGGTGTCATCCGACTGAGAGGTGAAAAGCCCCAACATACTACTTCTATGTATAAACCAAGAAATTTTAGGGTTTGTTCTTCTTCACCATGTCCAATTTTTTTTAACTGTTTCATTTTTAATACTTATTTGTTGGTGCGTTCCTCTAGTCTTGTAGAGAACATATATTCATATGATGATTCCCATATGAAACAGTAAATGGTCTGACATCAAGGACAGGGGCAAGTTGGACTAAAGGCTTTGAAAAGAATTCGGCATTATCAAAAATTAGTACATGTTTTCATCAGTACAGGGAAGTATTATCTGTGTTGTGGATGTTAGGTATATTGAGATACAGAAGAGACAGGGGTACAATCGGGACACCCAGAGTTATTACAAGACACACCTGTAGTGTATGAATTTAAAGCCTTGTCCATTAACGCTTTCTTAAATTGATGCCTACCCAGATTCTGAATTTCTGGATCAATTTCATGTGACTTTCATGTGACTTATAGGACAGGTTTGTTATAACGTGAATGGCTTTCTTTTGCATGTTGACAATTCTATTTGTTGAGGTTGAGTGTCCCCAAACTAGTATCCCATAAATCATATGGCTGTGGATAAGTGAGAAGTACAAGGCTCTTAGTGCTTTTAGTTGAAGAAATCTCTTTGCCCTATTTATAGCGAAAATCGCCCTATTTATTTTTGAACCAACAACTTAAACATGTTGTTTGAATTTCAGATTTTCGTGGATTCCGAGAAATTTAAATGATGTCTCTTCTTGGTAATTGCCAGTGAAATGTTTATATCGTTTAGTGATATTTTCTTGTCTCTTGCGCTATATGCGTCAAGTTGGGGTTGAAATAGCATGAATTTGATTTTTGAAGCATTTAAAGCTAATTTATTCGCAGAAATCCATTTGTTTATTTTGGATAATTCAGAATTTTCATTTTCTGTCAACGTATCCACGTTGTTAAATATATAGGAGGAAAATGAGTTGCATATTTCTTTTCCTGCTTACAGTAATCATCTCTCGCCAAACTTTAAAAGCTTATGCTATACATTACGGAAGATGGTTGTTTCGCAGAATAATGTACCGTAGCGTTTAGCGTATTTTAACCGTTTACCCGACTTCTCGGCCAAAACCCGCCAGCGCAACTCACAAAAAACACCCTTCATTTTTTATTTTTGTACATTTTGCGTCAACCCCCCTCCCCCCCCCCCCCCCCCCCACACCAACCTGGAACGGTCTCAACGAGCTCATTCAACTTGGCGGTGTAATCAAGTTATGAAACACAGTTACGTTTTAGTGGGGCTTTTCCATTGGTATAAACACTGTTTTGCCAACGTTATTCAATAGAAGAGTTCTTGGAATCAGATGGAGATAACCCACTTATCGACAGAGCCAATAACAATCTGCTTGTACTGTAGCATTTTTCAATGTCAAAAGAATTACTTGGTTTGTGGCCCTAGCTACCTAACAAAACATCACATGGTTGAATTTGGTCGACGTTTCTTGCGTTGGGTGTTTTACAACACCCTCCTCCCATCCTCCCAACCTTTAATAATATGACAATACGCAAGGCGTAAGAAGGAACCCCAAAGTATCCAACGTATTGAAATATTTCATTCCGCAACCATTACTCCAAAAACATTTTGGTTTATTCAATCGAATTCCTGCAATTGTTTAATTTCAGCCAAACAAGAATACGTTTCACAGTACTAAATATTTTCTCATAGGCGACCATTATAACGTTCAGGCGAAAAAAAATATGGTCGCATCATTTTAAATTTAGCATTCAAATATTTTTTGTCAACTATAGCCCTTCAGACAACCTTTTAATGATTTTTAAACAGGGGTCATGCAACAAATAAAAGAAAAACTAACAGAAAGGGAAGTGCTGGTCACATGTTCCTATTTCTCAGGGTATTCCCAAACAAAACACACCAATAGTCAAACAAATTTTTAGGTTCTAAAAGTCCTCAAATCATCCTCTTTATTCATCTGGAACATTCAAAAGTAATGCAAAATGTCAGTAGACTTCTTCAAATGTTTATTGAAACAATACATTTCCCCAAGACTGCTTAGTTTTGGGAATTACATAATTTCCGAGCGCAACTTTTCGAGGCATGTAAATCTAATTAAAATGTTTACAACAGTTATACCTATGAGCAAACCCAACCCTTCCAAAGATACAGTTACCTCTTTCGTGTGATGAAAGAGTTATTTCTGCAATAGAATTCAACTTTTGGCTTCTGTCTAGTCCAAAGCATGGGAAATTTGTTCTTTTGAAGAGAACTGTCCAATCTGTGTCAAATAGGCTTAAAAACTGTTATTGCCTCCGACAGAATTTCTACTCTGTTACCCAATAAGTTGGGAGGGATAAGAATTCACAGCATTCTTTGAAACTACCCAAATCCCAAAATAAAACTAAAATCTGCATCAGCACACAAAACCTTTTCACAAAATCTGTTTTAATTAATCATACAGCAAGATAAATAGGGCCCCACCACCACGAAACAATATGTCAATTTTGTTTCAAAATTGGGGTTGTGCTGGGCTTATAGTTCCTCTAAATTTGGGAGAATCCATTTGGATTCTTGCGGAAATCGTTCCGAGAATTCAGACCTGCTATGGGCCAGGATCCTATTAGGTCAGTATGATTGAACCCCTGTTGCATACTGATAATACATGTTAACCCTTTACCCAATACAGCTTTTTTAATTTTTACAACACCAACTACTGATTTTTACCCCCCCCCCTCCCCCCTGGGCCCTTAATCGCTCACCTGACGAGGTGGTTCAGAGAAGTATTTTGGGTCAGATTCAGTTAGTCAAGGTTCATGGACACTACATAGGAATAATGTTATGAAATTATTCATAATTCTATTGTCCATGTTAGATGATTATTAGCATAGGTCTTCCTGATTGCTTCCAATTCTGACAGCTGTAGACAAGTACTGCCAAACTTCCAAAGGTTGTTGTGTCACTGCACTTTTGAAAGGCAAATTTTATGGAAAAGCTCTAAGGAATGGATTTGAACATTTATGAACAACCTCGAACCTAACCCACCCCTGCCCAAATATTAAGCCACAGACCTGAAATGAACAAACTCAAATCTCCCCCCCCCCCCCCCCCCCCCTCCTGCGATACCAAATATGAAAGGGTTCTGACTGGCAGGAACCAAACTGGAACAAATTTACATCTGACCTCCCCAGAGATGTTGTACACCAAATATTAAAGCATTAAACTAGTGGGTCTGAAGAAAAAGATTTTTAAAGAAATTTTCTAATGTTGCTTTGAGTTAATTTGCACTCCCATAATGAGCCCATATATTAACCCATAGATTTGGCTTGAACAAACATGAATCTGACCCCCTTAGAGATGCTGTAAGCCAAATACGAAAGGATTCTGACCGGTGGATCTGAAAAAAACGAGTTTTAAAGAAATTTCCTCATACTGCACTGAGTTAAACTTTGGGCTTCAATAGATAGACCAAATATTAACCCAGAGACCCGATTCAAACAAACTTCAATCTACCCCCCCCCCCCCCCTGCCCCCCACCCCACTAGAAATGTTGCATTCCAAATATGAAAGCATTCTGACTGGTGGATCTGAAGGAGGTTTTCAAAGAAATTTCCTCATGTTGCACTGTTGATATTTGGGTGCCCATAGGGAGCCCAAATATCAACTCAGGGACTTGATTTGAACAAACCTGAACCTATCCCTCCCACCCCTAGAGATGCTGTATACCAAGTATCAAAAGATTCTTATACATGGTTCTGGAGAAGATTTTTTTTCAATTTTGGAAAACAATTTATGCATGCTATCAGAGAAATGCTTGGGGCCCCCTGTCGGTGTGGCAACGTTATTTGAACAAACTGGAATTCATATATGATAAGGAACATGAATATCAAATTTGGTTCAATTCGGCTCAGTTGTTTATGAGGAGAGGTTAGTAATGTAAAGTTCACACCGGACAGGATGGACTGATGGTGGACAGACAGAAAGTCATCATTTAAGCGCCCCCTGACTTACAGTCAGGTGAGCTAAAAATAAACAATATTCATCAAGCGTAATAATTATGGATGTTACTAGAACCGGCTGATGAGAGCCGGTTCCAATGACACCCATATTTGTACAAATTTTATTGCCAGTGTCACAATATTTCAGGTCATGTTAGTGTTGTATTGGTTAATTTGCTGCCTTTGTGTTAGGTAAAGGGTTAAACTGACTCAGTTCTTTTCATGTGAATCCTAGCAGCAATGTTACGAGAAGCTACATGGTTTCTCACTGGTTTTGTTGCACGGATCTCTACGGGAATCGATTCACAAATTCTTATAAGCCCTGGCTGAGGCTATATAATCCACCAATATCAATAGAAAGTGCCATTTTATCTCAACAAATGATGTCAAATATTCTTTCACCTAGTGATGAGGTAAATTATAGCCCTGGATGTACCACCTCCCCCCCCCCCCCCACCCCCAAGCTCTCAGTATGCATTTTTTCCTAAAACAAGAGACCCCAGGGGGCCTGAGGGCGCCCACCTGTACATGGTAACCTAAATATCAACCCAGAAAATTGATTTCAACAAGTTGCATCTACTCCTCCTAAGAAAAGCTTATACCAAATATCCAAAGATTCTGACAAGTGGATCTAAAAAAAATGATTTTTAAAGAATATTCCTCATATTGAACGGAGTTATAATTTGGGCTCCCACAGGGAGCCCATATATGAACCCAGGGACTTGGCTTTAACAAACTTGAATCTCACCTCCCCTAAGGATGCCGCACACCAAATATCAAAACATTTCAACTGCTGGATCTGAAGAAGAAGATTTTTAAAGAAAATTCCTCATTTTGAACTAAGTTACAATTCGAGCTCCCACAGTGAGCCCAAACATGGACCTAGGGAGATGGCTTGAACAAACTTGAATCTAGCCTCCTAAGGATGCTGCATAAAAAATATCAAAAGCATTCATCTGCTGGACCTGAAGAAGATTTTTTTTAAAAATTCCTCATTTCCAACTAAGTTACAATTCAAGCTCCCACAGTGAGGCCAAATATGGACCTAGGGACATGGCTTTAACAAACTTGAATCTCACCCCCCTAAGGATGCCGCACACCAAATATCAAAACATTCCAACTGCTGGATCTGAAGAAGAAGATTTTTAAAGAAAATTCCTCATTTTGAACTAAGTTACAATTCGAGCTCCCACAGTGAGCCCAAACATGGACCTAGGGACATGACTTGAACAAACTTGAATCTTGCCTCCTAAGGATGCTGCATAAAAAATATCAAAAGCATTCATCTGCTGGATCTGAAGAAGATTTTTTAAGAAAATTCCTCATTTCGAACTAAGTTACAATTCAAGCTCCCACAGTGAGTCCAAATATGGACCTAGGGACATGGCTTGAACAAACTTGAATCTCACCCCCCTAAGAATGCTGCATACCAAATATTAAAACATTCTGACTGCTGGATCTGAAGAAGAAGATTTTTAAAGAAAATTCCTCATTTTGAACTACATGTAAGTTATCATTTGGGCTCCCACAGTGAGCCCAAATATGGACCTAGGGACACAGCTTGAACAAACTTGAATCTCACCCCCCTAAGGATGCTGCATACCAAATATCGAAACTTTCCGACTGCTGGATCTGAAGAAGATTTTTAAAGAAAATTCCTCATTTTGAACTAAGTTATAATTCGGGTTACCACAGTGAGCCCAAATATGAACCCAGGGACTTGGCTTGAACAATTTGAATCTCACCCCCTAGGCATGCTGCATACCCAATGTCAAAAGATTCTGCTGCTGGATCTTGAGAAGAAGATTTTCAAAGAAATTTGCCTGAAATGCACTAAGTTCAAATTTGGGCTCCTATACTGAGACCAAATATGAACCCAGGGGGCTGATTTGAACAAACTTGAATTAGATCCACCCCACAATGTTGCATATCAAATATCAAAAGATTCTGCCTGCTGGATCTGGAGAAGAAGATTTTTTAAGAAATTTGCCTGAAATGCACTAAGTTCAAATTCGGGCTTCTATAGTGAGCCCAAATATGAATCCAGGGGGCTGATTTGAAGAAACGTGAATCAGATCCACCCCACAATGTCGCATACCAAATATCAAAAGATTCTGCCTGCTGGATCTGAAGAAGAATATTTTTAAAGAAATTTGCCTGAAATGCTTCTATAGTGAGCCCAAATATGAATCCAGGGGCCGATTTGAACAAACTTGAATCAGATCCACCCCACAATGTTGCATACCAAATATCAGAAGATTCTGCCAGCTGAATCTGGTGAAGAAGATTTTTTAAGAAATTTGCCTGAAATGCACTAAGTTTGAATTCGGGCTCCTATACTGAGCCCAAATATAAAGCCAGGAGATATGGCATTTTACTTTTTTCGATTTTTAGCTCCTGTGGTTTCCATGGGGCTACAAAAAAAGAAAATTTGGCATAAATTAGATACTTATGACCCAATAAGCCCTCACATAAAATTTGATTCAAATCAGCCTCTCGGTTCGGAAAATAGAAATTTTGGGCGGGGCCAAAAATTTTGCCCCTCCCATAACGACGCCAAATATAGCCCATCAAACTTCGCTTAAAGAAATCCAAGTCTACACCTTAAAAGGAAGCTGCATACCATATATCAAGTCTCTGCTACTGCTGGTTGATGAGAAGATTTTGGTGCCCCTTGGGGGCATGGCACCACCCAGGAGAAGGGGGCAACTTCATTTGAACAAATCTGAATTGGTATTAGGAAATAAACATTTACCCAACATTTGAATAATGTAAAGTTAACGCCGGACGGACGGCGGACAGAATGTGATCAGTAAAGCTCCCACTGAGCTTTGCTCAGGTGAGCTAAAAAACTTTATTAATTTATAAATAAATTGATGGTGACATGAATTTCCCATTATTTTTTAATCACATTCTTGCTTCTGAACACATTTCACATTGTGTTTAATATTCTGCAATCTTTTTAAGAAAAAGCCTAAGTTTTCTCAGTTAAGGCACCTCGAGTCATAAAACAGTGATTTTTTCCAACAGAATGACCAATACCTGCTACTGTGGTGTCTCATGACACTGTTAAAATTCCTAAAATCATCAAATATTGATTCATTAGTGCTGTGCTTGTGCTGCAAATATCCACAAGTGCACTTTCTCTATTTTGCTTTTAATCCCCACAGGCATGCATTCTGTCAAAAGGAGTGAAATTGTAGAAAATATGTTCACAAAGAGGACAAGTTACAGTACAGTCGCCGTGGACAGGTTGTAATACACGCGTGGGAAGTGATGTCCACTCATGCATTTACCAGTCAATAAAAATCATCATCTACAAAATTTTAATTGATGAAGCATCGGTTTGTACCTGGTGCTTCATTATTTAAATTTTTGATGATTATACCTATAGTTAGTGTTTGGCATCAAATATTATTGTATGAATTTGTATCCGTGGAAATATTGCCCATCCATGGAAAGTGAGCAGTACACTGCCACTGTACTGTATTTGTTTCAAGTATATAATATACTCTTTGATGTTTAATATACTTGTGATAGGCTGGGTCCAAAGTACTCAGTACTCGTAGTGCTTGAGTACCACTTTTTTGATAAAATACTCAATACTTGCCAGCCCAGATTTTTGTATGTGTGTGTGTGTGTGTGTGTGTTTGTGTGTGTGTGGGGGGGGGGGGAGGTTGGAGGGTGAAAGATAGCTGCAAATTATTTAAAATGTTGACCCAGGCAAATGAAAAGCAAACAAACATTTCATCCGAAGGACAGACAGACAGACATGCAGTAACAAATTTGGGAAGCCTAAATAAAAGTAGTGACTAACTTAAAATGAAAAATATAGATAGAAGAGCCAGGGCAATGTTGTCAAAAAGAAAACAAACAAGAGCCCCCAGAGGGCCTGATGGCATTCACCTGACATGGTAGCCTAAATATCAACCCAGGGAATTTATTTGAACATTTAGTTGCATCTGCCCCTCATAAGAAAAGCTTATACAAAATATCCAAAGATTCTGACCGGTGGATCTCAAAAAAAAGGATTTTTAAAGAATATTCCTCATATTGAACTAAGTTATAATTCAGGCTCCCACAGAGAGCCCAAATATGAACCCAAGGACTTGGCTTGAACAAATTTGAATCTCACATCCCTAAGGATGCTTCTATATACTAATATCAAAAGATTCTGACTACTGGATTTTAAAGAATATTCCTCTTATTGAACTAAGTTGTAATTTGGACTCCCACAGGGAGCCCAAATATGAACCCGGGGACTTGGCTCAAACAAACTTGAATCTCACCCCTCTAAGGATGCAGCATCCCAAATATCAAAATATTCTGAAGAGTGGATCAGAAGAAGATTTTTAAAAAATATTGCTCATATTGCACTAATCTAATCATAGAGAGTCCAAATATGGACCCAGGGATTTGATTTCAACAAACATGTGAATAAATCTTCCAAAGATGTTATATGCAAAATATGAAAGCCTTTGGAGCAGTGGTATGGGAGAAGAAGATTCTTTAATGTTTTTCCCATTACTAAAATGATGACTCCGCATAAGTCCTGGAAAACTTCCCTATGATAAAACTGATGGCAATTTTTTTTTTACCATTCTTTTCGGCTGTTCATAAGGAAGCGTGACACAAAATAAAAATTCTCAGTGCCATGTAGTTTTGAAGATATGGGCGTTTTAAATTTTTTCTATATTTAGATCCCGCAGTTCCCACAGGGCCACAGGAAAATGTTTTGGCATAAATTAGGTACTTACGACCCAATAAGCCCATCATATCAAATTTGCTTCAAATCAACCTCTCAATTTGGAAAATAGAAATTTTGGTACAATTCAGGCTCCTACAGGAAGACCAAATATGAACCCAGGGACTTGGCTTTAACAAACTTACATCTCACCTCCCAAAGGATACTGTATATATCAAAACATTCTGATTGCTGATTGTGAAGAATACTTTTGAAGAATATTCCTCATTTTGAACTAAGTTATAATTCAGGCTCCCACAGTGAGCCCAAATATGAACCCAGGGACTTGGCGTAAACAAACTTGAATCTCACACTGGCTCACACCGATTAATTGACTAACCAATGATCAATATCTTGATTGATAAAAAAAGTAATTGATCGGTTAACCATTATTTTTGAAGTACGGTACTATATGGCAGGGTATTTGATGGCTGGATTCACATCGCAAAATGCTATACAAAAATGTCCAATTGCTAACCATTTTTCTTTCATATTGGGTAAGCTTATATTCACTATTTATCATCACTTTTTGAAACCAAGATGGAAACTGTTAATCAAATTTTTAAAAACAAAAAATACCCTGTATGGGTTAACTATGGAACAAACTTGCTCCAAAACAGGCAAACATTGTCACACTGGCTCACATCAATTGCATGAGACAGAGAAATGCATGCCAGTTACGTGCCAAAATACTTGTTCACTTGCATGATCATTATACTGTATCAGTAGCTGAAAACGGTCATTCTCAACCCTTCACCAAATGCAGGTAGCAGACGATACTTGCACAAGAAATTCTAAAGATTTTCAATGTTTGTCTCAAAAACATAGCTTATGCCCCCCCCCCCCCTATTGGAACAAGCTCAATGAGCTTGTTCCAATGAAGGGTCATAAGCTATGTTTTGAGACAAAAATTGAAAATATAATAAAATTTGAATGGACATGTTTGTATATGGCGCTGCCCGGTTTTGTCCATTATGCTGAGTAAAGTTTTAATTATATAAATGGTCAACGGTACAGCAATTATTCAGCTACCTATTGGGGCAAGTGATTAATCGGTTAACCAAGGTTAACCCATGCGATTAATCAATCACGAAAACCCTTTAATCGTTTCAGCTCTAAAATTAATTTAATTTTATTAAATTTTATCTGATGAAAAAATGCTTATAATTTTGGGGGAATGGTAAATATGGATCTTCTTAACAAGCATTTGCAAGAACATCAGAGGAATGAAATCACCGTTCTCGCAATTTGCAAAACCCTGGTGAGCCAAAATATAGGCTTGGCTTGAAGAAACTTAAATCTCACCCGCCTAATGATGCTGCATAGCAAATATCAAAAGATTCTGATTGGTGGGTCTGAAGAAAAAAATTTTTAAAGAATATTCCTCATACTGCACTAATTTCAACATTTGGACTTCCATGGAGGCCAAATATGGACCCAGGGATTTGATTTCAATAAACGTGTAAAAAAATCTTGCAAAGATGGTATATGTGAAATATGAAAGGTTTTGGAGGAGTGAATTGGGTGAAGAAGAGTCTTAAATGCTTTCTTCATTACCCACAGTGTTACAGAATGCTGACTAAGCATTTTTTCAAAGTCACGAAAAAGTACCCCATGATTGACCTGACAGAAATTTGCTTAGACCATTCCATTCTGTTGGTCCCAAGGAAGCTTCACACCAAATAAGAATTCTCAGTGCCATGTAGTTTTGGAGATATGTGCGTTTTGAATTTTGTTCTATTTTTAGCTCCTGCGGTTCCCATGGGGGGATGGGAAAATATTTTGGGGCATAAATTAATTACTTATGATCAAATAAAACCAAAAATTAAATTTGGTTCAAATCAGCCTCTTGGTTCGAAAAACAGAAATTTTGGGCGGGGCAAAAATACATGCCCTCCAATAATGAAGGCAAATAAAGACCCACAAACTTCTCTTGAACAAAACTGAGTCTACACCTCAAAAGGAAGCAGCACACCACATATCGAATCTCTGCTACTCCTGGTTCATGAGAAGATTTTTTTTAAGATTTAGGCAAAATTTTGGGGCATGGCCCTACTGGGGGCAGGGCAACTTGATTTAAGCAAAAATCAAAATGCAATGTCATAACAAACAAGCATCTTACATTTCACTTAAATGATTAATCAGTTCTGCAGTTTTGGAGGAGAAGATGCAAACACCATGTTCACGGACGACGGACGGCAAGTGATCACTACACCTCACCCTGACTGACAGTCAGGTGAGCTAAAAACTCAGTGGACCATGAGTGCTGCAGTTGGGCGAGAAGCTTGATTCAAGGAGAGAAGAAACTTGTAGCTGCTGGCTTTCGAAAGTGTTGTTAAAACCCAATAAATAAATAAATAAATAAACAAGAGGCCCCACAGGGCCTGAAGCGCTCACCTTGAACAGAACACGATATAAACAGAGAACAGAACACGATATAAGAGTCCAAGAATGAATCTACATTAAGCAATCCATCTCCATAGGATACACTGCAAATCTTTGAGCCCCTCAGGAGTGACAAAAACAGTCCAAACATCATGCCTTTTCTTTAGTTGATTATGATGTAAAATGTGGGGCTCCCCTCTCAAGCACCTTGATACAACCTATATAGATTACTCTTCACCTCTTGAGGGTACTGAATAAAAAATGTCTAATTCTTCAGCTACTTGGCCAATTCCAGCTCCCATTGGGAGCTCAAATATCAACCCAGGCACTCGATTTGAACAAAGTTGAATCTGATCTCCTTAGAGATGCTGTATACCAAATATGAAAGCATTCTGACTGGTGGATCTGAAGAACAAAATTTTAAAGAAATTTCCTCATATTGCACAAAGTTAAAATTTGGGCTACCATAGTGAGCCCAAACTTTAACCTACAGACCCGATTTGAACAAACTTGAATCTCACCCCCACCCCTCCCCCCTTAGAGATATTGTATACCAAATACGAAAGCATTCTGACTGGTGGATCTGAAGAAGAAGATTTTTAAAAAAAACTTCCCCATACAGCCCTAAGTTAAATTTGGGCTACCAAAGGAAGCCCAACTATTAACATAGGGACTTGGTTTGAACAATCTTGAATCTGACCATCATAACAATGAGGGTACCAAACATTAAAAAATTCTGACTCGTGGTTCTGAAGAAGATTTTTAAAGAAAATTCCCCATAAAATTTGGGCTCCTGCATTGAGTCCAAATATGAACGAATGGGCTTCATTTTAACAATGTTGTATCTGACCCCTCTATGGATGCTGTATACCAAATATCAAAAGATTCTGAACATTGGTTCTTGAGAAAAGATTTTCTAAAATGTTTGCAAAAATGCTTCACCAACATTATTCTGATGCCCTCTGCAGAACTCTCTAACAACAACAGAGGGCATTTTTTTTACCATTCAATTCTACTGGTTCTAAGGATGCTTCATACCACATAACAGTTCTCTGTTGAGTCTGTTCCAAGTGGTTTGGGAAACATGGGAGTTTGAAAACATTTCTATTTTTTGCTCCTGAGGTTCCCATGGGGATGCAGGGTTTCTTTTGCATGAGGTAAGTACTTATGACCCAATATTACCACGATACTGAATTTCATTCAAATCGGACCATCGGTTCGGAAAATAGAAATTTTGGGTGGTACCAAAAATCTAACCACTGCCATTACAAAGCCAAATATTGCTTCACAAAGTATGTTTGAAGAAGCGTGATTCTACACCTCAAAAGGTAGTTCCATAACGAATATAAAGTCACTGTACCCACTGGTTCATAAGATTTTTAAAATATTTTGGGAGCATTTTACCCCACCCCCTCCCTATGGGGCTGGGCATGTTGAGTTAAACAAAAATGTAATACCCATTTGGTACCATTACTCACACAAACTTTAACTTGAATTGACCAAAACATGGTGCTGATGGATGGCAGATGGATGGACAATGGATGGAGAGTTATTAGATAAGCCCTGCTTGACTTTGTCGAAGTGAGCTAAAAAAAAAAAAAAATTAAACGGTTCATGTCCGATATTTTACCCATGTTATTAAAATTGATAAATTTGTCCCTGGAGTGCAACAAGGTTTATGCTATACATGTAGCATTGCAAAGCCTTCTTGCACTCAAGTGATGGAATATACCTCCATCCAAGCTATTCTGTAGATTATGAGGCCTAAAACAAACCAAGAACATGAACTTATGCATGAATATTATTACAATGAATACACTGTCTTACACAAAGGAATACCACACAATCCAGTGTAGACTGATTTGAAAAAGTCCTCCGTAGTGGAAGGGCAATTTTAACAACCATACAGGCCCAAATAAGCTTCATACACAGTGTAAAAATTCCACAAAATTAATAAACATTCATATATGTTTAATAGGAATTAGGAGTATTGTAATTAAAAGTCAATTGTGTGGTTGTTTATAAACTTATATTACTTTGTTATCAGGTGTTAAAAAATATGAATATTTGTAAACACACCCACCCATTTAGATTAGTCCCTGCTCATAGCAGTGACACAGACATACAGTACAGTTGCTGGTCATAATCCTTGCATGGGCAGTGCATGATGTCCATGCATGTTTTTTCCAGGTAATAGAAAATCATCATCAATAAAATTTAAATTAATGAAGCACCGAATTGTATCCTGTGGTTCATTAATTAAATTTTTGATGATTATTGCTGTAAACAATGTTTGAAAACTAATATCATTGCATCCGCAGAAATATTGGCCACCCACAGAAACTGACCAGTACACAGCAGCACAGAGTCAAGGTAATTGTGTTTTACTGTCTTGAATTTCAAATTTTGTTGTTTTTTTTGTTTTTTTTGTTTTGTTTTTTTTTTTGGGGGGGGGGGGTGCACCAGACCCCTCCACTGATGAGAGGGTCACACACCCTCTTGTCCTCACCCCTATCTCACTGCTATGTGGCTCAGGTGATTCTGTGCATCATATTCTTTATGACTCCCACTAGATACATGTATTACTCTTGCCCCTACATGTAACTTAGATATCCTGGCTTAGCACCAGTATAATGGTAAACTAACATCAAATTGTGTGCTTATGTACAGTAGCTAACATATTGGAATAGCATAATGAGCTTTGTCAGAAACTTGATCAAGTATTGATGACAAACAACAATTTTCATTACCAGTACCTGGTGCCAGTAATAAAATAAGATTTGCAAATATCACCCTGCATTTTTTTCAGCTATTAACTAACATAAAATTGTGCGCTTCATGAAAATTATTTCGTAACTACCTGTTAAAAATTACCGTTTCTTGTTTTGCTCTTTTAGAAAAAGAAATCACTCCTTTTCTGGCGGGCATACTAAACACCGAGGCAACCGAGGGATACCAAGGTGAAGGAAAACAGGAGAGAAACGGGTATGAGGTGGTGTGTTCTTCTTATTATTTATTTATTGGTGTTTAAGGTCACATTTATCTGCACAACAGCTCATTGTGACCATGGCAGTTTTATGGATGGAGGAAACTAGAGTACCCAGGAGAACCACTGAGCAATGGCAAGCAACTGTAAGCTCCCCAACATACTACACAAGCACGGTTAGCCTTGTTCGAAGACAGGTGCACCAAGAACATGCAGTATGCCTTAGTACACAGCATACCTTGCCCCCACATGGGTAGTGGGGGTGAAGTGTCTTGCCCAAGGACACAAAGCTGTTGCTGCAGGTGGGATTCGAACCGAGGATCTCTCGGCTTGCAGTCTGCACCTCTACCTACTGAGCTAATGCACCCCTGATGGTGTATTCTGATTATGTAAATAGATTTAAGCAGTACTAGTATGTGATTGGTTTTAATGCCATATTTGAGAATTATGGGTGCTGAAGTAATAAGAGTGCGCTGAAAAATCTTCCCTTTGGTATTTAGTAGGTAGCTTGGTAATGGTAAAGTGACTTCACCTCAGTAAGCAACAGTGTGAAAGCTGGCAGCCATCTTTAATATCGGGCCGCCACACCTAAAAAACACTCGTTCTCATCCCAAGGTGATAACAGAGGTACCCAAGATGTTTCATGAAGATCGGTTCATAAATACAGCCTCCAGACTTAGCGTATTGACATGTGCACTTACAGTGTATAAGTAGCACTGATAAATTAAAGGTCATCTAATTTGCATAATTTCTGCAAGAGAAAAAAACCTGTATTATACAGTATTTTTTGTGATGTACAGTTAAAACTAGAAGTCCTGTCACGAACTGTGTGCTTATCTAGGCTTAATTGCGCGTATGAATTGCGCGCAATTGTCATATCGAATGGCATCCAAAGCACGGCAAGTTCTCCTGGTTACTTATAGCAAACACGGGCAATGTTTCTGCCAATGGACCTCCGGGTTACCCGGAGGTCCATTGGCTGAAACATTGCTTGTGCACAGGCCATATTTACAGAATTTGATTGCCTTACTATGGTCATATCGCGTAGATTAACACGCATATCGACGTGCTATTTGTGCGCATTTCAGGACAGGACTTTTAGTTTTAACTGTATTCCATGTTACTAAATATTCATACAAAAATTTATTCAAATCAGAACTTTCATACAGAAGTTCTGTACAAAAAACTGATCGCACTAATTTTAGTACAAATTGGCTGCTAGTGGCCATCTTGAATTTCAAACTGCACCCAAAAACACTCGCTCTTATCCCACGGTGATAACAAAAGTACCCAAGACGTTTCGTAAAGATTGGTTCATAAATACGGCCACTAGCCTGATCCGTATAGAAGTTGAGTACAAAAAACTGATTGGACCTAATTTTGGTACAAAATGGCCACTGGCAGCCATCTTGAATTTTGGATCGCACCCCAAAACACTCGTTCTCGTCCCTAGGTGATAACAAAGGTATGCAAGAAGCTTGGTGAAGATCCGTTCATAAATACAGCCCCTAGCCCAATCCGTATTGACATGTGTACTTACTGTATCAGTAGCACTGAATAAATCAAAGTTCATCTAATTTTCATAATTTCTGTACAAGAAAAAAACCTGTATTTTATGTGATGTATTCCATGTTACTAAACAATCATACAAAAATTTATTCAAATCAGAACTTTCATACAGAAGTTCCGTACAAAAAACTGATTGCAGTAATTTCAGTACAAAACAAAATAGCTGCCGGCGGCCATCTAGAATTTTGGACTCCCCCCAAAAACACTCATTCTAACATCATGGTGATAACAAAGGTACCCAAGAAATTTCGTAAAGATCGGTTCATAAATACGGCCTCTAGCCCAAGTTGTATAGAAGTTCTGTACAAAAAACTGATTGTACCTAATTTTAGTACAAAATGGCCACTGGTAGCCATCTTGAATTTTGGACTGCACCCAAAAACACTCATTCTCATCCCAAGGTGGTAACAAAGGTACCCAAGAAGTTTCATGAAGATCAGTTCATAAATACTGTACAGCCTAGCCCGAGCCGTATTGACATGTGCACTTACTGGGTATACATGTAAGCAGCAGTGAATAAATTAAAGTTCATCTAATTTGCATAATTTCACAACGAGAAAAAAACCTGTATTATATGTGATGTACTCCATGTTACTAAACATTCATACAAAAATTTATTCAAATCAGACCTTTCATACAGAAGTTCTGTACAAAAACGCTGATTGCACTAATTTCTGTACAAAATGGCTGCTGGAGGCCATCTTGAATTTTGGACCGCAGCCAAAGACACTCGTTCTCGTCCCACGTGATAACAAAGGTACTCAAGAAGTTTCGTAAAGATCGGTTCATAAATACAGCCTCTAGCCCGAGCCGTATTGAATTGCTGTTACCGAACAGATGGACAATGGGCCATGACATAACCTTAAATTTGACTTTGTCAAAGTTGAGCTAAAAATGGAGAGTATCCAGAGTATCACAAAACAAAAACCTATTTGTAAAGGACTCCTCCTTTCAAGGACGATGGGGCAGTGTTGGCATTCACCGCCATGCTGCCTTGAGGCTGCATTTTGAATTCCTGTTTGTTGTTCTAATGAAATATTATTTTATTATTATCAGTTATGGTACAAATATGGTACCGATAGCACACTTTCAGGAACCGCTGATGTCTGATGTCGACTGTGTGTCAGTGCGTGAGGTGCACACATACTTTTGGGGTTCTATACACCACATCCTTCATTTTGCTATATAATTTGTGTAAATTTATTTGGAATTTATAGAATTTCAGATTTGTAAATTTCATAGTATTGTTTTTGCCTTAGTTATGGTGCTTTATAAGTAATGGCAATTTAGTTTGAAAAAAAGGGGTTCATGAATAATCAGTCACAGGAAGATTCAGCCCTCATACTTTTTCTGAGAATATTCGGTCCCCAATTTCATTCATGCCCCCACCCCTCTCTCCTGTTAACCCATATAATGAACATCCCAAAAGACATTTTAATATCTAGATATTTATGCTTGTTCGCAACTTATTATGGACACAAATGGACCCAGAGTCAAGGTAATAGTGTTTTACTGTCTTGAATTTCAAATTTTTTTTTTTTTTTTTTTGGGGGGGGGGGGGGTGGGGGGGGAGGTGCACCCGACCCCTCCACTGATGAGAGGGTCATACACCCTCTTGTCCTCGCCCCTATCTCACTGCTATGTGGCTCAGGTGATTCTGTGCATCATATTCTTTATTACCCGGCCCCACTCCCACTAGATATTACTCTTGCCCCTACATGTAACTTAGATTTCCTGGCTAAGCACCAGTATATAGTGGTAAACCAACATCAAATTGTGCGCTTATGTCCAGTCGCTAACATACTAGAATAGTATAATGTGCTTTGTCAGAAACTTGATCAAGTATTGATGACAAACAGCAATTTTCATTACCAGTACCTGGTGCCAGTAATAACATAAGATTTGCAAATATCACCCTGCGTTTTTTCAGCTATTAACTAAGATAAAGTTGTGCGCTTCATGAAAATTATTTCATTACTACCTGTTAAAAATTACTGTTTCTTGTTTTGCTCTTTTAGAAAAAGAAATCACTCCTTTTCTGGCGGGTATACTAAACACCAAGGCAAACCGAGGGATACCAAGGTAAATGAAAACTGGTGAGTCTAAACGGGTATGAGGTGGTGTGTTCTTTTTATTATTTATTTATTGGTGTTTAAGGTCACATTTATCTGCACAACAGCTTATTTTGACCATGGCAGTTTTATGGATGGAGGAAACTAGAGTACCCCAGGAGAACCACTGAGCAATGGCAAGCAACTGTGAGCTCCCCAACATACTACACAAGCTGGGTTAGCCTTGTTTGAAGACAGGTGCACCAAGAACATGCAGTATGCCTTAGTACACAGCATACCTTGCCCCCACATGTGTAGTGGGGGTGAAGTGTCTTGCCCAAGGACACAAAGCTGTTGCCGCAGGTGGATTCGAACCGAGGATCTCTCGGCTTGCAGTCTGCACCTCTACCTACTGAGCTAATGCACCCCTGATGGTGTATTCTGATTGTGTGAATAGATTTAAGCAGTATAAGTATGTGATTGGTTTTAATGCCATATTTGAGAATTATGGGCACTGAAATAATAAGAGTGCACTGAAAAATCTTCCCTTTGGTATTTAGTAGGTAGCTTGGTAATGGTAAAGTGACTTCACCTCAGTAAGCAACAGTGTGAAAAGATCGGTTCATAAATACAGCCTCCAGCCTTAGCGTATTGACATGTGCACTTACAGTGTATAAGAAGCACTGAATACATCAAAGGTCATCTAATTTGCATAATTTCTGCAAGAGAAAAAAACCTATATAATACAGTATTTTTTGTGATGTATTCCATGTTACTAAACATTCATACAAAAATTTATTCAAATCAGAACTTTCATACAGAAGTTCTGTACAAAAAACTGATTGCACTAATTTTGGTACAAAATGGCTGCCAGTGGCCATCTTTAATTTCGAACTGCACCCCAAAACACTCGCTCTCATCCCACGGTGATAACAAAGGTACCCAAGACATTTCGTAAAGATTGGTTCATAAATACGGGCTCTTGCCTGAGCCGTATAGAAGTTGTGTACAAAAAACTGATTGTATCTAATTTTGGTACAAAATGGCCTCTTGCAGCCATCTTGAATTTTGGATCGCACCCCAAAACACTCATTCTCATCCCCAGGTGATAACAAAGGCACCCAAGAAGCTTGGTGAAGATCGGTTCATAAATACAGCCCCTAGCCCGAGCCGTATTGACATGTGTACTTACTTTGTATAAGTAGTACTGAATAAATCAAAGTTTGTCTAATTTGCATAATTTCTGTACAAGAAAAAAAACTGTATTTTATATGATGTATTCCATGTTACTAAACAATCATACACAAATTTATTCAAATCAGAACTTTCATACAGAAGTTCCGTACAAAAAACTGATTGCAGTAATTTCAGTACAAAACAAAATAGCTGCCGGCGGCCATCTAGAATTTTGGACTCCCCCCAAAAACACTCATTCTAACCCCATGGTGATAACAAAGGCACCCAAGAAATTTTGTAAAGATCGATTCATAATTACGGCCTCTAGCCCAAGTTGTATAGAAGTTCTGTACAAAAAACTGATTGTACCTAATTTCGGTACAAAATGGCCACTGGTAGCCATATTGAATTTTGGACCGCACCCAAAAACACTCATTCTCATCCCAAGGTGATAGCAAAGGTACCCAAGAAGTTTCATTAAGATCAGTTCATAAATACAGCCTAGCCCGAGCCGTACTGGCATGTGCACTTACTGGGTATACATGTAAGTAGCACTGAATAAATTAAAGTTCATCTAATTTGCATAATTTCAGCACGAGAAAAAAACCTGTATTATATGACACAACCTTAAATATGACTTTGTCAAAGCTGAGCTAAAAATGGGGAGTATCCAGAGTATCACAAAACAAAAACCTATTTTGTAAAGGACTTCCCCTTTCAAGGACAATGGGACAGCATTGGCATTCACCACCATGCTGCCTTGAGGCTGCATTTTGAATTCCTGTGTTTGTTGTTCTTATGAAATATTATTTTATTATTATCAATTATGGTACAAATATGGTGCCGATAGCACACTTTCAGGATCCGCTGATGTCTGATGGCGACTGTGTGTCAGTGTGTGAGATGCACACATACTATACACCACATCCTTCATTTTGCTATATAATTTGTGTAAATTTATTTGGAATTTATAGAATTTCAGACTTGGAAATTTCATAGTATTGTTTTTGCCTTAGTTATGGTGCTTTATAAGTAATGGGCAATTTAGTTTGAAAAAAGGGGTTCATGAAGATTCAGTCACAGGAAGATTCAGCCCTCATACTTTTTCTTAGAATATTTGGTCTCAGTCGTGGTCGAATGTCATCACCTCTTGAGGTCAAATCCTCACAGAATTTTTTTTTTAAATATTCTATGCATTTTTTCTTTTGTTTTATGTTAAGGATTTATGATTACTAATTATGACAAAATTACAAGTGCGATATGAAACAAACCTTAATGAAGCTGGAACAAAAAAAACCTTCCCAAAACAAGCTGTGAGAGGTTCTCAGCTCGAATCCCAATTGCGGCAACTGAAATAAGGCGTACTGCACACTGATGGTGCACTTGTCTTCAACCAATGCTAACCCTGCTTGCTTGGAGTTACAATGTTGAGAAGCTGACAGTTGCTTGTCATTGTTGCTCGGTAGTTCTCTCTGGGTGCTCTGGCTGGGTTCCTCCCCCAGTAAAACTGTTGGGTGGCCCTGGCTGTAAAAATTGTTGTTAAACCAAATAAATAAAGAAATCAAATTTGCTGAATCCAAGACCTTTGAATGATGGTTTTGATTGGGGTGTGTGTGTGGGGGTGGGGGTGGGGGTGGGGGGGGGGGTATACAGTTGTGCCCACTTAATTGGATATATCTTAATTGTATACAGTTGAAACTAGAAGTCCTGTCCCGAATTGTGCGCTTATCTAGGCTTAATTGGGCGTAGGAATTGTGCGCAATTGCCATATCGAATGGCATCCAAAGCATGGCAGGTTCTCCTGATTACTCATAGTAAACACAGGCAATGTTTCTGCCAATGGACCTCCGGGTTACCCGGAGGTCCATTGGCTGAAACATTGCTTGTGCACAGGCCATATGTACAGAATATGATAGCCTTACTATGGTCATAACGCGTAGATTAACGCGCAAATCAACGTGCTATTTGTGTGCATTTCATGTTAGGACTTCTAGTTTTAACTGTATCCCTGTTAATAGAATATAATTTCCCAACACAAAACCATTTACCTCCAGTACAAATTTGACCTGGTAATTGAATATAGGTTATAGAGTAATCTCCTGTTAATTGAATAAAAAATCTTGTAACATGTTGAGAAATTGCCCTGACTCTTCCCAGTTTTCCTTTGGTTATAGACCAATTTGGCCTCAGTACATTCAATACAGGCATTTAATCTATTATATCTTGTTTGACAGAGCTCATGGAGCTCTGTCAAACAAAATATAATAGAATAAATGCTAAGTTTATCTCTGGAATACAGGAAAGTGACACAATCCCTGTTAATTGAATACTCCTGCTAATTGAATAATGTTATTGGCAAAGTGGCTCTTCAATTAACAGGGTTCCACTGTACAGCAAAAACAAATATCACAAACTAATAATGAAACTATGTACTTCTGAAATTTTCATGTGGTCATTCTACAAAATGTTTTAGCTGGTACTATACAGTTTTGAAGGTTAAAGGGCTCGGTACTTAGAGGCGAAGGCTGCAAGTCAAAGGGTCCTCTATCAAATACCACCTGTGGCAACCACTTTGTTTCCTTGGGCAATACACTTCATTCCCACTGTTGGGTGGCCCTGGCTGTAAAAATTGTTGTTAAACCAAATAAATAAAGAAATCAAATTTGCTGAATCCAAGACCTTTGAATGATGGTTTTGATTGGGGTGTGTGTGTGGGGGTGGGGGTGGGGGTGGGGGGGGGGTATACAGTTGTGCCCACTTAATTGGATATATCTTAATTGTATACAGTTGAAACTAGAAGTCCTGTCCCGAATTGTGCGCTTATCTAGGCTTAATTGGGCGTAGGAATTGTGCGCAATTGCCATATCGAATGGCATCCAAAGCATGGCAGGTTCTCCTGATTACTCATAGTAAACACAGGCAATGTTTCTGCCAATGGACCTCCGGGTTACCCGGAGGTCCATTGGCTGAAACATTGCTTGTGCACAGGCCATATGTACAGAATATGATAGCCTTACTATGGTCATAACGCGTAGATTAACGCGCAAATCAACGTGCTATTTGTGTGCATTTCATGTTAGGACTTCTAGTTTTAACTGTATCCCTGTTAATAGAATATAATTTCCCAACACAAAACCATTTACCTCCAGTACAAATTTGACCTGGTAATTGAATATAGGTTATAGAGTAATCTCCTGTTAATTGAATAAAAAATCTTGTAACATGTTGAGAAATTGCCCTGACTCTTCCCAGTTTTCCTTTGGTTATAGACCAATTTGGCCTCAGTACATTCAATACAGGCATTTAATCTATTATATCTTGTTTGACAGAGCTCATGGAGCTCTGTCAAACAAAATATAATAGAATAAATGCTAAGTTTATCTCTGGAATACAGGAAAGTGACACAATCCCTGTTAATTGAATACTCCTGCTAATTGAATAATGTTATTGGCAAAGTGGCTCTTCAATTAACAGGGTTCCACTGTACAGCAAAAACAAATATCACAAACTAATAATGAAACTATGTACTTCTGAAATTTTCATGTGGTCATTCTACAAAATGTTTTAGCTGGTACTATACAGTTTTGAAGGTTAAAGGGCTCGGTACTTAGAGGCGAAGGCTGCAAGTCAAAGGGTCCTCTATCAAATACCACCTGTGGCAACCACTTTGTTTCCTTGGGCAATACACTTCATTCCAACTGCCCACGTAGTGCCATTGCGTACCAAGGCATACTGCATGTCAATCGTACACTTGTCTTCAACCAATGCTAATCCAGCGTGTGTGCTGTTTGTACGTTAGATGTTTGTAATTGCTCTGTGGTTCTCTCTGGCTTTTCCCACCTGTAAAACTGACCGACATGAAGTGACCCTAGCTATCGAAGTGTCATTAAACCCCAATAAATAAATCAATAAGAATCATGTGTCCCTATTCTGGAGAACAGTTTGGGGCAAATTGCCAAAGGATGGTTTGGGTTAGATTAGTATCCAGTTTGGGTCAAATTGTTGGAGGACAGTTTGGATGCAATTCTCACGAATTCCAGTCACTTTGGCCCCAAGTCATTTTGGCCCCAGTCATTACAGCCTCAGGTCAATTCAGCCCCAATATACCAGGTCATTTCGGCCTCTTTAAATATTTTCAAATATTGTTTGAATTTTAACATTTTTCTATCTAATTCTTTTTCAACATATATATTTCTCAATTAGATATTCAGGTATACATGATATATGTCTAGTAGATTTTCTTTCATGATGAATAAATAAAAGAAAAGTTTCAGCATGTCGAAGATGCACATGGACTATGTGGGATTTGAAATCACTTGTGACCTGAAAAATTTTATTTGCTTATGAATCTATGAGAGCCGGAAGCGAGGGTAAGTAATGTGATTTGGTTTGAGTGTACGCCTTGGAAGTGGGGCACTGGGATCAGACCCCCGTGGACATCGAACTGGAAGGGGACTAGGAATTGCGCATAACTACAAGGATTCTGCTCTGTGTTTTAGAAAATGTGGACATATTTATGGTAGTATCAAAATCGCAGTTTGGTGGTTCTTTCAGAGAAAAAAAAAAAAAAGAAACCCTGTGAACCTCAAACTGGAAGGTGACTAGGAATTGTGCATAACAATATGAATAAATGACTGCATATTCCGGTACTTTGCAAAATTTCAAAGTAAAATAATTTCTCTTACTTATACAGATAGCATCTTAAATGTATGTAAAATTGAACACATGGATAATTTTTAATGTCATGTATAACTGTTCTGTACACTGTGTAAATACAAATAACTGAACATTGCTTAATAAAGGTAATTACTCATTATTTCTAAACATGAACTATGCACTGATCTTTATAGATCTCTACACTTAAAATGGTGCCGAAATGACCAAGGGACCAAAGTGACTAGGGCTAAGATGACTTTGAGGTCGAATTGACCAGAGGACGAAATGACTTGGAGCCGAAGTGATTGGATATCATTCTAACAGATGAGAGACGTTAATTAGGCCCTGATACAAAACACATTGAATGTGAATTTACTGCAGAGATAATTGCTCGACGATATATTGTATTAATATTTTTTCAATAAATATCGAACAATCTATTAATATTTTTTTTAAGAATTATTTTCAGGAGTTAAAACGAATATCGTAGCGTATCTAAAATATCCTAACAGATGTGTACTGCTTTTCTTTTGGATGATTCTTCCCTGGGCCTAGTTCTCCCCAGGCTGAAGATTCCCCCAGTTCCCGAAAAAAGATGACATGCCATTTTCAATGGCGGTAAATATCCAAAAGGGTTATTATTTTCCATTTTTTAGTTTTTGAAACTACGAAGCACTGTTCAGAAATACAGATGCACAAAAAAGTAACACATTATTACTTTATTTTGGTTTCTAATGGGACTGAAAGCAAGCTATCAGTATCACTTTTTTGAATTACACCCATTTCGTCTGCTAACCAAATTGTCTGCTGCAATTTTACCCAAGTCGTCCTCTACAATTATACCCAACACGTCCAAAACTTGTTCGCTGGGGGAAAGTATTCAAGTATTGCATTTTGAATCATTTTTTATTTATATAATAATTTTATTGTATAATTTATTGTATATTACCTATTTTAATATATCTTAATGTACCTCCATTGTAATATATCTTAATGTACCTCCTTGCATTAAATTTCATATATGTGTATGAAATTCTGAAAACAGAAATGTCAGAACAAAATAAACTATCCAGCCATCTAATAAATTTTAATTACTGTTTATTCAATGGATTACCAATAAAAATTATATTATTACAGTAAAAGTTCTTAAAGTATATGTACGTTATATTAAGTTCCACAACATAATCTTATAATTTTGCAATTTTTCATTGAAGAGCTCCACCAGCACCTTACAGTGAATAATTGCAAAATTATTAGCATAAGTATTATAAGAATTAATTAAATTAAGAAATGCAACAAAATTTGTTATATTAAGTTCTGCAACATAATCTTATAATTTTGCAAGTATTCATCGAGGCGCACCGTCGCTTTACAATGAATAATAGCAAAATTATTAGCAAATGTATTATAAGAATTAATTATATTAAGAAACGCATCAAAATTTATGGTTTATTAAATTCTGCAACATAATCTTATAATTTTGCAATTATTCTTGGAAGAGCATCACCGGCGCTTTACAATGAATAATCACAAAATTATTAGCAAATGTATTATAGGAATTAATAATATTAAGAAACGCATCAAAACGTGTTATAATTATATTAAGAAATGCATCAAAACTTGTTATATTAAGTTCCGCAACATAATCTTATAATTTTGCAATTATTCCAGGGGAGGGGGGGTCCTGGGGGGGGGGGGGGACCAATAATTTGCAAGACGTGATGTGGGGGTGGGTGAGTCTCTTGAGTGCACCAAAAATGTGCATTTCCAACTTGTGCAATTTTTTAAAAACATATCAATATATCAGCCAATATATGACATCATTTGTGTTTCAAACCTGAAAGATGATGTTGTACATCACACTCTTAACATAAATACAACATCAGGAGGCTTTACATGTGAGAATATTGGGCTTAATCTGGGGAAATGTCACACGTTAGTAGGAGGTGGGTGTCTTGTTCGAAATGTAGAAAATGTGCAGACAATATTTTCCTTGACAAGCGGACGACTCGGCTTGCGGACGAAACGTCCGTATACCCTTTTTTCAAGCAAACTTTTCCTTACTTTTACAACACCTTAACATTCGGATAATTCAAAAACTGAGTTTCTGTTCATCTTGATATTTCACGAGGTACGTGTCAATGCATATCTGTATACAATCGCACCAATATAACGACAATTATCAGTTATATTATCGGTTATATGTACGTTTTTTTCGATTGAGGTTATCACTGGCAGACAAGCTGCAACGAAATCAGGACTGAGAGTTCGATCTGAAATGACGAGATCATCAGCTGAGCATATTGACAAACTTCCAGAAGGACAGAACTCGAGTAATAATATTAACACTTTGGCCGGCCGCTGATTTGTCGCGGTCCTCGGTTGAGAAGACCTGGTTACCCCTGAAATGTAGATATGTAGGCAAATGTATCACGCAAAGCTTTGAGGCGAAACAAAAAAACATTTGATTCCCAGAGGGGGACAGGCCAATTGCAATTGCATGGGCAATTCGACTCCGGAAGTTACGTGTTTTTTTCACTGAAATTTACTGTCCACTTCAAAAATCACATTGACGGCTATAGAGAATTCTGTTCTGGAACACATTTATCTGACTGGGTATGTGGAACCCTTTGCGGTCCTACGTCCCGCTTGGGGTTCCTACAAAGAAAAGATACTTGTTCGACAAATCAACCGGTTGTTTTTCTTTGATTCTCCTCTATGTGCCGTCTTTCTAAACAAAATCATAATCGAATGGATTAACAGTTTCAGTACGTCACGCATAATGTTTTGCTTAACCCTCTACACATCGATGCCAAAATAACGAAACTTCAAGAAGAAATTGTTTCCCATAATACATACAAATTACTACACCATCAATTGATCCGTGTTGTTGTATTCTGTCGACTTGACGAGATGAGATCGCCCGGATCAAACGAGACGCCTGCAGATCAATTCACTGTTGTAGTAATTTGTTTATTATATGACAATTAGTATTTTAAACTGATCACAACACCTGAAAAACCAAATACAACAAGAATTATATTAGCAAAATAACCATCAACAATTTATTGAATTGGGGAATCCCAAACGCTTAGTAGTATCGAACGTTCGTGTCGAACATGAAACTTGAAAGTCAAAAGATTGGAGGAAAGACATGAATTTCAATCAGAATCGCTTTCGATAACACAGATTCTCCCACGTTTTGTTGGATGCGCATCTTGAAAATAGTTGTTAATTGTTATTTTGCAATTGTTCAGCACGGCTTTTCAAATAGACTTCGACTGGAATGTTTGTCAACGGAGTTTAATGAGGAGACACTCGCGTTTATGTTCTGTGCTTATGTTCTACATTTATTTATAGGTCACTGGTAGAAATAGTCCGTTCTCGTGTGCCTCGTTTGAGACAGGCATGATAACGATCTGGAAAACTTGGGACTCTTGTTTTCCGGAGAGCTGGATTTGAAGGGCAAACTACAGTGGTATTGAGGGGCTATCTGTGATAGTCGTATAATAAATTCATATTATCGCTACGGTGAAGTGATCTGGGTCGTAGTATCACGTCGAGTTGAGGAGGTCAGATCGCCGGATCAAACGAACTGCATGCCGCAGACAGCGTATTTGATCTGACGATCTGACCTCCTCAAGGAGACGTGATGCGACGACCCAGATCACTTCAATGTAGCGATAAAAGGTGTATTATATGACTTATAGTTCAACATCGCAACGCTTGCATTAACAATTCCCCCATCCTTTTTTTCGGTAAATTGGACTGAAGTAAAAAAAGAACTATTTTTGTTTACACTTATTTTTGTAACAGGTGCACATTTCCGGGGCATCCCCCGATGCTCACAAACAGTCACTTTGTTAGTGACACCTGCCAGCGGAAGAGTGCACCTGCCTTCGACTGGAACAGATAATTATGCGAATTCGAACGCACCCGTAAATAGTCCGTCATACTATAGTGATACGAAATCGGATTCCACACTGTGGATTTTCCGAGGACCAGGAAAAGATCTTCAAACAGTAGTGATATTTAGCGGTTAAATTACATAGTCATATAATAAAACTAGGAATTTAACCATTTCATTCCGACAGGGGAAACTACGTCGTGCCCTTGGGTAAGACACTTCAACCTGATTGCCAATACGAGGACACGGTGGAGCTGTTTACTAAGACGTACTGCATGTCTCCAACCAATGCTAACCCTTCTTGTATGGAGTTAGTACATTGGGGAGTCTGACAGTTGCTCGGCGGTTCGCCTCAGGAACTCAAGCATCCTCCACCCGTAAAACTGTCGGACACGAGGTGACTCTGGCTGAAGAAAGTGCCGTTAAACCCCAATAAATAAATAAATAAATAAATAAATAAATAAATAAATAAATAAATAAATAAATTAATTAAGTCTTGTTTGACAGTGTTCAATGAGCTCTGTCAAACAAGACTGAATTGGTAAAATTTACAGTTGTATTCTGTGGAATATTTGCTCCTTTATATTTTGATATTTCGATATCGATGTACTGGTGGTAAAAGAAGGCAACAGAATTCAATTACACATCGACACAAAAAATCAGTACAGTTGATCAGTTATTAATCTATCCAACAGTCCTATGGAGCCGTCAGCTTAATTTATTACAGAACCCCTACCCCACCCCGCGAATAGTGACGTCACCAGGGGGAGGGGTAGGGGGACACCTTCCCCTCAAACACTTTTCCAGCCTGGGTATTTTCGTAAGGATTGGAGTCGTGCTTGCCCGACTAGGGCAGTTGGGAGCCCAACATGACCATTTTTTTTATTTATTCACTGATAAATTTCCAAAAGGTTTTGCCGTTTTTTTTACCTGTAATACCGACTCACTAATATTCATATTACATCATCAAGGCCAAGTCATACCTTCGACGATGTAATATTAGTCCGTCGGACCTTGAGCCATCATAGTCGGGGCAAAGAAGGTTTACTCCCCCATCATCGGTCATCTTCGCCACAAATAAACGAAAAGATCGTGCCCTACAATCGGCTGTGTAGGTATTTGAGTTATTACAGGCAAAGGTTTTTTTTTTTAAGTTTTCGGCCCCACTTTTTCTGGTAGCCTATTTTGTGCCACGAATGCAGTGTATACTCATCGTTATCCGATACAATAATAATAACAATAGAGACATTGAGAAATGTACTATGAAAAGCACGCGTGAAATCCAGACTCTAGTCTACGTGTAAGAACGTCGTGTAAGTACGTGTCTGGTTTGTCGTCACGCGTCTGAGTGATGACATTGTTATGAAGGCATACCTTAATGATGTATTTGGAATATCAGTCAGTCGGGACTTGAGCCATTATAGTAGGGGCAAATCTTTACATCCCCCAATTGATCATCTTTGCCACCCCCCCTGGCCGTTAATGCAAAATATATTCGCCCACTTTTAGTACAGTTATCCCTTAAGACGATACTATTCATGAGCTCCGTGTTAGGGCCCTGCGAATATTCAAAAGCGATCTATCGAATATCGAATCGAATCGAACATGGAATCGAATTTCTTAACGATATATCTGTCGCCGGCACATGAAATAGGAAATACGAGGGACGGATAAATCCATCGCAAGGCACTGAATGTGCAGTTGTGTGAGATGGAATCCCTTTTTAAACTATTGTGTTCCTATTTTTAAAAAAAACGCTTTCCTGCCGCCGATACCCGGTGCATTCCGACAGAAAGGAAGATTTCAAGGGTAATCGAAGATATTCGATAGATATTCGGCACCGATTTCCGAATCGAATTCGAATTGAATACTGCCGCCGAAGCGAGTATCATTTCGAAAACCGAATATTCGCAGTCCTACGCCTTGTTGAAAGGTTTAACAAAAGATATGAGTTTTTGTTCACTTTCATGCATTTTTGATGACTAATCTCACTTGTCTTTGAAGATTTGATGGAAGATGTAAAGGCAACATAATAACAGGAACGCGCATAATACATAAAAACTATTTTATTTTGCCCGAGAGGCTTAGATGACACACTGATTTAGAGAGAAGCATTGATCCCAACTAATTCTCGTTCAATTTTGTCAAACAATTAAAAACACGTGTTACAAATGGCCAAAGGAGGTTTGTTTAACAAGTCTTTTTACGTATACGTGAATAGAGAATCAACTGAATGCACACTGGCGTTCCAAATGAAACCGGAAAATGTATTTGGAGATACCCTCCTTTTTCCACTGAATCGAGCAAACGAATGGCCCTCAAAACAATCGCCAAAATGATGAGATACTTTCAATACATCATTAGATAGAACAGCGAATAATTAATTGAAAATGTTTTTTCAAAGTTAAAGTTGTTCCAAACGAATGTCCTTGCCTACTGCGTTGTTGACTTCGTGATACATATTGTTGACGTATCCAATGTCGACAGCTCATGTGCATTCGACTGCATCTCCTGATATCTGTTACTCGATACTGTGAGATTAACCTATTACGAAGCTTTTCTGTTTTTCATTGTCAGTTTTAAGCCTTTACCTAACATGGAAAGAAGACGCCACTTGCAAAAAAAATTATTCAATAACTAATTTTTTTTCATTTTTTGTCTCAAAAACATAGGTTATGACCCCTCGTTGGAACGAGCTCGACGAGCTCGTTCCAACGAGGGGTCATAACCTATGTTTTTGAGACAAAAAAATGAAAAATGATGAAAATTAATCGGCGATTTTTGAGAATAGCGGTGGCCGGTTTTGGCCGTTACGTTTGGTAAAGGGTTAAATATTGTTCTCCCCAAAGAATACTAACAACCCGAGTTGGAGGCGCAAGTGAAAAACAGTTTAAAGACTCAAACAAGGGTAGATCATTCCTGTTCCCACACTCTACCCGCGTTGTGTTCTAAGTTTATTTCACGATTCACCCTATCTCTATCACCGTGGTCGACTCTCTCTCTCTCTCTCTCTCTCTCTCTCTCTCTCTCTCTCTCTCTCTCTCTCTCTGGGGAAGGGGGGGGGGGGGGACTGAGACAGAGACGTGTCGCCAATGATACAGACAAAGATAAAGAAACAGATAGAAAGGGCTGGATTCGGCCTTGGTAACAGAGATAGGGTTAATTAGATTAAATGGATGAAGCGGATATGTTGGAAGAAAAACATCACCTATTTACATTCTTGCACGACACTGTTTTGTATCGTAGCATTTCATTTACGTCATAACGTTACTTTGATCTCGTAATTACCAATCAGACGCGTTCTTTCATGAGTTCTTACACGTAGACCAGATCCTGGATTTCACGCGTGTTTTACCCAATACATTACTAAATGTCTCTATTATATCGGATAACGTTGAATACACACTGCAATCGTGGCATAAATAGAGATTATTACCATTATGTGGATGTACAAAATATGTATCCGAGTCGAGCTCCGGGTTCTAAGGCAGACCACGACGAGTCGAAGACGAGTCGTGATCTACCCTTAGAACTCGGGGCGAGACTCGGATACATATTTTGTACATCCACATAATGGTAATAATCATTTTAACTTACAATATATTGGGGAAAAGTCAAGAATGAAGGCGAATATATAACGAACTATTTATTCGTACGGATAAACACAAAGAAAAAAAATGGAACTCACGCGAAAGGAACGTGCTTGTATCCGACCCCCTGATACAAACATCTGTATCAGGGGGTCGGATACACGACAGTTGCGGAGTTAATACAGACAAAATTCATGTTGATTGTAAGATAAAATTGGCTACCAGGAGAAAGTGGGGTGGAAATCTTTAAGAAACAAATTTGCTTGTAATAACTCAAAACACGCACACGGCTTCGCCACAAACTCAACACGAAGGTTACGCATTTCATCCACATATGAAGAGAGTAGCACGATGTTTACCTCCGCCAACATAAATAGTAACAACTGGGGCGCGGTGGCGTTGCGGTAAGCGGTTCTGATGTTCTCATCAGATCACCGAAGTTAAGCAACGTCGAGCTCGGTTAGTCCTCGGATGGGTGACCGTCTGAGCGATCGATTCGGACTCCCGCGCTGTGTCCTTGGGCAAGGTACTTAACCCCGATTGTCCACATGGGGGCTCGATGACGCCGTGTACTAAGGCGTACTGCACGTCGATGGTGAGCATGTCTTCAACCAATCTAACCCTGCCTGTTCTGCAGTGCGGAGTTACGATGTTGGGGAGCTGGCGGCTGCTCGTCGTTGCTCGGTGGTTCTCTCCTTGTACTCCGACTTCCTCCGCCCGTAAAACTGTCACGGTCATGGTTAGCCATTGTGCATAAGTATGTGACCTTAAACAACAATAAATAAATAAATAAATAATTAGTAACAACTAACGCGCGATCTCGCAAAAAGGAGATCGCACGTTAGTCGTTACTACTTATTTTGGCGGAAATTCTGTTAAGACGTGAACAGCCTGCATGGTAGGCCTAGCATGAAAAGTGAAGAAAGAAAACAGAGAAGAAAGCATCTCAACACTCCTTTCTGTTAGGCAACTTCCATGTTATATAGCGTTACCTGCTAACGGGTTACGATGTAAGCTCTTTATGTCCAGGCCTGCATACTGACAATTTCCATTCTATTTCTTTGCTCATAACCTTTCAGGATCGGCTTATCTCGTGCGTTTCTAACACTAATGGCAGTAAAAAGCATTGTGAATTATCTGATTAACTACCTTTTTAATATATTTATTTATATCTGACAATGCTACAAACACTACAAATGTGGCTCTCAGAGTTTGAAAAATAAAAACTACGTTAAAAACGTTTAGTGGCACTCCGGTTCCCAAGAAAGTATTTAAAACCACCTCCCCTTTTCTTCTATAGGATATAATTGTATGCCTATGGTCATTATGTGGCATTAAACGAGGCCTTCCTCACGTTGATCTGAATTCCCTTTTTGATAATGTTTGGCTGGATAAAATAGTTTCCGCCTTCACTGACAAATTACACGATACTAAATGCTAAAACATACCTAATAACAATATTACTTCGAATTCAAATCAACCGAATTGGATACACAGCGAAATAAGACTTCATAAGACAGAGGAAACGGTTGTATTGCATGACCAAAATCACCGCTGGTTTACCGAAAGTTTGGGCAAAATATAAGTTAAACGGAATGAAATTTTATTACACGCCTGTTCTATGATATCCCCATCTACAACAACACTAAACCATGCGGAAAATGTAAATCTGTTCCGCACACATGTGCGGAAAGGAAATCGTTGACGGGCTATTTTTAAATAGGAGCGGAATTTCACTGGAATTTTCTACAAATCGTGCACCGTAATTACAATTTGAATCGCCAGCGATAGCTAAAATTGTCCCCTGAGTTCCAATGTGTTCTATTTGCTGGTAGGCACATAGAACACATTGGAACTCAGGGGATGAATTAGTAACACAGGCTTCCCTCGTAAATTTGGTTGGCGACAAAATGTGTTCTTTTTGTTGATAGTTAACAAATGAATTGCTGAGTGTCCTTCTAATAATTGTTTTTATAGACGTGAAGGCGTGTAATAAACACAGAATGACACGCACGTGTGAATGGGTTAACCGATATAGCACTTGTGCCATCGCGAAAGAATAAAACTCGAGGCCTGTGGCCTCTCATTTTATCCTTCCGTACTGACACTCGTGCCATATTGATTAACCCACTCACACGCGTGTGTCGTTCGGTGTATGTATCGCTTGTCAGGAAGCCCAAAGAAGCATACCTATCCAAAGTGTAATCAATCTTGAGAAGCAACGAACTTTCGTCGGTAAGGTCGACACTCAGACTTTTATTGTTAATATTGTTATATTCATACTCGGACCTTTATTGTTAATACTGTTATATGAATGATACAACTGAAGTCTGACTTAGTGGTATACGTCTCTTTGCGGATGGCACTTACTTACATTTAATTATGGTGAATTCAGAGAAAGCCAGCGTCTAATTTAATCAACCAAGATTTGGCAACAATTGAACATTGGGCCAATACATATCTGGTTGAGCTTAACCGTCATTAATCGGGACTATGCCCATATCACGTAACACCAACTCCATTCTCCAACCACCGTTATTTTTAGATGACACCGCAATGGACAAACATAAACACAATGCTACAATAGCACCTATACATGCAAGGACTATTTTGACCATATCTACTTCAAATGTAGTAGCCTTAACACCCATTTGTACGATATTCATTTTTATACCATGATTACATACTCTACTATATATGAAAAGCCTATGACATACATTTTAGCTTTACACACCACCGTGATGAACACGTCAGCAATGAGATTTCAAAAGTAAAAATTTACATCTGCAGAAGAACTACATCCCCGTTGACCTTTGGTGACGTCAACCTGAATGCAAACTTGTCTAAATTTATCGCACGTCGCCTCGCGAAGAGTGAAATGGAAGTGGCAATTATTTATTGCGTTTTTAAATGGGTTTACCTCATAAAATGCCAAAAATTAACAAACATGCATTATCTCATGTTAATAAAGCATGCATAACTCGAAATAGTATGTTATTATGTTATTAAAACGAAAAAGGCTCAATTTCTTTTTTTCGTTTCGTTTCGGCGATAAAATTGACAGCGGAAAAACCGACCACCGATGCTCGTGTAAACAAAAACAGATTCGCTCGTATGTACGTCTGGTGCTCAGTAAAATCGAGATAAAATAATAGCGACTTTTAATAATCTGACGATCATGGTATGAATAAAATATACCCAGAGTAGCTTGGTGTACCAAATGTTCACCACTCGTGGTGAAGTGGTGTTAACAGCTCGCCAAAGGCTCACGGTTAACACTACTTCACCACTCGTGGTGAACATTTGGTACACCAAGCTACTATGGGTATATTATAAACGTTTTAGTTGTTCATGTAATGTTTTTGTAAATATCGCCTGCTGTTCGGTCTAATTTAACTTTAAAGGCGTTAAGAAGATGATTACCGTGGGTCGTTATCTGCTAAAACGTCACACCACTGACTAAATTAAATATTCTCAACAGAAAAAAGGGGAAGGAATTTTTGGTTAACTTGAGCTTTCATTTCTTTTGACTGACACCGTAAGTGAAAAAGGATGTTATATTTTGTGCCGAAAGGAACGCATTGCTTCGAAATGCAAACGCACCCTTGTAATGAACGCTTGGGGAGTAAATAAACGACGTGCACTTTGCTGCAATATTATATATCAGTGCACTGGGACGCGTATGAACAATAAAATACACTGCAAAGTCAACGGTATTTTAACCTCCTCAGAACCAAAATGAAAATAATTTCAGTTGGACCAACAACTGGCGTGTGGCACAGAGTTGAGCAATGTTCTGCAGGGGATGTTGATGCGTGCCCATCATTGTGAAAAAAATACACGAGAAATGTTGCGACCCACTGTTCTGCAAATGTCGCGGTATACTGCTCTGCAAATTATATTTCGGCCAGAGGAAGGGTGAATATGAACAGGGAAGTCTATTGTCTTTTATGAAAGTCATCTCATATTGTCGCCTTTGCGTTGTTATGTATGTGGAGTATCTTGATAACATGTATGTAAAACCTCGATAAAGACAGCCGACATGCAGGCTGTCCACATTTTGGTGTGGATTGTTGGATCGTCTTTGAAGACTTTGCTCCATTCACTTCTGCAGCTTTCTCAGTTAGATGGCCAAATTCTTTACCCAATGCCAAATACATTTGGTTCGAAAGCAATCAATTTTTCAAAGCAATGAGAGAAGGAGGTTTTTATTATTATTATTACTTAATTTTGTTAATTAACTGGTTTAGTGCTGGAAGCCCATGTTTGGGCTCGATCTAGAAACTCCATAACATAAACGCGTCGTATTCAATTAATGCTGTTCACATAAGGCAAAACAAAATTAAATAATTGATTCTCGGGAATTTTTTTTTAAACGAATGAGAGAGGGCGGTTTTTAGTTTTATTTTTTTATTCCTGGTGCAATGGTCGCCGATGCCTTAAATCCAGCTGTGTGAGCCTAAAATTAAATACTAGAGCTTCCATGTTGATTACCTGATAGTTTTTTTTGTAACAGTGATCATACAACCCAAAATCAATACAGAACAACTTAACCCTTTACCTAACATGAAAAGCAGACGACACTTGCAAAAAAAATTCTTGAATAACTAATTTTTTTCATTTTTTGTCTCAAAAACATAGGTTATGACCCCTCGTTGGAACGAGCTCGACGAGCTCGTTCCAACGAGGGGTCATAACCTATGTTTTTGAGACAAAAAATGAAAATATTTTGAAAATTAATTGGCGATTTTTGAGAATAGCGCTGGCCGGTTTTGGCCGTTACGTTGGGTAACGGGTTAAATGGAGATCAAAAAATAATAATGAGTTTTTTAACCGTTTGATTGATAGACGCCACAATCAGACCTTTCAAAAAAAATGAGGGAACCTGTGCAAAAGCCAACATTTTCCTTGCCCATGTTTCGTATTCAGTCAAACGTCAATACTAATTTGTTTATACAAATTTGTTCTATTACAAATTGTTGGAGAGTGCCTGTTGGCAATAATTTGTAATAAAAACATTTTTGACTATTTTTGATGAACTAATTCAGACCACCAAAAATAATCTAGCCCTCAAGCAGCTGAATAAATAATTGTTTTGTCCACACCTATGAGAATCGTGTCGCATTTCGCGAAGAAAATAACAACACTGTTTCAATGTATACGACATATTGCATCGGAAATCGCGATGCGATCCCTCTAAAATCACACCCTATGATAGTTTTATACATTTGGAATTTTGCCTCCGACATAAATAAGACGAACACGGGCCGAAAAAATAAACGAATGCGCCGCTGCCTGAGAATCAAAAGATTAATTTTCTTTAGACTAATCTTTGTAGTGAACTTATTTCATCTGTATGGACTTGCCTTGTTACAATTTATGGGAGAGTGCCGATTGACACTCTCACATAAATTGTAACATGGAAAAGAGATGCGACCAAATTTTTGCACCCCCCTCCCCCCCCCCCAAAAAAAATATAGCACATTTGTTCAGTTATATTTAGGCATCTTTTTTTTAAAAAAATAAATACTGTACACATAATATTTGAGTCATTTTCTGCAGAACATGGCGAACTGAATGTTTTCAAAACAACAATAACAAGAAAACGTTTTGTGTAAGCACAAGCGCACGAGAAAATGCCCATGAAACATTGTTATTTTGTGCATACATCATGCAATCTCTCCGTATTAGAACAAAAACAAGAAACATCTGTGAACAAAGTTGAATCTCTCTCTCTAAAAAGGAGGTGAATACCACATCTCAAAGCATTGTGACTGGTGATTCACAAAGAATTAGTTGAATAAGTTCAAGTATATTAGACAGGGTTCCAGTCTATGGGGGTTAATATCTTCCTCGAAACCACTTGAAAAGGCACCCCACCCCCCCCCCCCCCCCCCATCCCACACACACAAAATCAGCTTTTGGGACGAATCGTCCCCATACGAAACTCGACTTGGGCCAAAACGCGGGTGATTTTGATAGGAACTCCCCCGGCCCATCTCCAAGTATTGTCAGTATTCTCGAAAATTCCTTTTTAAAGATTTCAAGCTTATTGGACAGCGGCGACGGTAGCTGCACTTTGGGGGTTAATATCTCCATTTGAAAGGACTTGAGAAAAAGTACCCCGCCCCCTCACACAAGATAAACAAAGCAGAATACTTAAATGTAGGCTACAGACATTTCGCGCCTTGAGGGAAAATATTCACGCAGACATCGTATCCAATATAATCGAGGGTGGATGTATCAAACCCAAAATGGTTTTAAAAAGCACTTCTAAGTTTGGAGGTGGCATAACACAATACGAATATTGTTTACATTGAAACACAGTTAAGTAACGAATTCCGTATATTAGTGGATCCAGTATATATACGATTCTATTTTTCATTGTTTTCCCAAGTCAATTAAAGCGATCTGGGAATTCAGTTCAACGTGATTTGGAGCAATAAAACCAGACAATCCGAGTGACGTAGTGAGAAAAAAGAAATGCGAATGTAAAAGCACAAAGAGGCTGAGACAAAACAGTAGCGAAATGCGCTGTAAAAGCCCACCTTGAAGAGGCCGAGAAAAGAAAAACAGTAGAGAAAGTAGACGCCCCCTCCCCCCACCAAAAAAAAAAACAACCTCTAAATCTGCCAGGTTTTATACTTGCCAGTTCCAAGTGTTGGTGTTGCTACATTAAAAAGGGAGAGTAAATAAATAAATAAATAAATAAATAAATAAATAAATAAATAAATAAATAAATAAACAGTAGCAAAATTCACTGTAAAAAATTAATGACCTGCCAAATTTTATAACTGCCGGTCCCAAAACGGGGAAAGAATGAGGGAGTTGATAATTTAAAAAAAAAACAGTAGCGAAATTTACTGGAGAAAACACCCCTAAATCTGTCAATTATTATAGTTACCCATCTTAAGCCCAGATAAAAGATGAGGAGGTTAAAATCAAGATATTACGACCATATTTCGTATAAATTTTAAATATAATATAGTGTATACTTTCGCGTTTATTTGATATTTTCAAGACCAATAATTTACTAGCGGGTCTCATTATCCCTGCTTGCGAAAGTTGAGACTGTAAATTGGAAGCCATGCTATACATAAAAGTGTAATTTTAGAGGTTAAAATTAAAATATCCATATCAAAGTTCGGATATACATTGAATATACCCCAAGTCACCAGATAGTGTTCATTTGGTGTTTTGGGGACAAGAAGTTTACTTGCGGTCTCTCTGTCCTTAGTTGCGGAAAAGTGACATCGTAGGGGAATATCGCCTTATACATTAACAGTACAATTTTAAGGGTTAAAATTAAAAATATCGGTACCAAACATTCGATATATATCTGGTATACACCATATAACCAGATAGTGTTCATATGAGGAATCAAACCTGTAATTTGCCTGCGGTCTCATTTTCTACATGTGGTACTATTTTAGTACGACCGATCTCATTGTTTATTTTTTACCTACCGTCTTATTTTAATACCACCGGCTAATCAATGTCACCTGCAAAAAAGTGGGTCGGATTTTCTAGTCGGATTGTTTTCATTTCACTGTTGCTAAAACACTTTAGCAGATGGCATGGGTGTATATACATGTATTACAGTTTGCGTTGCTTGTATAGTTTAAAAACAATGCACGGAAATGAAAATAAAGCAAAACCAAATAAAGGAGAATTACAAATATTCGTTTCAGATTTTTGTTGAGATCCATTTTTCATGAACTCAGTCAAATCCTCCTCACCGATGTGATACACCGAAAAGTGTGTCAAACATCACTCCAAATATAACCCGCACATGCGCGCCAAATAAATAGTAACTGTATTTTTCACTATTGCTTTTACTGCAAACACGTGCAAATAACTGCCCACCAATCAAAAGAGGGGGGGATTCGAAGTCTCACAATTTCATAATTTGGTAAACACTACAAGCCAATAAAAACGTCAAATGAGGGTGTTTAATTTTAAAGAGGGATTGCAAGAGAACCAAAACCTATTTTTTGGCCTGACGATTGTTCATTACCTATCCTCTCGACATATACAGTTGAAGGATTTTTCCGTTGTCAGTGCCGTCTCAAACTGTTTCTCACCAGTCTTGTATTGGCATGCAATTTCATTGACTGCAGTTAAGTTTATCTGTCAGATTTTGGTTCAATCTCAGCCAATGGTGACTGCGCCGTGTCCTTGAGCAAGGCACTTCATCCCGATTGACCACGTGGGGCACGTCGATGGTGCACTTGTCTTCAATCAATGCTAACCCTGCTTGTGTGGAGTTAGTATCTTAGGGAGTCTGGCAGTTGTTCGCCGTTGCGCGGTGTTTCTCTCCTGGTACTCCGGCTTCATCCACACGTAAAACTGTCCGGCACGAGATGACCCTGGCTATCGAAAGTGTTGTTAAATAATAAAAAAAATAAATAAATAAATAAATAATCTGCCTGATTTGTTCTTCACACAGGAGCACGGTGGCTCACAGCTTAGAGCATTGCACTTCAAACCGAATGGTCCAGGGTTCGAGCTTATCGGCGGTGACAACGTTGTTTCATTCGACAAAGCACTTAATCCCGATTGGTGTGTGGTGACGCTGTGAACTAAGGCGTACCGTATGTCGATGATGCACTTGCCTTCAGCAAATGCTAACCCTGTTCAAGTGGAATTAGTACGTTGATGAGTCTGGCAGTCGCCCACCGCGGCTCGATGGTCCTCTCCGAGTACTCCGGCTTCCTCCGCCCATTCTGTCCGACACCAGGTGATCATAGCTGTTAAAATGTCGTTAAACGCCAATAAAT
Organism: Pictodentalium vernedei; assembly: GCA_031216915.1. Taxonomy (NCBI): domain Eukaryota; kingdom Metazoa; phylum Mollusca; class Scaphopoda; order Dentaliida; family Dentaliidae; genus Pictodentalium; species Pictodentalium vernedei. The sequence goes on from CM062296.1 coordinate 381,437,570, forward strand.
AAATAAATAAATAAATAAATAAATAAATAAATTATTCTCCACTGATTTGCACTTTCTTTGACAGTGTATTTCGTTTCTCAGTCAGTCGGCACTTTCTTTTAACTGCATTTTAATGTCATTTTTAGGTTTTTATGTAAGTACAATGCGATGAAGTGGAAAAGTCAGTTTTCGTTATTTGAGAAAAACCAATTAACTCTCACACACTGATGCCAATATATCGAACTTTTCGGCAGCATTTTTTACCTATAATGCATTTAGTTTATCTGATTAATTCAAGCATTTTTGACAGAGCTCCTGAATTGATTAAACTCCATCATTGTTAAGATTTGCTACTTGAAATTTTGATATTTGTCAACTGTGTGGTGAGATTTAATAGTTCGACGTGTCGACCCGGGGTTGTTGATTGAAAATATGGATGTGGCTCAGTGGTTACGGCATTGGAGTTCAAACCGAAAGGTCTAGGGTTCTATCCCCGCCAGGGGCAACTGCGTTGTGTCCTTGGGCAAGGCACTTAATTCCGATTTCCCACACGAGGCACGGTGGCGCTGTGTACTAAGGCGGACTGCACGATGATGGTACACTGTCTTCAACCAATGCTAACCCTCCTTGTGTGGAGTTAGTACGTTAGGGAGTCTGGCTCTTGAGGCTCTTTTTAATTTAGTCAATATTTTAATGTCATCATATTTGTGAGAGTGTAAATGAAAGGTGTTTTTTCAAATCGTTTTCAGCGATAAATCAGGGTGGCATCACTGACCGGATATTGGCCCCATTCCCAATGCGAATTTGAACATTTTTTCTTAATTCCGACACTAACTATACCACTTCCTCCATTAGTTGGTATATAGAATAGTAATAAACTCAAATAACAAGAGGGCACCGCAAAGTGTGGGCAAATGCCCCCGACCCGCAAACAATTTTCTAAGTAGAAAGAGTGTAGAAGGGCCATAACTTTAGAAAAATGTGTTGAAGAAACTCTCGCTAATAATAATACTTTATTTTTAGGACATGAGCATTGTATACAAAATAAACATTTCTGAGTACAAAGTTTTAATAACAGAATTCTTTCTGCACATGTCGTAGGGAGACGACATAGCCAGATTGGCTGTCTACCTGTCATCCCCCACAGAAAAACAAAACAAAACATATGTTCTTGCTTCAACACTGCGAATGGACTAAGGACCAGGGACACTGCTGCCCAGCGTCTGAGAACACTGCGGGTGATGTCGCTCACCCATAGACTTGGTGGTTCATCACGGTGGATTTATTTGAAGACGAGATAACCAGGTATTATCCAATAGTCTAATAGTCCGATAAGCTACTGATCAAACTGACTAATCAACCAACTACTGAAACAGCCAACCAATCTTTGAATTTATTAATTTAGTTACCCATTTGGTTTTAATTTTTTATTCAATTATTTATTGTGTGTTTAAGTCCGCTTCGGCATTTATTGCCATGTCCTACGATTAATACGCATAAAGTCTTAGATCTGCGCTTATACCTATATTATCCGAGCGCTAATAAAATAACACCAAGGCAAAACCAGCATAGTCGGAAGAGTGCGACTCCTCACTCCCGTTGAACTGAATTGTCCAATATTCTTCTCGAGTTTGCCTCGTTGATAACTGTGATAGTTAATGTGAAAAGGTGCGAACTTATTCATAGAATTACGTGCTTCATGCTACTTCAATTTTGTTCATACACAGCAGTCTGGACAATACGGATTATTACATTGAGTACTGTCAGCATTCGGAGACAAAAGTTTTATTGTTAGATTCTTTTTAAACTTGATTCTATTATTTAGATTTTGCAGATCCATGTCTAAATTGTTCCATATTTTAGGAATGCAAATATCGGTAACTTATCTAAGCATTTTTTACGAGTTCTGTATACGCGCATTTGTCCCACTTGCCTCGTGTTCATACGAGATATATTTTCTAAAATACTAAAATAGTCATTAAATGACATTGGGAGATTGCCATGTTTCCAATCAAATATAAAAAGGCAAGTTTGTAATTTGAACAGGTCAGTAACTTTTAGAATCCTATCCTTTAGAAATAGTGGGTCAGTGTGCGAGTTATATTTTTTGTTATTTATAATTCGTATGGAACGTTTCTGCAATTTCAATAATTTATTAACTGCCCTCGAACTGCCCCATATATGAATACCATATACCAGATGGCAGTGGACTATAGAATAATATAACGTTTTCAATGCCTGGTGTGGTAGTATTTTTTTACCTTGTTCAAAGCATAATTTGCCCATCTTAACTTCGAACAAAATGTGGAAATGTGCGCTTGGTATGTTAGGTTTTCCTCAATACTTATACCTAAAAATTTCAAAGATTTCTCATCTTGATTTGACCCTACTCGTACAATTTTTTGGTCATTAATGAAGATATCTGGATACTTGCACCTTCTCTTACTAGGAGTGGGATCCAAAAGAATATATTTGGTTTTACGTGCATTTAGAACTAGCTGATTTGCTGAGCACCATTCATATAAGTTTTTCAATTCATTATTAAGTCTAGTGCCCAGGAGATCAACATTAGAGTCTGAATCATAGACTGTTGTATCATCTGCAAATGGTAACAGATTTAGTGATGTTGAAGAACAAATATCATTAATATATAGAAGAAATAGTGTAGGTCCGAGTATAGAACCCTGAGGAACACCACACTTTATTTCCATTAGATCGGATTTTTGATCACCGTATTTAACATACTGAACCCTGTCCGACAGATAACTTTTGAACCAGTTGTTGCCGATGCCTCTAAAGCCATATTTATCTAGTTTGGTGAGCAGGATGTCGTGATTAATTGTATCAAAAGCCTTAGAAAGATCCAGGAATATAGCCATTGTTTTATTATTACCTTCAGTATTATTTTCCCATCCTGTATGTTTCAGGAGTTGCATTATTGGGTGTATAGTAGAGTGATATTTTCTAAATCCATATTGGTGTTGGTATAACATGCCAAATTTATCAAGATAACTTGTCATTCTATTCGACATGAGTTTTTCTAATACATTAGAAAAGACCGGTAGAACACTGATGGGCCTATAATTATTAAGTTTCTGGTCATCACCACTTTTGAAAATTTGAATTACCTTAGCAATTTTCATTCTATTTGGGACACTCCCATGGACGAACGAGTTGTTAATGATATGCGACAGCGGTACGGCCGTTATGTTAATTATTTTTTTAAGCAGGCTAGTCGTCATACCATCGCAACCATCCCTATTTTTGGACTTCATTGAACTTGTGACATTTATTACCTCTTGTAGTGAAGTTGGAGTTATAAAAACATTATGTGGAGAATTATTTTTCATGTATTCAAGAAAATGTTTTTGAGGTTTCTTTGTCTGTTCACTCGTGCGCTCTCCAATATGGACGAAAAAGCTTTTGAACTCTTGGGCTATTTCAGCAGGTTCCCTTATTTCTTTACCATCTTCTTTTACAAAAGAGTAACGTAATCCTGACACTCGTTTTGTTTTGTGAATGGCTTCATTTAAGACTGTCCATGTTTTCTGCAGATTGGTTTTATTTTCTAATAAGATATTTTTATAATACATAGCTTTAGTTTGTCTTTTTATTTTATTGAATATTCTACAATAATTTTTGTAATTTGCTATATTCTGTTCTGTATGACATTTTAGTTTTTTGTTATAAAATTTGGATCTAGTGTGTGATGAGATTGATAGCCCTTTGGTCATCGATGGGTTTTGCTTGACTAATCCTTTTTTTTAGTGGGATGCGTTTTATCGGAAAAGCATTTTCAAGGGCTGTGGAAATAATGGCTGAAAACGTGTCATAGGCTAAAATTGGACAGTCTGTCTCAAAGTCGGTTGAAAAGTCTGTTTAAGGCAAAATTGTTTTGAAGGTTGCTATGCTATCTGCATTTATCTTGCGCTTTTCGATGTATGACGTAAGTTCTTTAATCACGTTATGAGTTTCAACATAGAAAATTCCGAAGTGGTCAGAGACATCTGTAATGATTATACCAGAAAAACAGTTGGATGGTAAGTTATTTGTGAAGATATGATCAATTAGTGTGGCAGAGAGACTAGTTACTCTCGTTGGTTTGGTAATAAAAGGTAAAAAACCCTGGATGAACATAATATCTATGTAGTTATCCGTATTAGTGTGTACTCCTGATTTCAGAAGATCAATGTTGAAATCTCCCATGATATAGGATTTTTTATTTTCATGACTTATCATTTCCGTTAAGTCGGCTAGTTTTGACAGAAAGAAGTCAATATCTGCTTTCGGTGGTGTATTAGGTCTGTATATTACTCCTACTAATTTAATGGATTTCTTTAGTTTAATTTCAATGAAGAGGGATTCGAAGACATGTGGAATGAACACAGATAGGTCTTCTCGTATTTGGAAATCTATGTGGTCTTTAAGGAAAATTCCAACACCACCACGACCATTATCTCCATCGGGTCTTGTATTCTTAATAAGGGGGTGGTACCCGTTTATTGTGTATGATGAGTTGGGGGGAATTTGGAATATCTCTGTTAGTCCTATCACATCAAAAGTATTACAAGAGCCCTGTACCTCGTACAATAGATCATGTAAAGAATCCCAGTGGGCTTTAAGACTCTAACAGTTTAAATGAAATACTGAAAATCTTTCATAACCATTGTTAATTTTTGAGAAGACATCTTTTGGTGAGTAATATTTGCTTTCATTCTGAAAATCGAAGAGTGGGGAATCCTCACTAGCATTCGAGTTGTTTGTTCTCCGACTATATGTATACTTAAAATCATATTCTTCCTTACTCTGGATCTCGTCAATCGATACGTTACCCGCCATCGTTCCAGATACCAAGTCGTCCAGTATACAAGTAATTCAATGAATATTCATCACGGATGGCACCTACCCGAGTGCCATCAGACGAAAGGTCGCAGGTAGTTTCTACTCGATATCTGAAGGTCCAATGCAGTGTTGTATGACTTGTTTTTGCGGAGAAACAACAGTAAAATAAAAATAACAAGAACGTATATACAATTTCCATTGTTTATAAGTGGCTGACCTTGTGGATGAGGGCGGGGAATAACCTGCAGTAGATATTCTATCAATTTGGGATCACTCTCTTAGAAGATTGAGGATTCGAAAAATTAAAACCGAAATTTTTACCTCAACTGACTGTTCAGGTGGTTTTTGACAGAAAGAAGTTAATATCTGCTTTCGGTGGTGAATTAGGTCTGTATATTACTCCTACTAAGTAGGAAATTCGAAGAGATAGGTAGATATTTGTGTGGTTACCCCTCGGTGGAATGAGTGAGCTCATTCCACCGACGGGTCACAAGCTATGCCTCTGAGACAAAAGGTGATACATGTATCGTCCCCATGATGCTCTATCACAACACCAAATATCATTCAAATCGGAGTACCATTGGCTGAGATACAAGGGAAAATGTTGGTACGGACGGACGGACGAACAGACTCACGGACGGACGTTCTACCGCAGATGTACTTGTGAGGTGATTTTAGTGTTAGGTATGGGGAAAATTGCGCAACTCACAAGTGGATTTTTCGTACCTCACAAGTTGAAAAAATCTCACAAGTGGTTAGTGTTCTAACGGTTTTATCCCCCAACCTCACAAATAACGACTTACACGGGCGGTCACCTCGCAAGGCCATCTGCGGTGGCCCGGACGGACGGACATCAGTGACAGAACAAGTACCCACACAACATCTCTGTTGGGAGACTCCTGTTCAGGCGGCGTTGTGTTGAAGAAATTTTCAATTCAGTCCTTTACAGTTATCCGAATTCAGAGGGCCCTTTCCTAAAAGATTGGAAATACTTTTGGCCACGCACACCTATGTATTTCATGCTTGTGCTCAAAATATAGAGAAATAGCGAAAACGCAGAAGCCGTATCTTTCGTCTTGACTGACACAAGAGATACGATTTCGTTATTCAAAAATCGCATTTTTCGCTAGAGGTGCAATCGACGAATCACGAAAAAATAGTTTCGACGAATATGAAATAAACTCGCTAAAGAAAAATGTTTACTATTTCTTGTTGAAGATTCATTGTTATTATTATTTGTGGTATCAAAAGTTTATCAACTAACGTTTCTCTGTAGCTTTCAGTGAAAAGCTAAGTTTGTTGCGCGGATGACTAAATAATATCGTCACTGAAAGCGGTTCTCTGGCGGCAGTGTGTAATATGGTTTTGAGGTATAGTTTGGGGACCCCGGAAGTGGCGTCTTGTCACTTGACTCAATGGCGCCATATTATGTTGTCATGGTAAGTCGCGAGAGCGGTCATCTTATGACGTCATCCCCATAGTGATACGTAGTGTTAGTGTGCATGGGCAGCGCATGTTTTAGGGTGATACGTGTTTCTGTCGTCCATTTTGTTTTCTGGAGGCCGCCATCTTGATTTCTATGGTAGCACGTGGTTGCTATGTTACCCAAAAGCCTACAGCAAGACGAGGGTATTTCAGAGGGTATGTTCGATTGAATAAGAGTAATTTCCCGATTCGTAGAATTACCAAAATAAACCCGACAATCCATTCAAATCACCAAAAACGACTTTATTTGATACGGATTTCCCCCGAGTCCTTTTTAGGACGATCATGCCATGGTACCGAGAGGCCCCCCGATACCGAGGGACCCCAGGGGTAAATTCGATTGAACTAGGGTATTTTTTCTGGCTCAGATTCCCCCGAATCCACATTTACTTCGTAGAATTACCACAAACAACCCCATGCTAAGGCGTACTGCACGTTGATGGTGCGCATGTCTTCAACCAGTCTAACTCTGCCCGTGCTGGTCGCGATGTCTTTACACCGGTGCACAAGAATTTCATGAAAACAAATATGCAAATCCAAGAGCAAATCACGGAAAACGAACGAAACATCTTTGAGGTGCTATATTTTAGGATAGGTGAGATCTATGACGGACAGCTGTGTTGAAGGCCAAGAAAGAAAGATCTCCAGACCCTTCACAGACTTTAACAGGTAGGGCCCCTCGAATCTTCTAGATTCGATTCGAATTCGAATCTTAAGTTACTATTCGGTTCGATTCACCATTGGATGCCCGATTCGTATTCTTTCAAATCTTTTCACATGACTAGCTTGGTATCAGTCATCTACGTTGTCTCACAAAACGTATAGTTCAGATGGAAATTGTACATACATAATGCTTAAAATTAGAACTGAGAGTAATTTTCGCTGTATTAACATAAATAACACCTGCACTCACGCCGCCATCCACATCAACTGCCGTTTCACTCCTCACCACCACTGTTGAAAGAAATTTTAAAAGACCTGCGTCGTGCCTGGTACCGCTAATCCGTGCACCCTTTCCTGTTTTGGAACTATAATTCTTACTGGGTAACGTTCGAGCCCGGTTAGTCCTTGGATGGGTGACCGTCTGAGCGATCGATTCGGACCCCCGCGTCGTGTCCTTGAGCAAGGCACTTAACCCAGATTGTCCACATGGGGGCACGATGACGCCGTGCACTAAGGCGTACTGCACGTTGATGGTGCGCATGTCTTCAACCAGTCTAACTCTGCCCGTGCTGCAGAGCGGAGTTACGATGTTGGGGAGCTGGCAGCTGCTCGTCGTTGCTCGGTGGTTCTTTCCGGGTACTCCGGCTTCATCCACCTGTAAAACTGTCACGATGTGACCCTGGCTGTTAAAGTGTCGTTAAACCATAATAAATATATTAGTCGGGATACGTGCCATCACGGCCTAAACAAATCAGGTTTACACCCCCCCCCCCCCCCCCCCCACACACACACACACACAATCGATCATCTTCAAGACGCCCCGATTCGATTCGAGGTTAGATTCCATCTCGAATAATAGGCCCGATTCGATTCGAGATTCGATTCGACTTGAAAACGAATTATTCGCAGTGCCTCATTAACAGACTCGAATTGTGTAACAACATAGATTTCCAAGCGTCACTCACAGTGTCGGATTCAGACGTACCAGCTCACTGAAGGTTCCCTAATTTTACAATATGTACATCCACATGGGCATACTCTAGTATTTGTATTTTTTATACAATAAAGTGCATAACAACATTATATAATTTTGACACATTTTTACCTACAAATTTCTAGTCCCATTGCAACTAACCTCGGACGCAAGGAATAATAGTTTTTCGCGTTGCGTAGTTCAGCGAAAAACTTTTGTCTGTTCGGTAACGGTAAACGTTTCCCGCGTTAGTGCGGGATTGGTCAATGTTATTCACATTGACCAATTGTGTCATTCTCGTGAGAATGATTCAGTCTGTGATAGTTTTTATAATCACTTCTAGCCAGAGCATCACTGAAGCAGGTTACATGTTAAGTTTTTGCTTCCTTTAAATTATGGATCCAGATTTAAAATCTTTTGTGGAGGAAAGTGTTCAGGATGCAGTAAAACAGTCACAAAATGTGTTATTGACTAATCTTGATGCTTTGATGAAGGCTAGGTTTGATCAGTTTGGCAAACAAGTGAGTGAAAGTCAAAAAGAGCTCTCCGATCTTCAGCTTGCTCAGCTTAAAGTAGGTACAGTGGACTCATACAAGTTTAAGAAACAGGGTAATGAGGAGCAGCATAAACATAATTCTAAAGTTTTGGAAAAGATTAGAGAAGCAAAATACCATTTGGATAGCGGTTCTACTAATGCAGCGGCGATGGCGTCTTCCAAAATGACTGAAGGTATAGACCTAATTTTACACAGACAAAAGTTAGTCAAGTTAGCAGATTCTTCTGAGTTGGGGTGGAAGGTGGTGTCCGAGTATGAAACTCATCAGCTCGCAGAGGATTCTGACGATGAGAAGAGGATTTTTAAAGCCGAGGCAAGGGCTCAGAGAAAGTTCACGCAACAGCGAAGGGGTCGACGTTTTCAACCGTATCAGACTCAACGTTCCACAACAGCCACCCAGCCATCAACATCTCTCAGGAGGCCTGGTTTATGTTTCAACTGCGGGAAGCCGGGACATTGGAAGGTTGATTGTTTAAAATTAAAACTTGATTCGACGACGCAAGATGCACCAAAGATAAGTATATTTTCTTCTTTGCTTCCTGGCGATGAGGGGTTAAATTGGCTGATCAATAAGCGATCGCATGAGTCTCAGGTTTCGAGTGCCACGGGCATTGCTGCTTGCACGTTGGGGCGTATTGACACAGCAGAACCAGCTGCCGTTAGTCAGTCGGCAAATGATTTAAATGACACTGGTCTTGTTTTGGGTAAAACCGTTATGTTGACAAACAATCGACAAACAATCAGTGAGGCGGTTACTCCGCGGAGAAGATTACGAAATCATTCTAGTATGTGGCGAAGAGCTGGTGCTTCCTCATATATTTTACAAGTTATTAGGGAGGGTTATCGTCTCCCGTTTTTGACAAAGCCTGGTTCGGTATTTTTGCCAAATAATCAAACTGCTATTTTGAATAAAAGTTTTGTGTATGGTGAAATTATGAAACTTTTGGAGATCGGTTGTATTTCAGTTTCGTCGTCAGAGCCGGAAGTAGTAAATCCGTTAACGGTAGCTTTTAGTCGTTCGGGTAAGGCCAGGCTTGTTCTTGATTGTCGTCATATTAACCCTCATTTGGCAGCTTTCAAATTTCGGCTTGAGGACAGTTCAGTCGCAAGACTTTTATTTGGGAAGGGTGATTTTCTTTTCAATTTTGATTTAAAGGCAGCTTACCATCATATAGAAATTTTTCCTGAGTTTAGAAAATATTTGGGTTTTTCTTGGGAAATCGACGGGGACATAAAGTTTTTTGTTTTCAATGTTCTCCCTTTTGGAATCAAAATTGCCGCATATATTTTTACGAAGGTTTGTAGGGTTATGACTGCATATTGGAGATCGGATGGTTTCAGGATTCTTATGTATTTAGATGACGGATTGGGTGGAGCTAAAGGTTTAGAGGAGGCCCTACTGTTGAGTAAGAAAGTTGAGAAAGATTTAATGAGTTTTGGTTTCATAATTGCACAGAAAAAATGTAAATGGGAGCCTTCTTTACAAATTAAATGGCTTGGGCTTGACTGGGATTTGTTTAATGGTTCGGTCAAGGCATCCGAGGAGAGGATCTTGGGACTTTTAAATAATTTGAGTTCAGTAGAAGTGGAAGTAGGAGTGAAGGGGGGCTTTGTTAAGTCTCGTAAAATAGCTTCTGTGGTTGGTCAAATACAGTCTATGCATGGAGCTATTGGTTCAACAGTTCGTTTGCGTACACGCTTTTTGTATGGCAGTCTTCAATATAGAGCAAGTTGGAGCTCAATAGTACCCGTTGATCAGCGGGCAATGGACGAGATTATTTTCTGGAAGGAAAATGTGAGAAAGCTCAATGGTCAAGACCTGGGAGGGTCGGGAGTATACACTGGAAGTGTGTATACGGACGCTTCGGGTAGCGGCTATGGTGGGTATATCACAGATGTTGATGATACCGAGGTTTTTGGGTTATGGTCGGATGGTGAATCCGATATGTGCTCCACATGGAGAGAGCTGGAGGCTCTGAATAGAACATGTAAGTCTTTATCAGAGTTTTTACAAAATAAATCTTTTAAATGGTGCACAGATAGTAAAGCTGCTACAAGTGTTGTGAAATTTGGTAGTAATAAAAGTTTTCTGCAGGGGGTGGCGTTAGAAATTCATGACACTTGTGATAAAAATCAAATTTCTCTGATATCTTCATGGATTCCAAGGGAGGCCAATATTGAGGCTGATAAACTCCGCAGGTGTTTTGATTCAGATGATTGGCAAATCGAAGCTAAAGTGTTTGGTTTTCTTGACAGATTTTGGGGACCGCACACGGTTGATAGATTTGCAACTAATTATAATGCACAGACAGTTAGGTTCAACTCCAGGTGGTGGTGCCCCGGTACGGAGGGGATTGATGCTTTTAAGCAAGGGTGGAAAGAGGAAAATAACTGGTTAGTGCCACCTCCAAGGCTTATTTTAAGGGTTCTGGATAAATTACTAAGGGATAAGGCTTCGGGAACGTTGATTTTTCCTATTTGGAAATCTTCTGTATTTTGGCCAGCATTGAATTCCGTCATTTTGACGCAGGGTGAACACAATTACAAGGACCTTGGTGAAGCAGGGGTTGTTTGTCGGGGTAGGGGAGATAATGGTATTTTTGGCTACAAGCCCCTAAGATTCCCAATGGGGGTCATTCGCATTGTATATTGAAAGCTATTATTTAGCATATTCTCATTGCATTTTATTTTTTATCAGGTTTAGCAGATATGATTACGCTGAGGGCGTCCGAGGCTGGTGCTCCACAGGATGAGTTTACGCACTCGTTATGTACAAAAATGGCGGGTTTTCTTCTGAAATCCAGAGCAGATTCAACAGTGCATAAGTATGTATGTTATTTCGATAAATGGAAGCAGTTTGTGACACGTATGGGTGGTGACGCTTTACCAGCTTCTCCCGTGTATATAGCATTATTTATGACACATTTAATGGATTCTGGAGCATCTTATCACGTGGTTTCTTCTACTAAATACGCTATTAAGTGGACTCATGATATCTACGGTTATAGGGATCCAACTGAAAACAGTTTTGTGAATAACTTAGTGGAAGCATCGAAGCGACTTCATAAACATGTGACTGTTAAGAAAGAGCCAATTTCTGTGGAATCGCTTATAGCTTTGTGCGTTAAATATGAGTTTAGCACTGACCTAGCAGTTGTTCGAGATCTTGCTATGATCCTCATTTGCTTCTCAGGTTTTCTGAGATTTGATGAACTTAGTTCGCTGAGATGTAATGACATAACTTTCTTTGATGACTATTTGTCTATTATTATTCACAAAAGTAAAACAGATCAGTATAGGCAGGGTCATGAAGTTGTAATAGCTAAGGGTACTTCCGCTGCCTGTCCTTTTTTAATGTTAAAACGATACATAGATTTGGACAGTTTACAACTGGTTTCTGAGGATTATCTTTTTCGCCCGATGTTTCGTTCGGGTTCTACATGTAAGCTTATATATAAGAATAAGAAGCTAAGCTATTCTAGGGCAAGGGAGTGTATTGTAGGGCGGCTTAGAGAAGTTGTTGGAGATAGTAATATTGGTTTGCATTCGTTGCGTGCTGGCGGGGATACGGCAGCAGCAGCTTGTTCTTCGGTAAACGAGAGGTGTTGGAAGCGCCACGGTAGATGGCGCAGTGAATCTGCAAAAGATGGGTATGTGGCTGATTCTTTGTCCTCTCGTTTACTGGTAACGCAAACTCTCCATCTTTAATATAATTGCATGTAACTTGTTTTCTTTTCTCTGTGCTTTTGGACATTTGTTCTAGCTGGCTCTGCGGCTATTGGCTGTTGAAAAAATGTATTATTTTTTGTAGTATAGTATAGACTAATAGTTTTTCGCGTTGCGTAGTTCAGCGAAAAACTTTTGTCTGTTCGGTAACGGTAAACGTTTCCCGCGTTAGTGCGGGATTGGTCAATGTTATTCACATTGACCAATTTTGTCATTCTCGTGAGAATGATTCAGTCTGTGATAGTTTTTATAATCACTTCTAGCCAGAGCATCACTGAAGCAGGTTACATGTTAAGTTTCTGTTTTAAAAATAAATAAATAAATAAAAAGTAGGCATTTAAGGCGAGGTCCGAACGCTTTCCCTGAAGGTAAATTCTGCACTGGTTTTTGGACGCAGGTTTCCCGAGTTTTCTGCATAAAATTATGTTTTATCTCGGGTTTTTCCTGACCGGCGTTTTTACCGTAACTGGGGTCTCATTTGTGGAGAGAAAGAAAATTGCCTGTGTTAACAGAAAATAAAACAATAATTATGTAATCGCATTTTGCATCCTGAATTTTAGTAAAATGTTTGTTGTAAAATAAAATTTTGCTTCTAGCTGGCTCTGCGGCTATTGGCTGTTGAAAAAATGTATTATTTTTTGTAGTATAGTATAGACATGGGCGTTAATGTGCTTCGAAATTCGATTCCACTCGAAATCGTCCAGATAATTCGGTTCGATTCGTGTGCGCTGATTTGTAAATTTTCGAATCTTTGTAATGTTCGGAAAATCCTATCAAGCTGTCTTCGCAGGGGAAGCCGCGACATTCGGATAGCTGAACTGTGAGAAGAGGAAACTTCCGACTTCGTGAACAGAATGAGAAACAAAAGCACTGTCAGAAAACTGCAAAAGTTCTTAGAACACTTGGTAATTATTTGATTTGGTTTCATAAATAAAGAGGTTATTACTTGGTTAGTTTCATATCGGCCAAGATATCAGCCCTCGGTAACTTCACATCAGCCTCGGTCTCAGGCTGATATATTGCATCATAGAGTATCCTCAGAGTATCCTCAGAGAGTTGAAAGAAATTGGTGATAAAAACTGCCGTGTTCTCAAATGTTCAAAGCTTCAACACTGACACTGGTGTACATGTCAGTATCAAAATGCTTGAAAATGGGTTACCTGTTAGAACAATGGATTGTGTGACAATAGGAAAGGAAATGCTTTGTCGGGCGCACTTGCTAATTAATAATTAATATATATAGAATATACCCAGAGTAGGTTGGTGAACCAAATGTTCATCACGAGTGGTGAACATTTGGTACACCAAGCTACTTTGGGTATATTTTATTTACACCATGATCGTCGGATTAATAAGAGTTTAAATAAATCAATATTCACACGTGCGAATCTGTTTTTGTTTAAATGAGCACCGGTGGGCTGTACTTCCGCTGGCAATTGTATCGCCGAAACGAAACGCGCAAATTACGGGGCCTTTTTCATTTTATTAACATAATAACATACTATTTCACTATTTACTATTTACTATTTCTGAGATAACGTATGTTTGTTAATTTTAGGTATCTTATGAGGTAAACGTATTTAAAAACATAATAAATAATTGCCGGTTTCATTTCACTCCTCACGAGGCAACGAGTGATAACTTTAGGCAAGTTTCCATTCAAGGCGAGGTCACCAAAAGTTAGCTTAGATGTACTTCCTCTGTAAGTGTAAATTGTAACTATTGAAATCCTATTTCGGACGTGTTCACCACGGTTGGTGTGTAAAGCTAAAATAAGTAATCATGGTATAAAGTCCTGACAATTGTGTATTCGACCCTGATGTATCTTCGAGAGGCTACATTTTTGGTATGGAATAGTTCGAATCCTTCAGCTTGAAAGAGATCATGTGAATCCCGTCTACAGTGGATACGTGTGAGACAGTTACCACAGCAGTTACAATTAACAAAATCATCTCTCGACGAGTCATGTAGGGGACAGTTGAGAAAACATATCTCCCAGGCATCAACTGCAAGTGAAAGACTGATAAAATGGAACAATTTTGGTAATAGATGGACAACCTTTGTCTTGTTTAAAAACTCTCGAAAAGTGCCAAACAGAAGTGAGACCTTGAGAGATAATCGCAGAGAATACCGGCGTACAGAAAGGTCTGTTCACGGCGACATGGAATGAACGCATGTGGATCACGCCAATGTATTCTGTCAAACTCAAAATGGAATTTGTTATCAAAGATATTGTTTTTAAACAGGCAGTCTTCAGTAGAGTTACAGGCTTTATAAAAAAGCCACCTTGTGTTTTTACACAAGTGGGAAAACTCGGGCATTTTTACTTGCTCATAACTGTCTAATATACGATTTCTCTCAAATTCGTAGCACTCGATATGTGAGATATGACAAGAAAATTAAATTCTCGCTGTGCAATTGAATTCGGAACACCGTATCAAGCAGTTGGCATAATTTGCGGAACATTTGGGTAAATTCGGACAGTGTGGCAAATGTGATAGATATGTTGAGATTGTAGGCTCCTGCGAATATTCGAATGTTCAAGTCGAAGTCGAGTCGATCAACAAATTCGAGTAGAATTCGAGACGAAAATAAAATCACGAATATAAAAATCGAATATGAAAAAAATTATTAATAAGTGTCTCGGTGCATGGTACATTCGTGCATTTAATACTGACTAAATAGTCAAAACAATGCGAGGAATTGAGCGCGAACCGCAAGCACACGTCGATGTATTCACTATGCAGTGTGCACTTCTAACTGGCCACCGTTACCGTTTCGCGTTATTGATACAACCTCTTTTGATGAATTGTAAATAAAAGCATGGCACTTACAGTGTATTGCCTGTCATTTGGAATCATGCGTGTCGCGTGATTCCAAATACCATCGGTAGTACACACATATTTTACAATGGATAAAGCCACGGTTACATTCAGTCATACACGTGTAATAAATGTAGGATTCCGTACAAACCCCAAGCGATAGTACTACATCTTGTCTCTGGGTATACTTCACTGAGAAGCATCCATCGCTTCATGATATTGATAAAGCAAGATCGAACGATGCCAAGCTTAAAGTCGAGAAGGGAGAGAAGCAATCACAGTTACACACAGATTCTTTGTCTCCTTTTGAACCATGCGTTCAATTGTGCTGCATTGTTAACGTACGAACTGTTAAATGTCAGCATGAATATGTGGATAAATCATCAGTACAATGTCAAAACAATACGACTAATGTGGCCATTCTGAACTAGAAATATCGCTTACGAAACCACACTTGGTCTCGGCTAACGTGGTTCGAATTCGAAGTACGGTCGACTCGAACATTTTTTGGGGCAAGTTCGAGTCGAAAGTCGAGACGAAAATAATCCATATTCGCAGGGGCCTAGTTGAGAGTAGAGCTCGAACGATTACAAATCTTCCACGTGTACCCCGGTGTTCGTGTCAAATAAGCCTTTCACGAAATTGCTAGATTGGTGTTATTTACTTGTGAGTCACAGATTGAAAGAGATAAACATATACAAGATACCCATAGTAGCTTGGTGTACCAAACGTTCACCACAAGTGGTGAAGCGGTGTTAACCGCGAGCCTTTAGCGAGCGGTTAACAACACTTTACCACGAGTGGTGAACATTTGGTACACCGAGCTACTTTAGGTATATTTTATTATACCATGATCGTCAGATTACTAAGAGTCGATATTATTTTTCTCGATTTTACTGCAGCAGACGAAACTAAATGAGAAAGAAATGGGCAAATCACATGGCCTTTTTCATTTTAATAACACAATAACATACTATTTCGAGTTATGGATGGTTTGTTAACATGAGACAACGCATGTGTGTGAATGTTTGGTATCTTATGAGGTAAATTCATTTAAAACGTAATAAATAAGTGCCGCTTTAATTTCTCTCTTCGCGAGGCGACGAGCAATAGATTTAGACAAGTGTGCATTCAGGTCGAGGTCACCAAAGGTCAACTTGGATGTAATTCCACTGAAAGTGGAAATTTTAACTACTGAAATCCCATTGCTGGCGTGTTCACTACGGTTGGTGTGTAAAGCTAAAATTTATGTCACAGGCTTTTTATGTACAAGAGAATAGGTAATCATGGTATAAAGTTCCACATGTTGTGCTGTTACTGTTTTGAATCCAGATGCGTGGTGCGACCAACACCACCACCCCACACCATATAATAAAAAAATAATGCATTCACTGATATTTTCTACAAATTGAAAACTATTGTAAGCCAAATACTTTCAAAATGATAAATGTCGGTATAATATATCCCAGTTCGCTCCTACTAGAGAGAAAAACACAGCCAGGACAAAGTTTCCGCAGGGATCATTTCGCCTCATGCATTCAAACAACATTTACGGTGATCATTTTAAACTAAGGCAAAACAAAATTAATCTTTTGATCCTCGGGCAGCGGCGTATTCATTTTTTCGGCCCGCGTTCGTCATATTTATTTCGAACTTAAAATTCAAAATGTATAAAACTATCATAAGGCGTGAATTTAGCGGTATCTCATCGCGATTTCCGATACAATATGTCGGATACATTGAAAGAGTATTGTTATTATCTTCGCGAAATGCGACACGATTCTTAAATGTATGTACAAAATAAATATTTATTTATCTGATTTATCTGGTTGAGGTCAAGATTATTGTTGGTGGTCTGAATTTATTCATGAAAAAATGTCAAAATCGTTTTATTGCAAATTATTGGAGAGTGCCAACAGGCACTCTCCAATAATTTGTAATAGAACAAATTTGTATAAACAAACTATTATTTACGTTTGACTGAATAAACATGGGTAAGGGAAATGTTGGCTTTTTCACTGGTATCCTCATTTTTTGGAAAGACCTGATTGTGGCTTCTAGCACTCAACCAGTTAAAAAACTCATTATTTTCTATCTCCATTTTAGTTGTCCTATATTGATTTAGTGTTGAATGATCACTGTTCCTAAAAAATATCAGTGAAATCAACATGGAAGCTTTAGTATTTAATTTTGGGCTCTCACAACTAGATTTTAGGCTTCGGTGACCATTCCACCAGGAATAAAAACACGTGCCCCTCCGCTTTTTTTCGCGGATATGTTTTGCAGTTACACAATGAGTTAAAATAGGCGCATGCAAACGTGTCAATATACAGCCATTCCTATAACATTATTTGCAAAACCAAACAATATTTAGCCAGAGAATCACTTTGGTTGCTTCGTTCTGTTTCTTCTACTTCAGCTTCTTCCAACCCGAAAGCTAGCCTTCGGGTTGGAAGATGGTTGAAGTAAAATAAACTGACAGGGCACTGACCACACAACAGCATATTCATCTAAATGAGAGACTATATGGAGACATGATACATTTACCGATATACAATTGTAGCCTTTCTCAAGGGGGCGCGGTGGCGTTGCGGTAACCGTTTCTCGTCAGGTCACCGAAGTTAAGCAACATCGAGCCCGGTTAGGCCTTGGATGGGTGACCATCTGAGCTATCGATTCGGACTCCCGCGTTGTGTCCTTGGGAAAGGCACTTGACCCCTATTGTCCACATGGTGGCACGATGACGCCGAGCACGGCACGTCGATGGTGCGCATGTCTTCAACCAATCTGACCATGCCTGTGCTGCGGCACGGAGTTACCATGCTGGGGGAGCTAGCAGCTGCTCGTCGTTGCTCGGTGGTTCTTTCCGGGTACTCCGGCTTCTACCACCCGTAAACCTGTCACTGACAGGTTTACGGGTGGTAGAAGCCAGAGTACCCGGAATATGACATTGGCTGTTAAAGTGTCGTTAAACCGTAATAAATAAATAAACAACCTTTCTCACACTGGGTCGAACCATGGTAGCATTGTAAATTTGTACCCCTCCACTTTTATCGAGTTTGGGCTACACGTTGAAAATATTGCTTGGTCAACCCCACCCTTTACTTAGCAGGCTTCCTACTTAATGAAAGTATGACAAGCCATGTCCCTGGGCCGGTAAAGTGGCCTCTCGTGTTCAGAGGGTTAAACAAATTGGTTGCACTTAGTGACGATACAGCAACAGAAACAACTCTGGTTTGGTTTAATGGCCGAGATTCGCGTCATATCAAAAGAGTTTGAAGTCATATCAGCCGAGCTCAATAATGGGCAATTCTCGAGAAAAAATCATATCTATATATTAATGTGGTTATTGAATGGTGTTAGAATAAATGTCTTTTGTTGTTTAGTGCAGCGATTATAACGTATCAGTACTGTTCTCATTAACAGCCACTGGAATTTTATTGAGTTTTTTGTTACTTTTTTTCCCTGCAAAACATAGTTTATGACACTTCATTTAAATCGGCTCGATGAGCTCGTTATAATGAGGAGTCATAAGTGAAGATTTCCAGACTAATAATGCAACTTAATTACCTATTCAAGAAAGTTGTTTGTATTGTCCTCTTTTCGAGTAAGATGAAGGATTAATATCACAATGTTTATATCAGGAGTGTCATGTCGATTTCCAAGCTCTCATCGCCTATTTATTTATTTATTTATTTATTTATTTATTTATTTATTTATTTATTTATTTATTTATATGTTTTTATATGGAAACTGGGGACTCTGGGAGAACCAAAGAGCAACGGTGTGCAACTGTCAGACTTCCCAAAGTACTATCTTTGCATTATCAGGGTTAGCATTGGTTGAAGACATATGCACCATAGACGTCAGTTTGCCTTTGACAGCGCCACCTTGCCTCCGCGTGGGCAATCGGGATTAAGTGCTTTGTTCAAGGACACAACGCAGTTACCCCTGACGGGAACCTTTCGGTTTAACGTCCCATGCCGTAACCACTGAGCTACCGCGTCCCTGTGCTCATCGCCTATATGGTCATCTTTACATGTATAGCTAAAACATTGCCCATCTCGTTAAGAGCTAGCTATACGTATGATAGACAATATGCCTTTGTTTCCTCCACAAGTGTAATGCGTTATTTGGAGACCTTTTGTACATTGATACATATGGGTTATATACACATGGTGTTTGTAAAAAATCTTTTATCGCGACGAGAGCGTTTTCGGGGGCATATATAGCTACGAGTCGCGCAGCGACGAGTAGCTATGTAGCCCCCGAAAACGCTCGAGTCGCGATAAAAGATTTTTTACAAACACCATGTGTATATAACCCTTTTATCTACACCCCACCTCCCCCACTCCCATAATAAAACAAGTTTTGATTAACAAATGCAGACCACTAAAAATAATCTAGCCTTCAACCAGATAATCACTAATGTGAAAAATATCTGGTTATTTGTACTTTCCGACGTTTGACGTCACATTTTGAAAAATGTTGAAGAAACTGAATTCCCAGTGACGTTTGAACGTCAGGATAATTAAAGTCTCGAAGGGTGAAATAATCTCATTTGAAAAAGTGTAAGTTACTAATTTTTACTCTTTTCCGTCAAATTTTATTTTTACAATTCAGTAAGTTTAATTAATGACCTTCTTTTTTTATTCAATACATTTCGATAAATACGCCCCGTTTTATTTGTTTCGATCCGCGGCAGCGATAATTAGTTATTCAAAGTGTTGAATGAAATAGTACATCATGCAAATGAGATGGGCGTGAACGTTGTATTCTTGCGATATCACGTGACTTTTATTCTTACTGCAGTAACGATAAAAGATTTTTTATTGACGGCGAGTTTTCGATAACGATAAAAGATAAAACGTTACTGTTTTTACGTATAAAGTAGATAAATAATTATATTATGGATACTACTGAAAAATAATTCATTTCGATTCGATTTAATGTTTCTGAACACGTATGTTGTGTATCAGCAGATTTTCGTAGCTCTCACTCCATCACACCTGACTCTAAAACTGAGAGACGGAGAGGAGGAGGACAAACGCTAGTTTTTCAAATCCAGGGTGCTTTTAACAGTTTTTTTGGAACTCATATTTTTTAATCAACGTTTGAATGTAGATCATCATTCTTTTGAATATACTTTGCTAACAAAGGGCAACCGCAATATTTGGTAAGAATGAAAGTTTAAGATATTGTCTCTATCTCAAACAGAAGTCACAGATAATTGCCGAAAAGGTAGCACTTATTCTGTAACAGATGTAGATATTCTTGGTGCCAGAAAGCGACTTACGTTTGAATTGGATTAGTGTTAGCAGAGTGAGTAAAGATTTAAAGAATGTTTTTTTCCCATGCAGATAGGTTTGCGAAATCTGATTATCCAGACTCTATAATTACATAGGAAGTATTGTCATGTTCTGATGAGTCAATTTAGAATTCCAGATTCATTCAACTGCGCTGCTGACAAGAAATTCGAAAATAATTTTCAGTCAACAAACTGTAGGGATCGACTGTCATCTCAAGTCGGAGCACGGTAGAACCATATATCGCGCGCACAACAAATGCTACCTCTGCTCTAAATTACTCGCCGTTGCTCAGGTGTTCTCCCCGGAGAGCGCGACCTCCTACATCCGTAACACTGTTCAAGATGATGTGCCAGTATGTGTTAAAGTGTTCTTAAACCTTATAAGTTAACTAAATACTTGAAACGTGTTCGTATTGCCTTATGGTTGGAAAAGATTATTTTTTTATTCAATCTGTTAACGTTTTAATGTACATGATATGATGTAGGTTTTCATAGGATCAAACTTGCTTATTGAACACCTAATTTCGCTTTAGTAATCTCAACTTTTAAGGGTGCAATGAATGCCCGTTGATTCTTCAGAGTGATCAGATAGTTCTGTTCAGGTAGAATGAATTCTGAAATGTCGAATACAAGGTATGTGCCACGTCTGAGGGCAACGCAGTGGCATGAAGTTCTGGTTCCCCCGAGAAAAGGAGAAAAGATGCCTTTGAAATAGAGCCGTCTGATAAAATTCGAGTGTTTTAGTTAATCTCTAAAACAAAAGTGAATTACATTTAGATTATTATGACAGACAATTCATCTGTGTTGTCATATTCATCGAGATGACAAGACGGGAGCAACAAAAGGAAACAAAACGCTGTTGGCGTCTTGCATGATCTGACTGATCTGGCCTTGTCGGCGAGACGGAATGTACCCACCTTGAATGATTGACTGCTGTAGTAATTTGTTTATTATATTATGGCGAACAATTCCAGATGAATTCTTGAAATATAAACAGACAAAAAGAGATGTTTGTCAAAAGGTGTTCAGTGCAAAGGTGTTTTTATTTCACGTTTTTGAATTCTTGCCTTGGGGATCTCCACATGTCAGTGACGACACGTGAACCTCCTTCAAGACAGACACAATATCTATTTGGAAAAATTGAAACTCTCGTTTTTTGGAGACCCAGAATTGTATCTGTAGAATTGTATTTTATCTGGGTGATTAGATTTACTTCTATTCAATCGAACACATTCCCCAAACATACTCCATCCTATTGTAGGCTCCTGGGTCACATAATAAACACCTGCCGCACTGACACCGCGTATTAATATGGTGATGACGTCACAAGATGACCGTTCCCGCTGGTTGCCCTAACAACCAAACCTGACGTAACTGGGTTACGTTACTATGACGTCACCGCCGGGGTCCATCCAAAATGACTCGATCCATCCAGGGCTCATATTTCGACAAGAATCCGAGAATCGATTCGCACAAAGATTCGCGCAATAAAACCGGTGAGAATCCATGTAGATTCTCGTTGCACCTCTGCTAGGATTCACGTGAATAGAATTGAGTCAATTTAACCCTTTATCTAACATAGCGGAAACAATATTAACCAACAGAAGGCTAACATGACCTGACGTATCCTGACACTTTGTCATTAAAATTGCACAAATATGGCTGTCATTGGAACCGGCTCATTGAGCCGGTTCCAACGGCAGCCATATTTGCAATATTTTATTGGTAAATATTGTTCATTTAATTATTTTATCATTTATTTATTATTTATTGTTTAAAATTATCAAATTTAATTTTAAACATTAAAAAGGTGTGTTGGGTAAAAGGTTAACATGTGTTATCAGTATACAACAGTGGTTGAACCATGGTAGCATCATGGGATCCTGGGACACTCATAGTAGGTATGGATTCTCGCAACCATTTTCACGAGAACCCAAATGGATTCTCACAAATTTAGACGAAATATTAGCCCTGCCGTCGCTCTCCTACTAGTACGGTAGACTTCCTTTTTATATCGGCCGACATTCTCGAATTCCGAGAGCTTGATGTTGTATTCTGAAAACCAAATAACATGTCGTCGTGCAGCAAATTACTTTGAAAGAAATTACTCAAAATAATGTGAATCGTTGTAACACAAATAAGGTAAGTAAAGAATTGTTCTCCTCAGTAGGGAAGATAAAGCATTCTATCTTGCCATAAGTATGGACGGAGTCCGTAATTACAAGAGGTGGGCAATATACCGAAAACCCGATCCAATAGTTGAATACCGAAACCGTCTGAAGTTTCAAATATTCCTACATTCGCTATTTATATGGCCCTGTTGAGGCTTGGTAACAGCTGAAAGGTTCATTTTCATGAAAGAAGTGACTGACTTTATTTTCTTCAGTTAACCGTCAATGGACTGGCAATTGTCCTGAATTCACACAAGACTATATCGTGTACATGTCCAGCTGCTTAGCAGTTAATGCTAGTCAGCTCTTGGGTGCCTTAACAGGCAGCCAAGACCTGACTAGAAATCACTGTCCGGGTGATTTGTCTATTGTCAGCAGGACTTCCTGCATGGTCATGCCAATGCTCTGAGATCGCAAAAGCCTGAGATGGATCTTAAAACGTAAAGCTCCTGTCACATCTTTGCGATTTTTTTGTACGAATGTCCAAGAATATCCACGAATTCAAATTTCCACGATTGACCACGATGCTTTGAAAAATCACCATGAATCAGGTTCTCTCACGACCTTACACGACTTTCAGAGGACCTTCACACGACCTTGTACGATTCATCACGACTGTAGTAAGAATCTACTAAGATTTTTCAAGCCGATTTGGTACGAATCGATACGACTTCGTACGGTGCTCGCACGACACCGGTACAAACTAGTAAGATGATGCAAGTTCTAGCAAGAATTGCATGTTGCAGATGTTGACTCCTCGACAGTCAGAACAGAATGATTTCGGAGTCGCTGATTGCCGGGATTTATATTCCTTTTGAACGGAATCGTGGTGAAAACGTGTGATTTCTTGGAAGTTCCTACTGTATACTACCGCATCTTACTGGAATCGTATCAAAATCGTCTAGAAACTTGAACTTCGTAGAGATTCTTAGTGTGGCCATACTTGTTCTTAATGGTATCGTGATAAATCTTGGTACGTCGTGCTATAATCTTAGGAAAACCGAACGGAGTCTTAGCGGAGTGGTACGAAACTCCCTTTGCCGCCGAAGTAGATCTTAATAGATCTTACGAGTTCTTAGTGAATCTTGACGTAATCGTAGTGGCCAAGTGCGCACAAACACAGACGAACACTCAAGAATACACAAGAATACTCCGTACAGTTTAGCACGGTGTAGTACAACAGCGGTACAACGCAGTACGTAACTGGAAAATCGCAGGATAAAGTAAGAAAGTTTTAAACAGTTTAAAACTTCCGAACGCGTATGCCGATCAACCACGAATACCCAGGAATGATTACGAGGCAGTACGGATCTCAGTACGGATATCCACGGTTGCCTAAGATTTTCATGTCGTAGTAGATCGTGTCAAAATCCGCAAAAACGTGACAGGGTCTTTAAGGTGCGTTCACAAAATTACTGTAGATATGATTTATGTTCATAAAAGAATACCACAGTTGAGCTCATTGGCATTGGCATTTATAGCGTTGTGGTAGAGTTATACGAGAACTTATTCTATTTTTTCCTTATGTGAATTTCCCTTTGGTAGTAAATTAGTACTATCAGCAAACTTAAGTCAAGTCGGATACCGAAACCCGAACCGTTACTGAGGTATACCCCACTAAAAATACCGAAACCGATACTGAATTTAACCCTTTAATCCCTAGCGGCCGTTTTGCTGGCCTGTAACATAATACGTCATAACGCCATTATAAAGGATGGCTGTTCAGTAAATGTGTAGGGTAGACCAATCAATATTTTCAACGTTTAGTCCCGAGGCTGCACGTTGAAAATATTGATTGGTCTTCCCCAAATAAATTGAACTGGCATGGAAGATACCACTAGAGTTCAAAGGTTAAAATTCCAAAAACGCCTTCTCTAGTAATTACCCGAAAGCATCGTGTATCTGGGCTCCTGATACAAAATCTACATCTTGCAACTGCAAGCGCGTGTTTTTTACGATTTGTTTAAATTGCTATTTGTAGAACGTTTACAAGCTTTCAAAACCGTTTGCGCGGGACCCTGTACGTTTCGATATCCGAAAAGAGAAGAAAAAAAATCACTTCTCAAAAGCACAATTATTAACTTATGGAACCACATTGCTTTTATGCCTTTGTGTCTAAACCACTGGAATCATGCAAGCTGGAACGACACTCAGTTATACTGTTTGAGCACACAGTCTTTTCGGAATGCTGAACATGGACGCGCTCATTAAGTTTATCGGAAGATCGCAGATGTTCAAGGAAGCTGTATACAGTTTCAACTGAAGCGACCAGCATTTTTATTATGAGTCTGAAAATGATATATGAAATCAAAATACCAGTTAACACTTTACTTAACGCACAAAATATCACAAATTTAGTATTTTAAATATTTCTTGTAAAATGTTTCCAAATATTTTCATCAAAACAGTATCAATCATGTGACTACTCGTTGAAACGATCTTGTCGAACACGTTCAAATAAAGAGGGTCACATGATATGGTTTGGAGAAATGTTTTGAAAAATAATGGGTACTTTTACTGCTCACTTTGTAAACTACGTGGGAGGATGAGGATGATTCTTTAGGTAAAGGATTAATCAATTGTTATACCATGCTCACCTATGTTATTACCTGTGCAAATCCCGTATGTTAAATTTGAACGTCCAATCCCACTACCGGTGTAAAGCTTCTACTGCAGTTTAAAACATTTACACCGGTAATAGGAAGTGAAACTAACTTGACCTTTGACGTGACCCAATTTGCCGACTTCGATACATTCACACTTCGCGATGCTTCATTCAAAGATACGACATTGCGGTACTATCTACTACGTGTAAAAACTTATTAAGTTTAAAAAGGTTTAGAATTGTTAATAATAATTTGACTGAAAAAGCAAGGTAATTTCAATCAACTTTGACGATGTGTCGAGCTGTCAATCAAGCATACATTTGCAGCCGATAGTACTACCTACCGGCTCAGATTCAAACAAAACAAACCCATGTAAAAAATGAAAAGTATCGTTTTATCTCCATTTTAAAAGGCAAAGTCGATTATTTATTAAGAGCATGGTATAAATAAAACAAAAGGTACTAAGGCCGGTAATCAGATTTAAACTACTCGTAGAATAAGGGTTTTAACCCCCTATCCTACTCGCGGCTTAAATCTGATTACCGGCCCAAGTACCTATTTATTCTATATATAACAGTTGAGAATTGTAAGATAAATCTATCATCGCCATTATGATTATGTACAAAATGTGCTATTTAGTCGTGGTCTTGTTTTAAGGATATATATTAACTTGTCGAAATATCGAGATATGGCATTAGTAACAAGAGCTCGACTCAATACAACATTTGTGCATAAATATAATGGTGAGGATATATACTTTTCTCCAATGGAGATGGGATTTTTCTCTTAATGATATTTTACCTAATTTTCGAAGTATTTTGAGAAGAGCATACAACGAAATGACTATGCAGTCGTGCTTTATATAAGAGGACATTTCTTACTGGGCTTTTTATTGGAGTAAAGGGAATGCGTGGTGGTAAGTAAGCATAGAGCCAAAGTAATTTTTCTCGATATTTTTATATGACAGGCAATGAGATTTAAATTTATCATATGACTATGACATTTTTACCCTAATTATCTCTACTGTTTGACGATGTTTTCCAAACTGTTGTATCACACCGGGTGAGATTTTTCCGGATCAAAAGTCCATATCACACTCTTACGGAAATCAAAAATCCATATCACACTCCCACGGAAATATCCGAGAGTTTCCGTGAATAGTTTTCGTAACTAGGGAAGTCGTTGTTGTTTCGTCTGCTATTTTGTAACCGGCTTTTCACCACATATTAATTAAAATGGCAAATTTGGGTGAATTTGACATCGAAACAATGTCATATGATAAACATATCATCATAACAGTGTGTTGATCCGTGTCGTCGCATCACGTCTCGTTGAGGTGGCCAGATTTTTGGAGCACACGAGCTGCCTGCGGCAGCTCGTGTGCTCCAAAAATCTGGCCACCTCAACTCGACGTAATACTACGACACGGATCAACACACTGTTATGATAATATCTATGTATATACTCACAGTCCCACGAATGCAGGTCTACTTCATTTCCGTTGGTAACAGGACGCGGATGCCTTGTCCAATCCAGTAACTGGAACTGTGAAACCAACCAAACGTCATTACGTTCAGTCATTTCCTGCAGAAATTCTTTGAGAGCCTGGAAGCTAGTGTTCACGTTGGAAAACCACGTTGCGTGCACATAAATACCA
Organism: Pictodentalium vernedei; assembly: GCA_031216915.1. Lineage (NCBI taxonomy): Eukaryota > Metazoa > Mollusca > Scaphopoda > Dentaliida > Dentaliidae > Pictodentalium > Pictodentalium vernedei. Next base: position 381,464,358 of record CM062296.1, read on the forward strand.
AATGGTGTTTTATTCTTATTCAAATGTCTATAGAAATTACGGTATAAATAATCCTTCATGTCTTGCACAGAACCAGTCTGTTTACAGTCGTCCGCCATTGAGCATTCATAGCCGTCAGTTCGATTTAGCAGGTTTAGTGGAATTTCCCATAATCCTTTGTATGTACCCAGTGGACACGCAGAAACGGTGCAGTAACTGTCGCCTACAGGGTAATCAAGCGTAAATGGCCAAGACAAAGAACTTGCTACCATGGATGTGTCATACAGGAAGCCGTTGTCTTGCATCATTCGGTATTGTTCATCACCACCAATCTGCAGAAAAGGAACTCTCAAGCCTCTTATCTCATCCTCCGGTACGATAGTTGCTAGAATATTCTTCATGCCCACCATTTCCCTTTTGTAGTTGCCATAGCCTGCTGTTTCCCACCATTCAATTGGAAACCTATGCGACAGGCTATGCGAGCCAAATTCATGTCCCATTTCGTACACCTCTTCGATGCTAGAGTTTTGGTAGTTGTCACCGGAAATGTAGAAAGTAAATTTAGCTGGACATTTGTTGGGATTGGTATAATTTTGTTTATCTAATTGTTGATAATATTGAAGATTACTCCAACTAGCTATTCCGTCATCGAATGTCAGGAGTACCATCATAGGGGTCTGCTCGACTGGTATTTCACCAGGAATGTCCGTCCCAGGACATCTGCAGTTTGGAAGTGTACAATTTGAGTGACATCCTGAAAAGATATAGTTAGATCAAGATATATGTGAGAAACTTTACTTGTTTCACATTTTGTGTTACAGTTATTGGGCTGAAAGCACAGTAATCAGTGGCGAGGGCTGCTCTTATTCTGTCAGTTGGCGGTTGAGTTGGTATGTGGGAGATCAACCGTGGAACTTGAAGAATCTCCGACAAAACCTATGGATGTGAAGCATTGCCACGTCGCTCACGCCAAGGTAAGAATAGCTAATTAAGATCGGGATTTTCTTGGTCTCGACATCCCACCGCTATCATTTAACACCTTTTATTACTTACCAAAGTATGATTTACTTCGATTTCTGGGTTTGACTACAAACGATAACTTCACAAGTGAATTATGCAATCAATGTAATGGGGACTTCATTGATTTGTTTTGATTTTTGCTTTTTTTAACCCTTTACCTAACATGAAAAGCAGACGACACTTGCAAAAACATTTCTTGAATAACTATTATTTTCATTTTTTGTCTCGACAAAATAGGCTATGAACCCCTCGTTGGAACGAGCTCCACGGGCTCGTTCCAATGAGGCGTCATAACCTATGTTTTAGAGATAAAAAATGAAAATTAATTGGCGAATTTTGAGACAGCGCTGGCCGTTTTTGGCCGTTACGTTAGGTAAAGGGTTAAATAATATAGTTATCGTTAATAATGAAAAGTAATAAACAGAGTAATCGCTTGACTGGACTGCTTATGTGAAATAATTCATTCGAGGCGAGGGACTATATTGTAAAACACCCGTGCGCATTCGCGCACTCGTGTTTGTACAACGTCCCTCACCTCTCATGAATTATTTCACGTGACCAGTCCAGTCAAGCGATCACTCTCTATAACATAATACGACGAAGACACTCCCAAAATATATTCTCGAACAACCAACAAATTTCCAATAGTTTAGGACTACTCATTTGAGCGGAGTCGACAAGCTCGTTCCAAAGAGGCGCCACTAGCAAGTTTTTTATTGCGGGGGGGGGGGGGGGGGATAAACTTTAAATTGCGACTATCGTGAATATTGCTGGAAGGTCATCAACGTTGCTCTGGATGAGGAGTGAAAGGAAAAATGAGAACGAATATCACAAATGCATAATTACACCGAATCCAATTGAAAATTGAAAAAACTCCTAGCAAAAATAAAAAATATACCCGACAAGATCATTGGGAGGAAGCAACCGTTCATCGTCATTACAACCCTTCCCGTCTACCCACACCACTAATAGTAATGAAAAGAAATTTTCTACCATTTCTCGTACGTAATGTGCCAATAATTATCAGTACTCACGTGGATGGAGCCCTTGTTTAAAATTGAAACCCAGCTAACTGAAGAGGCACTTTTCCACACAAAAATATTCAGTTAACAACAGTATACAATTAACTGGAATTGTGTCACTTTCTTGTCGGAATATTTATTCTATTTTGTCTTATTTGACAGAGCCTATCGAGCTCTGTCAAATGAGATATAATACATTAAATGCCTAAATTGGATGTTTGGAGGCATAAGTGGGGAAGTGGTGGATGTTCGTGGATTTTTTATTCAATTAACGGGAGTTTACTATACAACCTACATATAGTTAACAAATCCACCACCCGTAAAACTGCCCGAGAAAAAAAAACAGGACACTTTTCTACGGAAGTCATGGCAAATGGGTTGGTGTTCGTAAGTCATATACATTTAACGTGGTTATTCAATTAAAAGATTTATAATGACGTGGGCTCCACTGTATTAGAGAAAACCGCCATGCACAGGAAATGTTGAGTAGAATGTACTTTAATGCAATTATGTAGCACGTTTTTCTTCTAAGTTTTAACCCTTCAAACTGATACACATAAAACATTTTTAAGTGAAAGAGAGTTTGTTGATATGTCAGCAAACAGCAAATCAGACAACAAGCAGTTGAGGCTGATCAGGAATACTCCAACAACTCTATAGGGCTATAGAATAAATAATAGTGAATCTCATAAACTCGTTTCTCCCAGTTAGTCAACGTTGTCTTTGGTGATCTCATCTGGGGAAGAAAAGGGGTTGGGTGGCTCAGTGCTGTAAGCGTATGGCTAGGTAATATCTGTGAGACGTACTGAGGTAACACCTGTTTAAATCTTGTAGCTTCATATTAATTTTTGCGATAATAAATGCCGTATGTAGATGTACACAGCTATAAAAACAATTTCACGATAGAGATTATTATGACAGTAAAGTGATCTGGTTTGTCATATTCTGCCGAGTTGATGAGGTTAGATCGATGGATAACACGAGCTACCGAAGGCAGCTCGTGTGATCCGATGGCGTGACCTCGTCAGAGAGACGGAATGCGACAACCATATTACTTTTGTGTCAAAATGATCTGTTTATTATATGTCGTAATGGAAATTTACCTTCCACACGAGAAATCAATATAAGGTCAAATAACGTGCAATTGTAGCTACAACTACATTTATTTTCAAACAAACAACACCTGTAAAACTAGAGAATTGTAATTTGTTGGACAAATTACGGGCTTTCCCAACCTTCCAATGAGAAAATGCAGACTACATATAGCAAAGCAAAGTGTTTGAAATTAACCATTTCCAAAATAAAATATATAACAGCAAAATTGTTCTTGGATGAAGGCCCAATCCTCTCATGGAAAAGATTTTGAGACAATATGGCTCCAGTGCTGAGAAAGTGCATGTAAACGTTGCCGAAAATAACAATTATTCCGACAGTTCCCTTACGGGAAGTCTCAAATCTGCAAAGGGTTAAACTTTTAATAATAACATATAGAACAACAATTGTCATACATTCAGAGCTCAATCAATTAAAAATGGAGTAAATCGTCACCTAAACTTACCAAATTTTGAAAAATTGGAGTTTTTTGGACGGTACCTACTTTTATGCAACCAGAATGGGATAGGGTTAAACTTTAAAACCAAACTTACAACAGCAGATATGCTCGGTATACAGTTGTGAATACGTACATGAAAAGTATTTGAAATTAACCCTTTCCAAAATGATAGAAAAAGCAACCAAAGTTGGCTAATTTTGGCATTTTAAACGGTACTCTTATCCTCGATCTCATTGTGCTTGAGGGTTAAATCTGAGATTAAAAAGTAAACACTAACTTTCTTCCGCAATCATTGTTGCATCTATCCAAACCGAAATAATTGTTACAACTGCCTTGTTATTAGAGAAATTTGCCCTTGAAGTTGGTCAATTTTGAAGAAAAAATCTATATTCATGTCATTTTTGGCCAGTGGGGGGTTAATGTTGAAAGATTTGAGTGGTGATTGTGGTGTATCATATTATGCTCTAAATGTGTGGAAAATTTGAGCTAAATAACTGTAAACAATTTTGAGACATTCGAAAAATGGTGAAATTTTGAAGGTATTGGTAGAATATTTTGAAAATACGCGTTTTCACATATATGACGATACCGCATTTCACTGGATTTCATGACATTATAGTGTGCCAAATTTGGCCAAAATCGTACAGCTTGTTTTCGAGCAGTTCATCAGACAAAATTCAGGGAGGAAAAACAAACTAAAAAAAAAATAGAGAATTATAATTTGTTGGACAAATTACGGGCTTTCTCAACTTTCCAATGTGAAAATGCAGACTACATATAGCAAAGTAAAGTGTTTGAAATTAACCATTTCCAAAATGATAGACAAAAGAATCCAAAGTTGGCTAATTTTGGCATTCTCTCGCGGTTCTCTTATTCACGCCCCCATTTTGCTTAGGGGTTAAATCTTGAGATTAAAAAGTAAACAGTAACTTTCTTCTACAATCATTGTTGCATCTATCCATACCAAAATAATTACCACAACAACCTTGCAATTAGAGGAAATGAGTACAGATATTTGCAAAATTCACTGAAAATCAATTTTCTTTCTGACAGTACTATTCTTTACATGGCGAAAGCTTATGATGTTTTCAGCCCCAAAGCATAACTTACAGCAGAGGATTTGTTCATTAGGCATCTCTACCTATAGCAAAACAAAGTGTTTAGAATGAACCCTTTCCAAAATGACAGGACGATGCAACCACAGTTAGCTAATTTTTGGCATTTTCGGATGGTACTCTTACCCAATTTTGGTTGAGGATTAAAGATGACATTAAAAACGAAACAGTAACATTCTTCTGCAAGCATTGTTGCATCTATGCATACAAAAATAATTGTTACAACAACCTCGCAATTATGAGAATTTCAAGACCTGACAACTGGGTGAGGGTTAAAACTTGGAATAAAACATATAACAGCAACATTGTTCTTGGATAACAGTTAGATAACTGCCAAAAATGAAAAGTGAACAGAAATCGCACATGGGTTAATGGCGAAAAGGCGGTAATTTGGCTAATTTGACATTAAAATTGAACAGACAGCAGTGTCGCTCAAACGCCCACTGCGTCCAGACCAGTGAAGGAAGATACAAGAAATCTTCAAACGTTGTTCTCCTATCCCTGCTCGATATGACAGTATCTTTGTCGAGTGGCGTGACCGCCTGGGAACAACGTGGATCGCGTGGAAACCGCGGTGATGATTCGTCCCTACTCTATTCCCAATGCAATGCCGTTTCCATTCACTATTTACCTATCACCGGTCGAGTTTGGCATTATTTCTGTCTATTTGATGAACTGTTCAGCTTTAGATATTCGCACATTCATATGGGACAGAATGTTTCGAGTTAAACTGCTTATTTTAGACCGTCCCGGCAGAAAGTGACAACTCGATCCGGTGGAGAAAAAGCCGTCATCTTGCTAATTTGACATTCAAATTGAACAGATACAATGTCGGATATACGCCAATTATGTACCGACCGTGCAAGGCAGCAACTTGAAATTCTCAGAATGTTTTCTACTGTCCCTGCCCGACAGTTTAGTATTTTTGTCAAGTGCCGAGACCGCCTGGAAATACCGTGGATCAGGTGGAAACCGAGGGCACGATTCGTCCCTACTTTATTCTCAATTCAACGACTTTTCCATTCATTATTTACCTGTCACCGGCTGAGTTAGGTATTATATTTGTCTTTTTGATGAACTTTTCGACCTTAACTATTTGCGTCTACATGTAGCACCACTGAAAGGCCACTGTACGGTTACCAATATATTTAGGGATTGATTTTACGAAAATAATAATTATTCCGACTATACCCCCATGGGAACTCCTAAATATGCCAAGGGTTAAACTTTTGATAATAACGTATAAAACAGAAGTTGTCATGCTATGCTTGCTGCATGCAGACATAGAAAACATTCAGAGCTCAATGAATTAGGAATGGAGTAAATTGTCACTTAAACCTACGGAATTCTGAAAAAAATGAGTTTTTTTTCGACGGCACCAATCTTTATGCATCAGAGACAGGAATGGCGTAAAACTTTACAGCAACCTTATAACAGAAAATATTCTTGGAATTGAACTGTGAATTCGAATTTCGAAAGCATTTTCGGATATTCTATTCCAAACTACCACTGCACGCTTATCAATATTCAGTTATTTTATGAAAATATCAATTATTCCGTCCGTACCCATATGGGCAGTCTCGAATCTGCCAACAGTTAAACTTTTAATAATGACATATAAACACTGGGGGGAAGCGTGACCGTGAAAATTTGGTTGATTGCGCCGGTGTCCGGTTGATTGCCCTTTCTCTTCGACATCAAATTGTGGTAAGTGTACGATTTATCGTAGATTTCTCTAAATATCAATAAATTGGGAACCGGGAATATACGCATAGGTTGTGTGAATGTATCCTGAACACGTACATATATTTTTTATACTTAGGTACCCGAGTATTGCCTGCTAGTGACTTCATATTCAATTCATCAGCGGGTCGTTTTCGTCAAATGTTGACAAAAATGGCTCGTACGCCTCAAACACTTTAACTACCTAATTACTTTTTACCCTGCATGTAGATAAGGTGTAGAACATCTTATAACCTGAACTTCAGCAAACAATTTGCTAAATTAGTTGAGAAAACAAGCGAAAACCGTGTGTCCGGTTATTTTGTTGATTGCAATTAGTGACCGGTTGATTGCTTAAGTGGTGTCCGGTTGATTGGTATTTGATAAATTCGTGGTGTACGGTTGATGGCATCTTTACGTATAATGATAACTGTCTATCGAACTATTTATCATCAAAAAACATGCCAAATTATAAAAGTACACTTGCATATTTGTCTGTAGCATCAACGGTAATATAATGCAAAGTGAATTATTGTCTATGACGCGCAGGTAATCATGGTCATCATGTAACTACACAATAAATTACTATCAGCAAAATGTATGCAAGTTTATTTTGATTTGCTAATGAAGGTTAGCGCAACTCGGGACTTGTTTTACTTGAATATATTTCTCACAGTGAGACATACGCACTGCCCCAAACTACCAGGAAAGTCGTCGCCATGGGATGGTTGATCTGTGGGATTTGAGCCTGGAGTTTCTTCACTGATAGAATTTAATGAGTTTCCCACTCAATGTCCAGAATTTTGTACGCTACAAGATGAACTGGAGAGCTAAAGGATTGAAAATGTTCTTACACTGTGTTTTCAGGGTGTTGTAGACGATGATCACGTGCCTAAAATGGCTACCACCCAGAGTACACTATTTCCCAATAGCTCAGCTGCCTTTTGCGCAATGTTGATGATCATGAGGTTGCTTTAGGGTTTTTGAGGATGCCAAGTCGTTTTAGGATTTTTTCGAAACCTAAGATGGCCGCCAAATGCAAAGACAGTGGCTTTTTTGTCAGAGGAACCTGACAAAAAAGCCACTGTCTTTGGATTTGGCTGCCATGTTAGGTTTCGAAAAAATCCCAAATCGACGTGGCATCCTCCCAAAGCAACCTGGTATACATATGTATGCATGCGTGTCCTCTTTTGCATGATGCACTTCATTAGGGTGCACCTATTAGTATGTATGGGCTGACAGCTGCGAAAGGGGCCTAAGGGCAGAACATTTTGACTATTGTTGTTTTTTATATGCTCAAGGTCAAATGTTTTGTTTGTTTTGGGGTAACTCAGAACGCGAAAGATATTGTTTATTAGGATATTATTTATAGCCCATGGTACTGACGACATATGGGAATTTCATTTTTCTCGCTGTCAACCCTACGAATCATAAGGACCAATTTCAAAGTCGTTGACTCGTTTATCCTTTAATGCCACATTTAACAGCCAATTGTATGTTTTTTTATTGCAGTTGTAAACATGTCTGATCGTCAAGACCATGGGGAAATGGATGAACTTGTGCCGGTGGATACTTCTATGCTTAATGTTAGCTCCGTTGTCGACATGGAGACTACGCCCATAAAAGTTCCAACCGCAAAGGAGTCGAGACGTACATCAACTCCCAAACAAGATACACCTCTGATGTGCGAGGTGTGTAGCAAGGTGTTGGGAACCAGGTGGGGGTTTAGGCTCCACATGTCACAGCACAACAATGAGCCTCGCCATCTATGTCCAGTATGCCCCAAAGTGTTTATGCACAAGACACATCTGTCTGGCCACATGAACACACATTTGTCGACAAAGCCGTTTCAGTGCTCCAGATGCAAGAGCAGAATACGCACACAAAATCAGCCTACAACGACACGTTGTTACCTGTAAAAGACAAGTATAAGAATAATGAGAGACTGTGACAGAAGAAATCAATACAACGGCCATTAGCGATAGTTAAATATGTATTTGCATGTGGATATGTTGAGAAAAAATACCGACATGAACTGCGTGTATTTGTCAATCAACCGGACACAAGTAAAACAATCAACCGGACATCGGCATGCGTTAGAACTGCAATTAACCGGTCACTACATGCAATCAACAAAATAACTGGACACGCGGTTTTCGCGTGTTTTCTCAACTAATTTAGCAAATTGTTTGCTGTAGTTCAGGTTATAAGATTTTCTACACCTTATCTACATGCAGGGTAAAAAGAAATTAGGTAGTTAAAGTGTTTGAGGCGTACGAGCCATTTTTGTCAACATTTGACGAAAACGACCCGCTGATGGAAGGAATATGAAGTCACTAGCAGGCAATACTCGGGTATCTAAGTATAAAAAATATATGTACGTGTTCAGGATACATTCACACAACCTATGCGTATATTCCTGGGTTCCCAGTTTATTGACATTTAGAGACATCTATGATAAATCGTACACTTACCACAATTTGATGTTGAAGAGAAAGGGCAATCAACCGGACACCGGCGCAATCAACCAAATTTTCACGGTCACGCTTCCCCCCAGTGATAAAACAAAAGTTGTCATACTATGACTGCTGCATACAACCATGGAAAACGTTCAGTGCTCAATCAATTAGGAATGGAGTAAATCATCACTTAAACTTACCAAATTCTGAAAAACGAAAGTTTTTTTGGACTGCACCTATCTTTATGCAAACAGAACGAGCATAGGGTTAAACTTTACAACCAAACTTACAACAGCAAATATGCTCGGTAGGCAATTGTAAATACGAACATGTAAATCATTTTTCGATATTCCTTTCGAAAATGGAAGAAAAGTGAGCTCTAAATTAGCCAATTTTATGAAGAATTTTAGGGCACTCAAATTCAAGGCCAGAAAACTGGGCAAAGGTTAAAACTTTGAATAAAATATATAACAGCATAACTGTTCTTGGAAAAAGGCCCAATCCTCTCATGGAAAAGGTTTTGAGACAATATGGCTCCAGTGCTGAGAAAGTGCATGAAAACGTTGGCGACAATAACAAGTATTCCGACAGTACCCTTATGGGAAGTCTCAAATCTTCAAAGAGTTAAACTTTTAATAATAACATATAGAACAAAAGTTGTCATACCTTGACTGCTGCAGGCAGCTATAGAAAACATTCAGAGCTCAAGCAATTAAAAACGGAGTAAATCGGCACCTAAACTTATCAAATTCTGAAAAATTGGAGTTGTTTTGGACGGTACCTACTTTTATGCAACCAGAATGGGATAGGGTTAAACTTTACCGCCAAACTTACAACAGCAAATATGCTCCGTAGTCAATTTTGAATGCGTACATGAAAAGTTTTTGGAATTAACCCTTTCCAAAATGATAGAAAAAGCAACCAAAGATGGCTAATTTTGGCATTTTCAAACGGAACTCTTATTCTCGCCCTCATTGTGCTTGAGGGTTAAAACTGAGATTAAGAAATAAACAATAACTTTCTTCCACAATCATTGTTGCATCTAGCCATACCTAAATAATTGTTACAACTACCTTGTAATTAGAGACATTTGCCCTTGATGTTGGCGAAAATAACAATTATTCCGACAGTACCCTTATGGGAAGTCTCAAATCTGCAAATGGTTAAACTTTTAATAATAACAGATAGAACAAAATCTGTCATACTTTGACTGCTGCAAGCAGCTATGTAAAACATTCAGAGCTCAAGCAATTAAAAATGGAGTAAATTGCCACCTAAACTTACCAAATTCTAAAAAAATGGAGTTTTTTTGGTCGGTACATACTTTTATGCAACCAGAATGGGATAGGGTTAAACTTTACGACCAAACTTACAACAGCAAATATGCTCGGTAGTCAATTGTGAATACGTACATGAAAAGTGTTTGAAATTAACCCTTTCCAAAATGATAGAAAAAGCAACCAAAGTTGGCTAATTTTGGCATTTTCAAACGGTACTCTTAACCTCGCCCTCATTGTTCTTGAGGGTTAAATCTGAGATTAAAAAGTAAACAGTAACTTTCTTCCGCAATCATTGTTGCATCTATCCAAACCAAAATAATTGTTACAACGACCTTGTTATTAAAGAAATTTGCCCTTGCAGTTGATTAATTTTGAAGAAAAAATCTGTATTCATGTCATTTTTGGCCAGTGGGGGTTAATGTTGAAAGATTTGAGTGGTGATTGTGGTGTATCGTATTATGCTCTAAATGTGTGGAAACAATTTTGAGACATTCTAAAAATGGTGAAATTTTAAAGGTTTTGGCAGAATATTTTGAAAATACGCGTTTTCACAGATATGAAGATACCGCATTTCACTAGATTTTATGACTTTACATAAGTGTGCCAAATTTGGTCAAAATCGTACAGCTTGTTTTCGAGCAGTTCAACAGACAAAATTCAGGGAGGAAAAAAAAGCCTAAAAAAACAAAAATATAAAAAAATATAAAAAAAAAAAAAAAATAGAGAAGGAAACTTTTGAAAAAGAAGAATAACAAGAGTCTTTCCCAAACTGGGTTTGGGAAAGCCTAATTATGAGACCTTTCCAAAAAATAGCGTTTTAAAAGTTTCCGAAGGTGACAGCATTCAGTATTTCATTCTTCCACATCAGAGTCAGATTCACGCATTAAAATAGCAATAAAGTAAGAAACAAACATATTTTGTTGTGATTAACAGGGGTTACTACATATAAAATTGGTAAAGAGCAATATTAGAAATTCACGCCATTCGATAGTGTTTATTTACACAAATGAAGTGTACCTTGAGACGGTTGGTACCCTGTGTGGACTCGATTCATGTTCTCCAGACCGCCCTCCTTCTGAGACCAACCATCTGATACGAAATTGGAAAACCACTCATTGTAATCCTGCGATCAGGGTTCGATGGGTGAAAAACACGGCATATCATTGATAGGCATATAATAAAAGCACTCTACTGCTAGAGGTCTCAAGGAAGAATACACATGAGGCAACCTTTTTAAAATCAAAATAAAAGTGCCCGTGGCTGTATGGGGAATTAGGAGTTATTCACAAGAACTTGATATGCATCATTCCAATAATAATGACTATCCCAAGCATACTATTCTGTGTATATGACTGATAGAAGATGTAAACATCATCTGCCGTTGAGAACAGCAAGCGCCCCCATTTTATGTGGTCAAACTGTCGTTTGCATACCGGGCTGAAAAGGTCATTGCGCACTCGTTTTTAATATTGTTATAAGTAAATGGTGTAATCTTCGGGTCCTATTTGCTGGACTTTTGGTGGAGATTGTCGAACGTTTAGTGTAGCCCTGACCTAATGGACATCAGCTTTCCATATGTTCGTTTGGATGAAGAGTTCGTATTGGATTTTTATGGTGTCCAAGTGCACTGAAAAATATGTACAAATGTTTAGGCGGACACCCTGGGTATTTTGTAGCTAAAACTACTGCCACGAGAAATAGCCTCTTGATGAAGAGATAATCCGGCTTCTGAAATCTGCACAGATGGACAAACGTCATGCAACATTTCCAGACGGAATGTATGCTAATTTTGTACTAAGGATAATCTACACTAGTAGTCGAAAAAAGACAGAAAGAAAACACATTTTTATTTAATTTCTATTTTGATTATAGTCTATCTCCTGTTTTTAAAAAAAAATAAATCTTTCCTAGCGTAAAGTAACCTAAGCACACAGCTTTTATACCTCCTTTGAGGAAGCCAACAGAGAGACACACTGACCTAGCAACTTCCCACATTCTCCCCGGGGAGGCCCCAGAACTCCAATGAGAGAAGGGCACTTACTCTCGTGCACGCCTCAATTTTACAATACGGGCTCCGGGTGATGCTTTGTATTATGACCCATGATTAAAATATGACGTCACAACCCCACTACACACACCAAAATCATAATCCTGAATGCGCCACTGAAGTGGTCCCCGGATGTACTCGGAGGGTCATCCACTGTTACATTGCGTCTGTGGAAGAACAAAACAACAACAAAGCCTTCCAAAAAACAGTGTAGAATTCTTAAGGGAGAAAGACTGCAAAATGCTTTAGACAAGCATTTTATAAGTTTGTGTTAAACATTAACTGGTTGAGGGCTAGACTATTTTCGGTGTTCTGAAGTTGTTATTGAAAATTTGTTTTATTTAAATTATTGGAGGGCGCCCCAGACATCCTCCAATACGTTGGTATAAAACAAATTTATAAAAACAAAATCTTATTTGCATTTGAATATGAAACATGAGCAAGGAAAATATTGGGTTTTGCTCTGGTACCCTCATTTTTTAAAGCCCTGATAGTGGTTTCTAGCACTCGACCAGGTAACACACATAAATGTTATTGTCTTAACTTGATAATACTCACCCTTTGTCTCGGGCTTCTCTGTACCTGCGAAGAAAATTCAATATTTCAAATATTTTAGATTTATTTAATTATTCATTTATCTAATTATTTATTTTTAATTGTTTTATTTGGATTTAACGACACTGTCTATAGCCAGGGTCATGTATCGTGTACATGTAGGAGTGCAGAATACCCAGAAACACCAAGCTACGGTGAGTAACTGTCGGACTCTCAAAATTACCAACCCTGTAGTTGCAGGCTTAGCATCGATTCAAGGCATATGCGCCTTCGATGCGCAGAATGGTTTAACACACAGCGCCACCATGTTCCCAAATGGGCGATTGTGTCTTACCCAAGGAAGCAACACAGATGACGCTGGTCGGGGTCTATCCTACAACCTTTCGACCTGACGTCCAGTGTTCTAATATTTAGCTGTATATAAAGCCATCAAGCATTTTTGAACACCAATAGTCAATGCAGACCAGTACATTTAAAAAATTGTGCCTAAATGCTTCATCGTTCGTGTGAAAATCGGCAATGCAATCGATGTTTCATTGACGGGAAATTCATTTACGCAGCCAATTATTTACCATGCCGTTTATCAGATGTGCGCCGAGTTTAGTGAATGAAAACGATGACCACTGAGCTGAGCCATTCTAAATCAGACTGTGTCGATCATGTACGCTGATATGGACTGAGCCAAAGACGACTGAAGTTCAATAAAAATTTATCATGGTTCTGCAAGTGGGAAAGAAATTAAACAATGAAACAATGGATGCACAAAAATGAAATTTAAAATCCAAGGTCTTTATGAAAGTTAGTGAAGGTGTTAAAATCGTGTGGTGTTTTGTGTGTGTGTGTGTGTGTGTGTGTGGGTGTGGGTTTGTCTTACCAACTTGACGAGGTAACTAGACAAAAGAGTTTGCGTGTTTTGCCTTACCGAGGTACAAAAGACAAAAGAAACCCTTTACCTCGGTTGTTTTCCCAGAACTGTACCGGCAAAACGAGGTAGAAACCGTTAGTCCACACAAAGGACAAACAATGGGGTACCTCGGTATGTAGGGTAGACAAGACTGTGTGTGTGTGTGTGTGTGTGTGTGTGTGTGTGTGTGTGTGTGTGTGTGTGTGTGTGTGTGTGTGTGTGTGTGTGTGTGTGCTTGCGAAAGTGGAATTAATGGTGTTAATGGATGGAAAGGGGACAAATTTTTATTATACGCTAAACGATAGAAGTAGGGTAAAAGTGAGAGTTCCAGGCTACCTCAATGTGTGTGGCCTGGAAAGTTAGGTTTCCTGGAAAAGGTGAGTTATTTTGGAAAAACCCCAATTTTTCTGGTAAAAAAATGATTTTCTTGGAAAATTTTGGATTTTCCCCCAAAATAACTCAATTTTCACCCGAAAACCCTGGGTTTTTCCGGAAAATGTTTAAAATTCGAACATTTCTGGGCCACTTTCCACGGAATTTCTCGAAAATGTCTAAAAATTCACCAATTTCAAAAATTCACTTTTTCATAAATTTTACATTGATTTTTCCATTGGGGTGAATTTTATTTTTTCGAATTTCCCGGAATGGGGTTTTGCATGATTGTGACAGGAGACAAGATTAGCACTGAGATTCCCATTGGGAAAAATTCCGAAAAGACAATGATTTTTGCGGTTTTAGGTTGGAAAAAACTATGCGATCGAACGTCAATTCCCATGGAGAAAAGATTCTGGTTCGACCGGGCGAATTCGTAAATTGGCCCAGTAAAGTTGACCGTTTGAGATCGCGCATCCGAGTCTAAAATTTTAAAAATTAGCTCGATGGCCCAATCTGAGGATGGGATCGCGATTGAAGATGTGTGTATTATGAGTTGTGATACGAATGATGATAAAATTGTTTTAAAAAAAATAATAATTAATTTCTTTCATTTTAAAAATAAAAGTATATATATATATATACATATATATAAAACAACATTAAAAAAAATAAGAATACAAAAAATAACTGTTTTTCATTAAAGAAGAAAACATAATAATAAATAAATAAAACAATGTTTCTACACATCGGAGATTCGAAGCGAAGGGACGAGCAGGTTCGCAAAATAATACGGAGTAAGAAGAATATTCAGGCGCAGGATAGGGCCAGGCAATTGGGAGAGGCGGTGTTGAGATGAGAGACGACCAAGTTGTTCAGACTCGTCACCGAGGTTCAGGAATGAACCAGAAAGAGATCATCGAGGAATTGAGACCCATAAAAGAAGGTTCTCAGAGGATGACTTCGCTCCCCAGTAGTTTTGTACCGAGAACTTTGTCCAAATACACTCCAATGGGAATCAAGACCGATTAAAGGCGTGTCTATAGCGATGCTACAGATGCTCCTCCAGCCGATCGAAGTAGCGACTTCTATAGCGACGCTTTGAACAGTGTTGGCAGCATCAGATCTGACGATAGTAGTAGTAGTGGAATTGAGAATGATCCGATGTACGGATTTCGTTACGATGGCGAAAAAACTTTTGTGGGTGACACAGAAGTATTGCATGAAGGCGACTATTGGATCTTTGGTTCGAACAGGTACGAAGTGACCGACGGACTGCGTGATCTGCTCGCTTACAAGAAACCATCTGGAATTCCCATCGATGAGGATATCTACAATTACGGAGACATTCTGATTCAGACACATGCAATGAAGAAGAACAACAATCCCAAAGAGACGAGACCGAAAGATAGGAGAGGTTACAAGTGGAAGAACGTGGTGAAATGCATATGGGATTCGAATAAGAGTTTCATGAAATCGATAACTGGAAAGGGAATGACCGATACGACATTTCTTCTCAGCGACCCTGATGCCTTGTCGGAGAGATTGAGATTGTTAATTGCCAGCAGGGAGGCCGGTAATACTGTTGTGGATAACGAGATAGTGAGCGTGTGCGATGGATTGTTGAGGCAGAAGGTCTTGACTAGGAAGGATTATGAAGAGTTGATGAATCGTTTGAAAATAATAAAATAGTAAGAAAAAAAATATTAAGTAAATTAAAAATATATAATAATTCATTGTAAAAAATATATATATATATATTCAAAAATAATAATAAATAAAAAAACGATTTTTTTTACAAAAAAATGTTAGTGATAAATAACAGGGGATACGCTAGATCTTACGTCTACCGTGGATCGGGCATCGTGGATTGGATGATGCTATTTTTAACTCGTAAATTCACTGGCGATGCTGTGAAACAAATTGCGTTGAGCGCTCTCAAAATCGGAAAGAAAACGGCGATCTATGCGGGTAAGAAAGCTGCGACCACAGCAAGCAGTAGAATAGCTTTGGAAGCTGGCGAGAGAGGTACCGACGCATTGATTAATAAGTTGGTAACTCCACCACCACCTGCAAACGATCGAGAATCGAACCGAAAAGTTGGCGAGACTTCTATTATGATGCCGTACCAATACAAGACTTAGCTAACATGACGAAAGGATCGGGATTGAAAGTGATTTATAAATAAAAAAAAACAACTTTTTTTTATAAATAATATATATAAAATAGGAATTAAAATAAAAAAAAAACATAGTTCAAAACTGAATTTAAAACATAGTTAAAAAAAAACTGGAGAAAAAAAAATGGATTTCAAAGAGATGTCTTGGAATGATGCAATAACTAAGAGGTCGAATGACGATTTCTTTCCCAAGAGCATAGGAGGTCTGATAGCGGGAAAATCGAATCCAATCTCTTGATGAATCTATTGTTGCGACCCAACTGGTTGGATTATGACAGATTATTTGTTTTTGGCAAGAGTCTCTTTCAACCGGAATACAGATTGCTTCGAGAGTTCATGAATCGTAAATTACCCAAGGTCGTCATGGCGAGAATCTTTGACAATCGAGACGAATTCGAAGGACACAATACTTCGAATATATTGGAAGGGGCGGGGAGAGAATTTACTAGGAGAAACGTCGAGTGTTCGAATGTGGAATATCTGTTTTATGAGAACAGTATGAAGACAGTTGAAGTCGGAGAATAAGAATCTCATGATCTTCAACGATCTGCTTTTGGAGAGACAGAATTGATGCAAATCGTATTACGTTCGATGATGTTACAGCAACGTGGATTGTTTCTGTCTGTCTCAGAATTATTTTCGACTGCCCAGACAGACAATAAGGGAGAATGCTATTTTTCTGAGCCTCTTTCATCAAGATCTGAAGAACCGCAATCACATCTATGAAGAACACTTGGCCAACGACATGAGCAGGAAAGAATTCAGGAGATTCTGTAAGAAGGTTTGGGACAAAGGATTTCACAATTTCGTGATGATTGATTTGACAAGCGAATTTAACAATGGAAAATATCGAAGAAGATTCGACAATTGTTTTTATATTTCTGATAATAATAGAGAAGAAAATAAAAATAAAAAAAAATATTGATAAAACATAAAATATATAAATAAATAATAAATAATAATGTCAGAACATCTATTAGAACAGATAGTCGAGAATACGGCAGCAAAACAATCCTTTCAATCCGTAGTGAGTTACGACACGACTCGACTCACTACGAAATTCGAACCTTCCATCAAATTGAAGAAGGAAAGGAGGTCCGAGATAGCGTTGGTTAATCTCGAGACTTACTATTCGTTTCCCAATGTCACCGAAAAGAATAATGCGTTCAAGTATTCCAACAGTGTGGATTGGTTCGAGATTTGATTTCCCAGAGGGAGTTACAACATAGACGATCTGAACCATCACATCCAGACGAGACTGAAGACTGAGAGTCACGGAAGCAAGATGATAAGACTCGCTCCCAATACGAGTACTCTACAGATTATATTAGACTTGGGAGATAATTTTCGAGTGGATTTTAGTGCAGAAGATTTGATCGGCAAGATGTTGGGATTCGATTGAAAGATTATCGATGTCACGCCACATCCGAAAATATGGTCAACATTCTTGCAGTCAATAGCATTTTAGTGAATGTCAATGTGATCGTGGGAAGTTACATCAACAGCAGCACTCAGCCTATGATCAACTCATTCTTTCCAGACATTTCACCGGGTTAAAAGATCGTTGAGCAACCTTGAAATCTCGTCTATCTACCCGTGATTCTGGACATGTTGTATAGCATCAAAACCATGTTAACGGATCAGAACGGCAATCTGTTAGATCTTCATGGAGGGAGGCTGACTATACGATTTCACATCAGAGAGATATGAAAAAAAAATAAATAAATACATAATTTGAAAAATATTATCTTAAAAAAAATATATTTTTTTTTTATTTAAAGAAGTTTTAGGTTTTATTTTATATATTATATAAGAAATAAAAAAAATTTAAAAAAAAACTTATAATATTAATAATTTAAAAAATATATATATAATCAAATAACAAAAACGACTTATAATATTCCTAATTAAAAATATTTATAATCCAGTGAAAAATAAAACAACAACAAATATGAGTAGTAGTCGATATATCATTAAAAACGTGAACGTATCTGAAGGACAGAAAGCTAAACTTCACAGTGCGTTGATAAATTGAGGTGAGACCGTTAGATTTGAATTCAGTCTTTAAGATCTGGAGAGTGGCGGTCGCGATCGGATCACCTGGACTAAAACTCACATCAAAAGGATGGAGAAAGTGATTCATAATCGAATGGGAATGACGGTGAGACTGAGTCCTGCTCAATTGATATATAATCTGAGACTGAAAGGTGGTTTCTTACCGCTATTGGTGGGACGTGCCACCAAAGTATTACCCATTCTCACAAAGATGGTGTTGCCAGCTCTGGGCGTAGGAGCTCTCTCGGAACTTGCTAGTTCGGGAGTCGACAAATTAATGGGTAGAGGACTGTTTTTGAAGAAGATGGGAAACGGACTGTTTCTGAAGAAGGGAGGAGCCGTGTGACATGCAGACGTCGAAGGTAAAGGATTGAGTCTTGGACCTGTGAGAAAGGGTGATGGCGATGCTTTCCACAGAGACAGTCTCTATCTGAAGACTGGAGAGAATGTGGAACTGATTGGTGAAGGTTTGTTGTTGGGTCCGAATTCGCCGTTTAAGAATATACTCCTTTTGGGTATATTATTATAAAAATAACAATTAAAAAAAAAACAAATGAAGCAAAAGGAGAGAAAAAATATCTTTAACAAGACATTCGTATTACGAAAAGCTTGCACACGCGTGTTTAAATGTGTATGGAACTTTGTTTTTGTTAATATAGTTATTCATATTCCTAAATCGAAGCTATTTCAAAATTATCGAAATGATGAAGTGTTCGACTGAAAAAATGTGTCTTACCAAGATTATCACATGATTACAGATATCCTAGATTGTTTAAAATATGAAGTGAAACTTGTACAATGTTACAATTATGCAACGCATACTTACATTATTTATTGCGTGAAAAACATAGTTAATGTATTCGATCGTGGTGGTGGTGATGAAAATATTGAAAATCCATTTACACGTGTGTTGAATTTATTCACAGGTTACACTCGTTCATGTCAAATAGATCGTGGATCGAATTTGCTATAAGGTTAAAAATCATTATGGGTTATTAGCCATATCATTCTAACGATTACGACAATGATGACGATGAAAAAAAAATGTTTTTATTGAAATACGAAAAGCATAAAATCCTTCTTTTGAAAAAATGTCATCTCTTTTCTATAATACATGCAATCATAATAGATGAAAAGTATTCATTCATTCAGTTGATGATGTGATGAATAGAATGTGTTGTTATAAAAAAAAAACGTAATACATAAAAAGAAAAAGAAAAAAATAATAGAAAAAAAAACTGAGAATACCAAAAATTTTTTTTTTCTATACATATAATAATTATGAATAAAACGAATGATTCTGCAGAATCAAACACTTGGTTTCTCTGAAGAGCACTAAGCAGAGCTTACGCGATCTGCATTAATGAACAACTTCCTCGCATCTTGCATGAGAGATGCTTCGACTGTTGGGAGGAGAGAGATTTTAATCACATTAATCATTCGTGTCTTCCTATGGAATGGGAAGACACTGTCACCATGTATTTCATGCCCACATTGAAATACGTCCGATGCTATGATGTGATCGAATGTTGGAAGCAATTTGTGTCTTGCGTCAGAGAACCCGAACCCACTAATTTGGAAGAGTTGAAGTTAGCGCATCGAGGTTTCACCCCCAAAAACAGGGGATGCATTTTTCCATCAGCGGTATTGATGTCTGATTGACGCAGTTTGGGTACTGGGGCGGAGATATGGAGGCGCGCGGAGTGGTTGGATGTGTGAATACGGTATACGAAGTTACTTGCCTCTGCCTCTGTTACCAGGGCGAGGTTTTAGAAATAGTGTCTAATTCATATTTGCTTTTTACGTAATAACGCGGAACATATCTTTACTTGTTGCCACCCAAGGAAGATATGATACGGTTATTTTGCGCGTAATAGACTCGGATACGGAGAACAACATGAAACGGGGAACATATCTTTACCACCCAACGGAGATATGATACAGTGGTTTTATAAGCAATACACTTGAATATGGAGAACAACGCGTGTAAACAAATCGGGTCAAGGAATGGCTGAATGTGTGAATACTGCATGCGAACTCGCTTCTGCCTCTGTTACCAGGGCGAGGTTGAGATAAATGATTGAATGTTTCTAATTCTAAGGCTGAGAACAAAAAAATGCGCGAGATAACGCGGAATATATCTCCACTCGTTACCACCTTAGGAAGATATGATACGGTCTTGTTTGTCCATAATTTACAATTAAAGAAGGTGAACAACGTGTAATGCGGGACATATCTTTACTTGTTGCCACCCAAGGAAGACATGCATCGGCGATTTTATAGACGGGTTCGTGATTAGGAGCTAGGCAGCCACTTGCCAAATAATAAATCGATCTGTAAGACGTACGCGTATCACGATCAATTTTATAATTCCCATTCAACAATTAGGATCAGCGTGATGCTAAATTTTACGTTCCCATGACGCGATACACATTGGTACGGCACTTAACGTAACGGAATAAGTATTAGTCAAAAATGAAAGCCGCTTAGAAGGAAGTAAACTTCCGAGCATGACGGCAATTTGACGAAGTTATATAAAATATTTGATGAAGTGTATATATAGAGAGAGATATATAAATAAAAAACTTTTTGGTTGCATTAATTAAAAAAAATAAAAAATTATATAATTTTTAAATAATTGAAAAAAAACCAACAAAAAACAAAACAAAACATGACAGTCAATAAATTCGGTCGCGCTGATGATAATGAAGGTTCCTCCAGAAAAAAAAGAAGAACCACAGTCGAAATTGTTGGTGACATTGCCAACATGGATGAACGATACATTCAAAGATACAAACCTCGACAAGAACCTTTAAATTTAAACAATAAGAAAATGTACAATCTTCCCAAACCCATCAATCAGTCGATTTAGCCGTGACTAAAAATACATCGATAGATGAGATGAAAATTTTCAGTGATGATAAGAGATAATTGTGTGAATAAAGCCATGATGGATGATCTCGACATGAAATCTAAACGAGTGGTGAATATAGTGGATCCTAGAGATTCAACCGATGTTGCTACTAAAAGATATGCCAACGATGCTCATGGGGGATTCAGTTAACATCTGAGAGATCGCTACGTTCCTAAAGTGATGCAGTCCGCATTGAATGCAAATTCTAACAAGATAATCAATGTGTCTGTTCCCATAAATCCCAATGATGTGGCAACCAAACAATATGTAGACTTGGAACTGAGAAAGAATAACGTCGATGAGCTAGAAATGAAATCTGATCTGGATGCAGGATTGAACAAGATATTGAATCCATCCCAGATCACCGATGCGGACAAAGGCTCGACGGCAGTCAACAAAGGCTATGTGGATTCTGCCCTACAGAATTCTCAGTCCTATCTGAAATCTCAAGTCGACGAATTGTATCTGAACAAAAAATATGGAGGAACCATGAAAGACGGTATCAACATGGCTGGTCACAATCTATTCGGTCTCGATGACAACCCGGAATACGATTTTAGTGCAGTCAGTACAAAGTACTTGGACGAAAATACGGTCTGGAAAAAAGGTGATATCACGGAAGGCAAACTGGACATGGGATGGTACGCAGTCACGAATCTACCGGATCCCACTCACATGATGGATACTTGCAATCTGATCTCCGTCGTGGAAAAGATAAAATACGCCAGACAACTGACCACCATCTGGACTGAGGAGAGCAGTGCATTAGATGTGGAAAAAAGCCGAATGGTCCTTCGGAAATGGAGTGAACAGACCATTGCATGGTCTGATAGGATATCCCATGCCTGTGGGAGGTGATATCATTCGAATGAGTCTGACTTCTACTGACTTAAGTGAAAAAGCAATTGTCAATCTTGTGCTGAATGGTGTGGAATGCGACAAGAAGTACAGAGTTGAAAAGACAAAGGAACAACACTCGAACACTAATGTCTTCAGTACGCCTCTCAAGGTGCAGATGGGGGATAGGATCAATTTCAAGACGAAAACCAATAATCCCAAGCTGCCATTTCGGTGGTCTCTCTGTTGATCAAACTCAATCCTCTGAACAAACAGTGAGTACAAAAAAATTGAAAATAATCACTTTTTTGTGATGTAGGGGAGATAACTCAAAAAAAAACATAATTGGATTTTAGGAGATTTAATTTCTCAAAATCCAATTATATTTTTTTTTTTATTTATTACTTTTTATTTTGTTTTGGTTTGACATTCCTAACTTGTATATATTGTTATTTGTTTGTTTTAACATACTTAAAGCACTCGTCCATGTCTAAACCGAAATCAAACATAGCAAATTCTTCAAAAGCTGTTTTTCCTCTATATGTTAATATATCTAGTAAACGTCTCACGCAATCTTTTGTGGATGTTCCCTGTTTTTTAATTCATTCTACCATTTCCAAAGTCAATATTACGGGTGTTGACATTTCCAATTGATTTAATGTATTTAATAAATTGCTCTCACCCATGTTATCTACCAAATGCTTTCAATTTCGTCCCAAACATTCTCTATCTGGATTATTCATTTTTAGAAATTTTTTATTATTATTTATTTTTTTGATATTTTAATTTCGATTTTTATATATATATTATATCATCGAATGATGGGCATTTTTTGTCCATCCATCCGATTCAAATTCTAACTCTTTATCAGACAAGACTAGGACAAAAGTCTCGGTTCTCCTCGGCACATTCTTATCGAATTGCATCTTGATCTGAATTTCTAAGATGCTACTCTTGAGTCACTTGCTCTGTTTACTAACATCAATTACGAATAGGGGATACATCGATTTGTATTTGGTAGGAGTGATGTTAAGATTACCCATCAGTTTGTCCAGTCGATATTTTTTTCTGAAATCCGCAGCGTCACTGTATAGTCTGCAGAAATTGTTCTTATCGAAAGAGGCATTGTAATCGATGGCAGATATCTCGTGGCATTTAGAAATACCTGCATGTTTCTCAAGTTACAATGATTGAACAGGGAAGGATTTTTCTCTTGAGACCCATCTCTCTCGGTTTGAAATGCTACTACAATGAATCGCAGTCTTTCCGAAGCAGATTTCACAATCAATCTCCAATTGCATTGATTGCTAGATGATGAAATACTAGTTGTGTTGCACTGTCTCATTCTAAATCCCACCAGTAATTTAATCTTCGATTCTATGATCTTGTAGAGACATACTTTCTCTGTGACTAAAGGCAATACGTGTGGAACGAACCAAGATATCTTGTTCAGATTATCTTACCTGCATCGGTCGCAGTGGGTCTCATGATGTTTTCGTCATGTCCTTTTCGAATCAACATCAGATTGTGTTTGAATTCATAGAGAATCTTATCATAATCTTCCGTGAATCCGAATATGCATTTCAAAGGTATTCTGAACAAAAACGTTCCTTTGAGTCTCGATGTCTTGACAATGTAGTCAAATCTCAAGGTGGCACATATATTGGCTGCACTCATGTCGGCAATGGTGTCTTTCACCCACATTTGATTGAGTCCTTTAGATTTCAAAGAATCGTCCAGATACGTCAAGAGTCCGTACATTGCGGTGACTTGTCCAGAATGAAACACAGATTCTATCTCTTGTCCCGAGAGCATGTATTTTATATTACTGAACAGATGCATCATAGCGTTATTGTTTAGAGTGACTTCCTCATCATCGGCATAACCGCTTCCGTCTTCCATGTTGAGACGTCCTTGTATCACTATGTAACTTTCGCTGGGAGAAAGGAACAGATCTTCAGTTTCGAAGTTCATTCTTATTTCACCGGCATTGTTTAGACTGATTCCAGTCACTGGTTCATACTCATGAAATTCATATTCTTGAAGGCTTTCATCTCTCAATATACCTTCAGTTATATCTAATATATTCGTCATGTTTTGTTTTTTGTTGTCTGTGTGTTAATTCACTTTTTTATTATTAATTGTTTTTCTTTTAATTATTAATTTTATTTATTATTTTTTTTCCTTTTAACTATATATATGCATTTTTCATTTCAAGGATCGCTATCTTCCATTTTAGTCATCTTGATCGATCTATGTTGCATGTTATTGTATTCTTCAACCAGTTCGTCTAGAACCTCGATATATTTCTTGGTCTTATTGGCTGTGAAATACTTGTACATTTTTTCCTCCATGGTTCTATTCCAAATTTCAATAACATTGGCTTTCCCTTCATGTTTGACGGAATAGAGATTGACCAATTGATGAACGTGACTGTTGTAAAATTCCTTCCCTTTGTCCACCCATAATTTATCCGGTTTTCAAGAAGACGATGCAAATATGCTCTTCAAAGCCTCGGCCACATAAGTTCTCGATTTATTCTTCAGAGGTCTCATCCATCCATTTTTTGAAAACATGTCGATGACGGTCAGTATGTATTCAATGCCCTTGTTCCATTTCGAATGCGATTTCATGTTGACCAGATCGACCAACCAAATCTGATCTAGATCCTTCACGAATACCCTTCTCCTTCGAAATTTATGAGTGACAGGCTTATGTAGTTCGTTCGCCAATGCATTCATTAATAATTTGTTCTGGACATTTTTTTTAATGATCCCATCCAAATCGACGTTTGGTAACGATGACTTTACTGACCAACGATCGTTCGAGTCTCTCTCTCCTAGTGGGATTTGGTATATTTTTTAAAATTGTCAACATGTCTTTATCACAGATTCGATTATGATTCTCGACGTCGGGATGTTAGTGTAGCACAGATCATGAGTGTAAGCGTTCAAATCCACCTTATTTATGGATTTGCAGAATTGATCTTTGCAGGGGCAAAAACGCTGATGTTTTCGTGCTTCTTGGCCTTCATGGATAATTTCTTAGCAAGAAATATTCCAATCATAATGACAAATCAGGCAGTCAAAGCCAATCCTTCTGCGGCCAACACGACCGGAAGAGCAATGATGGCAGCTGACAAAAGACTGATTCTGGCAATGTTCAAACCCATAGAGACCGTGATGAGAGTCAAATCCACAGCACTCACAAATTTCTCTAATCTCGAATATTTCTTATTGAGCGAATGATGGGAATCTCTCTCTCGCATTAGATACAATTGAATTTTATTGATTTGTTTGATTCGATACCCCTGTGCCATGTCGTCATTACTTTCTAGTGCTAGAAGAGGTGTCGTGGGCTCCATCTTCTCTAACAATGGATAGATGTTTTTACTTTGAAGTTCCATTTTCATTTTATTTTATTTATATCTATTATTATTTTTTATGTATTTTTGTTTATTTTCACCTCCTTATTATTTAACGGGAAAAATGGTGTTAATGTTTTCTTACATGGAATCCATACATTTGTTTCTAAAGTTTTCTTCCCTTAAAACAAGGAATCCAACATTAAAAACCTCCTTTCGTGGTAGTGGTCCCCCATTTTCCAACAAATATTTCAAAATGCATCCTCTCTCTTCATTGGTGAGACCTCGATGCTCTATCTTGAACTTTTCCAATTTAGTGGGTTTGGGTTTTCTGACGCTAACCACAAATTACTTCCAACATCCGATCAAGTCATCACATCGGACGCATTCCAATGTGGTCATGAAATACATGGAGACTATGTCTTTCCATTCCATTGTGATACTCGAATCATCAATGCGATTAAATTTTTTCTCCTCTCGACAGCCGAGGCACCTTTCATGCATGACGTGAGGAAATTGTTCGTTCATGCAGATCATGTAAGCTCTGCACAGTGCCCTTCAGAGAAACTGAGCTGTTGATTTCATGGAATAATTCATTTTACTCATAAATATTTTATAAAAAAAATTTTCTATTCTCATTATTTATTTTTTTTCTATTATTTTGTTTTTCGTATTATTTTTTTTTCTCTTTTATATATATATATATATTACGTTTTTTTTAATAAGAACACATCTATTCTTCTCATCATCAAATGAATGAATGGATACTTCTTGTCTATTACGATCATGCGTATTATTATTGGAAAGAGATGACATTTTTCGTTTTAAAAGTTGGAGTTTATGCTTCTCGTGTTTTGATAAAACCATCATTTTTTCATCGTCGGCATCGTCGTTAGACTGATATGGGAAATAATCAATAATGATTTTTAACCTTTCAGCATATTCAATCCATGATCTATTTAATGCGAATGAGTATAATCTGCGAATAAATTTGACACACTCGCGAATAGATTTTTCAATATTTTCATCACCAGCACGATCGAATACGTTAACTATGTTTTTCGCGCAAAAGCTTATATAATGATATTTCCCATAATTATAATGTTCTACAAATGTCACATCATATTTTAAACGATTTAGAACATCTATAATCATGTTATAATCTTGGTAAGACACATTTTTTTCACACTTCATCGTTTCGATATTTTTGAAACAGCTTCAGTTTAGGAATATGAATAACAATATTAAAGAAAACAATGTTCCGAACCCGTTTAAACACGCATTGTGTACGATTTGTTCCAATTGAATTGTTTCCAATGCATATTCGTGTAAATATTGTGAAACATCTAAAAGCTTTTCATCTTGTGAACATGTCTGTTAGAAGACATTTTCTTTCCTTTTGTTTCATTGTTTTAATTGTTATTTTGTTTTTTAATCGTTATTTTTTTTATAATAACACACCCAAAATGGGTATATTCTTAAACGGCGAATTCTGAACAAACAACAAACCTTCACCAATCGGTTTCACATTCACTCCGGTCTTCAGAAAGAGACTGTCTCCTTGGAAAGCATAGCCACCTTTTTATAGGTCCTAGGTACAATCCTTTACCTTCGACGTCTACGCGACACACAGCTCCTCCCTTCTTCAAAAATAATCTGTTTCCTCTCTTCTTCAGAAACAATCCTCTACCCATTAAATTGTCAACTCCTGAACTAGCGAGTCCCGAGAGAGTTCCCACACCCAGAGCTGGTAACACCGTCTTCGTGAGAATGGGTAATGCTTTGGCAGCAAGTCCCGCCAATAGCTATAAGAAACCACCTTTTATTGTCAGATTGTATCTCAATTGAGTGGGACTCAATATCACCATCATTCCCATTCGATTATGAGTTGCTTTCTCCATCCTTGTCATTTGTGTTTTAGTCCAGGCGATCTGATCGCTACCACCACTCAACAGATCTTCGTAACTAAATTTAAATCTAATGGCCTCGTCTCGATGATTCAATGCTCTGTGAAGATTAGCTTTCTATCCTTTGGATATGTTCATGTTTTTAATGATATATCGACTACTACTCATATTTGTTGTTGTTGTTATTTTGGTTTTTTTTCACTGGATTATAAATATTTTTAATTAGGAATATTATGAGTTTGTTTTTTTAATCATTATAAATATTGTAAGTTTTTTTTTAATTTTTTTTGTTAAATGAAAAAAAATAAAATAAATTTTTTTCAGGTTTTTTCAAATTATATTTATTATTATTATTTTTATTTACTTTCATTTTTTCATATCTCTCTGATGTGAAATCATATAGTCAGTCTCTCTCCGTGAAGATCTAATGGATCTCCATTCTGATCCGTCAATGTGGTTTCGATGCTATGCAATGTGTCTAGGATCACAGGTAGATGGACGAGATTTTGAGGTCAATCCACGATCTTGTAACCTGGCAAAACGTTTGGGATAACTAGTAGATCGTAGGCTGAGTGCTACCATTGACATCACAATGACATTCACTAAAATGCTATTGACCGTGAGAATGTCAACCATATTTTTGGATGCAGCATGACCTCGATACATCTTTTGATCAAATCCCAACATCTTACCGATCGAATCTTTCGCACTAAAATCCACTTGAAAATTATCTCTCAAGTCTAATATCATCTGTAGAGTACTCGTATTGGGGGCAATTCTTATCATCTTGTGTCTCCGACCGTCGGTCTTCAGTCTGGTCTGGATGTGATGGTTTAGATCGTCTATATCATAACTTCCTTTGGGAACTCGTATCTTGAACCAATCCATGCCGTTGGAATACTTGAACACATTATTCTTTTCGGTGATGTTGGGAAATGAATAGTAAGTCTCGAGATTAACCAACGCTATCTCATATCTCTTTTCCTTCTTCAATTCGATGGAAGATTCGAATTTAGTCATGAATCGAGTCGTGTTGTGACTCACTATGATTTGAAAGGATTGTTTCGCAGCCGTATTCTCTAGTAACTGTTCTAATAGGTGATGTTCTGACATTTTTTCAATTGTTATTATTATTTATATATTTTATTTATATTTTATCAATATTTTTTTTTATTTTCTTCTCTATTATTATCGGGAATGTAAATCCGCTTTGATATTTTCCTTTATTAAATCAAACACCACAAAATTGTGAAGTCCTTTGTCCCACACCTTCTTACAAAATCTTCTGAATTCTTCCCTACTCATGTCATTGGCCACGTGATCTCTATAGATGTGATTGAGATTCTTGAGATCTTGACGAAAGATAAACAGAAAATTAATAATTTATAATAATTCTGAGACAAATAGAAACAATCCACATTGCTGTGACGACCTCGAATGTAATACAATTCGCATCGATTCTGTCTCTCCAACAGTAGATCGTCGAAGATCATGCGATTGTTATATTCTCCGACTTCAACTGTCTAGGATGGGGAACATCATTGGCATTCTCGTAAAACTGACATTCCACGTTCGAACACTCTACGTTTTTCTTGGTCAATTTTGTCGCCTTTCCTTCCAATATATTCGATGTCTCCTGTCCTTTGAATTTGTCTTGATTGTTGAAGATTCTCGACATAACATCCTTGGGTAATTTACGCATCATGCACTCTCGAAGCAATCTGTATTCCGGTTGAAAGGGAGTCTTGCCAAAAATGAAAAATGTGTCGTAATCCAACCAACCAGGTCGCAACAATAGATTCATCAGGAGATTGGTCTTTCCACAATTTGATTTTCCCACTCTCAGACCTTTTATGCTCTTGGGAAAGAACTCGTCGTTCGACCTCTTGGTCATCATGTCATTCCAAGACATGTCTTTGATATTCATTTTTTTTCTCCAGTTTGTTTTTTACTATGTTTGTTTTCTTTTTTTCTATTTTAATTTCTATTTTTATATATATGTATAAAAATGTTTTTTATATTATTTATAAATCACTTTCAATCCCGATCTGTTCATCATTTTAACCAAGTCTTGTATCAGTACGACATCATCATTGAAATCTCTCCAATTTTTCGGTTCGATTCTCAATCGTTTGGCAGGTTGTGGAGTTAGCAATTTATTAATCAAAGCGTCGGCACATCTCTTACCAGCTTCCGAAGCTATTTGACTGCTCGCTTCAGTCGCAGATTTCTAACTCGCATCGATCGCCATTTTCTTTCCGATTTTGAGAGTGCTCAACCAAATCTGTTTCGCGGCATCGCCGGTGAATTTACAAGTTAAAAATCGCATCATCGAATCCACGATGCCCGATCCGCTGTAGACGTAAGATTTAGCATCTCCCCTGTTATTTATCACTAACATTGTTTTAATTATTATTATTTTTTTTTTAATATATATATATATATATACATATTTATTTACTCGATATTTTTGTTGTTTTTTTTTCCATTTCTCTTACTATTTTATTATTTCAAACGATTCATCAACTTTCGATAATCCTTCTTAGTCAAGACCTTCTGCCTCAACAATTCATCTCACACACTCACTATCTCGTTATCCTCTCCGGTGTTACCAGCCTCCCTGCTTGCCATCAACAATCTCAATCTCCCCAACATGGCATCAGGATCGCGCGGAAGAATATCGTATCGGTCATTCCCTTTCCAGTCGTTGATTTAACGAAATACTCGTTCGCCTTCCGCTTGTAACCTCTCCTATCCTTAGGTCTTGTCTCTTTGGGATCCTTGTTCTTCTTCATGGCGTGAGTCTGAACCAGAATGTCTCCACAATGTTTTTAATCCTCCTCGGTGTAATTATCGGGTCTCTGGTGAGAGAGCAGAGTATACAATCCGTCGGTCATTTCGTACCTGTTCAGACCGACAGTCAAATAGCGACCTTCAAGCGATACTTCCATGTCACCCACGGAAGTTTTATCGCGATAATCACGAAATCCGTACATCAGATCTTTCACGATTTCATTACTATCGTCAGATCTGCTAAACCACCCACTGTAAGAATCAGGAAAAAGTGACGATGTGAACGTGGACGTTTCGCATCAAACAAATCCATATAATTTGATTGTGACTAACGTAATTTGTTCGAAAAAACTAAGTTTTTGGTGAGATACGATCTGTGCCAAACATTTAGTGGGCTCGTATCCACTGTTCTACCCTACTAACAACACTGAGCAACGCTAGCGGTACACACGTGCCAAAGTTAAATGTATGTTTCCTATAGCTGTGAAACATGCTGCACTGAGAGCAGGAATATGTCAATCAAAACATCCATAGTGCCCACGAGAGAACCCCGTCCACCAGCTTGTATTAAGGCATATTCCGCGACCTACTCTCACATCATCCACATCATATGTTCTGCATAATAGATATGGCTATCGATAAGTTGGAGAGTCATGTTCTCTAATATTCGGAGATACTGTTTTATGCCAAGACAGAGGACCACGAAAATGTGAATGCTCCGAGATAATGGTAAGATATTCATCAGAAAGTTTCTCACATGAAACTATTCTAACTAACTTTCCTACGTGAGGTGACCCTGTCTGTTAAACGTGTTGTTAAACCCCAATAAATTAAATAAATAAAAGAAATCTAACAAAATCTTAAATCAATCTATTTGGTTGGTATGTTTTTTATCTGGTCAATGTACACCTTTCGCATAATGAGCGACGACAGATGAAAATTACGAATGGTTAATGGTTGTGTTAAAATAGACGGACGGTCAACAAATGTTTTCGCAGAAATGATAATATCGTGTCCATTTGTGCTTTATAGTTTTCTCGTGTTGCGTGGCGACGAATGATTTGATAGCCAGTAAGAAATATACATTTAGGCCACACGACGATTACAGTTTAAGGACAGGACATAATCTAAGAGTGAACCCTCACATTAAATGGTGGAAAAACGCTCTCAAACATTTTGCAATATGATATATTTGCGTGCTTTAATGTGAGATCGTAATCGTAACTACAGATAAGGGAAAATGACAGCTGACAGGGAGAACCCAGAGTTCCAGTGATGTAGTATCCCATTCGTAATTCTCGCCAGTGGTCGATCTTCAGTGCGCGAAAGGTCTCTAATATTTGGCTTTTTTCTTCTACTGTAACTATCATTCAACCTGAAGGCTAGCCTTCGGGTTTAAAGATAGTTGAAGTAGAAGATATACATCGAATCTGTGGAAGGTGAAATTCATTGGCCAAATGTAACTAAATGTGATTACATTTGCGGATAATATATTACAGCTGCATCCTCTCAAATTATTTGCGTAATCATGTGGCGTGTCTATCGAACAAACTTGGGTGGCACGTGTCCACTGAACATCCAGCCTTCCTTATTCCGTCGCATACGCACGTGTAAAATTCACTGCCAATTAGCGGTAAGTGAGAAGAGACTGATCCTACTACGATAAGTGTACTGGTATCAAAATACCATTTATGGGAACGGCAGCTAATCCAGCTCCGCCGCCTCCAAATAATACTCATGTAAACGGGATAAGACATTTAGCTATATGAACACTTGGGCGTTTGGCTTTTTTGTGCAACGGCTTGATGAATTATGTTTTCTAACATTTTGCATAGTGGAAATTGGATTATCTGTAAAATACAAGTTGTTCTTGAATGTACTCGAAAGAATAATGATCGTTCGTGGAAAATAACATTTATGCGAACGTCGAAGGAAAGAAATGTTTGGTAGTCCATAAGGTCAGCAGTTCTCTTGTATTGGATATTCATCGAGTTTTGGGGTTTCTTTTATTTTGTTATTTCGACAAAATGTAAATAAAATATAGATATAAAAAATCACGTTTAGCGCATGCAAAAGAATTCCAAAAAAATCTTTACTGACATGCTTGCAATGATCGATACGATTTGCTAAATGCATCAAGGCACTGTGTAAGTGCGTGTCGTGAGGCTAGTTTTTTATACCGGTATCATTCAAATGACCCAGTGCAGTCTTAGTCCAAATGCGGGCCGAGAAAGCGGTTAGTTGGTTTCAGATGTGGTAGAGTGATACGTCTTCAGAGACCGCATCAGAAAATAAATAAGACATACCCCCCCCACCCCCCCCCCCCCCCCCCCGATATGTCTAAGCTTAAGTTCCATTGTTTTTTTTATATATTTTATTAGAGAGAAGGTTTTTTATATTCCCAACCATTTACCTAACGTCACGGCCAAAACCGCAAGAGCTATTCACATAAATCACCTTTTTAATTTTTTTTCTCATTTTATGCTTCCGAAACATACCACATCATCCATTCATCACAATGAACGGGAATAGATCGTTCAAATGAGTGGATATGGGCACTCTTTTTTTTATTTAACCACACAATCACCATCAAAACCGCAGTGTTGTATTTTAGATAAACAACGCGTTTCACATAATCTCTCACACTAACGTGTATTTCACAGTGGAAGAAGAGTTGTATTTTCTGAAACCTTCTGTTCGAAACTCATCTCGTTCTTTTAACACTGCATTTATATGATAAAGATGGCCTCGGATTCAAAGCAGTTGATTTCAAATTTCTCAACTAAGTTTCAGTGTATTAGATTCGAGCTGAGGTTCGAGTCGAATTTAATGAAACAATATTCATAAATTTTGTATAAAATGTGATTTATTAGAGACACTCAAAATGGAAAGTGTAATGAGTCAGTTTTCGACATTCTATGACCCTGGCTGTTAGAAGTATCGTTAACCCACACTAAAAAAATAAACGAATTTGAGATTTAGGGAAAGATGTAATAGTCTGAATTCACAGCACCGTCGGGGTGTATAATTAAATTATTACGAATTCTACCAATGATATGGTTATCTATCGACTCTCCGCATATTTTAGGCCAAACACACTGGGCTGAACAGGGCTAATATGGATTTCAATCGCACTGTCCGAAGATAAGATAGTAATCCAAGAGCCATAGGCCTTTTAATTAGATGTCTATGTCTGATTTTAAAAGGTTTATTGGTGTTTTCTAAATCGGAATTTTATACTGATTCTGAAAATCCATTTCTTAATTGCCAAAGCTTCTGCATTTAGATTGAAAATGCAGTTCTGGGCTTGTTTTTGATAAGATTTTGGGAAAAGGTGCAAAATATTGTTTTCGTTTCATACACTTATCCAACAAAGACTTATCCCAACAGATGGGGTATGAAATTAAAAGTAACAAGACACATGCATACATATACAGTTATAAATTTCTCAAAACTGCCGCCATGCTCGGATTTTGACTCCATTCATAGTGGCTTTTATTTTTGACACTCTCAGTTCTGTTGGAGTGCCGAACCGAAATACACCGCGTCGCTGGACCGTTACAATTGCGCGTCATGCCGATATGTCATAAGGTCGGAGTCTAGTTTTGTTTTTCACGGCAGTCCACCATCGATCTACCATAGCGGAGTTCTGATATATACACGTTCTGGGACCTTGTTTGTAAAACAGCACTGCACAAGAATTATTTATTGAAGAAAATGTAGTTATCGTAATATAGACTCAGATGTATTCCGTAAAAAATACATTTTCCATAAATATCCGTTACTAATTGTTTAGTTTTTCCTAAAAAATCTTTTATTTTGTTTTTATTTTTACATTAACCCTAGGTATTTGTTTCAGTCACGGTGGTCTGGAACAACCATTTGTATGTAATTTCTCAGGATGTAAATTACCATAACTATGTACTTATTGTGTGTTATATTTATGCTAACATTCCCCATAATATCCAAAATCATTTAATCTTGTCAAAGCTATTGGCTTTCTTTTTCGAAGATTTTGAAAATGACCTTATTATGTTCACATACATTTGATAACATATATTGATCGTTGATTTGTTTCAGTTTAAAGAAAATAAAAATAATAATAATAATAATAATAATAATAATAATAATAATAGCCTGAAATCCATCTATGGTGCCCAATGGCTGTACAAAATTGCTGAATAAAATAAAAAATTTAAAAAAATCATTAGTGTGAGGAAAATGGACGAATCCTTGAAAATCGTCGTTATGCATGTAAGTTGTTCTGATTCAGAAAACACCAACAAACCTTCTGCTCTCAGATATGTAATTAAAAGTTCCTCGCCTTTGGACTATAGTTTTATTTGAAAACACTAGAGGGCAACCGACCAATAAAAAGTGAGTTTAGAAAATAATGACACGGCCTTGGTTCGCTGTACACAACTCAAACTTCGACGCTGGATATTCACTGTTCAACAAAACCAGCCCCATGATAAAAAACATTGCCTCAGTCAAAACTGAAAAATATTTGCAGAATGCAAAAACAGTAATATTACAATAACAATGTGAATCAGTAAAATAGCAGTAAGCTAAAATGAGTTGTAATTTAGATTAGACATCTGAATTAAACTTAGAAAATCTTTCTTCATCTTTCCGTTTGGAGATCTAACGAGTGCTGTCTATTCAAATGGGCTTACAAAGCCCCCTACAACAGCGTGCCACAGAACTGTTATTTTTGTGTATTTAGATACATTGTGGTACATCCTGGCACACTGGTTTGGAATGTAGCCTGATATGACTCCTAATATAAAGTTTGTTGAAATCTGTAAAATATGTTTAGTGAATGATCCGTAAAACCTTTCTTTAAGCACGCGCTTTACTTCAGCTAGCAAGAAGCTTTATTCAGAAATTACGTTCTAAATATCGTGCAAATTGGGTGTATTTAGACAAGGATAAACTAATCAGCTTACTGAACGCCCATCTAATTCGGGTTCAAAAATGACACGAGAATCACTATAAAATGATGACATGGCATGGGAGGAGGAGAAAATAGTGGACTGTCCAGGCTCCATTGTCTCGCGACAGATCAGACGAGGATGGGGGAACAATGGTTCCAAGGGGAGACAATCCTCAATATTCCCTTCAAATCAAAACACTATTTTTTTATTGTACCCAAAGAACATGTCGCGTTTTTTTTTTTTTTGCAAGAGTGGCAAACCTCGATCTCTACCCAATAGTGTTTTATATTTTCCAGATCGACCTATGATTCTCCATTTGAAACAATTGGTATTCAATAAACAACTATTTAAATTGAGTGGCTTTAAAGCAATACCCGTACTGTAGCCCGAAAAATCACAAAATAGTCCGTAAAGTCTGGTTAAAAAATGACGTCATTGTATCACGAATGCGTTACTTCTTCGCGCGTTCTCGTTGGCATCTCCGACAGTCTCGGTCGAAGCAGGTGTCGTTGCAGCTAATTGTGTTCAGCAATATCATGCGACAATGGAAACACACGTGCAGGAAATAGCACAGTGTTTCATTATGAGGTATAATAATAATATATATATATATAATAACAATAAGGCTGTCAAATCTACGGACCACAATATTAAACCATTCAGTTCTGAGCTCCTGAATGGTATCGTATTTTAAAATATTATCAATTTGTATCGAAGAGAGGTTCAGTGATAATTTAATCCTATGGCCCAATGAGGCTGCAGGGTTAAATTATCTCCGAACATCCTCTCCATTCCTGGAATATTATTTCGTCCAGCAACCTAGTCACAGGGGTGATAGGGATAGGACTGGGTGCTCGTCCCCACCCCATTTTCCAGAAAAAATGTCAACCTTGTATACATTCATGCCTTAAATGACTAAACGTGATTCATGCACCCTGCCCATGATATTTTTGGTGTCATTTTGCTTTGATTATTCCCACACTTTCAGGGTACTTTAGCCTTCAAGAAATACACAAGGTGCCCCCGTTGGCATGATCAGGGTTTTTTTGGCCTGGATATACCTTGGACTTTCACCTATGGGAAATACAATCTCTTAACCCAACACGGGTGCAATGAATTAGAGGAGGGATAAAATGATGTTTATTTGCTGTCATTGGCAGCAGAAAAATATTTTGTCACCACCCCCTCCTCCCACTGCATTTGGTCGGCCCACGCTCTGCTGGTGTCATCGAATCACAAATGCTGTAATTTCCTTCGCATAAAAAATAAGCATAACATTTTGAAAGGGTAAAGTGTCGCGATAACTTACGAATGGCTGAAAAAGACATTCCCCTTCCTACCCTTCCGGTGGCATTTCTTCTGTACATTTGTTAAAAATTAGACATCTCCGTTTTGTCGAGTTTGAAAAGAAAGCAAATGAGGGAAGTTGAGCAAAACTGTGCTTTTCAAGTTTACATTGACAAAGTAGTTTTTCGGAGACTTTTGTTATGCTCGCATTACCAACTTGACTAAAGCATGTTTGTCGCTCCCCCCCCCCCCCCCCCCCCCCCCATATGCCCTTGGCAAAATGCCAGTTGAAGCCAGCTGTCTTTGCGTTCCTTGACCTTTTGTGGTAAAAGAGAATGTTCGGACATTTTATCTTTGTCATAGACATTTGTTTAAGGTTCAATTCGATACAGGGAGGAATTCCCGGTTCCACTACTAAAAATTCCGTTCCAGGTTACGGAAAATAATGGCAGGACAGAAACAGTCATGGCGCGTTCGTCGTCCGAAGAAATGACAATATTTCCCCTAAACTATCCGCGATTTTCATTTCATGGCTTTTTCTCCCACAGCTTCCCGATAACTCCACCAATCTTTTTGTCATCCCCGAATTTTGGACGCATGCAGTTCTAAATACTAATATTGACATCGGAGTCTCCGACGTGGGCATGAGTTTACTTCGTGTGAGAACCATAAGGTTCTATCTTCCACTGGAAGATAGAACCGCATGGTTCCCACGCGTAGAGTATTTAAAATGCATGCGTCCAAAATTGTATTGCCCAAAAGAAAGCCAATGGTTCGTAGTGCTCAATATCTTCTGTCAACCCAGAAATTCTCCCTTTTATAAATATATCAACCAGTTGGTCGTAATAATGATTGAAATTAATGAAACAGACATCTCCCCGGTTCCCAGATTTTTTGTTCAAATAAAAATCCCGATTCCGTGAAAAAAAGGAGAAATGTATTAAACTCTACGTTAGGTACAAGTAATTAAAAGAGGACGCAGTGAGCTCTACAGTAACACACGTATGTATGTAGAGAAACATGCAATTTTCAATGGAACAGAATATCTAACAAACTGAAAATTGTGTCTTCCGGTTTGTCCATCGGGGATGGCCATGTTTTCGTTCGATATTGAATTTTGGGATAGTTGAAAATAAAAACAGCAACAAAAACAAGAGATTGCACCGTGTGTTCATCGCGTCAATCTTTCGGAATAAATTACGTTATTATTTCTTTAACTTGAACACTGGCTCCCTAGAATTCAGTATTAAATTGATTTTTGTTACTTGAAAATTTTAAAAATCCTACTTTCGACCACGTTTTTTTTTCTCTTCAGGTTTACTGCCAGTAATACAGTATCAAAAGTTGACAAAACTACGTGCGGCTGCATGAATCATTTTCTTTCGATTTTACGACAACAGAGTCCTTTGCGACTGTGTTCTCTTCCAGGTATAACCTAATTCATATTAATGTAGAACACAAACATCTGACAACAATGCTACAATAACTGTGGATAGGTAGTAAAGTATGACAGTTGCGCACATACTTCAATATTGTGCCAATTTTAATGATGTAAGAAGGCAACAGTTTGGGAGAACTATTATACGCGATAAATTCGCATCAGATTCTCTCGCTCAACGAAATCAACCCTTTTAATAAGTTTTAAAAAAAAATTATATTTTTAATCTACATTCCATCTTCCAAGTTTCTATCATAAGGGTGATTTACATCGTGTCCAGTAGACTGCTTGTACCACCGACTCATTACTGTTATCACTATTTATTATACGCTAAACGGTAGATTACCGAAGAAATTGCGGAAGACAGAAATCGTATCCCCCACTGTGAAGATATAGAAATTTTCACTTTCACGGTATCAATCAAAATGGAGGCTTTCAAAGCATCACTTCAAGGTGAATACGAGTCAAATTATCACTGGAAATGATCAATTGTTTCTAAAAACGTATAATGAAAGTAAATCTAGTGTTTTTGAGTGGATATCGATCATTTCCAGCAATAATTTAACACATGTTCACCTTGAATTGATGCATGAAACCCGCTAGTCCATAATTTGTCTGAAAGTCTGTAATTTAAGTTTTTTGGTTTGGTACGTCCTTTCAAAGGACGTACCGAACCAAAAATTTATATTACGGACTTTCAGTCATGTTTGGACTAGAAACCCGCCAGCTGAATCAGATTGCAAGACGCTGTTTGTTCAGAGTATCAACCTGATCACTTCCGCGTTTCAATGATTCAATGTGCTGTTTACTTTCATGCATCAATTCAAGGTTGAAACCAGTGGAATTATCAGATTTTCATAAAAAGCGTATAATAAAAAGAAAATCTAGTGTTTTTGAGTGGATACCGAAAATTATCTCACGTGTGACCGAGGCAAATGTTTTTTTCGCTCACGCTTATCCTCTATTTATTTGTTTCTTTCATTACACTGTACTTATTTCCTGTTTTTAATGAATATTTTTATATTCTTAAAGACAAATACCTCTTTTATTACAATAAATACGGATTTACCGTCACGATATAGCCTAAGATGCCGTTGAGGTGCTAAGTACTAAAAAATAAATAAATAAATAAATAAATAAATAAATAAGGCAGTAAAGTAAAATAGGAATACTCACAATTCCATGACTCTAAATTTACTTTAGTTTTATCAACAACTGGACGAGGGTGCATTGTCCAATCTAGTAACTGATATTCCGACACGAGCCAAACATCCTCTCTCTCACTCATCTCCTGCATGAATTCCACGACTGCTTGGAAACTATTATTTGCTTTATCAAACCAGTTGGCATGTACGTAAATGCCAAAAGGTGTTTTGTTTGAATTGTAATATCTGTTGAAATTACTGTAAAAATAATCTTTGAACTCTTGAACAGTCCCATTCATCTTACAATCGTCAGCCATCGAGCATGCATACCCATCACTACGATACCACCTATTCAGAGGAATTTCCCATAAACCCGTGTAAGAAGCTGTTGGACAACTAGAAATCCCACAATATGTCTTATTCACTGGGAAATCGAGAGTGAACGGCCACGACAAAGACTTGGCTACCATCGATGTGTCGTAGAGAAAGCCATGGTCTTGCATCATGCTGTATTGGTTATCACCGCCTATTTGCAAGAAAGGTACCCTCATTCCTCGGATCTCGTCCTTCGGGATAATACTGGACAGCCTGTCCCTCATTCCGACCATCTCTTCCTTATAATCATCATAGCTAGCGTTTTGCCACCACGCTATTGGAAATTTATGGCTCTGACTGTGGGAACCAAATTCATGTCCCATGTCATACACTTTTTTAACACTAGACATCTGAATATTGTCTCCAGACACATAGAAAGAAAACTTTGCGGAGCAGTTATTTGGGTTTCTATATTTCTGGCGATCTAAATCTTCATAGTAATGCAAATTGCTCCAGCTAGCTATTCCGTCATCGAATGTCAGTAATACCATCATGGGTACTTGGTCTACTGGTATCCCGCCAGGAATATCCATACCGGGACATCTGCAAGTTGGAAGCTGACAACTTGAAGGATCACATTCTAAAAAGAGAAGTACATTAATCACAACACAGAACATGTAGCTGTCATAGAAAATTACCGCAAACAACATTTTAAGAATTACAACTTCTCTAGCACCGAATGAGGCCTTATTTGAACCACTACCACAGCCCCATATGCAACTGGATGGCTCGAACTCGGCGAAAAACAAACGTCGCCACTCAAACTGCCTCTCCCCAAGATGGCACCAAGGCAATCAACGCAATAACTCCTCTCAATCCATGACGTTTGATGACAGTAAAGCTGTTACGCTGTGACTGTAGTCACAGCGTAATAGCGTTCACTTCATCTAACGTCATGATGTTTACATAGTACGAACGCTGATAACACCGCATCAGCTTTCTAATATCGGCACTACATACACAGAACGACACACGCCTGTGAATTGGTTAATCGAGTGCCAGCGTGGAAGGATGGAACAAGAGGCCGTAAGCCTCGAGTTTTATCCTTCCGCGATGGCACAAGTGTGATTTCAACTTTCCAATCTCGGCATCGGCACTTGTTTTTTTTTTTGTCAATAACTACTACAATATGTTGTAAGTATTCATTTTCCATTGCTACGGAAAATGTACACTTCATACACATATTCTTTTTTCACAGAAATCAAAGTATACTCTTTATAAAGTGACCGGCGATTGCGTGGTATGGACAACTAGAAAACCTTCAAAAATTCGTTTTGCTTTGTTTGTTGAGCATTGTTTATTTATTCCACCTCACCCCCACCCACCCTAGGATGGCGGTGATTAAGAAACTTTTCTATATTTGACCAATGTGCGTTCCAGCAATCCGTTTGTATAGTACGGAAGCGTATTCGGTACATGGTAAGAAAAAAATTAACTGAGAATTCTGACTTTAGAACTCAGAATTCTGTTACAAAGTCAGAATTCTGAGTTCCAAAGTCCGAATTATGAGTTCCAAAGTCCGAATTATGAGTTATAAAGTCCGAATTCTGAGTTCTAAGGTCAGAATTCCGAGTTCTAAAGTCAGAATTCTGAGTTCCTAAGTCAAAATTCTGAGATTACAAACTCAGAATTTCGAATTCCCAAGTTAGAATTCTGAATTCTAAAGTCAAAATTCTGAGATAAGAAACTCAGAATTCTGAGTCCCAAAATCAGAATTCTGAATTCTAAAGTCTGAATTCTGAGATTGCAAACTCAGAATTATGAGTTCTAAAGTCAGAATTCTAATTTTGTTTCTTTCCATGTCCCGAATACCCTTCCATATACAGAAATAATCTCCTGGTCGGAACCAATCAATATAGATTCCAGAAAACTTCCAAATCATGGTTCAGCGAATCACAATTTTTCGCTCGAATCGAATCAGACAAAATGTTCGAAACCGAATCGAATCTCGAGTCGGATCCACTTTCTAATTATTACGATTCTACGGCTGTCTTACTAGTGCTGTCTATCCCCCGCGTGTACCCAGTATCAACATGCGTACTGGTAAGACAATATCGTGCCACGTACAAGTAGATGGACCTTTCACTTGTTTTGAAAGGTAAAGCAAAATATTCATATGGCAGCCAATAGTATTCCGTGTGGAAATGTCGGCATGGCCAATGTATTAGACCGATGTGCTGCGTACTTTCAGTAAGTGAATCGAATGCGACGGAGTTTTGACACATTGACATTCAAATTATTCGAGGCGTTCGCTTTGAATGGATCACTAATAACAATGAGTTTTAACATTTTGTTCTAACATTCTAGTGATGACAACTCACCCCACGGTTATCTTTGCAACAGGACGAGAAACGAACGAGAATTGACCAGGTGTCACCAAAGGGGTGCTGAAGCATTATAGCTTGCGCCTTATTTCACCGAAAGGTTGGTATATTGTGCAAACCGGCGTAACATGAAGTCCGCTATCCACTGTATGGAATCCACTACGGGCGTTTTTGTTTAGACTCTTCCGGTTGAGAGACACTGACAAGATTGGGCGCGGGGGGGGGGGGGGGGGTTTTGTTTTATTGATCATTTTCGACACATATGCTACCAAACATTCACAAACTATCCCATGTGCATTTGTAGATGTGCAATCTACCTTCACGCTCTGCGAGCTATGCTCAAATAGCTTATTTTATCTCGAAAAAGTCAATTTTTGTCTACCTCGAAATTAAAAAAACATGCTATTTCTTCAGATCGTTGTCGTTTTTGACTGCAAGGGGGGATTTGTCAGCGCTAAAGCTATTTAGTTGCCAACTTCAACCATTCCTCCTTTCAAATTTTGCCTAATAGAACGACTGCGTCGACCATCCCCCCTCTCTTTTCATTACTTTTCTGCGACAAATAGATGTGCTCGGTATACGTGTTTAGAAAATTAACTTGCACGGTTGATCGAATTATAATGTTTTTAAAGTGTACGGCTTAGCTGGAGAAGGTTAGGGTTGGAGTTCGTCTATTCCTTTCTTAGACTGATTGATTGATTTATTTATTGAGGTTTAACGACGCTTTCGATAGCCAGGGTCACCTCGTGTTGGACAGTTTTACGGGTGGAGGAAGACGGAGTACCCAGACAGCACCGACGAGCCAATGTCGGGCTCCTTAACATAATGACTCCACACAAGCAGGGTTAGCATTGGTTGAAGACAAGTGCACCACTGACATGCAGTACGCCTTAGTACACAGCGCCACCGTGCCCCCACGTGGGCAGTGAGGTTACCGCAGGTGAGTTTCTCGGATATAAATACTCAACTGAACATACGTGTTGTGACTTTAAAAAACAAATTCAGTTAAAACAAGCACCGAGCTTACCACTGGGCATATATATTGATAATATTTTTATACATGCGGGGATTGCGAAAATGTTAAAAAGACCAGAACCAGGTGGTAGCGGTCGATATCACCACTGGACATACCAGAAGTGTAATTTCCTTCCACTTGAACAGGATGAAGGATGAGCTTGGTTTAAAAACAGTTGGATCGCGTTGTAAACACTGTTAAGATATTCACCATTCTTTCTGTTGACTGTGTTACCTAACATATAGCGTGCATAGTTATAAAAAAAAACATTGTATAAAACGAACGTCATAAAAATAAACTTGGAATGAGCAAGATTGATCACTGCTACCCGACTTCCTGCCAAATAACGCTCACTAAACAGACGGCTCTGTTTCTGTTAATCCAAGCGAGAAGTGGGGCTGTACTGTTCTTTTTAGTATTGCGCGAATGAGTTCAATTTCTTATTTTTGGCCAAACTCGAGCGCTATCTAAAACTGAGATTACAATCAGTATACCCGTATTTTGCTGATACTGGAGTTTACCTCGCATGTGATTGTTTTGTTTGTCTCTCACTACAACAAGCAACCCACAGACACTACATTTTACGTTCTAATCGTGCTCAGTTGGTCCGGTGCCCAGTCAGCGAACTTTTATAAGAATAACGGGCCTTACAATTTTGGCATGTGTAAGGGTATGTATCGTGATGACGATTGATGAGCCCTGTGTTGTGGTGACGTTCAATGAAACCCTGACGTTCCGTTCTACAGTTTCGCACTATTGCACAGGTGGAAAATTCTAAACAAAGGGCATCTACTGAAACTGATAACATGTAAGTTGGAGGTGTATTCTAATTATCATATATTTGTTGGACAAGAGCACTTGAAGTTTTGGTCACAAAGTTGGAGTCTGATACATGGTGGTAAATTACTAGAGAAACAGTGGCTTCGAAAATTGCCAACGTTTAAAAATGTAAGTTGTTACCAGGTATGTAAAAATGAGACAGAAATATAATTTTCAAGTTGGGGTCGGGTTTGTTAACAATCGAGATTTATGGCTTGGCGACGGTCACTGTCGGGATGCGTCCGGGCGGACGTCCTTACACTGTTAGCGCAATAACTTCAACAAACGTTCTCGATTTGACTAATATTTGCCATACAGGTCATTTGCAGTAATATCTCAAGCAAGCTCGAAAACTGGTGCGGCCCGATTTATGTTTCGTAGTTATGGACCTTAATTAGTCAATTTTTACGAATTTTGAGCTCGTAATAGAGCAGTAAATTGAATAAATGTTCTCCGATTTGACTAATATTTGCCATACAGGCCATCTGCAGTAATATCTCAAGCAAGCTCGAAAACTGGCGCTGTCAGGGTTTTTTTGTTACAGAGTTATGGGCCTTAATTAGATCATTTTTTACGAATTTTGAGTTCGTTTGCGCAATAACGTGAACAAATGTTCTCCGATTTGACAACCGGCATGACCGATAACCTGGGTTATAGACATGCAACACTCTCCGATTACCACCACAACTCGACGTCTGAATCTCGGTCTCAGATGCGCACATCATGTTTTCATGTTTTGGAAACAGGAGGTGATATGCTCCAGAGGTAGGGAAGTGAAGGGTCGTGAAGGGTCGTGAAAAAATTCAGCCTTTGAGGCTGCCGGGCGGCTGAAAATGACTGGCTTCGACATTTTTCATGCAAGTTGTCAGGTTGAAGCATTGCATTAGACAATAAATTACATCGCCCACATCCAGATTTATTTCTACTTAATCAGAATCAGGTAGTCTTGTATGTTTTTAGTAGATTTGGAAAATGTAATTAGTGTTATGAGTTAGACAACTATGTTAATGTATATTCACGGTTGAAGACATTAAAACATTCACAATGCTGGGAAACATTTTTCAGAATAACTATCCCTTATAGCAAAGAGTTTTCCACGGATATGACAGATTCATGATATGGCCCCACTTTAATTTTGATAGTTTTGTATTCCGTTACAATGTGATATCGTCTCTTCCCTAGACCCGTTGTCTACATGGAAAGACGTCCTCCAACTTCCTATGCAAGATACCTGTGTCTCATGTGAGAAGACCATGTGAGATAGATATCTATGTCCCTGAACGGTTATTGAGATACGATACCGTTCCGTTTCTCATTCTGTGTTTTTTGATATGTATTGAATGTAATTTTCGGTGAATAATAAGTCAAGCAAAAT
Source organism: Pictodentalium vernedei (assembly GCA_031216915.1). Lineage (NCBI taxonomy): Eukaryota > Metazoa > Mollusca > Scaphopoda > Dentaliida > Dentaliidae > Pictodentalium > Pictodentalium vernedei. Next base: position 381,509,149 of record CM062296.1, read on the forward strand.
CACACATGTGTTTTCTAGCTCAAATTCAGGCTGATTTCCCCACAATCTACCTCACATAACCCACGTGACCGGCGTATTAGCATATTTAATGAGCACCGGACTATTCGATCATCGCACGTTCTTCTGTAAACAGAGGGTTAACGATTTGTAGCGAAATGAACATGGACATATTCTGATGACCTCATATTATGAATTCGCAATGTACTTGCATAACTTGTCGACGGAAATTCCCTCTCTCTCATAATGGTTACATTCAAAAATTCATATAAAAAAGAGTCAAGTGTCCTTTGGTTTTGTGGTCCGTGTTTTTATTTCTATTTTCTTCGACAAACGTTCGCTTACTAAAATTTCCGAAACGTGACACCACGTTGTTTGTTTACAGAATAACGCGCGATGATTGAATAGTTCTGCGCTCATTAAATATGCTAATAAGCCGGTAACGCGGATCATGTGAGATAGATATCTATCTCACATGGCCTTCTCACATGAGACACACATACCTTGCATTGGAAGTGGGAGAGAAAATAGTATTTCCAATCTTAGTGTAGACGCAAAATCGATTATTTTTGCGGCAAAGGCTATCGTAATCTCTAAGAAGATCGCGCCCTTAACCCCCTCTCCTCCTCAAACTCACACACAATTTTACTGGATTCAACGCCTCTGGGCATAGAGACAGACAGATATAATGAAGTCCTTTGTACTTTGTAGCCCAGATTGACTTGGGTGCTCAATTTCAGTATCTCATGCGATTGTAGTGACATACAGATCAACCCGTACACCATGCACATCTACTGGCCGCAGAAAAGTAATGAAAAGAGAGGAGATGGTCGACGCAGTCGTTCTATTAGACAAAATTTGAAAGGAGGAATGACTGAAGTTGGCAACTAAACAGCTTTTGCGCTGACAAATCCTTCTTTGCTGTCGAAAACGACAACGAACTGCTGAAAAAGCATGTTTTCTAATTTCGAGGTAGACAAAAATTGATTTTTTAGAGATAAAATAAGCTATTTGAGCTTAGCTCGCAGAGCGTGAAGGTAGATGTCTCATCTATAAATGCACATGGGATAGTTTTGTGAACGTTCGGTAACATATGTGTCGAAAATTATCAATAAAACAAACATCCCCCCTGCGCTCGATCTTGTCAGTGTCTTTCAATCGGACGAGTCTAAACAAAAACGCCGTAGTGGATTCCATACAGTGCTATCGCTTCAAATCACATGTCAGGAAGTTTCCTATTATATTTGTGTTATCTAGTTCAGCTCGATACTGTTGATCTCGTTCCACAGAAAACTACAAGATGGGCTGTCATCTTCAGAAAGTCGACAATAAAGAAATGTATGAAATCAAAAAATCTCAAGGATTCGAAGTTCATCACATAATCTCATCAGTGAAAAGATTTGAACCAAATCTAATCTCGATCGTTCGTTGGAGCCTATTCCAAATGATACGAGATGGGAGTCGGGGTCGTTGTAAAAGTTTGCAGAATATTTTATCCATAAAATCTCGATACACTGGGATAAATGTGTCGCGATTACATCGCGATCTCGTCGATAAAGACCCCTACCTTTTTCTGATACCAGTTCTGTACCTGATAAACCTCCGAAACAGCCGGTCGTGCCAACTGCCATTTCACAATATTCGGCCAGGATTGGCAAGATAAGTGAAGAAACTAATGGCGAACTACTCAACAGAGGTCAACATAGAAAGAAGCACGAATCGAGGGAATAAATTTATTAGTCAGAGAGTCTAGAGGATTGTAATAAACTCAACGGTAGGGCTCAGAGCAACACGTCTTTGGATGTGCTGCAGAACAGAACGAAGCCAGGTTTAGAGCAGTACCTAGATAGCACATAAGGGATTACCACCGTTGTTCCATAGGGGTGGGTGTCAATATCACTTAAATTTGTAGTACAATAGGAAAGATGGGGATAAGGAAGCCAAATGAATGTAGTGTTTGAGGATAATGGTGACCAGAACACTTTCTCATTAAATGTTCAAAATATAAAGATCTTCAAAATATCGTTCAAATAGAATAAGATTCATCTAGAGTACGAACGAACGAACGAACGTACGAACGAACAAACCGAACGAACGAACGAACGAATATCACTGGAAACATGACAGATAGGTGGAGACAAGAGAAAGAAGATGGTCGGTCTCCTTGGAGATCGAGTAGGAGATGGTAAGGGGTGTTGTTAAACAGTTTATTTGTGTTTGTGAATGCTCGGAAGAGAGAAGTAGTTGGCATCGGCTACTGGGTAATAAAACCATTTTCCTGAGAGAAACACAGTGATCAGCGACCGTCCCAGTGCTATTGATATTAAACATATATTTTGACTGAAACTGTCTGGAAGTAGATTACGTCCACAAAATGCGGGCCTTTTGTGTGAAAAAACATTTGGGGAATGATTGGTACTAAGTAGAACATATGGAACGGAACTGATACCTCTGAACCAAACTGTTGTAAAGAGTTTGGAAACGTTTCAGAACGGTACAGGTCGAGCGATAATGTTGCGACATTCAGCCTACAGAGCAGATTTTATGATAGGTAAAGTGTCAACGGGGTCATTAAAGCCTATAGTAAATTCTAATAAAATAATATAAGAGTACTTAAAGTAATCGACAGAGACAGAATATTATAATATTAGAACGTTTCTGTCGTGTTCTATCGGTCGATAGTACCTGAGTTTGTGAGATTTCTGAAATAAAACTTTCAGCAGCTTCGCTGCTTCAGGTTCTATTTCAGAAATCACACAAACTCAGGTGCTATTGACCGATTACAACATGAAAAGAAACGTTCTAATTATTTTATTTTAATTTTAATTAATAAAAAAATAGCTTTCATTGTTTTGCGTTAACTGCAACATGCCATCAATTTTGTAACAATGTAGTCGAATCCAGAAACATGCTTTTTGTGACGTCATTTCGAACGAATGGCGTCTCTTTAGGAGTTTCCAGATCACCATATTCGAAAATGACTTGTCACAAGTGCCGTCGCTTTGGGAGTTTCTATATCACCAAATGTCAGTGTTTACAAATGCATCATGCTATTCATGTTAAAATTCATTATTAATGCTTGTGAGATAAGTGGTATAATGGAATATAAATTCATGTTTCTTGAACGACGACAGTTGTTAGAATTGAGCAGAGTGAAACGATTTATTTTGAACTTGAGCTTGAGGCGGAGACTCAGTGAGGACGAGGAGCAGGAATACTAAACTTCTGGAAATATAATTGATTGAAGTCACATTCATGATTCACCACGTGAGTTTTTAATATGTCTGATTGTTTTGAATTCATTGTTTGCAGTAAAAAGTGAAAATACACCCACTGAAGTTGACATATTTGTCGGTAAGTTTGTGCCTATCGTCGACGAAAAAAGTTAAACAGACACGACGCCATCGTTTAGTGTTGAGAAATTCCAATCAGCGCGTGTGTAATCGACGCTGATCAATAGAAGTGGAGCTTATATTTTCTTTGTTCTCATGTGTCCAAAAACTCCAGTACTATGACTTTTAGATGGGTTCAAATTAACCAATCACGGTCAATGTCACAGACGTGAGACATAATAAACTCGTTTAGAATATGGAAGTATTAAATTATGTTGTACCATAAAACACATGAGATCTGTTGAGAATTGCAAGCTATGTTATTACTACCTATCAATCAAAGTACTCATTGTTTCAGCTAACACCGGATGAGCTTGTGGGTGTGCATTTCAATAGATACAAAAAGTGTCAATATGTTAGCTACGGTTTGACGAAGGTTAGAAAAGGCCTCTCTATAATGTCATTCATGCACAGAGAACCAAGACTGTACTCAGCTATCTGACATTTTGGTATGTTAAGCTCTCAAGTTTGATTGGGTGTTTTTCCTCTCCAGGTGGTGAGGAATTTTAATTTGAGGAAAACTTGACAATTGGCTGTCAAAGTTTTCCATTGTTCTGTCAAATCATACCTGATTTGCAGAACTCGAACAGTCGTGTGATGTTTAGCCAGTTTCAACCGGTATGAGCTGGTTGGACTATCACTCTCTCTTCTAACAGAGGACATCCTCTAGGCCGACGTCCATTGAAGCTTGGAGATTCTTGTTAGAGTATGGGAACGGACAGATGGAGGCACTTCTTTGGTAATGGGTGCCTCATGTCACCTGATCTGCTGTCTGCCTTAGACGAGATCTCGTGATGCGTAATAAGCATGAAATCGCAATTGTGTTCAAGACCAGTCACGTTCCACTGTGTGTGTAAGTGCCAGCAGAACCCCAGACCAGACACCTCCGACCACAGTCACAAAGGGTACGTTGTTATTAACAAGCCTACAAATACGAAATCTTTGGCTGGACATGCGGTCTTGACTACCCCGGGAAATTACCGTCACTCCAGTACTGGTGAAAATTGTGATATAGAATAATTTTGAAACTTTGATTCTAGAACTTATCGTAGTTCTTGAGACTTGAGATTTTGGCGTTTAATACAGGTACTGATAATCAGAAAAGGGAGCTGCTCGGCCTGCAATTTAAAAGAACCACAACCTCATTCCAACGATGCTTTGTTAACAACTGAAGTCCGAGCTGTATTATAAAACCACTAGACTTATTTTGAGCAACGATCATTGACGCTCATTATGCAACAATAACAGTGTCGAGTAATGTAGCAGCACTGGAAAACTGGACAAAAGCCAAGCAGCGGATGTTATACGGACTGGATGCTGCAGAACATCGGCGAAATGCGAGTGAACGTGTAGTGAAGAAGTGTTGACTGAAGTTAGTCTTATAGATCTCATACAACAGGCGAAATGGAACCCTTGTTTAAATATTGCTTCTGTTTCAACTAGCATGTTACACTTTCCATGAAAGTTATCTCTTTTCAGATATATTTGATATTACCAAGAAGAGAGCACTCACCTCCTGGAGATGTCGCAGTCGTCAGCGACGGAGCTGTTGCTGTCACTGGAATGAAAATAAAAGTACAGCGTCATTAATAGTAGCGCTTATCCCAGGCCTGTTAACCTTTTACCACGCGCTATGGTCATATGCACCTATAGCCTTGAACGAATATCGCCATTTAAGTTTACTCGGTTTTCAACTATTCCTCCAAAACAGAGCTTATGACCCCTCGTTGGAACGATCTTACCCAGCCATTTCATTGCGTGGTCATAAACTATATTTTGAAAGCAAAAAATGAAAAGGTTTCGTAATTCACGAAACTTGTTAATTGACACGTGACCATTTCAACTCGTGTTCTTAAACAGAAATGTAATGTAATATTGTCCTCAACAGATCAGTGAATCCATTTCGCAGTAAGGTGGAGCTTCCGTGACAATTAAACCCCACAGATCTACATGGATTACGTTATAACGGGCCCGCTTTGACAATTTATAGAACAATTCAGGAATATCGATAAAAGGTTGACCCTACAACAGTAGAGGTCTGCAAGGTTAAATTACTAACACAACCAACACATACCAAGACGATTCGTCAAATTTCCATTAACAGTATTATGTAAGATATAGCATAATCATCGTCGTCATCAGTATTGCTAAGATTATGTGTACAGTACGGCCGCCATGGACTGGTTACTTTCTAAGGGTGGGCAATATTTCCACGGACGCAATAATATTAAATTCCAAACACTTAATATAGGAACAATCACCAAACATTTAATTAATGAAGTACCGAATACAACCCGGTGCTTCATTGACTAAAATTTTGCTTGTGATGATTTTTATTACCTGGTAAAGGCGTGAGTGGACATCACTGACCACGCGTGGATTACGACCAGTCCACGGTGGCTGTACTTGTCGATCAACGCGTCGGCTGCCCTCTTGCCAGCCACAGAAGCTATCCTACCACTGGCTTCGGAAGCGGCTTTCTTACCAGCATCCAAAGCCGTCTTCTTACCGATCTCAAATGCGGTCGATGCGAGTTTTCTACCCGCATCGCTCGTGTAATCAATGAATAAGACGGAAACTGTATTCTATTTCCACTGTCCTTTAAATTATCATTTTAACCATCTTTAAATGAATAGAGAAATTGATAATTACGTTGAACAGCTTGAAAGCTCAAGATCAAGTAAAATGCCCGTTTCGCGAATGACCTGCTCGCGAATGGAGAAAAGGTCTTTTAGCATCATTTTTGTGGTTGGTTTTACGAGGTACACTCTGCGAAAATTTAGCATCCGAACAGTATGTATGCTTTGAGCTATTGTCCGTAACAGCTATTTTATGTGCGTTAAATTGCCATTTTACACTTTTGCTCATTGTTTAGTAAAACTGACCAGAAGATAATTTAAAATCATAAAGATAAATGCACATAACATATGAGGACATGCACTATAGATGTCGTCAGAGATAAACCTTTTATGTATAACGTACGTTATCAATTTGAAATTACTGAAAGTAACAATTACTGTATAAGGATTCTGAAAATTGACGCGTTATGTCGAATTAACATCTGCTTTCCGGAGAAAAGCGCGAGTATAAAATGATTTTATGGACTCGCATGTGTGACAAAATGATTGTACCGGTGACTTATTACATTATTGACATTCACCACATTGGTAAGAAATTTTAGTAATTGACAGAGCTACCGATTGTTCGTTACCAAAGGGGAAATACAAACACAGCATTGCCTAAATCGTTTTCCCTTTGGATATTTGAGGTGCATTCGCAACATTACCCATACTTTAACAATAAAACATGTGTAATGCTTCGAATATAAGTATCCTTACTATTCATTTAACCCTTTACCTAACATGAAAAGCAGACGACACTTGCAAACAAAATTCTTGAATAACTAATTTTTTTCATTTTTGTCCCAAAAACATAGGTTATGACCCCTCTTTGGAACGAGCGCGATGAGCTCGTTACAAAGAGGGGTAATAACTTATGTTTTTGAGACAAAAAATGAAAAAATAATGAAAATTAATTGGCGATTTTTGTGAATAGCGCTGGCCGGTTTTGGCCGTTACGTTGGGTAAAGGGTTAAAAAGTAACGTATGGTAACGTGATTTTCAACTTTCAAACAGGTGAAGTTTACATTGTATATAATATGCTTCATTGTGGTTCTGATGTTGTTTATCTATTTTAAATTGCACAACTTCCTTTATGTGTTATTACAAAGGGGATGAAGAGGGAGTGGAAACGAAGGCGTGTTTGCAATCGTGGGTGTCTATATTTTGCAGTAATGGGAAGCTTGATAGTCTCTTGATGGGTGTTATGGACCAGTGTACAAGCAACGTGTGAATCTCCCGTAAACCTCGACACAATGTGCAGGACAGGTGCCCGTCCTAACTTATGGAATAGAAGAAAGTAATATGCTACAGTGCTGTATCCTCAAGTGTATACACTATTGTCAGTAGGTGATAATTGAGAGTTCAACCATCAACGTACATGTACGTGTACATGTACACCTCCATAGGATTTAATGTTAAAATCGTGTACCTGTACACGATTTTTAACGTTTTTAGGGTGCTTTAGAATCCCCTTGAGAATTCAAACATCACTGATTGTATCTAAGAATGACAAAAAACGCATGAAATTTTACGTACAGTACATGTACCGTTTTGATTGAAATCGCCAAGTGAGTTTCCCCCATAGGATTCAGTGTTAAATTGCGAGCAAAAAAACGTTTTGTCGTTTCTAAATCATCCTCTTGCCAATTCTAACAATCCGCGCCCGTACACGATTGAAACCCAATGGGGGCGTACACGGAGATCCGCTTGCGGATTTTAGGTCTGAAATCGACTCGCGTAAAGAGGTGATGTTTGAATCCGCAAACCCACTGTCGCGTTTCTCGAAGTAAGACTGGCGCACGTTATTGCGAGGTGATCTCAATGAGCACTTGATGGAAATGTTTTGAATGAAGAGTGTTGTCGGTGTGTTAGAAAATCCGCAAACCCGCTGTCACGTTTTCCTGAAGTAAAAACTAACACATGTTATCGTTATGACTGAATGAGGTTTTCGTTCAAAAAGAGTCAATTATAAATTATGATCTGTTTTATAGAGATTCGTGTCTTGGTTCGATGTGACGAAGAGAAATTGAGTTTAGGGAGATCGTTCAAAAGAGTCAAACACTTAACGGAATGTTTAAACGCATTTTCCACTCAATTAGGTTTTGAGTGGTAAAATTTTTAATATATTCATGATAGCAATCAGAGAGATTTGAAAATGAATAAGTTCTCAGCGTTAAAAATTAGAAAACCAGCTTTCTTTTGTGTGTTGAAATGTTTTAACAGTCATCAAAGGGATTCTCTCTTAATTCGAAACTGAGTGAATGGTTCTTTGATATGTGAATGGAAATCTTTTGACAAAACGTAAAACTACTATCAAAATGCGTTAAATCAGAAACCGGTTTGTCATGTACTGCTTAAACGTATTTTTAAACTTCTCCAATTCAATCAACAGTGAGTTGAGATGTGAATATTTTTAGTTTATTATATTAAAGACGGAAAGATTTTTATTACTTAAAAACATAAAAATATAATTAAACATTTAATTTTGAAAATAATAAAACAATTAAAAACGAAAGATGTTTTTACAGATGGATTCTAGACACCGAGATCGAATTTTAGAAGAGTTTGAGCGTGCTAAGAAGGGCATTCAGTCGGCTGATAGAAGCAGACGTCTTGGTGAGATGCAACTCAAACGCGAAGCCACAAAAATATTTAAACCCGTGACGAAGGAAGGAGATAGTCGAAGAACTGAGACCCATAAAGGAGAGTTCTTTGAGAATGGGTTCGTTGCCTCTTAGTTTTGGAAATCGGTATTCCATTCAATCTACACCGGATTACGTTCCCACGGGAATTCAAACAGAGAGCGAGTCTGATGATACAGCTTCGACTATCACCACTAGTAGCGTCGCATCGTCTGATGATGATGGCGGTAAGAGAGATCTGTTGTATGGATTTTATAAGGATTCGGAGGGAAGGATTTTTGTAGGAGACACAGAAGTAGATATTGGCGATGATGAATTGATCGTGGGTTCGAACAGATACGAATTGACTGATGGACTGCGCAGATTGCTCCTTTACGACAAGCCTAGCGATTACACGGATCAGGATTTCGACAATTACGGCGACATTCTGGTTCAGACCCACGCCATGAAGAGAAATAACGATGCCAGATAGACGAGACCCAAAGCCAACAGAGGTTACAAGTAGACGAAAGTGGTGAAACCCATATGGGATATGAACAAGAAGTTCATCGAATCGGTGACTGGCAAAGGGGTGAAAACCACTTTTCTTCCGAGCGATTCTGACGCTCTGTCTCAGAGATTGAGTTTGTTGATGGCGAGCAGACGGGCTGGTAACACAGGATTAGATAATCAGATAGTTACTATATCTGACGAATTGTTAAGACAGAAGGTTTTGAATAAAAGCCACTATAAAAGGCTGATGAACGAATTGAAGGATTGATGATGTGTACATAATAAGTAGAGAGAAACAAACAAACAAACAAAAATAAAACAGTAAATTTTTACACTAGAATAATAAAAATATTTAAAAACAACAAAACGATTTACCAGTGAAAAAAACAAAAATATATTATAAAAATAAAATATGTTGGTGATAAAGAACAGGGGATACGTCAGAACTTACGTTCAAGGCGGTTCTGGCATCGTCGATTCAAGCTGTTCAACGTAATTATCAATTTCTCTATTCATTTAAAGATGGTTAAAATGATAATTTAAAGGACAGTGGAAATAGAATATAGTTTCCGTCTTATTCATTGATTACACGAGCGATGCGGGTAGAAAACTCGCATCGACCGCATTTGAGGTCGGTAAGAAGACGGCTTTGGATGCTGGTAAGAAAGCCGCTTCCAAAGCCAGTGGTAGGATAGCTTCTGTGGCTGGCAAGAGGGCAGCCGACGTGTTGATCGACAAGTTGATCAGTCCGCCGGCGAAGCGAGCTGCGTTAGAGCGAACGCCGAAAAGTTGGAAAGATTTTAAGGATGCTGTGGTACCCATACAAGATTTAGCCAAAATGACGAGTGGATCTGGATTGAAGAGAACTCGCGACGGTGTGATATAAATAAATAATAACATTAAAAACTGAGTTTGAAAAACATAAAAAATTTGCGTTTGAAAAGAATCTAAAATAACAAACAAAAAAAAATAAAACAAAGATGAACATTAAAGATATGTCTTGGAACGACGCCGCGACCAAGAGGTCGAATAACGAGTTCTTTCCCAAAAGCATAAGAGGCTTGATAGTGGGAAAATCGAATTGTGGAAAGACCAATCTGTTGATGAATCTGTTGTCCCGACCCGACTGGTTGGATTACGACAGATTGTTTGTGTTTGGCAAGAGCTTGTTTCAACCTGAATACAGATTGCTTCGAGAGTGCATGGATCGTAGATTGCCCAAGGACGTCATAGCCAGAATCTTTGACAGTAGGGAGGAATTCGACAAGAGTGAAGCTCCACTTTCGACCATTTTGGACGGTGCGGCGATGGAACTGATGAAGAGAAATGCATCTTCGAACGTCGAGTGTCGATTTTATGAGAACGCTAGCGACGTTCCGGATCCTAGAGAACTGAAATCGGAAGATAAGAATCTCATGATTTTCGACGATCTGCTTTTGGAGAGACAGAACCGATTCGAATCGTATTACGTTAGGGGTCGACACAGCAACGTGGACTGTTTCTACCTGTCGCAGAATTATTTTCGATTGCCCAGACAGACGATAAGGGAGAACGCTAATTTTCTATGTCTCTTTCGCCAAGATCTCAAGAATCTCAATCACATCTACGGCGATCACATCGCAAACGACATGAGCGCGGCAGAATTCAGGAAGATTCTGCAAGAGGGTTTGGGATGGTGGACTTTACAATTTCGTCGTGATCGATTTGACAAGCGAATTTAATCGCGGAAAATATCGGTGCGGATTCGACAAGTTTTATGTTTCTGATAATAATAAGATAGAGCGTGAAAATAAAATTTAGAAAATAATAAATCTTCAAATAATTAGTTTTGAATAAAAAAAAATAAAATTAAATATAATGTTCGAACATGGAGATATGTTAGAACGAATAGCCGAGAATACGGCTGCACAACAATCCATTCAAATCGTGGTGAGTGGCGATTCGACTTGATTCGCTACGAAATTCGAACCTTCCATCGAATTGAATAGAGAGAAAAGATACGAGATGGCGTTGGTGAATCTGGAGACCTATTATTCCTTTCCCAACATCACCGAAAAGAATAACTCGTTCAAGTATTCCGACGGAGTGGATTGGTTGGAGATTCGAATTCCCAAAGGGAGTTACGACATAGACGATTTGAACAATTACATTCAGACGCGAATGAAGACGGATGGAAAGGGAAGCAACAAGATCAGACTCGCTCCCAATCCTAATACCTTACAGATGATGTTGGATTTGGAAGATAATTTTCGAGTGGATTTCAGCACGGACGATTCTATAGGCAAGATGTTGGGATTCGATCGAAAGATGTATCGAGGCCACGCGGCATCTGAAAATACGGTCGACATTCTCGCAGTCAATAGCATTCTGGTGAACGTGGACGTGATTGCTGGAAGCTACGTGAATGGTAGCACTCAACCGACGATCTATTCCTTCTTTCCAAACATGTCGCTGGGTTATAAGATCGTGGAGCGACCTCGAAATTTAGTTTATCTACCAGTGATTTTAGACACGTTGTATAGTCTCAAAACCACGTTGACGGATCAAAATGGTGAACTGTTAGATCTTCGCGGAGAGAGGGTGACGATACGATTTCACATAAGAGAAATATAAAAGCAAAAAAAAAATATTGTGTATATATAAAGATAACAAAAATAAAATAAACGCAATATTAATTTTACAAAATTATTTTAATATTATTATTAAACAAGAAACAATTGAAGTAAATATATTTTAAAAACAGAATTATGACAGAATACATGATTAAAAACGTGAACATATCCGCAGGACAGAGGAAGAAACTTAAGAGAGCGTTAACAACTCGAGGCGAGGCGGTGAGATTCAAATTCATTCACGAAGATCTGACGAGAGGCGGTCAGGATTCGATCGCCTGGACCAGAAGTCAAATCAAAAGGATGGAGAAAGCGATTCATGATGGAAGAGGGTTGACGGTGAGATTGAGTCCCGCTCAATTGAGATACAATTTGAGAATGAAAGGTGGTTTCCTACCGCTATTGGCAGAAATCGCCACAAAAGCATTACCCTTCGCTGCAAAGGCACTACCCTTTCTCGGAAAGACTCTCGGCGTGGGAGCTCTCACGGGACTCGCTAGTTCAGCAGTTGAGAAATTAATGGGTGGCAGCGGACTGTTTTTGAAGAAGGGAGGAGCCGTGTGTCACGTCCACGTAGACGGCAGCGGTAAAGGATTGTATCTAGAACCCGTTAGAGGTGGCAACTCTCTGAGAGGAAACGGTCTCTATCTGAAGAGTGGACAGAACGTTGAGCGACTCGGCAAGGGTTTGTAGCTCGGTGAGAATTCGCCGTTTAAGAATATACCGATTTTGAATATGTTATTATAATATAAAATTATATAAAATATAAATCATAGAAAGTATAAAATAATATATTTAAAATGGGTAAAAAGGTGGAGAAACAATTAGATGATAATGACGAATATCGCGAGACAGAGTGCAAAGAAACAAAAAAAAAGTGGAAAAATGGTTAGACGCTAATGATGGATATATGAGGAAAGAACTGATGAAAGAGATAGATAAAGCACGGGATAGACGGTTGGGAATGAGACGCTTTCCACTGTCACCACTACCTTCTGAAGAGAATGGTGATGATATGAGTGTTACCAAGAGATGCACAACATTCGTTCATAATTATGATTCGGATAAACAAAAATGTTGTTATAAACATATCATATCACAAAAAAAAAAGAAAAAGAAGAATCAACGCTCAAAACTGAGAAAAAAGGAAACGTTATTATAATATATGGTAATAGTAAAGAAGAAGGAAAACAAAAAAAAAATGAGATCTAAAGATGATCTCATCACTTTTTTTTTTCAGTTTTCTTCGCTAAAAATCAATCTCTCTATTGTTTATATTTCCAAGCTCGTTATTAGCATGTTGACACTCATGTTTTCAAGATGATCTCATCACGTTTTTTTCTTTCTTCTGCGCAAAAAATCAATCACTCTATTGTTTATATTTCCAAGTCCGTTATTAGCATGTTGACACTCGTGTCTTCTCCTTTTTCGAAAACGTGTTTAATGTTTATCTTTACTCTTTTAAGTTTTTTTACATCAGTCAACTCGCTCTCACCACCCAATTTCTTCATGAGTTCGAATGAGATGTTTGGAAATATGTAATTTCCATAGGGCAACGACAAATCATCCTTGTCGAATTCTCTATCTTCGGCGATGACGATGTTCTGCAGATTGCTTTGGTACTCATAAAACAAATCGAGCGCGGCTTCATCCAATTTCAAAGGTATGCGATATTTGTCGTATTTGTGCTCTAAGCCCTTCGTCTCGACCTCGTTCAATTCGATGGGATTGTGTCGTTGTAATCTATAGATTTTATGACCGAATTTCTTATACGTTTCGACTCGTTTCAATTTCAGTTCGCATCTTTTAGGTGTTGTTGTCCTCATGATTGATTATTTGGGTTTTTTTGTTTTTACGAATTCTTGCAAATAATGTATATTTTAAATTTTGTATTTTAATCATTTGTTTAAAAAAAGTTTTTGGTTTTTTTTTTGCTCCTTATATATAAAAAAAAAGTTGTTTTTTAATTTTAATTTCTTTAATGTGAAAAATTGTTTTTGTAAAACTTTTTTTCTCTTTATATATATATAAAAAACGTTGTTTTTTCACGTCTGCTTCGCGGAAAATTGTTTTGAACCTTGTGCGAGACTTCGTGCAAAAGTCGTAAGAGTTCTATTTGTCTTGAACCTTCTTCTTCTTTTTTAATAGTTCGAACAACATTGTCGATTAATTCTTCTTTTTTAATAGTTCGAACGACATTGTCGATTAATTTTTGTTTGCTAATAGTATTATGATTCGATTTTCTATCACAAATCGTATTGTTTTCTTTCGAAATGGGTAAATATAAATTACGATTTTTTTCCTCTTGGTTTTTTGGAGATAACGATTTATTAAACAACGTCGACGTTTATGTTGAGATTCCGTCGTGGATGTTGTCATCATGATCGATTATTTAGTTTTTTTTTGTTTTACGAATTCTTGCAAATAATGTATATTTTAAATTTTGTATTTTAATAATTTGTTTAAAGTTTTTTTTTTTGCTCTTTATATATATAAAAAAGTTGTTTTTTTAATTTTAATTTCTTTAATGTGAAAAATTTTTTTTGGTAAAAGTTAACACATTAAAGAAAAAATTGAATTTAAAAAAAATCTTTTTTTTTATATAAAGAGTAAAAAAAACAAAACTTTTTAAACAAATTATTTAAATACAAAATTCGGAAAAAAATATATTCTTACAAAATGAAACAAACAGATAAAAAAAAATTGGAAAATTTAAATGAGAAAACCATACCTCAGTTAAACGAGATTTGTAAACTATTAAAAATTTCACATTTCAGAAATCATAGAACTAAATCAAAAAAGATTCAAGCCATACAGAAACATTTGCAAAACGATGGAAAGGCAAATGAAATGCCGATAGCAATGACGTCAAAAAATGCATCGGTTGTGAAAAATGAGAAGAAGAAGAAAAAGATAGTAAAAGGAAACGAAATGCTGATAGCAATGACGTCAAAAAATGCATCGGTTGTGAAAAATGAGAAGAAGAAGAAAAAGATAGTAAAAGGAATCGAAATGCTGATAGCAATGACGTCAAAAAATGCATCGGAAAACGATGGAAAGGCAAATGAAATGCCGATAGCAATGATGTCAAAAAATGCATTGGAAAACGATGGAAAGGCAAATGAAATGCCGATAGCAATGATGTCAAAAAATGCATCGGTTGTGAAAAATGAGAAGAAGAAAAAGATAGTAAAAGGAATCGAAATGCCAATGTCGAAAAAAACCAAAAACGTTTCGTTTGTGAAAAATAAGAAGACGACTAAACGAAAAGCCATTGAAGAAGAACTTCAAGTTTCCAAAGAAAAGAAAAGAAAAACTAAAACGAAAACGAGTGATGCACTTCAGATTCTAGGCAAACGAGATATATCGAGCAAAATTCGATGAGCAATAGATGAAGGAAAAGGAAAAGAATATCTAGTGCGACTCCCCACGGAACTATTTCAATCGAAGTCCTAGAACGGGAGAGTGCGATCAATGGTATTTTTAAAACTTTCGACGTGGTTCCCTCGTTGAAGAAAATCGATCCGAAATTGTTCATGGAACGGGTGAAGAAAAAAGTATTGGATTTGTTTCGCAAATACATGAATGTAGCTAAAAATTAAGATGATACTCCATTGCGTGATGAATAAAATCGACGTGAAGTCCAGCGAGAGCATCGTGAAAAATGCATATTTCAGATCTAACGTCGAACCTGTATTTCGAGGTTCACATTTATTGGACGTTTTCGAAAAGATGAAAGACAAGATGTTGACATCTCTCGCGAATTATCAACATGAAGGTAGTAATTGGACGTTCGATGAGGTGTTGAAACTCGAAATTCACATAACTGAAAACGATTTGTTGAAAGGGTCTTCCTACGTGAAATTACCGTATTTCCTAGCAAAAAAACATGCCATGGTCAACGTGAAAAATAAAGATGATCAGTGTTTTAAATGGGCAGTCACTTCCACTTTATACCCTGTCAAAATGAACGTCGAAAGAGTTTCTTCTTACGAGGTAACTTCTAAAAATCTCGATTGGACCAGAGTGACTTTTCCAACAGAGTTAAAACACATCGAACGTTTCGAGGCTCAAAATCCCACCATAGCGGTGAACGTCTTGGGATACGACGACGAAAAACGAATCATCTATCCTCTCAGACTGACTTCGTATCTCGGAAGAGAAAAGACGATTACTTTATTATTGATTTCGAATGGTGACCATCGTCATTATTGTTGGGTTAAACATCTGAGCCGATTACTGTCGAAACAAAATAATAATCATAACGGAAAGATATCTTTATGTTACAATTGCATGAACGTGTTTCACAGCGAAGATTCGTTGGCGAAACATCAGGAATATTGCAACGAAAATCAAGGTGTCGCCGTCGAAATGCCCAAACCGAACACCATCGTGAAGTTTGAAAATCACAATAGAAGGTTAAAAGTACCATTCGTCGTGAACGCCGATTTCGAATGTTTCACCGCAAAAATGAGTTCCTGTCAACCCAACGCTCTTCAAAGTTACGTCAAAAGATATCAAAAACACATACCTTCGGGCTATTGCATTTACGTGAAATGCGCTTTCGACTCGCAACACGACATGGGTCCCTTCACCTACACGAAACAGTATGAAGACGATGATGTGGCTCAAAGGTTCGTGGAAGAGTTAGAATGGAAACTTCAAATGTTATACGACAAATTCAAAACTCCAGCAGAAATGATCATCACGCGAGAGCAGCAGGACGAAAATAACAGAGCCACCGAATGTCACATATGCAGACAATCGTTCGACGAGAATTCGAAGGAAAATAAGAAGGTCAGAGACCACGATCATTACACGGGTCTGTATCGCAGTCCGGCTCACAGCAAGTGTAATTTAAAATATCGAGATGCCGTTTTCTATCCGGTGATGTTTCACAATCTCTCAGGTTACAACAGTCATCTGTTCTTGAAAAATCTCGGCACCTCACACGAAGAATTAAATTGCATCGCGAACAGCGAAGAAAGATACATTTCCTTCACGAAATGGAAGCTCATGGAGGTGAAAAGAGTAATCGACGGAGAGACATTGGAAGAAAAAACGAAATTCATTCGTAGAGCCATACGTTTCATCGACAGTTTTAAATTCATGTTGACCGCTCTGGAAAAATTAGTCGATAACATGAGCAAGGATAAATTTAAAATCATGAGCAAACATTTCAGAGAATGAGTAGACGTCATGTTGAGGAAAGGAGTCTATCCTTATGATTACATGAATGATCTAAAGAGATTCGAAGACACCGCACTACCTTCGAAAGAAGATTTTTATTCGAAATTATACGAATCCGACATTTCCGACGAGAATTACGAACACGCTAAAAACGTGTGGAAATCATTCGATATGAAAACCATGAGAGATTATCACGATCTCTATCTGAAGACCGACGTTCTACTCTTGGCAGACGTGTTCGAAAATTTTCGAGACGTCTGTTGTCGAAATTACGATCTGGATCCCGCTTGGTCAGGGCTTGATTTAATCTGAAAATTTTGATTAGCAATTTACTATTCACCCTGGAAAATTGATTAGCAGTTGATCCAAAAGCACTTGAAACTAATAAATCTTGAATAGCAAAATTCAGAAATTGGAGAGCAAAGTGCTATGCTAATCCAGTTAAATCGAGCCCTGTTGGTATTTCACCACACCCGGTCTGGCGTGGGACGCTCTGTTGAAGACCACCGAAGTCCAATTGGAATTATTATCTGACGTGGACATGTTGCTCATGTTCGAAAGGGCTGCGAGAGGTGGCGTCTCGATGATCTCCCACAGACATTCTGAGGCTAACAATCCCTACATGAAAGAAGGTTTCGATTCGAAATGGTCGACTAAATACATACAGTATTGGGACGCCAATAATCTGTACGGTTGGGCTATGAGTCATCCTTTACCGATTGGAAATTTCGAATGGGTGAAGGAACCGGAAGAGATGCAAAAATGGAGAGACTATCCTTGCATTTTAGAAGTCGATTTGAACTATCCGGAAGAATTACACGATCTACACAACGATTATCTGCTGGCTGGCTCCCGAACGAATGGAACCGAACGAGGGAGATGAGGAAAAACTCATTCCCAATTTATTTAACAAATGTAACTACGTCGTCTACAGTGAGAATTTGAAACAATACGTCGATTACGGGATGAAATTAGTCGACATACATCACATCATTCGATTCGACGAAGAGCCTTGGATGAAAAAATACATCGATCTCAACACGAATCTCAGAATTCGAGCTGAGAACGATTTTGAAAAAGATTTTTTCAAACTCATGAACAACTGCGTGTACGGTAAATCGATGGAAAACATCAGGAAGAGAACCGACGTTCGACTCGTCACGTCTGAGAAAAGAGCTAAAACATTAGTGGCGAAACCCAATTACAAACACCGAACCATATTCAACGAAAATCTAGTGGCCGTTCACATGCAAAAGACGCACCTGAAGTTCGACAAACCGTATTATCTCGGACCGATCATCTTAGATGTCAGCAAGCGATTGATGTACGAGTTTCACTACGATTACGTCAAACGAAAATTTGGTGATAAAGCCAAACTACTGTTCACCGACACGGACAGTTTAGGTTACGAGATAGAGACGAAAGACATCTACCGAGATATATCTCAGGACGTGGCCAAGTGGTTCGACACAAGCAATTATCCCATCGATCACCCGTCCAACATTCAATCGAATGACAACAAGAAGGTGTTGGGTAAATTTAAGGACGAGAGCGGTGGTAAACAAATCGTCGAATTCGTGGGCTTGAGACCCAAACTGTATGCTTATCGTCTAGAAGATGATGAAGAGATCAAGAAGTGCAAAGGAGTTAAAGCGTGCATGGTGAAGAAAAACATCTCTTTCCAAGAGAATAAAGATTGTCTGTTAGGAAGTGGTCCGGTGTATAAGATTATGAAATCAATTAGAAGCGAAAATCACGACTTGTATACGGAAATAGTCAATAAGATTTTGCTGACGGCCAACGACGATAAGAGATTCGTGTTAGACGATAAAATAAGCACTTTGGCACTCGGACATTGGACTGTGGATCTAATTAGAGATGATATGAATGTGGATGATTGGATTCTAGATACAATTGTGGATGATAAGATTCCAGATATGATTGTGGATGATAGGATTCCAGAAAATCAAGAGGAATTAGACGGATTCAAGATTATGGAAATCGATAGAGACATCGAGAATGTTAGTTTAAAAAGAAAAATAAAAAAATTTAAAAAAAATAACGTCATTTTAGTGAATTATAATAAAATAAATAATTAAAAAAAATATATACGCATTTATGAATAAGAAAATAAAGATATCCGTAGAAGGTGTCGTCTTACCTAATGAACCCCTATCCAACATCGATCTGTTGAATGCGGCAAAAGATTTGAAAATCAAAGATTTTCTAGGCGTGTTTTCCAGAGATGCCTTGCCGAAGAGAAGACCTCAACAATCGGAATGCGGAATTTTAAATCTTGACGATTCATCAGGTGAAGGCACTCACTGGGTGGCGTGGATCAAGAACGGGAAGAAGAAAAATTATTATTTCGACAGCTACGGAATCTCGCCGCCAAAAGAAATAAAGAACTATTTCAACAAATCGATGGTTCGTTACAACACGGAACAAGTGCAATCACCAGATCAAGTGTTTTGTGGTCACCTGTGTCTCACGTTCTCAAGAGATGGTCTGAAGGAGATCGATTTCAAGACATTCTCAATGATTTACATTAGAGAGAGATTTTTTTTTATAGTATATATAAAGATAAAAAATTATTTTAAAAAAATTTTAATCGAATAAAAACGAAAAATAAAATAACATAGTTCATTTTTAATAAACTGCATTTTGAATATATTTTTCTAAAAACAAAAAAATCCCTAACAACATGCCAGTCGATAAATTTGGTAGAAGTGACGACAAAAAAGTCAACCTAAGAAAGAAGATGAAGACGTTCGAAGTCGACGATGGTTACGATGTTGCCAACTTGGACGAATGTTACATTCGGAGATACGAACCTCGAGAAGAACCTTTGAACATGAACGATAAGAAGCTCTACAATCTTCCCAAGCCAATAGATCTCGCAGATGCTGCGACTAAAAAATACATCAACAGGGGGAACGCCGATTTCAAACGAATCATGCTAGATAATTACGTGGATAAAACCATGACCGACGATCTCGATCTGAAATCCAAACGTTTGGTGAACATCACGAATCCCATAGATCCCACTGATGCCGCGACCAAGAAATACGTGGACGATTCTCACGCAAGATTCAGCGAACACCTGAGAAATAGATACGTTCAGAAAACGATGCACTCGGAATTGAACGCCAATTATAACAAGATAACGAACGTGGCCACTCCCAGGAATCCCAAGGACGTGGTGACCAAACACTACATAGATCTGGAACAGAGAAAGTCTGACAGACGAGAAATGAAATCGGATCTGAATGCGGGATTCAACAAGATATTGAATCTGCCGAAGATCGACGACACGGATGTGGACTCAACCACGGTCAACAAGGGCTACGTGGTGATATGATCACAAGAATACCTAGAATCGCAAGTGGACGATCTCTACCTGAACAAACAATCTGGCAGAACCATGGAGGGTGGTATCGACATGAATGGTAAGAATTTATTCAGACTCAGTCACGATCCCGAATTCGATTTCAGCGCGGTCAGCAGAAAGTATGTGGACGACAACTCGGTCTGGAGAAAGGGTGACATCATGAAAGGTAAACTAGACATGGGTGGACACGCGCTCACGAATCTACCGGATCCCGTGAACATGACAGATGCCTGCACCCTGATTTCGGTGGTGGAGAAAGTCAAATATGCTAGACAATTGATCACTGTGTGGGCCGAAGAGGCCGACGCCTTAGATGAGGGAAAAGCTGAGTGGTCTTTCGGAAATGGCGGTAGCGGATCGAAACATGGTCAGGTGGGATATCCCATGCCGCTGGGAGGTGAAATCCTTCGAATGAGTCTGGCTTCCTCGGATTTGAATAACAGAGCGGTCGTCAATCTCATGGTGAATGGTGTAGAGAGCGATAAGAGATACTGCATCGAAAAGACTGAGAATCAACACGCGAATGTTAGCACGTTCGGCACGCCTCTCAAAGCGAACGCCGGAGACAGGATTAATTTCATTACGAAAACCAATAATCCCAAAGCCGCCACTTCCGTGGTGAGTCTCCTGATTGAACTCGATCCTTTGAACAAACAGTGAACGCGTGGAAAATAATGAATTAAAAAAAATAATGTGTGATTATTAAAAAACAAAAAAAAAAGTAATGAGATCATCTTTTGTTTTTTTTTTGTTTTCCTTCTTCTTCACTATTACCATATATTATAATAACGTTTCCTTTTTTCTCAATTTTCACGATCTGAAATGTTTTTTTTCTTTAGTAAAAGAATTTTGCCACTTATAACGATGATTAAAATTGCATCCTTTTTTTAATTTTCTATCCATTTATGATTACAATTTATACACTTTACGAATACGGTTGTTGGTTCATCACCAGATCTAGTTTGTTGAGATTCGATTTTTATTTGATGTTTCTTACATTTGCGACATTTTAAAATTGTATTTTTTATAATTTCTTTGTTAGATCTTATGAGATCAAACTCTTCTTTTTCTTTTAAACGAAATTCGTCAAAATCACAACTATTCCATCCTTTTTTTGTGTTACGTTCTTCATATTCAATTTGAATCCATTTTTCCAAGTATTTTTTTTTAACGTCGTAGTAATCTTTTCTGAACAGACGATTTGTTGTTTTCATGTCAAAAACATCCATTTTGTTTTCGAGATTTTGGTTTTTAATTAATCTTACATCCACATTTTTAACGTTTATTCATTTTTTTTTCACACACTCGTCTCTCATCGAATGATCGACATCTTATTTCCGTCCGATTCGAATTGTAATTCTCTGTCTGACAGGACCAGGGCGAAGGCTGTGTATTTATTTTTATTTTCTATTCTCCCTTATTTTATATCAACGAAAAAAACTTAGACGTATGCTTCATTCAGCAATAATTTCTTGATGCATCCCTTGTCTTCTAAAGTCAGACTTTTACGCGCCAATTTCAGTTCTTCCGAAACTGTAGGCTTGTCTTGATTCTTACAGAAGACTAATCTCTTCCAAAACGTGATCACATCGTTGAATCTAACGCGTCCGAACGCCGGTTCGAAATACATGACGACCATATCTTCCCTTTCCATCGTCAGACACGAATGATTCTCGTGATCGAAGTCTAGATGATCCCGACATCCAACGCATCGTTCTAACAAGATGGAACATAGTTCTTCGTTCACGCAGATTGCGTATGCTCTCATCAGCATGTTTAAAAGAATCCTCGCTCTAATAGTCTGGGAAGCGCACATGATTTAGGTATTTTTTTTTTATTATCTATTCGATTTGATATATTTATTTTTCTAAATAACTATTATTTATATATTTTTTTTCTCTCCTATATATATCAATCAAAAACGTGACAGCGGGTTTGCGGATTTTCTAACACACCGACAACACTCTTCATTCAAAACATTTCCATCAAGTGGTCATTGAGATCACCTCGCAATAACGTGCGCCAGTCTTACTTCGAGAAACGCGACAGTGGGGTTGCGGATTCAAACATCACCTCTTTACGCGAGTCGATTTCAGACCTAAAATCCGCAAGCGGATCTCCGTGTACGCCCCCATTGGGTATCAGTGTTAAAATCGTGTACGGACGCGTTAGAATCGGCAAGAGGATGATTTAGAAACGACAAAACGTTTTTTTTGCTCGCAATTTAACACTGAATCCTATGGGGGAAACTCACTTGCCGATTTCAATCAAAACGGTACATGTACCGTACGTAAAATTTCATGCGTTTTTTGTCATTCTTGGATACAATCAGTGATGTTTGAATTCTCAAGGGGATTCTAAAGCACCCTAAAAAACGTTAAAAATCGTGTACAGGTACACGATTTTAACACTAAATCCTATGGAGGTGTACATGTACACGTACATGTACGTTGATGGTTGAACTCTCAATTATCACCTACTATTGTCATTAAAGACATGGTATTACCTGTCTGTGGAAGGTAAAATATACGCCAGTAATGATACATTTCAGATTCTGTTCATAGGGTCTCGCAGGTACTCGTACCTGTGAGTAGACATTGTACTGGTGGGGGGAGGGGTAGTTTGGTATCTTCCTCAACATCATTGTAGTTTAAGGTCATGCATTCACATAGAGGTCTATGAGACTTCAAACTGACAAATAAGGAAGAAACGGAACAGAGGCATGCTTGCAGGTACATGTGGAATTCAAGGGTATGCTACCAGATATGAGAGTATGACTGCCCCATAGTTTGTAGTGTGGTAGCATACAGACCCATGTATGCGTATCATCAGTATGGGTAGTGGCCGCTCGCTTGTTCGCCCATTGGGAGAAATGTGTAGTGGCTGAAGGGGTTTCATAGGTTGTGGATGAGCCAAGGAGAGGATTCATTTTAGGGTGAATGTATCTATACTCCACTACGAGGTTGTCGGATACCAATGGGGCTCAAGTGTTGAATCAATAGCATGGTAAGTAGATAAGTATGTAGAAGCAAAGTGGCGTGGGTGAGATCGGCGTAGAAAAGGCAACTGAGTGACTTCGGTTTATGGGGCCAGTCAACACATCAGGATGCGAGCACTGTTACGGGAAATGCAAGAAAAGAACAAAGATCCCACCCCTTGATATCACGGGGAGACAGCATGACAATCAAGTTGTATGAGCAATGTTGTTTGAAACATAATGTGTACAAAGTCCACCAATGTGTGTGTTTCAAAGCCGCTTACCTCTCAGTCTACATTCCACACCATACCCAGCTCTGGTATCATAGGACTCTCCGAGATATAGACACGGTAACTTAAAAGGATGGGGCAGTCCATTAGGACTAGGGAAAGTTGGTTTCAACACCGAGCATCCCCCGAAGCATCTAAACCACCAACAATTTTGGGCATCTTCGGATAGTACCGTACATTGAAACGGGCGTGATGTGATTGACCTGGGTACACTTGCTCTCTTACTTCTGGTCTCGTGTGATTGCACTAAACCCCGAGTTTGAGTGTGCGGCAAAGCATGTTATCATGAACATCATTCCATTTAGGACGGACGAGCAACTAGTGTATTAGGCTAATAATTATAGGCTTGTCTTCATTAGGACGTCTTGGTCCAAAGTAGAAAAGCACTTTAGCAGTTCAGAATGATTTAAGTTATAAAATGGTAAACTTGACCTGATTAGTAACCTTGGCGAAGGTCGTGGGTGGTTAACTATTGTTGAGGCTATATGGACACGTGTCTTCTACAACATGGCTTCTATTCATCTGGCGAAAATAATGACATTTGTATCATTTGTAATGACAGATGATTCGCTCTGATTATTTGATTGTGTTATTTTATTGGAGTCGTATGTGTGTAATAAATGTGATAAAAACACGTATGTAAATTATTTCTGATTCTAACGAACAGTTGCGTAAATGCAAGAGAAAGTACGTGGAACTCGCCAGTATTTGTGATCAACATTTATTTATATATTTATTTATTGGTGTATAAGGTCACATATTTCTGCACAATGACTTACCATGACCGTGACAGTTTTACGGGTGGAGGAAGCCGGAGTACCCGGAGAGAACCACCGAGCAACGGCGAGCAACTGTCAGCTCCCCAACATACCAACTCCACACAAGCAGGGTTAGCATTGGTTGAAGACAGGTGCACCATCGTAGGAAATGGGGGTGAAGTGTCTTGCCCAAGGACACAACGCGGTTGCCGCAGGTGGGATTCGAACCGAGGACCTCTCGGCTTGCAGCCTGCACCTCTACCAACTGAGCCACCGCGCCCCCGTGATCAACATTTCATACTAATTTGATATCTTCTCTTAACCCTTTCAACACTGGTGGTATCTTCCATGTTGGTTGAATGGCAACAATTGGAAGAGTCTATATTCATTATTTGGGGGGTGGGGGGGTAGACCAATTAATATTTCCAACGTGCAGCCTTAAGGCTGCACGTTGAAAATATTGATTACCCAACCATACTTCAATTAGCAGTCATCTAACTTTATGAAATGATGACGTATCATGTTCCAGGGCTGGAAAAACGGCCTCTCTTTTTCAAATGGTAAAATAGCCTTGTTAAGATCATTTTTCTTTCAAATAATAAACCATTTATCATAACTTTAGTACAAATTTGATCTGTTAATTACCGTCTAGGTATTAAGCTAATTTCTGACTAAAAAACTTGTAATTTATCGAAATATTTCTTCGACACCCAGCAAATTCACCAATGTATCCGGGCCTACTTCGTCTCAATACACCTAATGTAGTCACTTAATCTATTATATGCTGTTTGACAGGGCTCTCTGGAACAGGATATAATATGAAAAATCCTACGTTCATCACGGAATTACAGAAAACCCGAACTCTGGATAACTGAAAACTCGTTATTTGAAAAAAATCTACTGGCAAGGCGGCTATTCGATAAAGAGAGTGTTCCTATACCTGACTTCTTCTGTTGTTTTTTCTGCGTTCAACTGCACTACCTTGTACAAATATGTATGATGGCAATGACAATTTACGTACATGTGCAATTCTTGCATCAAATATAATGCTATCGGTAAGTATACTACTTAAGTTATATACTTATTGATGCTTACAGTCACTTTCACCTGCTATGGCCATATCACAACTGCGTCATAGGCATGAGGTCTAGTATAGCCTAGCGAGAATACCCAAACTGCTCAATTCACAAAGCCTCAACTCCAGGTGTTGATTACCGCGTCCAATTTTACCAGTAAAACAAAACTTGTTTTCGAGCAGGCCTGAAAATAAGCAGTCTGACATTTGCAGAATAAGGTACCCAGAGGGTGAATTTGATGATGCTATCCCATACAGTGGGCCAATTTATCCTCTGGGTACCTCTCTTTCTGTTTAGTTTTGAGACCCTGATTCAGATTGAGGTTCAAAGACGGTGAATTTAGTGATGCTACCCTGCTGAGCAGGGTAGCATCACTAAATTCACCCTCTGGGGACCTCATTTTACAGGTGACAGTCTGCTTATTTTCTGGCTTGCTTTCGGGCACTTCCATCTCCCGGAGAAACAAAGTCAAGTAACTGAAGTCAAATATCAAATATCATTGGTAATGCTTCATTTCGGCTTCTCGTTCAATATTATCCCTCCGCCAAAATCGATCTCGTGCGGTGGAAAATGACAGTTCGAACGCGTATGCTGTTCTGAATTTATTGCACGCCCACAGATTATTAAAAAAATTAAAAAAAACACAAATTATTGCCAAAAATAACCAAAACATAAAACAAGAAATAGTTGAAATAGTCCGCGCACGTGATCCGTATTGTTCAAGTACAATACAAAAAAAAAATTATTGTTCGCTTCGGGTTTTGCAGAAAAGGCGTGTATTTTATGAAAATGAAGGAATGAATGAAGTTTATTCAACAATATACCAAATTCACATGTTAGATTTGAACAGCGAATTTTATATAAGAGGGTATAATGGTACATTGTTAGGAGACAACATAGCCACACTGGCTGTCTTCCTGTTGTCCCCAGGAAACATGTAAATAAAATTACTCTGTCATGGAGTAAACTGGATTATGTCTACAATTACCACTGCCTATGGCTCAACAGTATAATAGCCGATGAAAGAAAGAAAGACGTCGAATATGTATCTGGCCCTCCACCCATCCTGAGTGAAAGTTTGCACAACATGAGCAGACATTTTATTTTATGGTTATTCCATAAATTAGATTAGATTAAATTAAATTAAATTAGATTCATTTAAGTTAAAATAAATCAAATTAAATGGAATTAAATTACGTTAAATTAAATTAGGTTAAATTAAACTAAATCAACCCCTCGCCCAACGCAGATAGACGACACTGGCAAAATGAATTCTCGAATAACTAAAAAGTTTCATTTCTCGTCCCAAAAGAACAGCCCACGACCCCCCACCAGAACGAGTTCCACAAGCTCGCTCCAAAGGAGGGGTCATAGGCTACGCTTCCGACACAAAAACTGAAAAATATAATAAAATTCGAATGAGCCAAGCAAATCATTTCCTGCTGCCGGAACAAAGCCCAAGCCCCCCCCCCCCCCCCCCCCCCCCCCCACTGAAACGCGCTCCACGAGTTAGTTCCAATGAGGGCCAAGCGTCACGTCACTATTGAATGGCAAGGTAATAATCAGCGCTGATCAATGTCGGAAGCTATTTGAGGTGAAGGGTCAAAACACATTGAAAGTTGTTAATTCGAGGTCGGTTGGGGTGAGATAGCAGGTGAAATCCCAATTGTGGTTTGGCAGGTGGAGCCCTGTGGCAAGCGGTTTCCTTTTCCTTGGTAAAAAGGACCCCAACAATCGGCGCCTGGAGTCCAGGCACTTCAAGTCGGGGGGGGGGGGGGGGAGTATCTGATACAAAGTGGAAATGGCCTCTCTCTCTCTCTCTCTCTCTCTCTCTCTCTCTCTCTCTCTCTCTCTCTCTAGGATCCCACCGGGAAGTGTGGGGAAGCGTGCATGTGTCATTGAGCGTTAGGCCTACAGTTGGGGCACATTTGATACAAACAGTTGACATGTGAGGAGTAGCTTTCTTTGCATTTTTTAACAAACTGTTTCTTGAAGACGTGCCTGGAGAGTAGGACCCGGAATAAGGTATCAATTTCATTCCAGATCTTTGGGAAACTATGTTTTGGCAGGTCAGCAACTTGTCTTGTTCGACTTCCAGCTGGAGAATGTATATTGAAAAATGTATTGAAAGAGTCGGGTAAATTATCATTTTTCCAATCATGCATAAGCAGGGAAACGTTCAATTTATAGAGATCGTTAAATTTCAAAATGTTATTGGCCTTGAACAGGAGATCAGTGTTGCTATTAAACTTCTTACAACTAATTACTCGCATAGCGCGTTTTTGTAGAGAATTTATTCTACTGTTAGATGACCCGTGACCCCAGATTTGGCTTGCATATAGCAAGTGACTATGAACTGACGTATAGTACAATAATTTCAATGATTTCTTAGGAAGCACGTTTTTTACTTTGTTCAAACAATAAATTGCGCCTAACATCTTAGAACATATTGTGGAAGTGTGGTACTTAAAGTTGAGATTTTCGTCAAGGTGTACGCCTGAGAACTTAACCACTTTATCTTGTTGGGAGTTACCTACGGGAGAGAGCTTGGTATCGTCAAGCAAAATGTTTAGTAAATCAGATTTGTGCGGACTGTTTGGTAGGTGTAGCATAATGTATTTACACTTATTGGCGTTTACCTGGAGTTTGCTACAACAGCACAAATCGAATATTTTATTCAGCTCAGTATTCTCTATAGTCTCCAGACTATTCAAGTCATGTCCAACCGTAAACGGGTCTGGTTCATCAGCAAAGGACAGTAGGTTGAACACAGTGGAGTATCTCATGTCAATGACATAAAGTAAAAAGAGAACAGGTCCCAATATAGATCCCTGGGGGACCCTGAGAGTTACATGGAGATCTGTTCGGGTTATACTCCACATACTGTTCTCTGTCTGATAAATAACTTTGGAACCAATTTTTACTTATCCCTCTTATTCCGTAAAATTCTAGTTTACTAAGTAATATTTCATGGCTGATCGAATCAAATGCCTTGGACAAATCTATGAAGACCGCTAGAGTCGAGTCTTTTGTTGGCTTATCGTTACATTCAGCAAAATACTGCAAAAGGTGCATGATGGGATGGAAAGTGGAGTGTTTTTTGCGAAAGCCGTACTGATGTTCGTACACTATATTAAAATCATTCAGAAAATTAGAAAGTCTCTGGTTCATTATTTTCTCCAGAATTTTAGAAAAAGCTGGTAATGAGCTAATCGGTCTGCAGTTACCTAGCTCGCGGTAATTATTACCCCCTTTAAAGATTGGTATTACCTTTGCTATTTTCATTTTATCGGGGACTTTGCCTTGGATAAATGATTGATTGAAGATATGAACCAAGGGTTCAGCGACCTCAGAAATTGTCCCTTTCATAATTCCCGTGGATAAATTAAAAGCATCGGTACACACTTTCCCTTTCAGTTTTTCGGCTGTCAGTATAATTTCTTGCTCGTTTGTTGGGGTTATAAAAAAGAGTCATTCCATTCATAAAATCCCCGAAGTTGTTATTAGAGGTCGGAACGTGATCGCTAATAGTCTGACCAATTTCTACAAAGTAATCATTAAAACTGGAGGCGATTTTATCGGCGTCAGTTATTTGAACATTATTATGAGATATGCTAGGTGGGAGGGTCGCCTCGGATTTTGATTTGTTGATTATGCTACGAAGTATTTGCCATGTTTTTTAGAGTCATGTTTGTTGATTTCTATAATATCGTTATAGTATGTCGCTTTACTTCGTCTCTTTACTTGATTGAAAATTAAGGAGTACGTTTTATAATTATTTATATTTACTTCCGTAGGTTTTCTCAGTTTCAGCAGGTAAAGTTTATTTTTAGTAAGGGAGGACTGTAACAGACCCGATGTCATCCACGGCTGACGTTTTTATGAGCTCTTTAGGTAATTTCACTCTTCTCAAAGGAAATGCGGATTCGAATGGGTCAAGGTAAATATCCATAAACGCTTCGCATGATGCAATGGCGCACGTACAGCTATAGACGGAATTGAAGCTGGTGTTATGTAGCATATTATTGAATAGATCCATATTTTCTCTCTTGAATGATTTTCTGAGTGGGGGTAATGTATTGTTAGGCTCACTATCACCTTCCTGTATATAGAATGTGGCAAAGTGATCTGAGATATCAGTAATTAATATTCCTGCGTGATACTTAGCTGAGACATTATTGTAATAGATATGGTCGATTAAAGTTGCCGAATGCCCGGTTATTCTCGTCGGTTTTGTTATGACTGGCATGAATCCGCCACTAAACATATTATCTATGAATGAGTTAGTTTTACTGTTGTTGTTAAAATTGAGCAAGTCTATATTAAAGTCGCGAAGCAGAAAAGCCTTGCTGTGCTCCGAGTTGACTTTAGTGAGAATATCATTTACAGAAGAGACATACACATCGATACCTGCCAGAGGTGAGGAGTTTATCCTGTACATGCATCCAACAATATATGAATTTTTGCGTCCTGGACTGAGCTCCACGAAAATAGTTTCAATGACATGGGCAATGAAGATATCGCTTGGTCGAGTCTCAATCTGAAAGAAACATTCTCAGAATCAAAATGACCTACACCCCCTCTGCCGCCATCTCGACTTGGACGAGTCGTGTAGACGATTGGATGATAGCCATTGATTTTATAATTGAGGTGCTCATGTAGTTTGAAAAGTTCAGTGAGACCACTCACGTCAAACGTTCTTACCTTGCTGAATGTCCCAAAGGAAGTTGGTGAATGAGTCCCAGTTGGCATTAAGGCTTCTACAGTTTAGGCTTAGAAGGGTTACATTTTTTCCTCGCTTGCGGAAATTTTGTTTAAAGTTGGACGGGGAAAAATAATTGCAGGAACGACCATGAATAGTGAAAGGGGACTCTGAATCATCGTCCTGCAAATCGTCGCCCGAGTGCTAGAATGTTCTATGTCCCCTATGGGACATAGAACATTCTAGCACTCAGCCGACGAAACGATTCATTGAGTGGTTATACTTGAATGCGAAATTATATTGGTTATCACTCTGTATCTCGTCCAAAGCTATATTTTCATTCGCCATGAGTAAGCATCATGTGAAGTAATATAAGAATATGTGAACCACAGACAGTGGTGGAGCAGAGATTAATAAAGTTGTTTTGTTAAAACTAGACGAAAACATATAACAAGTGAACAAATTCAGCTTGTGACAGCTGGCCATAGATTCAAAAATAAAATATAATCTTTGTACATGCACGTCGTTGTGGAAGACTATTTGACAGGGTTGTCTCATATTTCTGTAGAGTCCACGGGCATTACTAGTGACACGTTTTAGGCATTTCGGTGAACCCTTGAAGATGGGGGTCGGGATTGAAAAGAAAAAAGAGAAAATGAGGTTCAGTGAGTGACTCAAGAAGGTATAGTCCTGCTACCTGTCGGGAGTGGATACTGTCGAGAGGAGTAGGATTGCAGAAAGTTGACGAAAGCAGTACGATAAGTGAGTTCGCTGGGAAGCTATATTATTAGAGGGGGGGGGGGGGGGTAGCCAAGAAGCCGGGCAAAAATTAGCCCCTAGTCCGTTCAGTTCATATGTATACACGACTGGCTCTCATTTAGCCACCCGAGTTCTTATTAGGAAAGGGTACCACATAGGTTGTTGTTAGTATGGCTTGGCCAACTTAGCATTAGCTTCGAGCTGTTAGGGAGACTGGGTCCACCAATACAACAGGTAAGTGGACTCTACACTGGCAAAAAAAATGACATATCTCGCTAAGAGGGGAGAGGAAATGCGAAGCTTCAGTCAATGCAACTCAGGGTGGGACTCGGAGGTCCGTTGGCTCAAACTATGCAAAAGCCAAAGACAGACTCACATCTAGATGTCGCCCAGGTAGCGAGACAAAGTTTGCAGTTCAGCAATATGCACCCGGTGTTACCAGCCCAGTCTATAAGAAGCAGGCAGGTACATTGATGAGAAACATTATTCTTTGTACAGTACATGGAAGGCGGACCACTGTCAGGGCAAAGCCAGTCTAAAAGGGAGGAGGCGGCTCCCCTACTTCCAAGTTCAGATATATGTATATATATTTCTTCTCTCTGTGTTGTAAGCACACGTTTTAATTAGATAATTAGCCTTATTCACAGTGGGATACTTCTCTGGCATATTACTAGTCAGCATAAAATGTTTCCATGCTATCTAAAGTCAATTAATATCGAAGGGACCGACACTTTTAATCGTCATGGCTATCAAGTATATTTTTCTCGGGATACGCTTGATAGCATATGCATTGTCGCGATGTGATTTCATCTTCAGAAATGTCACGTGCCATGTTTAGGCATCTTGACATATAACTATCTGACCATCCCAAGACGAGATATAAAGTGTGGGAAACAAGCTATTTCAGAGAGACTTGGGTTCCGACCGTTTAGGAGTGAGACATGGGTTCGGCCGAATAGGAGACCGCATATAGGGTCTCGTACGAGTGGAATTGCTGGGCAATCCACGAAGCTCCGTTGTACGCCGCTATTATCAGATTAGGTGGACGTGCACAGACGCAAAAGATTAAGACTCGGTGTTTTAAGCTCCCGTTGGGAGCCCGCGACAGTGACATTTTGAGAGTGTACTATAGCGCCAGTACAGATAGACTGAATTGATGAAAAACTATTTAACCCCTGTGATAAGTCTTTGATTTGTGTTGACCAAATTGTTAAATGTGTTGAATATTTAAATTTTATAGCAAATTTCCTTTCTTATTATACCTACCACAATTGTTTACTACAGGCTTGCACTACAGTGGAAGTCCCTAACTCAGATAATATACTCTCTATTTTTGTCTTTCCCAAGCAATTTGGGAAAGGAAAAGTGGTGCAAAAGCACCAAGAAAAAATAAGCCAAAACTGGGTCGAGTACAACCGGCGCAGACCGATTACGGGATGCTTTCTTCCAAGTACAACTCCACGACTTCCGCTGCCAGTGCGCATATGCGTCGCTAATGACTCATTCTTTTGAATCCGCCAACGTTAGAGTTATATGATCAGCGGGGAGGAAGGATTCTTACCCGTATAAGAAGACTGGAGGGCCTC
Source organism: Pictodentalium vernedei (assembly GCA_031216915.1). Lineage (NCBI taxonomy): Eukaryota > Metazoa > Mollusca > Scaphopoda > Dentaliida > Dentaliidae > Pictodentalium > Pictodentalium vernedei. The sequence goes on from CM062296.1 coordinate 381,541,634, forward strand.
CATGTCAACAACTGTGGTAGGTATAAGAAAGGAAATTTACTATAAAATTTAAATTTCTTATCAACCTACCCACAATTGTTTACTACAATAGGCTGGAGGGAATCGCATAACCAACCCTACACATAACCAACCCTACACATAACCCAAGTGCACTGGAACCGTGAACAGACGGAAGAGGTCCCGAGGCTTATCAACCATAGCATCACAAACATTAGTAAAAGACAATGAAAGATGAGGCGTTTGGTTCTGTGCGACGCACAGACAGAAAGGGCAGTAACAGCACGGAGGAGCTGGAACTGACCCTGTAAAAAGCTGAATGGCTGGGATAGACAACAGCCTGAGGCCGAAGAAAGAGGGCCCGTAGGACAAAGGTCCTCTGTCGGCTCTTGCAACTGTCGCAGATAAATGGAGACGGTAGCATTTCTCCAGTAGGCTGCCAGTATAACAACCGACAACATGATAGAGTTAGTAAAACCCCCGAGAGGAAGACAATGCACGCACCTCGTGGCAGAAAAAACAGTTGGAAATACAATCACCAGTAGTTAGACGAGCGGAAGCTGCACGAATAGCAAGACAAATCCATCGAGAAATGGATGCAGGAGAGATCTGGCATGTGAGAAAACGCATATCCATCCAGGATAAAGGCGCGAACGCCCCCCACCCCCGTGCAGAGAAGCGCCCAAGAAAGTGTCCATCTCGGAGTAAACTGCAAAGTCCAAGGCCTTTTCAAGGAAAAGAGCTGAACAAGCTTGGAGAGGCGAAGATGAGTGTCGAAACAATGCGGTACCACGTATGAAAAAGGTCTCCGAAGCATGGACTTGTACCCATTGCTGGAGACCCCCATAAACAAACATATACCAGAAACTCCGCAAGCGGTGTGATCGAAGGAGTGACAGAAGCAACAGAGTGATCGCACACCATCGACACCTTCTACTTAGCCACAGATGCTAAACCAGTGGAGTGAGTGCCTCATTGAAGAAGAAAAGCAACTCCACTGCTTGTCTCGAAAAAAACACTACGGAGTAGACAGGACCCGATAGAAGACATGTGCGAAGGCACAATGAAGTCGAGTCAACTTGAAACCTCCTCGGGCGACTTTGGCAAAGAAAGTCGCGACGTAGAGGGAGACATGCCGGAACCGCCGCTAACAGACAGCAGAGCAGATTGATCCACACCCTACCGAGGCGACAGGGGTGTGATCGAAAGGATTCGACGACTGCAGGTTCATATCTGGGCGAGAACCCGAGGCGGAATCGGAACCGGCAGGACGGCGTAGCCGACAAGGCCGTCCCAAAAGAGGGCCAGAGCGTCCACGGCGAAAGCAAAGAGATCGATGGAACACCGCCATGTGGGACCATCCCACTCGGTGGAAAAGAACCTGCTCCGTCGGAACAAGGAGTCGGCTAGGACGTTCAGACGACCCGGAAATGTGACGAACAACCACCCCGGCGTTGACATCCTGAGCGAGCAGTTAGAAGATCCCGAGCCAATTCGTACATTGGAACCGAGTGCGTGCCGCCCTGGTTCCGAATGTAAGCAACCACTGTCGAATTGTCGAACAACAGAAGGACCTGACGATTCGACAGGTGAGGGGATCCACTGCCTGAAACTCAGAAGAGCAAGAAGCTCCTTCTGGATGGTGTGTAGAGATGCCCGATCCTGGTCCCACATCCCGTGAAGAGAAAGACCTAGAGGATCCAACGTCGCACCCCATCCGAGATCGCTGACATCTGCCGTCAGAACGCGATCGGACGTGGGTAAGTCCAACGGAACACCCTGCGTGATCCACTGAACATTCGTCCAGTGGAGAAGGTGAGGATAAGGGAATTTGGTAACTGAAGCACCAGATCCAGAGAATCGACATTCGGCCTCCAACGACTGAGCAGAAAGCGTTGGAGAGGTTTGACATGCAGCCGACCTAGAGGAATGAGATCCGTCACCGAACCGCAGAGACCGAGCAGCCGGAGAATACCCTGTGCTCTCGCGGATGTGGACTGGGAACAGAGTCAGAGCAAAAGCTGGAGAGAATCACAGCCCAGCTGATGAGAGAATCACAGCCCTGGCCTGGGGAACCACCACCGTATTGAACTGAGTGCGGAAGGCCATCCCCAGATGACAAAACGACTGAGAAGGGACAAGATCCGACTTCTCCTCGTTGACTGTGAGTCCTAGCGACGGTGTGAGTTATACCCCCTCCGTGGGGGATGTGCAGCTCCTCCCGCACCCGCGAGGGGGGGGGGGGGGGGGGGCGCTGTCGTTTCGGGGCCTCCCGACTCGACCACGTCTGGAGTGAGTTATACCCCCCTCCATGGGGGATGTGCAGCTCCTCCCGCACCCCCGGGGGTGGGGAACGTTTCGGGGCCTCCTGACTCGACCACGTCTGGTGAGAATTACTCCCCTCCGTGGGGGATGTGCAGCTCCTCCCGCACCAGCGGGGGGGGGGGGGGGTGAGGAACGCTGTCGTTTCGGGGCCTCCCGATTCGACCACGTCTGGTGAGAGTTATTCCCCTTCCGTGGGGGATGTGCAGTTTTTTTTACCGTGGTGGATACTGCGGGAGCTGTTGGATTTCTGGTGAAGAGATGCCTGGTTCCGGGACTATGCGCCCTCTCCAGTTGACATCTGAGACTGTCACTAGGGTTGTGACTCCTCCTTTGGAGGCCGAGCTAGGTGGCTGTCTCCCCTCTTCTGCCAGTTCCAACAGCTCCCGTCGTATCTGCTGCTACTGCTGTTCCGTCGACAACGTCATCGGGCACCGTTTTTAGCCGGCCTAAGCTTATCCCTGCAAGGATCTGCAGGGATGTCTGTAGGGTGGTTGTGGGTATCGGCCTTAGCCATCTCCGACTTCAACTCGACTGAACCCCTACTGTGTCCTCTCAGCCGTTGAGCACAGTAGTTTTAATACCTGCAGTGGTCTGCAGTGGTGTCTGGGAGTGTAGGACGTGGGGGTATCGGCCTCAGCCTTCCCTGACTTCAACTCGGCGAAGTTGGAAGTGGCTGCGGGCCAGACCCTCTGCTGTGGTCTCTGCGCCGTCGAGTACCACAGTTTTGTCACTGGCGTTTTCCGTCCACTCATTCTGGTCACACGGCCAGTTTTGCGGGACCAACGCCTTCTGTGCAGCTTGGACCTTCTGCCCCGCAGATGTCCGCGGCAACTCTCCCGAGTTCCCGCTATGTTGATCCTCGGGGTGTGTCATACCCCTATACACGTCTGCCCTCAGATGTTTCGGCTGCCGCCCGTCGCCCCGCTTCGGATGTATTGGAGGATCGTGACCTTTCGCTGGTTAAGAGGGTCAGGTGTGAAGCCACTTTGCTGGTTCGTTCCCATGTCGAACCGGCTGGTACGGGCAGTGAGCTTAGGGAGGCCCTCTCCTTACTCACTTAGGTTCTGTCCAAGAGCCTTGCCGTTGCTTCCAGCGAAGCAGCGAGTGGTTTCCAGGCGCCCCCTATGGCGCCGCCTCCCGGGATTGGAAACAGGCCGCTTCTGATCCCCCTGGTGCCTACACCATAGGAGGCGTCGGCTGGTTTGCCAACGATGGGCTATGTGTCTTCCGACTCCGGGAGGAGTCAGACATCCTTGATGTCGGTAGCCAGCAGTCTTCTGACTTGGGGGCAGCTCTTGACTTTGTGTTTGGGTTCCTTCCGGATCTCAACACATCAAACCAGCCGACAGTGTCAGCCAGGCCGCGATCATCGGTCGCGCGCCTACAGCCTGTGGAGCAACCTGCTTCTGGGCGTCTTCGACCGTGCCAGTAAGTACAGGTGGTTGGAGCATTTTTAGCATTGGACTCTAAGCTGAGTTCCAAGGCTATGAAGGCTCCGTTCTTCACCAGGGTTGACACCTTTTTGCCTCCGGTGCGTTATCGTTTTCTACGATTTCGCCAATCCGTCAGTCTGCCAGACTTTGACGGTTTTGGATCAGGACTCCAATTCCCTCGGGCTTTCCAAGCCCAAGTCGGCCGTCATTCTATGACGACTCTGGAGTCCATGTTGGGCTTATCGAGAGAAATGCTGGGTATGCTTTCTCTCTCCGATCACGTCGTATCTGCCTCCAGATAGGTTTGACGATGTACAGGCTCCTTTGCGTGTGCTGTCCAAGGCGCTCATGCATCTTACTCACACGCATGTCTGTGACACGGCTATTTTGGAACTAGTTCGAAGGGACTCTGTGCTGGACACAGGCCGATCCCTTCCTGGGGGCAGAGCGCTGCTCTTCGATCTGCTTCTTTGGCAGGTCCGCTACTGTTCCATGGGTTCCGTGTCGACGGGTCCGGGGTGACATCCTAGGCTACGTCATTCCAAAGATCAGCTGCTGCTTCGTCAGCTTGATCAGCCTTCTAGGACAGGCAGGGACCGTTCAAAGCCTAACAAGTACCCCTCTGCTTCCTTTGCGAAGCAAAGGGCTGATCCTTCTGCCACCGCTTCTACTTCTTACTCACGTGGTAAGGGTAAGCGCCGGCAGGCTAGAGGGAACTCTCAGGATTCTTCATTCAGTAGAGGAGGTGGTTTCTCTCTCGCGGGTGTCTTCGGGGCTCGAACTCAAGAGCCTCACCTCGATTCGTCCAGGTTGGAGGAAGGATAGCAGAGTTTCGCAGACCGTTGGGCCACCATCACTTCCGATCCTTGGGTGTTAGATGTTGTTCGGTCCGGGCTGCGAATATCCTTCCGAAGGCACCCCACTCTGTCCAGAGTGCCTCTTCCAACCACAGTTCCTTCAGACGTTTTACGTCGGTAGCTTTTGTCCACGGAGATAGACAATCACCTGGCCAAGGGGGGCGATCGAGGTCGTCAAGAACATGCAGTCAGTGGGGTTTTATTCCCACCTGTTCTTGGTGCCGAAGAAGGGCGGCCGACTCAGACCGGTTGTCGATCTGAGTATCCTGAATCAGACTATCATTGCTCCAAGTTCAGCATGGAGACTTTCAGGTCGGTCCGCCGTTCCATTCACCAAGGAGATTTCGCTTCCAGCATCGACCTGCGAGACGCTTACTTTCACGGTCCGATTCATCGGGTGTCGCGGAAGTATCTCAGGTTCGCTTTTCTGGAGCGAGTTTACCAGTTGAAGGCCATGCCTTTCGGCTCAACCTGTCTCCTTGGGCCTTCACCCCGACTGCAGTCGCGTGTGATAGCCTTCCATCGCACACAGTCCAGGGTGACTACTTCGGCATATCTAGACGATATCCTCCAGAGGCATTCCAATGCTGCCTTACTGGAGTTGGATGTCGACACTCTGTTGAGCTTGCTCACGTCGCTAGGAATCAGAGTCAACGAGGAGAAGTCGGATCTGCTCCCTTCTCAGTCGTTTTGTCATCTGGGGATGTCCTTCCGCACTCAGTTCAATACGGTGGCGGTTCCCCAGGCCAGGGCTGTGATTCTCTTTGAAGCGTGAGGTCCTAGTTGTGCCTCAGCAAAATGTGAACACCGCATTAATGTTGACGTTGTGATGTGATCACGATCTGTGTCATCCTCACTTTTCCTGAACACACAAACTAAATAGCTTATCGGAGCGTGACAACATTCGCTTTACTTTCTTTGCCTCAATGATATGCTGCCACACAGTTGCACCATGGGTGCAAGCTGCAGAGTAATTGCTTGTCCTGCGGAGACTTTACGTTTCTGCGGGGTACATGTCCCATAGCTGATTTAACCCAAACAGCGACGACCTCGTAATTATTCAACACTCGGCATTCGATGCATTAGAAGCAATGCAGAAGTTTATTTCGATCAGATTTTATACATATATAATATGTAAAAATTGTTTTCAGTACTTTTGTAAAAACTGACTGGTCAAGTGGAGCTTAGCGCCGCTACCCTATTGTTTCCCTCTCTTGGCGCGGTTTCAGCATATACATTCAGTGCGCGAATGGTGGACAGCTGCCGGGTCTCGGTGGGATTGGATTTCCATCCGGCGATTATCTGCAGCTTTTGAGAACCCAACACGAGAGGTACTTGAGATGGAGGCTTGCGGGTGCTCCTTGCGCTCTCATGGAAAACTGTATGTGTTGGTCGGAGGGGAGGGGAGGGGGGTGGTCTCGTTGTCAGACCACCTCTATCCACGTGGGAGGGGTGGCATGGGGTTGATTAGCCTCGCCATTAAAAATATTGGGGGACGAGCCAACAAGGGGGGTTGGAATCCGGGAACGGGCCAATCTCGGCTCGCAGAGCTGAGTTGGGACCGCACTTTGATTTTCTTCCCTGCCGAGTGAACTCGAAATATAGGTTCGTTCTTCGTTAGGTGTGATTCCTAATCACTTCAGGCAGCGGAAAGGAAAAAATGATTAAAGTAACAACGATTCTTTTATTTACATTTAAAATAAACTCATTCCATTTCTTATCAACCTACCCACAATTGTTTACTACAGGCTTGCACTACAGTGGAAGTCCCTAACTCGGATAATATACTCTCTATTTTTGTCTTTCCCAAGCAATTTGGGAAAGAAAAGTGGTTCAAAAGCACCAAGAACAAATAGGCCAAAACTGGGTCGAGTGCAACCGGCGCAGACCCAGTACGGGGCGCTCTCTTCCAAGTATAACTCCACGACTTCTGTTGCCAGTGCGCATATGCGTCGCTAATGACTCATTCTTTTTTTTATCCGAGACACGTGAAGGATGTGTCTCCGCCATATGCATTACGAAACAGTGATAATTCAATTCGTCGATACTGGTTTTCCTGTGACTGGAATTATGGATCTGAAGATCGTATAATAACAGGACTGTGTTTTATATATTCTCGTTAATATTTTCAACCACATTCTCATTGTATATTATTCACTATTCCGTTTTCGCGAATGTTTTTCGAAATCGTGTCAACGCGGTTCGACAATTAATTTTTCGGTTGATAAATTTAATTGTTATTGGAGTTAGGTGTCAATCAGGGACTGTTTGGACAGATTTCTTCACTCTGCTGAGGGCTGAATTTCTGTTGTTTCGGTCCTTGTCGGCCGTCTGGGTTCTGTCGTGTACCCACCGGTTTTTTCTGCCACCTTCTCTCGTAGTTGAGGGTGTTCTTCTACGTTCTGTATCTGTTGAGTTCACCTTTTTCTTCTACTGCTCTCACCTCTGTTTTTTTCCGGTTCGGTTTCTTTAGGGCAATTCCTTTTGCCCTCGCCTTGGTGCGTTCTCGTGGCTGTTTCTGCCGCACCCGCGGGTAGTGTGGAACGCTGTCGTTTCGGGCCCTCCCGACGTGAGCAAATCTGATCGAAATAAGCTTCTGCATTGCTTCTAATGCATCGAATGCCGAGTGTTGAATAATTACGAGGTCGTCGCTGTTTGGGTTAAATTAGCTATGGGACATGTACCCTGCAGAAATGTAAAGTCTCCGCAGGACAAGCAATTACTCTGCAGCTCGCACCCATGGTGCAACTGTGTGGCAGCATATCATTGAGGCAAAGAAAGTAAAGCGAATGTTGTCACGCTCCGATAAGCTATTTAGTTTGTGTGTCCAGGAAAAATGAGGATGACACAGATCGTGATCACATCACAACGTCAACATTAATGCGGTGTTCACATTTTGCTGAGGCACAACCAGGACCTCACGCTTCAGAGAGAATCACAGCCCTGGCCTGAGGAACCGCCACCGTATTGAACTGAGTGCGGAAGGCCATCCCCAGATGACAAAGCGACTGAGAAGGGACCAGATCCGACTTCTCCTCGTTGACTCTGAATCCTAGCGACGTGAGCAAGCTCAACAGAGTGTCGACATCCAACTCCAGTAAGGCAGCATTGGAATGCCTCTGGAGGATATCGTCTAGATATGCCGAAGTAGTCACCCTGGACTGTGTGCGATGGAAGGCTATCACATGCGACAGCAGTCGGGTGAAGGCCCAAGGAGCCAGGTTGAGGCCGAAAGGCATGGCCTTCAACTGGTAAACTCGCTCCAGAAAAGCGAACCTGAGATACTTCCGCGACACCCGATGAATCGGACCGTGAAAGTAAGCGTCTCGCAGGTCGATGCTGGAAGCGAAATCTCCTTGGTGAATGGAACGGCGGACCGACCTGAAAGTCTCCATGCTGAACTTGGGAGCAATGATAGCCTGATTCAGGATACTCAGATCGACAACCGGTCTGAGTCGGCCGCCCTTCTTCGGCACCAAGAACAGGTGGGAATAAAACCCCACTGACTGCATGTTCTTGACGACCTCGATCGCCCCCTTGGCCAGGAGATTGTCTATCTCCGTGGACAAAAGCTCCCGATGTAAAACATCTGAAGGAACTGTGGTTGGAAGAGGCACTCTGGACAGAGTGGGTACCTTCGGAAGGATATTCGCAGCCCGGACCGAACAACATCTAACACCCAAGGATCGGATGTGATGGTGGCCCAACGGTCTGCGAACTCTGCTATCTTTCCTCCAACCTGGACGAATCGAGGTGAGGCCCTTCAGTTCGAGCACCGAAGACACCCGCGAGAGAGAAACCACCTCCTCTACTGAATGAAGAATTCTGAGACTTCCCTCTTGCCTGCCGGCGCTTACCCTTACCACGTGAGTAAGAAGTAGAAGCGGTGGCAGAAGGATCAGCCCTTTGCTTCGCAAAGGAAGCAGAAGGGGTACTTGTTAGGCTTTGAACGGTCCCTGCCTGCCCTAGAAGGCTGACCATAATTCCTGTCACAGGAAAACCAGTATCGACGAGTTGAATTATCACTGTTTCGTAATGCATATGGCGGAGACACATCCTTCGCGTGTCTCGGATAAAAAAAGAATGAGTCATAAGCGACGCATATGCGCACTGGCAACAGAAGTCGTGGAGTTGTACTTGGAAGAGAGCGCCCCGTACTGGGTCTGCGCCGGTTGCACTCGACCCAGTTTTGACTTATTTTTTCTTGGTGCTTTTGCACCACTTTTCTTTCCCAAATTGCTTGGGAAAGACAAAAATAGAGAGTATATTATCCGAGTTAGTGACTTCCACTGTAGTGCAAGCCTGTAGTAAACAATTGTGGGTAGGTTGATAAGAAGTGGAATGAGTTTATTTTAAATGTAAATAAAAGAATCGTTGGTACTTTAATCATTGTTTCCTTTCCGCTGCCTGAAGTGATTAGCAATCACACCTAACGAAGAACGAACCTATATTTCGAGTTCACTCGGCAGGGAAGAAAATCAAAGTGCGGTCCCAACTCAGCTCTGCGAGCCGAGTTTGGCCCGTACCCGGATTCCACCCCCCCCCCCCCTTGTTGGCTCGTCCCCCAATATTTTTAATGGCGAGGCTAAACAACCCCATGCCACCCCTCCCACGTGGATAGAGGTGGCCTGACAACCGCCAACAAATCGCGCCGAGGCCGAGACGACCCCCCCCCCCCCCCCCCCTCCGACCAACACATACAGTTTTCCATCAGAGCGCAAGGAGCACCCGCAAGCCTCCATCTCAAGTACCTCTCGTGTTGGGTTCTCAAAAGCTGCAGATAAACGCCGGATGGAAATCCTATCCCACCGCGACCCGGCAGCTGTCCACCATTCGCGCACTGAATGTATATGCTGAAACCGCGCCAAGGGAGGGCAACAATAGGGTAGTGGCGCTAAGCTCCACTTGACCAGTCAGTTTTTAAAAAAGTACTCCAAACAATTTTTATATATTATATATGTATAAAATCTGATCGAAATAAGCTTCTGCATTGCTTCTGATGCATCGAATGCCGAGTGTTGAATAATTACGAGGTCGTCGTTGTTTGGGTTAAATCAGCTATGGGACATGTACCCTGCAGAAACGTAAAGTCTCCGCAGGACAAGCAATTACTCTGCAGCTCGCACCCATGGTGCAACTGTGTGGTAGCATATCATTGAGGCAAAGAAAGTAAAGCGAATGTTGTCACGCTCCGATAAGCTATTTAGTTTGTGCGTCCAGGAAAAGTGAGGATGACACAGATCGTGATCACATCACAAGGTCAACATTAATACGGTGTTCACATTTTGCTGAGGCACAACTAGGACCTCACGCTTCAGTGCTCGAATTTACTATTTGATAGCAAGGGCAATCAGGGGCGGCGGAAAGATTTTCAAAGTGTGTGGGTTGGGGTGGGGGGGGGGGGGGTGGCTGGATCGGGCGATGGATGGTCGTCGGTATGAAAATTTTAAATTCCAGGGTCCCAAAACCCCAATTTCCATACATCTGAGTGAATATTTTTGAGATTTTTCAGGAGATGAATTTGAAAGATTTCACACTTGGAGAGCCGTAAAAAAAACGTCGATAAAGCATCTCTGTGAGGTCTATTTATCAGCTTTGGACGTAACGACCAAAGCGGATAAATAGACCTCACCTGCATGCTTTACCAGACGTTTACAGCAATTATACTGTCTGTGGAATATCTTGACTGGGGGTGGATTTGGTACTTGTATGTTTGTAAGATTAGGATCTACTTCAGTTAACCGATTTTTTAACAGACTGTATACATTTTAGCGTTTGCTGCCACAAATTCAAAAATGATCCATCGAAACTGAACCAGTACGAGAGAAACATAGCTGGCGAAAATATGGGGGAAGCTCTGGACCCGCCTTTTGTTTCACCAGTCATTGGTTGTGTTAAAATATATGCATACATAAAAACATGGCCCGGCAAAAAAAAGAGTGGAGGGGCTGACCCCCCCCCCCCGGTTCCGCCGTCCCTCGCAATTGGAGTAAGCCGACGTGAAATAAAGCCAGTATTCCGTGGTTCTTTGGGATGCACTTTGTTAATATAATCGTATTACAAAGATGATCGATTACAAAACAAAATAGGAGCAATAAATATAAAACACTGGGATATCCCGACTTGGCAGCTTCTATTTCTGGGATTAATAATAATAGTTGGTGGCACTGTCCTTGGAGAAACTCACGTAAGTTTCAAAGGTAATAAGTGTACTGTTCAGAGAATGTGTATTACAGTCATTTTTAGTTTCAAAATAGTGAGTAGCTGAGGACAGGTATAAGCATCATAGAATAAGTCCTGAAGAACTTGAGGGAGTGTAGATACACAAAAATTATCGAAGAGCATTTTGATGCCTACTCAATATTTAAGAGGGGTGAGTGTTCAGGAATCGGACAATCCGAGTATTCCCGTTAATCGGACCGGAAACAAGCTTCACCTTCCCATTTTCTTTCAATTTTCCAAGAATGTTATCATCTTGAGGGGATGGGGGAGGGGTATAAATGTCTTGGTGTCACATATTCGGTGATTATATGTCAATTGGGTTGGAAATTAGCTTCACCCTACCATTTGCCTTCAGTTTTACAAGATAGTTACCATATTGAAGGGGTGGGGTGGGGTGGGGTGGGGTGGGGTGGGGTGGGGGTAATATATTTAAATTCATAAGACTTAAGAACCCTGGCACAATCAGCACTAAACTAGTTGTGTGTTGGTGATGAATATTCTGTTTGAGTTAACAGTTAGTGGCCCCCCAGGTTACAGTTGGTATTTGACTATCCTGTGGATACGACTTCTGAAACAGCCAGAGCCGAGGGGAAAACAGTTCATATTATTAGAATTAGTTGCTTGTTACTATGGCCAGTAGGTTGCTTTACTTCCTACTGAACAACACCCTCTCAATCCTCATAGTATTAGTCTCGTCTGACGACGACAGCAACAGACCCCTCGGTCATTACAGACCGAGAGCCTTGGTGCAGTCGGCGCCAGATAGGATAAAAGTCGTAGCCTGAGAGCTAGAATGTTCTATGCCCCCCTATGGGACATAGAACATTCTAGCACCCAGGCGAAGAAGTGACGTGATGTGAATGATAAATATACTGTTTGGGGAATGATTTATTTACAGGTTCATTGTGCGCAATAACGGTTTTATGAATAAAAATCTTGGTACAGCCGGCACCCGAGAGAATCTGGAGAGAATGGCAGGAAGGAGCAAGTTAGTTATTTAGAGGCTATAGCTCCATTATATGAATGCTCTGGGGGCGTTATTAAGCATAGGTCCTGTTAGATGCCAATTGCTACAAAACTTTCAATTTACATGAATTGGAGCACTTACAGTCGGCACCAGCAAGGACCAACTCATGTTGTTGGTGTGTAAATCATATTTTTTGTCGGCTTGCCAATCCATTTCTTTTATTGTGATGGCATTATTTAATTGCTTTTGGTTGAGTCCCGCCTAAAATAGTAGAACAGGCTGCACCGTTATAGAACGTTGAGGGGGGTGGGGTTGTAAATATCTTGAAGAGGGGGGGGGGGGCGGATATTTTTGTTCTTTTTCATAAATATGCAAACTAATTGAGAAATTTTTATAAGTCTCAACGAATAGGCACACTCAATATCTGGCAATGGAAAAAAATATGAAAAAAACGATTACATGTTCCCAACCCCCGATAGCAAGACTCGGGTGTTATTCTTAGTATAGTGTGCGTAATTTTGAGTCCAATAACTTTCTTTTCTTATTTACTTTAAATTAGTGGTAAAATCAGGGTATACGTCCTTAATCATATTTCACTACTAATTGACAGGTATTTTGAGACCCCAGCGTTTTTCCATATTTAATTTAATTTAGTGGTAAAATCAGGGTATACCTTAATCATATTTCACTGCTAATTGACAGGCATTTTAAGACCCCAACCTTATTAAATCATAGCCCCCCCCCCCCCCCCCCCCCCCCCCACCCTCAGTCTCAACCCTTATCCCACTCCACAAACTATTGCCTGGCGCCCACAGTAACAGAGCTCTCAATACTGCAGACTGAGAGTCCTGGCATAGCCGAAGCCAGAATGACAAGCATACTGTTTGGGCTGCGGTTTGTTTACCGATTCATAATGCGCAATTGGCCTATTGGACTGCACAAACACGGCCATCAGAGTATTGTTACCGACTGGGGACTCTGGCACTGTCGGGGCAGGCTAGACACGATTCACGGGGCATAAATGACAGCTTACTGTCTGGGCAGCGGTTTGTTTACCATTTCATAATGCGCAATAGCTGTTTTACAGATATCCCTAGACATTTTTGGTACAGTCGGCACCAGAGAGAATCCACCCCTCCCCCCCCCCCCAAAATAAAAATAAAATAAAATAAAATAAAATAAATTAGGTAGGAAGGAGCAATAAAGTTATTTTTAGTCAGTTGCACTGTTATGTAAATACGCTTGTAGAGTTGTTTGGTATTGCTTCTGTAAAAAAAACTTTCAACTTGCATGACTTGAGGCACTCGCAGTCGGCACCAAACAAGGACCAACATCATGTTTTTTTATCCACCAACCGCACCATTAATATTATTACGTTGGCATAAATCAATTATCTTAAGATTGTGAACCGCCTGTGATATTTGGAACGGACAGCATCAGGCGGATTGTTAAGTAACGTTAAAGGGGGGGGGGGGGGGGGGGGGGGTATGTATCTGGAAGAATCTAGACGTAGATGTTTAGAATTCACATATTCAGTGATTATATGTCTTTCAAGCTGCAAACTAGCCTCACCCTGCCATTTTCTTTTAGTTTGGTAAACCTTTTGCCATCACTTGACCAAGAGTTTTGAACTTTTGCATGGTCTTTACAGGATTTCAACAGAGACTGATTTTCCTTAGCTAAATCTTCCTAAATAACAATTCCAGTGCCCTTCAGATTCCTTCTGTTGCCAATAACAGTTGATTTTACTCTCCGGCTTACAAACTTAACAATTATAGACCTAGGCTTATCGGCATTGTATTTGCCTAGTCTGTGGGTTATGCTAATGTCAGAGTTGGAAATATCAACCCCGAGTACATTTCGGCACACATCTATATATGACTTTGCTCTCGCACACAGTAGCCAATTCATTTTTGTTTTCATCGGGAATGCCAAATATTCTGAGGCTGTCTTTTCTAGTGTGTTGTTCGATGTTATGTTGGTTTTTGATGTTCACAATTTATCTGTTTAACCCACTAATCTCAATATTTTTTTAAATCAAGATCAGCGTTCAAGCAGCCCATTTCCTCTTCTAACTTGTCACTGTGCATTTCGGCTGATAATATGCGGTTTTCTAGAGAATCGGTTATGTTGTTTATTTTGGTGAAAATTTCTTCCTTAACAGTAGTTAGAATTTTAGTCAAGTCATCACTTTTGACTAGAGGCCTAACAACAGCCTCGTCACAACATTGTCCAGTTTTTTATTCATTTCAGACAGAACGGCTTCAAGACTATTCTTATCAGAAGTGAAGGTTTTGATGCTGGGCTGTGCGGTGGCTGCACGTTGAAAATCATGATCATCTACCATATAAGTTCACTGAGAAACAATCTACTTTATGGATAATCTTTCAAAATGTGTCGTGCGCATGGTTGTCTTCCTAATTGCTCACTATGGGGACCCTAATTCATATCAGCCTTCACAGTTGGACCCCCTCATTTTCTGACAGATGCTCGCCGCTCCTTGGTGGTTCTCTTCGGGTATTCCGGCTTCCTCCATCCGTAAAACAGTGCGAAGAAGTGGCCTTCATTTGAAAATGAAATCAAATACCATTTAACAGTACACATTTTACTAAGTGGATTTTTTCTTTAATGAAACTTAGAGCAAAATTGCTTGATCAACAGTGGCATTGGCACATGCCTTTTTAAGACTCCATGAACAAATCGACCCCATTAAGCTACCTCGTCGACACCACTGTTGGGAGGTGGAGTATACATCGGACAATCGTTGCTGATACGAAGACATATACCTCAGTATCAATATAGGGTCTAGGGTCGTAAATCCCGGGGATGGGGGAGGTGGTCACCATCCAATATATTCTCCGATGGGAACCTTCATCGGCGATCTTAGTCGGGTACTTTCGTCGAGGACCTTCGTGGGCACTCGTCTGGCAATTGCTGGGCAGTGTATACGACGATCGACCAGGAAACAAACACAATTGCCCGACATTACCGCTGTGCGATTGTCCGACTAGCCCTGGTGTGTAGAGTTGGTACGTTGGAGAGTCTAATAGTTGCCCGCCGTTGCTCGGTGGTTCTCTCCGGCTTTCTCCAAAACTGTCCGACACGAAGTGACACTGGCTGTCGAAAGTGTCGTGGACCTCCAATAAAGAAATAAATAGTTAAGCTGGATACTGTCAATCTAGTTCCTTAGAAAACTGCACGATGGAGAGTCATCTTCAGAAAGTCAACAATAAGAAATATATGAAATCTAAAGCTCTCCCGGATTCGATATTTTTCAAATTTGCGAGATGTTCTCTAATTGAATCGAATCAATGAAAAGATTCGAAACCGAATCGGATCTCAAACGTTCCCCGCGCCCCAACTAGAGCTTTCCTTGGTCTGGTGGGATTCACCAGGTATTTTTTATGGCCAGAACCAAACGTGTAACAAAAATTGATGCCACCATCACTTTCAGTCGGAGTAAAGTATTTAATAAAAATCCCACCGCGAGAGATATAAAGAATGTCGCATTAATGACGCATTTTGTGACAAGTTAGAGATTGTGCCGTAAGTGAGTAAGTAGCTTTGCGGCAGGAGCCAATAACTGAGTGATTTTTGCAAATATTTGTTTGTTAAAAAACTCCTTGAGATATGACGATTGCGTATGCCTCGAGGAACCGATAATTCAAAACTTTCAAGGATGGCCCCAAATTATATGTTCATTTTGTGTTTCATATTGTAGCTTCTACAAAATCCACCCGTAGACAAATTTTCTGATATTGCTTGATAGAAATAAATAGTTAGAAAGTAGATCACGTGACTAAGTAGATCGCACGGAAAAAATGTTCTCTGTTTAAATTCAACTTTTTCATGGATTTTTGGAACTAAGAACAACTATAAACGATCACACTATTGGGATAAACAGATGTGGAGTGTTATACTGGAACCAAAACTTCAATACGTATTTAATTAGAAGAGAAGAGTGTATTTCCAGTAAGATATTAATCTCATTCTTTTTTTTCACACAACAAAATGGCGGATGAAACTCGACACACGCGTCGATCAGCTTTCTTGCGGAGTGATGACTCAGCATTTACTGGACTCCTATATGAAGAAACATTTAAGGAAATGGAAAAGTGTGTAAAAGATGATCGGTCGAAACCTAGCAGAAAAAAGCTAAACCAACTGAACTCTATTCTCCAATTGTTCACAAGCAGAGGGCCCAGACCCAAACCGGTAAATGGACAGAACAGCCATGTGACATTGAGTTTTTAGTACAGCCTGATTGTGTTCCCACTTGGGCTAAGGAAATTAAGACTGTTTGTTCAGAAGACTATGATACTGAGGAAAGGAGTATTGAGAAGATGTATGTTCAGTTTTTGTTGTACGATAAGGATACGTCCCATAGATACGTTACTATTTGCATATATAATAATGGAACTATATTTGTGCAAGGGATTGAAAATTGTACAAGGTGGCAGACCAGGTACTTCGAGCGGTTGAAACTATTACTACAAAGCCCTAACACCGCAACTGAGAATACTCTGGTTGAGCCTAAAAGAGGGAATAACTCTACAAGAGAGGAGTGTAGCAACCCCTCAGACAACAGTGTACATTCTGTTCCCATTATAAATACTCCAGAAACACCAAAGCTCTCCACAGAAATAAAGAAAAAACTCCTGTCAAAGGCCGAGAAAACAGTGGAGCGTAAATCGGGGAATATTGAGAAACTTGAACATTCCCTAAGTTTATTGGACAAGCTTGTTTGTAGCATACAAATAGATGTTCTGGAGCTAAAGGGTCACACCGGTGCCCCTGTGGAATCTATAGTGAAGGAATGTGGTGCTCTAAAATCAAACATTCAGACAATAGAGCAGTTGCTGAGCAATTTGCGGTCAGACGTCAATATACTTAGAGAAGAAGTACAAGCTGTAGTGCACAAATCGCCAGAAGATTATGTAACAAAAGCAGACTTTGAAACATTCAAAAATACTGTTATCAACTTTATGACTTCCAAGGATAGTATGTCGAGGAGCGATCCATCCAGCTCTACAGATGGGAGTGATCAGATTTCTTCTCCACCTGTGTGCGTTAGGCAAGACAAAGGCAGCATTGATTCTACTGCGAGGGAATCCGATACATGTGATCTTTCTGTGCCAGACTTATACCAACAGCCCCCAAACACACGGTTGAATAACATAACGCCAACAGTACAGCGTATTCGACACAGCACAGCGGGAACTGTTAAAGCCGATGAACTAAATCGGAAGAACGTAATTCTTACGAACTCAATAGGAAGGCGACTTCTCAGAAATCGCCTTGATCCGAGCAGAGACACGTGGTTACAGTATGTGCCAAACGGGCTTGACAGACTTCGTGAATTTGTTCAAACTTGTGATGTCAACAAGAACTGTCAAAAATTAGTTATTTTTAATGGTACCAGCCTAACAGACAGCAGCCATTCAGTTGAGACTATCACTGACCTGTTTCAGAACTTATCGCAGATGTGCAAAAGCAAATACCCGGAGGCTGTAATTTATTTTTGTAGCATATTACAAAGGATAGACTCACAAAGTAAAAATAATAAAGCACTTAGTGTAAACAATGCAATTACAAAGTTATGTAAATCAGACAGTAAATTTGTTTACACGGAAGTTTCACCTGTGGTGCTCAACAAAAACTGTATACCAAGCTCTGACTTTTACTTTGATAGAATTCATCTAAACAATAAAGAGATAGGTAGGCCAGCTTCTCCTGTAAAACAGCTGTTGGGTCTGTCCCAGGCTGTTAAACGCACGACAAGGTCACCCAGCCTAAGTCAGAGTGGGTCCACAAACAAAAACGGGCGACGAGATCGCTTGCCACACCAGAGGAACTTAGTCATTGGGAAGATTGCCGCGCCCTCTAATTTGAACAACACGGCAACGCGTTCACACGAGTTATCCAAGGAAAACGATTTGCTGAAAAAGTTTCACATGCTCCTTAAGGAGGTCATAGGTCAAAAATGTTAATTCCTTATGTCAAGTTGTAACCCGGATCAGTCGAGCCATATACTTTATGCGATGAATTACATGTGAATGAAAAATGACCAAGGTGAAATATCGGAATCGATCCGTTTATTCAGCTGTGAATGTCCATCTGCATTGTTCACATATCAGTAAACCGATTCAGTTTGAAATTTATTAATTTTGTTCAGGCTTGTGTATGCTCGACTGTCTGTCGTCAATAAGTTCCCCCCTTTTTTCCAAAAATCCATAAATGAATAAATCGATTGCTCATGGTAGTCTCCACAACCAATCTTAAACATCTTAAAATATGTTCCTGGAATGTCCAGGGATACAGAAACAATGCTGGAGAAAATAAACTAAAGAGTGTAGAATTTCTCAACATTATAAAGGGATATGACATCATTGGCCTGGTGGAGACGTGGACTCAACACGACAGTCCCGTGTCAATAGAGGGTCACACCCACTTCTCCAGTACTCGAATAGCAAGACGGAGAGGTGGGGTGGTTGTTTATGTCAGAAGGTGTATTGCCAAAGGGATAACTCGTGCTCCATCTGGAAGCGATGACGTAATCTGGCTAAAACTAGATCGTCATTTCTTTCAGATGGAATATGATACTTATCTCTTTCAGGCATATATCATCCCAGTAACGTCATCTCTATTTCAACCCGGATCGACATTCGATACCCTAGAAACTATGAGTAATGAAATACAGCAATACAGCTCCCGGGGGAGAATTATTCTACAGGGAGATTTAAACTGCAGAACAAGAAACGAACCAGATTTTGCTGCGGACGATACTAGTACAAATAATTTACCCCTGAATCCAAATTATCAAACGGATAGCTGCATAAAAAGGCAGAGTATGGATACGGGTGTATCGACATACAGGGACGAAAATTATTAGATTTGTGTATTCAGTCTGGGATACGAATTCTAAATGGTAGGAAAGTGGGAGACACTTTTGGGGAATTCCCATCATACCAATACAATGGCAAAACCACCGTGGATTACGCAATTGTCAGCGACTCACTTCTCCCGCGCGTGTCTCTGTTTAAGGTGGGTGACCGAAAACTTTTATCTGACCACTGTCCAATCTGGTATGTTTTGGATGTGTTTTTTGCTGTCGGAACAGAACAGGGTGGAGGAAGTCCATTCCCACCGAGATTTATCTGGGACATAGAAGCAAAGGCGAAGTATGTACATACTTTCCAATCGGCATCTACGCGCATTAAAATAGACACCTTTATGGCTACAACTGTTTCGAATTGTGATGAAGCGTTGAACAAATTTGAAGATATTCTTCGTAATGTTTCGAAAAATTGTTTGACAATTAAGCGTCGTTCTAACAAAAAGTCTAAAAAACGAAAACCACCCAAACCGTGGTATAATTACACTTGCCACGAAATGCGAAAACGGCTTTTCTACCAACATAGTTTATTTAAACAGTTTCACAATGACCCATTCGTGCGAGGTAGATATTACGTACTTAAACATAATATCAAAAATTGCTAAAACTTCAGAAACGTAAGTATAAAGACGATATTATCGAGAAGCTCGATAGTATCCATCACAATAATCCGCGTATGTTCTGGGAGATAGAAAATAAACTACAGGATGACATAACTGAGAAGGAAGACCTGTCCAGTAACATATCACTAAACATATGGAAAGATCATTACTTTGCCTTAGGCAATCCTAAACAGACTGATGTATTTGATGACGACTTTCAAGTTGCGAAACTTGAGCGCCTTCAGCAAATGGAACAGTTAGTGTTCCAGTTGCAACCATTAGACTACACAATAACACACGACGAGGTACATGGTGCTATCGCAAAACTGAAAACCGGAAAAAGCGAAGGACTTGATGGCATTAAAAACGAGATGATTAAATCAGTTAAACATTTAATCACGCCACTCCTAACAAGCCTCTTTAACATCGTATTGCACAGCGGCACGCCCCCCTCCCGAGGTGGTCTGAGAGGTTCATTGTCTCTATCCCAAAGCTCGCTAACGCGGATCAGCCCGAGCAATTCCGCGGAATAACTATCACTAGCAGTGTAGGAAAGTTTTTTAATAGCATCTTGTCGGAACGGATGTCTTCCTTTCTTGCCAACCAGGGTTCACCTAATAAATATCAAGCGGGCTTTAGGAAAGGTCACAAAACATCCGATCAGATTATTGTGATTGAAAATCTTATTCACAAGGAATTCAAGAATAATAAGAAGTTATATGAATGCTTTGATGATTTCAATAAGGCGTTTGACAGAGTTTGGAGAGAGGGATTATTCTTAAAACTTCTAGAAATGGGGGTCGGCGGTAATTTCTATGAAATAGTTAAATCCATGTATTCGAATAATACAGTACGTGTAAAATCAGGAAATACACTATCCGATGGGTTCTCCAATGCTGTTGGAGTAATGCAAGGTAATAAGCACAGTCCTCTATTGTTTAATGTTTTTATAGATGATATTCCATTTACGCTGGCCTCTACAAATAATGATGCCCCTAAAATATTAGAATCTTGTGTTCCATGCCTACAATATGCGGACGACCTAGTTTTATTTTCTCGCACTGCGGCTGGGTTGCAGCGGTCTATAGATTCTCTATGAGACTACTGCAAAAAAGGAGGCTGACAGTCAACCAGAAGAAAACCAAAGTGATGGTTTTTAATAAAGCGGGCAGAAAGACTGATGTTAAGTTTACGTGTAGGTCACAGAACTTAGAAGTGGTCTCAACTTACACGTACCTGGGGTTAGTCGTATCTTGTTCGGGAACATTCTCTAACACCGTCATTAACTTACGCTCAAGAGCATTAAAAGCTTATTTCAAACTGCAGAAACTGTTTGCGTCCGTACCAAAAGTGGATATCCGTATTAGGAAGAAATCGTTTGATGCATTAGTTAAACCTATTCTTCTGTATGGGTGCGAAGCCTGGGGCGATTACTCCTTTAAAACTGAATATAAGCAAGTCGAATCTTTACACATTAAATTTTGCAAAACTATCCTTCAGGTACATTCGAAGTCCTGTAACCGGGCCGTTTTTGTTAACAACTGGCTTCAAGCTACATTATACCCTACAAATGACCTATTGAAAACAGCGTATTCTGAAATGGAAATGAACGGTCACCCATGTACCTCTGTTATCGAAACAATATTGTCAGAATGTGGTTATCGGCATGTATGGCTCAATTCAGCCACTGCTCCACAGCATTTTATAAAGTATTTAAAACAAAGATTGTGCGATATGCATTGCCAAACGTGGCATAGCGATAATAAAGGTAACAAGAGTACGAAACTAAACTTTTACTGTTCAGTGAAGCAGAACTTTGTCAGGGGAAAGTATATTGATTTCCTTCCCACAGAACAAAGAAAATTTTTAACACGATTTCGGATAGGATCTCATCAGCTAGAAATAGAGAGAGGCCGATATCGTAAGTCGGAGCCATTCCCCCGTAACAAAAGATATTGCAAACAGTGTAATGTTAATGAAATTGAGAATGAGGCGCATGCCCTACTCTCCTGTGTGCAGTTTTCTGGACAGCGGGACCAACTTCACCCAATTGCCTGTAATAAATATCCTGGCTTTCAACACCTACAACCACTTGATAAGATACAGCTTTTGTTCACAGAGTCGGATCCAGATGTGATATCTGCTCTTGGTGCATATATTACAGATATTACCCTCGGGCGAAACACTTAACGGCAATTATTAAAGCCTACACATTTTCTGTTTAGGTACCGTTATTTCAGGCAGTGGAACCCCTCTCCCGTCCGCCATCTCTGATTATGAGAAATTCACACAGCATTACGAAATACCAGCAACAATGTGTACAGTATTACCATGTTTTCACTTGGGCCTTTGATGTCATCAACCATTGAAAACTTTCGTTATTATTCGTGGCATATATATTCTGCTTTCAACGACTTGTTTGTATATATTATTATAAAAAATTACATACAATTGATTTAAACTAAGTGATGAGCTTAGGAACTGGTTAAACTGACTGGCAATAATTGATGTTATTCATTGATGGGCTCCAATTTAGTCCTTACAATGATGTTACGCAAGCTTTTGTTTTTCTTATAGGCGATGACAGGTCGAAGATTCAAAGGTTCATTTAATTTAGCATTTGTAAAATTGAATTCATCTTTTAACATTTTTGCTATTTCGATATTCATTCTGTTGTACGTTAAAGTGAAAGGAATGATGGACCTCCTTTCGCATTCGCCCTCTGATATGTTCATACCAAATGGCCAGAGGGTTTGAAGCGTATTGATCCAAAAAGCTTCACGTTTTTTTCTAAATTCATCCGTTTCTTCTAATGTGTCTTTAATTGGTGGTTGTTCAATAGGATGGATTTCGAAATCGTCCAAAGAATGGCCAGGAAGGTTAAAATGTTGTGCTACTGGGGCATCAGCATTATGTTTTATATCCTGTTTGTGTCTAGTAGCACGTTCTTGGAAAGGATTTTGACTTTGACCAACATACTCTTTCCGACTGTGCTTACATGTGATAAGGTAAATAATGTTTGGTGAATCACAATGGAGGGGGTTACGGATCTGATAATGATTTTTCGTTTGTTCGGAGGAAAATTTCTCTTTCTGATCAGGCATAAAAGTATGCAATCTACATCGAGGCTTTTTGCAATTAAATACCGCGCCACTACCATTCTGCAACGGTCTGTTGTGTTCAATCTTCAGTGGTTCGAAATCAGTAGTTTCAGTTGGACTTTCGAGCTTTTTCAGAGTTTGAGATTTTAAGGTACGCAAAAAGCGCAGCGAGTACCCTCTCGATCTGAGGGCGCCAAATAGAGTAGAACAAGCCTCATTGAAATTTACCTTATCACTTGAATTGCGGTGGAAACGAATGAGTTGTGATTTGATGATACCTTTAAATGTATGTAGAGGATGAAATGATTTTGTGTGCAACAATTGATGTGAATCAGTTGGTTTAAAATATACTTTATAATCTAAATGACCGGACGCCTGAAATTTCTTGCCTTTATACACGGTCACATCAAGAAAATCAACAGAATTTTCACTGATAGTAGCTTTCAATTTAATATTTGGATCGTGATTGTTCAAAATTTCTAAAAATTCATCAAAATCTTCTTTTGAATGTTCCCAAATAATAAAAATGTCATCTAAATACCTGAGATATACGAGAGAATGCTTTGCGCATTTGCTTAAGGCATTTTCCTCCCATTCCGCTACATAAATGCTTGCAAAATTAGGACTGAATCTTTTACCCATAGGACAACCCATTATTTGTAGAAAATATTCTCCATTGAATTGAAAGCCATTACCTTTTAAGCTCAGCTCTAAAAGATCCAAATTTTGTTCATCCGGGCGTTTTGCATCCGGATATTTTCCAAATGCATTTTTAACTGATTTAACACCTTTATCAATATCAATGTTCGTATACATACTGTCGATATCCAAAGTAGCCAGAATTGCATTTTTCGATATTTTCAATTTCGAAATTTTTGACAGGAAATCCTGTGTAGTTTTTAGATAGCTCGGATGTCTGTTTGCTATAGGTTTCAGATGATAATCAATTAATTTCGAGATCGCATAAGATTCCGAATTACAATCTGATACAGTTGGCCTCCCGGGTGGAGTTAAGTCATCCGTCCATGAAGAACGGTCCTTGTGGATCTTTGGTTGGATATAAAATTGTCTTGTTTGAGCACTGAGCTTAGCTGTTAAATATTTCAATTGTTTTTTGGTAATGTGACCTTCGTCGAGGAGAAATTTTAAGATCTTATTGAATTTTTCGATATTACTAGGCCAAAAAAGTGAATCTATTTTCTTATAATGTTTAGTATTGCTGAGTTGTCTCATGGCTTCCTTTATATAATTATCCCGAGATAGAACAACTACCGACCCACCTTTGTCGGCTGGTTTAATTACTAATTTCTTATTTTTTCGAAGTTTCGTGAGGGCTCTCCGTTCACCAGCTGTTAAATTGTCTTTATCGGAGAGTATGTTCATGCTGAACACCTTTTGAATGATTCGTTTGCTAGCCTCAATAATTTCGGGATCTACTTCACTATCTGGAGGTGACCAACCAGATGATTCTGTAAAAGGAAGTTTCCGACCGCTGGAGTTTCTAAAGCGGTCTGCTAATTTCATTTGCCTAAGAAAATTACAGTTGTATGATGGTAAATTTGTTTGGTTACCAGTTTTAGGCTTTGGTGCTGGTACAAAAGTTAAACCGCGATCTAAAAGAGACTTCTCTTGGGTTGTTAGGTCATTGGTGCCAGACAGGTTAACCACATTAGTTCCTAATCCCACATCTGTTAGGCGGTTATTACCTTTGTCTCTACTTAGCTTAAATCTAGATGGTTCCACCAGTGATCGTACATAATATTGGCGGTTCTCGTGGTCCAATGGATTAAATGTTTTATTCCTAGGTAAGATGTTAGATGAGCAGTATTTTGTATTTTCACATGTTTAAACGGCGTCTGTCCATGCCAGATCCTGTATATTGGTTGCGCAATAAAGTATTCTATTCTATTCTAGAAACAGACATATTCTTGTCACATGAATTGTATTCTGTTATATTAATGTTGTCTGTCAGGAAATTCCACCTAATCGTCGGTCAAGAGTTTGTTTTCCCCTCTACAATTTGGTCAACTTAACGGCACACAATTGTTTGGAGACTCACCCACCGCTCACAACGTGTTAACTACATGTAAATTGTAGGTTGCAAATTGAGTAATCCTGTTTTATCCACACACCTGTGTTGTATGTGATAATTTATAATCTTATTGTGTTACACGAAGGTTAGTAAACAGTAAATAAAATCCTTATCCATCAGTCAATCCCAACTCAATCCCAGCTTTATTATTAATCAATATCCTCAACACCAGCAAACACTTCAAGAATCACGCAGACCAAAATTACAACCGTTTGTCAAGTGCAGAGCTCCTTTCACGATACAACCCCCTTCTTAACATTCAGTTCTACGCAGCTATAGAACCAGTGGTTCGACGGGCTACTTATCTTGCTGGTTCCCGGCTTTAGTTCTGACTCCTGTGCCAAGCCTGTACCCGACACAGTATTGTGAACGCGCGTGTCCTTAACCCTTTGAACTTGTAAGACCGATTTTTCGGTTCAAGGCTCAATTTCGTCCCATTTGTGTTTTATTATAAGAGGTCTATACACGGGGCGTTGGTGATAAAATAATGACTGTAGTCTGCAGCCAGACGGCTGCAGACTGCAGTTATTATTTTATCCTCCAGGTATATCGATATTGGACTGGCCCATCTCATTGTAAGTGTACACAAAGGCGACACCCTTCCGGGATACGAGGGTTTAAAGGGTTAAGCCTTAGTGCATAAATCTAGCGACATTAATCGTCCGCTGTTTTAAAGGAATTCGTGTGCACAATTTAGCATTGAAGTTATCACATGCCGTCTACTTTCATCTATATACGTTACTAGTTTGTAAACGGGACCACGGTGGCTCAGTGGTACACTGTTGGACTTCTATGCTAGAGGTCCCGAGTTCGACACCCGTCCGGGACGACCCGCGTTGTGTCCATGGGCAAGGCACTTTATCCCGGTTGCCTACATGGGGGCACGATAATACCGTGTACTAAGACGTACTGCACGTCGACGGTGCACATGTCTTCAACTGCTGTAACCCTGCTTGAGCGGAGCTTGAACAGAGTTAGAATGTTGCGGAGCTGACAGTTGCTCGTCGATGCTCGGTGGTTCTCTCCGGGTACTCCGGCTTCCTCCACCCATAAAACTGTCACGGTTATGATTAGCCATCGTGCATAAACGTGTGACCTTAAACACCAATAAATAAATAAATAAATAAGTAAATAAATAAATCGGGAACAACATAACCTTTATTGCAGTTTCAAACTTTCACTAAAAAACTCAAACAGACCGTCGCGTATCTTTGCTGGTAGTCTGATTAAGTCATTTTTTCAGCTGCAATTGTAAATGTATAATATTTTTGTAACTTTCATGAAATTGTAAAGGGGTCTGTTCTTATCATATATGAGAGTATTTTATAAATGAATGCTGGATTTGCTTGACAGGTTGATTATTTCGACATATACGAAATGAATTTTTAACTGTTTACGCAACTGTGCGACATTTACTTCAAACACCATTTAACTACTGAGATCGGGAGCGCAGTGGGTCGGTGGTTACGGCAAATGACTTCAAACTCAAAGGTCCAAGGTTCGACTCCCACTAGGGGTAACTGCGTTGTGTCCTTGGGCAAGGCACATAATACAATTAGCCAAGTAGGGGCACGGTGGCGTAATGCACGTGGATGGTGTAATTGTCTTCAACCAATGCCGACCGTCCGTACTTGCGAGTGCGTTGGCGAGTCTGACAGTTGCTCGCCGCTACTCGGTGGTTCTCTTCGGGTACTCCTGCTTCCTCCACCCGTAAAACTGCCCGTCACGAGGTGACCCTGGTTATCGAAACTGCCGTTAAACCCCAATAAAAAACAAAAAAACTACTGTGATCAATCATATAAACTTTTTACAATTGTATTTCCTAGAATTGTGTTTTCCCCTTTGAATAGAATTGACTGAAATCAATCATTGGTATTTTTAAAGGCGTGGCAATTTACCTGGCAGTAAATTGCCACTTCTTCTTAAAACGCCGATGATTTATTGCACTCATTTATAGTCAAAGAAGAAAATACATTTCTTGAAAATAAATGCATAAGTTTTATAAAATTGGCCCTGCTTATGCGCCCATAAAAGTTTGGGAACAAATGCCTGCAAAGGTCTTTTGCAAATACTGACCACACCCCTAAAGCAATGTGTTGTTTGGCATAGGTGGCGGTACGGATACCTAAGGTATGAATGAGAAAACCATTTGAAAATACGGAATAATTTGTAACAGATCCGGGAAGAAGTTCTAGAGCCAAGGCTCGAACAATCGACCTCCAGCGCACAAAACGACCGATTTACCACAATTGCATTGGCATTTTATTCTTTCCAGAAAAAAGGTAGCAAATCGTACCTCCTAAACATTTAGATTAATGGAAAGGATAGTGTCCATATTATATGTCACGATGCGCACACTGTTGATACAGTGAACAGACAAAAAGTTACAGAACATCAAAAGATGGTGAACGCGTCCTTTTCACGTTTTTCAACAGAGAATACAGTTGTTTGGCCTGATTAGGGTGCCAATACGGGGACCTGCGTACAGTGATAATGACGAATTGAGAAGGACATAAAGGGCAGAAAAGTCAAATGTGCTGCGTTATAGGAGGACTAGAAAACTTAAGCGGTGGAAAGCAACGATGACAGGGTAGCAAAAGAAGAATACCAACAAGCACGAAATAAAGAAAATAAGATAAAGACGATAATCGGATAATACGTCGCGTTCGAACGTATTTTAGATGTGTGAATAAACGGAACAAAGGAAGTAATTCATAGAGTATTAAAGTAGAGGGCAGAAATACAGACCATCATGACCAAATCGCATCAGAACTAGTGAAGCACTGGGAAAAGGGAATCGATAAGCGATGGGGAATGGGGAACCCACCGGAATGCCACAAGGAGGTCGAGGATAATTTGTGCAGCGAAATGAAAACCGAGGAGGTACGAAAAGTTGTCTCCAAATTAAGGAACAGAAAAGCTGGAGGGATGAACGAAGTTTCTAACGGGTTCCTAAAAATGGGGGAGAGGAACTCTGTAAAGCTTAACGGGCCTATTCAGTTTAGCCATAAAAAACAAGAGGTTCCAAAAGAATGGAGAGAAAGTACATTTATACACAACAGGGGGAAAAGGATGAATTGGACAATTATCGGGGAATTTCTGCCAGTACACACTAAAAACAAAAGTGTTAACCCTTTACCTAACATGAAAAGCAGACGACACTTGCAAAAAAAATTCTTGAATAACTAATTTTTTTCATTTTTTGTCTCAAAAACATAGGTTATGACCTATGTTTTTGAGACAAAAAATGAAAATATTTTGAAAATTAATTGGCGATTTTTGAGAATAGCGCTGGCCGGTTTTGGCCGTTACGTTGGGTAAAGG
Organism: Pictodentalium vernedei; assembly: GCA_031216915.1. Classification (NCBI taxonomy): domain Eukaryota; kingdom Metazoa; phylum Mollusca; class Scaphopoda; order Dentaliida; family Dentaliidae; genus Pictodentalium; species Pictodentalium vernedei. The sequence continues at coordinate 381,569,449 of CM062296.1, forward strand.
GTTAAAACTGACACTTTCAAGGTGTTAAACCCATTCTAACTCTTAGGGTTTGATTTTAACACTCAAAGTGCAATGCTTTAAGCACTTAGACATTACAATCGTCAGACATCTGAAACTTGAATGGATGGCACTTCCCATGTGTCTAGCATTGGTGGTTCTTCCAGAATTGTCCATAATTTGATTTGCGCTTGGTGGGTACATAATTAAAAGGACACAACTCAGATGACGCGGATCAGGCTCGAGAGTTCGAGCCTGATCCGCGTCATCTGCGTTGTTTCCTTTTAAGTGTCGCGACATCACACTTGTCAAGTGGTATTATTGTAACACCTGTCAAGTTCTGGGATATCTACACTTGAACTAAGTGCTAGTTCAGCACTTAGTAAGTGTTAAATACAGCACTTCAAGTGTAGTTTTTAACACTTTAGTTTTTAGCGTGTAGCGACATTGCAAACGTTTTCTGTAAAGTCCTGCACGGTAAATTTAAGGTTGTGATCGAAGAGAATGGGTTTCTGGGAGAGATCCGGAATCGCTTAAGGAAGGGTAGGAGAGTCACTGACCATCTGTTCACGATGTCCCAAATGCAGGGGCGGCGGAAGCTCGATAAAAGTGGAGGGGCACAAATTCACAATGCTTCCAAGGTTCGACTCAGTGCGAAAAGGTTAAAATCGTATTTCGGTAAATGTACCATGACTCGCTATAGTCTCTCGATTAGATGAATATGCCACCGTATGTATGGTCACTGTCCTATCCGTTTCTTCTGCTTCAACCATATTCCAACCTTCGGGTTGGAAGATAGTTGAAGTAGAAGAAACGGTTCGGAGAACCTGCTAAAGCCAAAAAACGAAAAAAAGAAAAAGATGTTTATGTCCTTTTAGGATGTGAAAAATGAATACGATAGAGTATGGAGGGAGGGTAAAGGTTGAGGCCTTGGACCTGGGAGTGGGTTTGTGGGAATTCTGAAAGCATTTTATAAAGATGTAAAAAGTGAACTTAATCTGGGTAGCATAACAAAACGTGTGCCTGTGGAGATAGATGCATAGCCACGAGGGAGTAGCAGTTGGGGGCCTGGAGATCCCAGGACTATTTTTCGCAGATGATATGATTTTTGTGTCAGAAGCGATGGGGCGACGCGTGTGGCTATACCAAGTATAACATATGGTATGGAAGCGAGGCCTCTAAACCAAAGGGCTTTAACCGTTTACCTAGTACGAAATGAAGCCGACACCTGAATATAAAATTCTTGAATAACTATTTTTTTTCATTTTTTGCGTCAAAGACATAGCTTGTGAGCACTCGTTGGAACGAAAATAATGAAAATTGAATGGTGATTTTGTTAATAGCGCTAGCTGGTTTTTCCGTTACGTTGGATAAAGGGTTAAAGAGCTTGGAAACCTTTCAGAACGATGCAGACCAATGGATAGCGGAGTCGAGTAATGCCGAAGCGAGGAGTAATGCCGCAGCTCTACAAGCAATAAGAGGTGAGCTTGGGTGGGTGAAGACAGGGTAGACTTAATGAAATTGCTATCTAACTATTGGGTAAATCTCCCCCACAGCCTATGGTGAAAATTAATGTTCCAGAATATCTGGAATTCAAACACAAGGACATGAAGGATAGACCAAGTGAGGGAGTTAATGGAGAACTATCCAATAGAGATCTCGAACTTAGAAGTGAATATAACCCAGGCAAGTCCGGGGAGAGGGTGGGGGTCCCAGAGCTTTGATCGTGCCCTTGTTTCGCCCAAGATTCTTATTAACGCATTTTAGAACCATTAGTTCTATAGTTGCGTAGAACTGAAGGGCTGTATCGCGAATGGAACTCTGCACCTGACCAACGGTTGTAATTTTGGACTACAAGATCCTTGAAGTGATAACTTTATTAAATCAACTTGATGTAATAAAGTTATCACTTCAAGAATTGTACAGTCAAAAGCTGTAACTCTTGGTCACTGGATACTCACTGATGAACTTGCAAATTTAAAACATGCAGCTGAAAAATGTCATTTTGACCAGGGGGTGGGGGGGGGGGGGTACCAAAAATTTGCAAGACGTGACGTGGGGGTGAGTGCGCCAAAAATGTGCATTTCCAACTTGTGCAATTTTTTTAATTTTTTAAAATATCAATATATCAGCTAATATATACCATCATTTGTGTTTCAAACCTTAAAGATGATGTTGTACATCACACTCTTAACATAAATACAATATCAGGAGGCTTTATATGTGAGAATATTGGGCTTAATCTGGGAAAATGTCACACGTAAGTAGGGGGTGGGTGTCTTGTTCGAAATGTAGAAAATGTGCAGACAATATTTTGGGAAAATTCTCTCTAATGCACTAAATTCAACCCAAGTTATTTATTTATTAATTGATTTATTTATTTATTGGTGTTTAACGACACTTTAACAACCAGGGTCATATCGTGTCGGTGACAGGTTTACGGGTTGAGGAAGTCAGAGTACCCGGAGAGAACCACCGAGCAACGACGAGCAGCTGTCAGCTCTTCAACATCATAACCCACGACTGTACTACACACTGCACAGCGGTACTGCGTACTACACAGCACAGACAGGGTTAGATTGGCCGAAGACATGTGCACCTCGGCGTGCAGTACTTCTCAGCACACAACGTCATCGTGCCCCCACGTGGGCAATTGGGGTAAGTTTATTTTGGATTTTAATGGAAGAGTGGGGGGTGGGTGTCTGAGAATGGTAGTAGAAAATTTGCACGCAGTGGGTGGGTGGGTGTAAAAAGGAGCCGAATAAAAAATAGGACGTCACGTCTTGCAAATATTTAGTGCCCCCTCCCCCTACACCTCCCCCCCCCCCCCCTGTTTTGACAGCCAAAAAATAACGTGATCTTTCGTCCCAAAAGCAGCCAGAAGTCTCCATTTAATAACTGATTTCAAAATTTTCTTGGGGGAGAATCTCCCCCAACCCCCCAGCATCGCTCGTGCCGTCGGCACTTGCGGCAGATGCCTTTCGCATCTGCATCAGTATCCCGACACTTTCGAAAGGGGGCCCGTCACAGATTTAACCCTGGGGCGAATTTCCTCTTCCCGGTCCTGAACCCAGGGTAAAAAAATCGTTGGAGAAAGTGGCATGGCAGATTGTAACCTGAATTGCAAAAGGGGGTGTTTCAAATCAAAGAAGTCTTTGGTGACCTGCGTGATAAAGAGAAGCCAGGTTTTGAGAAGTATCTTGTTCGCACCTTTGGGGTCACAGTTGTTCAAAATGAATCACGGTCGCTGGAGCTTCAAGGAAAAACAGGGAAAGATAATGGAAAGGAGTACCAAATGTGTAATTTAAGCGAAGTGGAGACCCTGGAACATTTTCTATTAGAATGTTTAAAATACCAGTCTAACAGAATAAGATTCACCGGGAGTATGATGGGGAAGTGGGATGGAAGAATGAATGGCATGTAGTTAGTGGGTGACACAAAGAAGAGGGTTAGTATATGCTCATTGGAGGGACTAGGAAGAATGAGGTATGGGATGTCATCAAGCAGTTCGTATTTGTGTGCTGGGCGGAGAGGAGAGGTGTGGAGATGACAAGGCATTTTGGACCACAGGACTAATCAAGGCCTTCTCGCCAGAGAACCGCGAGAAATCAGCGGCCGGCTGAAGTGTTCTCATTATTGCGACTTGTTCCCAATTCAAACAAAACCTCCCCCCCCCCCCCTCCCCCTCCCCCCTCCCCCCGTGTTAGGGATCATTGCTTCTGCATCGGGGAAATCCTGGCGCCACCCCTGGTAATGCATTGAGTAAGGAGTAGAATACAGTCTACTGGCACATAGAACACATTGGATTTCAGGGGATGCAGTGGCGGAGCCGCAGGAACTTACGTTTGAATAACAAGGCTGAAACGAAAAATCTTGGATTCACACAATTTGTTTAAAAATACAACTATTTGCAACCTTTCACCTACCCGTGACGTGCCATGATAATAAGTAGAGAATTAAGCATGCTGTATACATTCCAATATGAGAAGCACACTGCTGTACATTGTCCTTTTGAAAATACATTTTTCCTAACAATAAATCCATGCTGGTGCCTTTTTGATGAGATACGGATTGTATATCTTAACTCCCTGAATAACACGACTTGCGTCTAATTCCTTCTCATGTTCTTGTCTTTGTTCGCGTGTCTTCTCCGCACGTTGGTTATTTCGGGTAGATGATTTCTTTCACCTAATACCGAATCACTCTACCTTCAAATTTAGCGAAGCATTTCAATTTGAAATTCAGACTTCCACAATACCCGATATTTTTGGTATCACGCCTTTTGTTGTACAATCATGCCCTCACTACAGAATACGTTATTTGGTTGTTTACAAAAGTTGATTCGCCGATCAGCTTGACGGTTCGACTACTTCCTGGTTTGAGATTGATTTCATTATGAGTATATTAACAATATTAACAACCGCCACCCATTTTCTTCAACGATTTAATACGATAGAGTCTTTTCCAGATCAGACTATACCGGTGTGGTATAAGCCGGTTGCCTCTGCCGGTATTTATTCATGTTTTATTCGAAAAAGTCCTCGTTGCCCATTCTGTCAAGATACAAAATAATACTGTTTGTTCTAATAATAATAACATTTTGGCCGGCCGCTGATTTGTCGCGGTTGTCGGGTGAGAAGGCCTTGGTTTCCCCTGTGCTCCCAACTGCCTCCCTATTCCCACGCTTCTTCTCTCCTCCCAACACTCGGAGACGAACTGCTTGATGACATCCCTTGCCCCATTCTTCCCCGTCTCTCCGATTAGCATATTAACCCTCTCCTTTGAGTCACTCACTAACCACATGTCCTGCATTCTCCCATCCCACTTCCCAATTATACTCCCAGTGAATCTTATTTTGTTCCAGAGTCTCCATCACACCCAAATTACACATCTGGCACTCCTTTTTACTATTTTTCCCAATTTTTCTCCTCGGCACCAGGGACCGCGACCTCAGCTTGAACAATAGTGACCCCCGAAGGTGCCATCAAGGTACTCTCCAAAACCAGGCTTCTCTTTATCACGCAGGCCTCTTTATCATAAAGACCTCTTTGATTTGACACCCTCTCGCCAATTAAGGTTACCATCCTTCATGACTCTTTCTCTGACTATTTTTTTACCCTGAATTGCCCCTACGTCTAGGTCCGAGATCTCCAATGAGCAGTTCTCTATTAGCTCCCTCACTTGGACCATCCACCACTCCTGTCTTGGTATTTGAATTGAAAATACTCTGGAACATTACTTGACACCATCGGCTGTCGGGGAGATTTACCAAATAACTAAGATAACCGAGTTTCAATAAGTCTATCCTGTCCTTGATCCTCATCCATCCAAGCTCACCCCGATTGCTTCTGGTGCTGCGGCATTACTCGACTCCATTATCCACCGACCTGCGTCGTTCTGCAGGATTTCCAAGCTCTTTACAGCCGTTAGGTTTTTGGGTACCACTTCCGTTCCATATGTTATACTTGGCAGACCGACCATTTCCCAGATGGTTTTTCACACGAAAACCTTATTGAAACTGTTTCTCCCTATAAGTTTCATTTGGTTAAGGATTCACCTCCCCTTCAGAACCAATTTATTTTTGTGGTTTCGGTAGACGCCTCTTCCTGTGATGTTTATATTTACCCCCAGATACTCGTAGTCACCTGTCTCTCCTGCACTAAAGAAGTTTGTTGCTACCTTCCAGAATACAGAACTCCCCCACTCTCCACCTTCGAGTAGGGCCTACTTTACTGCCCACCGGTATAACTTTGCCTTTTACTTTCATTTAGTTCGAGTCTCCATTTGTTCCCATATTTCCCAACAATTCCCAACATTTTCACTAGCCCCTCTTCGCTTTCGGACACAAGCACCATATCGTCTGTAATAAATAGCACTGGGATCTTCAAGTCCCCACGGGATGATTTGACACCCCTAGGCGCCATCTACTCTTACAATCACTTGTTTAGTCAGCAAACATGTTGACCAAACAAGCAAATTTGCAGCTCATGGACCACCGAGTAGTCTACCCGGTGGTCCATGAAATGTAAATCTACTGGTTCAGTCATAAACTTTCAACTTGTCTAGTAAATAAGTGTAAAACTAGATGTTTTTTACAAGTTTCTTCCTCTTCATGTGTTAGGTAAAGGATTAAATAAATATTAATTTTTACTTTAGTTGGTTACTTTTGTGAAGTGGGAGCGTGGTGGCGCAGGGGTTAGAGCATCAAACTTCAAACCGAAAGGTCGACGGTTCGATCCCGACCGGTAGTAACTGTGTGGGGTCCTTGGGCAAGACACTTAATCCCGATTGCCTACGCGGAGGCACTGTGGTGCATAGTCACAACCATCTGTCGGGTGATCCAACGCTATCATATTCACCCAATACTATAGTTTTTATCACCCTTGCAGTCTTGTACCATAACTGCCTTGTACTACTACTATTGGCTACCGCTATTCTGTCCTGTGCTAGAGTGTCTCATCATTACTGACTTGTAGCACTACAACAAGCTCAGTAGCTACACTGTTCTGTCTCGACATCTGTCCTTGGCCAAATCTTTAATAGGCTCAATCAGATCACTCCATTCACCTAAGCCTATACAATGCCTAGACCTGGTGCAAGCTTGGGGTACCTTACATATAAGAAACTGGATGTTGACCGTACCGAGATGCGCTTATGTGTTAGAACACATTGTGCACATTATGTACACACAACCCATTCAGAACATACGATAACAAAGGGATTCTAACAGTATAGTCGGATACTAGAAAAGGATTCCACGGAACGTGGGGCAGGTAGTTGATGGAATGTGCTTGTGTGGGATTGCACAATGTGTGCACAACACATACAGCACATCTTGGATGTGCTGATATGTGCTTGTGTTCTAATGCACAATGTGACACATTGTGCACTAGCACATAGGCACATACGGGTATTTGAGGATACTTATGACATGGTATGTATCATTTGAGGATACCACTTGAGGATACATTTGCATGATACTTATCTGAGGGTATCTATTTGAAGATAGTTATGGCTCCTAGTACCTATTTGGAGCCAATGGCAGTCCACATAGAGGGCATTTCGGAATGTCGGCAATCTATGCAATCAGATCCATTTCGCCTGTTGATCATTTTCACAAAATTCCATGAACAAACAGGTGTCGGGCTGCGTCAATTTTGGGACCCCAGGGATACCTCCAATAGGGGGCCCTATCGGGAATTTTTCTGGTAGACCATATACCAGTCCGCCTCTGACGCGGGCACTCCAGCACAGCTAAATATCAGTGGTGACTGGTGTGCCGTTGTGGTATGGTAGCAATTCAATACACACAGTTATGTTTGGACTCGAGCACCTCTTAATTCAGAAAATTGCACATTTTTGGACCCAAATTTAACAAATTTTCCCATTGGGCCTCCATATTTAACAATTTTGTTACATATGGAGACCAAATGTACATTTTCTCAACTATAAAGTCCAGAGTAGAGACAAGTCAATCGAGGGAGGCTTCGGGCACATTTTAGAATTGAAGAGTCCGTGCACCCCTTCCTCCTGCTAATTTCCAATAAGATTGCAATGGCGGGGTGGCCTAAACTCACTCACTCACTCACTCACTCACTCACTCACTCACTCACTCACTCACTCACTCACTCACTCACTCACACTCACTCACTCACTCACTCACTCACTCACTCACTCACTCACTCACTCACTCACTCAAACTCACTCACTCACTCAAACTCACTCACTCACTCACTCACTCACTCACTCACTCACTCACCCACTCACTCACTCACTCACTCACTCACTCATCACTCACTCACACCCCCACATCCACATTATAAGAAAATAGATTCACTTATTTGGCCTAGTAATATCGAAAAATTCAATAAGATCTTAAAATTTCTCCTCGACGAAGGTCACATTACCAAAAAACAATTGAAATATTTAACAGCTAAGCTCAGTGCTCAAACAAGACAATTTTATATCCTACCAAAGATCCACAAGGACCGTTCTTCATGGACGGATGACTTAACTCCACCCGGGAGGCCAATTGTATCAGATTGTAATTCGGAATCTTATGCGATCTCGGAATTAACTGATTATCATCTGAAACCTATAGCAAATAGACATGCGAGCTATCTAAAAAATACACAGGATTTCCTGTCAAAAATTTCGAAATTGAAAATATCGAAAAATGCAATTCTGGCTACTTTGGATTTCGACAGTATGTATACGAACATTGATATTGATAAAGGTGTTAAATCAGTTAAAAATGCATTTGAAAAATATCCGGATGCGAAACGCCCGGGTGAACAAATTTTGGATCCTTTAGAGCTGAGTTTAAAAGGTAATGACTTTCAATTCAATGGAGAATATTTTCTACAAATAATGGGTTGTTCTATGGGTAAAAGATTCAGTCCTAATTTTGCAAGCATTTATGTAGTGGAATGGGAGGAAAATGCCTTAAGCAAATGTGCAAAGCATACTCTCGTATATCTCAGGTATTTAAATGACATTTTTATTATTTGGGAACATTCAAAAGAAGATTTTGATGAATTTTTAGAAATTTTGAACAATCACGATCCAAATATTAAATTGAAAGCTACTATCAGTGAAAATTCTGTTGATTTTCTCGATGTGACCGTGTATAAAGGCAAGAACTTTCAGGCGTCCGGTCATTTAGATTGTAAAGTATATTTTAAACCAACTGATTCACATCAATTGTTGCACACAAAATCATTTCATCCTCACCATACATTTAAAGGTATCATCAAATCACAACTCATTCGTTTCCACCGCTATTCAAGTGATAAGATAAATTTCAATGAGGCTTGTTCTGCTCTATTTGACTTCCTCAGATCGAGAGGATACTCACTGCGCTTTTTGCGTACCTTAAAATCTCAAACTCTGAAAAAAGCTCGAAAGTCCAGCTGAAACTACTGATTTCGAACCACTGAAGATTGAACACAACAGACCGTTGCAGAATGGTAGTGGCGCGGTGTTTAATTGCAAAAACCTCGATGTAGATTGCATACTTTAATGCCTGATCAGAAAGAGGAATTTTCCTCCGAACAAAGGAAAAATCATTATCAGATCCGTAACCCCCTCCATTGTGATTCACCAAACATTATTTACCTTATCACATGTAAGCGCTGTCGGAAACAGTATGTTGGTCAAAGTCAAAATCCTTTCCGAGAACGTGCTACCAGACACAAACGGGATATAAAACATAATGCTGATGCCTCAGTAGCACAACATTTTAACCTTCCTGGCCATTCTTTGGACGATTTCGAAATCCATCCTATTGAACAATCACCAATTAAAGACACATTAGAAGAAACGGATGAATTTAGAAAAAAACGTGAAGCTTTTTTGGATCAATACGCTTCAAACCCTCTAGCCATTTGGTATGAACATATCAGAGGGCGAATGCGAAATGAGGTCCATCATTCCTTTCACTTTAACGTACAACAGAATGAAAATCGAAATAGCAAAAATGTTAAAAGATGAATTCAATTTTACCAATGCTAAATTAAATGAACCTTTGAATCTTCGACATGTAACGCCTATAAGAAAAACAAAAGCTTGCGTAACATCCTTGTAAGGACTAAATTAAAGCCCATCAATGAATAACATCAATTATTGGCAGTCAGTTTAACCAGTTCCTAAGCTCATCACTTAGTTTAAATCAATTTTATGTAATTTTTTGTCATGTTTGAAACCCATCAGGGTTCAGTAAATGAAAACAATTTTTCGGCGGCATATTAAAAGAAAAAACGTTTCAGTTGGAAATGTCTGTGCCAGTGCGATTTTTTAACCTAAAACAAACAAACAAACAAACAAACAAACAAACAAACAAACAAACACACACACACACACACACACACACACACACACACACACACACACACACACACACACACACCACACACACACACACACACACACACACACACACACACACACACACACACACACACACACACACAAACACACACACACACACAGATGTGGGATTAGGAACTAATGTGGTTAACCTGTCTGGCACCAATCACCTAACAACCCAAGAGAAGTCTCTTTTAGATCGCGGTTTAACTTTTATACCAGCACCTAAGCCTAAAACTGGTAACCAAACAAATTTACCATCATATAACTGTAATTTTCTTAGGCAAATATGAAATTAGCGGACCGCTTCAGAAACTCCAGAGGTCGGAAACTTCCTTTTACAGAGTCATCTGGTTGGTCACCTCCAGATAGTGAAGTAGATCCCGAAATTATTGAGGCTAGCAAACAATCATCCAAAAGGTGTTCACCATGAACATACTCTCCGATAAAGACAATTTAACAGCTGGTGAACGGAGAGCTGTCTCGAAACTTCGAAAAAATAAGAATTAGTAATTAAACCAGCCGACAAAGGTGAGTCGGTAGTTGTTCTATCTCGGGAAAATTATATAAAGGAAGCCATGAGACAACTCAGCAATACTAAACATTATAAGAAAATAGATTCACTTATTTGGCCTAGTAATATCGAAAAATTCAATAAGATCTTAAAATTTCTCCTCGGCGAAGGTCACATTACCAAAAAACAATTGAAATATTTAACAGCTAAACTCAGTGCTCAAACAAAACAATTTTATATCCTACCAAAGATCCACAAGGACCGTTCTTCATGGACGGATGACTTAACTCCACCCGGGAGGCCAACTGAATCAGATTGTAATTCGGAATCTTATGCGATCTCGGAATTAATTGATTATCAACTGAAACCTATAGCAAATAGACATCCGAGCTATCTAAAAAATACACAGGATTTCCTGTCAAAAATTTCGAAATTGAAAATATCGAAAAATGCAATTCTGGCTACTTTGATTATCGACAGAATGTATACGAACATTGATATTAGTAGTATAGCTCGTACCTTTCACCCCTAGGTTGCAGGACCCCAGTGCAGGACCCGGAAGTGATGTCATGTCGCGTGACCTAGTGGCGCCATGTTGTATTGTCATGGTAACCCGCGTGAGCGGCCATGTTGTGACGTCATCTCCATAGTGATACGCGGTGTGAGTTCGCATGCGCAGTACGTGTTGTTAGGGTGATACGTGTTTCCGTCGTCAATTTTGTATACTGGAGGCCGCCATCTTGGTTTCTATGGTAGCACGTGGTTGCTATGTTACCCAATTTTTCTGCAATAGGACGGGGTATGTTTTGAGGGTGTGTTCGATTGTAGAAGAGTAAATCTAATTACCACAAACAACCCGACAATCCTTCCAAATCACCAAAATCCACCCCAACTTTTACTATTTCGAATTCTTTCAGAATTCTCTCCTTCTATCTATATATGCAATAGTTTACGTCTATCTGTCTATGTCCCTTTGTTCTGGAGTATACTCCAGTAGCGTATAAGAGCCTATCAACTGGAACAGTTTTGCTTATTATTACTATATTTAGCTTTTCTGGTCTATTCTTGTTAGTTCTGACTCTATTCCAAGTACTCTTGTTGTTTCATTTATCTAGATTATAACTAACCAATCAGATTGCTTCATCCCCCGTAATCTGTATACAGAGTTATCTCCCCTGTGTATAATAAAAGCCTATATCAAATGGCCATATCCCATGGAATCCCATTTTTGGGAAACACCCGTGGCTATGGAATCCCTTTTTTGTCGTATGAGGCCATGAGGGCTATGTAAAAGCCTTCAATGTGTCCTCATTTATTATCCCTCATAACCTCATTGAATTTTGAGGTTATGAGGACCATTAAAAATCCCTAAATGAGGTATAATTTACTACGACTCTTAGCCTCATTTCAGTATTTGAGGATACCTATGGCCTGGTATTGTATTATTCGAGGATACCTATCGAGGATACCTTTAGGAGAATCCCTTTTTGTCGTATGAGGCCATGAGGGCTATGTAAAAGCCCTCAATGAGTCCTCATTTATTATCCCTCATAGCCTCATTGAATTTTGAGGTTATGAGGACCATTAAAAATCCCTCAATGAGGTATAATTTACTACGACTCTTAGCCTCATTTCAGTATTTGAGGATACCTATGGCCTGGTATTGTATTATTCGAGGATACCTATCGAGGATACCTATCGAGTATACCTTTTGGAGAATCCCTTTTTTGTCGCATTAGGTTATGTAAAAGCCCTCAATGGGTCTAATGTAGTCTTAGCAACCGCTTCCATCTTGTCGCCAAAGCTCCAAGACCATTACAGGTCTATGGCCTATCTGTCCTATCATTAGCTTCTACAGCAGTCTTGTTCCATTGCGGCCTTGTACCAGTACTATTGACTTCTGTTATTCTGCCCCATATCTCATCTATTACTTCCTAGCTATACCTATCTCAGTCTCGACTATAACATTGATCAGGGTTGACTCAGATTTCCCCTGTATACATTCCGTTATTGAGATTCCTAGCCGAGTCCGTAAATTTTGGATTCCGTGTTTTAACATCGACACTCGAGGGTATTCCCCTTCCCTATTGGAAGAATTTAGTTTAATGGGTTGTAGTTCATTCAGTTATAATTCAGATCACCTTCGTTTTATTTTCATTAAGTTTAAAATTTATTCAGTTCAAAGGGTGTTAATACCTTCATTAGGGTTATAGTTCAAAAATAAAGTCCATTCAAACAGTTCAAAAGGTGTTAATATTACATACCTTCATTAGGGTTATAGTTCAGAAATAAAGTTCATTCAAACAGTTCAAAGGGTTAATTTTTTTATACATTCATTAGGGTTATAGTTCATTCAAACAGTTCAAGAGTGTTATATTTAGGGATTATAGTTCTAAACTTTGTTCACTTTGTTTTGTTCACTTCCATCTTGATTGTATTTGATCAGATCTGTTCAGTCTGTCCAACCAGTTCGATGAATCTGACTAGTTTGGCCTTCTTTCAATTTGTTATATTCACTTCGATCTTGGTTCTGTTCGTTCTGTACCTTTGTTGTTTTGTAGTGGTTGGTTGTCTCTGTTCAGGTTCTTGTAGTCATGTTGAATTGGGGGTTATTAATCCTTTTCCATACCATCGTGTGTCGATGTTAAAACACGGAATCCAAAATTTACGGACTCGGCTAGGAATCTCAATAACGGAATGCCTTATATGTATACAGGGGAAATCAGATTCAACCCTGATCAATGTTATAGTCGAGACTTAGATAGGTATAGCTAGGAATTAATGGATGAGATATGGGGCAGAATTACAGAAGTCAATTGTACTGGTACAAGGCCGCAATGGAACAAGACTGCTGTAGAAGCTAATGATAGGACAGATAGGCCATAGACCTGTAATGGTCTTGGAGCTTTGGCGACAAGATGGAAGCGGTTGGTAAGACTACATTAGACACATTGAGGGCTTTTGCATAGCCTAATGCGACAAAAAAAGGATTCTCCAAAAGGTATCCTCGATAGGTATCCTCAATAGGTATCCTCAAATAATACAATACCAGGCCATAGGTATCCTCAAATACTGAAATGAGGCTAAGAGTCGTAGTAAATTATACCTCATTGAGGGATTTTTAATGGTCCTCATAACCTCAAAATTCGATGAGGCTATGAGGGATAATAAAGGAGGACTCATTGAGGGCTTTTACATATTCCCCCATGGCCTCATACGACAAAAAAGGGATTCTCCTAAAGGTATCCTCGATAGGTATCCTTGAATAATACAATACCAGGCCATAGGTATCCTCAAATACTGAAATGAGGCTAAGAGTCGTAGTAAATTATACCTCAATGAGGGATTTTTAATGGTCCTCATAACCTCAAAATTCAATGAGGCTATGAGGGATAATAAATGAGGACTCATTGAGGGCTTTTACATAGCCCTCATGGCCTCATACGACAAAAAGGGATTCCATAGCCACGGGTGTTTCCCCAAAATGGGATTCCATGGGATATGGCCATTTGATATAGGCTTTTATTATACACAGGGGAGATAACTCTGTATACAGATTACGGGGGATGAAGCAATCTGATTGGTTAGTTATAATCTAGATAAATGAAACAACAAGAGTACTTGGAATAGAGTCAGAACTAACAAGAATAGACCAGAAAAGCTAAATATAGTAATAATAAGCAAAACTGTTCCAGTTGATAGGCTCTTCTACGCTACTGGGGTATACTTCAGAACAAAGGAACATGGACAGATAGACGTAAACTATTGCATATATAGATAGAAGGAGAGAATTCTGAAAGAATTCGAAATAGTAAAAGTTGGGGTGGATTTTGGTGATTTGGAAGGATTGTCGGGTTGTTTGTGGTAATTAGATTTACTCTTCTACAATCGAACACACCCTCAAAACATACCCCGTCCTATTTCAGAAAAATTGGGTTACATAGCAACCACGTGCTACCATAGAAACCAAGATGGCGGCCTCCAGTATACAAAATTGACGACGGAAACACGTATCACCCTAACAACACGCACTGCGCATGCGCACTCACACCACGTATCACTATGGAGATGACGTCACAACATGGCCGCTCACGCGGGTTACCATGACAACACAACATGGCGCCACTAGGTCACGCGACATGACGTCACTTCCGGTGTCCTGCACCGGGGTCCTGCAACCTAGGGGTGAAAGGTACGAGCTATACTACTGATATTGATAAAGGTGTTAAATCAGTTAAAAATGCATTTGAAAAATATCCGGATGCAAAACGCCCGGATGAACAAATTTTGGATCTTTTAGAGCTAAGCTTAAAAGGTAATGACTTTCAATTCAATGGAGAATATTTTCTACAAATAATGGGTTTTCCTGTGGGCAAAAGATTCAGTCCTAATTCTGCAAGCATTTATGTAGCGAAATGGGAGGAAAATGCCTTAAGAAAATGTGCAAAGCATCCTCTCGTATATCTCAGGTATTTAGATGACATTTTTATTATTTGGGAACATTCAAAAGAAGATTTTGATGAATTTTTAGAAATTTTGAACAATCATGATCCAAACATTAAATTAAAAGCTACTATCAGTGAAAGTTCTGCTGATTTTCTCGATGTGACCGTGCATAAAGGCAAGCGATTCCAGGCATCCGGTCATTTAGATTATAAAGTATATTTTAAACCAACTGATTCACATCAATTGTTGCACACAAAATCCTTTCATCCCCAACATACATTTAAAGGTACCATCAAATCACAACTCATTCGTTTCCACCACAATTCAAGTGATAAGGTAAATTTCAATGAGGCTTGTTCTACTCTAGTTGGAGCTCTCAGATCGAGAGGATACTCACTGCGCTTTTTGCGTACCTTGAAATCTCAAACTCTGAAAAAGCTCGAAAGTCCTGTTGAAACTACTGATTTCGAACCACTGAAGATTGAACACAACAGACCGTTGCAGAATGGTAGTGGCGCGGTATTTAATTGCAACAAGCCTCGTTGTAGACTGCATACTTTTATACCTGATCAGAAAGAGGAATTTTCCTCGGAACAAACAAAAAATCATTATCAGATCCGTAACCCCCTCCATTGTGATTCACAAAACATTATTTACCTTATCACATGTAAGCGCTGTCGGAAACAGTATGTTGGTCAAAGTCAAAATCCTTTCCGAGAACGTGCTACTAGACACAAACGGGATATAAAACATAATGCTGATGCCCCAGTAGCACAACATTTTACCTTCCGGGCCATTCTTTGGACGATTTCGAAATCCATCCTATTGAACAACCACCAACTAAAGATACATTAGAAGAAACGGATGAATTTAGAAAAAAAAACTGAAGCTTTTTGGATCAATACGCTTCAAACCCTCTAGCCATTTGGTATGAACATATCAGAGGGAGAATGCGAAATGAGGTCCATCATTCCTTTCACTTTAACATACAACAGAATGAATATCGAAATAGCAAAAATGTTAAAAGATGAATTCAATTTAACCAATGCTAAATTAAATGAACCTTTGAATCTTCGACCTGTCATCGCCTATAAGAAAAACAAAAGCTTGCGTAACATCCTTGTAAGGACTAAATTAGAACCCATCAATGAATAACATCAATTATTGGCAGTCAGTTTAACCAGTTCCTAAGCTCATCACTCAGTTTAAATCAATTTTATGTAATTTTTTGTCATGTTTGAAACCCATCAGTGTTCAGTAAATGAAAACAATATTTCTGCGGCATATTAAAAGAAAAAAACGTTTCAGTAGGAAATGTCTGTACCAGTGCGATTTGTTAACCTCAAACACACACACTCACTCACTCACGCACTCAGAGAAACGTGCCTCCCGTGCCCCCAGTTCCTACGTCCCCGTGTACTCTCTTGATACGTGATACTGAACTGTTATGGATGATGATCCGTGATACTACTTGAAGAGCCAGGAGCGAAAGGGTAACAGATGTGCAGCCAGTTATCTCCCAAGCGGTCACGCCGACGTGGTGCAAGGCCTGCTACAGACATCGCACTACCATCGCTTCAAATTTAATACCAATTAGATTCGAGTTTAATTCATAATTCGTGTTTTGATACAGACGTCGCACTTTTGTCGCGTTGAATTTAATTCTCTTTTCTTTGAATACAGTATTGTGTCATGGTGGAGTGTACACTGGCGAAGGGTGGGTGGGGGGGGGGGGGGGGGGGGCTCAGTGGATGCCCGATCAGGGGTGTGGGGGGGGGGGGGTGCTGCAAAATACACTCCATTTTCCAACCCGGCGAAGTTTATCATGCGCGGACATTATTTCATTCAACACACAACACTCATGGAAACGATCTCTTTCCAGAAATGCGAGGTTTTTAAAATGGATTTTATTTATTTATTTATTTATTTATTTATTTATTTATTTATTTATTTGGGACGGGTGGTCACAAATGTTTTTATTGACTGAACGATCATTTTTTCCAAAAGCAAAACGTCGAAAACACAACAACCCAGAAATCTCATTGTCCGATTATGTAACCAGTTTGTTTTCTCCGCAGTTGTAACAACCAGTAGTGTAATAATCAACCAGTAGTGTAATATTAACCAGTAGTGTAATAAAAATTAACCAGCAGTGTAATAGAAATTAACCAGTAGTTTAATAATCAACCAGTAGTGTAATACAAATCAACCAGTAGTGTAATAACTAGTAGTGTAATAAACTTAACCAGTAGTGTAATAAACATCCATGAAAACCAACAAAATTTGAAAAATGTTTGGGTGGCTCAAATCATAGTTTGGGTATATCTTATCGATTTTTAATCATTTTATCGTACGTTTAAAGGCGTTTTGCAGGTCAAACATCATTTCGTGGGTTCAATACGGCGAGAAAAGATATTTTTATGATTTTTATGTGATGTGCGTATTTTCTGGTGTTTAATGTCACTTTCTATATTTGTGGCTTTATGTAAATTCAAAGTTGGCCAATTATTTATGATAATGTTGTGCCGTTGAGAGACTTCTTACAACAGGCATAAGTTGTCAGGTTCCATGATAACAGAATAAATTGTCAAGGTAACTTACAGGTACTGAAGTATCATGTTCAAGGACGTGTCTCCTGCGTGTTGTCTTCAATTATAATATTTAATACGGACCTGGCGGATCACTATAGGTCTCCCACGCCCCCATCTCCCGCTTTACGCGTCCACCTTTACGGGGGGGGGGGGGGTGGATGGGCTATCTTATTGTTGACATTATACGATTTTTAGATAACTTTTAACCGGTGTAAAGGAACATCGATCTGATTGGCTGCTAAAGAAGTGTAAATTCTATTAGTTCTGGGTGAGACATTGTTTTTAACATGTGGCAAATCTCAATCCAGTGATAGTTATTTATCCGCAAAGCTTCTAAAACTAAACGTGAAAGTTCGTAAGTTCGTGCGCTAGCAATACATCGAGATTGCAGGATTCTCTTACGCGCGAACCCCTCACTGCACGTCAAACCTTGACGTGCTGTGAAGCACCCGCACATAACAGAATCCTGCTATTAGGCAATTAGGGAAAATCGGCCGGACCCAATAACGACGGGCCTTGGTGTCACTACACCGGTCCTCCCTCTCTCGACGGCACTGGACTGGTTCAGAAGTAATGGTAATAGTGGTAGATGTATTAGTACTATTAGTACCAGTAGTGGTAGTTGTACTAGTACTAGTACTGACAATGATACTGGTACTAGTACTAGCACTGGTACTAGTGGTACTAGTATTAGTAATGATAGGTGTACTCGTACTAGTAGTAGTAGTGATAGTTGTACCAGTAGTAGTACTTGTACTAGTAGTAGTAGTTGTCCTAGAGCAAATATTAGTGGTACTAGTAGTCGACTAGTACTGGTACTAGTACTAGTACCAATAGTGGTACTAGCACTAGTACTGGTAGTGGTAATTGAATTAGTACTAGTAGTGGTGGGTGTGCTAAGACTAGTAGTAATAGTGGTAGTTGTAGCAGTAGTAGTATTACAACTACAGGGCATAGTTGTACTAGTACTGTTAATGATACTTGTATGAGTAGTACAAGTGTATTAGTACTGGTAGTTGTACTAGTACTAGTACCGACAGTGGCACTAGTGCTAGCACTGGTAGTCGTAATGCTACTAGTACTAGTTCTAGTAGTGATAGGTGTACTGGTACTAGTACTACTGTTAGTAGTACTAGTACTGTTAGTGGTACTAGTACTACTACTAGCACTGGTATTGTAACTAGTACTACTGCTATTAGTAGTAGTTGTAATAGAACTACTACTGGTAGTGGTAGTTTTATTAGTAGTAGTTCCAGAAGTAGTAGTAGTTGCACGTAGTACTAATACTAGAAGTGGTAGCTGTACATAGCACTAGTAGGTAGTGCTAGAGTATAGTACTAGGGGATAGTACTGGGTGAATAGTACTCGTGAATAGTACTAATGTATAATACTAGTGAATAGTACTTGTAGATAGTACTAGAGGATAGTACTAGTGATAGTGCTGGTGGCTAGTGGATATTACTGATGGATAGTAGTAGATTGTAGTAGCAGTAGCAGTTAGTAGTAGTAGTAGTAGTAGTAGTAGTAGTAGTAGTAGTAGTAGTAGTAGTAGTAGTAGTATATTTTAGTAGATAGTAGTAGATAGTAGTCGATACTGGACAATAGACAGTAGAAAGTGAGTAGTAGTGTAATAGTAGTAATAGTCGTAGTAGTAGAAGATAGTAGGGGTAGCAGTAGTAGTAGTAGTATATATTAGTCAATACTGGATAACAGACAGTAGGTAGTAGTAGATAGTAGTAGATACTGGATAATAGACAGTAGGTAGTAGTAGTAGTAGTAGTAGTAGTAGTAGTAGTAGTAGTAGTAGTAGTAGTAGTAGTAATAATAGTAGTAGTAGAAGATAGTACTAGTAGTACTAGTAGTAGTAGTAGTAGTAGTAGTAGTAGTAGTAGTAGTAGAAGATAGTAGTAGTAGTAGTAGTAGTAGTAGTAGTAGTAGTAGTAGTAGTAGTAGTAATAGTAGTAGTAGTAGTAGTAGTAGTAGTAGTAGTAGAAGATAGTAGTAGCAAGAGATGTAGAAGTAGTGGTAGAAGTAGTGGTTAGAAGTAGTAGTAGTAGAAGTAGTTGTAGTAGTAGTAGTAGTGTAGTAAGAGTAGTAGTAGCAAGAGATGGAGTAGTAGTAGTAGTAGTAGTAGTAGTAGTAGTAGTAGTAGCAAGAGATGTAGTAGCAGTAGTAGATAGTAGTAGCAAGGGATGTAGAAGTTGTTATAGAAGTAGTGGGTAGTAGTAGTAGTAGTAGTAGTAGTAGTAGTAGTAGTTGGAGCAGCAGTAGTAGTAGGAGGAGGAGGATGTGGTAGTAGTAGTAGGTAGTAGTGGTAGTAGTAGTAGTAGTAGTAGTAGTAGTAGGTAGTAGTGGTAGTAGTAGTAGCAGTGGAAGTAGTTAGTAGTAGATATTAGTAGTAGGTAGTAGCCCCCGAAAACTGATCTCCACTAGTTCCCAAAGACCTGTCTCCAGTGGTCCTTACCAGTCCCCATAGACTGGCTCTAGTGATCACCAAATACCTAGATGAGGATATGATGAATGGCAGATTGTACCTTAATAAGGAATTTCCTCATGGTCCTCATGGCCTCGTGCGGTGAGAAATGGCGTCACATGTCAGGCGGGAGAGTGTCAAACATAGCTAGGACTAGAGCTAATGGTAAGGACATAGCCAGGTACCTAAATAGATTAAGAATGGGCAGTAGATGGTCTAAGCAGACAGAAAAGAGGTTTCTATATAGAATTCAAGCCACATAAATACGAGGATTCTGGAAGAATCCGTACCTAATAAAATCCTGTATCAAAATGTAAACGAGGATTTGCCTGTAAGGCCACTCTTAGCAAAAATACTCTAGTACAATCGAACACCGCATTTTTAAGGTCACATAGCACTACGTAGTACTATGGGTAGATCCGTGTCCATTAGAAACGAGGATCCCGGGAGAACCCGGGCCAGGGAAAGGCCAAGAACATAAACGAGCTTTCTTCGCGAATTCGAGCCAGAAAAATAGTTGTCGGTCTCATTTGGGTATTCATTACACTCCCGTCCAATCGAACTGACCCTCAAAACATATTCTCGTTCTATTAGAGGCCATTGGGTTGGGAATGACGTCACACATGGCCGCGCACGCGGGTTACCATAACAACACAACATGACGTCCCTGGGTCCCGTGACTATGACGTCCTTTGCGCCCCCCCCCCCCCCCATTCTCTCCCCAAATGGGATTAATTTATCCACATGACACACTTCTAATGTTCTATAAGAGTAGTGTTAACCCATCAAGGAATTCTGGTGAAGCAATAGTTTCTTCATGTTGAATGTCAATGAGTTCAAGCTTTTAACATAAAAGGATCTAAATAACTGTCTACGACTGGTAATCGAGAACAATCACTTGACATGGCAGACGGAAATGACAGTGGACCTCCAAAGCACCCGCCCTATTCACCTCGCCTTAGATACCCTCTACTCTCTTACCGCCCTCCTCCTTCGAGATGGAAAAAAATTAACTGACCGCAGATTTTAGGTAAACCAACCCCCACCCAATCCTCCACGCCCACCGTACCTTCGTAAAATATGGTAGAGTGTCTATGCTAAAGGAACACGATGAGCAGTACTCCCAGAAGAAAAACGAATTTTAGAATTCAAAACGTTTCAACTTGACTGAAGAAGACACGCATTATGATACAGCGACTGAAATGGGTGGATGTGAGAGAGACCTTCCACACTTTATCACCCAAAACATTTCTGGTATGATAGAACCTGACAACTTATGCCTTGGGTAAGCAGTCTCTCAAAGGCACAGCATTACTATAAATAATTGGCCAACTTTGAATTTATTTATTTATTTATTGGTGTTTAATGTCACATACTTATGCACAATGGCTAATCGTGACCGTGACAGTTTTACGGGTGGAGGAAGCCGGAGTACCCTGAGAGAACCACCGAGCATCGACGAGCAACTGTCAGCTCCGCAACATTCTAACTCTGTTCAAGCTCCGCTCAAGCAGGGTTACAGCAGTTGAAGACATGTGCACCGTCGACGTGCAGTACGTCTTAGTACACGGTATTATCGTGCCCCCATGTAGGCAACCGGGATAAAGTGCCTTGCCCATGGACACAACGCGGGTCGTCCCGGACTAGGATCGATCTCGGGACCATGTCCAATAGTCTACCACTGAGCCACCGCGCTCACCCAACTTTGAATTTACATAAAGCCACAACGCAGAAAGTAACATTAGACACTAGAAAATACTCACATCACATAAAAATCATAAAAATACCTTTCCTCGTCGTATTGAACCCACGAAATGATGTTTGACCTGCAAAACGCCTTTAAATGTACGATAAAATGATAAAAAATCGATAATATGTACCCAAACTATGATTTGATCCACACAAACATTTTTCAATTTTGTTGAAAAATTGTTGGTTTTCATGGATGTTTATTACACTACTGGTTAAGTTTATTACACTACTGGTTGATTTGTATTATACTACTGGTTGATTATTACACTACTGGTGGATTATAACACTACTGGTTGTTATACGCAGTGAACAGTTAATGTTCGTCTTCACGTCATTGCAGGTCTACATCCAAGATTCGAGGCATTCGAATGATGCTCTCGGTCGCTGAAATATCCTGCAAATAGCGTCCGAGATTCGCCCGCTTCCAAAAGACAAAAATGTTCCTCATGGTCATCATTCCACTGATATAGTCGTTGACATGTGGGTAAGATGTTTTGGCTATCAATTAAAGATGCATAGTATCCGTCGCATCCAACTCTAGAGAGTTTAGATTCCATTATCCTTTCTGCTATTTTAATTGTCGTTTAGCCTACTATATGATATCTTTTCGTTCGTTGTACCTTATGTTCTGATTCAAATTCTCCAACACAAAACGAAATCAGCGCGGGAAAAAGCGTGATTTTCTATAATAACACGCGAGGTTCCCTTTCCTTTCAGACAACTTGAATCAACCACAGGATATCAAATTTATTGTTTTAATTATTGTATTTTTTTTTTAAAAAAATTCAAAAACTTTCAACAAAACCATATGAAGTGAATCATTAGACGAGTCCGTTCCAATGAGGGGGTCACTTAATATGGGTTTCGTGAAATGTTTTGAAAAATATGTATTTCAACTGATTAATTTGTAAATTACGCGGGTGGATACGGTCGATATGTTGGGTGAATGGTTAAAAACTATTACTGGGATGTTCCCCTTCCTAAGATGGTGTATACGGTGTCTGTTAATTGCACATTGAGAGAGAGAGAGAGAGAGAGAGAGAGAGAGAGAGTTAGGATTCAATATTAACCCTCTGAACGCTTATGGTATCTTCCAAGTCAGTTCAGTGGCAGCAATTGATAGAGTTCATATTCAGTATTTAGGGGTGGACCAATTAATATTTTCAACATGCAGTCTTGCCTGGATTGCATGTTGAAAATAATGATTGGTCTATCCCACACATTCACTTAGAAGCCCTCGTACCTAATGGAATTATGACGTATCATGTACCTGGGCCGGAAAAAAACAGCCTCTCGTGTTCAAAGGGTTATGAAACAAAATGTGAAATGAATAATATATCTTGAGCGAAACAAATAAATGGTTTGGATGTTTTGTTTTAAGAATATTGATCTTACAGTGGCTCAGTAGGTAGATATGTAGGCTGCAAGCCGAGAGATCATCGGTTCGAATCCCACCTGCGGAAACCGCGTTGTGTCCTTGGGCAAAACATTTAATTCCTATTGCCCAAGTGGGGCACGGGGACGTTGTGTTCTAAGGCATACTGCACGCCGATGGTGCACTTGTCTTCAACCATTGATAACCCTGCTTGTGTGGAGTTAATACGTTGGGGAGTCACGTTTCCTCCACCCATAAAACTGTACGACACGAAGTGACACTGGCTTTCGTTAAACACAAATAAATAATTGATTTTACAAGGATTGGCGAGCAAGTTATATAACTTATATCAACGCCTCTCCCTGGCACATTTGCGAAGGTATATGGGATGACCGCAGCGTGGCCTCACTCTTCTCGAATACTACGACGGGGTCTTTAGCCTGCATGGAGAGTGTCTCTCTAAGAACATGGGGCGGCCATTTTACATTTCCACCCGATAGGACGGTACGCTGTGCCACCACCGACCCCACAATTGATGCCGATAGTGAGTGTTCTTACACCTCGATAACTTTCACCTACCGGGGATCGATCCCGGGACCTCTGATATGAGAAACTTTCAACCCGGCCACCATTCTCTCAATGGTTTGGTTCAGGTTACATGCAATAGAACACTAAGGTAGTTCGGTAGGGATTTTTAAAATTTATTTTAATATTTAATACTGCTTAAATTTATTTATATACTCATAACCCACTTCCCCATACCCTTTTCGCCCCATTCGCACCCATATTTTCCTTAACCCCGGTAACCCTTGGAATCCACCGGTGTTTAGTATGACCCGGTTGACAAGCATGCCAATAAGCCGGTTGAACCAAAAACAGGCAACTATTCTTTCATTTCTGCTACAAGATTCCGCCGACAGAAGACATTCGTCACTTATGAACTGGTTGCACTCACCAAGGACATGGATATAACAGCACTATAAAATTCTAAATTTAGAACTGAAAATTGATTCCAGTAACAGCAGTTTTCGAGAATCAATACTAATTGGGACGAATTTTAAGGTTTGACATTTACATTTAATTAAACCACAAATAAATTTCAAAGGAGTCTTGAGGGGTTTTTTTAACTTAAATCCTGATTAACTAATATTCCTTCAACGAAGGCATGCCTTGAGTAGTTTGAATGCATGTAATGGTTCTGACATGACTTGAACCAATACAATCGGTAGAAATGAGCGTTGCACGCGAACCCCAATCGGTCACCATAGCGACGCCCCTGAATAAAGTTTTTTAATCATGTACCAACATTTCTGAAAAAGAATCCAAATGTGGTCTTCCAGCAATGAAGCTGTTATGGTTGTACTGCACCAAAAATGATCTTCTCACCTGGAAGTCCATATTTGCCATTATTTGGGGTTTATCCTGGAGTGCAGGTACCACAACTTAATGGGCATCATATTCCGTGAATGTGTTTTGTTAGATCCTTGAAGTTAAATTATTTAGTTTGCATGGATTTGCCTTGTTACAATTTATGGGAGAGTGCTAAAGTGTAACAAGGCAAAGGTATGTGAACAAATTTTGATGACTAAAAATAATTTATTTATACCCTACCAGTTAAAAATACACGTCTGAAACAAACTTATATTTTTCCTGATGGAGGTTTCGGAATTTGTCATGCTCATGTCTGTTGGTTGAGAGGTTGGCCCCCGGACCCCCCCACCCACCCACCCACCCACCCCCAACTCGGAACAGTATAGAGCATGTCTGTCCACCCACCAGGTAACCAATAATTTGATACTAACACCCTCAATGCACAGTACGTTGAGGGTAGCTTACCATTTATTTATTGGCGTCTGAGGTCACTTTCAGAATCTATGGTTACATCATGACCGGAACATACAGTTAACACTAGCAGTCCTGTCATAAAATGCGCTCAAGTAGCACGTCGATCTGCGCGTTAATCTAGGCGTTATGACCGTAGTAAAGCTATCAAATTCTGTTTTGATATATTTTACGACAACTCGTCGCATTATTTGACCAAAAACTCACATCATCATAATAAGTCAGACCAGTTGATCAAATTTTCTTATGTGATTTTTATGCCCCCGAGAAACTCTCGAGGGCATTATGTTTTCACCATGTCCGTCCGGCGTCCGTCGTCCGTCGTCGGTCCGTTAACTGTTGGTTTCAGTTAAATAACTAAAGAACCGTTTATTCGATCAAATCATAATTTTAGGGGTCACTTGTGGATGACCAGAGTCACCAGACAATGCTACCTTTCGATTTTGGTCCAGCTAGCCATATATTATATATTATCCGATTTCCGACAATTCGATCATATTTTGCTGTTATAAATTAAAGAGTCGAATAATTAAATGAAACAACTTGTGAGAAATAAAATAAGAACAAATATCGTCCCCCTCAGTTCCAATGTGTTCTATGTGCCAGTAGGCACATAGAACACATTGGAACTCGGGAGACGATATGTCAACAAAATACTTTTAACTCGATTCCTTGACGACTCAAGGGATGTAACTCTATCTGTTGTCTTCTGCGTTTGTGAGAACAAAACCTCTGGAGGTGACCGGCGCTTGCAGAATCAGTTCGTTTCTTGTTTTTACGCTGATTCGTTGCCACAGCGTGCCGATTCCTTCCCGATTTTCAAAAAGTTCATCAGCTCTGTTTTTTTTAAAACAAGGTGACAGAAATGTGAGTATAACATGGGTATTTTGTCAAATATTGGTTACGGACGACATTCGCCTGAATAAAATTACGGTAATAACTTTATTTTAGCGTCCTAGAATAGTTTTGTGGCATATAACACAGCCACGTGCAGAATGTACTGTGGAGGTAGTTGCAGGAAATTCACAGCACATGCACAGTTCACATAAATTGTATTCTGTCCCGTTCAGGCAGATTTTTAGACATTGAAAGAATTGGGACCAAATCAGTAGTATTTCATTTCGTAAATAACCTACCTGACATTACATTAGAATTCCCCTTTCGGACCCTAATTTTAACCAGCTCTCTATAATCGGAGAGTATTTTTTTAAATATTTATCTCCCTTGGATAAAACTCTCGGATGAAAGAAACCCCAATCCAGTCAGTTTCTTTTCGGCGTGCTCAAATCGCAGACGTGTCTCGCCCGTTGAGCGTCTTTTCTTTTATTACTTCTGCTTCACTTCGCTTCGCTTCCTCGTATCATGACAGAGGCTGATTTACGCAGCAAAGTATCTGCGTCTGATGAGAATGACAATGTAGTTTGTGACACTGAATCCCCAGAAACTTTTTCTGTCACTTCAAAACAATCCAACAAACGTCGTTCTCGTTACGATATTTTATACCAAAAATGGAGCAGTAAATTTTCTGCATTAGATTCTAAATTAGATGTTCTCATTGCATCGTTGCAGGACAAACCTGCTCAAAATGAATGCAGTTCGATACGCAGTCGTGACGCACAAGTTTCGTCACACAGACAGAAACAAACTAATAAAGAAAATTTCACACAAAGTGAATATAATGATGACATTTTGTCAGTACACGCTGGCCATTTTTCAGACTCTGATGTGGACGACAGTGGCCTACAAAATGATATAACACCGTTTACGGACACTGACAAACATTGTCTTGCTGATATCTTCGGTGAACAAGCTACTCTTAACAAACCACGTCAGAAGGTGGGGATTCATATTGATGATTCTCAAAAGAACATTTTAAACAACAGTTACCGCTGTACTTCTCCAAATTTCCTAACTGCATTTCATGAAGACACTCTTGACCTTTTCCAGATTGTCGAGGATACCGATAAATACCTGGACGTTCCTTCTTTGGACGCACTTATAGAAAGTTGTCCAATAAAAGGTCATGGTTCCAAAGCTTCTTTCATAAAAGCCAAGAGTAAATCTGCTTTTTTTCTCAACCACTCAAAATGATTGAAAGGATTTCCTGTAAAGGACAACAGGCTGCACGATTAGGCATCGTGATTCAGCTTTATATTCAACAAATTCTGGGTAATTCATTGGAATTCTTAGATTCTAGTGAGTTTAAGAAAGATAAAGTTATTCATCAAATCAAAGATATTTTCGCCATGACAACCAAAGGTCTTGATCAAGCTGGAAGGTCGGCAGCTTTTCATCACATCGTTCGTCGTTGTGTAAGTCTCACAGACTCTGGTCTTTATGAGATGACAGATTCATCTGAATTTTCTAATTTACCTTTATCTAGAGAAGGGGTTTTCGGTCCTGATTTAGAAGTGGCTTTAAAAGATTGGAAAGATAAGAAAAAAACAATTAGACGAGCTCGTCCCTAGTCTGAAAAAGAAGGACTTTAAACGGAAATGTTCAGCTCCTCCAGCGGACACAAGCAGGAATCCAAAGCGCCCAGCGTTTCATAAGTTTTCTACTCCAGGAACGAACGCTTCAGACAATTCTCATTCAACATGGAATCATTTTCGCATTCCAAAAATACCAGGAGGTGAATCATAGGGGAGAAACCCCCTTTTCTGGGAATAAAATGTACACGACTCCCTCTTTCACAGAAATATATTCTACAGGGGGAAATAGCCTCTCTTTTAAACAAAAACGCAGTGGAAATTGTCGACCCCAAAAACGCCAGGGACGGTTTTACAGAACGTTATTTCTAGTAACGAAAAAAACTGGCAATCTGTGTCCGGTGATCAATTTGAAACCATTCAACAGGTATCTCAGGAAAACTCATTTTCAAATGGATACACTGAAAAAGGTACTGGAGTTAGGTTACAAAGACGATTGCGGCCTCACTTTAGATCTCAAGGATGCTTATTTTCGCATAAAGATTTCCAAACATCACCGAAAATATCTTCGATTTTGTTTCCAAGAAATGATCTTCGAATTTCGTGCTCTCTGTTTCGGTCCCACGGGAGCCCCACGCACCTTTACCGAGGTAATTTCGGTTGTTGCAGCGTTTCTACGCAACCACAGTCTACGAGTGGCGATGTACCTCGACGATTGGTTAGCTATAAACCAACGTCTATTGTACGATCGCAACACAATTATCTACCTGCTGGTAAATCTGGGTTTCATCACCAATCAACAAAAATCGAACGTAATACCAAACCAACGTCTAACTTATTTAGGGGCCCATTTAAATCTGACAGAGGGTTTGGTTTTTCCAAGTCAAGAAGAGAGAATAGGGAAATTGAGACAAGTTGTGAACAATCTATTAAATCAACACAACTCTGCCAGACTATCTTATTCTTCTTGGCATCAGTGAAAGCTTCCTGTCTAGAGCTAATACCCAATTGACGACTACACATGCGCCCGATTCAAATACATCTGCTGCACAACTGGAACCCCTCCAGAATGGATATGCCTCGCCAGATTACGGTTACAAATACGCTCAGGCCTCACTTGCATTGGTGGTTACTGGATCAGAACATTCTAAGGGGCAGATCTTTGCAACCTCTTCAGTTTCAGAAAAGAATAACCACCGATGTAAGTGGGTCTTGGGGGTGAGGGACACATAGATCACATGTCCATACAAGGTCAATGAACCCTTCTTCAAAAACCCCAACATATAAACTGTCTGGGGATGCAAGCAGTACTTCTAACACTTCAACATTTTTACCACACCTTCAAACTCACAA
Source organism: Pictodentalium vernedei (assembly GCA_031216915.1). Lineage (NCBI taxonomy): Eukaryota > Metazoa > Mollusca > Scaphopoda > Dentaliida > Dentaliidae > Pictodentalium > Pictodentalium vernedei. The sequence continues at coordinate 381,598,088 of CM062296.1, forward strand.
TGTACTTGTTCGCTCCGACAATATTGCAGTAGTTCAGTAGATCAACAACCGGGGAGGGGGGGAGGGGTACAAAATCACTCACACCAAATCAGTTGACATGGGATTTATGGAAGATGGCTAGGACCAACAATATTCATTTGAAGGCAGCGCATACTGCTGACAAAAAGAATTGCCTACCCGATTTATTAAGTCGACAACAAATATATCAGACAGAGTGGTCGTTGAACACATCAGTGGTGTTGAATTTATTCACCTTCTGGGGCGCAAATTGAGAGATTTATTGACTACAATGCAGAACAGGAAGACAGCCATGGTCTGTCCGTGGACTCCTCATCAGCTAGCATTTGCAGTCGATTCTCTGTGAATTCCCTGGCAGAACATGTTTGCCTATGCGTTCCCACCTCTTCAGTTAATTTCGAAAATTCTGAGTCATCTGCAGCCATTTCCATGCAAGGTCATTTTTATTGCTCCCCGATGGCCTCAGCTACTGAAATTGTTGATTGCCAATCCGTCCTCTCTTCCGGACTTGGCCGATCTACTGTCCCAAAACTCGGGCAAAATTTGTCACCCAGATCCTCAGTCGCTAAATTTGACTGCTTGCCTATTGTCAATAGAAAGTTCTCTTCAACAGGTCTTTCAGAAAACACTTCCAAATTATTGGCAGCATCATGGAGAAAAGGGACGCAAAAAGACTACCTATGTAAATTTAAACTCTTCAGTGGCTGCTGTGGTGAACAAAATGTTCATCCCTATCTTTCATCTTTAAATGACTGTGCCAACTTTCTGCTAACCTTTTCGACAAAGGCTTGTCATGCAAAACTATAAATGGCTAACGTCCTATGTTATCATCTTTCCTTCCTGCGCTAGGTGGGTTTTCTGTTGGCCTTACTTGGCCAACACCCAGCTATCATCAGGCTTTTGAGAGGAGTTTTTAATAGTCGCCCGCCATGCAAGAAACTGACAGCTAATTGGAATTTGTCGTTTTAGATTGTCTCAAGAGAAGCACCAGTTGAACCAATGGAGATCTCATCTCTTAAATTCCTGACATGGAAGACTTTTCTGGTAGCTATAACTACTTTCCGAAGATGCAGTAACCTCCAAGCATTTCCACTGGACAGTGGACATTTCAGTGTGAATAAACGGGGTATTTCGTTTATCCGCTCAGACTTAGCAAAGCAAGACAGACCACAACATCATTCCAAAACTATTTTTATTTCGTCGTTCTCCAGGGATGTTTTGTTGAACCCTACTCGTGTGATCATGCATTAAATAGAAAGAACCAGGATTTTCAGGACATCTGAATTATCCAGTGAGCTTCCATTATTTCTGACAATCACCCTTCCACACCGTTCAGCATCCAGTCAAACGTGGTTGGTTAAAACTATCCAGTTTTGTTACAGTTTGAAAGATCTTTCTATAGGAAATGTCACTGGTCATTCAACAAGGAGTGTGGGTCCTTCGTGGGCTTTTTCTGAGAGAGTTTCTATTGACAGAGTTCTGGAAGCAGCAGACTGGTCCAGACAGACCACTTTTATCAAACATTACCCCAGGATGGTTAATTCCGACTTTAAAAGTTCATGATTATTCAGTGGATATAAGTAATTCAGAAGTTTCTTTTGGCGAGTTCCTGAGAGGAGACTAGCTATAAGTTTCAAGTGTTACTAATGCTGTTGGTTGTTTTCAGTGAGAATATTCACTGAAGTGATGATTTCAATTACATGAAGATCAAATATAGAAAAATATAATCTTTTGAATATATTTTGTTATCACACCCACCACCTGAACACTGCTTTTCAATCAGAATTCTATAATGTCAGGTAAGTTATTTATGAAATGAAAATAGTAAATTTGTACTCAAATTTTAGTTTTATGAGTAAATAATACCAACTTGACATTACAGGTAGCCTACCCAACCTCCCCACTAGGGGTTTAGTTTCAGGCGATTTGAGATGCCTCAATACGAAACTGATTGGATTGGGGTTTCTTTTATCCAGAAGTTTTATCCAAGGGAGATAATATATTTAAAAAAATACTCACGGATTATAGAGGGCGAGTTAAAATGAGGGCCCGAAATGGGAATTCTAATGTAATGTCAGGTAGGTATTATTTACTCAAAACTAAAATTTGAGTACAAATTTACTATTTTTATGAGTACGAAACGTTTGAAATTACGTATGATGTGCCAATTCGTAGGCGCTTCAACATTGATTTCATTTGGTAATCTATATACAATGGAAGGTTATGCATAAAAATCCACAATCCCGACCTCGATATTCGTTTTGCTGTTATTAATACATGATATGGAAGAGATGTGTTCATGTCGGTTTACTTGCCGGTGATAAATTTCAAAAGTACACTGCAGTACTGTACATGGGGGTAGATTGTCGCTAAATCGTGGTGATGTAGATATTCCACTCATATTATTTATTTTATTTTATTGGTGTTTAAGGTCACATACTTATGCACAATGGCTAATCGTGACCGTGACAGTTTTACGGGTGGAGGAAGCCGGAGTACCCGGAGAGAACCACCGAGCAACGACGAGCAGCTGTCAGCTCTCCAACATCGTAACTCAGAACTCTTCACCGCAGCACAGGGTTAGATTGGTTGAAGACATGCGCACCATCGACGTGCAGTACGCCTCAGTACACAGCGTCATCCTGCCCCCATGTAGGCAATCGGGGTGAAGTGTCTTGCCCAAGGACACAACGCGGTTGCCGCAGGTGGGATTCGAACCGAGGACCTCTCGGCTTGCAGCCTGCACCTCTACCAACTGAGCCACCGCGCCCCCTATTCCACTCATATAAAATTTCTATAATTTTGCATCAGAATACAAGAACCACCAACAGAATTTCATCTCATAGACCATCGGGTTGCACCCAGTGGTCCATTGGGTGAAATCTAACCCACCGCGTTTCAGGAACAATCCACCCTCCGCGTCCTGTACATGGATAATTTTCATCATTTTGCACCCGACCTTCGAAAGAAGATTCGCGGATATCTAGTGAAGACCTGCGTCCGACCGTCTGTCTGTCTGTCTGTCTGTACAAAACGTTTTGGAGTGAAATTTCAAAGCCATCGGTCGTATTTAGATCTCCTTTGTTATGCTGAACAGACCCGCACGTGGGAACGGATATGCACAAGGAACGGGTTCCATCCAATAATTTTGCCCAGAGTTATGGCCCTTTTTCTCTCTTTCGAGTTAGAAGATTTTTCTGTCCCACAATTCATTCAAGGCTGTCGAACATGCCTGCGGATCGAGGGTAGTAGCCCACGTTTTGCGTAGCCCTTGTTAATATTGTTTCGCTTAACTCCTTGTAGTTTAGGCCAATCCGTGCTTCCTCTGACGATGCACCCTTTAAACCATCTGGGACTTAGCCCGGGTGTTTAAAGGGGTGACCCAGAGGAAGCTCGGGTTAGATAGACACACACACCGATTACGTTTATTCTGCGTCATATCTAGCGTCCAAGTATACACATGTCGATTTTAGTGTTGAGGGCAGACCGCATATCGGAATACCGACGGATGGGAAAATAGTGAACATACGTGGTCTTGCATGTGCATAAAATACATGTACATGAAATAAAGCGTACAAGGACGAAGTCTCTAGACCTATTTCCAATATTTGCCTACCCAAAACTATGGAACGGATTAGATTATGAACTGCGTACAAGCTGCAGTAGAACCGCCTTCAAGGGAGAAAATTCAAATAAATTTATAGGTGCGTACATGAATGATGTTCACTGTAATAATCCCTATTGCATGGACTGCAGCCGATAGTAAGAGTTCACCTTTGTGTACTTTTTTAAAAATCTCTTCCACTGGTAAGATAGGAGCTGATAGCGAGTGTCTCTCGAAGGAACCCTTTATAATAATGGGCAGGTTAGACATAAACGATTGGCTATATACAGTCTACTCGGCAGTATCGATTCACTTTTTTTTAATTTTCTGCCATCTCCGTCGTTAAACCAAACATCGATGTGTTTGTCTTGGCAAGGTATCATGTAGAACCAGGTACTGCTTACCGCGACTGCACGAGGAAAAATAACGCTTGCATGTCCGTGTACGAAATCATTTTATCAGTCGCATAATAACGGCAGTAAAGAGTCATGGCAGGTATAGTAAAGAATCACACATTTTGCGCCTGTTTAAATGTGTGTTGTATGACTAAATTGGATAATTTGTGGTTGTCGAACTCTCTAAGACACATTTCTGTAAGAACAGATACAAATTAGAATTTATCTCAAGGGTGATTATTGCAGGCTACATTCCCAGCGATCTGTCAAGTTAGACCTGAACCGAGAGTAAACGGGTGCCTCCATTTGCAATCGGGTTAAAAAACTTACCTTCGCTCAAAGCTGACAGGCAATTCACAAAGCATACGGCATCAATTCATGATTATCATGTTCGTGTTTTTTTTTCCTTTCACGGTAGACTGAGCCGTTGGTGTTCAATGTCGACTTTACGAATAAGCAGAGGCGAACTAGCCGTTCGGGCGACCAGGAGGTTTCCCGATGGGCCGGTGGCCCAAATAAATGACTGATACACATCGAGATTTTCTGACTAAAATCACCACTTTTTATCGCTACTTCGGTGTGTGTGTGTGGGGGGGGGGGGGGGGGGTATGCATGGGTGAACCGGTAAATTGGTAGAGGATCCGCCACTGTTGCCATATGGGCCGGTCGGCAGCTGAATTTTCCCGAACCGAATTTTTAGCCGTTCCGCCTCTGCGGATAAGAGTCATTTTGTGCCAGTTGTATAAAATCGTGCACGTACCGTCACTCTCAGATTTTTTAATGGCCTTAGGGTGGAGCGCAGTGGCTCAGCTGTTGACTGTTGGACTTCTATGTTAGAGGTCCCGAGTTCGATCCCTGTCCGGTACGACCCGCGTTGTGTCCTTGGGCGAGGCACCTTATCCCGGTTGCCAACATGGGGGCACGATGACGCCATGTACTAAGGCGTACTGCGCGTCAGTGGAGCACATGTCTTCAACTGCTGTAAACCTACTTTAGCGAAGCTTGAATAGAATTGAAATGTCGAGGAGCTGACTGCTCGTCGATCCTCGGGGGGTTCTCTTCTGCTTCCTCGATCCCTGTCCGGTACGACCCGCGTTGTACGATTAGCTATTGCGCATACGTATGTGACCTTAAACACCAATAAATAAATAAATGGCCTTAGGGTGAGTGACCGAGTTGTCTCACGTCCTGAACGTTATTCATATACCAGTCATACTGACTGATTAAAAGGCAGTAAAGCATGTGAAAGGCAGTGGTGGAAATTTCTGAAAGGGAGGGGGGGGGGGTCGGAGGTTGATGTGCAACAGGCATATCCGGAAGGGAGAGGCCGAGTGGCAGAAGGTTGTCTGCCACTAGCTTTTGTAATACCTCTTACCATCTTAGGTCTAAGAGGACCAGGACTCTATTGGTGGTATTTGGATCATAGAGAGACTATAGGGTGTGTCCCTGCCATTGGCGGAGTGTCCAAGGGCCTCTCTGAAGAAATGTTTAAAATGTCAATGCACTGTCACTGGGAGCGAATGTTTGGTGAGGTGATGCATATTTTGTTGGAAAGTAAGCTCCAGTAGGTGATAATTCTTCGAATGCCCCAAAATATGATTTGTAAAGTTGGGAATAATAAAACAAACAACATACTTCAAGAAATGAGATATGTATTAAATAGAAAGCATTCAAAACAAACTGCTTCTCATAGAGAGATTGTGATGATGATGATAATGAGATGATGGTAATGAGTTGATGATGATGATTGATGATGATGAGTTGATGGTATGATGATGATGATGATGATGATGATGAGTTGAATTGTGGAGTTGATGAGTTCAGGTGATGAGTTCAGTTGTTGAGTTGATGGATGCAGTACCAGTTGAAATAAGTTGTAGGGTAACCACTAGAAACTTTACCTCACAGTTTAGCTTTGTTATCCCCGTAGGAACGACGGGAAGTGGAGTAGTACCTGTTCCCTGTGGTAAACAAGTCCCGTTTTACTGGTAAAATAGGATCCGGTAATCAATGCCTGTGGAGGAAGACCTCTGATGTTGGCAATGGGTATAAACGATTGGTTAGTCTTGTATTCTTACTTGTTGTATCCGTTGTACTGTTACGATACAGTCTTAGATGTTGATTTGACACTAAACACCAATAAATAAATAAAATTTACCTTTCATGATAATTCAAAGACTTGACATATTTCTTGGGAAGGGCAAAAACAACACAAAACGAGCACACTCATCCCATGTCGAAATTTCAACAATTCATCAGAGGCAAACATTGGAATTTTAACTTATTTATTTATTGATTTTTAAGGTCACATATTTATGCACAATGGCTAATCATGACCGTGACAGTTTTACGGGTGGAGGAAGCCGGAGTACCCGGAGAGAACCACCGAGCAACGACGAGCAGCTGCCAGCTCCCCAACATCGTAACTCCGCACTGCAGCACAGGCAGGGTTAGGTTGGTTGAAGACATGCGTACCATCGACGTGCAGTACGCCTTAGTACACGGCGTCATCGTGCCCCCACGCGGGCAATGGAGATGAAGTGTCTTGCCCAAGGACACAACGCGGTTGCCGCAGGTGGGATTCGAACCGAGGACCTCTCGGCTTGCAGCCTGCACCTCTACCAACTGAGCCACCGCGCTCCCGGAATTTTAACTTGGCCTCCATGTAGTTGTGGATACCGGAAACAAACAAAATCATATTCCAACCCCTCTCCGCCACCCTTGCACAGCCCGTCGGTGTCACCCTTGAAAAATGTGCAGCCCTAGCTGTATACACGTGCATATAGGCCCCCACGTGCAATTTGGAAACCAGTGCGAACATCAATAACACACGTGTGAAAATTGCAATAAAACGATTGATTTGTTCAGTAAAATGGGTAAATTATAGTAAAACTAGTAACTTATTGTATAAGCAGTGGCGTATAGATAGCTTTTCGCTGGCGGAGGGGCAAGCCCAAAATTTTCCGACAGATCGAAAATTTTCCGACAGTGTAACAACAACAAAAACTCAAACAAACAGAAAGAATCTGTTGTTTACTGCAAATGTACTGAAAATTGGTCTTTTTTACCCAAAATTTACCCAAAATGGCATATTTCTTATCCCCAAAGCCAGCATTTTAATATTATTAGGCATAAATTCGCCTAAAAATGGTCCCAAAAAATTTCCGACAAAACTTCTGGTCGGGGGCCTCCGCCCTCCCCCCCCCCCCCCCCCCCTTTATCTACGCCACTGTGCATAAGACATGCAATTGCGAGATAAAACAACACTTTCTTACCATTTTAACACGTGCTGAATCTTGACAGGCCAATATTTACACCGAATTTCTAAAAATATATCTTTCACGGGGAATAATATCACGTGAGGCACTGTGCAGTCTGTACTGGTTCGATAATGCCAAGTACATGACCTCCATCATCTTTACTATTTGCATTAGAATGGTAAGGAATTTACTCTCAAAGTTTTTATTAGTTAGAGAATAATAGTGAGGTAACAATTTAAACAACTTAGCTTCGGCGTTATTTGGGCCGCAGTAAAATTAAAAAAGCAAGTGGGTGAGCAAGTTACATTTTCGTAGCTGGGCTTGGGGGGGGGGGGGGGGGGGTCTGAATCACACAGCAGCCATCAAGTCCCATATTAGTCTTGTATTGCTCGTTTGCTTCGAACCAGTCCAAGTAATATTCGGACCCAATCGCTTGATTCAGAGTGTTATGGTGACAGAATCTAATGATGCGCACTAACAACTCAAAAGAAAGGCAAGGCTGGACTTGCACTTTGATTATTTATTTAGTTATTTATTGGTGTTTAGGGTCACATACGCACTTTGATTAAAATTTCATAATGTCCAGTACAATGTTGCAAAAGAATTTGAATTGGGGATAACAGGAAGACAGCCAATCTGGCTACGTTATTCCCCACGGTATACATGTGTTTTAATGTGATTTTACTTTCATTATTTTTGTTTATTATTGTGTATATGTTTACTGTGAAATAAAGAATCAATCAATCAATCATATTACCTGCATCTTTTGAAAAAGTGTTATATATATAATCCCACCAAGAATGACTTCGGGGTTCATTTTGGGGTTTGCATTTGCTCAAAAACTACATTTAGAAGTCCAAACTAGAGGCTCTAAAGAGCCTGTAATCGCTCACCTGGAACTACATATACAATGCGATTTCCCAGAGGCATTACATGGTAACTATGAGCTGCAATTGTGGCCATGTTTGCAACATACATCAACATTACATGAGGATCGTTGGTAGAAGGTGTCCCAGTCCTCAATCATGTGAAGTTTCAAAACATTTGACTGTAGTTTCAGAGGGGGAGATTTTTGCAAAATCCATCAATCAGAATCAGAGAAGGTCTCTGGTGGCCATATTTTCCAACCAACAGCAACAAAAAGAGGATCGTTTGTACAGGGCCTCCTATAGACCACTCCTGCAATGTTTGGTTCATGTCGGCTCAGTAGTTTCAAAGAAGACGAAAATGTGATTTCCCATAGGGTTTCTATAGTAACTATAAGCGGCAATTGTGCCACGTTTGTAACACGATCAATATTAAATGAGGATCGTTGGTGGAGGGTGTCCCAGTCATCAACCATGCAAAGTTTCAAAACATTTGGCCCTGTGGTTTCAGAGGAGAAGATTTTTCAAAATCCACCAATCAGAATCAAAAAATGCTTCTGGCAGCCATATTTTTCGATGCACGGTAACAAAATGAGGGGCGTTTGCAGAGGACTTGCCATAGACTACCCCTGCCAGGTTTGGTTCACATCAGCTCAGTAGTTCCAGAGAAGAAGATGAAAATGTGATTTCCCATAGGGTTTCTATGGTAACTATATGCCACAATTGCAGCCATGTTTGCAACCCGATCAACATTAAATGAGGATCGTTGGTCGAGGGTGTCTCAGTCATCAACCATACAAAGTTTCAAAACATTTGGCCTTGTGGTTTCAGAGAAGATTTTTCAAAATCAACCAATCAGAATCAAGTTATCATCCGGAAACCAATTGTTTACGCCTGCCCGCCCAACCGCCAAGTGATGTGAAAAGCTCACATGGCCTTTTAGGCCAGGTGAGCTAAAAAGCGAGATTGAATTCTTATTTTGACACGCCATGCGTTCACACAAGTCCGCTGCGTGAAAACTACTATAAAAGTTCATGACCTAACAGGCAACGACCGTTGAGTTCATTTCTCAATGGCCCACACACCTGCTGGTAATCAATAAATCAATCAGTAAATCAATGAAGGGCGCGGATGATGAAATGGGAGAGCTTTGTGGCTTTGTGAAAATCCCCTTCGGGAATACACACACTTTGCTGAATTTCTTTGTCGGTCAAAATGCAGTGACCCCAATGGATCTGCCCCTCATTTCTTATAACACCTATAGTTTACAGTTAGTTGAAGGGGGTGTCAGAGCCATGATATAGTGGAATATGGAAACATTGTATGCTTATTCGAAACACTTCGCTGGGTGTGTTCGAATTGGATGGGTAATTCCTTGCTGCGAAACACATTTTCTTAGCACAAGAAGCTGTATGGGTGTCCATTTCATATTTATGTTTAATACGATAATATGTGATAGAATATACTTGTATACCACTTAACCAATATACCGATGACTCGAACTGATATACTTCATAAATTGGTCAACATTATATACATTATAATCCTTCTATAGGCCTAGTAGTGTTGGGAAGAATTATTTCTTGTTCTCGGCCGAACTGAGTTACATGTGATACTGATCATTTTGTGAGAACTATTCCGAGAAGACTCCGTGATATGCTTTGCAACGAATTTGAGCCCATCAGATCTGCCTGCCTACGAATCTCCGCCACTGATGGACATGTCTCAAAAATCCCTCATTGGCTTCAAAACTAAGTAAGATAATATTACTATTTAATTTAGTTAAAGAACTGACGATTTCGTGAGTAACTGTGTTTCTCTGTTATGTTTTTTATACAACAATCTTGTTCGGAAATCCGGTTTTACGGAAAAGCTTTGAGAACTGAATTGATCAGTGCCAGTTTTCACAGAAATGGAAACAAAATACGTTCTCATTTTGTAACTGGAGATGCTCGAGCACTCAGTCGGATCCAAAGCAATTGCAATGATCCCTGTGTTCTTTTCTCGTTATATACTCACCATATTTATATTATTTGTTCTGGATAAAGGCGCATATTCTTCTTAAAATCAGAAGGAATTTGCGCAAATATCAAGAACGAATCCGAGCGGAAGTAATGAACGAACTGATTCTGTAAGCGCAGGTCACACCCAGAGAAACCATTATTCACGAATTTGGTCTGACTGATTGCGTAGCCTGAGAAACGCGTCCACAAATTTTCTCCACTATGCTTCTATTGTGTTTCAAACGGGACAAAAACGTTATCTCAATCAACGTGTATGGTATATGGAGATTTAATACCTGGGTGTCTCTTTTAAACACCCGAGCCGCAGGTTCGGGTGTTTAAAAGCCGACATCCATGCATTAAATCTCATTATACCATACATGTTGGCGGAGATAACTTATATTAAATGTAGATCTGATAAAACTGATAAGAAATTGTATCCGTATGGATCAAATGATCCATTAGAACTTTATGAGAAATTTACAACTTCAATTTCATTAGCAAATAGTGAAAACTGTGTTGCAGCAGAGTTTTTGTAGTGAAAGGTCAAGATTCACCACCCTTGGGAAAAGACACGGCAGTTAAATTAGGCGTTTTGAAAATAGGTATAAATTCTGTTCAAGGTAACATTTTTGAAAGATATTCAGAATGTTTTTGTGGTTTTGGAAAATTGAATGAAAGTATCAATGACACTAGCTTAACTTGCTTGTGTGTTGTGTTTGATGAAAAGGATAATGTTCAATGTTTATGAAAGGATTGTGAAATAAGCCAAGAATTGTGATAATTGGCAATACGTTAATTTCTGTTCCATGTATGCTGTTTTCAATAAAATTAATATAAGGTGTAGACAGTACTAAAGAAATCAGTGGTGGGTTAATGTGGCCCTCACAGTTAATGTATGTGGCCCTCGCAGTTAATGCATGTCAACGAAAGTTACCAAGTTACAGTGAAATTATTCTAAAACGAGCCATCCTTTCAAGTTACAATAAATTCAATTCATACGGCCTGTAGACTGTGCTAAGGGTTTTTGGGCGTCGGGCCTGTGTAGCAATCACGGTTGACCGATCACAACTAAAAGGGGACGTCCTCGTCTATACATTATACTGAGTCATCCTACCAAGTTACAATGAAATCCCTTCATAAATATGACCTGTAGTCTGTGCTAAAGTTTTTCGGGTTTTGGGCTCGGGCAGCCATCATGGTTGAACGATCGCGACCTCCAAAAGAGGACGTTCTCATCTAGACATTATCTGGAGTCACCCTATCAAGTTACAATGAAATCTCTTCATAAATATGATCTGCAGACTGTGCTAAAGCTTTTCGAGCTTCAAGCCCCTGTAGCCGTCACAGTTTACCAATCGTGACCATAAGGGGTCAAAAACGTTCTCATCTAGATACTATATGGATTCAACCTACCAAGTTACAATGAAATCCCTCCATAAATACGACCTGTTGACTGTGCTAAAGGTTTTCGGGTTTTAGGCTCGGGAAGTCGTCACGGTGACAGATCGCGACGAAATGGGGAAGTTCTCATCTAGACATCATACGGAGTCATCCTACCAAGTTACAATGAAATCCCTCCATATTAAATATGACCTGTAGACTGTGCTGCTTTTGGGGGGTTTCGGGCTTGGGCAGCCGTCACGGTTGACAGATCATGACCAAAAGGTGACGTTCTCACCAGAGGCAGAGGCATCCTACCAAGTTACAATGAAATTCCTTCATAAATACGACAAGGAAACACTCGTTGCACGGAGTTTCTCGGCATGGGGAATCCCCGAAAGGTGTCGAAACAGTGCCCGCGACCACAGAGCCATGACACGCTTCTCATACAATATTACCATTGTATTAAACAAATGGTATCCTTGGCAAATTTTTTTCTGAATTCGCACTAATGAACGAAATGGGGTCCGAAGCACTTCACCCGCTCTCTTCTCCCACTGCTTACGACGTGTGTTCTTGAAACGTTTACACCTCACGACCTGTGACACTGCATAGATTAAAAGCCAAGATGGCAGTTTCGAAAAAGGCTTATAGAAAAGGTCAACGACCCCACCCCTTGGGAAAGTCCAATTATTTGTGTGCCAAAGCTAAATGGTGACTTTAGTCTGTGTGTAGATATGTTTCAAACAAATAAAGCGCTAGTTCGTGAAAGGCATCCAGTTCCTACTTCGGGTGAAATATTGTATAAATGAACGAACGCACCGTATTTAGTAAACTGGATTTGAAATATGGGTATCATCAAATCGAGTGAGATGAAACATCAAGGGAAATAACTACATTTGTCACTCACAGGGGCTTGGAAAGGTACAAAGGATTAATGTTTAATATCAATTCAGCCCCGAGGGTAAGAACTTGAGAGATTGGTAAAGACCGGAACTATTGAAATGGTTGATTACTCCAAGTGGGCTAGTCCCATCATGCCAGATGAAAAAGCTGCTGGATCACTGCATATTTGATTATAAATTGACATTTAATCCTAGCATTAAGGTTCCGAACAGTCATTCCAAGACCTGAAGAGTTATTTTCACAGTTGAATGGCGGATAAAAGTTCACAAAGATTTCCTCTGCCTATCAACGGATAGTGCTTCACTCGGATAGTCGTGAGTTATTAATTATAAACACACATTTAGGCCTATGTATGTACCCAATGCGCCCTTGTTGGGGTTTCAGCAGTAGCGGCTATATTTAGTAGTGCGATAGACAACATTTTATCTGGGCTTCCAGGGGTGCTACTGTAAACTATTTTGGTGATGTTCTAATAACGGGATCTAACAGTACAGATCATATGCAAGATTTATCCAGTTTTTGAAGTTTTCAAAAAATGTGGTGTTAAATTGAAGAAACCGAAGTGTGAGTTTTTGAAAGATAGTGTAAGTTTTGGGAGTTTAAAATTGATAAGCATGACAGACAGGTTACACGCCACCGGGTGACAAAGTGGAGGCACTCATGAAATGACCAGAAGCTAGAAATACCAAAGAATTACAGTCCTTCTTAGGAATGGGTAATTATTATAGGAAATTCATTCCTAATATATCAACACTAACACTACCTTTGAATCGGCTGTTAAAAAATGTCAGGCTTGTATGGTCAGAAGAGAGCAAAAGAGCCTTTCATCAGTTGAAACTGAGTTTGAGCTCTGACAAATGTTTGATTCATTATGAACTAAATGAAGCCCATTTCTTTGGCAGTGGATGCATCACCATATCGTGTAGGTGATGTAGACGGTATTGAGCACCCAATTGCTTTTTGCATCCAGGTCATTGAACCAAGTAGAGAAAGTTTAATTACTCTCAGTTGAAAAGGAAGCTTTAGCTATCATATTTGGTATTAACAATAACAAATTTCATGAGAATTTATATGCAAGACATTTCATTTTATTATCAGATCATCGACCATTGTCATTTATTTTTGGCAACAAAAAGGGAATACCAATTCTCATAAGTAGCTTAAAGCGGGGGCAATAAAATTACGTGCCTACTCCTCCGATATTAGTTAGGAAAAGATCAATTAGTGTCATTTCAAATGCTGATGGGTTGTCACGGCCCCCTATACACGTGAATTCAAACCAGAGGTTCAAGTGAGCCTAAAACGCTCACCTAGCGCAAATTGTCAAAAGAGATGAGTGTATCAGTAATTGATCAGTAGCAAGAGCAATTTTTGGAATTGCTATGATACAACCAAAGGCAACTTTTTTGGCCATTCATTTCTGCTGGTTCTAGGAAAGCTTCCTGGCAAGCTCTGTTTTGTGAAGTTTTTAAAAAACAACAACCGAACGAAATTTTTGTTTTGTTTTCAACTACTGTGGTTCTCTCTAGCCACCACCCCCCCCCCCCCCAAAAAAAAAAAAAAAAATTAAAAACGAGTAAAAACAAGTGACTCGATTTAAACAAACTTGAATTTGGCAGCCCTATTGAGGTTACATACCAATTGTGAAAGGATTCTCACTGATGGACCTGAAGAAGAATTTTTCAAGACATTTTCTCATATTGCACTAAGTTAAACTCTGGGCTTCAATAATAAGCCCAAATATTAACCCAGGAACCTGATTTGAACAACCTTCAATTTGACCCTCCCAAAAGTGCTGTACTCCAAATGTCAAAAGAATCTGGCTGCTGTTTCTGAAGGAGATGATTTTAAACGATAATTCTCCATGTTGCACTAAGTAAATATTTGGGCTCCCTTGGGGAACCCAAATATTTTAACCCAGGAACTTGATTTGAACAAATTTGAACCTTACACCTCTAGAGATGTCACATATTAAATATGAAAAGATTCTCAATGGTGGGTCTGAAAAAGATTTTTAAAGAAATTTTCTCATATTGCACTAAGTTAAACTTTGGGCTCCAATAAAGAGCCCAAATATTTATCCAGGGGTCCCATTTAGACAAATCTGAATCTACCCCCCCCCCCCCCCCCCAGAGATGCTGCATGCCAAATATCAAAAGAATCTGACTGGTGGATCTGAAGAAGATTTTTAAAGATTATTCCCAATATTGCACCAAGTTAATATTCAGGCTCCCACAGGAAGCCCAAATATTAACCCAGGGACTCGATATCACATGCCAAATATGAAAGGATTCTCACAAGCAGGTCTGAAAGAGATTTGTTAAGAAATTTTCTCATATTGCACTAAGTTAAAATTTGGGCTCCAATAAAGAGCCCAAATATTCATCCAGACATCCCATTTGAACAATTGGAATCTAACCCCCACAGACATGCTGCATACGGAATATCAAAAGAATCTAACTGGTGGATCTGAAGAAGATTTTTAAAGAATATCCCCCATATTGCACCAAGTTAATAATCGGGATCCCATAGGAAGCCCAAATATTAACACAGGGACTCGATTTGAAAAATTTAAATCTTACACCTCTAGAGATGTCACATACCAAATATGAAAGGTCACTAGCAGGTCTGAAAAAGATTTTTTAAGAAGTTTTCTCATATTGCACCAAGTTAAAATTTGGGCTACAATAAAGAGCCCAAATATTCATCAAGGGATCCCATTTGAACAAACTTGAATCTAACCCCCCTAAAGATACTGCATACCAAATATAAAAACAATCGGACATGTGGATCTGAAGAAGATTTTATTTTTAAAGAATATCCCTCATATTGCACCAAGTTAATAATCGGGCTCCCATAGGAAGCCCAAATATTAACCCAGGAACTCGATTTGAACAAATGCAAATCTTACACGTCTGGAGATGTCACATACCAAATATGAAAGGATTCTCACTAGTGGGTCTGAAAAAGATTTTTTAAGAAATTTAAGAAAAGAAAGTTAAAATTTGGGCTCCAATAAAGAGCCCAAATATTCATCAGGGGAACCCATTTGAACAAACTTGAATCTAACCCCCCCCCCCCCCCCCCCCCCCCCTTGACATGCTGCATACCAAATATCAAAATAAACTAACTGGTGGATCTGAAGAAGATTTTTAAAGATTATTCCCCAAATTGCACCAAGTTAATATTCGGGCTCCCATAGGAAGCCCAAATATTAACCCAGGGACTCAATTTGAACAAACTTCAATCTGACACCTGAAGAGATGTTGTATACCAAGTATCAAAAGAATCTGAAAGTTTCATTTGAAGAAGATTTTTAAAGTTTATTCCCCATAGCGCATTTTTTCAAACGCCCCTACAGTTCACCTTGAAACAACCGATGGACATTATTTTTAATCCATTCCACCTGTCAAATGTATGCTTCATACTAAATAACAGTCCTCTGTTCTGTGTAGTTTGGGAAATATGTGCATTTGATATTTTTTTTCTATTTTAGCCCCTGGGGTACCCACGGGGCTACGAAAAAGAAATTTCGGGCATCAATCAAGTACTTTGGACTCACTTATACCACATGCCAAATTTTGTTTGAATTGGCCCAACGGTTCCTCAAATAGAAATTTTGGGCGGAGCCCAAAATGGGTATGTGCTCACAGAGAGCCCAAATATTGATCTACCAACTTCCCTTGAACAAACTTCAACCTTCAACACCAAGGAGTGTTCCATTCCATGTATCAAGGCAATCTCTCTGGTGGGTCATGAGAAGACGATTTTTAAAGATTTTTAGGCTTTGGCATCATTGACCAGAGCCCGAAGAAGACAGCCACTTCATTTGAACAAAATAGAAAGGGTATACTCCAGGGATGGTTTATGCAATATATGTTTGAATTTGGCTGAATGGCTGTGAAGAAGAAGTCAAGTTCGCAAAAGTTAACGGACGACGGACGCCAAGTGATGGCAATAGCTCACACTGATTTGCAGTCAGGTGAGCTGATAAAAATGAGGAAGAACTGATATTGTGGGCTAGTGAAGCTGCAGGGTAATTTAGACAATAAATTACCCTGAACATCAAATGATGTTGCTAAAGCCACAGGTGAGGTGTACATTCTATTTTGTCTGGAGTGAAATATTTCATTTTGAATGGATGGCCAAGGGAAGAAGAATTGTCGCCCGTTTGAGACCATATTCTTTCAAGCAGAACTATTGAAGATGTGTGTGTACTTTGGGGATTCAATGAGGGTATTGATTCCAAAGAAATACCAGGGTCAAATATTGAATACTTTACATGACTCTCATTTAGGTATAGCTAAGATGAAGTCTTTTTTTAGCAAGACATGTCTGTTTGGAGCGACCTTAGGTCTTTTTCATTAACGGGCGGGGGGGGGGGGGGGGGATGTTAGCAATTGGAATTAGTTTTAGAGTTAGTTCGCTTGAACTTCTTTAATATTCATGTTCATCTTTTTATGTTTTTGAATAATCATGAAAGGCAGGTGGTGAAAATAAAGTTGATTTCTTGATAATTGTAATTTCTCTAAATCCACTACTATCCATCAGATTTCAAAGAGAATATATAACAGATTCACCAGCACGCTTTAGCAAGTCGTTTCCCGCAAAGAGGCGATATATACAAAGTTTCATTTCAAAACTCAGGTGGGATTGAACATAATTTCTCATTAAGAGTTGGAAGTGAAAATGAAGCAACAGTTACTGAAGAATGGGGATATTTACAGGAACGTGGTATGTTTATTTATTGGTGTTTGGGGTCACATACGTCTGCACAATGGCTAATCATGACCACAACATGGAGATAAAGTCAAGGTCAGTCAATCATTTATACTCCATGTTGCCTATTTGAGAGTACTCGCACTCCAAGCGTTGGTGACTGGGTCCTATTTTACCAGTGAAACAGAGCTTGTTTGCCACAGTTCCCGTGGGGTAACATGGTATGCTTACGGATGTGGATGGATGATTGCCAAGTTGATTTAAAGTGGAGACTGAGGGCTTATGTGTTGGGTCGGCGGTCTTATTGTTTGTTATTTCCTCAGCATCATAAAAAAAACACAACATCAAAATGAAAGTGTCAATGACGCTGCCAAGTTGATTCAAAGTGGAGACTAAGGGTTTATGTGTTGGGTCGGCGGTCTTATTGTTTGTTATTTCCTCAGCATCATAAAAAAACACAACATCAAAATGAAAGTGTCAATGACGCTGCCGCTCAACTTGTCCAAAAAGGGATTGAACTAAATAGTAAAGCCAAGTCACTCACTCAAGTTTCTACGGATAAGATATCACGCCAAAGATACATGTGAAAAGGTAAAAAAGATCGGGTGATGGATGCGACCTGTTGTCGGTACTAATGGAATTGTTGACAATTTATATGCCAAATCCAAGATGGTCACTATTGGCCATGTTTTTCAATGAAATTCATACATACTTGATTAACTCCCATCTAGACATCACACCAAAGCTACATATAAAATTCGAAAAAGATCGGGTAAGAGGTGCGGCATGTAGGGTGTGCTAATGGAATTGTTGAAAATTTATATGCCAAATCAAAGATGGCCAATGCCGGCCATGTTTTTCAAGGAAATTCAGAAAGAATTGATAGCTCCCCTCTAAACATCACACAAAAGCTAGATGTGAATTTTGGAATAGATCAGGTAAGAGTTGCGGCCTCTATGGTGTGCTAATGAAATTGTTAACAATTTATATGCCAACTACAAGATGGTCACTGGCAGTCATATTTTTCAATGGAATTCAGAAAAATTTAAAGGCTCCTACTTGGACATCACACCAAACCTACATATGAAATTCGAAAAAGATCGGGTGAGAGATGCGGTCTGTAGGGTGTGCTAATGGAATTGTTGATAATTCATATGCCAAATCCAAGATGGCTGCTGGTGACTATGTTTTTCAACAAATTCGATAAAATTCGATAGCTCCCATTTGGACATCACATCAAAGCTACATATGAAATCTGAAAAAGATCGGGAGTGAGATACGCCCTGCAGGGTGTACTGATGGAATTGTTGACAATTCAAATGCGAAATCCAAGATGGCCACTGGCGGCCATCTTTTTCAACGAAATTCAGAAACATTCGATAGCTCCCAATTAGACATCACGCCAAAGCTACATATGAAATTCGAAAAATATCGGGTTAGAGATGCGGCCTTTATAGTGTGATAATGTAATAATTGACAATTTAAATCCAAATCGAAGATGGCTGCTGGCGACAATGTTTTTCAACAAAATTCAGAAACATTTTCTTTTGAGGGCATGAGGACCATGCGAAAATCCCTCAATGAGGTATAATTTACTATCCCTCTTAGCCTCATCTCGGTATTTAACAGCCATATCCCCAGGCACCCCTTTTTGGAAAACATATGGCCTTCGGTACCCCTTTTTTGTCGTTTGAGGCCCCCATGCCCTCAAAAGAAAATGAGGCTATGAGGGATAGTAAATGAGGCCTTACTGAGGACTTTTACATAGCCCTCATGGCCTCATACGACAAAAAAAGGGTGCCGAAGGCTAAGAGGGATAGTAAATTATACCTCATTGAGGGATTTTCTCACGGCCCTCGTGCCCTCAAAAGAAAATGAGACTATGAGGGATAGTAAATGAGGCCTCATTGAAGGCTTTTCACATGACCCTCGTGGCCTCATACGACAAAAAAGGGGTGCCGAAGGCCATGTTTTCCAAAAAGGGTTGCCGAAATTGGGGTGCATGGGGATATGGCTGTTAAATAAGGGATTTTCTCATGATCCCCATGCCCTCAAAAGAAAATGAGGCTATGAGGGATAGTAAATGAGGCCTCATTGAGGGCTTTTACATCGCCCTCATGGCCTCATACGACAAAAAAGGGGTGCCGAACGCCATATGTTTTCCAAAAAGGGATGCCGAAATTGGGGTGCCTGGGTATATGGCTGTTAAATACCGAGATGAGGCTAAGAGGTATAGTAAATTATACCTCATTGAGGAATTTTTTCATGGCACTCATGCCCTCAAAAGAAAATGAGGCTATGAGGGATAGTAAATGAGGCCTCATTGAGGGCTTTCTCATAGCCCTCATGGCATCATACGACTAAAAAGGGATTCCATGAGACGTGGCCATTGGATATAGTAGACCAGGAGCCCGAAGGGGTCAGCCTAGCTAAGAAGCTAACCAATTGCTACGTGTATCGCGATACTCTATACAGACTCTCATTCAAGGTTATGGGCGTCTGCCGGGTACACACTGGTGGGTGTGGCCAGAAGGGGCACCTCAATGCACTCCAAAAAATCAGCTAGATCAGCCCGAAAGCAAACCACTTGAAATCACACGAAAATTGGTAGACACCATCCCCACAACCTTATGGCATGTTTGCCAGACATTTTCAGTGGTGGGGTGTGTCAGCCAGACGAAAGTAACTGTCCCCTAAAAGTGTGCTAGATCAGCCCATTTACTAACCGGGTGAACCTTATTGCAAAATGTTCAGCATACCCCCATGTATGAAGAATGACCACTGCCAGAAGATCTTAAACTACCCCACCCTAAAAGTGTGCTAGATCAGCTCATTTACTAACCGGATGAAACTTATTGCAAAACGTTTAGTATACTCTGTTGTATCATAAATGACTATTGCCAGACATTTTTTGGCGTGGAGTACCCCAACCAGACGGTTTTATACTGCCACACCCTAAAAATGTGCTAGATCAGCTCATTTGCTAAGCGAATGAAACCTATTGCAAA
The DNA here is from genome assembly GCA_031216915.1 of Pictodentalium vernedei. Classification (NCBI taxonomy): domain Eukaryota; kingdom Metazoa; phylum Mollusca; class Scaphopoda; order Dentaliida; family Dentaliidae; genus Pictodentalium; species Pictodentalium vernedei. The sequence goes on from CM062296.1 coordinate 381,618,250, forward strand.
ACGTTCAGCATTCTCCGTTGTATCAAAAATGACTATTGCTAGACATTTTTTGTGGTGGAGTACCTCAGCCAGGCGGTGTTATACTGCCCCGACCTAAATTGTGCTACATGAGCTCATTTACTAACCACCTGAAACCTACTGCAAAACGCTTAGCATTCCCCAATGTATCAAAAACGCCTATTGCCAGACGTTTGCTGTGGTGGTGTACGGCAGCCAGAAGGTCTTACATTACATTACCCTAAAAGTGTGCTAGATCAGTTTATTTACTAACCAAATGGAACCTGCTGGAAACCAATTAGTTTACTCCGATGATCAAAAATGACTATTGCCAGAAGGTTTTATGACTCAACCATAAAGTTTGCTAGATTGGCCCATTCACTAACCAAATAAATCCTATTGCGAAACGTCCAGCTTACCCTCGTGTGTAAAAAATGATAGCTGCCACAAATTTCTAGTGATGAAGTGCTTAGTCCGGAAGATCTTATATTACCCATCCGAAAGATAATCCATTGTAAACAAATCGGACATAATGCAAAGCATTTAGAATACCTCAATGAACAAATGGCTACAACCATGTTTCTTGTGGTTTCAAAGTAGTAAGGCTAACAGAAAATGTCTGGCAGTAGCCCTTAGATACACCCGTGTATCAAATGGCTACTGTCAGACATTTCCAGGTATGGTTTACCTAACATTTTAAGGCAATGCTTGATCAGTTTATCAAAGCAAGCGTTTAGCGAAAATTTCCGAATACCAAAAAGTGTCATTTCGATCACATTCATTTATTTTTTAAGTGTTAGTGGGTCTTCTTCAAAAGTGATACGATTAGTCAGAATGCATGCTTGGATGTGCCCAGTAAATTGATAGATAATTAAACGAAGGTATAGTGCAAAATCCGAAAATATTTTACCATAACAAACTTTGAGACAATATCAGTCCAGAATGCAAAACAGAAAATAAAAAAAAAAAAATCTGGTGAGTTTTATTTCTCTTGATCCTGAGGCAAATATGGTGTCCTGTTGGGGCCAAGTTTCCAGCGTCGCGTTTCTCTAATATTTTAGGCGAAAACGCGACAAAGCTATAATACGTCAGGACCGTCTGCACTTTGTCGTAATATAGCTTTGTGGCGTTTTGAAGGCAATTTGGGGTAAAACGCGACAAAGCTATAATACGGCAGTACTGTCGTGCACTTTGTCGTAATATCGCTTTGTGCCGTTTTAGAGGCAAGTTGGGGTAAAACGCGACAAAGCTATAATACGGAGGTACTGTCGTGCACTTTGTCGTAATATAGCTTTGTGGCTTTTTGAAGGCAATTTGGGGTAAAATGCGACAAAGCTTTTATACTGCAGTACTGTCGTGCACTTTGTCGTAATATAGCTTTGCCGCGTTTTTCTCAGTGCATTCTTATATAAAATACTTCCTAAAACGCGAAAACACGACAGACCGACAGTACTATCGTAGTTTCGCTTTGTCGTTTTTTTGCGTTTTTAGGGAGCATTTTATAAGAGAATGTACTTAGAAAAACGCAAGAAAGCTATATTACGACAAAGTGGACGACGGTACTGTCGTATTACAGCTTTGTCTCGTTTTCGCCTAAAATATTAGAGAAACGCGACGCTGCAAACTTGGCCCCAATAGGACACCATAGACAAAAGTTATTTCAAATGTTAATTTCTGTTGAGCACATGTAGTACTCTTCTGTGTCGGAATCGAAATCCTCAGACCATGCTTCCCCATCAGAGTCACTCAGTTCTTCATGAGACTGATTAATCAAGTCGTCAGTTCCCAATGCCAAATCACTGGCTGCCATTGGGGTGTCACTTTTAAACAAACTGTTTGGAATCTAGGGACCTTGGAACCAGACTGGCTGCAGGACACCATCATTCACGAACCATCCATGTTCTGTTACAGACAAACCGTCATCCGGATATGTTGACGACGCTCGGGTCCACAAAATAGCAACATACCGGGCTCGCATGATCTTCATTTTGAGTCTTCGGTGTGAAGGTGGTAAAGGAGCACAGTCGATCTTCTTGTCATTTGATAGCGGATTCCCCCGAAAGACAATTGAAAACATGAGGATGTGGCACATGAAACACAGTACAGATGACACAACTACAATAAAACATTTGAAACAATAGGGCGGGAATTAAAACTCGAAACACCTTTAGTCTTAAATAAAATAAACTACCAAAGATTGGATAAATCCCTGACAGGGTTCATTCAGAATTTTCAAGTAGTACAGAGACTCCTGAACGCAAAACTTACGAACATAATATGAGGTGGGGGAGAGCTTTCCCTAATAACAAGGGCATTCCAAAAGTTTAAAACACATAAATGAAAACAAAGGAGTAACCTCCAATTACCTGATCAATTTTGCCAGTCATTTGCATCAGTTTATTGTACTGTGCTCCATCAACATCTTTGGACTTGCTCTGTGCATACATGCGGCAGGCAAAGTCGGGGGCAACATCAAGGTCAGGACTCTGTGTTTTGTCTCCCACACTAAAGAAGAGGTCAACGAAACGCCCAGTTCTGTCTTTCTCCACAATGTCAAAGGCTTTGACTTTGCTTTTCCAGAAAAAAAATGCTCGAGAGCACAATTGTAACAAAATGCTTCCCCAACATGCGGAAACTATGATTATATACTGGAAAACACACTATAATAAAAAATACCAGGCAGATATTTACTACAAACATTGCCACCTATATATTTGCTAATAAAAAAACATTATAATTTGTTGCTTGAGTCCTAGACTGTTCAATGTCCCAGTGGAGCATAAACATTCTTGCACACAGGCGACGAATTGTGAATTCAGTTCAGGAATGCAAATGCTACCAAGCATTAATTCTATCCAGTTGATCGCCACCAGCTGAGGACAATTGCATTTTGGTTGGTTGAGTTAGAACAATGTTGTTCAATGTTAAGTTAGTAATAGTTACTAACTGAGCAACCTTCCCACATGGGATGAGTGACATTGACCCCCGCGAGGATACACAGCGTGGATATTTCATCTTTCTTACCATCCCGGGGAAGACAAAAGCAATAGGGGTTTAGAACTCTAATACTTACGGCTCTATGTATTCGTCTTCTCCAAGTTGGTATGAGATATGAACTATCGGATAGAACAAAGGACTAAGGGACCGAGTGACGTCACTTGAATACCTGCACTCTCTTACCATACTTGGTCCCGTGCAGTGTTTTTGTTTAGATTCGGGCCCAAGACAGTTACCAACCTCGCTATTGATATTCATGAATTTGAGCAACCTGGCCCGTGCTATGACACCTCATCGCTTCGCAGCCCGACGTCAAACGCCGAACATGGGGAGGTTGTTCAAATTAATGAACACCTCCAACACAGTTACTGACTATTACTTATACGTACTTGTAAAAGGCTGAAAAAATCGATTTAGCAATTAGGACGGGCATCTAGCTATGGTACCCTTCTGCGCAAAATTTCTGGCAGCAGTCATTCATTTCATCCGGAAGTATCCTGATATTTTGCAAAAGCTTTCAGTTTGAAAAGGCAAAAAATTGCACTTGCACGATCTTGGGGTATATAAGACCTTCTCGCTAGAACACATCGCCACAGGAAATGTCTGGCAGTAGTCACTATGATACATCGTGGTATGCTGAACGTTTTGCAATAGGTTCATTTGGTTAGTGAATGAGCTGATCTGGCACGCTTTTAGTATGGGGCGGTGTAAGACTCTCTGGCTTGTGTTCCCTACCACAGGAAATGTCTGGCAAAAGTAATTTTTGATTCATCGGGGCATGCTGAACATTTTGCAATAAGTTTTATTCGGTTAGTAAATGAGCTGATCTAGCACAATTTAGGGTGGGGCACCGTAAAACCACCTGGCTGAGGTACTCCACCACACAAAATGTCTGGCAATAGTCATTTATGATACAACGGAGTATGCTGAACGTTTTGCAATAGGTTTCATTCGGTTAGCAAATGAGCTGATCTAGCAGAATTTTGGGGTGGGGCAGTATAAAACCGCCTGGCTGAGATACTCCACCACAAGAAATGTCTGGCAATAGTCATTTTTGATACAACGGAGTATACTGAAGTTTTTGCAATAGGTTTCATCCGGTTAGTAAATGAGCTGATCTAGCACACTTTTAGGGTGGGGCAGTATAAAATCGCCTGGCTGAGATTCTTCACCACAAAAAAATGTCTGGCAATAGTCATTTATGATACAACGGAGTATGCTGAACGTTTTGCAATAAGTTTCATCCGGTTAATAAATGAGCTGATCTAGCACACTTTTAGGAGGCTGTTACTTATGTCTGGCTGACACACCCCACCACTGAAAATGTCTGGCAAACATGTCATAAGGTTGTGGGGATGGTGACTATCAATTCTCTTGTGATTCCAAGTGGTTAGCTTTCGGGCTGATCTAGCTGGATTTTTGGAGTGCTGTAAGGCGCCCTCCTGGTCCCATCCACCAGTGTGTACCCGGCAGACGCCCATAACTTTGAATGGGCGTCTATATAGAGTATCGCCATACACATAGCAATTGGTTAGCTTCTCAGCTAGGCTGACCCCCTCGGGCTCCTGCTCTATAGAGGTGATGAGACTCGGATAGGGCTTCATTGTAATAAGGGGAGATAACTCTACATAGAAATTACGGGGGATGAAGCAATCTGATTGGTTAGTTAGCGCCAGGAAAGTGAAGTGCTTGGGTGATCTAGGTAAATGAAACAACAAGAGTACTAGGAATAGGGTAGGAACTACTGGTATTACGTACCACCTTACCAGTAACAGGATGATACAAAGCATTTGGTAGGTTAATACTATCAACGGTTAAGATGGGACATACAGGGGAATATACCAACCATACTCTGTTGCCGTTATGTATTAATGTATTACCAGGCATTGGCCCCACCCTAGAATACCGCTTGATAATATGAAGCACCTGGTGGATCAGTGGTACCAAGGGCCAACAAGAGACCTACGGGGATATGTACAGCCTACACTATACTACCGTTCTAAACTACCAAGCATTACCCCCACAATATCACTAGACCTACCATAACGTACTAATATACCAGCCATATAATAAAATAAAGCAATCGGTTAGTTAATAGTACCAAGCACTAACAGGGGGCCTATAGGGGTATATACCGCCCATACTATACTACCGTTCTAAACTAACAGGCAATACCCTTACCCACAATACCCCTATGGCTAGCATTCCATACTACCTATACCAGTCATAGGATAACATGAAGCATTAGGTGGATTAATAGTACTAAGGGCTAACATGGGACCTGTAGGGGTACAAAGCTTACATCGTTTACTACCACACTAGACTACCATGCATTACCCCCCCCCCCCCCCCCACCCCCCCCCCCCCCCCCACACACACACACTAACGTCTGGTTTTACATACTACCTAGATCAGTCACGCGAAGAATTAGGTCGATTAGTAGTACTAATGGCTTTCGGGGGCCCACAGAGCTATATATCGTCCATATTATACTGCTGTTCTATACTGTCAGGCATTACACCCACCCCCACAATACCACTTGACTAGTCATAACGTACTACCTATACTAGTCATAGAATAATACGAAGCAATCGGTCGGTTAATAACACAGAGGACTAACAGGGGATCTACAGGGTATATGCCGTGCATCCTAAGCCCCACTTCTAAACAAACGAACTATTATAATACTGCCTGACCCAGCATTAAACTACCAATGCCAGCCATAAGATAATATAAAGGATTCGGTAGGTAAATAGTACTAAGGGGGTAATAGGCCAACAGACCATTCATCCTATACTGCCAATCTAAACCACCAAGAACCATCTCTCATTACCACTATGGGCGACAATACATGACCCCCATATCCACAATACTGCTTGACCTAGCTATAGCAGACATAGGATAAGGGCTAATAGTATACCAACATGGATATATACCACCACTACCAGACCCCCCCCCCCCCCCCCCCTTACGAGAGCTTCATGACGTCGCGTGCGCATCACGACGTCACGACGTCAATAGCAACGTCAACCGTTTCGCGGGGAAAAACTTTAAAGAAAAGTCTCACTTTATCAATTAGCCATCACATACCCATACTATATACCCATAGCCCAGTGTGTACATATATCACTATATATACTATAGAATACTATATATGTTGTACGTACACTGCTTGCCGGATCTAGCTGGATAGGGACAACGTTTTGCCCAGGAAAAAATAGCTCCGGCAAAAGTCCGGTTCCTATGGGAATTTAATACTAGCTGCTCCGGCAAAAGTCCGGCTGATGAGGATCGAAAACCTCCTGCTATACTACTAGTAAAGATTCCGCTCCACAATTTTCCAGGCATTTCCAAAAATGACATGCCATGCACTCACTTCAAATGCAAATATTATGTAACTCAGTTGTCTAACCCATAACATGGATTACATTTCCCAAATCCACTAAACACATACAACACTATCTGACTGAGTAGAAATGAACAATCTGAATGTGGAGGAAATAAATTATTGTCAAAGGCAAGACTTCAACCAGCAAAATAGCATTAAAAAAAAATGCCAATACCAGTCATTTCCAGCCACCCAGCAGCCTCAAAAGCAGAATTTTCCCACTATCCTGACTCACCTTACCCTGGGGCATATAACCCCGTTTCTAAAAATTCCATGTTTCCGTCTCATTTTTTAGTTACATGCCTGGTAACAAACCCGTGTAAAAATGACATTTAAAAAAATAGCCAATTTTTCGAAGCCACCGTTTCCGATAATTCATCTGGTAATTTTCCCCAATGCATCAGACTCCAACTTTGGGACCAAAACATCAAATTCTGTTGTCCAACAAATAGCCTTATGTAATCCTATATCTGACACTAAAAATATATCTCCAATTTACATGGTATTAGTTTCACCATATGCCATATTTTTAGAATTTTACCTCTGTGCAATAGTGCGAAACTGGAGTGCGGAACCTTACGAGAAAACGGGTGTTCTCCCCTTGGATTTCACTCAGGCAAAAGACTCTGGAGTCTATCATGAGTTGAATGAACAAAAACCAAAAATTTCATTTTCAACCAGTAAAAAGTTATAGCATGTCTTTGTGTCTGACGAATAGCTTTTGAGGACAGTTTTTGCTTGATTTTCACAACCACACGATACCCCACCTTCTCAAGACCCACATTGCTCTGAACCACCGGAGATAACATTTTATTATTACCATACCATCAGCTACACTGACTACCCATGTCCTGCTATAGCACTGTTAAATACAGTCAAAACGTAAAACAACAAGCAGTAACAACCATTGGTTTGGGTGTGTGGGTGGTTGCTCACTAGATATAGAAGGGCAAACAGCTTAACGGACTGATGACCAAAATGAAAAGTAGACACAATGATTGAAATTCTGTGGTGACTAATAACAACCAGGCCGTTCACAATTGAATAGATCAATCATGAATACAGAGCTCAGTGTTCAGGAAATGCAGCGCTCTACCTTAACGACATTTCCAAAAATAGCCATTTTTTCGAAGCCACAGTTTCCCATAATTCATCTGGTAATTCACCCGAATGCATTAGACTCCAACTTTGGGACCAAAACTTCAAATTCGTTGTCCAACAAATAGCCTAATGTAATCATATATCTGATACTAAAAATATATCTCCAATTTACATGGCATTAGTTTAACCATAATATGTCCTATTTTTAGAATTTTACCAGTGCAATAGTGAGAAACTGAAGAGCGGAACCAAATGGTTAATATATGTATCTTTTTATGTGTACCCATACTATGCATGGTACACATAATGCCGGCATCCAGCGTGGCCATCCGTAGCCCGTCCATCCGGCGTCCGTATCCATTTCTTTGGCATTCGATAACTTGAAAATTATTGCTTGGATTGTCAAGTTACTTTATATTTGTGTTCAGGTTACTGATGTGCCGAGCTGTATAGTTTTTGGTGTAAATCTGATAATTTGATCCTGAGATATAACTCTTTATCCTTCAAATTGAGAAATCTTCCAATCTCTTTGGCATGAGATAACTCAAAAAAATATCAATCCAATTGTCATGTTAATTTATATATATCTTCAAGTTACGGATGTTCCGAGCTGTATAGTTTTTGGTGTAAATCTGTTATTTTGATCCTGAGATATTAACCCTTTATCCTTCAAATTGAAAATTCCTCCAATCCCTTTGGCATTCGATAACTTGAAAAATATTGCTTGGATTGTCAAGTTACTTTATATTTGTGTTCAGGTTACTGATGTGCCGAGCTGTATAGTTTTTGGTGTAAATCAGATCATTTAATCCTGAGATATTAACCCTTTATCCTTCAAATTGAAAATTCCTCCAATCCCTTTGGCATTAGATAACTTGAAAAATATTGCTTGGATTGTCAAGTTACTTTATATTTGTGTTCAGGTTACTGATGTGCCATGCTGTATAGTTTTTGGTGTAAATCGGTTATTTTGATCCTGAGATATTAACCCTTTATCCTTCAAATTGAAAATTCCTCCAATCCCTTTGGCATTCGATAATTTGAAAACTATTTCTTGGATTGTCAAGTTACTTTATATTTGTGTTCAGGTTACTGATGTGCCGAGCTGTATAGTTTTTGGTGTAAATCTGATAATTTGATCCTGTGATAATAACCCTTTATCCTTCAAATTGATAACTCCTCCAATCCATTTCTTCGGCATGCGATAACGCAATAAATATTAATCCGATTATAAGGTTACTTTATATATGCATTCAGGTTTCTGATGTGCTGTGCTGTCTAGTTTTTTATGTAAATCTAATAATTTGATCCGGAGATATTAACCCTTTATCCATCAAATTATACACTCCTCCAATCCATTTCTATATGTACCCATACCGTGTATGGTGTACATAATGTCGGCATCCAAGGTGGCCCTCCGTCATACAGCTTTCTACTAGTTGCGCGTATGGGTACACATCTGACGATTTCATCAGCCTATTTTTTAAAGTGACATCTGCTACAATGTACATGCATTTAAATCTTGTGTTCCAAGTTATTGCATATACATGTACTTGGAAAATTTCAGCAAAATGCATTATACAAAGGACAATTTATTTATTTATTGGGGTAATTTCAATGACACTTTCTGCAGCTAGAATCACTCGTGTCATACAGTTTTACAGATGGAGGAAGCGGGAGTACCCGGAGAGGCCCACCGAGCAGCTGCCAGATTCCCAACGTACTAGCTCTGTACTGGGTTAGCATTGGTTGAAGGCAAGTGTGGTAGGTCTTAGACTCTTAGTACACGTAGCCACCGTGCCTCCACACGTGGGCAATCAGGACCGAGTGCCTTGTGACCCTTTCTCAAGGATACCAAGCAGTTACCCCGGTTAGGCTTAGAGTCGGAATTCTTTGACCCGATTTTCACCCGAAAGTCTCGGTAGTCGGAAGATTTCCTTATTATGGTCCTCCAGTCGGAAAAATAGGTTTGTTAGTGAATTATACCGTATATTCAGTAGTTTATAAATTTCTAGCTGTTGATATTTTTGCCCTTCGAATTTCCAACTATTGAGGTGTTGACAAATATTGGGGAGGGGGTGAGACCCCCCCCCCCCCCCCCCACACACACACACCCTGTCGCGACGTCCTTGACCATAGTTCTGACAAATGGGAGAAAATATTGATTTTTCGAACTGAAAGAATGCTGTTTCTTTGGATCTAAGCGACCAATAACAGAGTAGATGACTGGTGTATCCAAATGCACTCCACGTGGAGTGCCATCCATACAGAGGGCATTTAGATGTATATATTTAGATATACCGATAGTTTTTGCAATCGGATCCATGTCGTCTTTTGGTCATTTTCCCGAAATTTGATGTACCAACTGTTGGGGGGGGGGGGGGGGGGGGCACCGGGAAATTTACCGGTGAACCGAAAGGCCAGTACGCCTCTTCGGTTTCAAGTTAGATACTCGAACCATTGAACCACTGCACTCCCATCAAAGGGCAATAACTCTCTCAATTTCTTAAGAAATGAGAGTGTGATAGTGGTATTCCAACTTGTTTGAGGTTCCGCTGCACAAATTTCCGTGCATTTCCAAAAATGACATGCCATACACTCTCTTCAAATGCAAATATTCTGTAACTTAGTTATCTAACCCATAACATGTAACACATTTCCCCAAATCCATTAAAAATATATAAAACTATCTGATTAAGTAGAAATAGATAATCTGAATGTGGGTGAAATAAATTATTGTCAAAGGCAAGACGTCAACCTGCAAAATTGCACGACAAAATGCTGATACCAGTCATTTCCAGCCACCCAGCAGCCTCAAAAGCAGAATATTCCCACTATCCCCACACACCTAACCCTGGAGCATATAACCCCCGTTTTCTAAAATGTGAAGAAAAAATTCCATGTTTCCATTTCATTTTTTAGTTACAATGTACATGACTGGTAACAAACCCGTGTAAAAATAGCATTTTAAAAAATTCCATGTTTCCATTTCATTTTCTAGTTACATGATTAGTAACAAGCCCGTGTAAAAATGGCATTTTAAAAAACAGGCGATTTTTCGAAGCCACTGTTTCCCATAATTTATCTGGTCGTTTACCACTACTATGCATCAGACTCCAACTTTAGGACCAAACCTTCAAATTTTCTTGTCCTCCAAATAGCCTGATGTAATCATATATCTGATACTAAAAATATATCTCCAACTTACATGGCATGCCTGGAATGTTCAGTTTCAGCATATGCCCTTTGTTTAGAATTTCGCCCTTGTGCAATAGTGTGAAACTGTAGAGCAGAACCTAAAGCCATGTTAATATTAAATTTCACAGACATCTGAGGTCTACTGTTCCTAGTTATTGCATAAACAATGAAGTTTGGGGCAAAATTCAGCAATAACTTTCTTAGTTTACATCGCATGATGGCTTTTTCTTCGACTGTTCCAAGACACTGTTAATATAAAGCAGTACAACAAAATTATTTAAAATCTTATAACTATTGTTCCAGTGATCAGATAAACAAATTTCCAGGTGGACATACAAAAACTTTTGAGGACATTGTGGGATTTTTCAAAAGTTAGAAATGGGAAGAAAGGACTGGACAACAGCAGATAAGGAGCTACAATTTAACCCCACAATAGTGAAATGTACAAATTGACCTTAATGACCAAACCACATATGCATAAGGTTCTGACCCTTATCCTGCAATAAGGCTCTCACATTACATACGATGGACAGACAACATAGCTATAAAAGCAAATTTAACCAATCGTTCATACATGTACCTGCTGCCCACTTTTGAGGACTTCAACTCCATGTGTTGGTTTGGGCCACTTTGGGGTCCTAAATTATCAGTAAAGTAGAGCGTGTTTATGACAGTCAACAAGCACAGCTTCACTCCCCATGATTTTATTGAATAACAGGGTTCAGAGTAAACTATTAACCCCCAGTGCTCAAAATAACTTTTTTTCTCTACGTAGCAAAATGCTACAAATTTCCAAAAAATGAATAGCATTTTGTAAAAATTACATAGCTATTTTTGTATACCAGAGTTATGTTATGCTGTTTTGTATTGAATTCTTCTAAGTAGATCGAATAGTTTCCATTCATTTCTGGGCATTTCCAAATGATCTGCAACACATGAAACAATTACTATGTTTTTTTCAACTGAAGTTACTGAACTGCCTTTAAGGGTTGCATGGACGTGGATATTTTCAAATAGTGTCTTGGTTGTTCAATAGAGTTCTCAAAATGGAAGTTGGGATTTTTAATTTGATAGGCTTAATGTACATTTTATGCAAAATGTTGTAAAAACAGGAAGAATTTAAACTAAAAGAATTCATCTTACATATGAAGTTGCTAATGATGCTTGATGGAGAGTTAATCTGAGTTTTGCCTGGAATGTTCCACAATCAGAAGTAAAGCATCAGTGAACTAGTTTTCAAATTTGTTTGCAAATTTTCATTTACATTTTGCGATACAAGATAATCAACTGCAGCCTAATAGGCTGCAGTTGATTATCTTGTATCGCAAAATGCTATACATAATTGAACATCGTGTAGTTTTTGCAAGTTTTGTATAGCAAAAAGCGACACGACACCGCTTATTTTGAGCCCTGTTAACCCCTAGCACACAGGTAATACAACAGATTTGTCTCCAGTCACTGTGTTTTTCTCTTGACTTGTGTCATTGTGAATTTAACCAGTTATACTTTGTTTGACAGAGCTCACTGAGCTCTGTCAAACAAGGTATATTTGGTCAAATATCAAATTGTATGTACTATGGGCAATATTTGATGGCATATTGCTACTGAAATCTTTGCCATATGTTGACATCAGAGTACAGATGTTTAATTTAATGAATTGAAAATTCCTATATGGTGTAAAAAGAATATTGGTGACAACCAACTAATTCCACATTTGTAGGTCCATTTAGTCTCAATGCACCCAATACCGGAACTTAATTCAATTATACATGAACCTTGTTCAGGGATGGATCAGGGCATTTTTTGTGGACACCTGTTTTTTAATTGAGGATGTACCCAAATAAATTTACATGTCTGAATACAGCTGATTAGACCAATGATTTTGTCTTCAAATGCTTTTTATCAACTGCATGTGTATAGATTCCTACTAAATATTGGAAATAATTGCTTAAAAAGGGTAGATTTCCAAGATGAATGATATTTTCCTGCAGGAATTTGGGACATTTGGGCTCCAGAGTTGGGGTGCCCATACCTTTAACAGGTATCAAATTGGCTATGGATCAGTCCCTGATCTTGTTGGACAGAGCTCGATGACTATCAAGTAAGCCAAGATAGAATAAATGCAGAGTTTATCACTGCAAAACAGGATGACAATTTTAGAGCTGAAACATTCAACTGATTAATTGATTAAGCAATGATCAACATCTTTATCGATCACAAGAGTAATTGATCAATTAACCATTACTTTCAAACTACCGTACTGAAGAATTAAAACTAGAAGTCCTGTCATGAAATGCGCACAAATAGCACGACGATCTGCGCATTTATCCGCGCATTATGACCATAGTAAGGTTATCAAATTCTGTACATTTGGCCTGTGCACAAGCAACGTTTCAGCCAATGGACCTCCGGGTAACCCGGAGGTCCATTGGCAGAAACATTGCCCGTGTTTGCTATGGGTAACCAAGAGAACCTGCCGTGCTTTGGATGCCATTCGATATAGCAATTGCACGCAATTCCTACGCGCAATTAAGCCTAGATAAGCGCACAATTCATGACAGGACTTTTACTTTTAACTGTATTATATGGTTTAACAAAGGAACAAAACAAAACAGGTAAACATTGTCACACTACATGTAACTCACATCAATTATATGAGACAAAGTACTGTATCATTAGTTGAAAATGGTCATTCCTAACCCTTTATTCAATGCGGATAGCAGACGATACTTGCAATATAAATTCTTGAATTACTCAAAAATTTCAATTTTTGTCTCAAAAAACATAGCTTATGACCCCACATTGGAACGAGCTTGTTCCAATGAGGGGTCATAAGCTATGTTTTCGAGACAAAAATTTAAAACATTCAAAACATAATAAAATTTGAATGAAGATTTTTGTCGAAAGTGCCAGCCAGTTTTGTCCATTACGTTGGGTAAGGTTTAACCTTTTACCCAATGTACAATGTAATGGCCAAAACCAGCCAGCGCTATTCTCAAAAATTGGCAATTAATTTTCATTATATTTTCATTTTTTGTCTCAAAAACATAGGTTATGACCCCTCTCTTAGTTATTCAATATTTTGTTTGCAAGTGTCATCTGCTTTTCATGTTAGGTAAGAGGTTAATGCTGAAAATCATAGCCAGTTCAAATTTCAGTTTCAAACAAACTTACATGTATCATAAATCCTTTTCGACTGTGAATTCACTGAACTGTTCTCTCTGTGTTTTGGTTTTTTGGTAGGTATGGGTAATATTTGTTGCTTGCCAGTAGTTGGGGACTACCAGGATTGGGGCGAATACATTGCAAATGGATTGGATACAAATATGAATACTTTGAAATTTTACCAATATGAATACACAAATTTCAGATGTATTAAAATACGAATGCAAATACTTTACAATGTATTCATGAATAGTTTGAATACAAATACATGTATGAATACTTGAATACTTTTCAAATTATTTCTTCCAAATGGATGGTAGTAAATTAAATTGACTACTCAGAATTCAAATGATTTACGGTTATGCTTTCACTTGCCTTACGGGTGGTGAATTTTGAAGACCCATGTCCTACATCTGAGTGGCTGAATACATGTACTTGGCCAACGAGGGTCAAAAAGCAGGTGGAAGAGAGACATCACAATCTACTTGTGGAAAATGGATATTTTTTCTGTTCATTAACTGGTAGGGTGCTAAATTATTTTTCAAAGGCAGGTACTTTTTTCAAGGTTAATATCATGCTACGAGCAAAAGGAACCCCAGTTTAGTAAGATTTTGTTCATAAACAATTGTTTTGTTATAATTTATTTATTGTGTTGTTCAAGTCACCTCTGCCAAGAAGCACTCTCCAATAAATTGTAATAAAACAATTCTGTTTAATCATTTTTGTGTTTTAACTGCTGAGCAAATGAGGTAATGAACAGTGTAAGGCCAAGGAAGTGGCTTTCAGCACTTTTCAGTAGACCCTCGATAGTCACTTCTAGCACTCATCCAGTTAACAGGTAGAGTGCTGGAAGCCCATATTTGGTCTTCAGTGAAGGTATATTGCAAAGTGATTTGTAACATGAGTATTTAACACTTTACCTAACATGAAAAGCAGACGACACTTGCAAAATAAATTCTTGAATAACTAATGTTTTTCATTTTGTGTCTCAAAAAATATAGGTTATGACCCCTCATTGGAATGAGCTTGATGAGCTCGTTCCAATCAGGGGTCATAACCTATATTTTTGAGACAAAATAATGAAAATTAATTGGTGATTTTTTAGAACAGCGCTGGCCGGTTTTGGCTGTTATGTTGGGAAAAGGGTTGAGGTTCCATTCAACCAGTGAGGAGAGACTCAGTTTAGCTGGATTGTGTCCCTGAATAATTGTATTGTTACAATTTAGTGTATAGGCTTATTGGCATTCTTCAATAATGTTGGAGCTGGCAGGATTATGAAATTTCATAATCGACTTTTGAAAATAATTGACTAAAAGTTGACTTTAATCATACTGTGACCCCTAGAAACAACAATAAGGAAAATGTTTTTTTATCATCCACTCTCCTCAAGTTGTATCTTCATTCTGATGCTTTCCTGGATCATTTACAATGTATTGGTGTATTTATTGTTTTGCCACTGATACTCGTTATGAGGCTCCTTGGTTACCAGGGCAGGGGGTGTGCTAGACATGCATCTCATTTACAAACCTACTTTAAAAGAAGTAATTTGTTGGTACAGTTCAGCTTCTTCTAGGGGACAGAAAATTTCTTTTTTTTAAAATTTATTTGTGGATTATTCTGAACAATCTAGAACAACTGGCCACAGTACATAATGCATAGACACTAGGGCTGCAAGGTATATCAAAAAAATGATACATACTGGTATTCAAACATTATCGACAGTTAAAACTAGAAGTCCTGCCGTGAAATGCGCACAAATAGCACGTCGATCTGCACGTTAATCTACGCGTTAGGACCATAGTAAGGCTATCACATTCTGTACATGTACATATGACCTGTGCACAGGCAATGTTTCAGCCAATGGACCTCCGGGTAACCCGGAGGTCCATTGGCAGAAACATTGCGCGTGTTTGCTATTAGTAACCAGGAGAACCTGCCATGCTTTGGATGCCATTCGATATGGCAATTGCGCGCAATTCCTATGTGCAATTAAGCCTAGATAAGCACACTGTTCATGACAGGACTTCTAGTTTTAACTGTACAAAAATATTGGTTTATAGACATTATTTATTTACCCACAGATTAATTTTCAAGATGTGTTGAGTTTTAACTGTAAACGCTAATAATGTTATCCTTTTACCCAATGAATCGACCACTTCCTCCTGCATAATATACAAATTCAGCAGTTGAAAAAATATGTTTCAAAAAAAAAAAAAAAATGCAACAAAACCATATCATGTGACCCCCAATTTCAATTTCGTTTCAATGAGGGGTCACATCATATTGTTTTGTTGAAATGTTTGGAAATGTTCGATAAACTAATATTTAAAATAATAAATTTTGATATTGTCTGCATTGGGTAAACAGCTATTCGAACTGCATCATCACGGCATGCTGATTTTCCACTGTGATGGCTCAAGTCCTGTTTGTGATACGTATTTAGATATCTGAACAGTCTTTCGATATACCGTGGTATTTTTGTTGAATACCGATTCCGGTATTCAGTTTGGAATATTGTGCTACACTAATAGGCACATTCTTTGATTAATAATTATGCTTAACGGCAGTGTTTGAACACCCACCTTTTTGACACCCACAGCCTGTTGGCGTGCCCTAATTCCCCCCTCCCCCCCCCCCCAAGTCTCAAACGAACTTGCATACAAACCAACCTATTTGGTGTATCCCCAGACAGGTTGGTTTGTATGCAAGTTGGTTTGAAATTTGGTTTTTGATCATCTGTATCAAGGATTACAGATGTATTTTACCGAGGTTATCCACATCAAGGTAATGAAAACATTTTTATAGGGTCACAAGCTTATTTGATTGGGAAACAGGAAACACACAAGTGGATCTATTTTTGTCTGTGTGGTTCAATAATTTTATGTGTGCACCTGAGATTATTATGTATTCGCTGTCAGATGACAAAACAATGTCACTTTCTTTTTATTGAGGATTTGCAATCTAAGATTGGTTGTCACTTTATTCAGTGTGCTCAACTGATGATGGAGTTGAACATCATTACAGTTAGGTGCGCAGAAAAATATACGTGTAAAGTTAAACTTGAGCCCTCTTAAGACTTAAGTATGGTGCTCTAAGCATGCACCTCAAATCTGAGGAATGCAACTGTAATAACTTATTTAAAAAAGTGATGTGCACCCATAAAACACTTTCCTTATTGTAGTTTCCTGAGGTCAAAGACAATGATTAAAGTTGACTTTTGGAAATTGGAAGTCGATTATGTGTGCTGATGATGATTAGTCAACTTTTTGATCAATCATGCCAGCCCAAAATAAAGTACAGTTGAGCTCTCTTAATTGGATATCTCTTAACCGAATAACCCTGTTAATTAAATATAATTTCCCAACACAAAACCATTTACTATACCACCAGTACAGATTTGACCTGTTAATTGAATAAAGGTTATACAGTAAACTCCTGTTAATTGAATAAAAAATCTTGTAACCTCTCCCCAGTTTCCTTTGTTTATTGACCTATTTGGCCTCAGTACATCCAATAGTAGACCAATACAGGCATTTAATCTATTAATCTGGTTTGACAGAGCTCATGGGGCTCGGTCAAACAAGATATAATAGAATAACTGCTAAGTTTATATTACAGGAAAGTGACACAATCAATCCCTGTTAAATGAATACTTCTGTTAATTGAATAATTATCATCAGCAAAGTGGCTATTCAATTAACAGGGTTCCACTATATCACAAAGCTCTTTATATGAACCTTTTTTCTATTGCTTGGCAACAGAAAGCTAATGCATACAGTCTAAAGCCACTAAAGAGGCTTCCAGCACTTTTCATAAGACTGTTATGATAGTGACTTAAGGCACTCAACCAGTTATGGTGCCATATAAGTAAAAGAAATTTGTTCGTTTTGAAATTCTCACCACTGTTATTCCATAAATTCAAATTAAAAATACACAAATTATACATCAAAATGAAGGTTGAGATGTATAAAACATGAAAAATATATGAAATCAACTCATGGAGTTGACAGACACTGCAGACACCAATGGTTCCTGGAACTCTAATACTGTATTCGAACCAGAACTGATAATAAAATAATATTTCAGGCAAACAACTCATGGTCAAATGTGCTTCAGATATCCAAGACCAAAGCTAGGCATTTAAAACACTTTAGGATGCAGCGATGGGACTGCATTTGCGAAAAGGACAACACTGCCTGAATTTTTTATTGAAGATGGGTTCCATAACTGACGGACATGCACATTTCACATGATACGTATTGATACCACAAATTTCCATCGCATAATTCAAAGAAATTCCAGGGGTGCGCGATGGCTCAGTGGTAGACTGTTGGACTTCTATACTAGAGGTCCCGAGTTCAATCCCCGTCCGGGACGACCCGTGTTGTGTCCTTGGGAAAGGCACTTTATCCTGGTTGCCTACATGGTGACACGATGACGCCGTGTACTAAGGTGTACTGCACGTCGATGGTGCACATGTCTTCAACCGCTGTCACCCTGCTTGAGCAGAGCTTGAACAGAGTTAGAATTTTGAGGAGCTGACAGTTGCTTGGTGGTTCTCTCCTGGTACTCTGGCTGCTTCCACCCGTAAAACTGTCACGGTCACGATTAGCCATTGTGCACAAGTATGTGACCTTAAACGCCAATAAATAAATAATAAATAAGAAATTCCAACATGTGACATGATACCTTGCAAATAATATGGCAACTCTGCAGTCTCTGTATAATAATAGTATGTGGAATTATTACCACTTTAGCGTGCATTCTCAAGTGTATTAACACAATTTTACGTTTACAGTAAAAGTGCATAATGCAGAGTCTCAAACTGGAAGTTGTGTGTTTACATGGTCCCCTTCCGGCTAAATGTTTTGCTAACAAACAGCCCGGATTCGGTTACAGTTTACGTAATCCGTCATACCAAATGCACCACTGGTTCCTTGATTGTGAAATGCGTTTAACTGCAATGAATGTTAAAAAGAACACGCGAAATTTGTGTGATTTCCCCATTACTTTGGAGATGAAGCATTCGAATTGTCAAGGTGAGTGTAATTAATTCATTACGGTAGGTTTTCGTTTGTAGATTTCAAGAGAAGGCCATTTTTCATATCATATTTCGGTGGTAAACAAAAATATTTAAATTAAGCTAGCATGTGATTGACCACGTGATGTTTTGTTTATCTAGAAACAGACGACACATGTCTTTTGGTTAAATGGCATTGTGAAAACTTGGGATGTCACAATCAAGTGAACTTGAAGAATCTTTGGATTTAACCATTTTAGAAGTGGTAATAATGGTAATAACTAGATTTTGTTGGGTGCCCCTGTTTAACGGACCGCCAGGCATGATTAACAGTCCTCGTTAATAAACCCTAACGCCCTCCAAATTCATGTTATTTATATATTAATGTGATCTTTCTCATTATTTTATTTTAGATGGTAAGTATATTGATGTTTTTTGGTCTGATGACCTTGACCAAAACCTAAACAACCAGTTAATGTAAACAAAACCGAGAGTTTTAGAATTTCCCCCCATTCAGCTCTGTTGCTGCATTTTGAAGAATGTTGATGCCCTAGCTTTGTTCTTGGATATCTGAAGCACATTTGGCCACAAGTTGTTTGCATGAAATATTATTTTATTATCAGTTCCGGTACGAATAAGGTAACAGACTTCCAGGAACCATTGGTGC
Source organism: Pictodentalium vernedei (assembly GCA_031216915.1). Classification (NCBI taxonomy): domain Eukaryota; kingdom Metazoa; phylum Mollusca; class Scaphopoda; order Dentaliida; family Dentaliidae; genus Pictodentalium; species Pictodentalium vernedei. Next base: position 381,637,783 of record CM062296.1, read on the forward strand.
CAGCAGTTGATTGCATATATTTTCCATGTTTTATACATCACAACATTCATTTTGATGTATAATTTGTGTATATTTAATTTGAATTTATGGAACATCAGAGTTGGGAATTTCAAAGTAAACAAATTTCCCTTACTTACAGTTTGTGTAGAGTGTATTATCACTAAATCACCCATGGAGTGGAGATTCCACCCAAGCAATAACTGCAAATTTGTTGCAAAGCAAAACAAGCACAAGCAAAGTTCCAGCCAATGGACCTCCGTCTTAAACCCAGAGGTCCATTGGCTGAAACATTGCTTGTGTTGTTTGTTCATATGTACTGAATTTGAAAGTGATACTTTGGGTGATAACTCCACTCCACAGGTGATTTTGTCACAATCCACTCTCCACATACTGTATATAGCACCTTAAAGACTTCATATTCTGTGGATGCAATTCATATTATCATTGAAGTGAAACTGTTAAGTGTGTGTCAGTGTGTAGATATACCTTGTCACAATTTATGGGAGAGAGCCCTGTAGGCACACTCCTATAAATTGTAACAAGTCAAAGACAAGTGAGCCAATTTTGACAATCAAAAATAATTCAGCGCTTTTCAGTTAGAAAAAAACACTGACAGAAATGAGTGCAATGGGAATGGGGTTATCTTGGCTCAAAAGGGTCCTGCAATTCTTTTTTGCATAACCTTTTGTGGGTTCATTTTAAAGATTCACTTTGTGCATCCCTGAATTAACAGGTTTTTGCTGTACTGTGTGTAGAGGCCCAGTGCATTCAGAATCAGACCGAGTTTATCCATATTCTTAAATGTCCTTTATGAAACTCTCTGACTTTTACAACACCTATAGGATCATAAAGATTATTCCGATGACGCAAATCAAGGTGATGGGCACCACCTATTACCATAACTGCCTCAATACCATCACCAATTGGGTATAAAACTCCACCTCTATGCCAGGGGTCAAGGTCTCCATTTGAGAAAATTATATTTGAAGAGGAGGCAATATTTTTGCCCCAGAACTGTACGGATGACCATTCATCCCTTGGGACAACATTCCATGTCTTCCGGCAATACTCCTCTCTTATAGTTTCATTAAAAGGTAGAACAGGAAACATATCGGTAACACTGTTTGTCCCATCTGGCAAGTGAATTTCAGTACAAGCCTGGTAATCCCAAGCCAACCCATCGGTTCCTGTTCCACACCCTGTTGGATCAGCACAAGGCACAAATTCTTTTTTTATGTCAAAACATTTTAAACTCCCTGATGTACCATTGTAATACAAGCCAGCAGCAGATGCCAAGCCAGACAAAACATCACTGGAACTGAGCAAGTAATTGCAAGCTAAATTTACCGGGTTTGCTGGGAGTTTTGCCATGAAGTTTGTAGGATATGGGTAGTCCATCATGGCTAGGTTTGTAAATGAATTCCTTATCCAACCTAACAAGTGAATGTAGTCGGCTTCATTCTCCAGTTGATTACAAAGTTTGAAAGCACCTGACAATTTCTCCAGTCCTTTGGAACCTGTTTTAGCCAAGGTATCCATCATTTGAAAACCCTGCTTAACACTGCCTACACACGATGCATTATAATTCTGGAAGTCCTTTGTCACATCTTCAAAGAAAAAGTTGCGATTCAACGTACTGGTGAGCAAGTAGATTGGGGCACTAGCAGCAATTGCACCTGTAACAATATTTGGATATTTAAATCTAAAGTAGGCACTCAGCATCCCACCGTAACTACCCCCAAACGCTATCACAGGGCACTTCTCACAGTTAATTTGTTTTTTATATCTGGTAAGGAGAATGGCATAATCTGCTAAAGCCTGTTCAATACTTAGAAAAGAAATATAGGGTTGCTGAAAACTTCTCTCACCAAATGGTAGGGATTTCCCATAATATCTGTGCTCAGCGAAAACAACTAGTGCCCCAAACTGTGGTGCAATATCGAATATAAAACCCGTGTTCTTCCAGAAACTAGTAATATCACCCTCATTGCCAGTATAGAAAAATATTGGACCGATTCCTTCATCCCACCACCGATTTTGAACAAGATATCTTTGTTGGTACGTCTTATTTATCGCTGAATTAAAGTTATCAACATTCTGTATCATGTAAAGCTCTCTGTACGGGATAGTAGCAAGTGCAGTACCAAATACTGCAATGGCAATCAATTCAACAGCAAACATCATTAAAACTGTAAATTTGACTCCTCTAAACACAAGCGCGATCATAGATTTCCTGGTTTGGGAAAAACCACTTGGCGACAGAAGTCATGTGATTTGATTGATGCACTCGTATCATTTGGGAATGTGAACGGTATGGCATCCGAATATGCCCAATCACTCCATTATACAATTGAAGCCCATATAACTCGCTCCAGTAATTGCACAATTGGGTCGCGCACACTTGTTCGAAGGTTAAACACTTTCAACGCGGACGCCATGAATTGTATCCTCTTATTCACTACTATAGACAGGTAAATGAATGGTTCCATATTGTATATGTATGGAGGTCTTTAATACTTTAATCATACATACAAGGGCGTCGCAAAGACGATCGATTTGGAGGGGGGGGGGGGGGTCTAAACCCAATTGGTCTCTACAGTCATGACCCAAATATCCACTGATAAAATATTTAAACAACACCACTAAGGCATGCCTTCAGAGAAAGCACACTTTGATGATGCAGTTGGAATATTTGTCAGTCAGATTATATTTTTAAAAACTCGGGAAATTTGTGTGCGGATAAATACATGTAGTAGTCGTGAAGGATGGGCTTCCCAACTTATTTAATTACTGCGCACTGGATTCAAAAATTGGCCATACTGTAACCCATGCCACAGACATGAGACCGAGTGCGTGTGTGACATACGTCAAGGCAGCAAATTTAGCATCGTAAGAAAGTACGTGATTGCTGGCGAGAGCAAATCGATATGACTTCAATCTAGACGAAAAGGCCCCGACTAAAATGGGATGCCACACGCATACGTCCCACAATTACGCCCCAGTATAAGTCCTATAAGTAGATCTCGTTTATTGCTTTATACTTCAACCCAGACGCTCTGAAAGAAGTATCGTTATTTGCCGATTAGTGTCGGCGGGTAAATGAACCATTCTATGTTGCATTTGAAGGGAGGTTCAATAATAACTGAATCCTACAGCCTTTTGGAGCTGTGGGATTAAATGATTCCTGATTCTCCACCGCGAATCCTGGTCAAAATGTCCCCACAATTTGGTCAAAACGTCCCCAATCGTTGGCCACGATGTCCCCAATAGTTGGTCAAAATATTCCCATTGTTGTTTCTTGACTGGGGCCATTGAAATAATTTGCGAGGTTATTTTAAAACAAATTTATTGTTTTACAAAACATTAATTATAAATAACCCCGCTTCTGTCAGGCTTCTGTTTATGCGTGCTCATGCTTATGAATAGAAAATACTTATCAATACACAACTGTTTTTTACGGAAACTGTAGAAAATCGATAGCTCCCATACAGAGGTCACCCTAAACAAGCATACCGAGTTTCAAAGCGATCCGATCATAAATGTGCCCTGTAGGGTGTGCCAAAGGAATATATTGATGACTGGCTAAACTAAGTTCAACGGTCGTTGCCAACGGCGTTTTTTGACGAAAATGGAAGAAAATCGATAGCTCCCACCTAGAGATCACTACAAACAAGAATACCAGGTTTCAAAGCGATGCGATCATAAATGTGCTCTGTTTGGTGTGCCAAAGGAAATATTGATGCATAACTGCACTAAGTCCATCAAACAACGTTGCCAACGGCAACTTTCTTTTACGAAAATAGAAGAAAATCGTTATCTCCCATCTGGAGATCATCCCAAATATTTAAACCAAGTTTCAAAGCGATCTGATCATAAATGTACCCTGTAGGGCGTGCCAAAGGAATATATTGATGCCTGACTAAACTAAGTTCAAAGGCCATTGCCAACGGCAACAATTTTTGACGAAAATGGAAGAAAATCGATATCTCCCATCTAGAGGTCACCCTAAATATTTAAACCATGTTTCAAAGCGATCCAATCCTAAATGTGCCCTGTAGGGCGTGCCAAAGGAATATATTGATGCCTGACTAAACCAAGTTCAAAGGTCATTGCAACAGCAACATTTTTTGATGGAAATGGAAAATCGACAACTCCAATCTAGAGGACACCCCAAACAAGCATACCAAGTTTCAAAGCGATCCTACCATAAATGTGCCCTGCATGGTGTGCCAATGGGAAATATTGACAATAACTGCACTAAGTGCATCAAAGGTCGTTGGCAACGGCAACTTTTTTTACGGAAATAAAAGACGGAAATAAATAGTTTTTTGAATAAAATCGATAGCTCATCTAACATACATGCATACCAAGTTTCAAAGCGATCCGACCCTAATTGTGCCCTGTAGGGTGTGCCAAAGGGAAATATTGATGCCAAACTAAACTAAGTTCAAAGGGCGTTGCCAACGGCAATGTTTTTTTATGGAAATGGAAGAAAATCAATAGCTCCCATCTAGAGGTGACCCCAAACAAGCATACCAGGTTTCAAAGCAATCCGATCATTAATGTGCCCTGCAGGATGTGCCAAAGGGAAATATGGATGCCCAACTAAATTAAGTTCAAAGGTCGTTGCCAACAGCAACGTTTTTTGACGGAAATGGAAAAAAATCGATAGCTCCCATCTACTAGAGGTCCCCCCCCCCCCCCCCCCCCAAACAGGCATACCAGGTTTCAAAGCAATCTGATCATAAATGTATCCTGCAAGGTGTGCCAAAGGGAAATATTGATGCATAACTGCACGAAGTTCTTCAAAGGTCATTGCCTATGGCAACAATTTTTCACGGAATGGAAGAAAATCGATAGTTTGCTGATGCCGTCACTCCAGTGTACTGTACTTATTAAAATTTGATGGGAGAAGTTGAATTAAAGAACATAATAGTCTACCGGAGGAATTGGTCTGTCTGTTATTACAAATCAAGTAACCCACAAAGAAGACTCTAGTCTACGAAAACTAGTGGTAGCCGCCTAGGGGTGGCAGACTTCCCCCCCCCCCCCCCGAAAAATCACCCTGATACTGTAACCATGGTAATATATTTCATTAAATTAACACAGTAACTGTTGGTATCATTTATTCAAATAATACAGATAAGATCACCTGTATTTGATGAAATGTCAAGTGTGGTTTCAATCGAGACTGATAAGATTTTAAGTTCAAGGTTACTGTGACCCTGACCTTTGGCACAATGTCCTAAAAATATGTAGGGCTCTTCCTCTCAACATGCACAACCCACATGCCAAGTTGGGATTCGATTGCAAACGCATATTTTTAATAATTAAGTGAGCCGAAACCCGCTCCGAATGACAAAATTTTAATTTCAATGTTACTGTGACCTTTGGCATAATGACCTATAAAATACATAGGGTTCTTCCTCTCATTATGCCCGATCCACATGCCAAGTTTGGTTTGAATCAGGCAAACAACATTTTAATTAGAGCGGAAACAACTATGATCGAGAAAGGTTAAAATTCAAGGTCACTGGCTCACCGTGACCTTTTTCTTTGATACAAAAACTCAAAAATAAATAGGGCTCTTCCTTTCATCATGCTCAACCCATAAGCCAAGTTAAGTATCAATCGAGCAAGCAAAATTTCAATTTGAGAAGCCAACTCAGGTAAATGTTTAAGTTCAAGGTACAATGACCTCAAAATGAATAGGGTTCTTCCTCTGACCCACATGCCAAGTTGGGTTCCAGCTGGCCAAGCGAAACTTTAATTGCAGAGCGGAAACCAACACAGATAAAATTTGAAATTCAATGTCACTGTGACCTTGACCTTTGACACAATGATCCCAAAATAAACAGGGGTCTTCCTCTCATTATGCCTAACCCAAACGCCAAGTTTGGGTACGGTCGGCCAAGCAGGATTTTAGTTAGAGAGTGGAAACCAGCGCGGTCGACAGTAGGACAGATGGATGGACGGACGGACAGCGCCACGGCTACATCCCCCCCAATAAAATTTCGGGGGGATTATTATGATCCCCGATGAGTCAGGAGGTGGGATGGGGAAATCTCACCCGAGGGGCAAGATATTTGAACCACACCCGAGGCTTGCCGACGGTCTGGTTCAAATATCTTGCCCGGAGGGTGAAATTTCCTCATTCCCACTTTCAGATTCATCGAGGATGATTTTTCTCCCCCCACACGAGGATTACGTCATTATAGATAATTAGCGGTCACGTGCTGACATACCCAATTTATCAAGTCGTAGTCCTTTCGAAAGATGAACAATTTCATCGGAAAGATAGTACAAAAGTTCGGTATATACCACAGGTATATACTAAAAAAAATGATTTGTAACACTGTCCGTTAAGGGGTTAATGAATTTACGCGTGTCAATCTCTAATGTAAAGGGCATTGTGAGATTATTGATCGATTGATAAATTCGCGTAGTGATATTATTAAATCTGCAGAGAAACATGGGGTTGAAACAAATCAACATTGCTGATTTTGAATGGCACGTGGATTACTTACAATTGTGCAGACGATGATGAAATAGTTCCGGCGACCTAATAAAACACGTGGGGTGGGTGGGATAAAAATATCCCACCCTGCTGTCTCACCCGGGACACGCGTATGTTTCGCGTATAGTGGGGGTGGGGGTGGGGGTGGGGGAAACGTCTGTTGAATTTGAAGTCCATTACAGAATAATCATTAGATGATCACCGGGGTGTAACCCCAGAAATGCCACAATTAGAAACACAATTTGCATATTTGTCTTTTGACCCTTTTTATTGGGTTTTAACATTTTCGACAGCCAGGGTCACCACGTGTCGGATGCATGTTTGACAGGTATCAATTCACTTGTACTCGGCATAATGAGCACTACAATTTCTCACCTTGAAACTCAGTGTAATTTTATTTGGACATTCCAAAACAACCATTGTTATACTCGGACAAGCCTGCAAGTAAGTAGCCTGGTCACTGACAGGCTTAAATTGCATGTTTAACAGGTACCACTTAACACACCTGACAGAAAGACTAGCACAATTTCTTGAAACTGAATATAAGTCTATAACATCACAAGAATTTCCCAACATTAGTTGGCTTTATCAATACCAGATTCTTTGCTTATTATCATTTATTGGAAAGCTCTCTTCCAGAGATCTTTCTATTAAACGATAAGAAGGCAAAGTTATTGTGATCTTCACATACAATTTGCGTATGTGTGCTTCTTATAAATGTAACTTGTTACAAACACCCATAGTTTACGGAAGGGAAAACGCTATATAGAAATACATAAAAACATAGTGCATATTTACATTTTGAAACTCACCTGCACGAACCGGTCGAAATTTTCTTTCAACATTTTCCCTAACGGCACTGAGTCAGCACGTGTTACCTGCGATATCTGTGTTGTTCTATACTATTTAAAAAAAGTAGGGGATATTTGATAAAAGTGAGATATATGAGGAACTATATTTATATTTCCATCAAAAAGACAGTTGACGCATTGCACTGTGAAATCTGGTGAATGATTTCAGCGATAGTTGGGCGTCTGACAAGCACACAATCCACGCACTGAGCTGTGGAAGACATAGACGGTCAGTCAGACAATTTACCACATTCAGTCCAAGACCTCAAAACCTTGTAAATCCTCCTCGGTTCGCGAGAAAAGCGCGGATCCGACGTGGCAGACTCCTCACCAAACGTCCAATATCAGCTTAACTGATGTTATTCCATTCTTCCTGCAGTGCAGCGGCGAGTTCCCTGTCATTGGTAGGGGGCTGTTGGCGTTGGCGCCTGACAAGCAAATCCCAGACGGGCTCGATTGGTGAAAGGTCTGGACTTAGTGCTGGCCAAGGCAGTGTAGTGAAAATGAATCGACGGCCGTGACGTCGCGCAAACGGCGCCACGTGAACTGCTAACGTGTTGTCACGGTAGTACTGTCCTGTGACACGCCCATGGATGACGTGATGTTCTGTTTGTCATGGTTATGCCCCCCCCCCCCCCCCCCCCACACACACACACACAATAACAAACCCACCACCAAAACGATCGTGCTGCCTAACGGTTACGTCATGGTATCGTTTGTTCTGCCGGCGCTACAATCTGTTTCGCCTGTCGTGGAAGTCAAGTGAACCTCGAGTCATTGAAAAACATGACGTTGCTCCACCGACGATTGTCTCAGCGCTGTTTGTTGTGGTCCACACCAATTACGCCTTACTGCGATGTGACGTTCAGTCAAACGTGGAATTATTCGAGGTACAGATTCCAGCTGTGTAGACGATTTCGGATAGTCTGACCACTGACTCGCACATCTGTCGCTCGATGCAGCTGCGGTCCAATTTCTGAGGCACTTTGATGGCGGTTACGTAATGTTGTGGTTCGGATGAAACGGTCCTGGTTAGCAGTTGCCCCCTTGGAAGACCTGACCGACGTCTGTCATCAATATTGCCTGCCTGACGGTAGCGTGACCACAACCTGCTAATCACCGATTGAGTAACGTTGAGAATTTGAGCCACTGCAGTCTGACTGTTGCCAGCTTCCAACATGCCAACGGCAAGTAAACGTTCGTCACGTGTCAGTTTTTGCATACCTCAAAAGTTACGTTTCGACCAGAAACTATTGATGAACGAGTTAAAACCAAGAAAAGAACGATGAGACCTCCGAAAAAGCCCGTCCAGTACAAATGAAAATTTCAAAATGTACCCAGACATTAACGCGGCGCTCGTACGAAAAACCTGCACGAAGTTTTCGTGAGCCAGTGACATTCATGATCCACACTAAACTTGGTAACATATTGATGTGTCCAGTCACGCGTATCAAATACCATTTTCCGAAAATATCAACATCAGTTTGGATATCCCCTACTTTTTTTAATAGTATAGTTCTATGCATAATGCTTTTCCATGTTGTTTTACGTGGTAATCAGAAGCACCGAAATTCAAATACCGTAACATGTATTGAGCAAGGAATACAGCAATGCGCATACAATACCTCTTTCCAAATTTCACTGATAAATACTCCACGAAATTATACCACAATTCCAAACAACCACCACCAGCCTTTTTCTCGACAAAAAAGTACGATGCATGCAATATCTTGACAAACTTCATGCCGTTTTTGACCAACTTCATGCCGTTTATGAAAGAAATGGCATGTGCGTTTTCTTTTAAAATACAAAGAGCATGTCATTGTGGTGACTCCATGTGTCATGTGCGGACTAGATTTAGTTCAGTTTCTTCTATTCCTCATTTATTCAAAATTTGAAAAATTCTCTCTCTGTCAATTCAAGCCGAGCAATTTAAAATGAGCACAATGTAATTTGAAGAACCCATACCACACGACTGGCAATCTGCAAGAATCGCCTGGATTGAACAACCTTTGGCAGTTTTGTCTCAATTGTATCCACCAAAGCGACGGGGGGGATAGCATTTCTTGGAGTTTGGCTGTTTACGTCTTCACCAGGGGCGGCGGAACCGGGGGGGGGGGGGGGGGGGGCTTCAGCCCCTTCACTTTTTTTGCCGGGCAATGTATTTTTTGTATGCATATATTTTAACACAACAAGTGACTGCTGAAACAAGGGGCGGATCCACAGCCTCCCCCCTTTTCGCCAGCTATGTTTCTCTCGTACTGGTTCAGTTTCGATGGATTTCGGATCATTTTTACAAGAAGTGACAATCGGTTAACTGAAGTAGTTCGTAATCTTACAGACATACAAGTACCAAATCCATGCACCCCCATACAAGATAATCCACAGGCAGTATAATTGCTATAAACGTCTGGTAAAGCATAAGGTGAGGTCCTTACGACCAAAGCTGATAAATAGACCTCACCTGTATACTTCACCAACGTTTTTTAAAGTGTGAAATCTTTCAAATACATCTCCTGAAAAATCTCAAATATCCACTCAGATGCATGGAAATGGGAGTTTTGGGACCCTGGAATTTAAAATTTTCATACCGACGACCATCCATTGCCTGACCCCCCCCCCCCCCCCCACCACCCCGCCCCACACACTTTGAAAATCGTAAAAAAGACAAATAGCAACAACTAAAGCACGAACTCGCCAAACCAAATTGAGATCGTACTTTTGTTATTGCCATTTATTTTGTCAGAAATTCTGTTAAGATGTAAACGGCATGCTATTCTATGCAAATATGGATGCAATGCGCAACCTTTGTGTCAAGTTTGTTCCACGAGATCATCAAATGTGAGTGGCAAAACATGCGGGATTAGGAATTAAATTTAAAACATGCATACCAATAAGCACGAAATAAAGAAATAACACTGAGATGATAATCGGAGGATGGTGGATAAGAATGACGGGTGGATTAAGTTCGAGCGTATTTTGCAAATGGTGAATGAAAGAAACAAAGGATGTAATTTAGAAAGTATTAAACTAGAGTGCTGAAATACAGACGATCAAGACCAAATTACCTCAGAACTAGTCAAGCAGTGGTAAGGGGTAAACGATAAGCGATGGAGCATGGGGTACCCAACCGAATGACACAATGAGATAGTGGAAAATTTATCGAATTCTGTGTGCAGCGAAATAAAAGTAGAGGTGGTCCAAAAAGCGGTCTCCAAATTCAGGAATAGTAAAGCGGGAGGACAGATGAAATTCCTAACGAGTATTAAAAAGGGGGGGGGGGGGGGGGGGGGCAATGTAAAGGCTTAATGGCCCTATTCAGCTTAGCCATAGAAAACAAGAGGTTCGAAAAGAGTGGAGAGAGAGGAAGGTCATATGCATAAAAATGGGGATAAGGACGCGTTGGATAATTGTCTGGGGATCTACTTCGGTAGCAACATTGGAAAATTTGTCTGAGCAGTGGCGTCATGCCAACGGTGCACGGGGGGGGGGGGGGGGGGGGGCCCAAATATTTTCGGTGAAGGCCTGGGAAGTGCCATTTCCGACAATCTGGGAGGCATTTTATGCCAAAATTTTGGGACACGCTACGCGCCAACCGATGGTGGCGCTCTGCTTAGATGGTGTTACCGACCCCCCCCCCCCCCCCCCCCCCGATTTTTCCCTAGCATGACGCCCCCTGTGAGGGTCTGTATGGGAGATAAGAGGATGTGATTGAAGAGATGAGGTTTTGGGGAGAGATCCAGAATGGCTTCATGAAAGGAAGGAGAATCAATGACCATCTTTTTACACTATCCCAAATGATAGAATCTGCGAAAGCCAAAAAGAAAAAGATGTTTATGGCGTTTCTGGGTGTCGAAAAAGGCATATAATAGTGGACTGGGCCTTTAAATTCATTTATTTTGGGCGCACCGTTTTGCTTTAATTTGGGCACATTAAAACCAGAAATAACAGCCTTTTCGTGTTATGTTCTATTTTCATGCCATTCTTTGTGTTTCTATAGTCATGATATGATGGAACTTATTTTTAAAAGTAGAAGTGACACAAAGAATTTATATTTTCTTTGTGTCTTCCACACCCTCTCTAATTTGGGCTCACCTCTAAACGGTGTGAAATTGGGGTAATCTATAAGCCCGAGAGGACGGAGGGAGTGGGCATGTGGCCAAAGCTTAAGGCCATGGACCTGGGAGGTAAGTTTCTTGGAGTTATGAAAGCATTATATAAAGATGAGCAACATGAACTTAGTCCGTGCAACATATCAACAAAAAGAGTGCCTACTGAGACAGGCCTAAAGCAGGGATGTACCCTTTCGCCAATTCTTTTTGCGCTGTATATCGAAGATTTAGGAGATGAACTCCTGCATAGCGACGAGGGGTAACAGGTGGGGACCTGAAGTTCCCAAGGCTATTTTTGCAGATGAGATGGCACAAGTGTCAGAAAGTAAAGAGGGGCTAAAGAAAATGCTGGCAATTGTTGGGAGATAGTTGTTGGGTGATTCGAAATAAATGAAAACAAAAGCAAAGTTATACCCATGGGTCGTGGACAGTCAGAACGTAGCAGCAAATGTCTTAGTGGAGGTGTGGGTTGTGGGCAGGTGACTGAGAGTAGTTGTGTGTAAATATAAACATTACTGGAAGAGGAATCTGTCAAAAAAAAAACCCACAAGAATAAACTATTGAGAAGGGGAAACAAGTTCTCTTAATCAAATGAAACTTGACGATGTAGGCCGATGGATAACAGTGTCGTAATGCCGCAGCACTCGAAGCAATGACGGATGAGCTTGGGTGGATGAGGATCAATAACAGGACTGACTTATTAATAATGAAACTCTTGTTATCTTAACTATTTGGTAAAATACCCAGACGGCTGTTGATTTTAACTAATGTTCTCGAATGTTTAGAATTAAAAAACAAAGACAGGATGGACTGGGCGAGTGAGGGAATTGATAGAAACCTATTCAATGGAGATTTCTAACTTAGAAGTGGAGACAAGCCAGGGTTAAAAACTCGGAGAAAAGGTCATGTGGGATTATAACTGAAATTGGAGACAGCAGGTCAAAGCAAAGGGGTCTTTGGGTGGCCCTGGGTGATAAAGAGAAGCCAGGTTTTGAAGAGTACAAACAGCCCTCCCCCAGCCTTTAGGGGTCACTGCTGTTTGAGCTGAGGTCGTGGTCACTGGAGTTTAGGGAGAAAAATGGGAAACATACTGAAAAGGAGTGCCAAGTGTGTAATTTGGGAGTAGTGGAGACTCTGAGGCGTTTTCTATTAGAATGTTCAAAGTACCAGTCTAACAGAATAAGATTCACATGGTGTATAATGGGGAAATGGGATGAGATAATGGAGGATGTGTAGTGAGTGGGGGACACAACAGAGAGAGTTAGTATGCTTACTGGAGAGATCGGGAAGAATGGAGTACGGGATGTCATTAAACATTCCATTTCTGAGTGTTGAGATGAGAGGTATAGGAGGGGTAAAGGGGCATTTTAGAGCAGAGGGGGTTAATCAAGGCATTCTCAGATGAGAGCTGCGACAAATCAGTGGCGGCCAAAGTGTTATTATTATAATGTGGAAAAACAGTGGCAATAATCAGAGAAGTCCAATGTCCATTCAGTCATTTTCAGTGTATTTTCACAGATAAAATTAGGAGACATTTTTTGATTGTACATCTAGTGAGTAGCCAAGTAATAAAAACACTCTTATCAACCTTTATTTATTTATCTGTTGTGGTTTAATGACACTTTTGACAGGCAGGGTCACCTCGTGTCGGAGAAAGTCGGAGTACCCGGAGAGAACCACCAAGCAACTGTCAGACTCCACAACACACAATTCCACACAAGCAGGGTTAGCATTCGTTGAAGACAAGTGCACAATCGACATTCAGTACACCTTAGTACATAGCACCACCATGCCCTGCCCAAATGTGGGCAATCGGGATTAAGTGCCTAAGTGACACAGTACAGTTGCCCCTGGCATGGATAGAATCGGGTACCTTTTAGTTTGAAGTCCAATGTCGTAACTGAGCAACCGCACACCCTATCAGACCTTTAGACTGGTCTAGTCTGGGCACAATGGGACAAACTGGGACCCACTGAGCAGATCATGGTTCGGTCCGAAAGAATACTAACATTTTCACATGAACTGGTACATTCAATTTTTCGCTCAAAAGTAGAGCTGAGGCGGTTAAGGGGTTTTCTTGATCGATTAATCACGGGGATTAACCTTGTTTAACTGATTAATCACTTGTCCAAATAGATATCTAAATAATTGCCATGCCGTTGATGATTTACAGCATGAACCCTTTACCCAACGAAACAAACAAAACAGACTCGGCCAATATACAAAAATCACCATTCAAATTTATTATGTTTTCAATTTTTGTCTCAAAAACATAGCTTATGACCCCTCATTGGAACGAGCTCGTTCCAATGAGGGGTCATAAGCTATGTTTTTGAAACAAAAATTGAAAATGTTTAGTAATTCATTAATTTATTTTGCAAGTATCATCTGCTACCCGCAATGGGTAAAGGGTTAAGAATGACCATTTCCAGCCACTGATACAGTATAATGATCATGCAAATAAACAATTATGTCAGTACGTAACTTGCATGCTTTACTCTGTCTTATATAATTGATGTGAGTCAGTGTGACAATGTTTGCCTGTTTTGGAGCAAGTTTGTTCTTTTGTTAACACATATAATACAGTATTTCAAAAGTAAAAGTTAATCGATCAATTACTTTTTGGATCAATCAAGATGTTGATCACTGATTAATCTATTAACCGGTTAACCGTTTCCGCTCTACTCAAATGTAGAGAAGGTTCTGCATTCTCCATTGTTCTTGGTTTCTCTTTGAGCTCACACTTTCTATTAGTTACTTTCTCCACATCAGATAAAGAATACAACAATTATGCCTCTGTTAATAATTTTTTTACATCAATTGCATACATTTATCATAGGCGTAGCAAGAAATTAGTTTTGGAAAATGCCCACTAAAATCTATGAGTGCCTGTCATTCAACGAATAACACTCCACACTGATTCCAAAATTTCTAGCACTCAATTTTTCCACAATACAACTTTAACCTTTACCTAAGGAATCAACGCATTTGACACGTAATTTACAAATTGAGCAGTTGAAAAGTTATTTTTCAAAAATTGCAAACAAAACCATATCATGTGACCCTTCAATGGAATGAGCACTTCATAACCTCGTTCCAATGGAGGAGGGGTGTTGGGGGGAGGGGGGAGTGCTGCCCACTTTTGAGGACTTCCACCCTGGGTCCAGGCCCTATTTTACCAAAGAAATACTTTACTGCAGTATTAAAACAAGCACTGCTCCACTTTAGAAAGGGAAGGAAATAAGACAAAAAAACAAAACAAACCCTGCCACACATGAGGCTATTACCATGCATTAACCATTTGAACCCAAGAGTTTCTGAATTCCTCACACATTCAATACTGGCTACTTTCCTCTGAATCCATAAAATTCGAGGTGAGTTAAATCCCAAATTGAATCGCAAAAGATATCAAATTGAAAATCTCATCGCTTTAAAAGTAGTCAGTCATGTCCAAGTTCTTCCTTCTATTATAAGTCTCCACTCAGGGATTGAATTTTTAGTTAACACCAACTATGTAGTATAGATTTCAACGTGACTCGTTTTCAGTTTTAGTAAGTCAATAAAAGAATATGAACATCCAAGAAACAGAATCAATGTACTTTCCGAGAAAGAACCCTCTTGAACTCACCTTCCATCATCAGGTCTCCTGTGCAGGAGTCAGGAGAACTGATGATAGAAGGAGGGTTCAAAGGAGAGATAGATTTTGGGAACATCTCGATTATTCAAAAATGACTGAAGCATCTTAACCCTTTACCCAATGCAGACAATATCAAAATTTATTTTTTTAAATATCATTTTTTCAAATTTTTCAAAAAATTTCAACAAAACCATATCATGTGACCCCTCGTTGGAACGAGCTCGTTCCAACGAGGGTCACATGATATGGTTTTGTTGAAATTTTTTGAAAAATAATATTTTTTCAACTACTGAATTTGAATATCACGCGGGCGGATGTGGCTGCTTCGTTGGGTAAAGGGTTAACTGGAATCAATTCAAATCATGAGGACAATTTCAAATCAAATTTCACAATTTCACAGGATCCTATGGAAGGCTCAGTAATAATTTAATCCTACAGCCCAATAAGGCTGTAGGATTAATTTATTACTGAGTCTCCCTAACAAATTGTTGTTCATTATACTGTTTGCTAAATCAAGCAGGGTTAATTGGGGTATTAGGTCACTTTCAACGGATAGTCCCATCATGTCAGACCATTTTATGGGTGGAGGGAGCCAGAGAGAATCATCCAGCAATGGTGAGCAACTGTTGGACCTCCTCCCAGCAACTTACTAATACTGTAGAAGCAGGATTAGCATTGACTGAAGGCAAGTGTACAATTGATGTGCAGTATGCCAACAGTACTCAGTGCCAGTGTGCCACCGTGCTCCCACATGGGCAATCGGGATTAAATTCCTTGCCTAAGGACACAACGCAGTTAACGCAATGAAGGATCGAACCATGGACCTTTTGGTTTGAGTTGGCAATGGTTTGACAAGTGCAGTATCGACGTGCAGTATGCCTTAGCACACAGCACCACTGTGCACAAGGTCAAACCTTTTGGTTTGAAGTTCAATTGCTCTAACCACAGAGCCACCATGTTGTCTTTAGTCTACTATCATGCAAAAGCTCAGGTGTACCATGATGAATGGGTTAATCAACAAGCAAAAAAAGTGACACATAAATTGCCTGATACATTTTTGTGTCCCTTCCTCCTGTTCACAGAACATGGTGATTATTGCCCAAGTGGAAACTCCACTCCAAGCCTCCATGACATAATCAACACCTCATGTACTGCAAATCAAAGTGTTTTGTGATATCCATCCAGTTTCAAACCTGCAAATATTTTTTTTTCTCAGCAATGGAAGAGGGGCTGGGCGTGTATCTGGTAACAGTTACAATCAGTTTAGTGACCATCACTCGGTACTTCCACAGTACTGACACAAGGATTACAATGCAAAAGTATGGTCATCCATTACTCAGAGTAAAACATGGTAACAGGTGCATGTTAATTCAACATAACTGTTCATAATCCACGTTAATTGCATATACTGATCTGATGAAAATCATGTCTTGTTATCATCCGTTGGAAAGCTCTCTACAAAAGAGCTTTAGATATGGGCAATATACCGAAAAACTGAACTAATACTGATATCATGCTGATACCGAAAAACAAAACTGACCCCATCATTGAATACTGAAACTGTCTGAATTTTTGTATTTTCCCACTTTTGCTATTTATTAACTAAAGGCCTTTCTGAAGCTTGATAGAAGTTGACAGGTTCATTTTCATGAAAGAAGTGACTGATTTTTTTTCAGTTTTTAGGGCTGGAAAATTGTCCTTAATTCTCATTTGATTACAACCTGTGCATGTCCAGTTGCTTAGCAGTGATTTCTTGTCAAGTCTCAACAGCCAAGATATTGACTACAAATTACTACTCAGGTGGTTCATGTTTTGTCAGCAGGACCTCGTGATGATGGCATGTCAACTCCCTGCTCTCTGATGTCAAAATATCCAAATTTCAACCTTTAGATTTTTCCTATAATGCAACAAGAAATCTAACCAATGCAGTCTTGTTTGACAGAGCTCATTGAGATCTGTCAAACAAGATGGAATCTGTCCACAGCATTATGGGAAAAATGGTTTCTTGAAATTTTGGTATTTGTCACCAGTGTGCAGAGAGTTAATGGCACATTCTGTGATTGGAAAAGCCTGAAATAGGCCTTTAATTGTTAAGGTGTGTTTGGAACAAATCATAAAATAGTAGATATCATTTATTCATTATATGGCAAAATGGTGAGTTCAATGACGGAGGAATTTTTGGTAGAATGAAACAAGAACAACTTATTCTGTATTTTCTTGTTGTGAATTCCCATTTAGCATCAACAGCAAATTTCAGTCAAGTTAGATAACAAATCCCGAACCAATACTGTAATATACCCCTCTAAAAATACCAAAACCGATACTGAACTCAAAATTCCAATACCACCCATCGCTAGGGAGCTTTCTGATACATGATAAGTCAAGAGTTTGGTCAAACCTACTGAAAGTGTATAATATACACTTATGTCCATGCATGCTGCTGGTGGATATTCCTGCCCAGGGCAGAAATCCCCTGGCACTGAAATAAGTATATTTTGGGCATATTTAATCAAATTTTCCCTGTGTAAATGGAATGGGTAGCATAAATTTAGATGAGGTCCAGACGGGCTTGGAATACGATTTCGTAGCCCACTATAACAATAAATCATTCTCGACCGATGATATTGAGGATTCCCCATTTCAAGGACATAAACTTGAATGTAAATATTATCTGCCAGAAAATTTTCGACCGACCATTAATACCGAAATAAAATCTTTCTCGCTTTTTCATATTAACTGTCAAAGTATCAATGCTCACTGGGAGTCTTTACACGACCTTCTCTTTAACCTGCAAGGAACCGATAGTAACTTTGATATCATTGGCCTAACAGAAATCTTTCATGTCCCCTCAAACATATCATACTGTCTCGACGGTTACCATAACCTTATAAAACATAACCGCCCTGACAGCGATGACGGTAGAGGTGGAGTCGGGTTCTTCATTAAAGAGAATATTGATTTTAAAATTCGTCATGACCTATCGGTTTTCATTCCTCATATCATAGAATCTCTTTTCATTGAAATAAATGTAAATAAATTACGAAGAATTATTGGGGTAATATACAGACCGAACACACCACCGAAAGCGGACATCGACATTTTCTTAGATAAACTAAACGAAATAACTGACAAGTTAAATCAGGAAAATGCATCTTCCTACATAATGGGCGACATTAATATTGATCTTCTTAAATATGATTCCCACGCCAAAACAGATAGTTATATTAACCTAATGTTCAGCCAAGGATTTTTACCTGTCATTACAAAACCCACTCGCTTAACTACTCACTCAGCCACTCTCATCGACCACATATTTACCAACAATATTGTATCCGCTGCAATATCTGGCATAATAATAACTGATGTTTCCGATCACTTTGGTACTTTCTATGCAGAAATCATTCCCCAAAAACCTAGCAGCGAGCAAGACTCATGGATACGAAAGATAAATGCGGAAACTATAGCAACCTTTAAATTACTTCTCGCACAATGTGATTTTTCCACAGTTATGGGTTCGGACAACCCTAACACAGCTTACAACAATTTTTTACATATATATCTGGAGTTATTTGATGTGGCTTTTCCCCGAACACGTGTTTGTACTAATAAAAAATTCCTAAAAAGACAACCGTGGATGACAAAAGGGCTAATAGTTTCATCGAATAACAAAAGCAAATTTTATAAAAAAAAATTAATAAACCCAACCGAATTCAACATTAAAAACTATAAACTTTACAGTAAAATATTCAATAAAGTAAAAATTTTTAAGCAATGCAAAGCAAACTATTTCAAAAATATCTTGGACGAACACAAATATAACATGCGTAAAACATGGCAAATACTAAATGACGCCATCAAAAAGTCTAACGGATCATCTAACTTACCTAAATTCTTTATCCATAATAATAAAGAAATAAATGATCCGACTGCAGTAGCCAGAGAATTCAATGACTATTTTGCAAATATAGGAAAACGTACTAGTGATACAATACCTAGTACCAACAAATCATTTCACGATTTCATGGACGCAAATCTTAACAATAATTTTTACATAAACCCAACATGTGAGTTCGAAATCATTAACATGGTAAAATCTCTAAAATCAAAAGGAAGCAAAGATTGTGATATTAGTTTAAAACTACTTAAGCAAACTATAGACCCCATTGTTACCCCATTAACCCACATTTTCAACTGTTCGTTTGCACGTGGCACTGTTCCGGATAAAATGAAAACCGCTAAAGTTATTCCTATATTCAAATCAGGCGACCAACATAATTTACAAATTACAGACCTATTAGCTTACTTCCGACCTTCTCAAAAGTCTTAGAAAAACTGATGTCCGTAAGACTTTTAAAATACTTAAATCGCTTTAGTATCTTACACCCAAATCAATACGGCTTTAGGAAAAATCACAGTACGGTGCACCCCATCATGCAACTGTTGAAAGCCATATCAGAAGAAAATAACAAACAAGAGGCCCCAGGGGGCCTGAGGGCGCTCACCTGACATGGTAGCCTAAATATCAACCCAGAGAATTGATTTCCACAAGTTGCACCTGCTCCTCCTAAGAAAAGCTGAAACCAAATATCCAAATATTCTGACCAGTGGATCTAAAAAAAGATTTTTAAAGAATATTCCTCATACTGAACTAAGTCATAATTCGGGCTCCCACAGGAAGCCCATATATGAACCCAGGGACTTGGCTTTAACAAACCTGAATCTCACACCCCTAAGGATTCTGCACACCAAATATCAAAACATTCCGTCTGCTAGATCTGAAGAAGAAGATTTTTAAAGAAAATTCCTCATTTTGAACCAAGTTACAATTCGAGCTTCCACAATCAGCCCAAATATGGACCTAGGGACATGGCTTGAACAAACTTGAATCTTACCCCCCTAAGGATGCTGCATAAAAAATATCAAAAGCATTCATCTGCTGGATCTGAAGATTTTTAAATAAAATTCCTCATTTTGAACTAAGTTGTCATTCAGGCTCCCATAGTGAGCCCAAATATGAACCAAGGGACTTGGCTTGAACAACCTTGAATCTCAGCCCCCTAAGGTTGCTCCATGCCAAATATCAAAACATTCCAACTGCTGAATCTGAAGAAGAAGATTTTTAAAGAAAAATTCCTCATATTGACTAAGTTATAATTTGGGCTCCCACAGGGAGCCCAAATATGGACCCATGGACTTGGCTTTAACACACTTGAATCCCCCCTTCCCCCAAGGATGCTACTCACCACATATCAAACCATTCCGACTGCTGGATCTGAAGAAGAAGATTTTTTAAGAAAATTCCTCATTTCGAACAAAGTTACAATTCAAGCTCCCACATTGAGCCCAAATATGGACCTAGGGACATGGCTTGAACAAACTTGACTCTCACCCCCCTAAGGATGCTGCATACCAAATATCACAAGATTCTGCCTGCTGGATCTTGAGAAGAAGATTTTCAAAGAAATTTGCCTGAAATGCACTAAGTTCGAATTTGGGCTTCTATAGTGAGCCCAAATATGAATCCAGGTGGCCCATTTGAACAAACTGGAATCAGATCCACCCCACAATGTTGCATACCAAATATCAAAAGATTCTGTCTGCAGGATCTGGAGAAGAAGATTTTTGAAGAAATTTGCCTGAAATGCACTATGTTCAAATTCGAGCTTCTATAGTGAGCCCAAATATGAATCTAGGGAGCCGATTTGAACAAAATAGAATCAGATCCACCCCACAATGTTGCATACCAAATATCAAAAGATTCTGTCTGCTGGATCTGGAGAAGAAGATTTTTTAAGAAATTTGCATGAAATGCACTAAGTTCAAATTCGAGCTTCTATAGTGAGCCCAAATATGAATCTAGGGAGCCGATTTGAACAAAATAGAATCAGATCCACCCCACAATGTTGCATACCAAATATCAAAAGATTCTGTCTGCTGGATCTGGAGAAGAAGATTTTTTAAGAAATTTGCCTGAAATGCACTAAGTTCAAATTTGGGCTCCTATACTGAGCCCAAATATAAACCCAAGGGGCTGATTTGAACAAACTTGAATCAGATCCACCCCACAATGTTGCATACCCAATATCAAAAGATTCTGCCTGCTGGATCTTGAGAAGAAGATTTTCAAAGAAATTTGCCTGAAATGCACTAAGTTCAAATTTGGGCTCCTATACTGAGCCCAAATATAAACCCAAGGGGCCGATTTGAACAAACTTAAATCAGATCCACCCCACAATGTTGCATACCAAATATCAAAAGATTCTGCCTGCTGGATCTGGAGAAGAAGATTTTTTAAGAAATTTGCCTGAAATGCACTAAGTTCGAAATCGGGCTCCTGTACTGAGCCCAAATATGAACCCAGGGGGCCGATTTGAACAAACTTGAATCAGATCCACCCTCCAATGTTGCATACCAAATATCAAAAGATTCTGCCTGCTGGATCTGGAGAAGATTTTTTAATGTTTTTCCCATTGCCTACAGTGTTAAAAAGTGCTGACTCAGCACTTTTTCAATGTCCCGAAACTGTACCCTATGATAAAACCAATGGCAATTTTTTTTACCAATTCTTTCTGTTGGTCCTAAGGAAGCTTCACACCAAATAAAAATTCTCGGTGCCGTGCAGTTTTGGAGATATGGGCGTTTTAATTTTTTTCTATTTTTAGCTCCTGTGGTTCCCATGGGGCTACGGGAAAAAAAAAATCAGCATAAATTAGGTACTTATGACCCAATAAGCCCTCACATAAAATTTGGTTCAAATCAGCCTCTCGGTTTGGAAAATAAAAATTTTGGGGGGGGCCAAAAATTTTGCCCCTCCCATAACGACGCCAAGTATAGCCCCACAAACTTCTCTTGAACAAATCTGAGTCTACACCTCAAAAGGAAGCTGCACACCAAATATCAAGTCTCTGCTACTGCTGGTTCATGAGAAGAAGATTTTTTAAGATTTCAGCACACTTTTTGGGTGTGGCCCTACCCATGGGCGGGGCAACTTGATTTGAACAAAATCAAATTGCGATGTCATAACAAACTATTATCTCAAATATCAATTAAATTGGTTCAGCGGTTTGGGAGGAGAAGACGCAAACACCATGTTCACGGACGACGAACGACGGACGGTGAGTGATCACTATAGCTCTCCTGACTGAAAGTCAGGTGAGCTAAAAAAGTAAAAATAGCACACTGGCGATATTTCTGGACTTTTCGAAGGCATTTGATACAATAGACCACGATATTCTAATAAATAAATTGTATAGATATGGTATTAGAGGATTAGGTAATGACTGGTTTAAAAGCTATCTATCTGATAGGTCACAGTATGTTGTATACAGTGACCATATTTCTGACAGGGAAAAAATTACACACGGAGTTCCACAAGGTTCGATACTTGGTCCGACACTTTTCTTAATATATGTTAATGACATCTATCATGCCACATCCCTAAATCTCTTGTCTTTTGCTGACGACACTACGGGACATTCCTCTGGTCCAGACCCAAATCAACTAGTCCCAGTTATAAATAAAGAGCTTGAAAAAATATTTGAATGGTGCTGCGCGAATCAGCTTGTCTTAAATGCCACAAAAACAAAATACATTTTAATGAATCCATCAGCAAAAAAAAACAACAACAATTCAACGTGATATCTTAATAAATGGTCAAACAATAAGTAAAGTAGGCTCAAATGATGCAGAGAAATCTCTCAAATTTTTAGGAATATATATCGACGACAGCCTCTCATACAAGCACCATATATCTCAACTTTCTTCGAAGATTGCTCGGGCAAATTTCGCACTAAATAGAGTGAAGACTACAATACCCCGTGAAGCTATGAAAACACTTTATTATGCCCTGATACATTCACATTTAGTGTATAGGATAAATATATGGGGAAATGCTAGAACTATCAAAAAGATAATGCTCCTACAGAAACGTTCCATTCGCATAATAAATAACAAGAAATACAATGCACATACTGATCCCCTCTTTCGGGAAAATAAGATTCTTAAAGTAAATGATCTCTTCAAACTCTACGCATGCCTGTTTGTATTTGACTGGTATCACAATGACCTGCCAGTGTCCTTTAGAAATTATTTTCACCCTGTCGTTAATACTACAGGTAGATCTAGTAGAAGGAGAGACCTTCTCCAAATTAAAAGAACAAGGACAAAGTCTCTCGAGCATTTCCCAACACATATATACCCTAAAATGTGGAATGATTTAGACTTTGATTTACGAAATATAAGTAACAGAAATATTTTCAAAAAACAATTAACCTTAAAATTACTGTCCCAATACTCGGCTATCGTTGACTGCGACAATCCGTACTGTACTGATTGTGCCACGTAACAAAAGGCAGATACTTTCAGAGTGATAGAATAGGTACGAACTCACAAGATTATACTATTACTGTACTTTCTAAGCGAGGCACCGGCAGTTGTGTGGTGTGGGATGACCACATGAGAGCTCTATTTATACTCTATCTTTGTTAATGACTTCAACAAATTGCATCATTCCATGGAGAGCTCTCTATGTGAGCTTCCCTTGGAGTGATGTCATGTGTTGTGGAATGATCACCTGAGAACCTCGTTCATATTATGTCTCTGTTAATGACCCCACCACTTTGCATGGTTCCACGGAGAGCTCTCTATGAGGGCTTCCCGTGGAATGGTGTCGGGGGCTGGGGCTACCAATGAGAGGAATTTCGGGTGATTGTTCGGTGGCTCATTTCTGCTGGTGCTGTCCATATCTGGACAAATTCTCGTCTCTTGACTCTCGCCACTAGGCGGCTCGTAGCAATAGGACCAAAGTAGATAAAATTAAGAAAAATCGCTTGAACCCACGTAAACGATCCAAATACAATTTTTTCTCATTGGGCCTAACTCTTCAAACTACAATAATAAATTCACAATCAGAGAATTTCCATCTCACCAGTCACTTTGCGCGAGCTGCCAGTGGTGGGGGGCAGGTACATTTTGTAGGTATGCCAGTTACACTACGCCACCAGCGACCAAGAATACTTGAATCGTCATCAGACAGTCCGATTCCAGTGTTGCATGATTTAATCTCCAGGAGTCGACAGGTAGACAGCCAATCTGGCTATGCCGTCTCCTTGTGGTATACATGCATATATAATCTCGTTGTGTATTGTATGTAGTTATGTGTATATTTACATTGCTGTATATTGCTGAATAAAAAATTCATTCATTCATTCATTCATGTACTTTTTTGCCAATGATATCTTGAGTTAAATTTAGATGAATTTTTCATTGAATCTAGTCATGGCTGCTTCACAGAAGCTATGACTAAATTCTATAAAAAATGTATTGAAAGTTAAAAAATTTATAGTAATTTATATATTTTTTATACTTACCAATGACCCAGACATAGCTGGTGCTAACTCTTAAAATATAGGGCCAAACACAAATTTTGCCCCTCAATCCCCAAAATTTGCATCTAAAACCAAAGAAAACATGTCCTGAATGGCCCTCCACACTTCACCTCTACTGCGCATGCGCAGTGTCAAGGACGTTCCGAAATTGGCGCCATTAATCATTCTTATAACCAGTGCCTGGTAAGCGCTATGTACTCAGCGGGGAGGTATGAGTTCCCAACTCCTGGGAGGGCCATCCCCGTCTGGGTCATTGGTAAGTATAAAAAATATATAAATTACTATAAATTTTTTAACATTTTTATACTGTACCAATGACCCAGACATAGCTGAATAGTAAAAAGGCTGGAGGGCCTAAGACATAGAGCAAGTTGGAATACGCTCAATTATATAAAATAGAGTCATCCCCTCTAGGGAAAAAGAAGTATTAGGCCTTACATGTATCTTTCTTATTTATGATAAATTAGAAAGATACAACACCTTCCAAAATTGAGCATCATACATCCATGTACTCTATTAATATCTAGTATAATCCTTATACTAATAATTTTTAAAGTAAGCCAATAAATAAAGTAAGTCTAGAGAATAGAGACTCTTTATACTCCTTAAAAGTGTCTGAGGATTGTATAATAACGTCCGTTTGACACGTGCTATATTCAAAAGCTATACTTTAAAAACTACGACCTGAATGAATTTTTAAAACATAAACTTCTCACTAAAAAACCATCCCAATAACAGCTCAGAATTACTAACTCAGGAGGAGGTATCCCCTTGTTTTCATAGTAAAACAGGTGACCCAAGGGAACACCCTCCCCCCCCCCCCCCTTTTTCTTGCCCTGGGTCAAATAGCCCAGAGCGAAGAGGGCAGCAGAACGGAGTCACTGCCGAAACAGACAGCCTACCTAGCTATAGTAGCAACTGTTAAGTGAATGACATTCTGAGCAGTAGATAATAGACCTAACAATAGAGGCCTCCAGAGATGGACTCGATATTTCTGAGATAAAAATTCATGAATGTGGATGGCTGAGCGCAATGAGCAGCCTTCAAAAATCTATAATAGCGACACTATTAATGTAAGCCCAAGATGTAGAAGAACTCTTACTTCATGAGCCAAAATCTCAAGCCCAACTGCTGAGTCAATGATATACCATAAGCAGTATCGATAGTTAATTGAATCCATTAGCAATAGAATGGAGCGTAACGTCCTTCTATTAGGCATCAAAGACAGAAGAAGCTTACACCCGTAGTAATAAACAAGTATCTGTTTATAAATACGTAAACTCTAACCGGACAGAGTAAAGGCCTAAGCCCGTACGAAGACGGAAGGACCTTAATAACAATAGGTTCCGGATATTATTAGGAGCCTGACTCTTATGCAAAAATCCAACCTAAATAGTAAAGGAAGTAGTGATTCCGAAACTACGAAAGTGAGAATCATCCACCGATAGTGCATGAAGCTCACTGACTCTTCAGTAAAAGAGAAGCCAACAGAATTACTGTTTAAAAGGTCAGAATTTGAAAACTACTGTTTCCAGAGGCTCAAATGATTACTTAGCTAATTAAGAACCGAAGTTAAATTCCGTATAGAAATTTAATCTAATGATTCTGAGTCTATTTATCGAAAAGTTACTAACTGACTTAGATAAAGAGACATAAGACTCAATTGTAAACTATCATAGAGTGCATAGGTATGAGATAACATAAACCTATAACCTTAATAGTAACAGGCTGCAGTAGATCTTGTCAAACAAGTATACTAGAAAGTTGCAATGACTAGTATGGAGGGATCAACAATATCAACATAGTGATCCCTACACCAACGACGGAAGAGCCTCCACTTTAGCCGCGTAGTATAGCGAAGAAGAGGTTCTACTACAGTAAGAAATCGCGTCCAAAGCTCGTCCAGTACAATGCTTACAATGCAATAAGGACCACACAACGGAATACGTGAAGGTTGAGACCTTGCGGGTTGTGATGAAGATGACACGATTTTCCCCAGCGAAAGAAGATCCTCTCATGGAGGAAGTTTTCGCATTAAGTCCCACAGTAGACATCTGAGTAAATTTACCCACGGTCTCTGTGAAGACAGAGATGCTATCAACAGAAATGTATTGTGGTTATTTATCTTAGCAATACTTGCTGAAACAACAGTGCAGGAGGATACGCATATCCTACCATTCCATCCTATTAGATCAATAGAGCGTTAACAACATAAGCTCAGAGATCCGGACATGTAAACACATACGTCTGCAATTGATTAGCAAGTTGTGTCGTAAATAAATTATCATTGGGCGCTCCCATTGATAGCAAATCTGATTGAATACTTGTTTGTTGAGAGTCCATTCTGACGGCAACAAGCGACCCATAAGTGAAAGGGAGTCCGGTAATACAATCAGACGACCCGGAATATGACGGACCGAAGCAGAACTTGGTGTACTATAACAAACAGAAGTATTCTTTCCATTAAATTGAATAACGGAAACGAATGAGTGCCTCCCTGGTTCCAGAGATACGCCACTACTGTCGTATTATTGGACAGGATTTGGACATGCGTTTCTGAATAATGTTCATCCAATGACATAGTGCAAGCCTAAAAAACATTATTCCGTGGAAGATAAGTGCTTGCCTAGAGACTGCGGAACCCAAAGATCCTGGCACTTCGAATCCGTTGGGATCAATATTGTATCCCAACCTGTTTGACTGGCAACTGTCATAATTATAAAACTCGGATCCGGCAACTGCAGTGGCACTCTCTGAGTCAACCACCGAATGTTTGCCCCAGTCTGAATCTCTTGCTACACTAGATAGACAAGAGAACGTGAAAATCGAGCAATTCATGGATTGCTGAAAAGTTGCCGTCGAAGAGAAGCTTCTCCGAGACCGAAGCGACTCTGAGAGAGTTCTTCACCTTACTATCCACGCGCATGGATGTAGCTAGGGCTGCGTCACATCTAACCAACTCCAGGTAGCCACTGAAGGGCGGAGTTATACGTGGACAAACTACTGCCCTCAAAAGAAATCACATTGAGGATCATATCCCGGAATTCTTTCTCTTGAAGACGTAATGATAACGCCTCAGTAAGGTGGATTACGTATGATAAAGCGTCTAAGTTAAGTCTATTAGACATCATTGTCGTTTCCAACATTGTGGTTGGAAAAGACATAGAAGGCGAAAAAGATAATTCCAGTCTTTAACCACGCCGTCTAGACGCATATGAACTCTCGGTATGCCCTGTTCTGCCAAAATAAATTATTCCTAGAAATGATAAAAGGCAGAATTGAGCATTGCGGACAAGAAACTAAACTATCATGCTTGGTAGCAGGCTTATATATATATATAGCGTCGATAAATAATACACATGTTCTAATGACATTATTGGACTGTGTCGGTAAGTCAGGGACAATGTCCCTGAACCGATACAAAATTCCATGTCCAATGACGCTATAAGTCTCTTATCCAACATCGCAGCAATGTAGTCCGAAGGAACAACCACTGGAAGATAATGCCGGAAGAAATGTCTGGCAGCTTCCGATGTTCCGAAAGGGAAAACTCGAAATCGTCCGAATCCCTTTCGCCATCCTGTCGGACCCTATAAAGCGTTCGGTCGTCCGAACCTGATGCAACAGCGGAGCGCACCGATCCAGCGCCGTCGGATAATTCCTGATCCGACCGAGAAACTGTCGATTGCTGGGATGCTGCGAAAAACTGTGCTAACTTGGATAGCACGTCCGTCACTGAGGCCTGTGGAGAAGCGGTCTTATGATGCATTGCCGCTGGAAGCTCCGTGATCGTTACCCCGTGCATAATTCTATTATGCGAGCGAACGGAGTGTATAGGCCTCGTGTCCCTTGGCTACCGGATGGCGTGACCTGTTCGCCGTGGAATCACTGAATGACGAAACTGGTCGGATACTCGATGTCACGTAGCCAATGTGCGGTCGTGTGCGCTGCTGTGAGGATGAGGAAGCATTATCGACAGTCTCTCGGACCTTCAATATAACGGAGCGTCCCGAGCAGCGGACATATGCTCCGAATGCAAAATATCTGAACCACAACATGTGGTCCGCTATGTTGCTGGACGAGAGAGGAACCTCTCTCACTCACAGCCGGGACGGACCTGGACGAGCCAGGAACCGGACTAACAGGCTTCCTCCGATCTGTCCTCAATCCGTCGTCACTGGGTGAGTACTAAAGTTATTATAGTGCTCGCATTACCCAAATCTCCTTCCTAGACCGCAACGGACGAACCCGGCAGCCGAACCATTCGATGAATGTACGCTACACCGGGTGAGCTAGCGAATGTCACTCCGTCGATCCTACAAGGGACCTCTTAGGCGATAGACATATTCCATGAGCACTTATTGCCGCTAGCTCTTCATTAACTATGACAACCGAGGCACACTTTGAAAGACATCTCCGTAACTTTGCGAACAAGAAACCAGAAATGCTTGGTAATAGCAAGCATATAATAATATATATAGCGTCGTTCAATAATTCGAAAGTTTGTGTGACATTATTGGACTATGTCGGAACTGAGGGACGATGTCCCTGAACCGAACCAAAAATTTCTAAGTCCACCGACGCTATCAGTTTCTTATCCGACATCGCAGCATTCTGGTCCGACGAAAGAACCTGTAGAAGATCAAGTCAGATGACATACACAACAGCATACGTTGTTCCGAAAGGGAAAGCTCGAAATCCTCCGAATCCCTTTCGGTATCCCGTCGGACCGGATGAAATTTTCGGACGTCCGTACCCGCTTCCGCGGAGCGTCCCGACCCAGCATCGTCGGATAATACATTATGCGACAGATTCAGTTGTTGATGGGATGCTGCGATAAGCTGTGCTACTTGGGATAGCACGTCTGTCCCCGAGGCCTGTGCAGTAGCGGTCTTACAATGCATTGCCGCCGGAAGCTCCGTGTACGTAGACTCCCGCACACTTTCTTATGCGAACGTCCGGAGTCTGCAGGCCTCGTGTCCCTGGCTACCGGATGGTGTGACCTGGTCGCCGATGATTCTCTGATTGGCGAAGCTGACTGGATATCTGAGATCACGTAGCCAAGAGTGGTCGGGTGCGCTACCATGAGAATGAGGAAGCCTTATTGACAGTCTCTCCGGACTGACTATATGTCGGAGCGTCCCGAGCGGCGGATGTATGCTCCGAATGCGAAACATTTTGTACCACAACATCTGGGGCCAGATGTTGTTGTACGAGAGAGGGGCCTCTCTCGCTCGCCGTCCGGATGGACCTGGACGAGCTAGGAACTGGACTAAAAGGCTTCCTCCGTTCTCCCTCTAATCCGCCGTCACTGGGTGTGTATTTGGTTGATTTATAGTGCTCGCATCACCCCAAAACTCCTTCTAGACCGCAACGGACGAACCCGGCTGCCGAACCATTCGATGAATGGATGCTACACCGGGCGAGCTAGCGGACGTCAAAGGCCGTCGAACCTACTAGGGTCCTCTTAGGCAATTGGCGTATTTACATGAGCACTTTTCCACTAGCCCTTCATTAATTGTGACAACGGAGGCACACTTTTGGAAGACATCACGGATACATCACCCTAATCTTGATCGTCTGAAATAGAAATTGATAAAGTAGAGTGACCCTGCGGGGAAAGGACCGGAATGTCCAATTCCCCACTAACATACCGTGACACACGCTTCCCATGTTGCCATCGAAATCATCACATACAGAACAGGAGTTAGTGTGAGTACACTGACTACATATAGAATGATTATAAAAGTCAGAGGAAGATTTCCTCTTATTACAATTGACCAAAATCCTTTCAATGTGAAAAGAAAACAAAGTCCTAGTACTCGCACCAACCCCTGACAATCAAAATACATAATAATATGATCCATTAACATAGAAAAAATAATTGAAATCAAAATATTTTGAAAAAATATTTTATCAGAACAGCCCAAGTTTCTGAAAAGTAACGTTGAGCCCCAATGGATCCCAAGCCTAAGTGTGGACAAAAATTTTTAAAATATTTTAAACAATTTATTCAACACTTACGAACAATAATAATGTATCTAGTTATGATTAAAATAACATCAAGATATTATTTTCAAGAAATCCCCCCTCACACAGAGGGCTGTTGTAAATGCAAATAATAAGTGTAAAAACACTAAAATAAGACTCCAGGCACCCAGGCCCGAAATCAGTTACCAATAATACACTATCTGATGCAAAACAGAGACTTCCAGGGAAGAAACTGCAGAACATCAGATGGTAGATGCAGAACACAACGCCTAACCACCCATAGGTGAAGACGTAATCATGGGGAAAAGAACAGAATTCATTCTGTTATTCAGCTAAAACTCCCAAGAAAATTTAGTAATAAAATTACAGAAAATATGCCAAAAGCATGGGAGAATAGCAAGAGGGGACTTAAAGGAAAGGGAGAGAGGAAAACACTGAACAATCAGTGTAACTTGATAACAAGAATGACAACAAAATGGCTGCTGCCTCGAAAATAGGTAACTTAACATAATTTCATTAAAAAATTTTAAGTTACAGCCCTGATAATTTTCTGTCACACATTTTTCCTCTCCTCCTTCTATATCCTCCTTAGAATCACCATTTCACTAATATTTATGTGTCTGGCATCATTTAAACTAAGATTTACAAGCACAAAGATCAGTCAGATGTTAACTGATGAAGGGCCAAACTAAGAATGATTAATGGCGCCAATTTCGACACGCATGCGCAGTAGAGGTGAAGTGTGGAGGGCCATTCAGGACATGTTTTCTTTGGTTTTAGATGCAAACTTTGGGGATTGGGGGGGCAAAATTTGTGTTTGGCCCTATATTTTAAGAGTTAGCACCAGCTATGTCTGGGTCATTGGTACAGTATAAAAATATACTCAGCGGGTCAAGAGTTAAATCCATTTTCAATGAAAGACACTGGTCATTGTTTCTGGTGCCTGTCAAACATGCAGATTGTGCCTGTCATTTAGGCACATGCAAATTGCCGATTGTGATCGAATCGAATATCTAATCGAATTGAAGAAAATGAATCAAATTTTGAATTAAACTTCAAATCAAATCGAAGTTCATGGATACGTCGTCAAAAGAAAAGTTTTTTTCTAAAATAATTCCCCAGATTATTAAAAGACAGTTATGTAGGGTGCATATTTTTCCCCACCACTTCCCACGCTATAAACTGCGATATAAACCAATATACTTGTTATTGATTGAAACTATTCGAATTGTTGACTTTGTAGCTTTCAAACCTGCAGCATTAAACATTTTTAAACAAACCTGGCTGATAGGGCTGATACCTCACTTTTATCACAAGTTTTCTTGGAAAAAAAACTTCGTTTCAAATCGGTTAACTCCATTCGGTCATGAAGCCATTTGTTTTAATAATGAAAGTGTCAATGACACAGTAGCTCAACTTGTGTTAAGACATGTACATGTATTGTATGTGACACAGCAATGACACACATCTAGGCAATGACCTGATAACAAAGGTACATGTAAAGTGTTGTAAAGATCTGTACATAAATACTGACCGTAGCCTGTAACAAATGTACAGGTAAAGTATGACTAAACTAAGTTCTAAGAACATTGGCAGCGGCAACATTTTCTGACAGAAATTGTAGAAAATCAATAGCTCCCATCTAGAGGTCTCCCCAAACAAGCATACCAGGTTTCAAAGCAATCCAATCATAAATGTGCACTGTAGGGTGTGCCAAAGGGAAATATTGTGGTCTGACTAAACTAAGTTCTAAGAACGTTGGCAGCGGCAACATTTTTTGACGGAAATTGAAGAAAATCTATAGCTCCCATCTAGAGGTCTCCCCAAACAAGCATACCGGGTTTCAAAGCAATCCAATCATAAATGTGCCCTGTTGGATGTGCCAAAGGAAAATATTGAGGTCTGACTAAACTAAGTTCAAAGAACAACGGCCGTGGCAACATTTTTTGACAGAAATGGAAGAAAATTGACAGCACCCATCTAAAGGTCACCCTAAACAAGCATTCCAGCTTTCAAAGCAATCCGATCATAAATGTGTCATGTGGGGTGTACCAAAGGGAAATATTGAGGTCTTCTGACTAAACTAAGTTCTAAGAACATTGGATATAGCTCCCATCTAGAGGTCACCCCAAACAAGCACACCATGTTTCAAAGCAATCCAGTCATAAATGTGTCCTGTAGGGTGTGCCAAAGGGAAATATTGTGGTCTGACTAAACTAAGTTCTAAGAACGTTGGCCGTGGCAACATTTTATGAAGGAAATTGAAGAAAATCAATAGCTCCCATCTGGAGGTCACCCTAAACAAGCATACTAGGTTTCAAAGCAATCCAATCATAAATGTGCCCTGTAGGGTGTGCCAAAGGGAAATATTGTGGTTTGACTAAACTAAGTTCTAAGAACGTTGGCCGTGGCAACATTTTTTGATGGAAATTGAAGAAAATCGATAGCTCCCATCTAGAGGTCTCCCCACACAAGCATACCAGGCTTCAAAGCAATCCAATCATAAAATTGCCCTGTTGGGTGTGTCAAAGGGAAATATTGAGGTCTGACTGAACTAAGTTCTAAGAACGTTGGCCGTGGCAACATTTTTTGATGGAAATTGAAGAAAATCGATAGCTCCCATCTAGAGGTCACC
The DNA here is from genome assembly GCA_031216915.1 of Pictodentalium vernedei. Lineage (NCBI taxonomy): Eukaryota > Metazoa > Mollusca > Scaphopoda > Dentaliida > Dentaliidae > Pictodentalium > Pictodentalium vernedei. The sequence continues at coordinate 381,670,912 of CM062296.1, forward strand.
CCAAACAAGCATGCCAGGTTTCAAAGCAACCCGATTATAAATGTGCCCTGTAGGGTAGGGAAATATTGAGGTCTTCTGACTAAACTAAGTTCTAAGAACGTTGGCCACGGCAATATTTTTTGACGGAAATTGAAGAAAATCGATAGCTCCCATCTAGAGGTCTCCCCACACAAGCATACCAGGCTTCAAAGCAATCCAATCATAAAATTGCCCTGTAGGGTGTGTCAAAGGGAAATATTGAGGTCTGACTAAACTAAGTTCTAAGAACGTTGGCCGTGGCAACATTTTTTGACGGAAATTGAAAAAAATCGATAGCTCCCATCTAGAGGTCATCCCAAACAAGCACACCAAGTTTCAAAGTGATCTGATCATAAATGCGACCTGTGAGGTGTGCCAAAGGAAATTGTGGACGTACGTACTAACATACTAACATACGTACGTATGCCGACGGACGAGAAGTGATGGCAATAGCTCAGCTTGACTTTGTCAAGTTGAGCTAAAAATGCAGAATGACTAAACCGAAACAATAATTCAACACTGAATGGAGTTGACCCACTTGTAAATTAAAGCCTGCCCTACTTCTATTTATATAATAATCAGGGATATTCTTTTAGAAGCCCATTACTTTTGTCGATGTATCCAGTAACTGTGATCCAACAGAACAATACTCAATATAAAATAATGTGATCATGCTGTGGAACAAATCATTTATTGAAGTTGAACAGCTGAATAACTTTCCAAAGTTTGAAACTTGAAATTTTTTATAAATGGTCACCGGTCATAATGCATAATAAGTTGAAATGAACAGTTGTAGCAGTAACACTGTTTGTAGCGATGTAGCTACAACTGTAGTACATTTGTAGCTTCATGGCTACAAACACTGTTACCGCTACAAGTCAGTTTCGTTCTACTCAGAACAATACTCAATATAAAATATTGTGATCAATTACAATCTGTAATCATTCATGGTTATGGCCGAAGTATATTCGAAAATATTCGAATTTCCGATTTTGAATTGAATCAAATTGAATATTGACTTTCAAATTGAATTACAAATCAAATTTCGGCAGGAGCATACTGTCATTGCTTATTTGTTGGCTTTTCAAGTTTAACCATTCACTAAACCCAAAAGGCAGATGGCATTTGTAAAAAAAATTCTTGAATAACTAATTTTTGTTCATTTTTTGCCTCAAAAATGTAGCTTATGATCCTTCATTTTATGAGCTCCCTGGGGTCGTTTCAATGAGGGGTAATAAGCTATATTTTTTAGTCACAAAATAAGAAAAATAATGAAAATTGAATGGTGAGTTTTGTAAATGGCGCTGGCCAAATTGGGCTATTATGGAAGGTAAAGGGTTAAAGTGATATAGGAATGCTACTACATTTTTTTATGAATTATCTGAGTTATTACTTGCAACAACCCCCACAGCTGTTTGAATTGAAATCTTAAGTGTAAATAAAGACACAAGTCAAGAAGTGTGCATCTTCTGTCTGAGCTTTTTCTGCATCTCCTCAGACTGCACCTGCTCTAAAGTCAATAATGACAAGCCTAACTGGTCTTCTTGTTTGAATGGTTGTGCCATCTGACGCAAAAACCTCTTGGAAATTTGTACACACTCATCAGTTGATAAATTACACAAGCTATCTTTCAAATATTCTTGAATCCAACATGGTAACTTTCCTCGTTTATCTGCTCTAGAAAATCTCTTGTCTGCAAATACCAAAATACCATAATCAGTCTTTCCGCGGAGAGCTCGGCCAACACACTGAGCTGCATGCCGCATGGCATCAAAAGTTAGAAAGTCATTCTCTCGTATCTGAAATTGTTCTCTTAAATATTCGAGTCGTGCCTTCAGTATTCTACTTTGTGTGTAGACATATGGTATGCCAAACATAATAACAGCTCTGCCAAGATGGTGATCAAAATCAATTCCCTCTGAAACTTTTCCTCTTGCAACAGACAGTAAGACAGCTCCTCTTCCATTCTCACACGCTTTCTGATAGTTCATTAATGCAAGGGATGTTTCTGCAGCATCCTGCGTTTCAATAAATAACAATTTATGTTTTTGTATTAGGTCTATTATGCCCTGTTCATACCACGAAGCTACAACTGTTTCCATGTATATATAACTAGGAAAGAAACAAACAACACCATCAGGAACAACTGCTGACAAATCCACCAATAAATTTCCATAATTCCTTGTTACAGCAATATCTTCTCTAGTTTCAAACTTGGAACTTATAGCAACCTGGTCATTTCCTTTACTTACTATCATTGGGCAAATACAGGTCCTTGCCAAAGTCATTGTAAATGATGCCAAGGTAACAGGTCTGAAATCTAATATCTTTGGATACATGTCCAGTGGTGATAGAGTACCAGAAGTAATTACAACACTCTGAAACCTATCAAACACAGGTTTTATAGCAATTGATGCATCCATACAACTAAAGTGTAAAACTGGATTGGAGATGGTTGGTGTCCTGTCATCAAATGGCTCAAATATCAATGTAAAACCCTTAGTGTAGGTACTAACTAATGTAGCAAAATTTGCAATCATTTGTAGGGAAGAGAATTTGTGAATATCTAATATTTCTAAAGTTCTCAATAATGAACCAAGTCTTTCACTACAGAATCTCAAAGGTTTTCTTTCAATACAAATTCTTTGCGCACAATCCTTCAAAAAGGAACAGGAGCTCTCTGACACAACATGCTGAATTCTTAATCTTGTTTTTAAGTATTCAGTGAACCGCCTCATGAAATTTATAAAATGTTCAGCTGTCCGTATGTTCCCTGGTACAGCTTCCTGTAATATTTCATCAGGAAGAACAGGGTTGGCTAAGATGAGATCTGTCTCTCTCTTTACATTTGCCTCCTGTAGGCCTTCAACTAACCTTTGATACTCATGTTGTAGTTTCTGTGAATCTGCTTGTTTTATCCGTTTTATGTGACTTTCTAGTGTGTCTATATTCTGAATACAATTATCAAGAGTTCTTCTACTCATTCTACAACTCATTGATTCAATACAAACATTGTCAATATTATGAGCTTCATCAAAAACAACCACAGACTTTTTTGACAATTCTTTGGATACCAGATCTGCAATTTTTGGGTCCAAGAGATAGAAGTAGCTGAAAACAACTAAATTAGCATGGTGAATTGTGTATCTAGCCAAAAAGTATGGGCAATAACCTTTCTTTAATCCATACTCTCTTAAATCTTCCAAATTATAAACCCCAGGTGGCATTGGATGATCTTTTCCATGTGCATCAAATTGCTCATAAAATGCACAAATTGGTATGTTGGGGTCTTCTTTGTGCCTCGCGCGTACATGTGATGCTGTCAGAGTGTGACACTTGCCATCTACAGATTTACCTTCTTTATCTTTACTCACATCAGGGTGAATACAAAGGTTCTTCCGTGAACTTAGAACTAATGCAAGAATTTGAGGGTCTGTCCCCAATGTTTTCAGATAGTATGCCTCAAGATTCTTTAATTCTTCAAGAACTTTTTCCATCTCAGAAATAGTTCTAGAGCAGTATATAAGCTTCGAGGATTTCAGGGGATTCTCTCTCATATACGCTATAATAAGTGACAGTAGAGTCACGGTTTTGCCAGTTCCTGAAGGCATCTCCAAGACACAGTGACCTTCTGCATCAAGACTTCTCTTCAGCTCTTGCATATACAAATACTGCTCAGGATATATGTAGTCATAAGGGAAGTATACAAGCAATCCGTCAATGTTCAGTTTCATTGTTGGTAGTAAGCTGAAAAATAAAAGGGAGATAATCAATAAGGACCGTTGGACGGATACCTTTTATTCAGTCAGAATAAGTACAACTGAACTATGTTAATTGAATAGTTTCATTGCCAATGAAAATTATTCTGATAAAAGGAGAATTCCATTATTATTTATTTATTTATTTACTGGTGTTTAAGGTCACATACTTATGCACAATGGCTAATCGTGACCATGACAGTTTTACGAGTGGAGTAAGCCAGAGTACCAGGAGAGAACCACCAAGCATCAGCTCCTCAACATTCTAACTCTGTTCAAGGTCCGATTAAGCAGGGTTACAGAGGTTGAAGACATGTGCACCATCGACGTACAGTATGCCTTAGTACACGGCATCATCGTGCCCCCATGTAGGCAACCAGGATAAAGTGCCTTGCCCAAGGACATAGCGCGGGTCGTCCCAGACTGGGATCGAACTCGGGACCTGTAGCAGAGAAGTCCAACAGTCTACCACTGAGCAGTATTCCATTATAAAGGATTTGATCACTTTCCTATAGGCTGGAGATAAATGGAGCATTTAGGCTAAAACAAAATTAATCTTTTGAGTCTCTCGTTTTTTCAGCCCCCATTTGTCATATTTATTTCGGAGGTAAAATTCAAAATGTATAAAACCAGCACAGGGTGTGATTTTAGCGGTATCGCCTCGTATTTGTGATGCCAAATGTTGTATACATTGATATAGTATTGTTATTCTCTTTGTGAAATGTGACACAATGCCCATATGTACGTACAAAATAAATACAAATGAAAGTGTCAATGGCACTGTAGCTCAACTTTTGTAAGACATGCATGTATAGTATGTGACACAGCAATGACAAACATCTAGGTAATGACCTGATAACAAAGGTACATATAAAGTATTGTAATGGTCTGTACATAAATGCTGACCGTAGCCTGTAACAAATGTATAGGTAAAGTATTGTAAAGGTGGGTGATAGATGCTAAACTAGAAAAGAAATCTCCGAGTCCCAGAGTGGGTCTGACTGAACCCCAAAATATTTGTTGTCATAGCGTTCCTGCCCCCAAGGTGATAACAGAGGTACTCAAGAAGTTTCATGAAGATCGCTTCATAAGTACAGACTCTAGCCCGAGCTGTATTGACATGTGCACTTACTGTGTATAAGTAGTACTGAATAAATCAAAGTTCATCTAATTTGCATAATTTCTGCACGAGAAAAAAAACCTGTATTATATGTAATGTATTCCATGTTACTAAACATTCATACAAAAATTTATTCAAATCAGAACTTTCATACAGAAGTTCTGTACAAAAAACTGAATGCACTCATTTCTGTACAAAATAGCCGCCAACGGCCATCTTGAATTTCAGACGGCACCCAAAAACACTTGTTCTCGCCCCACGGTGTTAACAAAGGTACCCAAGAAATTTCGTAAAGATTGGTTCATAAATATGGCGTCTAGCCCAAGCCATATAGAAGTTCTGTGCAAAAAACTGATTGTACCTAATTTCAGTACAAGATGGCTGCTGGTGGCCATCTTGAATTTTGGACAGCACCCAAAAACACTTGTTCTTGTCCCACATTGATAACAAAGGTACCCAAGAAGTTTTCGTAAAGATCTGCTCATAAATACAGCCTCTAGCACGAGCCATATTGAATTGTTGACGCCGGGCATGGCATTACCTTAAATTTGACTACGACAAAGTTCAGCTAATAATATGAGGTGTAGACTGTACTAAAGAAGTGATGGGTAGCTTAATGTGGCCCTTCCAGTTAATGCATGTGGCCCTCACAGTTAATGTATGTCAACGAAAGTTACCAAGTTACAGTGAAATTATTCCAAAACAAGTCATCCTATCAAGTTACAATGAAATCCCTTCATAAATACAGCCTGTAGACTGTGCTAAAGGTTTTTGGGCTTCGGGCCTGTGTAGCCATCATGGTTGACAGAAGGCAACCAAAATGGGATGTCCTCATCTAGACATTATACTGAGTCATCCTACCAAGTTACAATGAAATCCCTTCATAAATACTACCTGTAGTCTGTGCTAAAGTTTTTCGGGTTCTGGGCTCGGGCAGCCGTCATGGTAGAATGATCATGACCAAAAGGGGACGTTCTCATCTGGGCATTACCTGGAGTCATCCTACCAAGTTACAATGAAATCCCTTCATAAATATAACCTGTAGACTGTGCTAAAGGTTTTTGGGCTTCGGGCCCCTGAAGACGTCACAATTGACCAATAAACAACCAAAAGGGGACATTATCTAGACATTATATGGAGTCAACCTACCAAGTTACAATGAAATCTCTCCACAAATACGACCTATAGACTATGCTAAAGGTTTTTGGGTTTTGGGCTTGGGCAGCCATCATGGCTCAATGATCACAACATTCTCATCTAGACATTATATAAAGTCAAACCTACCAAGTTACAATGAAATCCCTTCATAAATATGACCTGTAGACTGTGCTAAAGGTATTCGGGCTTCGGCAGCCATAATGGTTGAATGATCGCAAACAAAACGGGACATTCTCATCTGGGCATCATCTGGAGTGATCCTACGAAGTTACAATGAAATCCCTTCATAAATATGACCTGTAGACTATGCTCAAGATTTTCGGGCTTCGGGCACCTGTAGCCATCACAGTTGACCAATCACAACCAAAAGGGTTTGTCATCATCTAGGCATTATATGGAGTCAACCTAACAAGTTACAATGAAATCCTTCCATAAATTCGACCTATAGACTATGCTAAAGATCTTTGGGCTCGGGCAGACATAAAGGCTGAATGATCGCGACCAAAAGGGGATGTTCTCATCTAGATATTATTTGGAGTCATCCTACCAAGCTACAATGAAATCCCTTCATACAGATGACCTGTAGACTGTGCTAAATGTTTTCGGGCTTCGGGACCCTGTAGCCATCACAGTTGACCAAACGTGACCAAAAGGGGACGTTCTCATCAAGACATTATATGAAGTCAACCTACCAAGTTACAAGGAAATACCTCCATAAATACCACTTGTAGACTGTGCTAAAGGTTTTCGGGTTTTGGGCTTGGGCAGTCGTCAAGATTGACATATCGCGACCGAATGGGGAGGTTCTCATCTGGACATCATACAGAGTCATCCTACCAAGTTACAATGAAATCCCTCCATATTAAATATGACCTGCAGACTGTTCTATAAGTTTTGGGGGTTTCGGGCTTGGGCAGATGTCACAGTTGACAGATCATGACCAAAAGGGGATGTTCTCATCTAGTTATTATACAGAGGCATCCTACCCAGTTACAATGAAATTCCCCTCATAAATACTGTCTGTAGACTGTGCTAAAGGTTTTGGCCTCATGCAGCCATCACGGTTGACCGATCGCGACCAAAAGGGGACGTTCTCATTTAGACATGACCCCAAACCTGCATATGAAATTCAGTGACTATCGGACAAGAACTACGGGATGTAGCCTGTGCTAAAAGAAAATGTGAACAGACTAACAGACTTCCGCACGAGTGATGACAATAACTTATCTTGGCTTTGTCAAGTTAAGCTAAAAATCATTTACTAACTAATTAAAGGCTAGTGTTTTGTGCATATCATATCCAATAAAAGTCCAACCCCACAAAAAGTTCTATGATATATACAAGACATGATATGTTAAACAACCAGATCACATGCACTACATGTCAGGCATATTATTGTGAAATTAGAATGCACATTGATGACATTACATTGTGACCACGAAAGGGGTGACAGGTTGGAATGTTTGGTTACATTTTGAATGGAGGAGGTCAATTAACCTGCATTTAGGCCTATATATAAAATGTATTTTGATTTGTTAAATATTTAGGTAAATGAGCGACGCATATAAAACGTACACAAATTAATCATGCATGCGTTAATATTACTGAATTGTATACACTTCTCTACAATGGTAGGACCCTGTTCAACATCGCTAGCTCCACTGCATGTCTGTGTTGGTAGATGGAAGCAGATGAAATGGTATCGCAGGCCGAAGGCACGCAGAAACAGTATGGGGAAAGCCCCTTTCGACCCTCTTTAACTGTAGAATATAGTTTCTAGCAATATGTCCAGGCACATCAAAGGAGGAAAAGGGTGGGGTACTCATTAGATGTGCAGGATTATGCTGTTCATGGGAGTTACGGTGGTCTTCTGATGTTCTTTTGGTCTAAACCCTCGATTGAGGACCAGTGCAGCTACCTCACTCCGAGGGTGCAATGATGATATATTCAGGCAAGTATAATTTGTGTTGGTAACTGAAGATGAGACTCATTAATATTAATATCGTCGGTCAGTAAGCTTATGGCAAACCAATCAGATCACATTATTCCACAAGTGGGCGAGATTGTACAATGTTTTCCAATCCTTGCAGGTGTGCGTCACGTGTTATTTTCACTTAATAAATTACTGCAACATTTGCGTATAAATTTGCTCAGTATTTTTGAGAGTTTAACAAACAATTATTTTTGAGAAATTTTTAAAACAACTGTATTTAATGGTCATAGTTGCAATCAACTATGATAAAAAACCTAAAAGTTGGCAAAGTTGTCAGAACGTGGCTACACTGTATTAATATATTTTTAGAATACAGTACACTACACAAGGTCTGTACACACGTGGCCATGTTTATAAACAAGTTATTGTGGACAGACCTATACAAATATTGATGCCAGCCTTGCAAGGCCATGGAGGCAACTCACTGAGTTGTTGATGTTGGTAATGATAGTTATTTGCCCTGTTGTTGGGTGCTGAGAATTGAGATTCCTACAGTACAAAAAATAATTGGTTGGTAATGAATCAGTTCATGCATGGGAAAGTACCCTGTATGCACTGATTCATGGCCAGCTAGTCATGTTTTATAATGTGTATGGTGAATTGCGATACATATTGTATCGTTTGAAAGTATCACGATATGTATCGAATCACGAGGGGGATGTATCGTTGTTGCGCTAGTGTAATGTATTCTCACCATGATATGGCCTTAGCTGCTGATGTGGCATTAAGCACCAATAAATAAATTACCCCGCTTGTAATACAAGCCAACTTCGAATATGGGTTAAGTCCATTTATTTTTACATGAGTTACAGCCCTTTTGCGACTTAGAATTTTACCATCTATTAACATTTTTGGTTTCTGACCGATAACTCGGGTTTGGATTATTTGATATTAGCCAAAGTTGGTAGGTGTATTACCCAACTAGTAATACAGACCAAGTTCGAATATGGGTTCCATCCAATTATTTTTACATGCGTTATGGCCTTTTTTCGACTTAGAATTTGACCGTTTATTAGCATTTTTAGTTTCCGACTGATAACTCCAGTTTGGGTTATTTGATCTCAACAAAAGTTGGTACAATTCAAAATGGCATATGAGCATATTTAGCCATGCCTTGCGGTGCTCTTGTTCTATATTGATTTTGTGTTATATGATTAGTGTTACAATGAAAGTGTCAATGATACTGTAGCTCAACTTGTCCAAATCCAGTAATGCCAAGTCATTCACTCAAGGTTCTACAGAAAAGACATCACACCCAAGCTACATATGAAATCTGAAAACATCAGGTGAGGAGTGGGGCCTGTTGGGTGTATTAATGGAATTGTTGACAATTTATATGTCAAATCCAAGATGGCCAGTGGTGGCCATCTTTTTCAATGGAATGCAGAAACATTTGTTAACTCCCACCTAGACATCATTCCAAAGTTACATATAAAATTTGTAAAAGAACGGGTGAGAGGTGTGGCCTGTAGGTCATGCTAATGGAATTGTTGACAATTTACATGCCAAATCCAAGATGGCCACTGCCAGCCATGTTTTTCAACAAAATTCAGAAAAATTTGACAGTTCCCATCTAGACATCACACCAAAGCCACATATGAAATCGGAAAAAGATTGGGTGAGAGATGCTGCTTGCATGGTGTGCTAATGGAATTTTAGGCAATTCATATGCCAAATCCAAAATGGCTGCTGGTGGCCATATTTTATAAGGAAATTCAGAATAATTTCATAGCTCACATCTGGACATAACACCAAAGGTATAGATGAAATTCACAGAGAGATGCGGCCTGTAAGGTGTCAAATTTAAAAAAGATAGAGATGAGGCGATTAGTAAAATGACCCATCAGACGAATGACGATTATATTAGACAACAATCGGCTGATACCGAATGCCGATGTCAGATGGTTTCTTTATCATAGGCTACCTGTGATAGGCCTATTCCAGTATTCCTACATGTGGGTCTCTGGATTATACCCGAGTTTGGGCGAGTTCAGACAGGACAGGGTCAGAATGTTTGTATTTGAGTGACGGAGTCTTACTGATCCAGTTAATTCACTCGTCTCGGCCTAAAATTGAAAAGTAGGCAAAAGAAAAATTGATATTTACATGATAGCGGTTTTTCACCAATGAATGTATATAAATATATTTGGAAGAAAATGTTTTGTGAAAATCAAAAGCCGTCGTTGCAACCACACATTTTCAAGAGGGAGTTTCTTTTCGGTAAACCCATATATGGGATTGTGTCACACGAGTCATGACGTTGCACTGCATTATCTATTTTTATCATGTGCTTCACACATTTCAACATAAGAAAAATTCAGTGGCTTCGTGTTGATAAATCCCAGCCTGAATCAACGGATGGCCTGATATTAAACTTATTGCACCCAAACCTCTCACAGTTAACACGGATTACTAATATGGGGGAATCATCTGTCCAATATGAGAATAAACAATGCCATTATATATTTCATGAGACAAAAAGCATGGTTGAAAGAAATGTTGCGACATTTTGCAGAATGCAGTGCAGTTTGGGCAGTGAAGAGCATCCATATTCACAAGAAGGATAAAAAACAACTCGGTACACAGTTACACAAGGAAAATCTTTAATATAATATTCTGCCTTTTCTTTCACGAACCATCACTTACCTGATATCAGTAACAGACAAGTGATGTACTGATCGCTTGCCACTGGTTGTCCAACGAAGGGGAAGAAAGTTCATTACAGATCATCCATAACACTTTCACTGAGTTTCAGACAATCGGTGAGGGCTGATGTTGAACCTTCGAGTGCCGATGGTGAACCGATGGGCGCTTATCGGCCGAGTGCCGATGTTACACCGATTAATCGTCTCATCTCAAAAAAAAAAGAGATGGGGTGAGGGATGTGGATAGTAGAGAGTGCTAATGGGATTATTGACACTGTATATGCCAAATCCAAGATGGCCAATGGCGGCCATTTTTTTCAACGAAATTCAGAAAAATTTGATAGCTCCCATCTAGACATCACACCAAAACTACATATGTAATTTGAAAAAGATTGGGTGAGAGATGCTGCCTGCATGATGTGCTAATAGAATTGTAGGCAATTCATATGCAAAATCCAAGATGGCTGCTGGCGGCCATATTTTATAACAAAATTCAGAAAGATTTGATAGCCCACATCTGGACATAACACCAAAGCTATAGATGAAATTCAAAGAAGATCAGGTGAGAGATGCGGCTTGTAGGGTGTGCTAATGTAATTGTTGTCAATTTACATGTACATCCAACTCCAAGATGGCTGCTGGCAGCCATGTTTTTTAACAAAATTCAGAAATATTCCCATCTGGACATCATGCCAAGCTACATATGAAATTTGAAAATGATCAGGTGAGAGATGCAGCCTGTAGGTTGTGCTAATGGAAATGTTGACAATTTATATGCAAAATCTAAGATGGCCACTGACGGCCATGTTTTTAATAACATTTGGAAAAATTCAACAGCTCCCATCTAGATATTGCCCAAAAGCCGCACATCAAATTTTGGACTGATTGGGTGAGAGCCGCGGCATGTAGGGTGTGCTAAAGGAATTGTTGGACAGTTTATATCCAAATCAACGATGGCTGCTGGCAGCCAAGTTTTTCAACAAAATTCAGAAAAATTCAATAGCTCCCATCTAGACATCATGCCAAAGCTACATATGAAATTTGAAAAAGATCGGGTGAGAGATGCGGCCTGTAGGGTGTGCTAAATGGAATTGTTGACAATTTATATGCCAAATCTAAGATGGTCACTGGTGGCCATGTTTTTTAATAAAATTCGGAAAAATTTGATAGCAACCATCCAGACATTGCCCCAACGCTTCATTAGGGCTGTCACGATGTTTGAATTTAGGAATCGATTAATCGGCACAAATAATCAATAATAATCGATTAATCGTACCTAGATGATCCTCTCCCCCTCTCTTTGAAGTCGTTAAAATGAAGTTCAAGTCAGTTGACCTACCTCAAGTAAACAACGAAGACGATCTTCTTTTAGGTACATTCAAAGCTCTGATGTTCTGAACTTTTGAACCGTCAGTGTAATAATCAAGACCTATCGGCAGTTGCAAACTTCGCAAGATCGCAACTGCCGACCGGTCTTAATTATTACACTGACGGTTCAAAAGTACAGAACATCAAAGCTTTGAATGTACCTAAAAGACAAATGCTTCTAACTGCTTCTTGAGGTTTAACATGACGTTCTTGACCTTTTACCTTTAAAAACAATAGTTTTTTCATCAATTTTTTTTTTATATTATTATTAAATGTCTAAAACGGGGTAAAATTTACCGATTCTTTGACAACGAAAAATACTAATCGATTTTGGCGTGACCGATCGACAAACGATTAATCATGACAGCCCTAAGCTTCATATAAAATTTGGGACTTAACGGGCAGGAGCTGCAGTCTGTAGGGTGTGCTAAAGGAATTGTGGGCAGGCAGACAGACGTACGCATGATGGATCACAACCCATCCCAAGAGTTCATACTTGACGTCAAGTTGAGCTAATAAAAAATGCAGACAGTGTTGTCCTTTTTCCAAATGCAGTTTTATCGCTGCATCCTAAAGCGGTTTGAATGCCTAGCTTTGTTATTGGATATCTGAAGCACATTTGGCAAGTTGTTCTCCGGAAATATGATTCTATTATCAGTTCTGGTATGAATATGGTAGCAGGCTTCCAGGAACCACTGGTGCCTGCTGTCAACTCTGTGAGTTGAATGCATATATTTTTGTGTCCTATACTTCCCAACCTTCATTTTGATGTGTAATTTGTGTATATTTAATTTGAATTTCTGGAATATCAGAGGTTGGAAATTCAAAGTAAACAAATTTCTCTTCCTTATATCAGAGATACTTCTGCCCTCTTTTGGAAAGGGTCCGGGACCCATGCAATTGGGAAAATTTGTGTCATGAAAGCTCTGAGAATTTACTTGGGATAAAAACACCCAAAGAATAAGAAATGTTACCTTCATATTGAATTGAGGACATGAATACAAAAGCTACTAGATGTATAGTACATGTAGTAAGTTTTATACATGTAACAAACAGTTGCAAATAATCAGTCTCTGTAACCTCTATTATTTATTTATTTTTTTATTGGTGTTTAACTCTCTGCATGCTGCTGGCGGATATTCCTGCCTGCACAGGGTTTCGCTTGTTACTGAAAGAAGTATATGTTGGGCACATTTAATTATACTAAATTGAATGGATTTTTTCACCAATGCTTTCTTGTGTTACATTTTTATCAATTTTTCATCAAATCTAGTCATGGCTGCTTTGAAGCAGCCATGACTAGATTTGATGAAAAATATCTAAAAAAAATACTCAAAAGGTTAAGTTAGGGTCACATATTTTGGCACAATGGCTGATCATGACCACAACATGAGTATCAACTCAAGACCAGAGGTGAGCGTTAATAAGCCATGTTGTCCATTTTAGAGAAGGTTTGTACCTTCCAAGCATTGGTGACTGGGTCCTATTTACCAGTAAAACAGAGCCTATTTACTGCAGTGAATAGGCACTACTTCACTTCCCCGGGGTTCCCGTGGGGAGACCTCTATTATATTATGCATTCTTGCACTATTACATGTGTAAATGATGAAGATATTCATATATTTCAATACACTTCAACAGTCTACTGTCGCTTTGCAGTTGTATCTTGGCAAGTCTTGAAACAACTGACAAGGACCTTGAAATTTAACTTGCAAATGTATCTAATGTATCTAATGAAAGTGTCAATGACACTGTAGCTTAACTTGACTGTGTATTGTGTTTGATGAAAAGGATAATGTTCAATGTTTAAGAAAGGATTATGAAATACGACAAGAATTTTGATAATTGAGAATATGTTAATTTCTGTTCCCTGTATGATATGTTTTCAATAAAAATAATTTGAGGTGTAGACTGTACTAAAGAATTAAGGGGTGGGTTAATGAGGCCCTCACAGTTCATGTATGTCAACCAAAGTTACCAAGTTACAGTGAAATTATTCCAAAACGAGTCATCCTATTCAGTTACAATGAAATCCCTTCATAAATACGGCCTGTTGACTGTCCTAAAGGTTTTTGAGCTTCGGGCCCGTGTAGCCATCATGGCTGACCCATCGCAACCAAAAGGGGATGTCCTCATCTAGACATTATACTGAGTCATCCTACAAAGTTACAATGAAATCCCTTCATAAATACAACCTGTAGTCTGTGCTAAAGATTTTGGGCTCGGGCAGCCATCACAGCTGAACGATCACGACCAAAAGGGGACGTTCTCATCTAGACATTATCTGGAGTCATCTTACCAAGTTACAATGAAATCCCTCCATAAATACGACCTGTAGATGTGCTAAATGTTTTTTGGCTTCGGGCCCCTGTAGCCATCACAGTTGACCGAACGCAACCAAAAGGGGATGTTCTCATCTACACATTATATGGAGTCATTCTACGAAGTTACAATGAAATCCCTCCATAAATACGACCTCTAAACTGTGCTAAAGGTTTCTGGCTTTTGGACTCGGGCAGCCGTTATGGTTGACAGATCGTGACCAAATGGGGAAGTTCTCATCTAGACATCATACGGAGTCAACCTACCAGGTTACAATGAAATCCCTTCATAAATACGACCTGTAGACTGTCCTAAAGGAAAATGTGAACAGACTTCTGCACGCGTGATGGCAATAGCTTTTCTTGACTATGTCATGTGAAGCTAAAAACTGCCTGTTGAGACACCTGTTTTGTGGCAGCAAAAAGTGCTGAAAGTCAAAATTAGACTTTCAAGTGTTAAAGAAGAATTAAATCTTTATTTGAAGGAGGACTGAGATTGGGAAATTTTTATTTAAATTGGGAAACATCATGCCAAATTGCCATTGGGAAAGGGTCCCATATTCGGCCCCTATACTAAATATAGACACCCTAAAGAGTCCCTGTATATAGCACCTTAATAATGGGAAAATACATAATTTATCAAAACAGTTCAAATACACCATTTTTCATGATCTTTGGTATATGTCAAACACCTGTGCATATGACCTGTTTTCAAACCATGACAACAGCCCATAATGGCCATTAACCCATTGCCCATTTGCTGTTAATGATATGCAAGGTCAGAGGTCGTTCCTGGTAAACATTTCGACCAGCCTATCTGTCAAGACTGTCATACATGCGACAGCAACAAACAAAATGTTTCGTTTGAAATGCGGAAATGTGCATTTTCGATTTAATACTAATAAAGATAAAGAAAATATCATACTTTCAACACATCATTTAACTGACAGAACAAACTAGTATTGATTTTGTCGCTAAATACATACCACGATGAACCCCTTCCCATAAGCTAAAGCAGACTCGGCACCATGTTTTTTTTTTGTTTGCGAGTGACAAAATGGCAGATAGATCACTCAAACGACACAAAGATGATTGCATGAGTGAAAATTCAAACCCTGGGTCTTCAAACAACAAATCAATACTAATATTAGGGATGCCTATTCGTGCCAGATTCATGACTTGCGATGAGTCGCTGAATGATGATGATAGCGACCTGCAAGTGACACTGAATTATGTGAATATGTTAAGTCCAAAATTGTTGTGAAATGAGGAGTTATGGTCACTCTGTGGTGTGTTTTTCTCAACTTCTTTAAATGGATGTCAAACAGGATTCATGGGACTGTAGGTGTACATATACATGACGAAACACGGACAGGTAAACTTATAAACTAATTTTCATTTTAACTTTCTGGAGCCATAACTCTGGACAGTAGGAATGCCGTGGGCCAAGTACCCAAACTGACCCGAAGTCCAACTTTCAAGTATGTATTTGAGGGGGGGAGGGGGGGAGGTGAAGAGGGGGGGGGGGGGGGGGGGGTGTTGACAAATACTCAGCCTGTGATGTGGTCATTTATTGCATGAAACAGTGCACTACAATCCCGAGGAACCATTTTCACTGTCTCTGTCGTCTCAGCAATATACTTAGTCTTACTGACTGAATAAATTACTGTGTCGGGTTATATTTTTAGGTTATTTCAACAATTAAATTTCCACACATTATTTGCGGTTCACCATGTACGACTATCGACGAATCGCCGATTAGTACAACCGATTAATTGATTCGAAAATTTGAAAATCGTGGCATCCCTAACAAATATTTTCAAGCATAACACACAGATGTTCCAGCTGGAAGAGGTTAGGAGGAGGTGAAAATTGTCTGCTAGTAGCAATGTCGCATGTCTAAACTGGACTTTATGATTCTGGAGAATCATGGCTTTTCCAGATGAGATTCCATGATTTTCCATGATCCCAGAGTGTCTGATGAATTGTTTTTAACTGTCTCACTGAAGTTCCTTTATTGATGTTATGAGAAAGGTGGCTATAGTAGTCTCAAATGACTCAATTTGATAAAAAAAATGTTTGGGTTAAAACCATCATTAATGGTGGAGAGGGTTAATCTCAATATCATCGTATGACAAGTCAATGACCAATAAAAGGAGATATGTTTGTTTGACACATACCCACTGAGTGCTGTGGCTATTTGAAAATGGTCCATTTTATCTCAAATGATGACAAAATATTGATGCCTGGCAGTTTGTAGATGGTTAACAAGTGCTAAGACAAATATTTGTTTTCAGAGAAATCTAGGAAGAACATGAATTTTAAGCTTTTGATGTGTGTCATTGTTTATCCAGCCCAAAACGGGTTAAGGGTTGTTTTTTGAATACCCTTATTACTTACAAAAATAATTCTCAGTGAATTCTACTTCCACTTATGTTGATCTCTCCTCTTAACTTTGGGTGCTGTGGGTACGCAAACACAGCCCATTTTATCAAAATTTTGATGTTTGAGAACCTGCCTGCATAGGGTTAACAAATGCTTACTGGAATATTTTGTACATGCAACTTGTAATGTCACACTAAGATCTGAGAAAGGCCAATTTTTCTTGAAAACTACGAGATGTTTTTAGAGAAATCCTCGGATAACATGATTTTTTAACATTTTGAGGGGTATCGCTCTGTAACCAGCCCGAAACGGGTTAATGCTTGGTTTTGTGAATACCTTCATTACTTATAAAAATGATCCTCGGTGAATTCCACTTCCAACGAAGGAGGTTATGTTTATCTCGCAGGTACACATTGGGTGTTAAGGGTGCCCCAAGAACAGTTCGTTTTCTTGAAATGTCGATGTTTGGTAGCCTCTGGAGGGTTAACAAATGCTTACCGGAATATTTTGTCCATGCAACTTGTAATGTCACTCCAAGACCTGTGAATGGTCAATTTTTCTTGAAATCTTACTAGATTTTTTTAGAAATCCACAGAAAATGGGAAATGTTAAGCTTTTAAGGGGTATATCTCCTTAACCAGTCGAAAATGGGTTAAGACCTCGATATTTTAATACCCTTACCACTTACAATGAAAGGGTCTCAATGACAATGTAGCTTAACTTGTGTGTTGTGTTTGATGAAAAGGATAATGTTCAATGTTTTTGAAAGGATTATGAAATAAGACAAGAATTGTGATAAAATTGGGAATATGTTCATTTCTGTTCCCTGTATGCTATGTTATGAAATAAGACAAGAATTGTGATAAAATTGGGAATATGTTCATTTCTTTTCCCTGTATGCTATGTTTTTGATAAAAATAATATTACACTGTACTAAAGAGCTGAGAGGTGGGTTAATATGACCTCACAGTTAATGTATGTGGCCCTCACAGTTAACGTATATCAACAAAAGTTACCAAGTTATAGTGAAATTATTCCAAAACGAGTCATCCTCTCAAGTTACATTAAAATCCCTTCATAAATATGGCCTGTGGACTGTGCTAAAGGTTTTCGGGCTTCGGACCCCTGTAGCCGTCAGTTTCCCAATTGCGTCCAAAGGGGACGTTCTCATCTAGACATTATATGAAGTCAACCTACCAAGTTACAATGAAATCCCTTCATAAATATGACCTGTAGAATGTGCTAAAGGTTTTTGGGCTTCGGGCTCGGGCAGCCATCATGGTTGAATGATCGCAACCAAAAGGGGACATTCTCATCTGGGCAACATCTGGAGTGATCCTACGAAGTTACAAGGAAATCCCTTCATAAATATGACCTGTAGACTGCACTCAAGGTTTTCGGGCTTTGGGCCCCTGAAGCCAACACAGTGGACCAATCACAACCAAAAGGGGATGTCATTAGCCATCGCAGTTGCCTGATGGTGTCCAAAAGGGGCTGTTCTCATCTAGACATTATATGAAGTCAACCTACCAAGTTACAATGAAATCCCTTCATAAATATGAACTGAAGACTGTGCTAAAGGTTTTAGGGCTTTGGGCTCGGGCAGCCATCATGGTTGAATGATCGCAACCAAAAGGGGACGTTCTCATCTGGGCAACATCTGGAGTGATCCTACGAAGTTACAATGAAATCTCTTCATAAATGTGACCTGTAGACTGAGCTCAAGTTTTTCGGGCTTCGGGCACCTGTAGCCATCACAGTTGACCAATCACGACCAAAAGGGGATGTCATCATCTAGGCATTATATGGAGACAACCTAACAAGTTACAATGAAATCCTTCCATAAATACGACCTATAGACTATGCTAAAGGTTTTTGGGCTCGGGCTGCCATCAAGGCTGAATGATCGCGATCAAAAGGGGACGTTCTCATCTAGACATTATTTGGAGTCATCCTACCAAGCTACAATCCTTCATAATTGTGACCTGTAGACTGTTCTAAAGGTTTTCGGGCTTCGGGCCCCTGTAGCTGTCACAGTTGCCCAATCGTGTCCAAAAGGGGACGTTCTCATCTAGACATTATATGAAGTCAACCTACCAAGTTACAATGAAATCCCTTCATAAATATGACCTGTAGACTGTGCTAAAGGTATTCGGGCTCGGGCAGCCATAATGGTTGAATGTTCGCAACCAAAAGGGGACATTCTCATCTGGGCATCATCTGGAATGATCCTACGAAGTTACAATGAAATCCCTTCATAAATATGACCAGTAGACTGTGCTTAAGATTTTCGGGGTTTGGGCACCTGTAGCCATCACAGTTAACCAATCACGACCAAAAGGGGATGTCATCATCTAGGCTTTATATGGAGTCAACTAACAAGTTACAATGAAATCCTTCCATAAATATAACCTAAAGACTATGCTAAAGATCTTTGGGCTCGGGCAGCCATAAAGGCTGAATGATCGTGACCAAAAGGGGATGTTCTCATCTAGACATTATTAGGAGTCATCCTACCAAGCTACAATGAAATCCCTTCATAATTATGACCTGTAGACTGTTTTAAAGGTTTTCGGGCTTTGGGCCCCTGTAGCCATCGCAGTTGCCCAATCGTGTCCAAAAGGGGACGTTCTCATTTAGACATTATATGAAGTCAACCTACCAAGTTACAATGAAACATAAATATGACCTGTAGACTGTGCTAAATGTTTTCAGGCTTTGGGCTCAGGCAGCCATCATGGTTGAATGATCGCAACCACAGGGGACAATCTGAACTGGGCATCATCTGGAGTGATCCTACGAAGTTACAATGAAATCCCTTCATTCGCAGTTGCCCAATCGTGTCCAAAAGGGGATGTTCTCATCTAGACATTATATGAAGTCAACCTACCAAGTTACAATGAAACATAAATATGACCTGTAGACTGTGCTCAAGGTTTTCGGGCTTCGGGCACCTGTAGCCATCACAGCTCACCAATCACGACCAAAAGGGGATGTCATCATCTAGGCATTATATGGAGTCAACCTAACAGGTTACAATGAAATTACAATGAAATCCTTCCATAATATGAAGTCATTTGCCTATGCTAAAGGTTTTTGGGCTCGGGCACCCATCAAGGCTGAATGATCGCAATCAAAATGGGACGTTCTCATCTAGGCATTATTTGGAGTCATCCTACCAAGTTACAATGAAATCCCTTCATAAATATGACCTGTATACTGTTCTAAAGGTTTTCGGGCTTCGGGCCCCTGTAGCCGTCACAGTTGCGCAATCACGACCAAAAGGGGACTTTCTCATCTAGACATTACATGAAGTCAACCCACAAAGTTGCAATGAAATTCCTCAATAAATATGACCTGTAGACTGTGCTAAAGGTTTTGGGGTTTTGGGCTCGGACAGTCGTCATGGTTGGCAGATCATGCCCAAATGGAGAAATTCTCATCTAGACATCATAAGGAGTCATCCTACCAAGTTACAATGAAATTCCTCCATATTAAACATGACCTGCAGACTGTGCTAAAAGTTTTTGGGTTAAGGGCTTGGGCAGTCATCACGGTTGACAGATCATGCCCAAAAGGGGACGTTCTCATCTAGGCATTATACAGAGGCATCCTACCAAGTTACAATGAAATCCTTTTATAAATATGACCTGTAGACTGTGCTAATGGTTTTGGGCTCGGGCAGCCATACCGGTTGACATTCTCATCTAGACATGACCCCAAACCTGCGCATGAATTTCGTGACGATCAGACAAGAACTGCGGGGTGTAGCCCGTGCTAAAGGAAAATGTGAACAGACTCACAGATTAACAGACTCACAGACTTCCACACGCGTGATGGCAATAGCTTATCTTGACTTTGTCAAGTTGGGCTAAAAATTGTCCCTATCAGTTTTGCGTCTGGTAAAAGAAGTTACGATTCTCTGTGGCATTCCCATTTGATGTTGCTGGTGTCCAAAAACAGACTATTTTTTCAAAATCTTGACATTTAGCAGCCCATGGAGGGTTAACAAATGCTTACCGGAATATTTTATGCATGCAAATGGTATTGTGACATCAAGACCTATCAACAGCCATTTTCTCTTGAAAACCATGTGTAATGATTGTATGTATTGATGGTAAAATTTATATTTGTTAATTTTGTACTCACATGCTGCAAATAAACTTACTTACTTACTTACTTACCAACAAGATGTTTGTAAAGAAATCCAGGGAAAACATAATTTTTTTATGCTTTTGATGGGTATCGCTATTAACCACACCAAAAGGGGTTGACGCTTGGTTTTTTGAATACCCTTATTACTTACAAAAATGGTCCTTGGTGAGTTCCATTTCCAACCAAGAAGATTATGTTTATCTCTCGGCCATACATTTGGTGCTGTGCGTGTCCGAAAGTATAAATTTTATAGTAAATTTCCTTTTTTATTATACCTACCGAAATTGTTTACAATAGGCTTGCACTACAGTGGAAGAACCTAACTCGGATAAAATACTCTCTATTTTAATCTTTCCCAAGATTTGGGAAAGAAAAGTGGTGTAAAAAACACCACGAAAAAATAAGCCAAAACTGGGCCGAGCGCCATCGGCGCACACCCAGTATGGGACGCTCTTCCATAGTACAAATCCATGACTTCCGTCACAGCACGCAATGCATTAATTCGTCATTCTTTTGATTCCGAACAACACAGGAGTTATGTGATCAGCGGGGAGGAAGGATTCTTACCCGAATAAGAAGACGGGAGGGCCTCCATGTAAACAATTTCGGTAGGTATAATAAGAAAGGAAATTTACTATAAAATTTATACTTCTTATCAACCTACCTCAATTGTTTACAACAGGCTGAATAGACAAAAGGCTGGAGGGAATCACATAACCAACCCACACATAACTCAATAGCACTGGGACCATGGACAGAGGAAGAGATCCCTAGGCCTATCAAACCATAGCATCACAAACATTAGAAAAACCAATGAAAGATGAGGCGTATGGTGAAGTGCGACGCACAGACAGAAAGGGCAGTAACAGCACAAAGCTGGAACTGACCTTGAAAAAAGCTGAAAAGCTTGGATAGACAACATCCTGAGCCGAAAAAAGAGGGCCCCAAGGGTCTCTGTCGGCTCCTGCAACTGTCGCAGAGAAAAGGAGAATGTAGCATTTCTCCAGAAGGCTGCCAGTATAACATCAGTCATCCGACAACATGACCGAGTTATTAAAAGAGGAAGACAATGCATGCACCTCCTGGTAGAAAAAACAATAGGTAATACAATCACCAGTAGCTAGACGAGCGGAAGCTGCACGAATAGCAAGACAAGGCCATCAAGAAAATGGATGCAGGAGAGATCTGGCATGTGGGAAAACGCATATTCATCCAGGATAAAGGCGTGAACGCCCCCCACCCCCAAGCAGAGCAGCGCCCAAGAAAGTGACCATCTTGGAGTAAACTGCAAAGTCCTAGGCCTTTTCAAGGAAAAGAGCTGAACAAGCTTGGAGAGGCAAGGATGAGTGTCGAAACAATGCGGTATCACATAGGAAAAAATGTCTCCGAAGCATGGACAAGTACACATAGCTGGAGACCCCCAGAAACAAACATATACCAGAAAACTCCGCAAGCAGTGTGATCGAAGGAGTGACAGAATCAACAGAGTGATCACACACCATCGACAGAAGAACCTTCCACTTAGCCACAGAGGCTAAACCAGTGGAGTGAGTGCCTCCTTTAAGAAAAGCAACTCCACTGCGTGTCTCGAAAAAACCACTACGGAGGAGACAGGACCCGATAAAAGACATGTGCGAAGGCACAATGAAGTCGGGTCAACTTGAAAACCTCCCGGGCGACTTTGGCAAAGAAAGTCGCGAGGTAGAGGGAGACATGCCGGAACCGCCGCTAACAGAGAGCGGAGCAGAATGATCCACACCCACCGAAGCGACGGGTGTGATCGAAAGGATTCGACGACTGCAGGTTCATATCTGGGTGAGAACCTGAGGCAGAATCGGAACCGGTAGGAAGGTGTAGCTGACAAGACCATCCCAAAGGAGGGCCAGAGCGTCCACGGCGAAAGCCAGAGCATCTGGACACGGGGACACGAAAGTGTCCACCTGATGGTTCCAACTAGTCACAAGAGATCGATGGAACCCGCCATGTGGAGCATCCACCTGGTGGAAATGACCCTGCCCCGACGGGACAGGGAGTCGGCTAGGACGTTCAGGCGACCGGGAATGTGACGAACAGCCACCCCGGCGTGGACATCCTGAGCGAGCAGTATAAGATCCCAAGCCAATTCGTACATTGGAACAGAGTGCATGCCGCCCTGGTTCCGAATGTAAGCAACCACCGTCGAATGGTCGGACAACAGAAGGACCTGGCGATTCGACAGGTGAGGGATCCACTGCCTGAAACGCAGAAGAAGAGCAAGAAGCTCCTTCTGGTTGATATGTAGAGCTGCAAGATCCTGGTCCACCATCCCGTGAATGGAAAGACCTAGAGGATCCAACGTCGCACCCCATCCGAGATCGCTGGCATCTGCCGTCACAACGCGATCGGACGTGGGTAAGTCCAACGGAACACCCTGCAAAAGCCACTGGACATCCGCCCAGAGGAGAAGGTGAGGATAAAGATAGTCTGGGAACTGAAGCACCAGATCCAGAAAATCTACATTCGGCCTCCAACGACTGAGCAGAAAGTGTTGGAGAGGTCGGACACGCAGCTGACCTAGAGGAATGAGATCCATCACCGAACAGCAGAGACCGATTAGCCGGAGAAAACTCTGAGCTGTCGTGGATGTGGACTGGGACAGAGTCGGAGCAAAAGCTGAGAGAATCACAGCCTTGGCCTGGGGAACCGCCACCAAATTGAATTGTGTGCGGAAAGCCATCCCCAGATGATAAAACGACTGAGAAGGGACCAGGTCCGACTTCTTCTCGTTGACTCTGAAACATAGCGACGTGAGCAAGCTCAACAGAGTGGCGACATCCGACTCTAGGAAGGCAGCATTGGAATGCCCCTGGAGGATATCGTCCAGATATGCCGAAGTAGTCACCCTGGACTGCGTGCGATGGAAAGCTATCACATGCGACATCAGTCTGGTGAAGGACCAAGGAACCAGGTTGAGGCCGAAAGGCATGGCCTTGAACTGGTAAACTCGCCCCAGAAAAATGAACCTGAGATACTTCCGTAACGCCCAATGAATCGGAACGTGAAAGTAAGCATCTCGCAGGCCGAAGCTGGAAGCGAAAACTCCCTGGTGAATTGAACGGAGGACCGACCTGAAAGTCTCCATGCGGAACTTGGGAGCAATGATAGACTGGTTCAGGAAACTCAGACCGAGAACCGGTCGTAGTCGGCCGTCCTTCTTCGGCACCAAGAACAGGCGGGAATAGAAACCCACTGACCTAATGTTCTTGATGACCTCAATCGCTCCCTTTGTCAGGAGATTGTCTATCTCCGTGGACAAAAGTTCCCGACGTAAAATGTCTGAAGGAACTGTGGTTGGAAAAGGCACCCCGGACAGAGTGGAGTGTCGTCGGAAGGATATTCGCAGCCCGGACCAAACAACATCTAACATCCAAGGATCGGATGTGATGGTGGCCCACAGTCTGCGAACTCGGCTATCCCTCCTCCAACCTGGGACGAGTCGAGGTGAGGACCTTCATTGCGAACCCCGACGAGGCTCGCGAGAGGAGAAAACACCTCTACTGAATGAAGAATCCTGGGAGTTCCCTCAAGACTGCCGATGCTTACCCTTACCCCTTGAGTAAGAAGCAGAAGCGGTGGCAGAAGGATCAGACCCTTTTTGCTTCGCAGAGGAAGCAGAGGGTACTTGTTAGGCTTGGAACGGCCCGTGCCTACCCTAGAAGGCTGATCAATCTGAAGAAGCGGCAGCTGATCGTTGGAATGACGTAGGACGTCATCCCGGACCGTCAACACAGAATCATGGAAAAATTGCGGACCTGTCAAAAAAGCAGATCGAAGAGCAGCGTACTGCTCCTCAGGAAGGGATCGGCTTGTGTCCCGCACAGAGTCCCTTCGAACTAATTCCAGATTAGCTGTGTTACAGGCATGCATGTGAGTAAGATGCATGAGCGCCTTGGACAGCACACGCAAAGAAGCCGGTACCTCGTCAATCTTATCTGAAGGCAGATAAGCAGCAAAAGCTGAGACGACGTGATCGGAGAGAGAAAGCATACCATGCATCTCTCTCGATAAGCCCAATGTGGACTCCAGAGTCGTCATCGGAATGACGGCAGACTTGGACTTGGAAAGCCCGAGGGAATTGGAGTCCTGATACAAAACTGTCAAAGTAGACCGACGGATTGGCGGAATCGTAGGAACGATAACTCGCCGGAGGCAAAAAGGTGTCAACCCTGGTGAAGAACAGAGCCTTCATAGCCTTGGAACTTAGCTTGGAGTCCAAGGCTGAAAATGCTTCAACCAACTGTACCGAAGGCACGGTCGAAGACGCCCAGAAGCAGGTTGCTCCATAGACTGTTGGCGCGCGACCGATGATCGCGGCCTGGCTGACACTGTCGACTGGTTAGATGGTTTGAGATCCGGAAAGAACCCAAACACGAAATCAAGAGCTGCCCCCAAGTCCGAAGACTGCTGGCTCTCGACATCAAGCATGTCTGACTCTTCCCCTGAGTCGGAAGACACATAGCCCATCGTGGGCAAACCAGCCGACGCCTCCCATGGTGTCGGAACACCAGGGGATCAGAAAGCTGCCTGTTTCCAATCCCGGGAGGCGGCGCCATAGGAGGCGCCTGGAAATCACTCGCTGCCTCGCTGGAAGCAACAGGAAGGCTCGTTGACAGAACCTGAGTGAGTAAGGAGAGGGCCTCCCTAAGCTCACTGCCCGTACTGGCCGGTTCGACAGGGGAACGAACCGGCAAAGTGGCTTCACCACTGACCCTCTGAACCAGCGAAGGGTCACGATCCTCCAAAAGACCCGACATGGGACGACGGGCGGCAGCCGAAAACGTCTGAAGCCAGACGTGTATAGGGGTGTGACACACACCGAGGATCAACATAGCAGGAACTCATGAGAGTCACCGCTGACCTCTGCAGGGCAGAAGGTCCAGGCTGCACAAAAGACGTTGGACCCCCAAAACTGGTCGTGTGGCCAGAATGAGGGACGGAAACGCCACGGAGTTCATAGTGTCCCACTAAGAACAACCGAGTCCAAAGACAACTGTGGTGCTCTACGGCGCAGAGACCACAGGAGAGGGTCCGGCCGACAGCCACTTCCAACTTCGCCGAGTTGAAGTCAGGGAAGGCTGAGGCCGATACCCCCACGTCTACACAACCAGACACCGCAGCCGACCACTGCAGGTATAAAACTACTGTGCTCAGAGGACACAGTATGGGGTTCAGTCGGCAGCCCCAATTGACTTCGTGGAAGTCTTGGAAGGCTGAGGCCGAAACCCCACAACCATACTACAGACATCCCTGCAGACCCTGGCAGGGAGAAGCCGAGGCCGGCTAAAAACGGTGCCCAATGACGTTGTAGACGGAACAGCAGTAGCAGCAGATACGACGGGAGCTGTTGGAACTGGCGGAAAAGGGGAGAGAGCCACCAAGCTCGGCCTCCAAAGGAGGAGTCACAACCTTAGTGACAGCCTCAGATGTCGACTGGAGAGGGTGCATAGTCCCGGAACCAGGCATCTCTACACCAGAAAACCAACAGCTCCCGCAGTATCCACCACGGTAAAAAAAACTGCACATTCCCCATGGAAGGGGAATAACTCTCACCAGACATGGTCGAATCGGGAAGCCCCGAATCGAAAGTGGTCCCCACCCCCCGCTGGTGCGGGAGGAGCTGCACATCCCCACGGAGGAGGAGCAATTCTCATCAGACGTGGTCGAATCGGGCGACCCGAAACGAAAGCGTTCACTACCCCCCGCGGGAGCGGGAGGAGCTGCACATCCCCCACGGAGGGGGTCAAACTCACACCAGACAGTGCCCCCCGCGGGTGCGGGAGGAGCTGCACATCCACCACGGAGGGAGTAAACTCACATCAGACGTGGTTGAGTCGGGAGGCTCCCGAAACGACTGCATTCCACACCACCCGCGTGTGCGGACGAAACGGACACGAGAACACACCAATGGCGAGGGCAAAAGGAATTGCCCTAAAGGAACCGAACTGGAAAGAACAGAGGTGAGAGCAGTAGAAGAAAAAGGTGAACTCAACAGAAACAGAAAGTAGAAGAACACCCTCAACTACGAGAGAAGGTGGCAGAACCCAGAAGGCCGACACCGACTCCAATAAATTTTTTTATCAACCGAAAAAATTCATTGTCGAATCGCGATGACACGATGTCGCAAAACATTCGCGAAAACGGAATAGTAATTAATAAACAATGAGAATGTGGTTGAAAATATAAACGAGAATATATAAAACACAGTCCTGTTATTATACGATCTTCAGATCCATAATTCCAGTCACAGGAAAACCATTATCCACGAGTTGAATTATCACTGTTTCATAATGCATATGGCGGAAACACATCCTGCTCGTGCCTCGGATAGAAAAAGAATGACGAATTAATGCATTGCGCGCTGTGACGGAAGTCATGGATTTGTACTATGGAAGAGCGTCCCATACTGGGTGTGCGTCGATGGCGCTCGGCACAGTTTTGGCTTATTTTTTCGTGGTGTTTTTTACACCACTTTTCTTTCCCAAATCTTGGGAAAGATTAAAATAGAGAGTATTTTATCCGAGTTAGGTTCTTCCACTGTAGTGCAAGCCTGTTGTAAACAATTGAAGTAGGTTGATAAGAAACAGCCCATTTCAACAAAATTACGATGCTTTGCAGCCTGCAGAGGGTTAATAAATGCTCACAGGAATATTTTATCATGCAGCTTGTAATGTCACACAAAGACCTGTGAATAAACAATTTTTCTTGAAAACCTACAAGATGTTTTTAGAGAAATCCACAGAAAATGGGAATTTTAAGCTTTTAAGGGGTATCTCTCTTTAGCCTGCCCAAAACGGGTAAAAACTTCCGACTTTTGAATACCCTTATTACTTACAAAAATGTTTCTGTATAAATATTGCACTCGATAAAAGAAAGCGCTTTTCTTTGTGGAGTAACCATTGGGTGCAGTTGGTGTGCAAAAACAACCCATTTTATCACAATTTTGACTTTTAGCAGCTTGTGGAAGGTTAACAAATGCTCACTTTTGTCCATGCAACTTCTATTGTCACACAAAGACCTGGATGTAGCCAATTTTTCTTGAAAATCTACAAGACTCATTTAAAGAAATACACAGAAAACATGAATTTTTTAGCTTTTGAGGGGTATTGAAGTTTAACCAGCCCAAAATGGGTTAATGCTTGGTTCTTTGAATACTCTTATTACTTACAATGAAAGTGTCAATGACACTTTAGCTCAACTTGTTTAAGACACGTACATGTATAGGAAATAAAACAGCAATGACAAACATCTAGGTAATGACCTGATTAACAAAGGTACATGTAAAGTATTGCAATGGTCTGTACATAAATGCTGACCGTAGCCTGTAATAAATATATAGGTAAAGTATTGTAAAGGTGGGGTGACAGTTAGATGCTAAACCAGAAAAGAAATTTTTGAGGCCCAGAGTGGGTCTGGCTGAACCCAAAAATATAGCACAGTGATAACAAAAGGCACCCAAAAACACTCGTTCCTGTCACAAGGTGATAACAAAGGTACCCCAAGAAGTTTCGTGAAGATCGGTTCATAAATACAGACTCCAGCCTGAGCCGTATTGACATGTGCTCTTAATGTGTATAAGAGGCACTGAATAAATCAAAGTTCATTTAATTTGCATAATTTCTGCACGAGAAAAAACCTGTATTATATGAGATGTATTCCATATTACTAAACATTCCTACAAAAATTTATTCAAATCAGAACTTTCATACAGAAGTTCTGTACAAAAAACTGATTGCACTAATTTTGGTACAAAATGGCTGCTGGCGGCCATCTTGAATTTTGAACCACACCCAAAAACACCCGTTCTCGTCCCACGGTGATAACAAAGGTACCCAAAAAGTTTTGTAAAGATTGGTTCATAAATACAGCCTCTAGCCTGAGCCGTATAGAAGTTGTGTACAAACAACTGATAGGACCTAATTTCGATACAAAATTACCACTGGCAGTCATCTTGAATTTTGGACCGCACCCAGAAACACTTGTTCTTGTCCCACGGTGATAACAAAGGTACCCAAGAAGTTTCGTGAAGATCAGTTCAAGAATACAGCCTCCAGCCCTAGCCGTATTGACATGTGCACTTACAGTGTATAAGTAGCAGTGAATAAATCAAAGTTCATCTAATTTGCATAATTTCTGAACGAGAAAAAAACCTGTATTATATGTGGTGTATTCCATGTTACTAAACATTCATACAAAAATTTATTCAAATCAGAACTTTCATACAGAAGTTCTGTACAAAAAACTGATTGCACTAATTTTGGTACAAAATGGCTGTTGGCGGACATCTTGAATTTTGGACTGCACCCCAAAACACTTGATCTCGTCCCACGGTGATAACAAAGGTACCCACGAAGTTTTGTAAAGATCGGTTCATAAATACAGCCTCTAGCCTGAGCCGTATAGAAGTTGTGTACAAAAAACTGATTGGACCTAATTTCGGTACAAAATGGCCACTGGCAGCCATCTTGAATTTTGGACCGCAGCCAGAAACACGCGTTCTCGTCCCAAGGTGATAACAAAGGTACCCAAGAAGTTTCGTGAAGATCAGTTCATAAATACAGACTCTAGCCCGAGCCATATTGACATGTGAACTTACTGTGTATGAGTAGCACTGAATAAATCAAAGTTCATCTAATTAGCATAATTTCTGCACAAGAAAAAAACCTGTATTATTATGTGATGTGATGTATGCTACTAAATATTCATACAAAAATTTATTCAAATCAGAACTTTCGTATATAAGTTCTGTACCAACAAAAAACTGATTGCACTAAAGTACAAAATGGCTGCTGGTGGCCATCTTGAATTTTGGATCACACCCAAAACCACTCGTTCTCGTCCCACGGTGATAACAAAGGTACTCAAGAAGTTTCGTAAAGGTCGGTTCACAAAAGACGGCCTCTAGCCCGAGTCGTATTGGCATTTGCATTTACAATGCTGAAAGTAAAACGGAATAGATCAAAGTTGGTCTAATTGGTGTAATTTATACACGAGAAAAAAACCTGTATTATATGAGATGTATCCCATGGTACTAAACATTCATACTAAGCATACAAAAAATTATTCAAATCAGAGCTTTCATATAGAAGTTCTGCGCAAAAATCTGATTGCACCTAATTTTGTACAAAATGGCTGCCAGTGCCCATCTTGAATTTCAGACCAGACCCAAAAACACTTGTTTTCGTCGCACGGTCATAACAAAGGTACCCAAGAAGTTTCGTAAAGATCGGTTCATAAATACGGCCTCTAGCCAGAGCCGTATTGGCATTTGCACTTACAGTGCTGAAAGTAACACTAAATAAATCAAAGTTGGTCTAATTTGCATAAATTACGCACGAGAAAAAAACCTGTGTTATATGTGATGTATCCCATGGTACTAAACACTGAGATAAAAAATTATCCGAATCAGAGCTTTCATATGGAAGTTCTGTGCAAAAATCTGATTGCACCTAATTTTGTACAAAATGGCTGCCAGTGGCCACCTTGAATTTTGGACCACCCCCAAAAACAATCGTTCTCGTCTCACAGTGATAACAAAGGTACCCAAGAAGTTTTGTAAAGATCGGTTCATAAATACGGCCTCTAGTCCGAGCCGTGGGTACGGCGCAATAGTCAGACGACGGGCCATGACAATACCTCAAATTTGGCTTCGGCTTCACCAAAGTTGAGCTAAAAATGATCCATGGTGAATCCCACTTCCAATAAATGAAGTTATGTTTATCTCTCGTGTATCGTTTGGGTGCTTTAGGGGGTCGATAAAAGCCCATTTTATCAAAATTTTGATGTTTGGCAGCCTGTGGAGGGTTAACATATGCATTGCATAATATTTCTTGTATATGAATGGATGTGTCACAGACAGGTCTAACAATGATGAATGTTTAAAACAAATCTACAAGACACGTTTCGAGAAAGTGCCTATAAACCCTAATTTTGACAGTTTTGTGCCAATTCAGGTGAAATAAGGGTTAAATCAAAAATCCCGTTTCGGTACATTTTTAGATTTTGTGCCCCTCTATGCTTGTGCAAAATTGTGTGAAAATCGGTTCGAAAATGGCTTCTGAATCATACGGACAAAATGTGTGGAAAAAAAATAATCTGTAGAAAAACAAAAGTCTTTTCCAGAGGGAAAAGCCTAATATTTTATCCATATTACCGTACATGTCGAAATGAGTCGAAGAATAACCACTACCGGTATAAACTATAGATGAAATTCATCAAGTAATTGCATCAATCCTACATACTGCACCTCATGGAAATCAGCAAGGACCAGAGAAACAGTATAGTTTCCCTAGGCGGTTGGTGGCAAAGGAAACTCTCTTGGCGTGGGTTCAAACCCCTGCTATGCCATTGTATAGATGTAATGTTTCCTATACTAATAACACAAGAATCGGACATACTTTTTTGTGACTCTCTAACAGAGAAAGGGATGTAAGATTCTTGTATTATCAGTGTAGAAGCAGAAGCAGTAGGATTCTTAATTTATTGTAGCTATGTTACAACCTATTTTGACTGGTAATGTACATGTGTTCTGTAACTTTTTTTTACATGTTTTGGGTTTATACACATCACTTAAGAGAGTTAGTTGCGTTGAAATTCCTATTGCAGTAAAGTTCCCAATGCATAGAAATTGAAAATGTAATTTATGATGTCTGCGAAAGGATGTTACTTCAGGAAAACTAATTTTATGGTTGAAGTAACTTTGATATTCCAAGAAAATCTGACCCACAAGTGGTAGGAATTTGCCCCTGTAGTACTCTTAAATTGTTTTGGGTTTTTGTTTTTCAAACATTGGGAAATGGATTGATAAGAATCACCATAATCCACACCCCTCACTGCCTTACCCTTTACCTCACAAATAATCCACACACCTCACTGCCGTACCCTTTACCTAACAAACTGACTGCAACTGCACACGTAATTCATGAATTTAGCAGGTAAAAATGGTTTTTAAAAATTTTTATACAAACCACATCATGTGATCTATCATCGGAACAAGGTTGTTCCCCCGAGGGTCACATGATTCGATTTGCTTCAAGTTCTTTGTAGAAGTTGGAAAACTTTAAATTTAAATTTCCAGTTTTAATGTTGTCTGTGGGTAAAGGTTTAGGTAGTCAAGTAAAAAATGTACTGTAATGACTTTTTGTCATCAAAGTACTGCAATTGTACATTATTTCAGCAAATCAAAATTTGTTATTAATAAATTTCTTTTATAATCACGAAATATTGAAATGTGACTATGGCTACAGTCCAATAATTTTTAATAGAACTAATCTGTTACTGAACAATTATTTGTTTAATAGCCAAGTATGAAACGTCTGGAAAAACAAGTCTACAGATACTGTAAGAATCAAAATAAGTTGTAGCATCAGCACAATAAACAAAGTAGCCCACTGCCATTACACCAATAACACAAGAACCTGACATCATTTTCTGGAAAGCTCTTTGTGAGAGCTTTCCAGAAAATGATGTCATGTTCTTGTGTTGTTCGTGTAGTTGAAGATGCATAGTTTATAGTGGTTATTCTACAACTTATTTCATCTCATACCGTAAGTCAAGTGATTTCGGAATTCCACTTGGAGTGCGCCGACAGAAATTTTGCTTATGGAAAACAACGCACATGGGCTTCAATCACTGACCATACCTCCCAGCCAGTAAAAACTTGTGACTCAACATGCAAATCTGCAGTTTTAGGACCACTAAGTACTTAGTTGTCTGGTGGTCCATAAACTGCTGGTTAGCTTGTTGAGTCCCCAACCTTGTACAAGACTGTCATGAAAATGTTGGAAATATATGTGTATCCACCTACTTAGAGGGCTAGTACAAAATCCTCATGTATACTCACTGTACTGTAATACAATATCCCTGTATGCACGGAACCAGGGGTGGGGAGTGGGTGGGGGACCAAGTAGTAACCCCAGAACTTTGGTGGGGGGGGGGGGGGGGGGGGGGGGGGTTAGCCCAGGAGTCAAGGACTCTTGGTTAGGCCTGCCCATCCCCAGTCCAAAATCCAAATACGGACTGAAAGAGTGTATTTTAACTTTTTGGTGTGGTATGTCCTTTCAAAGGATGTACCAAAACCAAAAAATTAAAATACAGGTTTTCAGGCCATGTTTGGCTTAGTCCCCCACCTTCCCAAGGTGCTGTGCCATCCATTAAGAATGGGGCTGTATCGTGAATGAAGATATGGACTTCGCCAACGGTTGTAATTTT
Organism: Pictodentalium vernedei; assembly: GCA_031216915.1. NCBI lineage: Eukaryota > Metazoa > Mollusca > Scaphopoda > Dentaliida > Dentaliidae > Pictodentalium > Pictodentalium vernedei. The sequence continues at coordinate 381,704,079 of CM062296.1, forward strand.
GAACTGCATGCATGATTCTTGAAGTATAAAATCAACTTGACGTAATAAAGTTATCACTTGAAGAATTGTGCAGTCTATAGCTATAAACTCTAGGTCACTGGATACTCACTGACAAACTTGGAAATTTGAAACATACTGCTAAAAAACGACATTTTGATGGCTAAAAAATTATGTGATTTTATTTATCCCCAAAGCCGCCAGAAGACTCCTTTTAATAACAGATTTCAAAATTTTCTTGGGGGGAGAACCCACCTTCCCCCACCCCCCCCCCCCCCCTCAAATCACCATATGATTGATCACAATTCGGCACTCGCCACAGATCATCTGCCATCAATCTCCCCAACACTTCTGAAAGGGGGCCAGTCACAGAATTAAGTAGAATTTCCTCTCCCTACATGGATCTTCCACTTTCTGGGTGTTTTGTGTAATAAGACGGGGGGCTTCCAATGTGTGACATGTAAGTTTGAGTTGAAAGGCAAAATGGTGAAAAGCCTACATCTATAGTTTATATAGTGGCTATTCTCAAACTTATTTTGACTTGTACTGTATATGGACAAATATTATTAGATACACGTCATTGTTACTAGCAGCCAATTTTCACTTTTTAGGGACCAACCCTCTCTCCAATCTCTTCCAGCTGGAATATTGTGTTATGTTGAAAATATTTGTATTGATTGGATACTCAGGGTTTGAATTTTCACTCAGGCAGTCATCTTTGTGTCAATTTGAGTGATCTATTTGCTGTTTTGTCACTCGTCAACAAAAAAAAAGTTGTCCCGAATCTACCTTTACATGTACTTATTGGAAGGGGTTCATTGCGGTATTCATTTGACAAAAAAATAAATATTATTTTATTCTGTCAGTTCAATAAAGTGTTGAAAGAACGTTATTTTTTCTATCTTTATTAGTACCGGTATTAAATCAATCAAAAATGCACATTTCTCGTTTCAAACGAAATGTTTTATTTGTTGCCAGTGCATGTATGACAGTTTTGATAGATAAGCTGATCAAAGTGTTTACCTGATGCGGCCTCTGACCTTCCGTATCATTAACGTCAAACATGGCGAATGCACAATGGGCTTATTGACTTGGGAGGAACATTTGTACACGTACTTTATTTCCAAATGAACTGTAATGAACGTTCTCAAACACTGTTTCAGTGTTTTTGTCTCAATCTGGATGTAACATGTGAAATATAGGTGAAAATAGTTAAATGGGGTTTGATTTGGGAATGGGGGCACCAAGATTTTGGGCCCCTAGAACGCCCCTCCAGTTCTGCTAATGGTCTGGCAATTCCTTGTCTCTTGTCTTGAATTGTTATCTTTTCATTACTACGTCAAAAACCACTGACCAAAACATCTCAGGTAAGAAACGTCCCAAGAAGCGTCTCACGGTCTAAATCGCCGATCCCATGCTTTTGCGGTAATTGGACAAACAGGTGAAATGATCTGGCTTCACAACCACTTTCATGCAGCAAATGATGCTGCCAACAAGGGCAAGCTATACTGATTTTTGACACTATATACACACTCTCTGCACAGGCTAGTTTTCAATGAGAACAGATTTACAGCGACGGTCTGCTTATTCAAATTCAAACAGAAACTTCAACAAAACTGCAAGAGTGACCAACTTGCATGGGGAAGAAACTAGAATGAAAAAAAAATCGTATGGGTCACTCTAAATACTGAACTAACCAGCAAATGGTGCAATACCTCGAAATAAACCTGTTATTGAAGTTTCCCTCTTTTCTTTAGAATTGCCTGTTATTTTGTACTGAACTATATATGTGAATGTATAAAAAGTGAGTTTTGACTATGTTTTTCGGATCGCCTCCTTGGACATTTTACACGCATGGGGAACGGGTCAATTTATCCTTGGGTCAATTCGGCCGGTCACGGGTCGTTTCGCCCCTTTTCCCGTTCGCCCCGGGTCGTTTCGCCCCGAGTCGTTTCGCCCCCAGAATTGGGGCGAAACGACCCGGGGTAAAATTTTTTTTTATTATGTTCAATGGTAATTTTTCAGCCCAAAGGGTAGTCTTACCTTATTGTAAATCCACCTTGATAACAAACAAATGAAACGGGGAGTAAGAGAGGTGGCCGATTACTAGTATCCAGTGACGGTTTCTCCTATGGTGTGAAGGTAAGGCATTATTTTCTTTTATTTTAATAAAATTTACAGATTATACTTGCTCGGGGATTAGCAGAGTAACAGCACAGTGGCCGAAGAATAGCAGAGAAATAACAAGGTGGCAGATTATACTTGCCTGAAGAATAGCAGAGAAATAACAAAGTGGCAGATTATACTTGCCCGAAGAATAGCAGACAAATAACAATGTGGCAGATTATACTTGCCCGAAGAATAGCAGAGAAATAACAATGTGGCAGATTATACTTGCCCGAAGAATAGCAGACAAATAACAATGTGGCAGATTATACTTGCCTGAAGAATAGCAGAGAAATAACAAAGTGGCAGATTATACTTGCCTGAAGAATAGCAGAGAAATAACAAAGTGGAATTATTTTGATTGCATTATATTTGCCTGAAAAATAGCACTGACAGAAAAAGTGGCAGATTATATTTGTCTGAAGAATAGCAGAGAAAAATAACAAAGTGGCAGATTATACTTGCCCGAAGAATAGCAGAGAAATAACAAATGCAGATGCATTGTAACTGTTTATCCAACATTTCACTATTCAGACATCCTATCTTGTTTAAACTGTTTCGATGTTATCTACGTGTTATGTTATATTTTAAGATCATTGTATTACAGCAAATGCATTTTCTATCAGTCAACTGTAAACTGGATGTGTTATATAAAATTTTATATAAAAATAAACTGAATTATCATTTCAACCGCTAGTTTTTTTTTTTTTTCTTTATCAAACCCACCCTATACTCCAGGAAAAAAGTGGGGCGAAACGACCCACTCTTAAAATTGGGGCGAAACGACCCGGGTCGAAACGACCCGGGGCGAACAGGTATGGGGGCGAAACGACCCAGGGGGGCGAACGGGATTTGGGGCGAAACGACCCGACACCATTCGGCCTTCAGTTGATCGGCCTTGAGTCAAACGACCTGAATCAATTCGGTCTTGGGTTGATTTGACCTGACAACTACTTGGAGCAACTGAGTTTGATGCAGATTGTGTTCGATACAGTTAACAAATTTTCGAGCTTTATTATATTTTATTTCACAATTTTTGTCATTTCAGAAAATTACACTTGAAACGCTAAAAAAATTAAACTGCATGCAGCCGTGGTCGAACTTCTGTGTTACATTTGCCACATACGGTACATACTTTGTTAACAAGTGAATGGTATAATTGAATGAATGAAAAACTTTAAACTTTAAAAAAATATACATATGTGTGTGTATGAAATATGTATGCACATATGTATGTGTTTATGTATTCAAGATATCTCCTAACGTTTACCCCACACCACCCCCCTCCCCCCCCCCCCCCCCCGCACCCATGGACCCGAAATTATGAACAAAACAAAAGAAAATCTTGCTCGGTTTTCAATCCAGAGAACATCAAACTTCAATCAAAAATAAATAAATTAAAATAAACTAATACACTTTTACCATATTTATATAAATCCCCTCAAATTAATTAGTTGGTTCAATAGGCCATGGGTTGAGAAAGGCACCTTGGCTGTGGAAGGGATGTGTATTCAACGAATATACATCTCTTCCATGGCCATTTTGTTTTTCTTATGTATGCCAATATATATATACGTACATAAGATTTCTCCTATGGATTCCGCCACCTGCTCTATTCCACTGTCGTTTTTCATAACATGTATGTCTATATACATAAGATTTCTCCTAAGTATTACTCCCCCCCCCCCCCCCAAAAAAAAAACCAGTACCCAAAATTAAGATCATGTGTGTATATGTTTGTATATATGAATTTCTCACAAAGATTACCCGCCTCCCAATGGACCCAAAATTATGATCATGTGTGTATATGTATGTATATATGAATTTCTCCTGAAGATTACACCCCCCCCCTCCCACCTTTCCCAATGGACCCCAAACTATGATTAAAACAAATAAAATATTGCTCAGTTCTCAATTTAGAGAACACAAACTAAATATATATACATAGTAGCTGAAAAATACATTGGCTGTGGAAGAAATGTGTACTCAAAGAATATACATCTCTTCCATTGCCATGGTGTTTTCCATAATATCAGTATCTATAAACTTACGTATACCAGATATCTTTTCAATGGAGACCACACTCCCCCCCTCCCCCCCCCCCCCACACACACACTTCACCTGCATTACAGATCCCCACCCGCCCTCCGTTACCTTCACTATGAAAATGCTATCTATCACAGGGAGAAAATACGTTCAAGGAGGTTTTTGTCAACAAATAATTAATTGGCAGGGATGAGCCTTGAACTAAACATAGAACTCGTGACTAAACTGGACCCTGATCTTAAAATAACCAAAATGCACAAATCCAAAACAATCTAAACTGGTATGCATTCTGGAACATAGTATGTATCCTATATGTCTGTCAGCGGACCTGGGACTGTCTACTGCAGATTGATCCCGCCCCTCTCTCTCCCTCCCTCCCCCTCTCTCTCTCTCTCTCTCTCTCTCTCTCTCTCCGTGTAGCTGCAAAGCTCCAAACAAACGTTTTTGTTGAGACAATATGCGTTATCCATCTCTGTGAATTATGGATAATGGCTCCCCAAAACAGGTGAAAATAATAAGTTTGAAGAGACCATATATCCTTTGCCATCGAAAACGTTGAAAACGCATGTAAATATTAATAGTTTACTGTGCCCTTGCGGGTATGTTGTAGGTTTGTCGACCCACGGTTGGAAAAACTTTTTGAATCAGTCCACTTGAACTACAATAATGTCGATTAATAGTTCTGTATGCTCTAAGTGAGATTACCCCCCCCCCCCCCCCCCCCCACACACACACACAATTCCCGTCCGAGAGCACTATAATACATTACCGTTGCCTGGACCAGATTGCACCGTGCCCCTTATAGGAAATGCGGCACCCAATCACTAGGGCAATAATATATCCCAGATATGCCAAATCGCATTACCGTTGCCTGGACCTGAATGCACCGTGCCTCTTATAGGAAATACGGCATCCAATCACTAGGGCAACCAGATATGCCAAATCTCAAGGAAATGAAAAATATGTGTGAGTATATTTCTCTTCTATAGCCATTGCGTTTTTCTTAATATCTACATCTATCTATGTATACTACTCAAAGTTTGCTAAGCACCAAGTATATCCAACTCACCTGTTTTACGTTTTAGTTGAAATATTGTAATGACAAGTGTATATATTTTTTTTATTTAATTATATCTTTAATGATTTAACTAAAGAAATTAAGATTTTATTTGTGTTTGACATTATTTTTTAGCTTTTGAATACGATAACCATAGAAAATGGATATTATTGGTAAAAGAGGAAATTTTTCAATTTGCCAAAAAGTTGACGGAGCGAACTGGTATGGGTTCAATATCGAGTATGAGACCCATTACTGTTAATTACAGCTTGACAACGCCTTCTCATGCTCCCAATCAGGTTCTTGATGGTCCTTTATGGGATGTTGTTCCATTCTTGGACCAGTATGGCACCAAGCTCCTGGACCCTTCTTGGCTGGACTGGACGGGCTGAAATTGCAATCTGCAACTCCAGACATGTTCGATTGGATTGAGGTCAGGGAATCTGGATGGCCAGTCCATACGCCCAATCCCCCCCACTGTCGGTACTCCCGGGCAGCATGGGCAACATGAAGACGGGCATTATCGTCCATCAGAATGAACCTATCACCCACTGCACCTGCATACAATCTGACGTGGACATCCGAGATCTCATCAATATACCGCTGTGCAGTCAATGTACCACGTTCAAGGACACAGAGCTCTGATGCCGCCCAGACCATGATTGACCCTGCACCCTCCACCATAGCGGTCATGTTCAGCAATGTTGGCTACATGGAATGGCTCTCCTAGTCTTCTCCATACTCTAGAACGCCTGTCTGTGTGGTCTAGGCAGTACCTTGACTCGTCTGTAAAAAGGTCAGGTTGCCAATCTTCTCTGGTCCACTCAACGTGGTCCATTCATATCGTGCCTGGCGGTGGTTCTGGGACAGCGGAATGCGAATACATGGACTTCTCAATCGGAGACCACATTCGAGCAACATTGCCCGGATAGTCTGCTTCGAAACATTTACCCCGGATGCATTCTGAAGGTCATTGCGAAGCTGGGGGTTGCTGTGGCAAAGCGGTTCCTACGGGCCTGAATGATCAAAAACCGGACTTCAGCTGCAGATGTTGCCCTGTCTTTGCCACCACCATGCCGTCTTACTGGCGTGCCATACTGTTAAAATCTTGCCCAGGCTCTTGTGATCACCGCATGGTACACGCCAAGGGCTTCACCAACCTGACGATGGGTAGCCCCTTGCTCCACCATCCCTACAGCTCGCCATATTTTTGCTTCAGACAAATGTCTTCTTACATTTGCATTAACCATATTCAATCATTAAATCACAAGGGTTTGTGTCATGTACATGTAGAGAGTACACGAAAACATCATGAAAATCAAGGTGTACATGCTTTCCATGACATTCACGAAACGTCTGCCTGTCAAGAGAGCTAATGAAAACATTGGGGACCATCACAATACATTCCTCAATCATATCCACCAAAAATATCGCAAATATGTCACAAGCAAATTTCACAATGATGTGTCAAATATTTGGTGCTTAGCAAACTTTGAGTAGTATATTAAATCACTTGGAACAATAAATTGCATAAATACTCAGTGCCGTACAGACCTTGCCTTACGTGTTGTGGGTGAGACTGAGCCCCCCAAACATATAATTGAAGACAAATCGAAATTGAAAATCACTACTGTACGTACCTAATATTTTAATTTTTTTACTTTTCTCCACCTTTTTATGTCTATCCACAACACATTATCGGGTAATGCCTTATTTTGAAATTATAACATTCGAAGCTCAAAATCTGCATATTTAGATTCCACATCTTTAAGGGCCTTTATAAGAAATGGAATTTTGTTTATTTTGAAATTCTCACCTCTCATATTCCTTAAATTCAGACTAAATATACACAAATTATACATCAAAATGAAGGTTGGGATGTGTAGAACACGAAACACATATGTAATCAACTCATAGAGTCGACTGTAGGCACCACTGGTTCCTGAAAGTCTGCTACCGTATTCGCACCAGAACTGATAATAAAATAATATTTCATCAGAACAACTTGGGGCCAAATGTGCTTCATATATCCAAGAACAAAGCTAGGCATTCAAAACACTTTCGAATACAGCGATAGGACTGCATTTTGGAAAAGGACAACACTGTCTGCATTTGTTATTGAAGATGGTTTCCAGACAGACATGCGCAAATCACTCGTTACCACGAATTTCCATCGAAAAACAAAATCGTAATTCTAAGAAATTTCAATATCATGATACCTTGCATTGAATATGGCAACTGCATGTGCAGTCTCTATCTAATAACAGTATACTGTACGAAGGCGATCTTTTTCATTAGTTGATTTTAGACGGCGTTGTTTTTACATGCTTTTTCTGTCCGATGACGTCGACCGGAAATCGAAAGTATACTCATACGTAAACAAAAGCAAAGGCTTTGGGATTTTCCCAATGCAGCTCTGTCGCCGTGTTTTGAAGAATTTTTGTCCCCTAGCTTTGTTCTTGGATATGTAAAGCACATTTGGCCACAAGTTGTTTTCGTGAAATATTATTAAATTATCAGTTCTGGTGCGAATACGGCAGCAGACTTCCAGGAACCAATGGTGTCTACAGTCGACTCTATGAGTTGATTACACATGTGTTTCGTGTTCTATACATCCCAACCTTCATTTTGATGTACATCTTGTGTATATTTAATTTGAATTGAAGGAATATCAGAGGTGAGAATTTTCCAAATAAACAAAATTTCATTACTTTCATAGGCCCTTAACAACTGTACTGACTTTGCACAGTGCTTTGCAATCAAAAAGAAGCCAAGTTTCGTGCTGCCCATGACAGACCCTGTTTAAAACTTTTTGTTATTCGGTCTGAAGATTCTATTCTATCAACCTGAAGTTCTGAACTGTGACGCACGCTTTCGCGAAGCCTGTCTGTATTCAACTCTCCAGCCTGACCCATCTTCCTAAAAATGTACTATAACTGCCCTAGTTTTCTGTCAGTTTCTGAATAGTGATTGCTCTCCGCAGTCTGAGATGATCTTTAGAATACAGCAAATGCCGAAAAGCAGTAATAAAACAAATTTGTTAACCCATCAACCAGTTTTCTAAATCGAACTGCAAGCTATAGGTCCAGGGGGTGCCCTAACTTCAGGTTACCTACGCATTTTCAAAGTTGTGGATGAATACGCCATGGGGATGTCTGCAAGAACCTCAATCTTAACCCGCTGATCCCTGAACCCCGAGTATGGCAATACCTATTTTGAGGATCTCGGAGAAAACATTTCAGTCAAAAGCAATAATGCAAAAATAAGGGGAGGACCGGTTAATCTCTATGGTCAGTAGCACACACCTGTAAACTGCAGCTGTTGCTTGGTCCTACAAATCATGCTGCCGAAAATTATTCCTTATAGCCCGGAAAATGAATGAATAGGAACTGTCGAAGATGTGTGGGCGACTATGAAACATTGAGAAAAGGAATCTAGTTCGTGTAGGGTATGTGGGAGGGACCATATGTCAGCCGCACTCTGCAGTGTATAGCTGAAGCGGGCGGCTGAGGCGTGGTCCATGTATTGAAACTGTTTTCTTCATAGCGCGGAACTGGATCCAAAATACCCTTCAGTCGTAAATGGGTCCTGGTGAGTTGAAAGGGATAAACATCAAGATGCAAATCTGCTTTCTCATTCTGTAAACGTCCCCTCGAAACTTGCTCCATCATAGCCCAAGCATCTGATAACCTCTCTGCGCCAATCCATAGATTTCTTGGTACAACGCCCTGAAAGAAATCATACCTATCGAGATGTATAAAATGAACAAATTAACAATTGAACACCTGGTACTCTTGCCCTTGAGCTTAAGATGAAATTTCACTTGTTACTTTCCACTAATGCTATTTCACATTGTTAAATCCTTGAAATTTTTTCATTTCCATTTGTTACTTAGCTCCCTATCTTCTCTACTTCTTTTTGTTGTATCCAGAAAAAAGTTTTCGTTGAACAGATTTGGCTCAGGACGCTCTGACGATCAGGTGACGGACAGGGATTGTTGTGACATAGAGCTTTGTGCGGAAACTGAAGCTACTTATGATGAAGAAAACGACCCATGGCTATTCCTCACGTTATATCTTTCGGTGATTTGCCATGGCGGTTGATACAACTCAATACCGTATTTCTGTGGGTCTATTTTATAATGCTGTTTATTGTAAGAGTCACACAAAGCAAAGCGCAAATTGTCATTTTGCTTTCCGTGTCAGGGGCGTATCAAATAGAGAGAAGTCGCAATTTGGTTGATTGGGGTTATGTTTGCTATGAGGCTTCTAGTCCTCCTGTCTGGGGATGTAGAAGAAAACCCGGGCCCCTACACAACCGATGGTGAACTCCCTCCTCACTCATTGTCTGTACCCCATTACAATATACAAAGTATTCGAAATAAAAGTGACGCATTAAACGACATATATTAGATGAGTATGATATTCTCTGTTTTACGGAAACCCACCGTGACACGTCAGTTAGGGATGACGATATTCGCATCTCAGATTTTCAACCACCAGTTAGACACGACAGAAATCAGTTTGGTGGGGAGGGGGGGGGGGGGGGGGGTATCGCAGTTTACTTTTCCGATAACCTGTTTTTCAAATCTATACCTAGCCTTCGGTTGGATGACGGCATTTTATGGTTCGAAGTTGGCACAAAATCGCGTTTTATCCTGTGTGTATAACGAAAAGGTCAGAGAACTTTTGTTCCGCAAACTACTGGGAGAGAACAACCCTTAGGTTTGAATTCTTCGGTAGTGATTGTAGGCAGTGGTGGCGCCAGGAGGGGGGCAGGGGGCTACACCCCCCCCCCCACCGTCGGAGAGGTCCAGCCCCCCCCCACCCCCACCCCCACCCCCCTTCCGTTGGAGATTTTTAGTCAGTCCGTCGGAGAGTCTCGTAAACCCGACTTCACGAGAAATTGCCGACAATCGAATGTAGATATCTTGTCTTGTGTCGATCAAGAACGAGGTATATGGTTTTTCTTTGTAAGGCATTATGACAGTTGTTATCCAACTGGCGTCCCATTACTTCCATACCTAATCATCGGTTATCGTCATGGTAAAAGTTTGGAATCTATCGAAATCTAAACAACAATGGCGTCCCACTATAATGTGCAGTGTTCTATTTGCAGCGAAAAATTTCAAAACGATTTATCTCTGTCAATATTCCAGTGCCGCAGGGTGGACTCGAACCCATGCAGCACTGGAATTTTGATAGAGAATAGTGATTCTCACGAAATTCCTTAATGTCGTTCGTCGAACTGGCTTTATAGATGAAATATTTCCCGACCTTATTATAATATGTTTCTTTAAATAATCAACAAACATACTCAATTTGCTTCTATTTTGGTTCTCCAATTTACCAGTTTTTACTTATTTTCCATCGTTTGGGAGGTCAAATATTATAGCCCCGCTGTCGGAGAGGTCATCCCCCCGTCGAGAAATCCCTGGCGCCACCCCTGATTGTAGGTGATCTTAACAGCGACCTACTAAAGTGCAGTGGCCCTCTATATAATATGATAATAAGTTTAAACATGAGAAATGTCATAAAAACCCCGACCCGAGTCACACCGAGAAGGCAAACACTCCTTGATCCAATTATTAGAAGTGACACCATTGTCGAAATATTCTCCAGTACCATGGGTTTTGAACTTTCCGGTCACAAAGCCACATTTATAATCTTAAACCAAACCCGCCCCGAACACACTGTAGATATGTTTGGAACTACAATAAAGCCAATTTTGGTAGACTAAACAACCTGATACACGACACGGATTGGGAAACTCTTATCTGTGAACCAGACAATATCAATGATCAGTTATAAATTTTCGATGTAAACTTTCGGAACTAGCTCAATCCTGCATACCCAGACATAAAGTAACACTAAGGAAAAATGATAAACCTTGGTTTGACAATAATCTTAGAAAAATAATCCGCCAAAGGGGTAGAGCAAGAAGCTTAGCATTAAAATTTAAGACCACTTCGCTTTGGGAAAAGTACAAGTCTCTTAGAAATAAAGTTAACAATATGAAACAAACAGGGAAAAAAAATTCTTGATAAAGTAGATGAGTCGCTATCTGTCAACACCAATTCCAACCAGTTCTGGCATGTAGTAAAGAAATTTCTTAATAATTTCGTAGACAACTCGGGTATTCCCTCACTATAATATACTAGTGAAGTGGGAGTAAAGTGGGAGCTCCTCGATAACATATTCTCAAAGAACAGCAAATAGTAAAAATCTACCCCCTTTCGCGATTAGATGTGATAATATAAATAGATAAAATGAATATCATAAAGACACTGCCTGTCAAAAAAGCCAGTAGGCATGACGATATAAGCCATAGACTCTTGAGAGAAACCCTAAATACAATCTGTTTGCCCCTGTTTTTACTGTTTAGGAAATCCTTGTCACGTGGCACTTATCCATGTTACTGGAAATTAGCAGATTACTCCAATATTTAAGAAAGGTAATCGACTCGATGCCAACAATTACAGACCAATATCCCTCCTATCATTGTGTTGGCAAAGTTATGGAAAGAGTAGTTTTCAAATACGTACTCACTCATTTTGTTGAGAATGACTTATTTTATAAGTACCAATCTGGTTTCCTTCCTCAAAATAGTACAGTTTTCCAAGTAATTGAAGTATATCACAATATTTATAGCGCCGTTGATTCAAGACAGTTTACCTGTGGTGTGTTTTGTGATAATTAGAAGGCTTTTGATCGAGTGTGGCACCGGGGACTGGTATTCAAACTTGAATATTATGGAATATCTGGCACCTTGCTAAGTTGGTTCACTGATTATTTATCCAATAGAAAACAACGTGTTTTAGTGAACCAATGTTACTCTGACTATGGAACTATCGAAGCAGGTGTCTCACAGGGTTCAGTACTTGGTCCCTTCCTGGTTTTGGTGCATATCAACGATATAGCAAACATTCTGGACTCTCTCGCAAGACTTTTTGCTGATGACATGTGCCTTAGCAAGAGCGCATCTTCTGCAACTGAAGTAACTAACGTCCTGAACCGAGATCTAAATCAGATAAACCTATGGGCTGATAACTGGCTTGTTAGGTTTAATCCCGATACAACAAACCTGGTTAAATGTGCCCTTCAGAGAGATGTTTCCTGTCCAGATATCGTGTTTTCAAACACTGTTCTGACATGTGCTGGAACACACAAACATTTGGGACTAACCTTACAGGGTAACCTGTTCTGGGACCACCATATCGACATTATCTGCAAAAGAGCGAGTGCTAGACTGTCACAGTTCAGAAAACTAAAATATACCCTTAACAGAAAAACACAAGAGCGCATGTATCTATCTTTCATCTTGCCTATTCTGGAATACGCAAGTCCAGTGTGGGGATGCGCAAGCGCGTATCTGCTGAAACGTCTTGATGACATTCATTACGATGCAGCTCGAATTGTTAGTGGGCTGACTAGGTCCGTTTCGCGTCAAAATGTATTGTTTGAACTTGGTTGGCAGAGTCTCGAGAGCAGACTATATGCCCAAAAGATGTACCTATTTTATCGAATTGTAAGTGGCTCTGCTCCCGATTACCTTGTTGAACTGTTACCTCGGCGCTTTAATGAAATTTCCCTATACAACCTCAGGGGGGGGGGGGGGGGGGGGCTTCAAATTTTGTACCCACTAGGACACGAACTGAACTTTTAAAGCGATCCTTTATCCCGTCTTGTGTTGATATCTGGAACATTCTACCCTAGTCAGTAAAGAATTCTGCTTCAGTGCTCGAATTCAAAAAGAAGTTAGGACCTCCAATTTATAAGCCTCCCACACATTTTAATGTGGGTAGAAGAAAACTTAACATTCTTCGCTGCATGATTCGAAATGAATGTAGTGATTTTGCGTGTGTGTGAGATGTGTGAGTGTTTGGGTGCACGTGTGAGTCTGTGAATGTGTGTATGTGCCCCTGAGCCAGCCCAACCCTTACCAAAATTGACCTTGCTTAGTGGAAAGTTTTATACACCAATTATTTAATCAATGTATCTAAATTAACTAGAGCCCTTACCCCTTCGCATTTGCCTTATCTTTCTGCTATACATTTGTTCGTTAATGCCTTTGTTCTTTTCCTTTTCTCTTTTTAATATGCAAAAAACACTATTATTTTTGTATATTATCAGCTGCTAGCATAACATATTGGATTGTTAATGCAATGGAGAGGGGGCTTAGCTAAGTGTTGAGCACTTGTCCTCCAATCCCTTTGCTTTCTTGTTTGCAAATAAAATATGTTTAATCTAATGAATGAAAGTTTCTGCCCGCCGAAAGCGCACAGGTACAATGTGAAATCTGAAATCCCTTGCGACCCGAATAACATTGTTTCCTTGCGAGGCTACGACAGACGGAAGTGAGAACAATAAAGTTCTTTAAAAATTTCAGAATTTCTGTTATTTATGTTTTTTTAACCAAAACATATTTTAATCGATTATCTGTCATTTCGGCCTAAACAGTGAGTAAATTCGGTCTGAAATTAGACCGAGTCCACTCAGGTCGAATTTACTCATGACTGAATGACCCGACCCCCCCCCCCCACCCTCCCGACGCCCCCCCCCCCCCCCGACCCCCGCAATACTCACCAAAATAACCTATTAAACTGTTATTAAAGATATTTTTCTCTGATAGTGTTTGTGGTTGTGTATTGAACTATATATGTGACACTCGATGATGAAAATATATAAAATTAACTTTTGTTTTGTCTTGATGATGATTTCCGGATCGCGGCATAGTGCATTATACCCGCACGGGAGCGGCTCTACATGCCCTCGGGTCAACATGCCTTTAAGCCCTCTCAACCCTGCTAAATATAAGTAGTATAGCTCTCACGTTTCGTGCCCTGTTTGGATGACCCCGCAGATGAGCCCCCAAATAACGTTATGTCACGTGACCTAGTTAGGTCGTGTCAGGTTGTCATGCCGACAATCCATCCAAATCATCAAAACCAACCCCCCCCCCTCCCCCCCCCCCCCGAAACTACCGAAATGGACTTGGAGAGGGCCTATTTGGGACTTATAGCAGTAGTGCTATCCCTTTTTACGGAGGCAGATAGCAATCCCAATTACAGAATCTCTTTTAGGATATGTCTGTGGTTACAGAATCCCTTTTTACTGGGATGAGTAGCAGAGTCGTATTTAAATTGGAGGCACTCTTTCTTGCAATTTCTCTATAGCTCATTTGCTCGTTAAGATTCGAGTCGCGGGATCATTTGCTCATGGAGCAATTGCTCTATAGCTTATTTGATCAATGACTTTTCAGTAACTGCTCGATAGCGTATTAGAGGAACCTGGAATAGGTATGAAAAAGTTGTTCAAGCAAGCAGTAGTGGAATGCTAGAAATACGAACTGGGGCCTTTAGCTGGATTAATGTACTATGAGCTATAGAAGTGCCACAACTATAAGGGTGACAGAAGACTAGAGTATTGGGTGAATATAATACCTGCTCACCAAAGGACAGATGATGGTGACAATGGACAAGTAATGGCCTTGGAGCTATGAAGATGTTGGAGTACTCTAAAAGACAGGACCAAACAGGCACCAGAAGCTATAATTATCTTCAAATAGATAACCTCAGATAAGTATCGTATAAAAGGTATCCTCAAAGAGTATCCCCAAATGATACACTGTCATGTCAAAGTCACCCTCAACTACCCAAATGAGTCATAGAGCAGCATTTGAAGTCACTCTTTCCAGCATTTGCTCTATAGGTCATTTGCTCGATGAGATTCGAGTCGCAAGAGCTTTTGTTCATGGAGCAATTGTTCTGTAGCTTATTTGCTCGATGGGATTCAAGTCGGTCGAGCAATGACTTTTCAGTAACTGCTTGATAGTCTTTTGGGTTTGAGGATCATATGGGCCTTCGTTGTAATTAAGTGAGATAACTCTGTATGGGTAGGTACAGATTATGGGAAATCAAGCAAGCTGACTGGTGATTATATGACTTGGGCGAGGGTGGAGGTCGTAACAAGGGGTAGTCAAGTGTAGCTAGGACTAGATGAACGGCTAGGGTTAGAATAGCTGGAAGAGCTTCTGTAATAGGCAGAAAAATGGGATTCTATGAAAATCCGAACCAGTAAAGTATTCCAGTTTAATAGAACGCATCTTAGAGCACTACTCTTATAAGCCGAAAATGGGGCCTCACCAAGTCCGTTTTGGTGGGTTTGGGTGAATTTCTGTGATTTGGAGGGATTGTCAGGTTCTTTGTGGTAATTAGATATACACCCATTGAAGCAAATGCACCCTATAGCACTATATGCTACTCATATAAGCTCAAAATAGGTCTTCTCCAAGTCAATTTTGGTACTATGGGGTATTTTGATGATTTCGAGGGATTGTCGGGTTGTTTGTGGTAATTAGATTTACTCAAATTCAACTGAACATACCCCTGTAGCCCATGGGGAACATTACAACCATACGCTACCATAGAGACCAAGATGGCGGCCTCCAATATACAAAATGGTCAATGGAAATATGTATCACCCTAACAACACGCGCTGCGCATGCGCACTGACACCACGTTTCACTATGGTAATTTCGACACAATACGGGCGCTCACCTGGGGTTACCACGACAACCAACACACCGTAACTAGGTCATGTGACACGACGTGACTTCTGTGGTCATCCGCTGGGTCATCCAAATAGGGTACGAAACGTGCGAGCCATACTACTAACATATACTCGGGCCAACACGCTCCCTATTTCGGACAAACACGGCCCTGGTTTTATAGGCGAATCTCGCACACTTAATAATAACACCCGTTTCTTACGCCAATAACACTGTCAAACAGGGTTTATTATTTTTTTAATGCACAAGTCGATTGGGACAAATAACGAGCAACAACACTAGAAAATTGTGACTCTGTAGAGTTACAGGCTCACCCAGTCCAGGGATGAAGGCTGGCACTCATATGAAAACGTCAATCCTGTGTCGGGTTCAGACAATATTCCGTATGGAGAACCGAAACAGCGTGAAGATCACCTCAGTCGCTCCAGCAATGTCCATCATATTTCAGAGGTTGATAGACCACGGTACACTACTAGACGATAACTTAACGCAAATATATCCTGCATATTCAAACGAGGGATAAAACGCAGCAGAAAGTTATATATTCCATCCAAAGCTAAGACGAAATCGGGGCGGGAGGCGGAGCCCCCCCCACCCCCCCCCCCCCCACCCCACCCCCCCCCCCCCACCAGAAGTTTTGTCGGAATGTTTTTGGGACCATTTTTAGGCGAATTTATGCCTAATAACATTAAAAAGCTGGCTTTGGGGATAAAAACATGTCATTTTGGGTAAAGTTGGGGTATCTTTGCAGTAAACAACAGATTCTTTCTGTTTGTTTGGGTTTTTGTTGTTGTTACACTGTCGGAAAATTTTCGGTCTGTCGGAAAATTTTGGGCTTGCCCCTCCGCCAGCGAAAAGCTATCTACGCCATTGGGTATTGGGATAGACGTAAATATATTCCTGCAGCTAGGGAACGCAGGAATGGCAGAGATGAGCGGATTTTTCGTTTTTTAAATGAAAACTGTAATGCTCAACCTCAAGGCACGATATAATCTCAGGGGGGAGCTCTAGGTGCATACTATAATTTATCTTATACCTGTTGAAGATATAGCCCATGTGTTATAGATTATCTATAACACATACCCCTATGTCATATAGATTGGAGAACGGACTATAGTCTTTTTCTATATTATAATATAATGATGACATTCGCAAAATTGTTTATAAATCGTGTCAAATCTGGTGAAATTGATTATCAAACATATTTTTGTCATAAATCATAAGAATTGAGGCGTAAGTATATTTTCTGTAATTGTTTTCCCAGTTACAGGGCCACTTTCTAAGGGGAACTATACTCTATCATTCACTAGAATTTGTAGCCTTGTTACGCACCAACAGCTTTTCCGGGCACATCACATGTATTCATGCCCAACAAGAGAAAGCAGTCGACTCCACTCCAGATGAGTCGACATTTTGACACGAAATCATCCCCAAAAACCCTTTTAAAAATGCAGAAAAGAACAAAAATGGTCGGTATAAGATAAATATAACAATACCATAGTGTGTTTTGATATGTTTGATATCTCAACTCGTTGAAAGTGAGTTTTTTTCGCTCGGCAAGCCTCGCTAAAAAAAACTCACTTTCAACTCGTTGAGATATCAAACATATCAAAACACACTATGGTATTATCGTATATATCTCCAGTCGGCGGGGTAGGAGTTTAAAGTTAAATACAGCGACTTCCAGTTTTGAACCTATGACCGGACATGTTTGCCTTCTACCAAGAGAATAAATTTGTGCTCCCTACCTACTTTGATACATTTTTAAAATTTCATGGCAAAAATAATTTAGCATCCATTCCATTTACTACCTCGCCGACGGGTGACAATGAGATACGCCCCCTATCTTTTACGCAGCAGACTCGATATTTCTCTGCCCTGAAAACGCTCACTGACTGTACACAGGACTGTTCTAAAATACGCCTGTAGAAAAAATAAGGGGGTTATAGGAAGAATAAAAGCACAGAAGGGTTTCTACTGACCTTATAAACCTATGTGTGAAATATTGTAACGATTGGATATGTTTTTCTCCCACTACAAAGGTACTGAGATATATAAAGTCGTGTAAGGCAGCTGGGAAGTCGTGTGAGGCAGCTGGGAGAGATATATGCCTGTCTCATCCCACCCACGAGACAGCTATCTCACCCCACCCATGTGACCAATCTATATTGGTTTGTTAGCATATAATGAGCGCAGGGCTATTCAATCACCGCACGTTCTTCTTGAAACGAACAACATGGTGTCACAATTCGGAAATATTAGCAGACGAACGTTTGTTGAAGAAAATAGAAATAAAAACACTGACCGCAAATCCAAAGGACACTGGACTCTTTTATATATTTTTTGGATAAACGCCGGGGTGGGGCGAGTTGTACGAAATTCCCGTCGAAAAGTTACACTGCAGAATTCATAATATGACGTAATCGGAATGTGTCATTGTTCATTTCGCTATAAATCTTTAACCCCTGTCTTGCCGGCGTTGGGATTATATTTTGTGGTATATACCTGAGGTATGAGGTAAATACAGAACTTTTGTGTGCTCTTTCCGATAAGCAATTTTTTTCAGGAATGGACAGGAAAATTGTTCGATATAGCCGCATGTGCCCTTGAATTACTTTTGATGGCGTCAGACTGTTTTGGTGTGGAAACAAATTATCCCTGGTGGGGTGAGAATCTCACCCTCGGGACAAGATAACTGGTTCAGACATTCGATAAGCCTCGTGTCTGGCCCAAATAACTTGCCCTCTGGTGAGATTTTCCCACATCACACCCTCACCCACCAGGGATAATAATAATTCCATTTTATAACGAAAAAATGTTGATCCATGAGCAAAAATCTACGGTCGTCTTCTGGTACAACACTAAAGCACGACCGTAAATCGACCTGTTAAGGGGGCAATCTACAAGCGTTAATGGATTAGTTAACACCTTTGAGATTGTAGTCCCATTGATAATCATTATTTGACACCCCAGGTGGCACCCGCGGGTTATGTTTATATTCATATTGCTTGGTTAATATCACATACGGTAAAATACAAGAACCGCTCAAACTTGTGATTATCTTATTAAACCACCTGGCATATATCGCGGTCCAGGTCAACGGTGCCAACGGAGTAAGTATTGGTGTGCAGACAGAGGTCACTGGGGGTGTCGGTCAGAGCCGGGTTGGTGGGGCCACCGATGGCGATATTGGGCTTGAAGTTTGTAAACAGTGTTCTATGATGTATGGGGACTGTCGCTCGATGGGATATGGAGAGGTATGTGCAAACTGTCAGGAAATCCTCCGCCTACTTGAGACAATTGTTAAGTTTGAGGGGGAGATTGCTGAGCTGAAGGGAAAGCTTGGTAGGGCGGGGCTGTCTGGGGTTACGCCTGTGAAAGTGGCTTTCCGAGAAGGATGGAAGGTTGTCGGTGGTTCCAAGAGGAAACATGGGGGTAGAACCTTTGATGTGAATGAGGTAGGTGATGAGGTGGGGGCTGCTAGAAAAGTACGTAGGACAGATGAGGGGGGCCCAGGCCGGAGCAATGCTGTAAAGCGTTTGGCGTGGACTACCAAAAGTGGTAGGAAAGGGGGGCCAGAGAAGCAGGTAGATAGGGGTGTAAAGTCCAAAGGCAGTGGGAAGTGCAGCACCAGAAACAGATTTGATGTGCTCGATTCGGAAGAGACAGAGGAGGAGATGGAGGTAGTTGCAACAGATAGTAGCTTGGGGTCTAGGCCAGGAAAAAGGAGGAGGGATCCGGGGGAAGACCAGGGGAGTAGTCCAGGTAGCTCAGGGACTGGAAAGAGACGGAGGGACAAGGATAGGAGTAATCCTAGGTCAAAGATACCGATACCGATATTGATTCCGAGTGGGGCTGTTGGAGAGGAAGAGGACGCTGTAAACAATAGGAGACTAGAGGAGATAAATAGGGC